>CM030791.1:51258484-52544318 GCA_018127125.1 Rhododendron griersonianum
ACGCGCCTTCCTCGATTAATTTTGAGACCTTAAAATTAACGATCGAACAAATTAACCTCAAATTTTTTTGGCTGGTGATATATAAGTAGTATTTAATTTACAAGGCCATTCTTTTTTTGAAAGATGAGAAATAAATTTTATTAACCTTTGAAATTGATACCAAGATCAATAGGACAAGAATAGCGATAGAGAAACCATGCCTCACCAGTGGAGGCGTGAGTTCGAGCCCCGGGGGGGGGGGGGGGCGCGACTGGTGTCCAGGATTATAGATAGCCTCTGGACCCTTTTTTGTGTACTAACATACTATATATACTAACTTCCTCAGATCCTGCTGATGTATAAAGACGACAAAAAAAAAAAAAAAAAAAAGATAGCGATAACATAGTGTCCGACCTGAGACCCAATCCCTTGATTAGCAAGATGTCAACCAAGGAAACACCTAAAATGCCTAAAGTTCCAACAAACAAATCAAACGTAATAACATACTAGTATTACATATCGTTTGCCACTAACAAAAAAAAATTGCTTTGGGTTTCCCCTTTCCTCATGTAAAAACTTGAACTCAGAACTGGGACTCCGATTAGCCAGACTACCGAGGTTGCAGTTGATGGGATAAGTTTCGAATGACCAAAACCAAAATACTAGCTTTTCTAATAACTACCGCATATCGAAGTAGCTAGCTAGTCAAATAGTAGTTATACTGGTACAAAACTGAAACACGTTTCTAGCTATCTAATATCGTGGTAAATGTCATCATTCCGCGATGTTGTTCCAATATCTTAAGAGAGACATTGTGAGAAAAAATATTTCCCCGAGCCATATCTTAGGGTTTAGGGTTTAGCTCGTGGAATGGATTTAGCTTAGAGTCGGGGGTGATTTTTTGAGATATTAGAACTCGGTAAGGATTATCATTTTGAAGCAAGCTCAAGAGATTGGTCTGGTGGTAGTAGCCTATGACTTAAGAGTTTGTTCTTTGGTCTCAAATTCAATTTTGCTTAGCAGGAATTCTTTGGGGCCACCTCACCCCACGCGTAAAAACGACACAAACCGGCTGTGGAAAGAATGGTAGGAAATTAGACCAAAACGTACGCAAGCTAGCCCGAAACATCTTTCGCGCATTAGTCATTACCAATATAAAAATAATAATTTTGACCCGATAAACTGGACCGTTCATTGTGTTTTCATGAAAGAGTTTCATGTTTTTGTTCCACGTAGTGTATTAGAGTCAATGGTTAAACTAAAGTCAAGTGCATTACTTATGGGAGTTTGGACTAAAGATAAGAAAATACAACACTCCTTCAACACGTGGTCATTTGGGCCAAATTCCACAGGCCATTGCTCCTCTCTTTCTCTCCGTCCATCTCTTACTATGTCTTATTGTGCAAATAGTTCTGTGAGGTTCATATCGGGTCCACACAAATAATTAAAATCGTTCAATAATTTTAAAATAATTGTTTGATTGATCATGTAAAAAAATCAGCTCAATAAGATAATTCTAACTAATTAATCTAATCTTCTTATTTTTCATTCAAAATTTAGGATTCTTAATACCGAATGAATTCTGAAAAAAAAAAAAAAAAGAGTCAAGAGAACTAACTGTGTCAGCCTAGTCTTTTGATCTTTCATTGCTTAATTCTCATACACACTTTTATTCCGGCGTAGTATTTTCTCTAATGCATTCTTCTTCTCGTATTATCATGATCAGGTCCCGTTCCGCTTTCTCCCAAATTCTTTTTCTAAAAAGTGAAACACCACCTGAATGACCACCGAAGAGATTTATTAATTTTACTTTTTATATATTTTACTATTATTTGATTACATGTTGCTAGTCTGTTGATAAACAACAACTAGAAAAAGTTGGTAACTTCCAGTCCTATATTTATTACTAGTAGCTACCAAGACCCACCTGGTTCGGTTGGACAAGATAAAATGATAAGGCGTCGGTTGGACAAGATATATATATATATATATATATATATATATATATAATGATGATAAGCCCTGGTCACATGCATAAAGCCGGAGCTCGGATGCAGGTGCGGGAGCGCAAGTGCGGGCATGAAAGTAGCATCTCCTAAAAACTTTCAACATAACTAAAATATGTGAATGCAAGAATTGAGAACGCAAGCACAAAAATGAGAATTGAAAGTATGAACGTTGATCATTTTGAAGAATTATGTGACTAACTGAAGCGTCCGAAGCGAAAGGTGTTCAAACTTGAAAGAAGGGAGAGGATAGAGTCGTCATTATCCACTTTGGTATTCGTGGCAGCAAGAGGCCGGGAGGGAGAATATTGGACAGGTGGCATAATTCTGGTACAGTTTGCGGAGAAAACGCCCACTAACTGAAACTGGAATCACAAAAAAAAAAAAAAAAAAAATATCACAAAACGACGAAACACTGGTCGGCGGAAAAGATAGATCATTTAAACCATTTTTTTTTAAATTTTTTGATCCCCCATTTAAACCATGTTCAATTTGGATTTTGAGAGAAATTTTTTAAAGTAATAAATAGAGAAAGATTTTTTTTTTTAACACGGAAGTGTAGAAAGATAGATAAAGAATTTTTTTTGAAAACCGTGCATAAGGATTTTAAGATCCAAAATGAACAAGCCCATAAGAATGAAAAGATCGATAATAGGAATGGCTTAGGCCTTCTTCCGCTAAGATTTTTGAATTTTTTATTTTATTTTGAATTTTTTTTGTGCTTTTTAGTTTTGCGCCTAATTTTTTGAATTATTGATTCGTCTCATTAATACGAATTGAAAAAATAAAAAATAATGACTTTTACCTGAATTTTTTTGAAAATATTCAAGATAAAGTCTAAAAAGTCATCTTTTTGAACTTTTTAAAATATTGGATGTGTAGCATAAATTGACCGATTGTAGATAAAGCTTAAAAAAGTAAGGAGAGACAGACATAAGAATAGCTTAAACCAAAAATAGGAAAATTACATGTTTTTTCAATGAAAATACATGTAATCTATACATATCAATATAAATATTCGATAACTTGACTTTTTAAATTAAAAAATTTACACATGAAATTAAAAGGAATCAATTCTTGTTTTTTGCAAGATTTACTATTAAGACAATGAATTTTATTTTCATTTACTTCACAACATTTTATTTTTTTTGAGAATCAATTTTTTATATAACATTTCTGAAAATTGAACGGACCATTAGTTGCCGTAAGGAAAAACATACTCCATTTATTCTAGTTAATTTGTTGAAATTATCTACTACTGCTTCTTTTGACTAAGAGGATGCTTTGATAACATTACCGGCAAACAAACATGCCCTTATAAGTTGAGATTAAATTCTGTCCGGCCGGACAGAGGGGGGTTTTTCGCCCGCACCCCATGGGCTCCTTTCTCGCATTTTTCTGGGTAATCCAAACCGTGCATTTTGTAGGACCTGTAAAATAATGTATCTACGCAACAAATAAGCTTGTTCGGACATTGATAGGTATGTCAAAAGTTGATTTCTAGACGAAAAAATGGATGACCTAGATCTATCAATTATTTTTTAAGTTAAACTATCAACAGCCGTTCATTTTTTTTTGTCTAAAAACTCAACTTTTGACATACTTATAGATATCTGGACAAACTGATTTTTTGCATGAATACATTATTTTACAGGCCGTACAAGATGTACGATTTTAATCACCCAAAAAATGCACGAAGGAAGCCCACGGGATGGCGGAAAACCCCCCTTTTCCGGCTCAGTGGGACAGAATTTACACTCTATACAAGGTTTTGGCTATAAATTAGTGAAGCGACGGTTATGTTTCCCCCCATTCTCTCCCTCTCTCTCTCTCCGGTTCCGCTTCCTTCTCTTTTCGTTTTGTTTCCCTCTGCACTTTCTTGTTTGTTTCCCTTCAAATCTCTCTGCTATTTGGGTTTTTCCTGTACCCTTTCTTTGACGGTGGGTTGTTCTATATGAACCACTCTCTCCAATTGCTCTCATTCCTGCTTACATAAACAGAGATTCTAGAGAGAGAGAGAGAATTCAGGACTATGGACGGAAAGAAGCAAATGGGTTCATCTTCTTCATCTTCCTCCTTCACTACTGATCTTTTCGGTTCGACGGAGTCCTCTGCTTTGTCGTCGTCGTCGGGTATTTTCGGGTCTATTTTCGCGCCTTCGTCGAAGGTATTTTTCCCCCTTTCATTATCAGTTGAATTGATTGATTCAGTTTCTTTTCCTTTTTTATTACAAGCGGCAGGAGAATGCAAGTATCTGAATTACATCAAACTGGAAATAAACCCACAATTATGCTAATCTCGACTGAAAGCCAACTAAAGAAATAATCATTCTACAACCACAAACACTTGTACAAATATTTACATAAATTCACCCATATTCACATTGGGCCCACACACTACACCTAAAGTGTTTGTGGGGATGTGGGTGTGTGTATAGTGTTTGTGTGAATGCGTGTGGTTCTAAAATTATTGCTAAACAAGTAAACAACCCCCCGTTCATGGGAAGAAATAACCGGTCCTTGCTTTCGGCAAAGATTGACCCTGGCCTCCCTCATGGAAGTGGACAATGGTGGTCAACTTAGCTAGCTAGTTGGTTTAGTTGATTTAATTTCCGTTTTAATATTAATGAAGTTTGTGCATTTTGTGAGTTCTTGTAACGGGTATCACCTTTGATGGGCTTTTTCCCACTGTGGCCTCTTGTAATTTTTTGTTGATTGAAGATTTCTCTTGGAAACCTCCAAATTTCCAGGTGTTTTGTAGTTAATCTTTTCACAATCCATTAGTTTAGGACAACCGATGCAAGGAGAAGGGAAGACCTAAATTCACATGGCGTTGTGTGGTAAGAATAGAGATAAATTTATTTAAGTTAAACTCAACACATAGCTCTTAGTACAGCATAATGAGAGAAAAAAGGTTCAAGTGTTGACCCTAATGGGATGGGAAAACAAGGGTTAGTTTTGTTTGATTTGCTGAAGTTCATCAAAATAGGCCATGAAGGTGAACAGGCTTATGTATCAATAAGGATAATATGTGGGTTTTTCTTGTGACCTCGCTTTTCTTGTGTAAAGAACCGATGGGGTAGTCGCGAGGAGGTTTAGTCCTTCGGGATTTTCTGAAAGTGGAATTGGGTATCAATTAGAAATTGGGAGTGAAAACTTTACGTGTTCAATTCAAAAAGTACTTTTGTTACATGAGAACTAGTCTGTGTTAAGTACAACAAAAATAAGTAGTTTGTGACAAGGGTTGCACTCGGGACTTTTTCAGTGAAATCTTACAGAAGTTTTTGTATGAAAACATGTATGCTTTCATTAACTAAGTTGTTGTGATGTGGGCGGATCGAAGGTTATTTTCAAGTGAAGGAAAAAAGAAGAAGCTTATTAGAGCCTTGTGGGGTGTAAGGTCGCAAGACTTACACCGTTGGTGATTGATGGCAGATGTAATGGTGGTGGTCACAAGAGAGGAATAGGGAGAGTGGATGAAAGAATTAGAAGGAAATTAAAAGGAGAAAAGCGCTTAAAAAATGAAAGCAGGTGGAGTGAGATTGTATTTGTCTATCTGAACCTTCGCTTAGGGATTTCCTTATATTATTGGGTTATTGGATTTTCGCTTGCTCTAAATGAACTTGCAAGTTCTGTTTCAACCCGATATGTTTTGTTCTCAACCTTGTTTGTCATGACACGGTTGAATAACATATTAGGTTTTCCCTTAGGGAAGTGATTTTCACCCTCTCCTTTTTACAATCCATCCTCCTCTTTTTGTCTTTATCCCCATGAATTTACTATGTTGCCCTTTTTTCATTACACCTTTTCACACATCTAAGGGCAACATTGTAAATTTTCATAATGATAAAAAAGAAAAAGAAAAAAAAGAGAGTGTGGATTGTAAAAAGGGTGGAGTGAAAATCATTTCCCACTTACTTTCTCTACTTTTCAAATGTTTGGTCTGCCTAAAGGCTTTGTCTCTTCATTTAGAGTTGTATTTGTAACAGTTAGACGTTATTATAGTGGATTTTCTCCTTATTTGAAATGTCCATTTTGATGTAATTGTCATGAACTTATCGCTAATGATAAAAAAAAATGTGTGGTTAAAGAAAGACTTCAATTTTTGTGTTGTTTAGGTATTTGGGAGGGAGTCTCTGCGCTCTGAGGCTGTTGGGATGAAGCAAGACTCTGCAAATCAGGTTTGGAACCCCAAAACAGGATCCCAAGGTCTGTGAACATATTAATCTCAAAATTAATGTTGTACATCTCGCTGTGCTTTTCAATTTTATCGCTAGCTTCATTTATCCTGTTCTATTATGCAATTCTTTTTTTGCATGCTAATCTGCATTTTCCTAAAACTAGCTTCTATGTTGACGATCGAGAGTCCTAATAGGCTAATACAGATATCTACTCAATTTTGCTTGTCTTATTGAATGTTTTGTGTGTGTGTGGCTAAACTTGTAAGAGAGAGAGAGAGAGAGAGAGAGAGCCCTGCTTACTTTTGAAGTTAACTGTTCCCATTTAGTTTATGATATGTTATAACAAATGATTCAAATGCCCTGATTTGTAAAGATAGCTCACAAAAGTTTGAAAAGGTTTAAAGTTTAAACCTGAGTAGGTAGTTCCTTTTGTACGTGAGGGAGATTAAACAATTCCTGTTTATACATTTTTTAAAATGATTCCAGCTTCGACAGTGTTATTGAAGCCAAAGGTTTTAAGACTAAGGGTTTAAGGAAACTGTCCTGAATTGTTGCTAGATCTTTTACTGTTTTAGACCATATCCCTTTCAGCTTTCGGATACGTGTTTCCTTTGCAAAGTTTTTAGAAATTTGACTAATTGAGTTTTCATCATTTTAGAAAAGACCCCTCAGAGCAGTGGAGGAGAATATCAGAGTGTACCTAACAAGGACTCAAATCCTTACTATCAAGAACAAAGAGTACAACCGTGTCACCTCAGCTCATCAATATATTATGGGGGTCAAGACGTCTATTCTCATCCACAGAAAACTCAGGCCTCTGGGTACTCAACGGTGAGTATGTTCTAATCATAATTTAACAAGTTCTACATTCGTGATTGAATTGAACAAGCACAATATTACTGCAAATGTTTAAGAAAAAAACCCCATAAAATTGCAAAAGTTCATCTCAGGATGATACGTCAAGACTTGCAAAAGTAGATGGGGTTTGCATGGGGAAATCATTTATCAGTTTACTATATACTATATCACATAGCATATTCATTGGTGAGTCTTAGAATCTACAATATGTTAACATGATTTCTGATGTCATCAGGTCAATAATGAAGGGGGAGAAGATGATTTGGGCAGTGCTTCAAGAGGAAATTGGTGGCAAGGTAGGATCCTTTGTCTGTTTCAAATGTGCATGGAAAACTGCTAGCAGTAGGATCGATCTGCGCTGTACTAACGCATTTGTTGTCAAATACTTGCGATTTCAGGGTCTCTATATTACTAAGAGCCAACCACCTTCGGCATGTGAATTTACCCTACATTATACTTAGGTAATTTGCAGTACCCGTACTATCGCAAATTTATATAGCTTTGTGGAAACTTTCCCCTTCTTTTATGTATGTCAAAGTGGAAGTAGCCTCAATTCCCCTCAAATTTCATGTTATAAATCTGTGTTCCCATTATGTTAATCTGCCTTTTTACTCTATTTGGCATTATATACGTGATCTTTTCAAATTCCACTCCTTGGAATTTCAATCATTGGCTGGATTGAGGTACCATATCTGCTATGCTTGTTCATCACTGTATGTGCTCCTTGCAACTCCGGAAAGTTAGTGTTGCAGATTGATCTTGTATTGTTAAATCTAAACTTACTTATATTCAGGAAACGCAATCATGGCTTATCTCACCTAACGTGTTTTTTCTCGAAAGAAACTCACTCGTATTTGTCCTTATTTGCTACAAATTTAATAAATCGTTGGCGGTACATAAAAAAGAGAAGTAAAAAGGGGGGAAAAAGATTTGGAAAGCTCGTTGCCTACAAATGGCGAAAAAGTTTTATATGGCGTATGCCATGCCTTTTAACAGATGTTTGGCTGCTCTTTGTTTTGAAAACTGAATTATGATTTCAGTGTTATCTCTTGTTTTTTGTTTGCAGGAAATAAAATGCCTAGGACATCAGTTTATCCCACCTTGTATATGTGGGACGATAGAGACGGATAGTAGCAGTCGTTGCAGATCGCCGTTTTGTTGCTTCCCGCGGCGAAACAGCAAAACCATCCCTTATAGTCTAGTTATATGTACCCCTTGTATTTTTCTCTTTCGCTTTTCCGTCTTCTTACCAGTGTATAGTATGGTTGAAATCGCGACAAATAGTATGTTCGATTGTAAAGGATGTTCGTTTAGTATAACTTATTTGTACCATCTACTTGTGGTACTTAATGGTTTTGGGGACTTCTTTTAAAGATATCAATCAAACATGTTAGAGGGATGTGCTAGTTCTTTTGCATTCGAAATTGTTAAATTCTCTCCCGTTTAGGCCCATTTCATTTGCACAGAAAGGATGAAAAAAATCAACTTTTCTATAACTTTCTCTATGTTCAGTTATCAGGAAAGTTGTGGATCCACAACTTTACCACTGGAAAATACTTTCCTGCGAAATAGGTTTTTGCTAAAATTGTGGAATTCTTGTTTTCCAGCAAAATTTTTTGTCAAGAGAACACACAAGAAAATGAAAATAAATTTCATTTTCCTCCGTTTCACCTCACTTCACTTTTCCTGAGAAATCAATTTCCCACACAATATTTCCGACAACTGAATGGAGCAACATTCCCGATAATTGAACGGAACCTAATGGAAGTTTTATGTCCTTTTCAAAAAAATATAAATTCCCATAGGGAAATAATTTTGCCACTCCCTTTTTTGTTAACGCCACTCCCCTGTCCTTGGCGGGTATTAATTATCGGGTATTAATTATCAAAACACGTCCTGGGCCGTCATTTTCCCTATATGAAATGATTGAAAGCCCATTAACCAGTTAAGTTTTCCAAAACCCAATTGGGTCAGAGCAGCCCAATTTCCACGTACAAGGGGAAACAACAAACCTATTCAAAAAATCATCGCAAAAAGTAAGAGCGCCGTTGCCGGGGATCGAACCCGGGTCACCCGCGTGACAGGCGGGAATACTTACCACTATACTACAACGACTTCGCTGTTACGACTCTCCAAAATAACGAATATATATTTTATAACGTTATTCATTATTTATTCTTCTCCATTTGATTCTGCAACTTCTTTCCAGCCTTATTTATTTACCAGCGAATTACCCATGCCGGCACCACCAACGATGATCCAAACCACACTAACTACCATGTTATTTTTTTAGGATTCGAAATCAACTATAACCCAAACTAATACCATGTTGCATTGGTACGAATCAAATTCAAGCATAACATCATAAACCTTCAGAAATGGAGTCTAACCCGTTCATGGAAAGTTGGGCGTGTCGCATCCATGTTCCTCCTCACGAAACGTCATTATGCAATACTACTATATCGTATAGATTTTAACTATTGATGTTCTTTTATATCGTGTATATTATGAATCTTTTTTTTTTTTTAAGATGTTGGCATAGATAAATGTGCGTAGCCGTGCAGGTTTGATATAAGTTCATAATAAATATACAAAGAATTGAACTTGGGAAAACGACTAGAGATCTTCAAAAGCAATTATGAAGTGTTACCAAAATAAGAGGTGTGTATGGTTTTTTTTTTTCTACTCCATGGAAGGAAAGATTTTATTGAACACATGATAAGGGGACATTGAGGGAAAAAAGGATCATAAGGTGAAAGTGTTGTACTATTGTTTTGCTTGAGAGCACCAAAATTAAGTACCATAACTTTTATTCCATAAATGAGATAAATTACTCACTTTTTGAACACAATCAATTCATTTCATAACAAAACCCGAAAGCAATATAGATTTCATCAAAAGATACAAGAATGAACCAAAACTACCAAGACTTTGACATAGACATCCCCTGCAGAAGCAAGACCGGCGAAATCGCCAGAAGAGAACCAATCTAGTCTAGATAGAAGAGAATCCCAAACGGACCGGACTCCCAGTTCAAACCCGAGAAAGCACCTATGAAATCTGGACACCGAAAACAGCCACCAGCGCGAGGCCGGAAGCGCACGGAGCAAGATCGAGACCACAATCAACCCACCATCATTGGACTATTCCTCAAAAGGTGCCGGAATTATTCGCCCACCACCTCTTTCACACCAGATTTGGAGAAACAACCAAACTGGTACCAAACCAAAATTACTCACTTTAATTACACTCCTATAAGTGGCTTTCCAAAAAAAACTGGATTTGTTATCCGTACATGTATATTGTATGGTAATGAAATTAGTGAAAGGGATTGCCTGTTGTAACTCTATAAATAGTCATCTGGTTCTTCTTGTAAAAATGCATACAAAACTAAAAGACTTCAAATTAATTAAGTACCTTATTCATTGAGATGGCTAAGTTTGATTTCAAGCTTTTTGTGTTACTTTTGACAGGTATATATACTCTTTCTTTTTATACTCTCTTTGAATGTCATATATATGATAGATCTTCTCACGTGATCGAGGATCTCACGTGATCAATCCTCGTACAATGTAAAAGAGACCCACGAGGGTCCGGCTTAATTATCCGAGCCATTCACTTTGTTGGCCATTGGTGGACATCAATGTTACAAGAGAAATGGATGGGGACATTGGTGTCAGAAGAGAAATGGATGATCAATGTTTGACGGTTCATTTCTCTTATTACCAATCCAATTCCATCAAATCCTTACTAACACCCAATTAATCTGACATAACTAAAATATTATTGGCTTGGATCATAAGTTGAGATCAGGCATTGTTGTAATTAACTGCTGTAAAACAAGAACGGATTACCTCGAGATGATGCTATTGAAATACGGAATACCAGATTGTTAGAACTACTGCTGGGTTGAGTCGCGGACTAGGTCGCTCTCTTTAAGACGTTTCGCGGCTCTGCCCAGATTGTGCAAGCAGTTCGTGAATGCCTCGCCGTCTCCATTCTGTACCTCTGCTCGGTTTTCTTTGCACGGAAGAAAAACCGAAAACAAGAACACAATCGACCTACTGCTCGAACTCAGAAAACGTTTTTAGGGGAGGAAGAGAGAGTTGGTTTTTGGTGTGTTAAAACTGATTCCGAAGTGCTCAATTTATAGGTGCGGACTGGGCTGATTTCGGAAACGTAAATAAAATCAAAGCATTGATTTAGCACATGTTTTATAATCAATCCGAAATCATCCCTTAATCAGCAGCTAATCAAATCCCGCTGATTATGCACATGTTTTAAAAACGTTTTTCCCTTAATCAGCTGAAATCAAATCAAATCTCGTTCCTTTGATTTAGCACACGTTTTAATCACGTTCTTGACCAGCAAGAATTTCCATTTCGAAAAGATTTGATTGACTGAAAAAAAACGTTTCAGAAATTTGGCAAAACATGGGTTTAACCGTGTGTGTGCGCGAGGCTCAAATCCCGGATTTGCACCCCCCCCTGCGCGAATAACTCGTGACGCACACCCGGTTAACTGGTTTCCGAATCAGTTTTCCAAATTGCCGCCCATTTTCCTGAGCGCGCGAGACTTCTCCTTGAGTCCTCTTTTACAAACTCATTAGTGTGCAACATCATTTAAAGTAGAAAGAAGTTTTGTAACTTCCCAATGTGGGACTAGAGAAAATACACTTAAGTTCCAACAGGCATGGTAGATCTTCTTTTACGTACGGCCAATTAACTTGATTTTCGTAATGAATTTTGCTACGTTACAAGCAGTTGTTCTAATGGTGGTTGATCAAGCGAAAGCCGAAGTCTGCCAGGATACGTTGGATCCCAACGGTTGCAACGCTACAGCTTGTCGTCAACAATGTCGGGACATTCACAGGGGAAAAGGACAGTGTGTTCAATCCGAGAATGCTGAAGGCGGTTTCTTCTACCAATGTGTTTGTTACTATACCTACCAATGCCTGTAGGAAACTTATAAGCTATATGCCTATATATATAGTGACGTACCCCAAAATCTAAATAAAATTATTTAGTATTTGTTAATGTTGAGATGGTAATTGCCTTGAAATGGAAACCTTATCCGACCGTTGGAATTGGCTCCTCTCGTGGCTATATATTCGTATCTCATTGTCTTGTTGTTTCCCACTTTTCCGTCTCGTAGGCGTGAGCGGAAAATTTATGGCGTGTGCGGTATGAGCGCGGGCGTGCCAGGATCTAATTTATCGTCGTCCAACGTATGAAAGACGTGAGCGTCTTAATCTGACTTCGTATGTAGTGCGACTGCGTGTGACCTAAAGGGTGAGGCCACAAAGAGGTTTGTAGTTTGCTACAATGAAGTGGACTTAGAATTTTTCAACCGTGTGAGAAAAAATAGAGAACACAAATCAAAAATAAGAACTTTATTATATCGGAATAATAAAGTTGGTGCAAAAAAGATAAAAATCCAATTTACTTGATGAAGTAAACAAATTGAGACAACTGAAAAAGTAAAAGATTAAACAAACTTGCTGAAAATTTGAGTTTGATAAAAGCTCTAGGCTTGTAGTTTGATAAAAGCGCTAGGCTTGTTGGTGTGGAACCCTTTTTTTGGCTTTGATTTTTCTATTTATGGGCAAAGCTTCAATCCGTAAAGCCCCAGAATTGTACCTCATGCCAATCCACGGTGCTGCCAAGTGTCCTATGTCCACAGATCTACTTTCTATCATGGAAGTTACTAGCGGTTACTCCCCTATTTTGGAGCCAAAAATCAGTTAATTAAGTCTCCACTCCCAGACTCCCTTGTGCCGTAGAAGTAGTATTAGTAGTTAGGGCTGCAAACAAACAAAGCCGCTCGCGAGCGGCTCGCAGCTCGGCTCGAAAGTTAAACGAACGAGCTCGAGTCGGTTTTTTCAGCTTGTTTTGTAAACGAGCCTAGCTCGAACTAGAATAAGCTCGGCTTGAGCCTCCCTATAAATGATCGAGCCGAACTTGAACACGGTAAAACTCGGCTAGTCCTACGTAGAACTAGCAGATAATGGGCTTCAAAAACTTCCAATGAAACACCAAGATGCCAAGTGTCCTGACCATTTCCTCTTCTGAAGGCATAACCCACCAATTTCCCATCTTGTTCGGCCAACTCCACCTTATCCGAACAAGTTAATTTCAATGGAAAGATTATTTGGTGCATCTTGCTCCACTTGAATGGCTTTGATTAATCGGGGCTTGCTTCAAATTGTAGAATGAATGTGGCCCATTAGTTCGGAAAGTCTAGGGGTACATACACTCATGTACATACATGCGTACATACGCACTTGAAATCCGTATCAAGTCCTACAAAAAAGATCCGAGCCGCTCATTTTGTTCAGAATGGTCTAAATTCTAAAGCAAAGTTGGATGTATCGTAAATACCTTTACCGATATTGGGTTGTGTTAATTTTTTACAGAGATCATAAAACAAACTATTCTGAACAAAATGAGCGGCTCGGATCTTTTTTGTAGAACTTGATACGGATTTAAAGTGCGTATGTACGCATGTATGTACCCCTAGCAACACTCTTAATTTTTAGCCTGATAAACTCATAAAAAATTGGCCCGATTTAATTAAGAATTAATTAAATGGCCCTCCAGCACTGGCCCAAGGTGGGCTGGGTGGCTTTTGCTATGATCAACTACATCTATAATATCGGGAACAACCAAAACCGATCTCCACAACGGGCATGACATACATGCCTTGCACGTCGCCATGCACCTAGTAAACATACAAGGAATTGAACTAGGGAAAACGACTAGAGATCTTCAAAAGCAATTGTGAAGTGTTACCAAAATAAGTGGTGTGTATGAATTTTTTTTCCCTACTCCATGGAAGGAAAGATTTTATTGAACACAATCAACACATGATAAGGGGACATCGAGGGAGGATTATAAGGTGCAAGTGTTGTACTATTGTTTTACTCTTTTTTTTTTTTTTTTCCCACATTGATAACATGTGTTATTAATACGTCAGGAATGATACATCAAACGGGAGACCCGTCCCTCGAAAGGGGACCAAGTAACCACAACGGTGGGGATTCAGTCCAAAGACTATACCCCAAACCACTCAAACCCTTACTAGCCAACACATGAGCAACATTATTACCAATTCTACGAACAAAAGAAAAGTCGCAGCACTGGAAATTCTTGCTCAAAGCTTGAATATCATGAATAATCACTTCCATCTCCTGATTGGTTGCAACCTGGCCATTGAGCATCTTTACCTGCAATTAAGCATCACTTTCCACGAAAACACCTTGTCGAATTGCCAGAGCTTCAACAACTGATGAACTTGCACACCACTGTGAAAAACCCATAGAAGCAGCAACAAAAAGACCTCTAGAATCTCTAACCACAATACCATAGCCTCCTTTCCCCATGTCTTTCTTCCATGAACCGTCCACCTTGTACTATTGCTTTGCTTGAAAGCACCAAAATTAAGTACCATAACTTTTATTCCATAAATGAGATAAATTACTCACTTTATTACACTCCTATAAGCGGCTTAATTTCCAAAAAAAAAACTTGATTTGTTATCCGTACATGTATGGTAATGAAATTAGTGAAAGGGATTGCCTGTTGTACTCTATAAATAGTCATCTGGTTCTTCTTGTAAAGAGATGCATACAAAACTAAAAGACTTCAAATAAATTAAGTACCTAGCTTATCCGTCGAGATGGCTAAGTTTGATTTCAGGCTTTTTGTGTTACTTTTGACAGGTATGTAATCTTTCTTTTTATACTTCTTTGAATGTCATATGATAGATTCTTTTCATGTGATCGATCCTCGTACAATGTAAAAGGAGATCCACGAGGGTCCCACTTAATTATCCAAGTTGTTCATTTTGTCGGTCTCAAGGTGCTCTTCGTCTATGAAAAGAATCAGATCAATGGACATCAATGTTACAGGAGGAATGGACGGGGACATTGCTGTCAGAAGAGAAATGGATGTCCATGTTTGACAGTTCATTTCTTTTATGACCAATGCAATTCCATCAAATTAATCCTTACTGACGCCCAATTAACCCGACTTAATTAAAAATATGATCGGCTTGGATCGTAAGGGCGAGACCATGCATGGAAGATCTTCTTTTACGTATACCACAACTAACTTACGGCCAATTAACTTGATTTTTGTAATGAATTTTGCTACGTAGTACAAGCAGTTGTTCTAATGGTGGTTGATCAAGCGAAAGCGAAACCCGGAGCCTGCCAGGATACGTTGGATTCCAAGGGTTGCGACGCTCCGCTTTGTCGTAAACAATGCGGGTACATTCACAGGGGAAAAGGACGTTGTGTTGAATCCGAGAACCCTGGAGGCGGCTTCTCCAACAAATGTATTTGTTACTATGACTATGAATGTCATCATGCTCAGTAGCAAACTTATAAGCTATATATAGTGATCGATGTACCCCAAAATCTAAATAAAAACTTAGTGTTTGTTAATGTTGAGAGAGATCGAATTTATCAATGTTGAGATGGGTTGCCTTGAAATGGAAACCTTATTATCCGACGGTTGGAATCGGCTCCTCTCGTGGCTATATATTCGTATCTCATTGTCTTGTAACGTACTAGTGTGGAAACCCGGAAGATTTGTTGAAAAATCAGTGGTGAGCTGAGAGCAGAAAGAGCTCGAGAACCAGAGAGAGGGAGTCGAGTCGAGTCGAGATACGGACGGTATGGGGTGATCCTTCTCCGAGAATTTTTTGTACGATTGTGCGACTTACGCATGGCAGGGGTGGGCCGGGTGGCTTTACCACTAGTATAGGGAGGGAGTTCGACCTGGGTTCAATAAATGCGCCGAAAAATACATATAAATTAGTTTGTTTTTTTTTAGTATTGTCGGCACGTGATCACCCGTGTGGAGTTAAAATAAGTGTAAGTTTAGTTAAATTTGAAACTCCAGACCGAATGAACTGGTTTGGTTGTGAAATTTGTTAAAAACAGAACCAAACCGAACGTATTTCACCCCTACATGGGCGAAGAGATTTGCATCCAACACCACTTGTCTCTCACCCTCGACAGTGATGGGAGGAGGAGATTCCCACACAAACACGAGCACAATTTTATTCGAAAGCTTGGACATGTCGGATCGTTCGATTCACTGAAGCAAATCTTGGAGGATATGAGGGTTTCCAAATGCTGTCCCACCGAAGGTACTTAATTTTAAAATTTTCATGTGAGAATTATGCGAAAAGAGATTTGTATGATGAAGCTATTGGTGTCCTTGATACTACTATGGAACAAGTATTTCAGGTGAAACCGGGGAGCTTATGCTTCTTCATATCGTCGTATAAGTTTAGTTATGACTTCTGTTGGAAAATGGAATTTTACCAAAGAGAATTTGGTGGGATCCACACCGCGTGAGGTGGGCCCAACAACAGTGAATAAATTCCATTAAGATATGAATGAGAAATTGTCTCATTATGGGAATTGGAAAAGCCAAGTGACGTGCGTGCGCGTTGTCACCAAACACCTAAATTAGACCGGGGCCGGGGCCGGAGCTCAGGATTCGTGGGCCCGCGACCTGTGGTTCGAGGTCTGTGGTCTATGGTCTAATCTAGATTGGTTTGGAATTGATTATGCTTTATTGGGTTTGTACCATTCGCGTTTAGATGGTCCAGTTACAGAATCAGTTGTGCGCGACTGATTAACGTTGGGTTGAATGCCCAGAATAAAACCCACGATTTGATTATGGAATCAATTACTAGATTAATGGCTATAGCAGTTTTCTCCAGAAATTGAATTCCCCGTATTCAATTCCCTATATTCAATATGAATATTGAATTGGCCCTATTGAATGGGCAGCTCCCCCTATTGAATTCTCGTATTCAATGAGAAGGCTCCTCATCGATTATATAAAGGAGTTCGGCTCCTTTGTTTAAAATATACCAAGAAATCCAAGAGTTTCTCCTTCTTCCTGAAATCATTCTTCTTCTAGAGAGAGAGTACAGACACAAGTTGGTTCGACGGGCAGTCTACGGCGGTGCTCCGGTGGCTGAGTGGGAACCGAGTCAACCCTGGGAGATAAACACCGACCTCCAGCACCGGTGAGGCGGCGAATTTGTCTTAAGGGCACCGTTGAATAAAACGGGTCTCGGTTTGCAGTATCTCTATACCTTACTTACAGTTTATGTTTATATTTCATATCCTGTAATTCCGTTTCATGTAATTTTCTGTTCGATTGTAAATTTTCAGAAATTAGTAAAATCGATTACTGTTTTCCGCGCTATATTTTCCTACAATCTTAAGACAAATTCTTCTTTTTGGGAAAACAGTAATCCTGTTTTGATAAAGGATATTCAAACTTATTGTGTACTGGAATTTTCAAACAAAAGAGTGGTTACCGATTTTGACTGATTGGTGTTCAGTCCTTTACTACAGATTTGGTATTACCAGTGCTTATTCTATTTGTGCTCTCGATATTGAAAAAGGAAAAGGAAAAAAAAATGTGTCAGTGCTCTTATCTTGTTTTACTTTGTGGTTAACAATTGTGTTTGCAACATTTGTTACTGACTTTTATGCTTTCAGTGCAGCAGATTTGGGAAGGAAAAAAAAAAAAAAACAGGTTTCTATATTCTGTTTTTTATTTATATATATCTGGTTCCAGTTGCAAGGGTTCCATAGATCCATGTTCGGAGTTAACTCCTGTTAGTGGGAGTGTTGGGTCTTTGTTCCTCCACAGGTTAGTACTGTGGATACATGGAATTGAGCCGGATCGAGGTTCTGGATGCGGCTAATGGGTAATGTTAAATGGTAGTATTCTTGCTCAGTTACCTATTGGTGAATATCTTTGTTTGCATATTCATATGCACCATGAGATATTGATTGGCTTTGCATGAGGGAAAAGTCATGTTTATGAGAATTCATATCGGCTATTTATTTTCCATTGTAGTAACTGTCATTACTTAGTGCTATAGTAATGGTCATCGGGTTATTAGTAACTGGTTTTCACCATGTGTAACCTTTTGCTGGAGAATCATTGATTTGGTAATTGGTATTATCGCTTGATACTCCCATGTTTCTTAATAAAGGATTATTCAATAAGAATTACAAGTTGGAAAATTGCGTGTAAAGATAACTTGTAGAAGTATTTACAGCAAGTTTCACTCTACCGTCAGTGGGTTCAATCCTGGGGTGTGTCATTCGAATTTTGGAGAACAAAACTGGGCTTGTGCATGTTCTTAAAACCCATGGATGAAAGAAAGTGTTCACTGATGGACACAATAAAGAAGATTTATTAGCGGTGGTAATTTGGGAGGTATAGTTTCAATGATTCTGTCGTTTGGGTAGGTTTTTATTTTGCATCTTGGTATTCTGTCTCATATGGAATATTTTGGATATGCATGTGTGGCATACTGGCATGTACATTTATGAGAACAGTTTTACATGCATGAATATCAACTGTATCAGATATGGCTCTGATGATGGGAATACTGTCGGCTTTTGGTTACGGTTTGAGTAATAGCAATATTTTTTTTTGAGTCGTGGAAAAGGAAGGAAATGAAAAACAGTCTTGGCGGTTTCTGTTTTCAAGAGAAGTTCATTTCCGTAGTAGAAATAGCTTATTTGTTTTTATAAACAGATTGCTATTTATTCTAATCTGTTGGCTGCAGGGTATTCTAACAGAATTTAGAAATCGGTTTACATACCAGTTGATCTCTAATCTTTATTTAAAAGAGATTCTAACTTGTGTTTTATCTTGAACTCCGTAATGTTGACCGAGTTTGGGAAACAAACAAGTGATTGTTTTCACAGGATGGTGTCTAGATTGGTTATGTGAAATGATGGGCCATAGCTTGTTGGAGCATGGTTATTTTGCAGCTTATGGGTGGTCATGCTCGGCGTTTGCTCGGAGCGAAAGGAGAAGCTGGTTGGCTTTGGCTTTGGTTAGTCGTGTGCGACTAGGCCTCGAATCAGTTTTGTGCTAAACTGTTGGGCTATGGCCTTGGTCAGTCGTGCGCGACTCGGCCTCGAATTGGCTTTGGGGTAAGACTATTTGGCTTCGGCCTCCATCAGTCGTGCGCGACTCGATCACGGATTATTGGTAAATTGTCCGGCTTTGGCCATGGTTAGTCGTGTGCGACTCGGCCTTGGATCACATATCGTTCGGCCTCTGGAGTGGTCTACTCGGCTTTGGCCTTGACATTGCTCGGCCTCGGTCCTTTGTTTGATCTGCTCGGTGGATATAATTTTCTGTACTCGGTTCTGTTGGGCCAAGTGCTTGCAGAAATGGCTCCAACCATGGGAATACTTGTGATGGTATTGTCCCAAGTGGTGTAACCATAGTTGTTTGGTGCGCTAACAAGTGGTTCCTGCGGGAACAAGTTTCTCTCATTTAGGGAATGAGCAAGATAGGCAAGTGATTGCCTTGTGAGGGTCCAAGTGACAAAGACTTCTTATCAATGAGTTGAAAGAAGTACTAAGGCATTGGATTTAATCCACATTGAGGTGTGTGATTTACAGTTACCTTCGAATGTGGGGGTGTCTTGCAAAGGAAGCTGTACCTCCACCTAAATAGGAGAAAATAGGGCCGAGGACTGTTGATTGTGTGTTCATTAGTTACGCACATAACAGTACTACCTATTAGTTTCTTGTGTATAAATCTGAGATACTGGATATTCACAAGAAAACTATCATGGAATTTAGGAATGTGATGTTCTTTGAACACACATTTCCATATAAATCCATAGAAGAGTCGAGTTCCGTGAAACGGACTTTGGAAACTGCATGTGAAAGCAGTCAAAGACCAAAAGAAAGAAAGTGATGTTGAGCCTAGACGTAGCAAACGAACTAGAACATCAATATCCTTTGGTCCAGACTTCTTAACGTATCTGTTAGGAAGTGAGCCTCAGACATTCAAGGAAGCTGTGAGCTCTCCTGAGGATCCTTTGTGGAAAGAGGCTATTAAAAGTGAAATTGATTCCATCCTGCAAAACTATACGTGGGAATTGGTGGATCTTCCTCCAGGCAGTAAGCCTTTGGGCTACAAATGGATCAAGAGGAAGATGAAGGCAGATGGATCAATAGATAAGTATAAAGTTAGGCTTGTCATTAAAGGATATAGACAAGGCCTAGACTACTTTGATACTTATTCTCCTGTCACCAGGATTACATCCATTTGAATGATAACCGCAATAACGACTTTGGGAAATCTTGAGATTCATCAAATGGATGTAAAGACAGCTTTCCTAAATGGCAATTTAGATGAGGAAATCTATATGGAACAACCCGAGGGTTTTTCCACGCCAGGTCAAGAAGGGAAAGTGTGCAGACTTGTTAGATCTTCGTATGGTCTAAAACAAACACCGAAACAATGACATGAGAACTTTGACAATGCTATGATGTCAAATGGTTTCACAATCAACGAGTGTGACAAATGTGTATATGTCAAAAGACACAGACGAAGGGTACGTCATTTTGTGTCTCTACGTTGATGACATGCTCTTTGTTGGTAGTAACGATAAGATTATCAAATCTACCAAAAAGATGTTGAACTCGAGGTTTGACATGAGAAATACGAGCCTTGCAGATGTAATACTAGGTGTTAAAATCACTAGAACATCTGACGGACTTGCACTGTCTTAGTCTCATTATATTGATAAGATTCTTGAGAAGTTCAGCAAGTCTGATAGCAAGGAGTACTCTTGTGGATGTTAATCTCCATTTATCAAAGAATGTGGGGGAAGGAGAATCCCAATTGGAGTATTCTCGGATAATTGGGAGTCTAATGTACCTAATGAGTTGTACAAGGCTCGACATAGCCTATTCAATAGCAAATTGAGTATATACACGAGTAATCCAGGGGATGACCACTGGAAGGCGATAGTGAGAGTACTACGCTATTTGAAGCATACTCGTGATTTGGGACTGCACTACACAAGATATCTTGCAGTACTAGAGGAGTACTGTGATGCTAACTGGATATCAGATATGAAAGACTTTAAATCCACGAGTGGATGTATCTTTATACTTGGTGGTGCAGCTGTCTCTTGGAAATCTTCAAAATAGACGTGTATTACACAGTCTATGATGGAATCTGAATTCATTGCTATAGATAAGGCAACTGAAGAAGCAAAATGACTATGACAGTTTCTAGAAGATGTTCTAAGATGGTTGAAACTTGTGCCAGCAATTTGCGTTTATTGCGATAGTCAATTAGCAATTGGAAGGGCACAGTGTAATATGTATAATGGTAAGTCTAGACATATGTCGTAGACATAATACCATTAGACAAACTGCTCTCAACTGGGGTTGTTACTGTTGACTATGTGAAGTCAAAGGACAACATTGCGGATCCGCTAACCAAAAGGTTAAACAAAGAGCTAGTTGAGAAAGTATCGAAGGGAATGAGGCTAAAGCCTACTACGCTTGTGTTACCGTGAAGGAAACCCAACCTAGCTGACTGGAGATCCCAAGATCTGGGTTCAATGGGACAACCTACTTGCGAGTAACGGAGAACGATCACTATGGAGACATGTTCTCCTGCTCATTCCTATGGTGCGAAACAGTGATGCCTGCAAATGGAAACAGGTTAAGCGTTGCTTTTAATGACTCTTATGCGCTGGAGTGCCAGACGGGGTATAGCAGGATACCCTTTATAAGAAAGTCACCTATGTGAGTATGAAGTGGGGCCGCTTCTTTGAGAATTTAGAAAGGCGAAATTCTCGAGAAAATACTTGCAGAACCAGGAAGGGGTGTCATGGCCAAAACGAACCCAACAGTGAGAACTAAACTGTGTTTGGAGAAGTTCCGTGTGAGGCCTATTGTCTCGGTTTACACAAACGGCAGAACAGTTCAAGACATCATGTTCACTGGTCATCCAGTAAATCCGATAGGTCTTCACAAGGGAAGGTTCAAGGCCAAAAGCTACCTATCCTATGCGGGATTTTTCCGTTGTACACTCTCTCGTGTCAGCTTTGTCTTTCGAGTCGGTTTCTGCCAATTTCATTCATGTGGGGGATTGTTGGAAAATGGAATTTTACCAAAGAGAATTTGGTGGGATCCACACCGCGTGAGGTGGGCCCAACAACAGTGAATAAATTCCATTAAGATATGAATGAGAAATTGTCTCATTATGGGAATTGGAAAAGCCAAGTGACGTGCGTGCGCGCCGTCACCAAACACCTAAATTAGACCGGGGCCGGGGCCGGAGCTCAGGATTCGTGGGCCCGCGACCTGTGGTTCGAGGTCTGTGGTCTATGGTCTAATCTAGATTGGTTTGGAATTGATTATGCTTTATTGGGTTTGTACCATTCGCGTTTAGATGGTCCAGTTACATAATCAGTTGTGCACGACTGATTAACGTTGGGTTGAATGCCCAGAATAAAACCCACGATTTGATTATGGAATCAATTACTAGATTAATGGCTATAGCAGTTTTCTCCAGAAATTGAATTCCCCGTATTCAATTCCCTATATTCAATATGAATATTGAATTGGCCCTATTGAATGGGCAGCTCCCCCTATTGAATTCTCGTATTCAATGAGAAGGCTCCTCATCGATTATATAAAGGAGTTCGGCTCCTTTGTTTAAAATATACCAAGAAATCCAAGAGTTTCTCCTTCTTCCTGAAATCATTCTTCTTCTAGAGAGAGAGTACAGACACAAGTTGGTTCGACGGGCAGTCTACGGCGGTGCTCCGGCGGCTGAGTGGGAACCGAGTCAACCCTGGGAGACAAACACCGACACAACCTCCAGCACCGGTGAGGCGGCGAATTTGTCTTAAGGGCACCGTTGAATAAAACGGGTCTCGGTTTGCAGTATCTCTATACCTTACTTACAGTTTATGTTTATATTTCATATCCTGTAATTCCGTTTCATGTAATTTTCTGTTCGATTGTAAATTTTCAGAAATTAGTAAAATCGATTACTGTTTTCCGCGCTATATTTTCCTACAACTTCCTGTTAAATGTTGTTGTTGATGGAAAAAATTTCGAACCGGCGGAAAGTGTTTGCTCCGTGATGTTTACTAGAGGAGTTAAACCTGATGTTTCGACGTTCAACGTCGCGATAAAGGCTCTGCATAAATCCCATCAAACTAGGTCTGCTGTTTCGATGATCGAAGATATGTCTACAAACTATGGTTTGGCACCGGATGACATAACATATACCACCGTCGTGAAAGGATATAGTATTGAGGAAGGGAATTTGGAAACTGCGCTTAGAATCAGGGAGGAAATGATCATAGCATAGCACACAAAACTCTTACAATTACAGTCTCTCATCTCTATCTCTTTTGCTCACTCAACTCCCACACTTTTTCGACAGAGATTACAACCCGTATATATAAGCAAAGCTAGACAAAATAGATAACCTTACATTTACGGGAAAAACTCACAAAATCAAGCACGTAATTTCAAAGTCTTTATCTAATCTTTGACTAAATCTTCTCCACTTGCCTTTGAAGCTTATCACCTCCAAACCAACAGTTCTCAACACGTTATTGTACATCAAGCTTACTTTTCAACAGACAGTTGGGTCTAAAATAGTAGAAACGTGTACAAACACTTTACCCACATGTACATAAAGACAAATTGAGAAAGTATTAAAAAGCAAATTAAAAACAAATAATGGGTTAAGAGTTAATAATGATTAATGAGCACATCAATAGAGTTAAGAACGTATTAGTATAAAATTTTGTTTTGCAGGAGACGGAAAGGGCATTTGGTCTAGTGGTATGATTCTCGCTTAGGGTGCGAGAGGTCCCGAGTTCAATTCTCGGAATGCCCCCACTGTGTATTTAAATTTTTGGTTTTACTGTTATTTCTTCCTTTCCTAGCAGTCAACTTGTCTCTAATCGCATATCGTTGGTTTGCGAAGTGTTGAGCTCCGGTTCAGTTTGGATTTGTCTTGCTTTGGGCTATTCTGGGTTCACTCGTGACCCGCAACAATGATCCAAAATGTACGTTGACATTAATATGACAGAGTCTTCGGAATTTCACGTCAAAAATGAGCTTGATCAAATCAAACGACGATGATTGCACAAAGACCATAATTGCTGTATTAAAAAACAAAACAAAACAAAAACTGACGGCATAATTGTTTATGAAGCTTAATCCAGTATTTTATTCCTTCACAAAGCTTAAACCGTTATTCTCTCCCTCTCTCGACTGAAAACAGTTCCCGAAGAAAAATACGTCTTACGGACCAAAAGCAAAAGCCCATTATCGCAATGGTATGCTCATTTTGGGTCCCACTTCAATGATCGAAACTATTTATTTTGTTCAAATTTATTTGTTAGGAGATCGATCATGCAAAAAATGAATTCAATCGGATATCGCTAGGCGCTTGATCTGAAAGTAACATTTTGTACGTAGTTGAGAATTTTAAAGAAAAATAAATAAACTTGTAGATGATGAAGCACTTACAGAGATCCGATTGGTTTAGAGTTTTTCGCATTGTCTCGTAACAAATGAAAAAACTTGACAAAATGAAAAGTTTTCATCATTAAAATGAGGAGCGCGCACAATGAGTTTACGTACCCTCAACGAAGATGAACAAAGCGAGGATGAATGAAATTGTTCTCTACGTCAACGCCTCATTGGAAGATCGGAAGTTCTACCCAACTCCTTCAAAACCCGGCTCCCGAAAAGCAAGAACCCGACCGCATGACCAAGAACCACCACAATAAACACTCCACCGTTGTACGACATGACAGCCAGCATCACCATGTATACAAACCCGGCCCGAACCGCGTGAATGCCCGTCTGAAACAACCCTGACGCAACCCGGTTCGCCCCGGGCTTGATATGCTTGCAGTGAGAGAGCCACTCGACGAGCACGGCTAACCCGAATACAAAGATCAGGGCCAAGGCGTACATGCCCGTGCTCGACCCGGGCCAACCCGAGAAAAGGAACTCCGCGTTTTTGCCCCAGTAGAATGCCACGTGCATCAGTACACTTCGGTGGTGGTGCACGTGGCCGGCGGTGGTGTTGTACCACGCCGTCACCGGTAGTGCGCCGACGATGTTGTGATGCATTATTTCCATATTGGTGGGGTGGAGTTGTGGTTGATTTTTCATTGAAGATGGATGGTTAAATAAGTGAGGAAGTTCAAAAGAATGGGGAGAGGGAAAAGGGAGGGAGATATTATTCTCACTGCCTCTTTGGTGGTTGTGGTTCCAAGTGCGAGACTAGATCGAGAGTGTGTTGCACGTCTAATATTCTTTTAATTCCGTTAACTACACTAGCTCTTTGAATTTTGCTATTTTCTCACCTTTTCCTTAAAAGCCCCCGTTTAGTTGCACGGAAGTAATGGAAAAATCAATTTTCCCGTAACTTTCTGTGTGTTTAGTTGTATATCAAGAAAGTTGTAGGCATGGACGGATTCAGAAATGTCGGTTTGTAGGGGCACCTTGTTAATCACAGTGGCAAAAATTTATTTTTCTAGTTAACCATGATAAAATCGTACACAATTAAGGCATGCATTACAAACTACAAAAATATATAACACATACTTTCACTTAAATTATGTAAAAATAAGCAAAAAATCTCAGACAAAATTGAGAGTATGTGTTACATGAATATCGACAAGTTTTAGAATGATCGATATAGTTTTATTAGTGATATTATTTTAAAATATTGCTCTTAGATGGTTAAAAATAAGTACAATTAAGAAGGAATAGATCGAAATAGACAGATACTTCGAAAATCAACAAGTATAAATGCACCATATGACGAAATTGAAACATAAAACTAGTTTTATATGTATATTTTCAAGATATATGAATGTGTATATGTTTGTGGCACACTTAATTTCATAATTATGCAAAATATACGAAAATTTAACAAAATTATTTTAGTTTCGAGCGGGGGCACGTGCCCCCCTTTCCCTCCGTCCCTGGTTGTAGGACACACCGCTTTAATTTTTTCATTGGGAAACAATTTCCCGCAACATATATTCTGCCAAAATGAAGGAGTTTTAGTTTTCCTGCAAAATTTCTTGTCCAGAGAACACATGCAGAAAAATAAATTTTAATTTATTTCGCCTCACTTCACTTTTCCTGAAAATCTATTTCCCACACAAAATAGGAATCTCATTTTTTTGTTAGACATGCTTCACCCAAAACCCATATCCAGGAAACCTTTTTCTTTTTGAAAGAGATGAGTGCTGGGAGATTGAGATTATTGTGGAGTACAAGGCTCAAAGTGGGGAGTGGGGGTAAAGAATATTTCTTTTAGGAGGAATGTGGGATTGGGACATGTTAGCAAGCAATCTTTGTAGTGCAAAAGGGAATGCTTTTCGGTCAGCACAGGATCACAGGAAATGATACTAGTTGTCTTGTCTAGCTACTGCCTGTTTTTATAAATAAACTAGTGGATGTACGTGCCTAAAGACACGTCCAAACGAAATACAGTCTCAACTTAAATAAGTTGTTTGTTTTACCTGTTCAATATAATCTGCTTACTTTATGCCTCACTTTAAACAGCTCATGCCAAGGTAGAGAGAAGAAATAAAAAAGACAATAATTTACAAGTTCATTATCAACCCTCTTGAAATAATATCAACTTAAAATGGAAAAAACCAAAAGGTAATAAATTGGAAAGGAAAGTGTATATTATTACCACAACAGCAGGTCAAAGTATAACTTAAGGAAACATTCTCTTAATCGAATGGCTACGATCTTAGCTTGAAGGCGATCAACGGCTGTAGAGATGCTCATGTTTGTATGTGTAGACAAAAACCGCTCTGTTTTATAATATAGATTAACATATTTCATAAGTAATATTTCTATAGAAACTTAAGATTTTGTGTATTAATTTAGTATAACATATGTAAAGATTAGTATCAATACACACCCACATGTAATTTCATAATATCAAGACAAACTCATACTAACATAATTTGTGAATCTAAGACTGATATTATGAATTTGTTAGGAACGTTATGAACTCAATGCTATTTATCTGATAATCCATAGTTAAAATCCATTTGTACTATTTTTTTTTTTTTAAAATATGCTTAATTATGTAGTTATCAATATCAGATCAACTTGATTTTTCATGTCAAAAATCAACCCAAACAAGTCTGACACCATATAGTATTCCGTATCAAATTTCGGTTACAAAATGGGCCCCGTTTTTCACACGAGAAACTATTAACATAAGTAACTAGTCCCAGTTGCGTTCTTAACCACACATTTATAGTGATATACGTGGCTAGGAAAATACTGTACTACAACACAACTATATATATTTGAATGTATACGATTTGCACCCCTAATAGTATGACTACTGATTTTCAATTCATCGAACCTTTTGCCAACATATGCACAGTTCTGACCGAGATACCGGACCTTGGGTCAACTCCATTTTCAATCACAGAACACGCTGGTGTCCAAACCTAAGTCACATAAAAACGCGTGCGGGTGCGGAAGCGCGAGCGTGGAAGCGTCTCTCAAGAACCTCCAAAACAACTAGAATTTGTGAGTACTGCGAGGATGCGAGCGAGGAGAAATGATTGAGAGCGCGAGCGTAGACCATTTTGAAGGATTATGTGGCTAAGGTCCAAACAATACATTTGGTCATAGGGACCCGGGGATGCTGCTGAGCACCTCCCTGCCGAGCGGATGCAGAGCGGCCGATCTAGCCGTTCATCTTGGCTCGGATCGAATTTGAACGCATACAAATATGAATCATCCATTGCTCGGTTAAGATTCGAGCCGTCGATTACCGAGATGAGTGGTCGGATCGGCCGCTCTGCACCGCTCTAGAGGCAAGCATCTCCCATTCCCTTGGTCACAGAAAAGAGCAGGCCCGTTTTTACATTACAGAAAAGTTATTATCTCAAAGGAGCTTGGGCATACGAGCTGGGCCAATTTGGTCGTTTTGGGATTGCCTAGTCCATTGGACTTTTTGGTCATGAGCAAGCCCATCGGTTCATTTTCTCTCTCTGCTTTGGTGGATTAATCAAGCAAGAAAAAAATCCCGATTGACCAAAAGGAAAAAAAAGAATCAAGCAAGAAAAGAAACCTTTATTTTTTTTCTTCGTTATGAAATGCCCTCGAGTCATTTACCATAGCCCATAATAATTACCAATATCGATACAGATGCTGTCAATTCAATTCTACTGCACTGAATATTTTCACATGTTATCTATGCAGATTTTGCCAGTGATACGCCTGTTGTAATTTTGTAGAATTAACCTTACACATAGAAAAGCCATTTTGGGGCGCAACGCGCAATAAACAAGTGGATGAATGAATTTGCATCTATATAATAAAACATAAGGGTGTTTAAGAATTGTAGGATGGGTCCAATTTCTGAATGGACAAATACTCCTTAAGAATAGATGTGCCGGAGAGGTTCGAATAGCTTATGGAAAGGGATGGAAGGAGTGATCTAGAGGGGTGAAGAAGAAGAGCAGGGGTGAACAGGAAGGGTAGGCAGTGGAGACCCAAACCCAAAGATCCCTAGGAGGAAAGACAATAGAGCCCCTGAAAGAGGATAAGACCTCCTTTAAAATCAGTGCTCACCAACTTTCTCTCTCTAGGAAATGTTCACAAGGCTCTGTATGTGTGGGATCTGGTGAAGAAACGTTCATATTTATAGACCACACGAGCTAATGCTCGGGCGCCAAGTGGCGCGCTAATAAAATGACACGTGTCCCCCCTGTACCCCCTGACCGCCGAGGTGTCGCGACCCTCGCGATGACCCGCGAGTATGACGGTCGACGTATCCTCTTATTCGCGGAGATCCTCTTCTTCTTTTACAGCCACCAAACCACTAGATCCCCCTTCATTCCCGTAAGGGCAAGGTCGTGACCTTAATCGATCGCGCCTGTACCGCTGCCAAGCCTCAATGGGCCCCTCGGGTCCTGCCTAAAGGCCAGAGCAGGCATAAGAGCCTGGGCAAATCACTGGTGTCTTGGTTAAACCGCGTTATCGTCTCCATTAGATTGGGACCGCGCCAAGTGTTCACCTGAATAAATGTAATTCTCTCCTTAATGGAGGAACAAAAGCTCGCGACCCTTACATGGTCGCTGCGAAGCGATGGGTAGCGCGAGGCTCCCACGCGGAAAGGGCCACGTGTCGCGCGACTGAGGCGCCACGTGGCGAGCTAGGGTTCGTTGGTCAAATCGTCAACCCCGCAAAGACGAGTACACGTGTCACATGCTCATTGGCCGGTCAAACGGTCAAAGGTCGCGCCTATTGACCATTCCTACAAGAATATTCTGTATTCTTTTTCAATGGCTCAGATTTCTTCCACAAACAAGTTTTATCTACTCATACAAACAAATTCAACGGTCCAGATACCAATTACAACTTTCCATAATAAGCTGACATCGCATTAATGAAGCTATATCAAGCAACAGATTTCCGGATAAAAAAAAAAAAAACGGCAAATTTTTTTTCCGCTCCAAACGGCAAATTGACACCCCTGTTTGCGGCGTTCACTCTGGTTCTTCATCTCTGTAACTTAATTCATTGATCTCTCGGCTTTGTGGTTGATTTGGGTTTTTTTTTATACTGTATTTTAGGGTTTTGTTGATTTGGTTTCGTTTTTTTTTTTTTTGAACTGTATTTAGTTTCGTTTGGTTGGTTCGTAATTGCAAGGAGGGAGTTGGTTGGTTGATCGGGGCAAGTCTCATTCATTACTTGCAGAGTTGCAGTATACAATCCCACGAGGCGAGGAATTTTTTTTCCACTGGCCAACCAAGAAATAATGATTATTGTGTTTCACTGGCCAAAACTTTTTTTGATATACCTTCAACACACGTGTAGACACACTCTCCTTCATAAGGTAGGCAGTGAGGTTCGAAGCAGGTTAAATTGTTAAACTTTTTTTTACTTGGTATTTACTGGAATTCCATAAGCAAATTAATAGTTCTTTGTAGCTAGCTTAAATGTATAGTTGGAGGAGTATCATAAACACGGGTAATTCTTTTTCGTGCCACTAAGAAAATGATTACATACTACACATTAATGTTCGAGCCATTAGCTAGCAGGTGCCGTAGACACGGACAATTCCAACCGGGGTGCGTAGTGCCGTAGGCACGGGCAAGCACTAGTCTATTTATAAAATAGAGCGGTATCTTTTAAAATTATTTCAAAATTCTTGAATCAAGAATCGATTATTTAAATCAATCAGTTACAGATATCTGATTGAGTTGGAAATTATTCATGGTCTCCTAACAAAATATTTGAACGAAATGATTATTACTTATTATTAAAGTGCAATTCGGAAATAATACAAACTCGCAAGGGTAATAGATAATTTTGACGCTCTAGCCTTTGGTCAATTATTTGGACCCTTTATATCAGGCTTCAAATTACAAAATTTAATTTTTAATTACAAACTTGTCACTTATCAAAATAAAAATTATGAACTTGTTTTGTAAATGAAAATGCCAACACAAAAGAAGTCGGTTTTTTTCGGAGCTAACAAGCTGACGATGCAATCTTCTACTGTTTCTTGTTTCAAACCCGCCTAATTATTCGGATCTCCTCTACGAGGATTCTTCCCTGTGAGGATGGTGTGATGATTCTCATGAGATCCGTACCGTTCATCTCGACAATCAATTGTTCGGATTAAAAATCTCGACAATCAATGATTCAGATTAAAAACAAACACTTCCGAAAAAAAGTTAACTCTTCCCTATTATCCTTCCATTTGGTCAAATATTGTTGGCGTATTCCAATCTTGGCATCCATTCAATACCAAGCACCTTTTATAACTTTGAAAAAAAGGCTGTGGGCGATATCTATCCTTCCTTTGCTAAAGGAGTAGGAATAAATCTTTGTGAATCAGAAAGAACCCAAGGAAAAACAATCACACGGAAGCAAAAAAGGAAAACAAAGATTGTCGTATATCTTATCCTTCTCTTTTCAAAGCCCCCCAATGTTCTAGCTATAAGGACAAAAGCATCTACGTGTAAGAATCAAGCGCTTATCCTCTTATCAAAAATCGCAAATGTTAGTCAAAGTGCAATTAACATTTTTTTTAAATTTTTTTTGTCAAAAGTGAGAAGATTGTATTGATAAACACCTAACAGAACTTACAAAACGGAGATCATTACAAAGAACTTGGACAAAACCAAACTAATCGTCTAAAAAATACAAAACGAGTAAATCACAAGACAATCGATATCTTTCATCCTAACCCAAGTATGGCCTAACGCAACATCGACACTTTTAAACTGCCCAACATTTAATTAGGAGTCTCAAACGAGAAAAAATGCAAAATTAAGGATAAAAGACACCAAATACCCAGACGATCAAATGCACTCCAACCAATGATGAACGCACCAATTAACTCCCAAAAACTACAGATCTGTTGAGCCACCAAAAGTTGCCCCGCCAAAGACATCGTGTAGGGATAGAATGCTGAAGCATAGATATCGTTGTGAAACAACCTCGATCGAGAGAACCCGATCTATAGACAAAATTCGCTCAAAGATGAAACTAACAACTCTCGTAAACGAGAGACAAAACTCTCACAGATCAGACAATAAGTCGTTGATCTGAAGAGACAGAAGAAAAAAAGGAAAAAAACAGAGAAAGAGAGTCGGAATAGAACCATGGCTTTTCCCTTTTGCCGCCGCATATGGGTATGGAACCCACGGGGGGAGGGGGAGGGAGAAGTGGAGTTGTGGTGGCTAGGATTGAGAGAAAGAGAGATGCAGAAAAGGATATTATATCTGATCCTTCCAACAAACATTGAATGACACTCAAAATAGGGAAAAATTCAAAAAAACCCCTGAACTTTGAACTCAATGTCAAATAGGCACCTGAACTTAAATAAATTTCAATTAAACACCTGAACTTTCACTCCGTTATCAATTTACCCCCTGCCGTCTCAATCCGTGACTTGTCGTTAACGGCACAGTTAAAAAAAAAAAACTTACCACCAGTTTGCAATCCAATGAAGCAGAAACGTGATTATGAGAGCCTTAGAGACAAAATTTGATTATGTCTCAATGGAATAATATGATCAGAATAATAAGATCTTCACACCCGTTCAAACGGATTAAAAATTGGAGCACTTAATTTTTTAACCATATTTTTTAATATATAAATGGTCTCAAAAAAAATTAAGTGCTCAAATTTTCACTCCGTTCGAATCGGTGCAAAAATCTTTTTATTCTTATCATATTATTCTAAAGGGTCGTAATTCATTTTTATCTCTAAGGCTCTCATATTAAGTATGTGTTCTTTATTTAGGACCCTATGGAGCAGAAATGTGATTATGAGCACTTAATTTTCTCAGCACTTAATTTTTTATGAGCACTTAAATATCTTTGTACTGATTCAAAACGGAGTGAAAATTTGAGCACTTAATTTTTTATGACCGTTTATATATTAAAAAATATGATTAAAAAATTAAGTGCTTCAATTTTTAATTCGTTTGAACGGGTGTGAAGATCTTATTATTCTAATCATATTATTATAAAGAGACATAATCAAATTTTGTCTCTAAGGCTCTCATAATCACGTTTCTGCTCCATAGGATTGCAAACTAGTGGTATGAATTTTTTATTTAACCAAAACGTTGCCATTTTGGTGTGTGGGTAGGGGCTGAGGTAATAAGTGGAGAGAGATAGAGAGAAATGTTGGAAGTAGGGGGAATTTTTTTAAAAATTCTTTTTGAAAATTTGAGCACTTAATTTTAATTTTTTTAGACCGTTTATATATTAAAAAATATGGTTAAAAAATTAAGTGCTCCAATTTTTAATCCGTTTGAACGGGTGTGAAGATCTTATTATTCTGATCATATTATTCTAAAGAGACATAATCAAATTTTGTCTCTAAAGCTCTCATAATCACGTTTCTGCTTCATAGGATTGCAAACTGGTGGTAAGTTTTTTTTTTTTAACTGTGCCGTTAACGACAAGTCACGGATTGAGACGGCAGGGGGTAAATTGATAACGGAGTGAAAGTTCAGGTGTTCAATTGAAGTTTATTTAAGTTCAGGTGCCTATTTGACATTGAGTTCAAAGTTCAGGGGTTTTTTTGAATTTTTCCCCTCAAAATATGTGGTCTGTTTGTACGGAATCTGGAAATTGGTATGGACCACAAAAACAAGACTGTCTTCTTATATTCTTTGAGCTGCTGGAACTTTGATGCGGGAATGAATTCAAAAATGAATTTTCACACCATGGTGAGTCATAAAATCAGCCAAAAAAAAAAAACCCGCTGGAACTTTGAGCTGCATCATTCAGATACGAAGAATCCACGAGGGACCTTTCGATTGCCTCGAGAGGCCCTCCAAATTTTCCAAGCTCCTTCGCCAAATTTTCTGACAGATTGTGCATGAGTAATCAACCAAACTAATTACTCCTACAAACTAATGGAATTTTTAATCATACTGGAGTACTATTTTATTCGTAGAATTTGATTTAAAAAAACTTACGGGAGTATTCCATTTTCCAGCTGCTCGGCCCCATTCCTCTCATTTTTTTTCACGGGGTCCTACTAACAACCCACTGGACGGTCAAAAATTTAGAAATAGACAGAAAAAACACAGACTCCAATACACTTTTTACAGTTTTCAAATACATTTTCACCCACTTTTATCCACTTTTCACAAGTTTCAATGTACTCTATTAACCTTAACGACATCTTTTAGGCTGCATTCTTTTGACCTTAACTTAAACTTAACTTAAATCTAAAAATTTTGTCCATATTTAAATTTTTTTCGCCAAACTTTTTTGAGTTATTGTTTCGTCTCGACGAGAGGAATCGGAAAAATAATTTTTTTTACTTTTACCCAAGTATTTTGAGAAACAACCATTTTTTTTGCATCAAAATGTCTTCTTTTTTTTTCTTTCTAAAAACTGATTATTTCTTTAAATATTTGGATAAAAGTAAAAAAATTTGGGAACTGATTTTCGCGCTCCAAAATTTACTGCAGGCACTCCACCTTTTTGTTTTTATACTGTGATGTTGCTGACAACATCACAGTATATTTTGTTTTTACACTGTGATGTTAGCGCCTGCAGTAAATCTTGGAGCGCGAATATCAATTCCCAAAATTTTTACTTTTCTGATTCCTCTTGGCTGTTTTTAGCATTTCCTTTCCATGATACTCGATCCAGGCAGTATTACTAGTAATTTGGTTTGGATTACTCCTAGATAAGACAAACAATAGGCAGTCCACTTTAAGACTTTTTCAGGCACATTGAGCCCAATAGAATAGATCCTGCGGCTTAATGGTGCTATTTCAACTCCACGAGGACCCACTTACGTTGTTCCCAGGGGGCCCTAGTCCTAGGAGAAACTTTTATATATGTGACCGGGGATATCAATGGTATTGGCATCTTCTCCGTTTCGTTTCCAATTTTTTATCCATTTTTCGATCCAACTTGGATGATCGGCACCGTTCATTTTTTAGAGTTCGGCGAGAAATTTAATTGTGCCAAAAATCGTATTCATCGGACTCTAGTAGATATATGATCAACACACGTGAAAATTGAAGAGAATCAAAACTGGGTCAAAAAACACACTAAATTGAAACCCAATTTGTTTTTTTTTAATAATTTCACATGTGTCGATCATGTATCTACTAAAGTCCGATGAACACGATTTTTGGTGTGATTAAGGTTCTCGCCAAACTCTACAAAATGAACGGAGCCAATTATCCATATGTGATCAAAAAATGACCAAAAAATTGAAAACGGACCGAAAGGGATACCAACACCTTTGATATCTCCCATATAAAAGTTTCTGTCCCTCTAGTCGTAGTCCTACTGGTGGTGGTCTTGGGGATCCGGGATAATAAAGAGGCAGCCATGTTTGTCCCCCAAGTGGTCCCAACTACCCTCCACCCGCCCGCCGCCCTACCCGATGTGTTTCCAAACCGTCCGATTGAAAGCCAAAGAAAATAATTAGACCCCTTTTTTTAAAAAAATATTTTTTAATTATATAGTAGTATAACGCAAGTGCCACGGCCAACGTATGTCTAGCTCGACGAATTTGGGAACCAATCCATCGACCACTTTTGAGGGAATCAATTAAAAGCCAGAGTTAAATTATGTATGAACTGACCCCAAAGAAGTTGACAACACTACGGATTTTTAAAAAAAATTAATTTGCTTAAGTTTATCAAGTTAACTAAGTATTAAAGCTTTTATTTATAACTTAGATGTTCGGGTAGTTACTCGTTTAAAGACCAAACAAGCTACTTACATCATTTTTTACAAAAAAATAATAATATGAGAAAGACAGATATGTAAATACAAATCCAGACTTGTGCTCCCTCCATCCCAATTTATTTGCTCATCACGAAAATTCTCCCTTTTTTATTATTAACTTAAAGTTGCTGGGTCGAAAAGTGTTTAATTGCCTGATTTTGCGTTGAACTCGGTATTTCTTTCGCCTCAAAACTAGTAAACGGGTAAAATTGAAACTTTGGTCTTTTGGTGGTTGTTAATTTAATTGCGAACAATTTGGGATGAATTCCTGGAACATCATGGAAGAACCACAAGAATCTATCTATATTCGGACAGCTTAGGAAAATGTTTTTTTTTTTTTTTTTTGGGGGAGGAAATGTATATTCGTAGCACTACACTTTAAAAAAAAAATAATGAACGGTTCCTTATTTTCCTCCCCAAAACCCTCCAAATTCTTTAAATAAAAAAAGAGAAAAAAAACGCGCCTCTCTCTCTCTCTCTCTCTCAATATATCAGCATCTCACTGTACCGAAATCAGATTTCGCGGTCTCTCTCTCTCTCTTAATACGGAGTATATCAGCATCTCACTGTACCGAAATCAGATTTCGCGGTCTCTCTCTCTCCGTGTTCACTGCTTTCTTCTTGTTCGAAATACCAATTACGAGGACAATCACCATATTAGTTCTTTTTTATATACTCATCACTGTGGTTAGTTCTTTTCTTTGCTTTCAGTGTACGTTGTGCTTTGAGTTTCATTATCACCTACTACCGACTCTACGGCAATGCATCTGATCACCATTTCTTGATTTCTTCTGGTACGTCCTTCTAACCTTTTTCTTTTCGTGCATATCTGTAAATGGGTAGCCATAATTTGATCGTTTCTTTAATATTCGTTCCGAATTCTGTAGATCTTTTTAATAGTATATCTTGTAATTGCTTGTAGAATCTTAATCGTTATATACATTATGTGTAGAATTTGGTTGATTTTTCAGGAATGTGTTGGGTAGTCAAGGTTTTCTTGGAATCCGCTTGAAATTGGGCCTCAATTTGGGATCTTTTCTTGGAATTTCTCAAAAAAACAAGAAAGAAAAAAAGTGGTTACAGGTCTAAAAAAGTGGTTACAGCTCTCTTTTTTAGATTTGTTCACACATTTTAAGCCATTCATTTGATCTGTTGATCTCACAGTTCTTAGTCTGTGAGTCTATTTATTACTAGCGCCTACGTGTGGTGCTAACATTTTTTGGAAGGTAGGTAGTGGTTTTGATCGATTCGATTGAAAGTAAGGAATATTGTGTCTTTTACTTTGGGGAATAGTCTCCACTTTCTACTTTTTTTCTCGGTGGTAGTCTCTTTGTCCATACCTGATGTTTGAAATTCCATTGCCAGCATAGTGGCATTGCTTCAAAGGGCGAGATAAGTCTGGTTGGCCTCTGAATTTTGAAAAGACAGAAGTAACAAGTACGAATTTTTGGGATCCCTTTCCCTTATGTCTTTCGATATGGTTTTCTGCAATTGCTAGAGCAACAAGCATTAGTTGAATCCCTTTCCTTTATCATCTTTCCATATTCCTCATTTTCCGCTGTCAAATGGCTCTTTAGCCGTCCAAATAACATCCAATGCTGACCCCTTAACGTACTTTTCCTTGGAATTGTCTTGAGTTTGGATCTGTGTTTTGGATCTTGTTGCAAAGGTGTCAAGAAGGGCCTTCAGATTTCTGAAAAGCAAACTATTACTAAAAAGCCTTGTACTCGTTGGCTTTGTGAAAGATTTGTGTGCTATGTATAGTTACAACTTACTACTCTCGCAGTTTCTTGATCAGTTCTATTGTCTGTATCTGCAGCTATGTAATTTGCAAAATAAGTTGCAATACTGCCTTTTCGGGTCCAACTGATTTGATGCTAATGTCTTTCTGAAATTTAAATATTTCTCGCATTTTTGTACAACTCAGCCACCTTGTTTTCATTCTTGGATGAGCTCTGTTCATGGATATCATCAACCTCTGAAAACTATAATTCTGGTCACGGATGGAAAAGTCTCTCTCATATTCTTGTGTGACTGAATGATTTCACATGGATAACAACGAAAATTTGATAGAGTGAACGACTTCAGAAGGAAGGTTGTTGAAACTAACAATGAACCTTTAACGTGATTATTACTGGCAAACAACCAAATATTGTGCATTTTTTATCCAGATCAAAAATGGCTGATGCACTTGAAACTTTTTACACGTGACTAATGTTTCTAGCGCAGGTAACTGGGATCAGTTGTTGAGTTAGGACTTGGGACTACGGATTGCACACTTGCTTGCTTTTTAATATTGAGATGATTACATGAAACAATAACCCTCGTATACAGTCCAGGCAAAGTAGAAAACGTATATAATCTTTTTAACTGGGGTTTTCATGAATCTGAGGAAACCTTGGCTTCCATTTGCTGCATGTCATAGTTCCCTAATTTTTGTTCTGGGCTGAGTCAAATTATAAAGTCTGTTTTTCTTGTATGCCACTGATGGGAACTTTAGCCTTGTTGCATAATTTCCACCAGTGCTAATGATTCTCTGACTTTTTTCTAGCAATCCTTGGCTGCTTGACCATTAAAGCAATCTTTTAATTTTTCTTGATATCTATTTGTAGGACGTGATTTGGGGAAGAATAATTTGGCAACTCTTATGAACAACGAGGATTGGTATGCCTAATGTAAGGTGATACCATGCCAAGTAATCAATACTCAAGGCCAACTGGGGACAACGGGTTCCATTTAGAAGTCAAAAGGAGTTCAAGGCCACAAGAAACCTCAAAAGTTGTGAAGCCAAAGGCAACTTCACTCGATGAACATCACGTTCGAAAGTCTCAAGATGATGAGCTTGTTAGGTACATGTCAAATTTGCCTGCATATCTCCAGCGAGTGGAGAAAGGAGAAAAGTTCCAAGAGAATGCTCTCAGTTTCGGAGTTCTAGACTGGGAGCGTCTAGAAAAATGGAAATACAACAGAAATTGTACCGCACCAAGGGGTGACACTACTGCGTCGTCCTCTATCAGTAATTCCTCACTTAAGGCAGGTGAGTCCATTGCATTCTCTAGGACACTTCAGAAGAAGAATCTTGCTCCTCGCACGGAGCAACCCTTGTCACAGTGCCCTCATCTAAATTCATCTCATGAAGGCGGCTTTTCAAACTTTGAGATGGACAAGAGAAAAGATACAGATGACAAGTTAACATCAGAAAAGGGAACTTCATTTTCAGAATTGAGGAAACATCGATTATCACGTGGTTCTAAGAATGAGACAAGTGCTCTGAACGACGGAGTGACCATTAGGATAAGGGAGGTGCAATCATCAGAATACTATGTTGGTCAAAACCACCGGCGTGGCAATGAAGTGGGCAGTGTTTTCAGTTTACCCAAACATGCTCCCAAAAAAAGTTGTTCTAAGATGCCAAATGATGCTTCTTGTACATTGATGCATCCAAATGAAACACCAGCCACGTTATCCCAAGGTAAACGCATAGATGCAAATGCAATGTGTGTGAAGCCCTTAAGTGGAAGTGCAATTGATACTTCCAAGAGGTTGAATCATGAAACTACTGAACCTTCAACTGTGAAAGGAAAGCATTTGTCACCTACTCGTCAGTTTAGCTTTAGCCTTCGTAGGATTGCCAGAAGTTTAAGTTTTAGGGAGAGCTCAGCTGTTCCGCAGTTGAGATCCGAAGAATCTGATGCCTTTTTCTCTTCTGAGATCTTTTCTGATGTTCTACATTCATGCCCTCGTCCTATTAGATTAGATCCCAACCCCGGGTCGGACATGAGGCGGCATAGCTTAGACGCTTCCCTGAGCACGGAGTTTCCTAGCTATGATGCATCTAGCTCTTTCATGTATCCGAACGAAAAAATACTCAATATGATATCACGTACAAATTCAATTGGGGGTTCCGCGCGGTTGGATGAAGAAAGGCAGCGCTCGCCTAATCGTCGGTTCAGCTTTGGCCTTGGCAGTTTGAGGAGAAGCTTGAGTTTCAAGGAAGGTTCAAATGTTCCTCAGGGTTCCACAAATAGTCCACTCAAATGTGGTCGATTAACATCTGAAGTGTCGGATTCTTTGGATGGTTCAAGAAGAAACAAGGCTAACACTAGTACTAGAGCAAGATCCAGCCCTATGAGAAGGTTACTAGACCCTCTTCTCAAGATCAGGGGAACAAGACCTCATCATTCAGCTGAGACAGCTCAGCCTTTGACCGGAAACTTGAATTTAACCTCCAAGTCTGAGTCCACTGAGGAGAAGAAGCACGAGGCATCCACAGTTCAAGCTCTTCTACAACTCACGATAAAGAATGGGCTCCCTTTGTTCAAACTTGTCAGTAGAAAAAGTGATATTCTTGTTGCTATGAGAAAATTGTCTACGTTTGCCAAGGATGATGCTGGATTTAGTTACACGTTCTACTCTGTTTGTGAAGTCAAGAAGAGCGGCAGCTGGATAAATCAAGGGCATAAAGCAAAAAGATACGGATTTAGCTATGATGCCGTGGGTCAGATGACGGTTTCCAGCTCCAAGGACCAATTTGGTGTGCGGGAGTCTGTTCTGTACAGTGCTGAGGCAGATCAGGAACTCGCGGCCATTATAACCCCAGATGGGACTTCATGTGACTATGGAGATCAGAGACACAAGGGCAAGGAGTTACTATGGATGGAAGATAGGAACTCCTTCAGGCAAGCAGAAACTGAGAAGTTGATTAGCACAAGAGTCATTATTCCTGGTGGCGTTCATGGATTGCCTTGTAAAGGTGTTCCTTCGCCATTGATTGACCGGTGGAAATCTGGTGGATCGTGTGACTGTGGGGGCTGGGATGTCGGTTGCAAACTAAGGATTCTTGCCAATGAGAATCATAGACAATGCTTGAACAAATATCGTTTTGAACTTTTTGATCAGGTACTGGCTCTCTTTTTTCTCGAAATGAGATCTGTTTCTTATAAATTGATAATGTCTTATAAACTTCTTGAGTTGAGTTGATAAATTTACTTGTTTTTTTTACAGGAAGAAACTGAAGACAATCAGCCTATATTCAGCATGAGACCATTGGAGAAGGGGAACTTTTCGGTTGAATTCAGTTCATCGATTTCTATGTTACAAGCCTTCTCCATTTGTGTTGTGGTCATAAGCAGTCAGAAGTCTTTTGATTTCTCGGAACTGAACCACCCGGCTGAAGAAAAATGGCTGCAGGAATCCAACAGGGTACGAGGGGAAGCACCCACAAAATATGTCCAGTCTCCACCCTCATCTCCCGTTGGAAGAGTATAGCTTTCATGGAAAGATCTATCCGTCTTGTTGCTGGCATTCAGCTGCGCTGAAAAGGCAAACGAAACAGCAATTCTATTGCCTCGAAGAGGGACGTGTTGCCGGCAATTCTACTCTACCACCTCGATCGGGGAAAGTTGAGTATTCGAGGCCTGTTTGGCACCAGAGTCGCAGACAAGAAGCCGGGAAATAAAATCATTTAAGTGTACTGAAACAAGGAGGGAATGGGGTTTTTTTGAGAAACGGAGACCTCATTTTTTTTGGGTTTAGGGCCTTTCGGCAAAAGGTTTGTATATACAACGTTACGTACAACTGAATAATATGGTTATTATTCTGCTCAATGTGTATGGAAATTATGGATCCCTGAAAACTGCTCTGATCCTTTACACCAATTTCTGAATAACAACACTAGTTTCCGAGGTACAAACATTTTCGTGGGAATTCTTGCGAAGTCAAGAGTTCTGATTCCTGAAGGACGGATGCAGAAGATCACGTATTCTTATTGCAGTTCCCAGAAGACGGGCAAAATCTGCGTTGGGTAGTGGCCAAAATGAGAAGTGTTGTTTCCATAACTAAACCCAAATGGTAATTTTTTCTCTCTTTCTTCAAAATGAGAAGTGTTGTTTCCTTTGGTCCCAAAAAGTCAGTTTTTGAGCTTTTTCTTTTTTTGTGTGGATATTTCTCCAAAAAATTGGGTTTTCGATTCTCTCGTCGAGACGAACCAATCGTACATAAAAGTTTGGCACAAAATCAACAAATGTGAAAAAAATTTAAATAAGGACAGAACAAAAAAGTTACTATAGTCCACAACTTGTAGCTCGGTAGAAACACTCGGCATCTGCTTCGGTTGTGTTCTTTTGAACTTAACTTAATAGGACACCCCCCACCAGCAGCATGGATGGAGGTTACCTTCGGGAAAGAGGAGTTGTTTGATTTTCAAGACGTTCAGTACGTATTAGTAACTGCGTTGGGAAATTGAACAAATGAAACGGCGCATGTGAAAAAGAAAAGGAGTGAAGAAAGATTAAGGTGGAGTATTAGCAATGAATAAAATGATTTTTTTTTCCAGTTTTTGCTACAAAAAGAAAATTTAAAATGGGGAGATTGACACATGAATTGGAAACTGATTTTGACACTCCAAAAATTGATGGAAGCACTTCAAAAAACAAAGGAAAGTAGCTTTGGAATTACATTGATTTTGGAGTGTCTCCATTAATTTTTGAAGTGCCAAAATCATTTTCCATTATGATTCTGTATACTGTAATATATGTACATATACATATATGAATTTTTCCAGTTTTTGTTACAAAAAATTTAAAATGGAGAGATTGACACATGAATTATGATTCTGTAAATTTATATGTATGTCAGCACTTTTTTGAGCAAACATTTCTAATCTTAGCAACATTTCGATTTTGATTAGTCTACTGTGGATACTCTAACATAGGAGAAAATGCATCAGTGTTTTGTTAACATCAATACTCTCCAGACACATATTTGACACTCAGATATCACAATTGTTCTAGCTTTTCTTAACCTTTTTTTTTTATTTTTATGTAGACACTTTTGGGAGCGCTCAAATACGTACACGAGACACTCGTACAGTTACAAGACGCATAGTGGTGTTAAATGAACCAGCTAGTAGACTCTTGTTAATTAACATGTACGGACTATACTCCTAGATAAGTACTACTATCAATTTCATGTCCCCACTGTGTTGTGTCCTCCTATTATTTGAAATCGGCGTGCCGAAGTGTCTATGTCGTGTCTGCTCTAGGTTTTTAGTTCAAGGACATTAAACGTGCCATCAGTGTTACAACAAATTTTGATCTATGAAGCACAAGTATTCTAGAAATGGTTCCTTTCAAAGGAATCCTTCGGGATAATACGGTTTGCACAGGGGGTATTACTATTTCTTTTTTTGCATGACATCAACTTGTAAAATCGCCTATATAGACCTCCTCAACTATAATCGTTAACCAATCAGTACCCTTCTGTCAAAAAGACCGTTAAGATGAAAGAGTCGGACAATTTTTTATAGATCATGGGGTCAGAGCGATGAATAAAATAGCTTCATGCCACTATTGGGTAATGTACGGATGATTTTTAGAACCATGTTTATACTCCCTTGGCTTGCCATTTTTTTTTTGCAGATGGTAGAAAGAAAATGGGAGGAACTGAATATGGATTGCTTGGTGAATGTGATTGGGAGAGTGGCCGGGAATGGAATCTCTGCTTTTGGACGTTCCATATGTGTGAAAACCATAGAACCTTGGAAACAAATTGTCCTAATAAATGAATGAGTACTGACGAGTCACAGAAAGAATAGGTCACGAGTTCAAACACTCTGCCTTGGCAGTTTGGGAGAGTGGCCGGGAATGGAATCTCTGCTTTTGGACGTTCAATATTTGGATTTAAGTTCTTCTGAAATTGAGCGGGAGAACTTGGTGATAATTTTGGAAGGCTGCAAACAGCTTTTTCATTTAGATGTTAGGGATTGCAAAGGATTTGATGAGGGTGATGAAGAAATATTAAAGCTTGCTTCTCATAACGCCACATTCAAGGATGAGGGTTCAAGTTTGGAAATGCTACGATTTTTAGAAAGCATACGCGATGTTAATTTTGTTATGGAGCAAGTAAGAATGCACGCTCTCTACGGACTGGAACTGGTTCAATGAGATTGATGACGACGATGATACGTGAACCTGTATATATCTTCGCAGGACGCTTCCGTTTGGAGATGGAATTTCGCAAGTGGGAGCTCAAGCTCTAGATTTTGGAAGTGTTCAGGTAAAGCTATCTATATTTTGGAAGTCTTTTGCAATATATTTAAAAACGGTGTTTGGTACCTGGGTAGACTCGAATGTTGTGTTTACTTATTCCCAAGACTATGTTTTTAGATTTTCTGACTCCCCTTTGCTGCAATATCGGATTTCTTTCCTCTTTAAAAGTAGTTTCGTTCCTGTTGATATTTTGAAAAATGGTACGCGGGTCGACCACAAAACCACGAAGGCAGATCCTTCTTCGATTTGAAATTTCCATGAACGATCTTTCGACATTAAGAGCATGAACCCCTGATCTTCAGAACCAACGCACAAATGTTTTCAAAAACCAGTTTCAGCAGTTGAAAAGCAATTCCAGATAAAATTTGTCTCACAGTACATTTTTTAAAAATATACTGTCCGCCCGTTTTTTGTGTAGCCAGGTTAATGATATCCGATCAATTCAATTTTCTAAATGAATGATCTACCAAGCGTACTCTTCAAACTAAACGATTCAGATCATGACGACGAAATTTCGTAATTTGGACACAGCGAGGCGCCCTACAACCCCGTAGTACATTGGCGCAGTACATGATCCCCTTGTCCCCGTAATTCGGACCACCCCCAAAATGGCCAATTACACCATGTACAGTTCCCTCAACATTACACAAACTGGTACCTTGGACAGACCGTATTATATGACACCAAATAAGGTGTTGGGGCGTACAGATAAAACAGAGCCCCGTTTCTTGGCATTTCCTCCTGGGATCCTCCTGAGCAACCCTGTAGAGCTGTAGCTTACCATGTAGTGCGCAGTTCGAGACGTTTATATCGACAATCAATGGTTCAGATATGTTTGTTGATTCTTTCCGGTAAAAGTTAACAACGAATCCGAACCATCGATTGGGGGTCCCCGGGTGCTGCCAAGGACACACAGAAAGCAACTTGTTTGGCCTTTTTTCAACTGATGTCCGTTCAAAGGGACCCAAATTGAATACGTCAAAACCCTTCCTCTACACTTATTAACGTATGGGCTTTAGCTTGTCTTCAGTTCCTTTAAGCTTATTATTGTACCATCCCGTTGTTCCCGGGTATGGGCTCCAGTCATCCGTATGGATTCTGTTGAGTTCTCTTTTTAGAAATCTGTCAGAGTTGATTAAATGTTTCCCAATAATCTATCGCAAAGCCAACACGAGCGAATGCCATGAAGTCATGAAGATCAAAATGTTTCAAATCTTCGAGCGACTTGATGGTTTATCCTTCCGATTGTTAACTTCAGCTCTAGGATTAGTTCGTGTGCGCGAAAACTGGCCCGAACAAACATTGTGTGCAGATGCTTTGGCAACCAATGTGCCTATTTCAGTGAGGGACTTCTACATGCATGCATCTATGATCTATCTTTACATTCTGTTATAGATTTTTTTAAACTTGCTATATGAAGACTCGATAGAAGCTAAATACCCAAGAGAAGGTAAGCATTTATGCATGTATTAATACCAACAGTTTAAGCTTTTGGGACTACTGGTTACTTAACATGGTATCAGAGATGAAGTTGCAAAAGGTCTCGGTTTCAAGTCTTTCTCTTTGCATTTGGTCCCCGTTTGCATTATGTTTCTCCCATTTGCATTCTATCACAATATTTATGGATGTTTGTATTGGGATTTGTCCCACATTGATTAATTATTTCCTTCAAAACTAGTATATGAGCCTGGGCGGCCTCTCCACTCTTTACCAATTGGTTTGGAGTTGGATGCTTTAACATGGTATCACAGCTAGAGTTTCGGAGTCTTTTCCCCTTTGTCTGTGCAATAGTTGCACTTTTCCTTTGTTGACCTCTCCATGTGCGAGTCAGGGGTCGCACGTGCGGGGGAGTATTGGGATTTGTCCCACATTGATTAATTATTTCATCCAAAACTAGTATATGAGCTTGGACGGCAGTTTGCATATCCACGTTTTGGACGGGATTGCATGTGAGGGATGCATTCTTGGGCCCCTTCCCCTAATAGAACTACTGATAACTTAACAAGACAATTTCATTCCAAGACCAAGACAAACATGGAAAGGTAGGTGGATGGTCAATCTTGTAAGACACAGACATACATGGAATTAGGGGATACTGTTGTGTTGTGGCTTCATCTGGGCCTCTGGGGTACAACCAGCCAACCAGGGGTCCGGGATAGTCCGTTCGGATGGGGCTGAGGGCTGTCCGGACGACCGAAGTTGCAACTGAAGATCCGGAGTTCTGGACTTTCCGTTCGAACAGGGCTCTCGGCTGTTCTGACAGCCAGAATTTTCCGTTCGAACGGGACTCCAAGCCGTTTGGACAGTCGGAACATGCAATTGCACCATAAAACCTCTTCTTTTTTTTTATTTGGTTCAAATTTAGGGTTTGGTGAAAGAAATCCAAAAAAATAGAGAGACAAAAATGAGAGGAGATTGGTGCTTGTAATCCTTGTTGATTATAGTGAATTGATTTGTCCTTCCCCCTCAGGTCTAGATACACATCCGAGCCTGTGTATCAAGCCCTGTAAATCTTTTTGTATTCTTGTGTCGGTTGATTCTTGCTTGCTTTTTAATTTCAAAAATATTGTTTGGTGTATCTTCCGCTATGGCACAACAAATACTCATATATAATTGCTCCCAATTCTCTGTTTTTTAACCGCCAACTACTCCCAATTCTAAGCTCCCCCAAGGTGAGCAAAAAACAAATACTCCCTCCGTCCCATTTTAAATGCTCCTTATGTAAAGTCGTGTCATTTTGACCTTTAAAAAAATATTATTTTTCATAATCTTTTTTGGAACTTTTTTGCACCGTTTTAAAGTACTCATCGAAACCTTTTGAACGATGCAAAACAAAGTTAAAAATTAATTTCAAAAGTACTTTATTTTTTGAGATCAAAGTTACACAGTCTCCCGTAAGAAACATTTCAATTGGGATGGATGGAGTAAAAATTTGACAAAAAAATAAAAAACAAATAAAAATTTCCGGTCCCCAAATTTCTCGCTCTCGTCGGTATGAAAATATATTGAGACTTGACAATAATCACAGATCATTCAGGCCCCTTTTGTTGGTCCAACTTTAATACATGGGATTAAAATATAAGCTCACTTTATGTTTCGTCGAAGGGGAGTGATTTTGGCATTCCATATGGCACTCTATTTTTTGTCTTTATCATTTGTGAAATTACCAAATTACTCTTTATTTTGTTAGTGTTCATCCACTTTCTCACACATAAAAGGGTATTGCAGTAATTCCAAATAGAAAAAAAGACAAAAAGTGGAGTGCCAATAGCTAGAAGTGAACTGGTAAGATCGATTCCAAATACCAATGACCTTTTGCGACATGTTTGTTGTTGGAATTAGGAGCCAACATGTGGTTCCATGGGATTGCAGTGAGGTGTTTTGAGTATCGGATTATTTCTGGCAAAGTGTTAAAAGACACGTGAACTCCACGTTTGGAGCTAGCTGGCTTCTAACTAAACAGCTGTGAAGGCGCAGGGTGTAGTTGGCCATTTCTTGCGTCATGGCTGGTCTACTCTGATGATAGAATCATTCACTTCGTAAAGCTCATCGAAAAATAATGTACTATGTCGTAAATCATTTTGATCAAGGTAAATGTATTTCGATCCCATAACGAAAGATAACGGAATCCGATTGATACGAATTTTGACATGGTTGATATTCTTGACAAGCTTTACAAATAGGAACAAGGGACCATGTAGTGCGCCAATGCACTATGGGGTTAAAGGGCGCCTCGTTGTGCCCCATCGAAGTTTTGTCATTATGATCAGAATCGTCTAGCTCTTCGAAATTGTTCAACATTACACGTAAGCAAAAATCAAGCTAATCGGACATTAATATCTACATGATCCAGGTAGATTTGTCTTACAATACATTTTTTAAATTATATTGACCATCTATTTTCGCGTATCTAATATTGTCTGACCAAGGAGCTAATGGTATCCGATCAATTCAATTATTTACTATAATAAGTCTACACCCACTGCACAAGTCCACCGCTCCACCTATCGCTCGTCCACATGGCAGTGGGCCACACCCTTAAAAAAAAAAAGCAGTAGAAGTAATGTCGCGTATGTGCAATTTTTGCTGCTGGTTTGAAGAGAGAGAGAGAGAGAGAGGAGGAGGAGGAGGAGGACGGCCACCACCGACCCCATCAGGCCATCACCAGCAGCAGAATTTGAATGCAACATTACTTCTGCTGCCTATTTTTATAGGTGGGTTGGCGATTGGACACAACAAGGGCATTGGAGCACTACGGGATCCAAGTGGGCGGACAGTCGTCCCCTACACTACGCCACTGGTACTTCTTACAGGCCGTATTACATGGCGCCAAATGACACTAAATAAGGTGTTGGGTCGACATAGGGGTAAAACAGAGCACGGTTTCTTGGCATTTCTACCTCGATGTCAAGGCCACACAGAAAGCCACTTGTTTGTCCTTTTTTCAACTAACGTCTGTTCAAAGGGACCCAAATTGTTTGGCCTTTTTCATCCGACTTTTTCCCAAGTAGGGATTCCAATGATCCGTATAGATTCTGTTTGTGATTCTTTTTAAGAAAAAATCTGTCGAGTAGATTAATCCCTTCTTAACAATTTATCGGAAAGCCAACAAATGTGTGGATGCCACGAAGATAAACAAAAAACATTTCAAAGTTTGAGAGACTGCTGGCTTATCCCACCATCAACTTCGAAGCTGTAGGATTAGCCGGTGCATGTACGCGGAAGCTGGTCCGAACAAATATTATGTGTGGATGCTTTGGCAAACCGATGTGCCTATTTCGATGGGGGACTTCTACATGTATCATCTATCTTTGCATTCTGTTTTGTATTATTGTTGCCTTCGTGTATGAAGACTCGATAGAAGCTCTGATACCATAAAAAGGGATTATTTGTTCAAAACATCAGCTTGATCAGATTTTTTTAGTCGCGTTAGCAGTTTTGTTTTTTTTTCTACCAAAACTTGGAAATCTATTCTCAAAATCATACTTGTCCGACCAAATTGGTCCAATAATATTATTACCGATGTTCGATTAAATTGATCTTTCGTATGATCTGTGCAAACGCTCCACGAGAAATGATTCTAATCATTCAAATCGACCTGGGGTGAGTCCACAATGGAAAAAAAAAAAGAGTAGAGACAATCGAATGCACCCATGGTGTTTTTCCTAAGAGGAAAGTCCACTTTCACCCCCTGTGGTTATCGCCATGTGCAGATACACCCCCTGTGGTTTAAAAGTGTGCACATAACCCCCTGTGGTTTTCAAATTGTGCGGATAGACCCCCTGCCGTCATGTTTTCCATCCATATTAACGGAAACAACGTTAAAAGACCGTTATACCCCCATCACATCCCTTGATTCTTCTTCTTTTTTAAATCTAACCACGCCATCCCGTATACCAAAAATTGAATCCAAACCGTTGATATTGTAAATTTTGACGAGTACTACGTCTATGCCAAAATTCAAGTCAATCAAAAAATGAAAAGCTTATGGTCAAATCGATTTTGTTATGAAATTAAAATTTCAAATTTGAATTTACTAAAAATTAGATCACTGGGTTACTGATGGCTGATTAAGATGATTTTTTACAGAGATACTTTATTCTTTATTTAATACATTATGAACGACTCAGATTACATTCTAGAGGTGTGTGAGATATACCTCCGTTAATATGGATGGAAAATATGACGGCAGGGGGTCTATCCGCACAATTTGAAAACCACAGGGGGTTATGTGCACACTTTTAAACCACAGGGGGTGTATCCGCACATGGCGATAACCACAGGGGTGAAAGTGGACTTTCCTCTTTTCCTAATACAATGTTAACTTTGCTAGCACCACACCCACTTACATATCCAAACACACATGAGTGGTGGGTTCTGCACACACTAGACCCACCACTCATGTGAGTATAGGTGTGTGTTTAGGTATATAAGTGGGCGTGGTACTAGAATTATCGTTTTTTCTTATCTATGCTTGGAAATTGACAGTTCATGGTACGTACAGCCCACTTTTGTTTAATGTACAAGTTCATGGGCGTGCTATGGTTGTCGACTGAAGCATCTGATTTTTTGGCAATAAGATGTAAAAAAAAACTGATCGATGTCAGTTTTGCGGGGTCATTACGGATCCTACAAAGATGATTCAAATCGCAAGTCATTCTTAAAATATATTTTTTATGGGTTCCTGAAAAAAATTAGTTTAATTCGATATTGGTAAGAGCTGTTTTAGAATTTGTTAGGTGTGCCCCAAACAGGGCCACTGGCAAGAAATATTTAATTGAAAAGAGAGTGAGGGTAAACAATATTTTTAATGAGATAACTTTAATATAGAGAATCTGATACAGTAGACATTTTTAAAAAAGTAAATTTTTAAAGTGTAATTTAGTCCAAAATCTATAGAGGGGATGCTTTAAGAAGAGGCCATGCATAAACAAACAAACAAAAAAGAATAGGGCAAATTTCACTTACCTCGCCTGAGGTTTTTGACAATTACAGACACCTCCCCTCAGGTTTCTAAAATTACACTTACCTCCCCTCTGCTTTAGTTGTCGGCTGCAGATTCCCCCATCCGTTAGTTGACCGTCACTAAGTATGACGGAAATTGCTGACATCATCCAGTACATCTATGATACTACCCATTTTACCCTTGAGTCAACAATTTTGCTTAAGCCATTTCAAAATATAATTTAATATAAAATTACTTTTATCTTCAAACTAACCAATACTAAGTTTTGATGAAGTTTTAGGAAAAATTTTAAACTTTTTTTTTTAAGCCATTACACCCCAAAAAAAACATGTTAACATTTTTAGCCAAAAATTCCTTTTTCTCCCATGGAATTTTTTTTCTTAAACTTTTGGAATTTCTAAGCCACATATTCATTGAATAATGAACCTTCAAACACTTTACATTAAAACTTTGTTACGAAAATGAACTCAAAAAAAGAATGCTAATTTTTTTTTTCTTTTGCATATTGGCTAAAACAAGAGAGTACTACTATTGGTACCGACGGGGTCGGTACTGAAACCAAAAATTCTTTAAAAAAAAACGAGGGGGCCCTCGCGGGAATCAACAGCATCCGAGGTGTGTTGAGTGCTTGATTCAAGCACCCCTGGCCTTTTTCGTGTAAAGGGGTGCTTGAATCAAGCACCCTACACACCTCGGATGCCGTTAATTTCCACGTAGGCCCCCTCGTTTTTTTTTTAAAGAATTTTTGGACGGCTCGGATCAGTCGTCCAATGGCCGGAGACGGCCCGGCGCGGCCGTCCCTACGATTTCAGTACCGACCCCGTCGGAACCAATATCATTTTCGAAAACAAACTATGCTTTATAGATGAAGGACTTTACTATCAAGTTTTTGAAATTACACTTATCAATTAAGTTATGTATATTAGTTCAACGTATTTGTTAAAATTCAGGGTGTTTTGGGTTACAATACTTTAGATCAATGTTCAATCAACTTTCTTTGTGTTGTACTAGACAGGAAAAAATAGAAGCGAAAGCAATTACAAAAAAAAAAAGAACTTTTTTTTTCGGGGGAGGTATCTAATATTATTATAAACCTCAGGGCAGGTAAATAAAGGGGTAGAAATGGAAATTCACACTTTCTATTAACAGAAGTTAGCCGACAAGACTGACATGGGAGGTAAGTGCAATTTCAAAAACGTGAGGGGAGGTGTCTGTAATTGTCAGAAACCTCAGGGGAGGTAAGTGAAATTTACCCAAAAGAATATGACTTTAGTCAGCAATATTGGCCCCGTTCCCCTGGCTGGCCCTCTTGAGATCCAAACTTCAAAATGCTTATGAAATGAAATAAAACCTATTTTTATGTCTCTTAAAATGCTTTGCCATCTTTAGCAAATGATAAACATTAGTCATTCAAATTTTACACTACATGTGTACTTTTTTATTTTAAATAAACCATTTAAAGAGTAATAGACACTTTTAAAAAAAAAATTGTCTTTACAAAATGATCTTTACACAAGTAAAAAATTTAGAGAATAGAAGACAATAAAAACAAAAAAAGTCAAATAAATAAAATAGTACTAGCTGGGCATTGATTGTCCGTTCGGCTAAATAAGCCAAGTGGCTTATTTTTTGTCCTTATTCAATTTTTTTTTTCGTATTTGTTAGTTTTTGTAACGCCCCGCTTTTTCGGAAGCAAAATAAAATAATTTCTTTAAGAAATTTTGCTAAATAAACATAATTTTCCAAAATAAAGGTTTAACTATTACAATATCAAGATAGATTTACAGATTCTAAATTTATTAACTTCAGAGCCGACTCTAGGCTTGATACGAATTCCAAGCATACTCGATCTTTGTTCCTGATATTCTTTCTGTGTCGAACTGTACCATCGTTGAATCCCTTCCATTGAATCCTGCGCCTTCTGGCAAATTGATCGCCGAAGCAATCGATTTACCAGGATACAGACGTATCCGTGAGTGATAAATCACCCAATAAAATAATCCAACCCAACTACCCCTCTTATTTTACAACTAGCAATCAGCAAGATAAACATGGTACGAATAAGTAAAACAGAGATATATCACATTGATCGATTATTTACTATCCATTAACTTATCGTGAAATCTAAGATCTCACCCACAAGATCTTTCTTCCCCAACCGCTAGCTATGCTCAGTCCCATGAGATCACTTCCCTTTGCTGTCGTAGATAACCTAAGTTACAATAACTACAACAAGGGGATAGCTTATCATGCCGGAATCACAACTAGGGTTCGCCTATCTTATATACCACATCACAACCATTTCACAATCGTCACTGGACACACGCCAGTCTATCAATTCATCACTGGACACTCGCCAGTTTCAATCTCATCACATCTCAAAATCACGCCTGCAGTCAATCTCTAAAAAGAAAACTTTCCAATTCATCCATTACTTAGCATCGTCTAGGTGATTTCTATTTCGCATACCACCCCATGTCTCTAGGGTCCAATCTAGCATATCAATCAGAAGTTGAAATAATAAACAGACAATCAAAATAATAATTGAAATAAACAATACGCGTAAAATCACGTAACCTTTTATGAATGGGCCGTTGCCCTTAGTCCTGTATGATCAATAAGTTATTAATAAAGTAAGGAACTTTTATTAAATAAAAGTTTTAAATAAAAGAATATAATCTAGGCTTGTATAAATTTTTAATTAGGAAAACAAATTGATTAATGATCATAATAAACACAATAAATAAATAATAATATTAGAAACAATTAGCATGACCTTTAAAAAGATTCCTATGATTCTATACAGTGGGATTGAGTGTCAAAATCGAATCCGGAGGGTCGTGAGATTAATTTAAAAATAAAAATGATTTTTAAAGTTGTCAAAAGTAAAATAAATGGGTAATAAATTATTTAATAAATAAAATATGTTGAGGCTAACAACATATCATCTTTGGGATGTAAAGAATCTAAAAAAAATAGCACGGGAATTTATAAAATAGTTTAGAAGGTCGTATGGATTTTTCGTTTGCAAAATTTTACATGAAATCAAATAAGTAATTAATAAATAGATAATAAAATAAAAAAATATGAAATTAACAAGTTATGATCTTTGAGGTGTTAGAAGTCTAGGAAAAATAGATCGGGAGTCGAAAACGATGTTCGGGATGTCGAAAAGTTGATTCGGAACAAAACGGAACCCACCGCAAGGTCTGACCGGGTTGACCTTGCGGCCGCGAGGTCAGAGGCTTGGTTCTTGCGGTCCGCAGGTTGCGGCCGCAAGGTTCTGTCCAGTTTTGATTTGTTTTGGTTTTTCTCACGGTTTTCGATGCATGGGGCTACGGGGGCTATTTGGTTATGCTTAAAAACATTAAATATACTTAGAGGAGTGTTCGGGATAGATTATAGTACCTCGATTCGGATCGAATTAATTAAACACGGATCTTGAACTTTTGAAGAAGATGACTTCGGTTTGGGCGAACGGGGGACCTTAGGCTCGAATTGGACGATGCTTGGGGATGCTTGGGATTCCAGAAGATGATTGGAATGATGAATTCGGGTTTCGATTGATTGCAATTACGAAACCCACTTTGATCTCTCTTTCTTTCTCTCTCTAAAACTCCATGGATTGGAGTTCGATTTTCTTTGAATTCTCTCTCTTTTCTGGACTGGTAGGGTATGAATAAATTCGTGGTGAACCCTAGGGTCGGGCTTAAGGGTTATTTATAAGAGAATTTTCGATGAGGGTGAATAATTCGTATTCGAAAAGGTTTCAAATTCTCGGGTTTCGATGGGGACGGAATATGGACGAAAATATGGTCAGGGGAGTGGTAGAGATCGAGTAGGAATAGGAGATGGAGAGATGGAAGAGTTTGCATGCATGTATGCAACTAAAAAAATATATAAAAGAGATAATTAAGATAATATACTTATTTTTTTGTATTTATCTATTAAGGAAAAATAATAATAATAATTAAGACCTAATAATATTAATGCTATTAAAAAAAATTGGGTTGAAAATCCGGGTCGTTACAGTTTTGCGTCAACTTTTTGGGGATTATTGCATCTCCATAACGAGAGGAATCTAAAAAGTAAAAAATTATGATTGAAATCCAATTTTTTTTAATAAAGACGAAAAAATTGGCTTATTTTTGTTCTTTAGTCAAAAAAATTAGGTTTTGATCGAAATTTTTACTTTTTAGATTCCTCTCGTCATGGAGATGCAATAATCACTGCCCCGTTTGGCTAAATAAGCCAAGTGGCTTATTTTTTTGTCCTTATTCAAAAAAAATTCGTATTTATTAGTTTTGCGTCAATTTTTTGGGGATGAGATGGTGTTTAAATTTAAAAAAGAAGTACTAACTTTGAAAGTGAAAGATGAGATGGTGTTTAATGTATCTAGGAGAATATAAAAGGTTATAACTCTTTAATTTTTATGACATTTGAAGTTTGAAATTGTCTGTTGAAGATGCTCTCAGTTCATGTTAGCAATAATTGTTTGCACTTTAGTTTTGAATTTTCCTAATTTTAGAAAGAGAAATAATGAAAAAATTGACATCACATACATTTTCATTTACTTCAAATTCAATTTTGGAAATTAAGACACATGTTTAAAACTATTTTTGAATTGTGAGTAGTGGAACTTGCATTTTCCCTTTTTTTGATAACTCATCTAGCTCACGCGTACATTTACTAATTTTCAAGGGGCCAATTCCAACGTTCACTAGACAAGAGCCCATTAAAGTCAAACAAAGCCCCGTATGAACTACGCCATAAGATTTAATAGCACCTGAGAGGTTTCGAACCTCAAAAACAAGGTAATATATGGGTTTTTTTTTTCTCATGATCATTTAATACAAACCAATATCATTTGGGAAATAGCTTTCTACATTTAATACTGGAAGTCCCAGGCCAGATCATTTGATGACGTGAACGGCAACCTTATGAGTACTCTAAAAGCTTTGGCTTGTATTCTTCACAATCTAGCCTTTAACTTCTTTGACACTGCTGTAATATATCTTAGTTAAGTTTTGGCTTGTATTCTTCGCCATCTCCGGCCGCCAAAGAGCTTATTCGGTTGGGGATTTTGGTTTTGGATTTTTCTCTCTGCGCACGGTTTTTAGTAATGTTTTTTTTTTCAATTATTACTCTCATTTCTCTCTCCACTAATTACCCAAAATCCAAAATCCTAAAACGAACAAATTAATAGATTTTCAAGGATTTTTAGCTTGCATGTCTAAGTTTTGGATTTATTTTACCTTTAAATTTTGTATGCATGTTCTTTAAGCAAAACCAGTATGATAAACAGAAGCTGATATTTATAATTTGCTGGAAATAATCAACAGGGAATGGGAAAACAGAAACTAAACACAGATTATCGAATTGTATGAAAAATGTAAGAAAATCAAAGATTCTCATACTTATTTTTCTTTTTTCTGCTACTAAACAAGGCATATGAATACCTAAAAATGGAGAAAATTTTGGGTGCCGGGTGGTAGTGGGTACCACGTGGCTGTATCCGTCGGCGATTCCAGCCCATCCAAACGTGTTCTGGTTTGGCACAGATTAATTCCCTTTCTCTCCCCTCACCCGACTATTCTCTCTCCTCTTTTTCTCTCTCTAAAATCCGGATTGTCCAAAACACATTTTGACCACTGGAATCGCCAACGGAGCACCACCATGTGTGGTAACCTATGAGCCGCCTGGCACCCAAAAACTTCTCCCCAAAAATGTCAGGAAGGGGTCCATGTTCTCTTATATTTGTGTTTCTTGTTGGTTTTTAGTGTTTGTTGTTGGGCCATGTAATCGTTTTTCTAATTTCTATATATCTGCATCTCGCGTTTTCTCGGGAAAAAATAATAGTACTAAGTCTTGTTTTAGAACATCTTCTTAAAAAATAAGTACTTATTTCACATTTTCAAACTCAAAAATAATGTAAATGAAAAATAAATTTTCAATTATTTTTGCACCGTATTAAAGATCTCGATGAGATCTATCAAATAAGATCCATATTGATAGAAAAATTATTTGCGTAAATACATAATTTTTGCTTGAAATTATCTTCTTAAAAAATACTCCTAAGTATTTATTTTTCTTTCGGGAACATAGCCTAAAAAAGGGAGTTGTCTTTTTCTGAAAAAAAAACAAAAACAAAAGGGGGGAGCTTCCTTAGCCGTGTTGTCAACCAGATAGTCTCAAGAGTTGCAACGCCGCGTTTTTCCTTCATACGTTTTGTTTTGGAGAAAGGCTTTTAGGCCTCGTTTGATAACAGTGATAGATGGATGGGATTCGTAAGGAGATGGGATTAGGATTGGGATTGGTAATGAGAAGGGATTGTTAATGAGAAGGGATTGATAATGAGTATGTTTGTTTAGGCTGAGATTAGATGATGGGATTATTAATATCATGTTTGTTTGAGATGGGATTAGACGATGCGATTGGATTGATAGAAGAAATTGGTAATGAGAAGGGATTGATAATGTGAAGGAGTTGGGATTGGGCTGTCAATACCAAGTCCCACGGGGTATTGCTAATACCCCCTAAAGGCCGGATTGTTTATCCCATGGGACTACCAATCCGGATCAATTTTGGAAACCAAACAAAGAATTACTAATACCATCACCTTCGTAATCCAATCCCAACCTCCAATCCGTTTATCAAACGGGGCCTTATATTCAAATTTTCATACGTTTGCTCCCTCTTAACTTTCAAGTTCAATTTGCCAAGCAACTCTTAGGGCACTCACCTCATTCAAACGTTCAAGCGTATGAAACGGTTATGGAAGGAGTTATAGGAGTTAATCTGAGGTACGCTCAAATTGATCCGAAAACCCTGCATTATAAAATAAAAATAAAAATAAAAATAAACCTCCCAATACCAATGATGGGTCGGATCATCGCCAGTGGCGACCATTGACCAGTTAATTTTCTATAAAATGAAATTCCATTCCAACCCTAAGATGTCCAGTTAATTCTTGTGAGGTCGGTCAATCTATTCGTGGCATCACATGAATCCTATGCTAGGGAATGGTGAAATTGATTCCACAGAGAATTTTTATTTATTTTTTTTATAATCGAGGAACAGTTCTATAGTCGATTCACAATTGGATCAGATTGTGCAACTCAAACCGCGGCCACAGACCCGGGAGCCGTGCTGTGCAGTGTGTGTTGTTCAGCATCCGGACCGTCTATCTCGACAATTAATGATCCAGATTTAAATAAATTTTTCCTGCGAAAGAGTTTAACTTTTCTCCGGAAAAGTTTCATTTGCATCTGGACCATCCAAAACACTTTTGGATGGTTGAGATTACACAGCACACTGCGCAGCACACACTGCTCAGCACGCCCCCGGGTTGCGCGCCGCCACACCAGTCACGGCCCCCCACTTACTAGCAGGGTACTCACCCAATGAGGAATCGAACCCTAACCAAAGGGAGTACTCCCAAAGTTAGTCATTCGTTCTTACCACTGGGATAACCCCTGAGTGTGTATTGAGATGCGTGTAATACACGATAAGTTATTACTACAAAAACTCCAATAATTAGGATTACCCCACCATATTCTGTTTTCCATTGAATAGTGGCTCCGTTCAGTTGTCGAGAAAGTTGTGTGGGAAATTGGTTCCCAGAAAAAGTGAAGTGAGGTGAAGTAAAAGAAAAAGAAAATTATTTTCCTGTGAGTGTTCATTTGACAAAAGAATTTTGCAAGAAAAATTAAGGTTTAGTTGTTCATTTGTCAGGAAAAAGAAACTTTCGGGAAAATTTTGTGAGTGTTCACTCATTTTCCTTTTCCCGCGACGCAAAATCCTGTGTTTTTTGCAGGATCACTTTTGCAGGAAAGTAATTCCTGCAGGAAAACTTAAATTAGTAAGTCCTAGAATTTTCCTGCCAACTGAACACTAGGAAAGTTATGGGAAAGTTGATTTTCCCATCTTTTCCTGTACTTTCCTGGCAACTGAACGGGGCCTAGGTAAATATCTAACGTCCGGGCCCTTTCTAATACAGTAACAAGTTAACGTTTTTGAGTTTTGTACATGCTTATTTTAATTACTCATTAAACCGACAATTATGTAAAATAAATTGTAAACCAGCTTTTCGGGAATTTCAAAGGCCCAAATATTACTCTACAAGGTTTGCATTTTTGGGACTTAAAGAGATCCCCTTCTCAAAGACTTCTCTTTTCTTTCAATATAAAAAAAAATTGAATCTCACCACGTAAACGATTAAGTCAATTTATTTATTTGGTATGTTGACTGTTCATATTATCCGTGCCAAAAATTGAATTGGTTGGATTTCGTATCCATTTAGCACACCACATGTCTTTTGAGGAAATTAAATAGACGATAAATTATTTTCAGACAATTTCGATTGATCAGGTACTCCCTTATATTTTACGCTATCAACTTGATCTTCTTCATGGAGATTTAACTATGAAGACCTAAAAAAAATGACTTCGGATCATTCACAAGTGAACTATATTGTGGGCCCTATTGTGTATTCGAGGAGGAAGGAGGTAGCCCTAGTCCCCTTTTCTTTTCCTGTGCCTCGGGTAATTTGTTCTTCGTATAAAGAAATTGAGAGTTTTGCAATTCTTCTCATCGATCGAGAGTAAGAAATTAGTATAACAAACTCGTTTACATTGTAGAACTTGTTTCTTAGAAAAATCACTTAAAGAATCATTTTGATCAACATCCGACCGAAATGTATTTATTTTGAAAAATTGGATTGGGTACACTGGAATTTGAATTATTTTTTTTTTGGTAACGGAAGAAGCGTATTTATTTAAATAAGTCATATGGCATCTGCAGATTAACGCCGAATACAGATCATGCCATAAGGCATAAAACAATTCCTTTCCGAATATAGACACAGTCAAGCCCTAAAAGTAACGATATATAAGAAAAAATAAAGAGACGAAGCTGATGTCTAGCGCCTATGCAAGAGCCATCACTCATTCCACACTGTAATCAACAAGGATAGGTTTAAGTGGAGCTAGTACCTAGACACCAAACGCCTCGGGATGGTGGAGCTCCATATCAAAGACCGCATAAAACCCGATGGAAATTAGTCCCCGAATCTGGAGAAACCAAACCGAAACAAAACTCCGGGGGGAAACCCGTTGAGACAGAAACTGAATCCCAACTCCGAACAGAAACCGGACAAAAATATCTAGACAAAACAAAATAAAAAAAACTAGACTAAAAAACAAAGAAAAAATAGAAAAAGAAACCTCCGGTCTTGGAGATGACGCCAGAGAAACGCCGCCATGAAATCTGGAGACTTACTTGCCGGAGGAAGCCAAATTACCCTAACTTCACCTCACCGTCACATCTAGCCCAATTTTAATTTAAATAAAATCGATGCGAAATAAAACCAAAAACACTGTCTCCAATTTTAATTTAAATAACACAAGTGGATAGAGGTTTGTTAAATCTCTCGTCACAGATGGCATTAGGCTCGTGACTTTAGATACGCTAAAAGCCTAAAACACCTCAGCAATTAATTAAATTAATAATAAGATTAATTAATGAGGGTTGCTTTCGTAATTTAACTAAGTAATAAGTTTAGACCATTTCTATAATCCCCTGAAAGTGATTCAAAGAATCCATGGATTCAAAGAATCTAAAATCGTTGTCGCAGAGTAGGTTTATTATGTGGTCCGGCACGTGGTTATTCACGTGAGCTCGACTTGTGATTACTTTTTTTTGACCGGCAAAAGAAAATTTTATTAAACTCGAAAATGGTACATTGAGTAAAAGGGAAAGGAGAACCAGAAAATTGATGAGCTAGTACATAATTTGGTATTCGGCCTAGTAGATCGATTAATTTTAAAAATGAATCTCACCAGCCACACGGTGGCGACTTCAGAAAGTTGTAAGGACGTGGAATATTCAGATCAGCTTACACACGTATTGATGAGGCAGCGAGAGAGATGGAGAGCGACAACTGATGTGAGAGAGAGAGAGAGAGAGAGAGAGAGAGAGAGGCACTTGGAGTATATGTTGGATCTTAGCAAAAGTAGCATCTTAGCAAAAGTAGCAGATCATTCTAACAATTTTACCTTATTACGGAGTATTTTGGAGTATTATTATGCAGTTTTCCCTTGTAATTGTGTGCATTCTAAACAAAATCTACCATGAATAAATTGGAAGAGTAAAAACAAAATGAACGACAACTATGATTTTGAGAAAACAATTCTGAGGTAAAACTCCAAAAAAAAGATGATGTGATTACCAGTGTTTCGATTGCAAGTTTTTAAAACAGAACTTTACTCGTCGACTTCTCAAGGTCAACGATACGGATCATATTCTTACACTCGAGAGAAAGCCAATTAAGAAACCACAACAGGCCTGCAAGGTTGATTATGGTACCACATTTGGTATCGAATTTCGATACAATTTGGTGTGACGTTTATCTTTTCTTTACACCATTATTTATTGTAAATTATACAGTATCAAATATTATTCAAACACATTCAAATAAAAACGATTTGACTTTATTCGAGACGGCCTCGGCCGGATGACACGAAAATGATTGAGCATCTAACATTTTTATTTTTAAACCTAGTAGTATTTGAAATTTCAAAACTACTATGTTTTGAAACACATCCAACTATGTTGTTATGATTCCAATTGGCCGCCCAAAATTTTAGAACAGATGCCACTACCAAGGGAATATCTTCTTTTTATCCCCCGAGTTTTGCAATTCCTGTTTTATTTCTAAAAGTTGGCTTTATTTAAAGTTAGCTTTTTTTTTTTTTTGATAGGCAACAGTAACATTTTATTAGGGGATAGGGGAAGGGAATCCAACAAAAAGTTGGACAAATACAGCCAAAATGGGACAAAGCCCAACCTCAAAGGGACAAAGTCCAGAACACCCAAGGGCCTAGAAGCCCAAATCAAACAAATACAAGCACAAAACCGCAAAAGGCCAAAAGCCTAGATCAAAACAATTAAGCCCAGTACAAAGAAAACCCTAAACCTAACCCACTAATTTGAGCACATCCGAACACCGCCACCCTCCGCCGCCCACCGCTTCAGACAGCAACCACCAGCCGACAGAAACACAGCCACCATGCTCCGCCACACCACCACCGGTAAACCCCATGGAAGCAAACAGATCCGTCACCCACAAACACTGCCGCGGAGGAATCACAGCCGTTAAGCAAAAGCCAAACCACCCAACAGTGATATGGCGGACACCCAACGCCATCCATCACCACCGCCGCGAGCCCACCCAAGCCGTTAGGCACACCTCGGAGAACCCAGCAGAAAACCGGAGGGGAAAGCAACACAGACGATTTGATGAACGAGAAACGGGGGAAACAGAGGGTAACCAGAAATCGATGTACCAAACCAGCAGCTAGGGGGTCGAAAAAAGAGAGTGAGAAGAGAGAGATCTGAAGAAAACTAGAGATCCTTACCAGTGCCGCCCTCGTCGGCACTGGTAAGTTAGCTTTAAACCGTTTATTTTGTTCGTTTCGTCCCGTCGGTAGTCCAAACTAAAAAGTTGATCGAAAGTTGGTGGAGTAATTTTTTGATCGGTTGTGCATTTACTTTTACAGTACAATGCTTTTAACAAAATCACTCGTAAGTGAAAATAAATGCATTTTGAAAACACATGGCATATTGACATGTACCAATGCTCGATAAATTTTGAATTCGTACTTGAAATACAAACTCGACGGGACTAACAAAATGAACGATTTTTTATCGATAATTTGATCCGGAGTAGGCCCATAACGTGCGCACTAGGAAAATGCTAGAGGCACATCAACCACAGGCACATCAACCACACCCCTCTCACATACACTGAAACGGGCCCCACCTGTATGTGAGAGGGGTGTGGTTGATGTGTCTCTAGGTGATGTGCCTCGAGCCCTCTCACTTGTGTGTTTTTTTTTTCCCCTCGAGTCCGACTGGGTACACCATTCGGTGTACTGCACGGGCGTCACGTGGGATCCATTTTGGAATCCAAAAAATAATAAGTAATTGGGACCGCTCAATTTTTTCAAAACACTTTTCTAAGAAACCTTGCAAAAAAATAAAATCAGCTCGTTCAGATATGAATAAAAGCTTGATCAGTTATTTGCTCAATATTTCTGACAGAAAATTGAGCAAAGGATGGATTGAACTCTTACCGATATTCAATTAATCTGATTTTTTTAGAGGATGTTTAAAATAATAATTTAAATAAAATTGAACGGCTCCGATCATTTTTTTAAAACTCCGAGATGGATCTCACACGATGATATGTACAATTTAGTGTACACCAAATGGTGCACCCATTAAATTTTCTCTCTTTTTCCTCCGGTTCTCGCAAGCGGGGGGTCGGTCACGCAGGGCGGCCCCTCTCTCTCTCTCTCTCTCTCTCTCTCTCTCTCTCTTTCTCTCTCCTCGAACTGTCCCTCCGTGTTCGACTCGCGTTTCAGCGCAGTCAGACCTGACCAAGACAATTCAAATAACCAAAGAGAGAGAAAGAGACTTTTCCACGCCCGCAGAGAAAAAGAAAATCGGAATCATTCTCCATTCTAGAGCGACAGAAAGCTTGGAAAAATTGCTGTGCACAGCGAGAAAGTTCAATATTCTTCGCTCGCAATCTCAGATTATATTCTTCGATCGTAAAACTCTCGAGATCTCCGTCGCTTGATCCCCACTTCGAATCGCTCTTGTTTTCTTCTCAATTCATCGAGGACTTCTGAGTTTCTCACTAGGGATTTGTTGATTGGGAAAGGGGTTTGAGATTAATGCGCGAAAATTGAAGGGTAATTTGGTACTGTTAGAGAGATTCTGAGATGAGTGGTGTGGGAATTATTTACTGTTGGTGTTCGGTGTAATATGGGTTTGGTTGTTATACATAAAGAAGATGTCGCTTTACATTCGTCGCGAGGCTTCAAAGGTTTGGTTTTTTTTGATTTTCCGTTGTGCAATTAATTTGGTTTCGCTTTTTACTTTTTCTGACTTCCAATTGATCTATTTTTTGCCCTTTTTTATGGGTTTTTGTTTTGGTTTTAGCTATGGAAAAGATTTTGCTCAGAGATCGTAACGGAACTCAACCTTCTCGCCGAGAACTGGAAGTATCTTCTCGCAGGACTCATCTTTCAGGTTTTGTCTTTTGTCTGCAATTGGAGTATTTATTTACCTCTAAGAGCATCTTCAACCTTTTACGCGGATTTTTACTCAAATTTGAGTGAGAAGTTGAGTTAAATCGTCGTTTGGTATGAACCACTCCGATTGACGAACTCAAATCTAAGCACAAGTTTGAGTACGAACTTCGTTAATTGCATAGTTGTAAATTATGAAAGAACAAAACAAGCCGTAAAAAAATTGAGTCTCCCTTGATTTGATTAAAAAATTGAGTAAAACTCCATCTGGTATGAGTTTGATTTAGTAAAAATTTTGAGTAAAACTCAATTTGGTATGGATTTGAGTCAAGGACTGATCAAGTGGGTTGAGAGGGCTTTTACAATTTGATTCTGAGTCACTTAAAAGAGTAAAGTCTGAAGATATGATTGTTTGAATAGAAGATAAAGTTAGTTGTAAACTTGTAAGGTTGAGATTCTGCCTTTTTCTCATAAATATGGAATTCTTTTTTCTTTTTCTTTTTCCTTTTTTCTTTTGGATACTGGATTATAATCAGTGATTCATCCAAGGACGGGTGTAAGAGGCGATTGCAGTTCTAAAAACTTTTAGGGTTGGTTTGGAAGTCAGGGAAAAGAAGGGGTTCTCTTTCATTGTTTGATTTGGGAAGAAAGAGTGGAGAGAATGGCAAAAGCATAGTGTTGGGCGCAGTGAAATTTTTCGTCTTAATTATTTTCTCTTCTCTTCCAAAAAGCAGTGTAAAAAGACCCTCAAATAATAGCACAACGGTTTGTCTCTTCCAAAAAGCAGTGTAAAAAGACCCTCAAATAATAGCGTAACGGTTTGTTAGTTTATTCGCCAAACTAGACCTTCAAATCATGGATCATTAGAAATTTGGTTTTTTCTCCAGATGTTAGTGTTATTTGGTCCTTTTGGTTTTTTCTCAAGTTTTAATTTCTTTTTTGCTTTTCTCAGTTATTAGGTTTCCGAGTTGGTCAACTGCGTGGGAAATTAGATAATCAAAGTCTTCTTACTTGAATGAGTCTTCATTTTAACAATTTGGTGAATGATGCACTTGATATGGCCAGGCCATGCTTGTTGTCGTACAACTAACCATCCCTGGAAATTAAGGGATTTCAAAACAAAATGAAAAGTAATTTCTGTGACCGCAAAAGGGGGCTCTCTTGCTTTTGGATCTCAATGAAGTGTGCCAGTGTGGGAATAGGAGGAAAAATACCAATTTGGCAGCTTTTGATTCACTTGTCAGTATCATTGTACGTGGCAGACTGGTAGCAAATATCGAGTAACAGAATTAGAATTTTGGTTGTCCGTATGGTCTTCGCAATTTCAGTTTTGAGGTTTTTGATGCAGGGGTTTCATGAACAGTCCATTTGGGCTATTTTCTTTTGTCAACGAGTATCTGGACTGAAGAACAATATTTTTTATTAATTCCTCATTTTCCCTACATTTAGTGTTCCTCTGTGTGACTCGTTTCTACATTGTCGTTTACGTTTCACGTCAATGTGTTTTGCAATTCTTTGTTGATATAAGTTAATATATTCCCTATTGTGTTTGTGTTTTCTTGTTTATGTTATGCCATATTTTGAAATGAATTTCTCTTGCTTCTTCAGTACTTCCATGGACTTGCTGCTCGAGGAGTTCACTATTTCCATCGGCCGGGACCTCTTCTTCAGGATGTTGGGTTCTTTCTTCTTCCGGTTTGTATCCTTTTCCTTTTCTTTCTTTTTTTTTTTTGTTGGATTTGTCGTTTGCTATTATAACTGCCTTGAATATAGCGGTTAACCTTTTCTTACATCTGGACCTTTGTGACTATAGGAGCTTGGGCAAAACAAAGCTTATATCAGTGAGACCGTGTTCACATTTGTTTTTCTATCGTTCTTCCTGGTAAGGTTCCTCACCAATACCACCCTCATGCTATCTCCTGCACCCAAATAAAAGTTCTCTCCACCTTCACCATCATGTTGTGTGGGGTTTGTCAAACCACATCTTGTTTAAGCGTTAATGAAAGCTTAAGCTACATGTAATATTCCATAAGTATAAATGACTAAGCTTCTCTCTGCACATTTATTTGTCAACTCGCTCAATGAGGTCTACTACCTTCCATTTTGCCTCATTGTTCATGTTCTGGTGCAGTGGAGTTTTCATCCTTTCATTCTCAAGAGCAAAAAGATCTACACAGTTCTGCTCTGGTGCAGGGTTCTGGCATTTTTATCTGTAAGTGCTTTTCTTCTTTCTTTTATTTTATCTGCTATCTTCCCAAAATATTCCTTTATGTTCCTGGAATCATTTGGGGACTTCTATAAGATGACAAGAAGTTGGGTCGTTTTGGCTTCATAAATGTGTTTTCATGTATCCTCGGTGCTAATGTGTGATTTGAGTTCTTTTTCTATCATTGCTTGACGTCTTTCAGGCTCATGGGATCCATCAAATTGAAATGTAGTATATGTATCTTTGAGAAATACTCCCTCCGTTCCATATTGAGAGTCCCACACTCTCTCTCTTGCCATTTTTCAAATCAAAAAATCAACTGCTTCCGTGTATAATTTTTTGAATTTTTTCGCACCGTATTAAAGATCTCAATTAGTACTTTAATTTGGTGCGAAAAAATTCAAATAATTATACACGGAAGTAGTTGATTTTTTTATTTGAAAAATAGCACAACTTTTCGTAGTGGATTCTCAATATGGAACGAAGGGTATTAAAGATGTCCTGTATTTGTCTTTGGCACATCATTGATCGGTTTTTTCTTCTTAAGCTGATTACTTAAATATTGCAAGTTGGATGTATCACCATAATCAAGACAAATAGTATTGAAGAGGTTAGATTGATTGTTAACGCACCCTTGGTTCAAACTATACTTTGCATCTGTACTGCGGACTGCTTCGATCAGTATTCAATTTGATGGTATGGTCTCGTAGTTAAGATCTTTCTCCCTCCTTCACCAGACCTGTTACGGCATCCGCAGAAATTATATAAAACATAAATTAAATGCAAACTTGTTTATTTCAAACTTTGAAGTCTTCTCTTAAACATAATAGAAAATGTAAGACTGGATTTCTGTATTTCTTTTTTTCTTATTTGTATACTTGTAAATGCTATTTGCTTTAAAATTCTTTGTTAACTCTACAACTAGAAAAGTATGATTCGATAATCCAATGCATATGACTAACAAACCCGCTACAAATCTTTTTATAGGTAATATTGAGAATCCAATCTATGGTATGAATGGCGTTTTGTCAACTGCCAACCGAACTTATCGAAATATGTTTTACTGTTGAGTAGTGGAGGTTATTTCCATTGTCCTTTTGACAGTTATACTCTGAAAATCTTTCACTGCAGGCTTGTCAAATTCTTCGGATAGTAACATTTTATTCAACTCAGCTTCCGGGCCCAAACTATCATTGCCGTGAGGTAATGGAGTATTACATAATTTTTTTGTAGCCCATGTCATGGTAGAGGTTCTGTTTTTATTTAATTCTACTCCATCTCATGAGGTACTTTGATTGTAGAATGTTTTGTCTTATCACATGAGGTAGGCTATGCATTACAATCTGGTACTTGTTCTGTACATGCAGGGTTCAAAGTCTGCTACGCTGCCTCCTCCGGATAATATACTCAAAGCGCTAATAATTTGTGAGTTACTTTTCTAGCCTTGGCCTTTTGCCTTTGGTCCACTTCTGTGTGCTCATTGGAAATTGTTGGATGTGCAGTACCTAGAGGCATTTTATATGGCTGTGGCGACTTAATATTTTCATCACATATGATCTTCTCACTAGTCTTTGTGCGCACTTATCAGAAATATGGCATGCAGAGGTATGTGTTGAATCTTTCACGTAGTAGATGCAATTTTTACCAAACGGAGGGTTAAATCTTTGATGGTGTTACCTCATGATGTTAATGTTGATCATATAATAACCCCATATCTGATGTGCTGGCAAGTTATGAGAGGCATTTATAGTGGGGGATGGGTAATTCACCAGGCAGCCAAATCTCTGGTAGTTAAGTAGTGGAGAGTTTAATAAAAATTGACGCTTCAGCCTATTCTGCTTTGTTGCTAGGACAGATGGTGGTTGTTTCATTTCAGTAGCTTCTTTTGCATTTTGGTGGGCTATTTTTATTGAAGTTGTTATACAGGCATCATTTTGAGGAAAATGTTGACTAGGAGACTTGTGTGAATTGGGCTTCGTCAGCCATAATCAATCTTGTTCTACCGAGTTTAAATACTATAATCAAATATTACTCTGGGGATGCCTTGGTTCGTATCATACATCCTTGAGATTGATGCAAATTTTAACAAGGTTTAAAATTTCTTTCTTGCACAACTTGGGTGTTTGGGAAAATCTCTTTGCTAAAGTTGAAAGTTTGTTTACCTTTTTTCTGTCCACCATGACTTATGCCCTTTTTTTGGTTTATTAATTTTGTTGAGTTTGTTGATATAGAGAAAATGATGAGAACTAGAGAAGATTCAGGCTCTCAATGCTTAATTATTTTGCAATCTACAGAAGTTTGAGTTTCACTCTAAATTTTTGCAAGTCAATTCTGTGGAAAATGGCAAGTGGAGAACAAAATATTTATGCCCCCCAGTGCTGTGTTCTACTGCGTCTGTCCTATTAGATGTGTGCATGCATATGTGCCTTAAAATAGTATGTGATGAGGTCTAATGGAATTTACTTGTGCAGGTTCATAAAGCAGTGTGCTTGGTTAATCGTTGTGATCCAGAGCTTTTTGATAGTAGCAGCTCGCAAACACTATACGGTTGATATCGTTGTGGCATGGTGGGTGATATAATTTCATTTCCGCTCATAGCTTTTTATCGAATGTTTATTTGTTTATTTATCGGATGCAGTTCCAATATATGATTCTTTCGCAGGTATACTGTTAATTTAGTGGTGTCCTTCATCGACCACAAGTTGCCAGGTTAATACTTACGCAACTTTCATTTTATATGCAATCATTTTCTTTTAACTTTGCCTTTTTCTTTTAGCTTCACTTTTTTTTTTTTTAATACTGATTTTGACTTGCATTAATGCAGAATTGCCTGACCGCTCTGGAGGTGCGGCATTGTTACTACCATTAAGCAAGGATGGCCGGACCAAGGAAGAGAATTTCAAGCTCCTAAATGGAAACTCTGGGGATCCTATCGACAGGGTATAATGGGATGACATTCTTTTGCCTCGTCCAAAATTCAAATAACTCGATTGTTTGTTCGTCTATTAAGCATGACGCCAAAATTATTTTGCGATTCTTTGTGCAGAGACAGAGAACTCCAGCGAATGGCAAGATTCTGGAAAATGGAAACACGGTCCATGGTGATGCAATGATGAATGGGGAGTTGGGTCGTTAGAACTTCAGGTGTAAAGATTCTTCTACTGCTTTCTGCGTGAACCTGATTTATGTATCCTAGTGGAAGAAATTTGGTTATGCTTTATGGTTTCGATGCGATTCATCATCAGTTGCGCATTTCAGTGTTTCTATGGCTTTTGGATCATTTTTTTCCCACCAGGCAGGAAATTGTATTTTGGCCTTTCTTTTGCTTTAGTGGCGAAGAAACTGATATTTGAAGTGGTGATTGTTGATACCACTTTTTGATCCATCCTAACTTACCCCTGGTATGAGATGAACGATTCTACGACATGACGTTACCGCCTTAACTTACCCTGCAAGGATAAATCGTAAATGGTCGTGGCATTGTTTGTGGCGTGGAGCAAGGTTATCCCGCTAGGGATGGCAACGGGGAGGGTCGGGGGTGGATACCACTATCCCCATCCCCGAATCCAAATCCCTCCCCATCCCCGCCCCATTCCCCACCGGGTATCTATTTTTACCCTCCATCTCCGCCCCAAACGGGGAACAGGGATCCCCGCGGAGAATCGGGGATCCAAAACTTTTTTAAAAAAGTCACCTACCATTAGAAAATACAAACCATGAAACTAAATTCCAAAAAAACACAATCTAGGCTGCCATTACAATTGATAATCAGTGTCAATTTCAATTTTCATCAAGTTTTGGGAAACAGAAAGCCTCTAAAAAAACGCTTCATGTAGTACTTGTGACATGAACCATTTGTTCATTGGTTAATTGGAGGAGTACAATAACCAAAATGTTTCCTACTGCCATTTAACACAAAATAGTCTAACTACAGGAATCAGAGTAAAAATTATGTATATATATAGTAGGCTAGTGGAATGGGGCTCGGGAACCCTAACTTATGTATATATAATTACGGAGTATTATATATAGTAGGCTAGTGGGGCGGGGCGGGGCGGGGATCGGGGCGGGGATGGGGCGGGTACTAACTCATACCCACCCCCTACCCGTTCCCCACTTTTGGAAAAAAAATGTATTGGCTGGTACGTACCGGTATTGTCCAAATACCAGATGGTACCAGACTATTTTTTTTTATTTTTTTTTAAGGACAATACCGGATTACTTTTTATTTCTTTTTAATAAATGTGTATACTGGTACGTACCATATCTTGATACTTAAGCTGGTACAATATGTGGAAAAATAACACTAATAGCGAAAAATCCAAAATGATTCCCGGTATCTCACCAATACTGGTACGTACCATATCTTGATACTTAAGCTGGTACAATATTTAGAACCTTGGCGTGGAGAGGCTTCTCATCACTACCAAATAACTTACGGATATGTTTAGGGTTTATAGTCGTTTCCACGTAACCTAACCCAAACACCTTGATTTTTAAAACAAAAAAGTTTAGTGATGTGTTCAACTTTCCTATGTATTAATAGCTCTGTCACATGCTTGGGACGAGTTAGAGAAAAGATTGAAAAGAGAATTTAAAGGGTGGGTGGATTTTGGGTACTCTTTACTTTAGGGCTGTCCACGGTTCGGATCGGATCGGATTCGTATGAATTCAATCCTAATCCGTATTTCACGGTTTTTTAATTTTTAAATCCGTATCCGGACCATTAATCCACGGACAAAATTTAAAAAGCACGGATCGAATCGATCCAGACCGGTTTCACGGTGCCTACTTGTTTTGATTGATACCTCCATCCTCTGAGTCCCTCATAAATGATGCCTATAAAAACATGCATTGTTGAGAATCTAGGGAGTACGTAGGAAACCACAGCAGGACATGTGATTGGTTCGTTATTCTTGCTCTACTGTATTATGCAACAATCAAGGCATTGATTGTTTGTCTGTCGATGCAAAATCAATGTTGCTTCTTGTCTCTGGAAACAACAGTGGACCCTAGCCAATTTCCACTTCGTATAATTAAACATTATGGCATTGGAAGAGGTCTCCATTGGGGGGAGCGGGGGGCTGCTACCCCTTAGAGGCAGCAGCAAGCAGCTGCGTCTCAAACGGTGCCGTTTGAAGCACAAAATCACGGACGCCATCTCATTTCTTCAATCCTTGTTTGGCTGCCCTTTTTTTTTTGTTTTCTAATATTGTATATATCAACAGTGGTTAGCGGGGTGTTAGTATGTTAATCGACAGAGGGTTTAGAGGCTGTCCATAGCCTTGAAACCCAACTCCACCCCTCGCGGGGCTCAAACTCCTGCCTCCACTAAGGGAGGAGGTGAACTTTCCACCTGTGGTAGCGTGGAGGTTGTTTGGCTGCCCTTCACACCTCACCATATTTGATGACTTTGTGGGGGCCCATTTTGTGTCCCCAAAAAATGATTCAAATCACAAGTTATTTGTAAAATACTTTTCTATGAGTTCTTGTAAAAAATTAACTCAATCTGATATTCGTAAGGGATTTTTCAGCATTCGTAGGGGCCTTACGAATTCTGAAAAAACTATAGATTAACGACCGTACCAAACACTCAAATTTAGTTGATTGATTATTTTTTGTGGGGCCCATTTTGAATACCGCAAAGATGATTCAAACCGCTCAGAAGTTTTAAAATATTTTTCATTGGTTCCTCGAATTTATTTTAGCTCAATTTGATATTAGTATAACTTTTTCAAAATTCGTAGGGCCCCTACGAATGACGAAAAAACTTGTACGCATATCGGATTGAGTTATTTTTTTTATATGAACTCATAGAAAAATATCTTAAGAATAACTTGTGGTAATCATTTTTTTGGGACCTGAAATGGGCCCCACAAATTCATCAAACATGGTGTGGTGTGAAGGGCAGCCAAACAAGGATTGAAGAAATGAGATGGCGTCCTTGATTTTGTGCTTCAAATGGCACCGTTTGAGGCGCAGCTGCTTGCTGCTGTCAATGAGGGGCAGCAGGCCCCCTGCTCCCCTCCATTGGGGACTACGGGGTCACCCAATGGAACGATTATTTAGTATTTCTAGAAAAGACGTTACGTGATGTTGTCATAGGCCACCCCACCACCACATGTAATTATGAGACCATAACAATATGCGTCCAGGGGCAATGAATAATTTTCCCCTCCAATGGAACGGCTACATTTTGCTTCTAGTAAAAAGAGATCTGTCCTTCCAAGACTCTGGAGTCCCTGTCGTAATTTAAGCACAACTTGTTCGACTTTGCTTCTCAAAAAATTTCTCCAACTCCTTCTCCTTTCATCTCTCGTCTGGAAACCTTGTTTCCAGATAATGCATTAGTTGCCGAACGGGAATGAAAGGAGAAGGGTTGCAAAATTCATTCTGCAAATATCATCTAAACACTTCTACATCGTAATCTATTTTGATTAGATTCAACATCTATAATCTCAAAATTTGAACCAATTGGGGCTAGCTCAGTTGGCCAGGATTCTTGCATCTCATTAGGAGGTCAGGAATTCGAGTCTCCCCACCTGTGAGTTCTTCCCTTGGAAGGCTTTTCCTTTCTTTCTTTGTTTCTACCCTATGATGGGCTTATTTCTTGTATTGGTTGAGTTGTTGGCTTGTTTATCTCGTGGATTCTTACAATTGATGTAGTGTCCCAGGTTGGTACTCTTAAAATTTGAAAGCTAAAAACATTTGCTCACTTATTTAAAGTGAATCTGGACCGTCCAATGTTGTTTTATGGACAGTTTCATATTCTTCTTAGGGAGTGATTTTGGCACTTCCAAAATTGATAACTGCACTCCCAAAGGGGATTGCTAAAATCAATTCGGGGAGTGTGGTTATAAATTTGGGGAGTGCCAAAATCAATTCCCTTTTTTTTTTTAATTTATCCTATCTTTTCTAAAATTACTTATCAATAAAGAGGCCAATCTATCTTCTATCTATTCTAATATATAAATGGAGAGCACCAATTTGGTGTCTTCCCTTTTTGAAGCCCCGTCACAAAAGTGATTGACACTCTTACCCCTTAGACTCCATTGTTTCCTCAAGTGCACAAAACTAACTGCTAGAACAAAAAAGTAAAATTACTCTAGCCCAACCCCCCTTCTTCATTTGTAAGCCACAATGCAAGCCTCATTCACAAGGTATTATTTCCCCTTCTTCATTTGTTTGTACTCTACTCTCTGTAATTTTCTCAAGCATTATTTTGTTTTACTACATAATTGTACTTACATCTATCTCTATACAACAAAAAACCGTGATTCTATTTTCACTTATTATTGAGTTTTATTTTTAAATGAAAGAAGTTTACAGAATTTACCTTACTTAAACTAACGAAATAAAAAATTACAGAATCGACAATACTTCTTCTCACCTATTATTGACTTTTTTGTATGAAAAAAAAGAACTATTATTGCTTTCATTTTTGTATGAATTTTTTTTACAAAACTTACATTACTTAGTAATCAATGCTCGATTTGGTAACAAAAAACAAAACAAAGATACTAGAAGCAATGGCACACGTGATGAATGTGCAATTTTATCAAAATGTTGATAGAATATGCACAATAGTTGTCCTCTTATTTTTTGTTTGATCGAATTTTGACAAATTTGCTCACGTATGTGTGTGCCCCTGCTTCTAGCGCACTCTTTGTTATTTAAAAGTTTTAAATTTCTTTTATGTATATATATATATATACACACACACATATGTCAAGTGTTCCGGGGACACTTAAAAAAATACCTCAAATCTCAATCTCATAGTTCCCGATCAAATTTTGATGATCCGAGCCGCTCAATGTGTTCAAAACGTGATTTTAAAGGTACCCCCAAGAAATCGGCAAAAAAAATTACCGGGAAGGGCTTTATTTGAGCAGTTTTTTTATTGAACCGTTCGATTAAAAACTGTTTGGATGAAACTCTTCTTGGTCATTTTTTTTGCTGATTTCTCGCGGGTACCCTTGAAATCACGTTCTGATTAGATTGAGCGGCTTGGATCATCAAAATTCGATCAGAAACTTTGGGGTGTTTTTTTAGATATTTTTTTAGGTGTTTCCGGAACCTCACCGTGTTCCTTATTATAGTATATAAACAATTCGATTGAATTTTCACGGGTTTAGTTATTGCTTATCTGTCACAATAGGTTAATAGTAGAGGTCGGGGCACACGTGATGCGTGTGCAATTCAGATTTTATCGTAGTTTGCACAAATTTTTTCCGATTAATGTTTGTTCGATTTTTCACAAATTTTGTCCAAATTCAACTTGTACACGCATCGCGTGTGCCCCGATCTCTAGTTACTGCGTATTTTAAGTAAGAAAAGTGCCGCGTGCTGAAAAGACGTTTTTTCTTAAACAGGCACTCCACAAATGTACAATGTTCTTGGTACACATCAACATTAATCAAGTACTATTACGCCCAACTTTCCATAAAGTATTTTTAACTATACAAGAGTAGTTGGCGCCACATCAACTTTAAAATGATTTAAAAAAATAAAATAAAACTCTTTATATTCCTTCTCAATTAGCACTTTACGCTCTTTTTTTAATTAAAAATTTAGTGATGAATAATTTACGATTTATATAAAAAAAAATAATTTCCCTCCCACACTCTGTTCACCACGTTTACAAATGGGCATATGGGTGTGGTGTGTGATGATTTATTTATGCTGGGACCCGATCAGTGGCTGGATTTTTCTACCGTCATCGATGCTTTATTTTGACTTTTGTCTCAGACGACGAAAATGACCCGCCAATGAATACTTTTGCGAAGCACCCAAAACAGAACAAAAGGAAAAAGAAAACCACCCACTTGTAGTAATTAAATATCTTACCTACTTGATTGCATGTCACTCGTGGAGGAGCTTGAAGCGGTATCGTTAAAGCATATCTATCGTGAAGTAAATCGTTGATATCCACATTTCATTTTTTGTGTTTAGTGTTGAAGGTGTGTCTTCTTCTTTTTCTTCTTTTTTTTATAATAAAAGACAAATAAAAGAGTGTGAATATAAAAAAAAAAGTGTGAAAATCATTTTCATTACATGTATATATAGAGAGAGTAGTGATAATACCAAAACTGTTTTTGTTGATGTCAAAATTCTAATGCATAAAAGTCTTATACATTGCACATGGTACAAGCCTTTTGTGCACTAGAGTTTTGGCACCAACAAAAGCAGTTTTAGCATTATCATTTCCCTATATATCTATATATATATATACACACAGTCCTGATAGAGTCCACACCTCTTACAGTCAGGATCGTCTGCACCTCCCATTTTTCGATCGAATTTCGATGATCCGAGCCGCTTAATGTGTTCAGAACTTGATTTTAAGGGTACCCGCGAGAAATAGGGCCAAAAAAAAAAACACCGGGAAGGGCTTGATTTGAGTAGTTTTTTATTGAACCGTTCAATAAAAAATTGTTCGGATAAAGCCCTTCCCAATTATTTTTTTTGCCGATTTCTCGCGGGTACCCTTAAAATCATATTTTGATCACATTGAGCGGCTCAGATCATCGAAATTAGATCGGAAAATGGGAGGTGCAGAGCGGAATTAGGTCAAGGATCCCTGACCTGATCCAGACTGATAATATATATATATATATATCAGTTAGCTTCTTATAAGGGCGCCCTTATTTTAGTTAAGTTGCAGACGTCCCATTTTCTCCCATTTTCCGATCAAATTTCAATGATCCGAGCCGCTCAATGTGTTCAGAACGTGATTTTAAGGGTTCTTCCGAGAAATAAGCAAAAAAAAAAAAGACCGGGAAGGACTTCATCCGAGCAGTTTTTATTTTAAGGGTTCCTGCGTGTATTTTTGATTTGTACCAAAAATACACTTGTAGGGGAGTGACGTTAACAAAAAAGGGAGTGGCAAAATCAGTAGTCATAGAAATTAGCTGATATTTTTCTTGTAATACATTGTTCCTTTAAATTCCAAACTAAATGTAAGGAAATATTAAAAATTCAACGAATAAATGAATCACGTTCCAAAATCTCGGCCTCCCCCAAGTAAATCCTAGCTCCGCCCCTAGAAAACGAACACCAATTAATTGAAACTGCCTTATCCTCTAGAACCAACTGCCACTTGTTCATTCATGTCATTCCCCCTGAAATCATTTCTAAATTTGACCATCGCCAATTACTTCTCCAAAAGGGTAAACAATCCCCAATTAAACAATGCGGCGTGGTGAAGCAAAGCAAAACAGGAATGATGATGAAAACGTTGAAACGCAAAAGACAAGCGCAAAAGCTAGCTCAAACCAGAGAGAACGAATTAAGAGGGCCAGAGAGAGACAAAAAGAGGACACCTTTTGCAATTGATGGCGCACCCTTCGATATTCTGATCCCTCTCTCTCTCTCTCTCTCTCTGCGCAATGGGAGCCGGTTGCTCCAAGCTCACCATCTGCTCGTGGCACTCTCACCTCGAACCCTCCCTTCTCGAATCCCCTACTCTCGGCAAGTCCCCTCCTTTCTCTCTCTCTCTCTCCCCGCATATACCAAGCATAGTTTTAAATAGCGGTAGCGGATTGTGTAGCGGTAATGAGAGTATCGAATGATACGTAGCGGAAATCGGGTGTAGCGGTCGTGAATTTTTTGAAATCATTTTTGGCGCCGAAGCACCTATAGCGGTCGTAGCGGTTGCGCAGCAGGGGCAAAAAGTTGGACATAGAGCGATACATAGCGAAAACCGGCCGACACATATGTGAATTTTGGGTAGCACTGGTATAACGTGGTGTAGCGGTACCGGAGGTCTGAAAAACCGCTACGCAGCGACAGTCGCCAATTCACGGTCATTACGGCTGATACTTTACCTACGGGTGATTTAGGCACTATAAAATGTTTTTTTGGGTCAAAAAATTGTTTTCTTAAATTCATGAGCTCTGACAATCAATTCCCGTTGCGTATCGTTCCATACTTTCGCTACCGTTGCACAGAGACCGTTACCGTTACGTACACATATCTGCCACATGTTAAAACTTACTCTTTGTTACTGATTTTCCGCTGTTAATGCAGAGAAGGGGGGCAAAAATGGCCGAAGCTCGTTAGCACCCAGCTTGATCAGTGAGCTGAGTTTAAAGGATCTTAAAGCTGCGACGAACGGATTTTCGACGTACAACATTGTATCGGAGCATGGCGACAGAGCCCCAAACCTTGTTTACAAAGGGAAACTTGATGGTAACAATGACCGGCAGATTGCAGTTAAGCGCTTCCACAAGACTGCTTGGCCTGATTCTCGTCAATTTATTGTGAGTAAAAATCTCAATTTCTGCTCTCTACTAGTCTCTATTGTGTCAATAAGTTAGGGGGCGGCTATATGCAGCTCCGTATTTTCTCCCTAGCCCATTAAAAATTTCCAACTACCGAAATATGTTTCGAAAGTTAGTTACCGAAATTGAGATATATTTTCGACAGTTAGTTACCGAAATTGAGATACATTTTCAGCATCCAATTACCGAAATATATGTTTCTTGTTTTTGTTGTATGCATTTCCGACCTGTAGGTACCGAAATATAATCTTGTTTTCAACAGCTATTTACCGAAATGTATGTTCAGCAGTTGTTTACCGAAGGTTGAACATATTTTCGACATGTAGTTACCGAAATATAATCTTCGAAATTTTTTAACGGGTTATGGGAGAAAATAGGGGGGCTGCGAATAGTCGCCCCCTAAGTTAGGAAATGCATGCTACGATGCACACCCCTATTGGGTGCACTGTCTCGAATAACCGTATATTCACGACGCTTTACGTAAAAGTATACAACACCAGTTTTGAATTCATAACTTTTGTACGACAATTTTATCATTTGGATATGAATTCATAACGTATATTCTGAATTCCTAACATCTGCGTGTCATGAATTTTGAAACAGATGGTGTAAATTTTTATGCAAAATGACATGAATTTTAGGTATCATGATGAAAAGATATCAAGTGCATATAGTGTTAAGATATTTGCAGCAATATAGGCGAACTACGAATTAACATGTATAATAGAACTAGTAACAAAAGAGATTAAATTCTTTCCGGATTAGGTGGAAACCTCATGGTTTCCGCCACCCATTGTGGGCCCTACTGAGTATTTACTGCAATAATCTGAACCGTTTATCTTGTAGAGCCCAAAAAGTTATATGTCCATGTGAAAAATTAGCTTGATCGGACATCAAGAACTATATCAAAATTTAAATTTTGGTTTATAAAATCTATGGTCATGGACAGTTTAACTTAAAATACTAGTGACAGAATCAGGCTGTCCGTTTTATAAACCAAAATTCAATGTTTGACATAGCTATTGATGTCCGGTCAAGCTGATTTTTTACGTAAACATATTAATTTGCGGGCCTTACGAGATGAACGGTTAGGATTATTACAGGAAGTGCTTGATAGGGCCCACAATGGGCCGTGGCGGAAACTGTGGGTTTCCACCTCATCTGGACATATTCAATAAAGCTATGGATACATATGAGTACCATGTATATATGAGTTTTGTGGGGCCCACCTTGGGTCCCACAAAGATGATTCGAACCACCCATTATTTTAAAAACATTTTTTTATGGAGCCCTGTAAAAAATTGGCTCAGCTCGATATCGGTAAGGATTTTTTCTAAATTTGTGGAGTCGAAACTACTTAACTATTTAGTTTCACTCTTACAAATTCAGAAAAAATCATTAACGACGAGTTGAGTTGATTTTCTACAGGACTCCATAAAAAATTATTTTAAAAATAATAAGCGGTTTGAATCATCTTTGTGAGACCTAAGATTGGTCCCACAAAATCCATATGTACATGATATGTACATTGCATATGTACACATAGCAGTACTCGGAAATAATACATTCTTGTAACAAAATAATACTTTTGAAGTGTCTATATAACCACGATATAGTATAGACACTCATATGCTCCTGTAGACGCTCCCAACCTTAGATACTTCTGTATCCTCCCGCTCCCGCTTCGTGCAAGTTGCAACTAAATTTCAGACCGCATTCTGTTTTGTGAATGTTTTGGTTTCAAATCTTGGCTGTGATGTGGATTTGGTGTGACACGGTTGTGGTTTAGGAGGAAGCAAGATCCGTGGGAAATTTGAGAAGCGAGCGGTTAGCGAATCTGATCGGGTACTGCTGTGAAGGAGATGAGAGATTGCTCGTTGCAGAGTTTATGCCCAATGGAACACTCGCGAAGCATCTCTTCCACTGTGAGTTCATATTTGATTTTGACTAGCTCTTTGGTTATCTTGTCTGGTGAGAATGTACAATGTGAAACTCTTCAGATGGTTAGCAATACTACCGTTCTGGATTCGACTACAGTATACGGTTAATATCATCCACTGCAGACGTAGTGGTAACAAAAATATTCTTTAGGGCTCGGATTAATGTTTTTGCTCGGTTACATGTTGAATTAACTTAGGGGATACAAAGCCAGTAAAATGGGCGATGAGGTTGAGGGTGGCCTTGTACTTGGCACAAGCTTTGGAATATTGCAGAAGTAAAGGGCGGGCCATGTATCACGATCTCAACGCCTACCGAGTCTTGTTCGACAAGGTGAAGGGGTTTTTGCCGACAGTTTGGTCACTTGAAACTTGTCTTATTAGTCTATGGCTCTTAAGTTTGCGTTGGGTGTCTACAGGATGGCAATCCTAGGCTCTCTTGCTTTGGCCTCATGAGAAACAGCAGAGACGGCAAGAGTTATAGTACAAACTTGGCTTTCACTCCTCCAGAGTACCTGAGAACAGGTCAGTACTCATATCAATCTTTTGATTTATGTAGATTAAAAACTTGTGTCGTGCCTTGGGAATGTTAAACGTGCGGCCTTATTTGCATTGTGCATTAGTAATGCTCTAGATTTTGAATGAAGAAGGCAACGCAATGGACACAAAAATTGAATTAGGTTAGGCATGCCCTGTTCGAACTTTGATGCCTTCTGGCTTTGGTTTGGGGAACATGGTTAACGCAATGTCACTTGAGTCTGTCGATTAGGGAGGCCGCTATTCAAGTGCTAAGATTTTTGGAGAGTAGCCAGTTTGTACATATATTGCCAAAGGCTCAGTCTGCTCCAGTCCTCCCCAACTCCTACCCCCATCGCTTGGGGAGTTCATGCATACTGTTATTGTTGTTGTGTTGCGTTATTTGCCCATGCACAGAAGTTGTTAATTTACTTACTAATTCTCTCTTGAATATGAACATTTCATGCATGATTATTGCTCCAGTTGCAGAATTGAATATTTCGTTTGGACTAGACCAAAAGTAACACGCGTATCTCATTTTTTTTGACAGGAAGAGTGACGGCAGAAAGTGTGGTTTACAGCTTCGGAACCCTGCTGCTAGATCTCTTGAGTGGCAAACATATTCCTCCGAGCCATGTACCCTTCGATTCTTTGAAGAAATTTCCTGTCGAACTCGATATAGTCTGTTTCTTATTACTGTAAATCTCATTGGGTCATGCACATTCTTCAGGCTACTGATCACCGTATTCACCAAGTCTGCTGTAACAAAACTGAGATACCACTTCTTTATGCCTTCTTGCAGGCACTTGACCTGATTCGTATCAAGAATTTCTGGACGCTGATGGATTCTAGTTTGGAGGGTCATTTTTCAAAGGATGATGCAATGGAGTTGGTGCGGTTAGCTTGCCGTTGTTTGCAGAATGAAGCTCGCGAGAGGCCAAATGCTAAGTCCCTCGTCACAGTTCTTATGCCTCTACAGAAAAAAACTGAGGTACATACAAAACTGATCAATTCACCCATTTTCCTGCCTGCGAAATTCGGGAGTGACAAATGAAAGATATAAAAACTACAGGATGACAGTAATTTGGGAGTTTGATCAATCCACCCCTTTGCTTAAGCTTTTTATGCTTTCACTTGTTTGATATCCCTCCAAATGGCAGAAATAATGTTTCAAAAGGCTATTATGAGTTATGTTTGTTATTCAATCAGGTTCCGTCGTATGTTTTGATGAGTATTCCAGATGGTACTCAATCCACAAAACCGCCATTGCCTCTGACACCAATGGGTGAAGCTTGCTTCAGGATGGATCTTACTTCCATACATCAAATACTGGAGAAGATTGGCTACAAGGACGATGAGGGGATTGCCAGTGAGGTATATTACTGCTCTCTCTCACATCAGTAGTAGCTTTACTAATGCCGTAGGATAATTCTGGCTTTGCAGCTTTCTTTTCAAATGTGGACAAATCAAATGCAAGAGACATTGAACTGTAAGCAGAAAGGAGATTCTGCTTTTCGAGCCAAGGACTTCGGAACTGCTGTTGATTGTTACACTCAAGTAAGCAACTTGTTGAGATCTCTTATCAATAACTTAAGATCTGCTTGAAGACCATACCGTCTTTATCTTAAGAATTTGATGGCAAAACAAATAAGACCGGAAAAAGAGCATGGCAGAAGCATCGGACAAAGACGTTACGCAAATAGATACTACTAAACTTACAGAGGGAGTAAGTAGATCACAACTATGTGCTATACTGCTATTGGAAGATAAATGATATTTAGATTCGCTGTTTGCAGCGTAGATGTTTCATACTCGTTTAGCTCTGATTCGTTTGCTTGGATCATGGCAACAAACTCATTTGTTTTCTACTTTTTCTTCTTTCGACCAAAGGCATAAGTTGCTGTTCGCGTATCTTTGCAGTTCATCGATGGTGGAACCATCGTATACCCGAGTGTGTTTGCTAGGCGCTGCTTGTCTTACTTGATGAATGATATGCCACAAGAAGCCCTTGCAGATGCCATGAAAGCCCAGATGGTTTTCCCCGAGTGGCCCACCGCCTCTTACCTTCAGGCGGCCGCTCTCTTCAGCCTTGGGATGGATTCGGATGCCCAAGAATGTCTCAACGATGGCACAGATTTAGAAGCCAATAGGAACAAAACTTGAATATATATAGAGAATTTATTCCCTTTTCCTCCGTTTCTTCTGATCTTTTTGCTTTACCTTCCTTGTATCTATAATCTATCTCAAGTTTTTTTCTTTTGACATTTTAGTCTTTCTATCCATCAAAGGATATTTATTGTTGGCCTTGTTTTATCCTTGATTTACCCCATTTGTGCATTGGGAATCACATGTCTCAATTGTCCCTGGCTCGGACACCCTGACCGTCGGAAATTTTGTTTTGTTTTGTTTGAACACTTGTTTTTCAATAAGGAATTCCGTATCAAATGATTTTGTACAAAATGTTCAACACTTATTTATTGCAACACTATGTATAGAAATAGAAACAGAGATGATTTATTCAAAAGACCCTTGAAAGAATTGATTCAAATCATGAAAGTGGCAGAGCTCACATTGCACCAAATTAGAGAAACCTAGGCTCCGTTTGTTTGGACATAAAATGTTTTACCTATTTTCCGGTGTTTGGTTGTGTAAAAAATAAGGAAAACATTTTACATGTAAAACATTTTCCATCAATTGAATGAAAATGACTTACCCTTAAATCTTCCGTAAGTTATTTTCCGAAATGAACCCGCTGCCTTCTACTGCAATTCTCACTGCTTAATTTCCTCGATCGTCAGTCCTGACCCACGTTCAATTCCAATAATCTAATGTCTCTCCACCGTTTAAGCTCCCCATCTCTCTCTCTACACTATTTTGTTGATTTCTGAAAATATTTTCAATTGCCAACCAAACACCGGAAAATAAAAGTTTGAAGTTTATTTTCTGAAAAAACATTTTACATTGTAAAACATTTTACATCGAAACAAACGGAGCCCTAGTTCTATTTAAAAGTCCTATTTTTTCGAAAACATGAAGTACCGTGAACCATGGAATGTTTGAATATTACAATCAGCAGAGGATCATCTGGTCCAAAAGATCGACGGAAGCAGAGAGTGCAACAAGAATTAATTCACTCAATAGAATGTCAACTTCGATGATAAAACGTACTTTTTTTTAAAATTTATTTTTAAAATCAAATTGCGGTGAATTCATCCCCCACAGGCCACAAGTTCAGGAAATAAGTCTTTCGTACACATCATGACCATGACCCAAAAAACCCTCCACAAAATCGATTGAAATCTCAAATTAACAATGAGATGGGACTTTGAAAGATCTACAATAGAGAAACAAAAGACAGGGAAGCCAAGAAGAATGCAATTATTCAGTTTTCAGTTTCTTCTTCATAAGCCATTTGAGCAGGAATTAGGACCCTTATACATGAGAGCGTGGGCAAACATGTAAAACCTGAATGGAGAACAGGCCAAATAGGTCCTTCACATTGGAGTTTGATTGGAACCCAGCAGCTGCCCAACTAGGTTAGTGACCTGAAAAACGTGTGGAGAAATTAGAAATGAAGAATTATGGGAGTAACATCCAACACCGGTTAAACATGGCATCTGAACGTAAAAGTATAAGCCCTTGAGCATCCTCCCCTCGAAAACTGATTTTCGAAAGGGAACTCCCTACCCAAGCGCTTTTGTTATCATCACACATCGGTTAAACACGCACTTGAACAGATGAAAATAAGTTTTTCATCGGGCACCTCTCCGTGGAAGCCAGTTTTTCAGGATGAGTTCTATTAGAAATGGTTCTATTAGAAAGGTTCATAGATACTCACAGCTTATGTGAGTTTAGGATCGGATGGGCTGCGCTGCTGCGGTTTTGGAGATTTGTGGAAGGGGACCCACACAGGCTGGATTAAGATGCCTAGTAGCATGCGTGGGCACAATACTTCAGTGACGAATACTGATATAGATGATTGAAGTTGCCAGAAATGAAAGAGTTACCACTTGTTGGTATGACGTGTAGGCGTAGTATTTCTCCTCTACTAACCCTCGAACCCTTACTTGAGGTTTGGCAAGACATACTCAAGGCTTGCTAGTCAAAGGTGAACGAAGTTGCCAGAAGAGAAAAGGCCATCATCGAGTGAATAGGGAGGGTCGGCATGCACATTGGCGGTGGAGCGTGGTGGTATATTATTCACAAAAACTGTGCGAAAGTTGCATGAATATAACATTATCAAGAAAGGTCCAAAATGGTGAATCAAGAATGCAACAAAACAAATGAGGGTCCAAGAAGCCAAGCTCAAATGCAGCCAAAACATCTGTATGTAATGACTCCAGAAATCATGTGCCTGTGCGAGGGTAGAAAAGATGGGATTCGAGTGGGTTTCGGGAGATGTACATATGCGGTTCAAAGTCTGAAAGCTTAAAAGGTGGACTCTACATTGGAAAAGCACTCAATGCAGCCGCAAAACAACAAAATGATGGAAATTGAACGCATTTATGAGGGAAAAGAAAAGGGTCAGTTAGTGCCAGTTTAATAATTCCAACAGAAAAACTAAATGAGATCAATTTATAATCCAGTGGCTCAAGCACTCATGCGAATGAATAAGCTACAATTTGCAAGCACATATTCCATAGTTTACCTGCCAATATTTGGAGACACAGCGGTCAATGCAACTATTTTCGCCCATATTCAACTCAGATTCCTTGTGTCTGAAACAGGAAACGTGAAATTCATAAATCAACCATCTCGAAATAGAAGAACCACACATGAATTGTTTAAACTTGTTTCATACAAAGAGAATGAAGAAATTTGCATGATTCGAAATCCCTTCCACATCAAAGATTCAGCTTCCTTATGAAGTTGGATTCTATTTCCCCCAAAACAGTAGGAATTGGGTAAAGAAGATAAAATTGCTCCACATTTGATTAGCAAATATCTTGTTGGCTGTATATATTTAAATTAGGAAGGAAAATAATTTAGGTAGCTGGTTTAGGAATCTGTCTATTTGATTATGTGTATTTCCTTATTTCATGATTTTGTTTCCTTAGTTGATAGGTAGCTTGTATTATAAATTGACCTCCAATGGGAGAAGAATAAACATTGAGAAATTCGTTCAACATGGTATCAGAGCGGGTTAAGAAACCCTAATATTTTTTTTCTTTTTCTCGTCCCTCTCATATCAGAAAGCAGAAACCCTCATACCTTTCTTTCATTTCTCTAAATCTGCTTCTGTTCCAACCCTAAACAGAACCCTAGCCACTGTTGGGGTATCTCTCGTCTCACGACTGTCTCTCGCTCGCTGTCTCTCGCAGTCGTTGTCTCTCTCGCTGTTACTGTATCTCTTCATCTCCGACAACATTCCACGACCTCGGCGGAGCCTCGTCTACCTCCGACGACCCTCGCCGGACACTTGCAGGACCGTAGATCTGTTTTTGACGCAGATCTGTGATTCGTTTGCAGCTACTGCTCTCTGTTTGCATCTGAAACCTACTGGATCTTCTCCGTTTGACTTGAAATCTACTGAGTTGACTCGGAACTTACTGGGTCAGAATATTTGAGGCTGTTCGGAACCCCATCTCTCTGATTCTATACCTTTGAGGTATCTCTAATCCTATTTATCTTTGATTGTCTTCTTTTTTACATCATGGGTGATAAAAACAAGGATAAATCAAGAGGATCATCAGACATAAAGGATGCTATTCGGCATAATTTTTATAATCGGGCTCTCACTACTATTAAACTAAATGGATCGAACTATAATCGGGCTCTCATCTGTTAACCTTAGATCTTTAATTCCATCTTTACCTGATTTTTCTACTTTTAATTGTGAAACTTGTGAACTTAGTAAACATCGGAGAGTTACTTTTTCTCCTCGCACTGATTCACCTAGTTTGCACCAATGTTTTCAAATCGGGATACGTATCGTATATCGTTTATTTCATTTTATGTATCGTATCGGAATACGTATCGTGTATCGTAAGATACGTTAATGAAAACAAATATAGTATAAAATAATATTTATACTTAATTATAATCTAAAAATCTGTTGGATATATGAAAATAAGTGTTTAAGGTATGAAAAATTGGCTTTTAGGATGAAAAATTTCAAGTTTCCCAAGTAGGGTCTATTATAGCGAAGCTTTCTGGTGCCTGAGTATGCAATACATGATTGAAATATGTTCTTTCTTCTATTCGAACTTTGAATTTGGGTTTTCTCTAAATGGTTTGGATACCGTCATAGTCAGATCAAACGATTCAGAATGCGTTTGTGTTCCAATTCTTAAAATATTGTATGATTTCTTCTCAATAAGAAATCGCAGGATACATTCCGAATTGGGATACGCTATTATATCGTAAGATACGTCATTGTATCATAGGATTTCTATACAAAAAGGATACGGGGTGGGATACGTATCGTTTTTGGAAGGAGACGATACGAATCGTAGGATACGTATCTCGTATCGTAAGATTTTAACAACCATGGTTTGCACCCGTTTGCTCTTGTTCACTCTGATATTTGGGGACCCTCTCGGATCACTGGTTTATGTGGATCTCGGTATTTTGTTACATTTATTGATGATTTTTCTCGTTTAACTTGGATTTATGTACTTACAGCTCGATCGCAAATCTTTACTGTGTTTCAATCTTTTTATGCTGAAGTCCTAAATCAATTTAATGCCAACTTAAAGGTTTTTCGTACCGATAATGCTCAAGAGTATCTGGCTAAACCTTTTCAACAATTTCACAACTCTAAAGGCATTATTCATCAAACAACTTGTGTCAGTACCCCACAACAAAATGGTATTGCTGAACGAAAAAATGGTCCTGTCCTGGCCATTGCTCGTGCTCTCATGATCCACATGCATGTACCAAAATATTTTTGGGGAGATGCAGTTCTTACTGCTGGGTACCTTTTAAATAGAATGCCGACTCGTGTTTTACGGGGTAAATCACCTTTTCAAGTCATGTTTCCTGATAAGAATCCCTTTCCTCTTCCCCCAAAAGTTTTTGGCTGTGTTGCATTTGTTCACAACTTGCACCCTGATCGTTCCAAACTTGATCCTCGCTCTCATAAATGTATCTTTCTTGGTTACTCACGAACACAAAAGGGGTACAGGTGTTATAGTCCTACACTACGTAAGCATTTTGTTAGTGCCGATGTCACCTTTTTTGAGACGGTTCCCTATTATTCTCAAGAGAGCACTCACTTACAGGATCCCCTCATCAATACTCCAGTTCTTCCACCGGTACTTCCTGATATTGCTAGACCCCCGGTTACCCAGGTCTATGTTCGTCGCCCTTCGGCTACTGCTCCAGTGGATTCTCCTCATTCTCCCCCACCGCCTCCTCCGCCGTCTACAGATCCACCTTCAGTTTCTTCTCTTGACCTACCCATTGCAGTGCGAACGGGTACGCGTACTTGTACCTCTCATCCTATTTCTAACTTTGTTTCGTATAATCGTTTATCCTCCTCGTTTCAAGCTTTTTCTGTATCACTCTCTTCTGTTAGTATTCCCAAGTCGTATCAGGAAGCTCTTTCTCATCCTGGTTGGCATTTGGCAATGCAAGAAGAGATGCGTGCTTTGGATTTGAATCATACTTGGGATTTGGTTTCCCCGCCTTCTGGGGCTCATATTGTTGGTTGCCGATGGGTTTTTACCGTCAAACATAATCCCAATGGCACCGTTGATCGTCTTAAAGCTCGCCTCGTGGCCAAAGGTTTTACTCAGACCTATGGCATTGATTATACCGAGACATTCTCTCCAGTGGCTAAACTCAACTCTATTCGTGTTATTATATCTCTCGCGGCTAATCGTGATTGGCCACTTCATCAACTGGATGTCAAGAATGCGTTTTTACATGGGGATTTGTCTGAGACTGTTTATATGGCTCAACCGCCCGGGTTTGAGTCCAAGGGGGAGAGTGTCTGTCAACTTCGTAAATCTCTATATGGCCTCAATCAGTCTCCCCGTGCTTGGTTTGATAAGTTCAGCAATTCTGTTGTTGCTCATGGCATGATTCGAAGTAAGGCTGATCACTCTGTGTTCTTTAAAAGAACCGATCGTGGGATTGTGATTCTGGTTGTTTATGTGGATGATATTGTCATCACTGGCAGTGATAGTATTGGAATTCAAAGCTTGATTCATCACCTCTGCACTAGTTTTCTTACTAAAGATCTGGGCAAGCTTCGGTACTTTCTTGGTATTGAGGTGGCTCGATCCAAAGCAGGCATCAGTTTGTCTCAAAGGAAGTACACTCTTGATCTTTTGAGAGATACAGGTTATCTTGGTTCCAAACCTGTCGCCACTCCTATGGATACTAATTTAAAGTTACTTCCTGACGATGGTGAGTTGATTGATGATCCTGAAGCTTATCGGAGACTTATAGGTAGACTTATCTACCTTACTATTACTCGACCTGATATTTCTTATGCAGTCAGTGTGGTTAGTCAATTCATGACTCGTCCTCGGGTTCCTCATATGGAGGCAGCCATTTGTATCCTGAAGTATCTTAAAAATGCTCCAGGACGTGGACTTCTTTATCGATCATTTGGCATCTTCGCATCGAGGGATTTACCGATGCTGATTGGGCAGGATCTCCTGCAGACCGTCGATCCACCACCGGCTTTTGCACTTTTATTGGTGGTAACCTCGTTACTTGGAAAAGTAAAAAGCAGTCAGTTGTTGCTCGTTCTAGTGCTGAGGCTGAGTATCGAGCAATGGCGCAAACAACATGTGAACTCACTTGGCTACGCACTCTTATACGTGAATTCGGGATTCCAGTACATGATCCTACTCCTCTCTATTGTGATAATCAGGCTGCTATTCATATAGCTAACAACCCAGTATTTCATGAGCGAACTAAACACATCGAGGTTGACTGTCACTTCATTCGATCAAAAGTGGAGTCTAAGGAGATTACTACTCCTTTCGTTCCTTCGGGGTCTCAACTCGCAGATATTTTCACCAAAGCTCTTCTCAAAGCTACCATTGATTCTATATGTTGCAAGCTTGAGGGGGAGTGTTGGCTGTATATATTTAAATTAGGAAGGAAAATAATTTAGGTAGCTGGTTTAGGAATCTGTATATTTGATTATGTGTATTTCCTTATTTCATGATTTTGTTTCCTTAGTTGATAGGTAGCTTGTATTATAAATTGACCTCCAATGGGAGAAGAATAAACATTGAGAAATTCGTTCAACATATCTCAACAAATTGAGGATCATAGGAATGCCGTACCTGTTTTCGATACATTTACTAAAACATGTTTGAGTAAGCCTGGAAAAGATAACCATAGCACAATGTCAGAAAACACACAAGAAAGCATATGAATATTATTCCAAAAGTAGATAACTCATTATGCGCACAAATAGATACCATGAGAGAGTAAGACACGACCGTGAACTAATTTTGCTGTTGTTGTAGTTATGGTTATTTCTTAACAAAGCTTACAAGTTTGAAGCCGCCACTCATGTTGAAGAAAGGCCAAAAAACTGAAAATATGGCAATTACCATGTAACTAAAGCTTGCATAAACTAACATTTATTAGCAAGTGCGAGAAAAGTAACGGCTTTGTTTGGTTGGTAGTTTAGTTTAGTTTAGTTTTGGTAGTGGGTAGAGAGAGAAATAGGGTAATGATTGGAGAGAGAGGTAATGATTGGAGAGAGATAGAGATAGAGATAGAGATTAAATTAATAATTGGAGATATAGGGTATTGATTGGAGAAAGATATAGGATAATGATTGGAAAACAAAACTAAAATGGCAACTGAACACAGCGGTTCACCTCTACTGGGAACAGGCCTTGTAACGAACGACATACTGGTTAATATTATGAAGGAACTTCCATTTCTTCCAGTCACCAAAAGAGTTACAACTTACACGGAAAATACCCTCAGCTTAAAGCCAAATATCCAAGTTCCACAACTACTGCAGTAGGAACTTCCAGCTTATCTCATATTGTACCTTTACCGCTTCACATCTTTCTATCTAAGCTACATATATCTTTTTGAAATCAAGAAAGGCACGGAATATTCCACGTCACTTTCTATACCTCTCCCATCCCACTCCGTAGCTCTCTCCAACCCTCCTTTTTAATTCAAGTTCCCCTTTTCAACTTTTTCCCTTCTTTCTTATATTGCAAATAGGCTATTGGCCTTATTTCCTTCTCATACCTAATTTACTTTCCTATTGGGCAATTAGCTTCCTTCATATTTATTGAATATTGTCCTCCTCCCATTCTAATGATTGTAATTTCTTAGCTAAGAGAAAAAAAAAAAAAAAGAAGCTTAGTCATTATATTCATGTACATATCTTTCCACTCCATTGCAATTATTCTCATTTCCCATCCATATTCATTTTATGCCAACTCCTATCATGCATTCAACCATGCCACAATCCCTAGCCCACATAAACTACATTGCAATACAGAACATATTTATGGCTTAGAAATTCTACGCTTAATCCACCCTTTTCCAGATCTTCTAAAATATTAGCCAATATTCAATTCACTATTTGCAGTATGTTTACCAAATATCAATGATTTTTCTACTGAACATTTTGCTGTTCAATACTCCATCAAAGTATACACTGCTTCGACCATGTTCTTGTTTCCCTATTCTACTCAATACTTTATTGCTTTTTTATTTAAACCTGTCCAAACATCATCAGAATCAATGCTAATCCCGGGGTGCTTTATAGATTACGATGACATAGTGTTAATTACTTAGAAACCTTTAAAGGTTTAGTTATTAAATTAAGCCTATTGTTTCTATGGCCAAAATGATTAAATTAGATTTCTACAAAAGACTTCAGGCAGTAACCAAGGCATCGCGTGGGACCAATCGCTTATCATACAATATAGATATGGTGGGAGCTAGGAGCAAGAACACTTAGAACACGCACCTATCCCACCCCGCTAATCTTGAAATAAGTACCAACTTTGACAAATGAGAGTAATAATAACATCGTGAGTCCGTGACAAGCAAGCACAACTAATGAACAGAAATCAAGTATACCCATTTACAACTGGTCTACGGTGAAAGTTACAGTGTACAAAATTACCAACCGCACGGTTAACTTTAGTATGGCAGCCTTAGGCCATGTAGGAATCGTGGATTTGTGAAGGAATTTACCAAAGGAAAGGGACCATAATAGGCAACAAAACACATAAATTTAGCTTATCGACTTCAGATCTTCTAATCTTCCCATTTACCAATCTCTTTTCCCTCCATAAATCTAACCGTGAGTTCACGATCCAACCAAAGCTTTATAAGCCCAGCATTATTAACTGCTAAATTCCATAATCAGTTATCCATAAATACTCCAAGCATAGCAACTAGCAAGCAAGAAAGAAAGACCTAATTCCAACCAAAACAAACAGATAGATATACCTACTTGTTAAACATATCCACCCTGTACTCCATCTCCTTCTCTGCCATTCCAAATATCTGCACAAATTTTCAACAAGTTGGAATGCAACTAATTAATTTACCAAGAAAATGGCACTAACCCATTACTACTTACAGCTAATAAATTCCATATTTCACAAGAACCCAACAAACACTTGGATTTGTTTAAAACTTTACATATGGAGATAAAAATACCTGTTCCTTTTCAAAGCCAGCGGAGGGGTTGGTGGCCGCCATCAAATCTGAAGGAACTGAGATATTAATTCACAAAGGAGAAGTTAACCCAAGAGGAATAGCAGATTATCTGATGAAATGAGCTGCGAATGGCAAGTAGTATATACTAATCTATCTTACGGTGTTGGGGATACCGTTCGGGGCAGAGATCATAAACCCTAGAAATTGCGACTGAGAAGTGTTTGGAACAGGGGAGAAACTAACCCAGAGAGGGGTTTGTGCATACGTAGTACACAATGTCAAAATTGCCCCAAACTAATTTTCTTCCCATTTTTTAGAGCAAGTACACCAGTGTTTAGGTAAATTACCTTGTGAATAGTTCACAAATCTAGTTTAGCTACCAACTTTTTCTTCCACAACTACACTAATATTATCTATTTTACCTAACATCAATTAAAATATACATTTTTTCAATTTTTTCCTTTATCCTTTTCATTTTCCACCAACCGGCTGTAGCCCAACGGTTGAGTCGGAGAAGGAAAAAAATTGATAAAGTATTGATTGTGTATGAACAGTTGTGAGGTAGAAGAAGCTAACGACTGTAGCAGGATGAATTCTAGCTTGTGATTTACCTCTTCTGCTGTAGGGGCAAATTTCTCTCCTTGATTAGCTAAAGTAGCTTTTTCTCTTGTTTAGCAGTGCTGGTAAACTTGCTCTTACGTTGCAATAATATCTTTTGTTTTGCCATCACTCGTTTTGTAATTTTAGTTATCACAAATTATTTTCTATTAATACTGTATGTATCTATTCATATATAATAAATAATATGATGTGGTCATTTTCAGTTATATTTTTATTAAAAAACTCTTTCTTAATTTGTTTTTCTTGTCAAAAAAATTAAAGAAGTAAAAGGGTCAAGTGGAGAGAGGTGTGAGGTTAGTATCTTTTTTCTTTCGAGAACCATAAAACTTCAATAATAATAATAATAATAATAATAATAACAACATAGCTCAGTTGAAGCTATTGAGGAACCTAAATCGATCAGTGGATCGGTTGAAGTGGAGAGTCAACAAGATCTTCAATTTTCCTCACGGTTGGATGTGGTGAATTCACAAGTAATTGCTTTCCTTAAGCTTTCGCAAATCCTTCGACAATTTCAGGTAAAAAACATCTGGTACTTGATATAAATGGACTCCTTGCTCACATTGGACAGCAAAGCCTGACAGGCAAACCTAAAGAACATGGATATGGGCAGGTAGACACGTCTAAAAATTAGGACAACCACATTTTATTTTATTTTTTGGTAATTGATGCATTTTATAACCAACAACCAGGAAAACCAGTGGGAAAACCCAGATACGAAGATACAAATACATGGGAAACCTAAAACAATCTACAGGAAAGAATATAATCCATCTAACGAGGGGGAGTTCCTAGAATTCTAATAGGAAGGTTCCAAAGATGGCATAACCTTGCATTTTCCAATGAGTTTGGAAAATGTTTCCAAGTAGAAATTCGAAGCCTCAAATTTCCCTCTAAGCAAGCAAAAACTACTTTAGAGTTCCGCAGTCTTCCACCAAATACCCTAGAATTCCTCTCAAGCTAAATGTGGTACACTGCTACAACAAATGACAGCTTCAGCAGAAGAGCTCTGAATGAGCTCTAATAGTTTGAAACTTGTTCAAAATAGACTTCCAAATCTGACGAGAGTAGGAGCATTCAAAGAAAAGGTGATTGGCAGTTTCATCATGTTGTAAGCATAAGATACAGTGAGGGTTAATAGGCATACCCCATTGTATAAGTCTACCTCTGGTGGGCAGCTTGCGAAGGTAGGCAATCTACAAGATAAAAGCCCATTTGGGGAATTTTGAGAAAACCAAACAAGAGAAGACCAAGTTACCTTAGGATTCCTATTTCTGATAGCTTCCCAAGTATGTTTAGTTGAATAACTACCTGAAAGGAAGCAAGTCCAAGTGACCACATCCTTCCTATCCCCAAGAGGAAGAAGAGAGGCAGGGATGGAGGATTGAATCTGCTGGATGATCCTATTGTGTGGTATAGGCCAATGCCAAGCACCATGCTCAATTACAGAACTGACTTTGTCATAAAGGGATGAGCCAAGCCTGGACACAGTTCTATCATCGAATAGTTTGTACAGAGGGCCTTTTGGGTGCTAATTGTCCAACCAAAGGAAGGTAGACTTGCCATTGCCTATAGTGTATTTAACAAAAAGCTGACCCAAATCTCTTTAACTTCATAAGTATCCTAATTGTCCAATAACATTCAATGGGGATAGGCATGTGCCAGATGTTGTGATGTTTGATGATATAGCTATGCACCCACTGGACCCATAGAATATCTTCCTTTTTGCTTAAAGTCCATAGTTGCCTTAGCATGGAGGCTTTGTTCCACATTTGCAAAGATTTGTAACCCAATCCACCCTCTGATTTTGGAGTACAAACATCCATCCACTTCACTTTAGTCCCAGCCTTCTTTAGATTAAGCCCTGACCAAAGAAATGCCCTGAGTAAAGCTTCCACTTCTTTTATACTTCCTCTGTCCCTTTTTAAGTGTCCCGCTTCGTAATTCTAACTTATTAAAAAGACATCATCATTACTGTAACAACCCGTATTTTTTTCCATTATTAATAATAAAAGAATTATTTTCTTAATATTTTGAAACAATGCATGCAAATTATATACATGCATGCATCTTTTCTTCCTACGCACATGCATGCACGCCCTCCACCTCCCCCACCTCACTCTCTTGCAGCCTCTCTCCTCTCCCACAGTCCACAAATTCCCCTAGCTCACTCTCTCTCCATTTCTCTCCCTCCAAGAAAGCCAAGTTCATTCCCCCTTGCCCCAAACCAAAATTTCCTTCACCACCAAGAACAATCCGAGTTAATTCGTCCCTATCTTCCTCATACTCTCCCCTTGGTCTTAAACTCAATCCTATCTCGTCCAATTCAATGCCCAAGAGATCAAACTTCCATAAATGCCATCTTATCACCTCCTCCAAAATTCACCTATAAATACCCCACCATTTCGGCCACGAGCTCACCCCTACACCCTCCACATTCCACTGAGCAAAAACTGAGAGAAAACCATGGCCAATTGAAGCTCCAATCCATGGAGTTTTAGAGAGAGAAAAGTGGATTTCGTGCCTAGACCCAACCGAAAACCAATTCAACCGTTCCAATCACTTCCCTCAACCTCAAACATCCCCAAACATCATCCAATTCGAACCCAAGGTCCCCCGATCGCCAAAACCGAAGTTACCTTCTCAAAAATCCAAATTTCGGTATTTGAATCAATTCAATCCAAACCAAGGTATTATAATCCTATCCAACCACTTCTCTAAGTATATTAAGTATTTTTATGCTTAACCCGATAGCCCAAATGAACCCATGCATCGAAACCGAAGCGAGAGAACGAAAAAAACGAATCCAGCGTTAAGCTTGCGGCCGCAAAGTGTGGGCCGCAAGAACCAGTTTGAGTTTGCGGTGGAACGCTTTACCGCAAGGTTGACCTGGTCCAACCTTGCAGCCAGGACTCCCAGACGCAAACTTCCATTGGTTTTGTATAAAAAAAGATCGAAACCACTTTGCAACCTTCCGAACATCATTTTTGGCAACTGAACTATTTTTCTTAGACTCCTCGCACCTCAAAGATCGTACCTTGTTAATATCATATATTTTTAATTTAATTATCTATTTATTAAATTATTTATTAGTTACCTTTCAAAGTTTTCAATAAAAAATAACTTGCGACCTCATAACCCATGTTATTAATGCCCGAATAATTTTTTTATACTCATTTCATTCCTAAGATGAAACTTTGTTAACCTAAACAAATTTTTAATTTTTAGAATATTTATTATATATCTATTTTACTTTCAGCAAATTTCGTCAACTTCTTATTCTACATTAATTCCATGACCCTCCGGATCCAACTTTCGATACTCGAACATATTGCATAGGACCTTTAGGACTCCTATTAAGGTCATGATAATTTTTCTAAAATTTTTACCTATTTAATGTATATAATTGGTTAATAATCAATCTAATTTCTTAAAAATAATTAATGCAAGCCCAAAAATTTATTTATTTTATTAAAACTTTTATTAGATAGAAGTTTCTTGCTTTATCATTAACTTCTTGACCATACAAGACTAAGGGCAACGACCCGTTCATAAAAAGTTACATGATTTGCCTCTCTTATTATTTGTTTCAATTATCATTTTGATTAATTATATATTGCTCTGATTCTTGATCTATGTGCTAGATTGGACCCTAGACACATGGGGTGGTATGCAAATAGAATTAACCTAGACGATGCTAAGTTAATGGAAAAATGGTAAAGTTTTGGAGTTGTGAGATTGTGGATTTGGTTTGGACCATTGCATTGGTAAGGGTTACCAGTTGGGCCCTGTATTGAAATGGGTTATCTGCGGGCCCGGTGATGTTATTGTGGCAACTCTAACTTATGGTACGCCATGGGAAGTTCCAAAGGGTAATCATGCCCTTGCAGAACAAGCAAGAGAGGATTGTCCCATGATACGGTCATAGTTAATGTTGTGGCGACCCTAACGTATGGTACACCATGGGAAGTTCCAAAGGGTAATTGTGCCCTTGCAGAACAAGCAAGGGGGGATTGTCCCATGACACGGTCATAGTTAGTGTCTTAAGTATGGTGGCGACCCTAATTTATGGTACGCCATGGGAAGTTCCAAAGGGTAATCGTGCCCCTTGTTTTGGTCTTAAATGAATTCATGCTAAGTACATAATTTAGGTGTACTCATTTAGGACCCCGTGTGCAGGACAAAACCGGGGGGGGGGGGGGGGTGTGATTTTCCATGACACGGTCATAGTTAGTGGATATGGGAGGAAAAGATTTCGTGGATGAGATCTTAAATTTCATGTAGGGTTAATGGATAGTAATAAACCGGTTTATGTGAAAAATCTCCATTTTACTTATTCGCATCATTATTATCTTGTTACTTGCTAGTTGTAAAGTAAGAGGGGTAGTTGGGTTGGATTATACTACGGGGTGAACTCTATCACTCAGGTACGGATTGCCTGGCATTCGTGCTAGATTTTGCAGAAAATCAAGAAGAGGCACAGAATCCTGAAGGCGAGTAGTACTATGTAGAGGAGATTCCAGAGGTGGGAGCCGAGCCAGAGTATGCTTGGGATCCGTATCAAGCCTAGAAGTCGGCTCTGTGTTTTGTTTATTTCATTACCACAAAAACTATTTTTAGTATTTCCACATTGGTTTGTAATAAATGAATCTTTTATATATGTTGGATTATCTGTTTTGGATTTTGAAATTTAATTTAGTAAATTTTTTAGAAATTAATATTTAATGCCTTCGATTTTTATTCTGAAAAATCGGGGCGTTACAATTATACCTTTCACTTCAACTTTTTCCTCCACTTTCCCTACTTACCCATCATCATTACACTTTTACTCACTAACTTTTTAAAATGAAATATACTTTTAGAGACAAAATAGATAAAGCACCAACTTTTACCCCCTAACTTTACAAAATGGACACTTATTAAGAGACAGCCCAAAATGGAATACTGAACTCTAAATAAGGGACGGATGGAGTAACTTTCTGAGGGAGAATATAAACAAAGAGCACTAGTAAGTTTGCATGCTGAAGAGAATAGATTGGATCAAAAGAGCTCTGCCCCAAAGGAGAGGGATCTATTTGTCCAGCTTGCTATTCTTTGTTGAGTTTTTTCCTTAGGCTATATACAATCCTCATACTTCAGCCTTGTAGAGATGGGAGGTACTCCGAGAGATCGCACAGGTAATAAACCTTATGGGATGGGGAGAATTATGAGCTAGAATATCAGCCTTCATCTCATTACTAACACCTGAAAAGAAACTTTTCTACAAATTTGGCTTCAGCCCTGAGGAGTGGTAGAATTCATCCAAGATATCCTTGATTATGCAACATCTTGTGATAAAACCTCAGAATCTCAGACTTGACTTCAGCAGGAGTATCCAGTCTAATCCCATCCTCTTTACATATGGATAAAATTTTATTCTGCATTATGTGACTAGCCACTTAGGACAACCACATTGGGGGCAATGCTTATGGCGACGAAAATGAGCTAATTGGCGACAAATTTTTTTCATCGCCATAGACCAACATTGTTGTAGTGACACGTTGAACATTTAAAGCTTATATATCTTACACTCCACTCCCTCCATCTCAAAAAGTTTGTCCATTATCAAAGGACGTGTAATTTTTGGATCAAAAAATAAAGAACCAAATTATCTTATATTTTTTTGATTTGGTGAGAAGAAATTCGAGATCTTTAAAATCTTTTATATTTTTTAATTTTTTTGCACTAAATTAAAGAACTAATTGAGATCTTTGATTTAGTGAGAAGAAATTTGAGCATTTGATTTAGTGAGAAGAAATTTGAGCATCCCAACCATGGGAATTGTCATTCCTAGATTTCTCCATTCGGACAAACTAGGGCCTACCCATCCGTATGATCTTCACATGAAAGTGAAACCATAAATTGATTTTTTTTTTTTAGTGAAAAGATCATCCCAGCTATATTAATCCAAAAAATTATAACTAAAACAACAAACAAAAAACAACAACAAAACAAAAAATACAACTGCGGTGTCAGAACCCAAGAGGAGGGTAGAAAGTCCATGGAATCCAAAAAAACACATGTATAAATCGAATTATACGTGTTCATACTTTCTAGGAGTGATGACCAGATCAATAAGGAAACAATGGGAAATGGGTAAGCAATTGGCAAATTGATTCCAGATGAAGACGGTACAACAACAATGTCACTACCCTAACCCATCCTTTGCTAAAAATAGGATATTTTTCAAAAAGATTGGGTAAAAGTTATAATTTCTTATTTTTTCAGTTCTTCTCGTCAAGACGAATCAGAAAAGTAGATTTTTTTGAATTTACCCAAATTTTGAAGGAAATATCTACGTAATTTATTTTTTAGGAAAAAAAGTTGTTTTTTTAGAAACTGTGGTGCTTTTTGGCCTTAATTAGGTAAAAACTCGATAAATGAATATCCGATATAGTAATAACCTCGCTCAAATAGTAAAAACTATGGTCCCGACTTGGCCTTTGTATAAAAATAAAAATTTTGCAGAATACGTAAGATGATTTTTTTTCCCTAACTTTCCTTAGGGCCTATCGAATTTATGAATTAATAACTGATTGAAATGCAAAAATAAAAATTCATAATGCTTTTTTGCCAGTCGTTAATGTAGATTTTTTTAGTAGAAGGATGCTCATTTTTATACATATGGAGATCAGGTTCTATTTATCTTCTAGTAAGGGTCATCATTTAGTCCGAAGGCCCGCGGCCCGTTCGAAGCGGCCCGCCCGTAGGCCCGACCCGGTAGCCCGCCAGTGGTACCCACCCACGGGCCCGCCCATTAGCCCAAAATCCCACAAAATCCTAATTTTTTTTCCCTTGATTTAGTTTCGGCCCAAGGAAATTTAAGCCCACCCATTGGCCCACCTGACTTGGCGGGCTGGCCCGGCCGGGCCCGATGATGACCCTTATCTTCTAGTTCTAAACCACTTTATCTTCTAGGAATATGTATGTAAATGCATGTACCCCTCTCTTTCTCACCGTCTCTTTGATTGCTACAAATTCTGGTAACAGTTTGCGTATTCTGACAAGGGCTGCTAATTCCGGCAAAATTTAAGTAGTTTCCGATAGATTTCCTTGGTTCCCATCCAAATATGGAACCAACTATGGAACTTTGCCATTTTCCATCACCATTGGAGCCTCAAGTTCTATATTTGGTGCCATAATAATTATGGGTATAGCATCAGTTTTCCAAGCCCATTGGACTTGCTCTTAATATCTTCAAATTTTTAATGTTCATTAGAAAGTTTGACTAGTTCATTGAATCTATGGTTATGGCTTTTCATAAGATACATGCACGTATTTACTTCGAGAACATAAAATTCTTTATAAATTAATATAATCAATGAATAAATAATCCCGTTATGATAATAATTTTTCCGGTCCCGGGACTAATATTCATTTATCGAGGCTTTACTGTACTTTTAGGTTTTTGCCTTTTAGCCGTGGTTTTTTTTTTTTTGGGGAAAACGAAGCCTTGCAGTGTTTTTGTAAACTTATAATCTGAAACTTATTTCGGTATCTCTTACTTTTTATAATTTTTTGTTTAGCTTTTCGCCTTATTTTTTGAGATTAATCGTTCATCTCGACGAGAGGAGTCTAAAAAATACAAAATTATGACCGAAAAAAAAAAAGTACACTAAAAAATGGAAAATAGCATGAAACAACTGTCTTGTTTGTCTAAAACGCCGTCTTATTTGAATTTTTTCAACATCGGTCTATATTTTTATACTTTTTCGATTTGTCTCGTCGAGACGAACGATTCATTCCAAAAATTACAACGAAAAGTTACGAAAAATAAAAAAATACCGAAATAAGTTTCAGACTTATAAGTTCACAAGAACGCAATGCTATCCGGCTTCTTTTTTTTTTTCACAAAAGAAAGAAAGAAAAGAAAAGGAAAAAGTGACTGAAAACAGAAGTGATCAGTTATCGCTCATTAATGCTCCAGCTGTATTTGTGTGAGTAATTGTGAGAAGAGCTAGCCGTCAACTACTACTACTAATTTCTCATTAATGCCCCTGCACCATTATTTATTCTCTCCTTCCAATAACTCTTAAGCTTGCAGTAAGTAAATCAAGGGGCTCTCTGCCTCTCTCCACCCCTTCAATTTTTTTCCGAAAACATAGATGCATGCATGGCTCTTTCCCTTCCTATCGGCGAACTTCTCTTCACCGGAAAAACACTCTTCTCCGCCTCCGCCTCCATGCAACTCCACGTGAAAAAGTGTCCTGCTGTTAGCTGAGAGTTGGCCAGCGATTGATGCAGCGCCCTCTCTCTCTCTCTCTCTCTCACCTTGTCCTGAGTTAATTTGACCAGTATCATGCATGATCAGTACCTTGAATCCGGCCGGCCGGCCGGCCGTCTGTTCTGGTCGTAAGTTCATACTAGTCTGCTGTCATTGCATATATATCACCTTTTACCTACATTGATTTGTGCACAGATCAAGGTGTGGACCTATTACAGTTCTACACAAATGATCCGAGCCGTTCATACGTAACATATTTTTCAAGGGTTCTTGCGAAAAATCAGCTAAATCGGATACTTATAGATGTGTGAACCCACTACAGGTTACACACAAACGATCCGAACCGTTCGTTAAAAGAAAAATATTTTTTCAAGGGTTCCCGCAAAAAATCAGCTCAATCCGATACTAAAAGATGATTGGATCAAAAACCTGTAGGTATTGAATTGAGCTAATTTTTGTGAAAATCGTTGAAAAAATATTTTACATTTAATGAACAGTTCGAATCATTTGCGTGGAATTTGGAGTGGCCCCTGATCTGTGCACGATCTGTTTTTATTTCTGTATGTGTCAACATACTTACTGCAGCTTTTATTTGGTTCGTTTGAATTTTTTTCCCTACTAGAGTAGTAGTATTTTTGTATGTAATCTTTGAAGAGTGAGATTCCATTTGAACCTGGTCAAAAAGGCCCTCCACCAGTCGTCAGCATCACTCGGCCCCACAACCAAATTAGCGCCAGAAATTTTTACTTTATTAATTACAGTAATTTCTTACAGTATTTACTGGGGACGAAAGTTATAAGGTGAATAGCCATTAATAAATGCTTTAAATGCATGTTTAACTACTTACCGTAAAAAACCAAATAGTTGACAGATATACTCGTTTGGGAAATGTGTGCAACAAGATAGTATATATTGTTGGGGCTAAATAGTCTTTTTGGGTTCAAATAGTCACTTATAAAGCCTTTAAGTAGTTCTCTTCTCTTTTTCTACAGCTGGTGAAAGTGTTTAACTGTTTATGGTGTGCATGCAGCCTCCTGCGGGTAAGAAAGTTCGTTCTCTTTGGTAATTGAACACTGTTTTTTTGCGTACTATAGTTTATTTTTTGGTTTTACCGTACTTGGTAGTATATATGTTTAATTTTTTTTTTAAACCTTGCTCGTGGTTCATGTCTTCAATTTTCTGCATTTGTTTTGCGTTTCAGACTGTTTCTGCGTCTTCAAAGTGGAACTAAAAAATTCAAACAAAGATAATCATAATTAGCCTTCTAATTTCTTCAATTTTCACCAATAATTATGCAGAAGAATTTAAACTCCTCAAATTTTAGATTTTTTAGTAATAGAAAGCCATACATAAGTGTGTTCGACTTCGAAGTAGAGAGTAATGGAATAGTGTGGCCATTATTTGAGTTCTTAAATCAAGAAGGGGTTTGGTCTTTAGTCTGTAGAAAAGAGAGAGGGTACTATTGCTTCATGAAGTCACTCTGACTTTGTGAGCTTAGCGTCCTCTCTCCTAATGATTCTGTATCTTCAAGTTATTTTTGCCACAAGAGTTGCTTGTATTGATGAAATTGGAGGAAAATAAAGAGAAAAGATTGATAGAAACGGAAGGAATGACACAAAAGTGGAGTGATTGCACAACAGTATCAATGACTGCTTGAGGATGAGAAAACACCTTTATTCCTCACAAAATTACTTATTTGAAGCTTTAACACAAAATCTCATTACAATGCACCACCATTTTCTCGATTGCCTCGAGATGCCCCTCTTGAACCTCAAAATCAAACATCTCTCCTCCTCTTAACACCGCCAGGCGTAGGATTTGAAAGCCAAGAGTTTATATAATACTTAGGCTGTGTTCCAGAACTGAAATAAGTTCTTATGTTCTGTCCAATAAGGCTGTGTTCCACGACCCTTCTTATTTTATAAATTCTTATTTTGCAACTTATTTTTCAAAAATAAGAACATTTGTTCCACAAAACCCAAATGAGAAGCCCTGTTCTTATTTGTTCACTTGTGTAATGGCCAAAATGCCCCTACATGGATGGGGAAAGATGCAAGAGGAAATCTGCACAGAGCCGTCCAACGTTTTTTTTGTTTTTTTGTTTTTTTTGTTATTGGGTGTTTCGTCGGCCCCGTTCGAGAATAAAAAAAAAAGTTCAAATATTATTTTTCATTGACATTTTTTTTAGTGCGAGAATGTGAAATAAGATGCTTATTTTTTAAGAAGATTTCTGAAACGGGGCAATCTATCCCGTTCCACTTTATGAAATAACTACTTTCACAAAATAAGTACCTACTTTCAAGCTTAAAAATAATGAATTTACAAAAATTAAATGTCAATTTTATTTTTTTGCAATGTTTGATAAATCACATCAATATCTAGCAAATAAGATCCATAGACAATTCCTTTTATTGTGGAATACAAACCCATATTTTCCTCGTACATAGCGTCGTTGTAATGTATTGCAGAGGTATTCAAGGCCAACCCAACCTAAGCATTCCCACCTTAACTTCTTCGTACTCGTCGTCGGTCCAATTTCATGTTCGTCATTATTTCATCTCGCACCTTTCTCATGTTTGAATCATTTGCATGTAGCGAAAATAGTATGTCTTAAGCGGCCTCCATTTCGGCGTATTGGGGATCAGTGTCCGGATTATCATCGTTATCGTAGTTTTCGTCATCACGCAAAGCTTCTTGAAGCACTTCGTCGTCCGGACAATTGCGGATTATGAAGTTGTGTATGGCCATGGAAGCCAGAACATACTTCTTGTGACGCGCCAATGGATAATATATTGGAATCTTCATCATCCGCCACCGATTTTTCCATACCCCAAACGTTCGCTCAATGACAGATCGAAGCGACGAGTGCCACCTATTAAAGTATTCGATATCGCCCAACTGTCGTTTCACTCTGCGCCTGAAATCCTCTAGGTGGTACATGTGCCCTTTGTAGGGTGCCATGTATCCTTTTGCATTAGGGTAGCCACCGTCCACTAAATAGTACTTGCCTGAAAATCGATAATAAAGATAAATGAATACTTATTTGAAATTATAAAACTTCTAGTTGATAAGTGCATACTTATTTGAAATTATAAAACTTCAACTAACGACATTTTTACCTTCCGGTGGACGCGGAAACTTTTTCTTGCCTTTACCATGAACACATTCCTTGAAAATTAAATAATCATGCATCGCTCCTTCCCACCCCGGCGAGGCAAATGTGAAGCATAGATCAAAGTCGCACACAACTATTATGTTTGTAGTGTGGCCCCCTTTACGTCCCCAGAATTTTTTCACATCCTTCGGTTGAGGCTTGCAAAATACATGAGTACCATCCATAGCCCCAATGCAATCCTATAAACGATTTCCATAACACATTAGGTTACATGCCAAATCGAGTAACAATTTTTATATTTTGCATTTACTAACGATTGAAGGCCAAATTTTGAAAATGCTTCGTACCTTGAAATGTCTGTATTGAGGTCTAGCTTGCAAGTAAGGATGTGGGTCATTGTAATCCATTTTTGGCTTTATTTCGTCTGCGGCCAATTTTAACATACATTTTAGGACTTTGTTGATCTGCCTCGAACAAGTAGCTTGCCCACGTTGGAATTGTTCCTGGATCTGTTTAAGGGTCTGTCCACGCAATAAGGACAAAAACATTGCAAGGCTCTCAATTACGCTGACCACACGTTTTGTTCCTGTTTGGAAGCCGTATTTGTTAACCATTTCATTGCATAGCATTCCGAACACTTCCTTTTTCATCCTGAAGACTTCAGGACACTTTCTATGATTCTTGGAATTTAATGCTGACATCACCCACTCCAAACCGTTGTTGGCCGACGTAAGGTACGGTATCTTTTTTTTATTTGGGCGGTTTTCATTGACTTCCTCCATTAGCGATTGTATGACATTCAAGTCTCGTTGATGCACGACATTTGTGAAGTCATTGTTTTTACTGCCCTCCTCCTCATCTGATTCCTCTTCGTTATCCGACTCCTCATTCGACTCCTCATCTGATTCCTCTTCGTCCTCCTCCTCCTCATCCGATTCCTCTTTGTTATCCTCATCCGATTCCTCTTCGTTATCCTCCTCCGATTCCTCTTCGTTATCCTCCTCCTCATCCAATTCCGCTTTGTTAACCTCCTCCGCAACCAAGCATGTATTACCCATGGGATATGCTTCGTCTGAGTGCATTTGTGAAGTGGAAGGTGTGTCCCTATTACAAGTTGCGTATCTTGTTCCATCATATGGACCACCATATTGACTCTCTTCGCTACTAACCTGAGCCCATTGATTCGATGTTCCTTCAAGGGATGTTCTACCCTGTTGATCCCCCCATTCTGGCCCGCCATTGCAAAACCCATCCTGTAGACACCCCAATTTGGACTTGTCGAATTTCCTTGATTTGTGGCTCGGAGGCTCCCCGATGATGACTTTGGATTAAAACAAGCCTCACACCAATGGAGACTTTGCTCCTTGAAGGATTTGAAAAGGAAATAAAAATGGTCAAAATCGTTTCCAAGCGCTTGGGTACAGTCCCAAGCGCTCCAAATCATTTTCCAAAAACTTTGGCCTGGCTCACTCCCGAGCGCTTGAGAGTGAGGTCCCAAGCGCTCGAGACCACTCTCGAGCGCTCGAGTCTTCTGTGTTGCCCAATGGATGGCTGGGCTCCCCACTACCCATGCAATCCATCATTGCAGTCACCATGGGCCGGCTGAGGCTTGAGTCAACACTCAACCTCAGAAGGAGTTAGAGCCAGAAGATTTTCCCCCAACCAAATGTTTTGTTTCAAATTCATTTCATTTTGCAAACTATAGGTTATCTTGGCCTATATAAATGCCTGACTTCAGCTGAGATGGGGGGGGGGGGGGGCTTGGAGGCTGCGAAATTTCCTCTCTCTAGAACCACTCTCCTCTCTCTCTTACTCAAGGCAAAGGTTTTCCAAACTCAAACTCATTTTTTTACTTCAAAGGTTTTGAAAATCATCAAGGAAAAGGGCAAGAAATCCAGAACACTCTCTGCTTCTGGTCTCTTTTGTCTTCCACTCTGCAGTCATATTTCAAAGCTATTCCAAAGAGCAAAATTCAAGCAAAAGGTAGAAATCTTTACCTTTGATCACAAACAAAGAGGCTGTTCTTCCCTTTTGAGGGGGGTCTCTCAGCCTGACCCAGTCTTCAATACTGGGTGCATGGTTGGGAAACCTTAGTGTAAAAACAAGAGCAATGGGGTACAAAAAATGTTTTATCAAAACCCTTACTGGAAACACTCTCGAGCGCTCGGGACTGTTCCCAGTTTCATGCATGGTTCTTTGTCATACAGTAGGCTGGGAATGAGGTGCACTCTTAAAAGAAGTGGTTTCATTTTGGCATGCATGCACAGAAAATCATTTTCCCCCAAAACAGAAACATTTCTTACAAGTTTTCATGTAAAATAAGGTTTTTCCAAAGTTAAAAGATGATTTCCTTCTGGGAAAGATCAAAACAAAGGTGTTTGCATGTCAAGTCAGTATCATTTCCTGTTTGAAGCAAAGCTGATATGCATCACACTCCCAAGCGCTCTGGACCATTCCCGAGCGCTCGGGAGTGCATGCATGCCATTTCATCCCATTTCCCCAGTCTGCTATGTTCTTTGATTTCTGCATGCATAAGTGTAGCCTGTTGCTCTTTTAAGTTTGTAGATCTAGTCTTGTTGAGGCAAGGATGCATGATCTGAGAGATTGAGGGCTTATCTCAGTCTGTTAGGTCCTCTGCTGAGCCCCTAGCTTGCTTAAGTCTATTTCAATTTCCAGTTTTACATTATATTTTGTTGGCACTAACAAGATTTGCAGGTTGGGGGTCCTAACACTCCGGAGCGCTCGGGACCACTCCGGAGCGCTCGAGAGTGAATCCAGTGACAGGGTTTCATCTTTCCATTGTCTTGTACATCATGCATGGCCCTTTTATCACCTCCTGTACATATGCACATGCATGCACAGTTTTCGCATTATATTCTGTCAGTGCTAACAAAGTTTTGCAGGATGAGAGTGTCAGCACTCCCAAGCGCTCGGGACCACTCCCGAGCGCTCGAGAGTGAATACAGTAACAGGGCTGCATTTTCAGTTATCTTGTATTTTGCATGGCCATTTCACCATCTACTGTACACATGCACCAGTATACACCTCTCATTTGGTATAACTGTGGATACTTGCTAGTTGTTTAAATGAAATAAAATCCCTTTTAAAAATCCCACAAACGTTTAGTAGAGACCGATCTCGTGTCGGGCGAGGGGGGTGCCGTAAAACCCTTTCCCCCTCGTAACATGGCTTCCGGACCCTCAAATGATCTCTGGTTTTCAATTCAAATCGACCATTTTCGAACAAAACGGTTTCTCGGGTGATATACCATAAATCCGGGGGGCGACTCTTCAAATCAAACTCAAACAATTTTTCGAATCGATCCAAAACGGTTCGAGGCGCGCGATTTTCCAATTGGGCCGCCCCGATCCACCCGGGGCTGTGGTAGCCCACAGTGGCGACTCTGCTGGGGATGTTTAATTAATACTTGAGAAAAAGTTGGCTTGTTGATAAAACGGCCCGCTTTCCTTAAGTATCAATTAAACTTGTGAGCCAAGCTTGAAAAACGTTTGTGGGATTTTCAAAAGGGATTTTGTTTCATTGTCTATCTTTTGTATATGTATCTTGTGCAACCTCGCTGTTGTGTTTCGGTAATCCTACCCGGCTTGCCGGTGATGGGGAATCCCGGAATGCTCAGCAACCCTCGACCGTGATGAGTCATCCCTACCGTTTGTACCATTATTGGGTGTACGCTCAATAGTGGGAGGTATACTTTGACTATAGTCAGGGGAACCCTTTTCAAGCCAAAATCGGCCTTTGTACATGCTTAGCAAGCCATAGATCCTTCCAAACTAGGACAGGGACCCGCAGGGTAGGATTATATGCTATATCCTGCCTACATGTTACTGCTTTCTGCATCTCACCATGCATCTCATTCATGTCATGCCGTCATGCTGTCTGTTCAATTTCAAGTCATGTGTTCTTAGACTCGATTGCGCGGTCTGTAGAAGGTTGCCGAGGCCCGATGAAGAGTCGTGCACCCCTAGTGTACGTTGTCTAAACTACATGAGTCCTTAGAACAATGAGTCTTTGGGAAATCAGAATATACTAAGTCCTTGACTAACGCCTAATTAAAGATTCAATGGAGAATAAGGAATAACAAGGAAACGACGCCGTGATGCCACTTTACTTACACCACTCTGGCTAATGGCACCATGTCACTGACACCACTCTGGTTGTGGTATCACGTCGTCTATACTAAGTTATTCCAAGTTCAAAATTGAAACTTCGAACGAGGACTAGTTGAATACTTAGTTCATTTTGACATCTCTTAGAACTTGTCGTTCCAAACAAAGGATACACCCTAAAAGAAATTCTGAGGAATGAGGCAACCTTCGAAGGATCGTGATCTTATCCCACTTGCACATCGCACCTTGCATCTCATGCCGTCCGTTCGCTTTTGTATCGCGTATAGAACTCTTAGACTCGCTTGCGCGGTTTGTTTAGGATTGCCTGGACCGATGATGAGTTGTGCTTTTTAAAGTGACGTTGTCTAAACTACATGAGTCCTTGGAACGATGAGGTTTTAGGGATATCAAAATTCATTAAGTCTTCAATACATTCTTAAAGCATAGATTCAACGAAAATTAACGAAACAATTAGGCTACAATGTCGTGATACCCACACCATCCAGGTTATAGTGCGAAGTCACTTACACTGCTTAGGCTAATGGCGCCATACCACTTACGCCGCCCGGGTTACGGTATCATGTCATTTACGCTAAACGGTTTTTGAAACCAAAACAGAAATTTCGGGTAAAAAAAAAAATGTTGAAGGCTTAATCTGTCTTGATATCTCTCAAGTCTTGTCATTCCTAATCAAAGGATACACACTCAAAACAATCTCTGAGGACTAAGGCAATCCTTCGTAGGTTGTCATTTCTTGAGTCAGGGTCTAGGAGACCATAAATCCATGGAGTTTGGGATAACTCCGGTGTTCGCCGTGCCCGAACGGCTCCCTCTAGTTCAATCTAGCCTTAAGTGCATCTTCCAGCAGTCTTATTGCTCTGTCTCGGATGGTCTTAGATAAGGAGATTGGCTCTGATTCCCAACGTGCGGAATTTAACCTGCCTGACAACAACCTACCCGTGACTGTTGGAACTATTCGTGAAGTTTGATCCTTTGAGTCGACGATGACAACACGTGAAAAACAATTCTTTTACATTTTTTTTCAATAAACCACAACAGGGGCATATTATGAGTTCACTTTTTACTTTACTGTCAGCATTGGGCCATCCATCCTACGTAAAGCCATACCACCTTCTCCGACTACCTCAAATGGCAGGGCAAACAGAGCTGGTTGAGCTGAAAAAGGCTGTAGAGGAAATGAATCAGAAAATGGATGAGCAGACGGCTCTATTGCAAGGGCTGATTGACCTTTTCACCTCCGCCATGTCGAATCCAGATCTGGGACTGAATGCTGGTAAGGCCAGGATCAAAGAAACTCCATAAACCTACCACCCTCCAACCGCCGGAATCAAGTCACGATCAGAAGTGAAGCTCTATCACATGCTCAAAGACTTGGTCGAATTCCATGACGCCAAGAATCGCTCAAAGGAAGGTACTAGATCCTTGCCTAAAACTAATGCTAAAAGGCAGGATGTGCACAACCCCAAAGGCAAGAGAGCATCATGCAGTGTCGAAGCAAGCAGTGTCTTCGCCAGAGGCCCACTTGGCACCACTATGAACCCTCAACCCAGCTGCAAAATCCCACCAAGGTTCCTCTCCCGCTTTCCTGTATCTTTGTCTTTGGTTTACGAGAGACTCCTCGAAGCCGGTCTCATCCAGCCGCTCCCTCCAACTCCCCTACCTCAGAAGCTCTCGTCGTCCCACAACCCAGACGCCTATTGTACCTATCACCAATGTACCGGCCATTCCACTAATAGCTGCTTCCGTCTCCGCCACAAAATCCAAGATCTCATCGATGATGGAACCATCTTACCTCCACTTCCAAACCCAAGTTCTGCTGTGGGAAACTATCCTCTGACCTTTGAGGGGCTCAAGGTTGGCCAGGTCAGTGACTCGATGGGACATGCTTCCTTTGGACGACTTCTGAGCAACCAAACCGTCAACAGCAATGGCATCAAAATCCATCCCCTCCAGTGCATTATCGACAATTGGTTGCCAGAGCCCGTTGTTCCAACCCCTAATATGCTCAGTGCCTTAGCAATAAGCTCCAAGCCGACGCAGAATCTGAGGGTGAATCAAAATCCGAATGATGCCTGAAATAGTGTGAAAGGACTGGAACCATCCCAATGCCAGACCTCAGATCTGAAGAAGAATGGCGAACGCAGTGCAGCCAATCCAGGGATGGAATTTCTCGCGAGTTTGGAAAGCTTTTAAGTTTCGAGTCAAGTCTTTGTCTTTCAATTTCGAGTCAGTTTGTACTTTGGGTCTTTCATGCTTTCGTGTCTGTATGTTTTCAAATTCAAGTTTGTAGTCAAAAAAAAAAAAGAAAAACCAAAAAGAGAGTCAGTTTCGTAGGCCTGAACTACGTTATGACCTGATTTCTTTGCAAGAAGGATACGTAGGCAGCCTTATCCCGAGGCCTGGTCATGTTCATTCGAGTCGATCCCAAAATTTGGCCACGATCTTTCGAGTCAATCCTTCGTCGGTCCGTCCCGTCTTTCCAAATCAATCTCAAGCTTGTGTCGAAATTGTGATAATAAACTCGTGTTTTGTGATAATCCCTTAACTTGGAAATTGTTTTTCACCATCAATTGAGGAATCAAAACACGAGATACTTTGCCCTTGCAAGAAGGAGAATTTCATGGGACCACTCCATGTCGCTGTCAAGAAGCAACGCCCTGGCTCGAGAAAAAGCTCGCTAGATCAAAACCTCAAAATCTGATCTAGGCAAAAATTAGAGCACACAAATCTCTTAACTTGCATATAGGATCCAGTTATCAAGTTGTGTAATTCAAAATGAAGAAATGCATTCTTTTCTTTTATCAAACGCTTGAAGATATATATCCATTGATAACCCCTTTGAGCCTAAATCAATTTCTTTGGAAGAACCCAGCTAGGCAGCTATCCCCCACACTGGGGTGAAATGAGGAGGACAAATGTGCCAAACACCTGGTTATCATCAGCGCATCAGAATTCAAAGCGTGAAAGTGCCAAATACATGGGCGCAATGAGATGCAAAACATCGAAGAGAAATAAGAGAAATCTCAAAATTCAAAGCATCATGAACTAAAGTGCCAACACATCGGCACAACACAAGGTGCGAAGCAAATCAAATGAAAGAAGGCGCCCATCAAAAGCAAAAAGGGCACAAAATTATTCAAGATGGCTGCTAGCTCTCGAAACCCAAAGGAAAATGAAAATTTTTGAGCCTATTATCCTTTCTTTGTTAAGCCAAGCCTTGGCCACGTTACAACGTGAATAAAGTCCTGTCAGATTGAAAAACACAACTTGATAACAAAAATCCTGGACAATAGGAGAAAACAAGAAGGAGCGCCAAGGCATTTTGTGAATCTTACAAAAATCCAACCTGGGGCATGATTCCTAATAAAAATCCTCGTGTTTTGCTAAAACAATTTCAAAGCCTCGAATGGGAAAATCATCGAAACTTGATTTTATCATGACAATTTCAAACAATCAAATCCTCAAGTAATCAAGCTCCTCGTCCAGTCAAATTAAACTCCTCGTCCAGTCAAGGTCATCATTGAGAGTCAGTCCTCTGATAAAGGGTCTTTCTTGTCCTTCGAGTCATCTGGGCCTTGTCCAAATTCACACAAGGTCATTGAGGTCCTAACTCGTGAGAGAAACTCCAGTACATGAAAGAACTCGCACTCACGCTCATGAGAAAATTAGCTGCCGAAACTATCAGAGGAATCAAGGGAAAGAATCAGAACTAAGGTCTGTTACTCACTGGGGCACATCAGCCCAATGCCATCAATCATTGCAAGCGTACAGCCGACCTCAAGACTGGGGCATGAATGCTCAAAACTCAAGCCCTGATCAAAGTCAACCTCAAACCAACTCCAGCTCAAGTCCTGGATCCAGCTCAAACCCAATTTTCATCCAAAGACAAACTCCATCCCAAATCCCAATGTCCTGAAAATACCAGCCCGCTGGCCAAAAACAGTAAAAAAAAATAATATCATCGTTGTTGTCAAATGTCGAAACACGGGTCTCACTTTCTAATCACGACCCCTTATGGTCGCCTTCATCTAGCATATTTAGCAACATGGCTGCTTGACATGCTGCCATTCGGCTTCGTCCTGCGGGACACCTTTCAACCATTAGGAGGTTGCAGATATCAGCATTCCCGAGCGCTCGAGAGTTCTGCTGCTTTGCAGCAGGTTATGATCCCAGCTTTCCAGCCTTAATTCAACGTCGCAAATGCATGCACCTTAGATCAGAAGATTCCCAACTTGTACTCTGGGGATACAGTAGTTCTTGTTATGTATTTTCTTGAGTATTCATCCATTTTTCTCAAAAATACAAAAATTGCCAAGGCTTTCGTCCCTCGAGTACGTCGAATACCACGTTAAGCGTGTTTTACTGAACCCAACGATACGTATAAGTCGCAATGTGCATTACTGACTGTGCGGCGTGATCGTGTGCGCATTAACATTCTTGGTTCAAAATTTTGTCATTCAAAAGGCCTGAGATCATCGTTTTCGAGTGTATGTGTGTGTCAATCCTCGCGTCAAGGGTATTTTGGTAATTCTAGCGGTCCTCGCAGGTCACGACGATCACCATCAACTGTGCAATGCGCTTGTTTACGATCAAAAGCCCTTAAATATAAATTTCATGGTCGATCGCTCAAAAATTGGCAGTTGTGTGTCGATGTCAAGTTTTCGTTCTTACTTTGAGAGTATCGGTTGAAATGCGTGTGCTCTTCACTTTCTTTTGAAGCTAGACGAACATATTTCATAAAATACAATTCTTAAACAAATACAGTATTTACAATGAGCATGGAAGGAAGTACAAAAGCTGGGGCGGACACACGCCCAATCCTGACTATCGGGGCACGCAGGCCTAGAAGCTACAACTACCTCGGCACACAGGTCTATGTACGAGTAAGCTAGCAAGGCAAAAACCTAAGACTCAGACACGACGAGTCCTCCTCCGCTGGTGGCCCTCGGGCTCTGTGATGTCACTCTCGTTGCCATCATCACCATCATCGTCACTTGGGGAGCCAGGAGCAGTCTCTGAATCCGTCGTCCATAAAACACGAGACTCAGAAGACTCCTCTGACCCCTCCTCCTCCTCCGACTCCTCCACGCGAGCGAGTCTCTGCTGGGACACCGCCCTAGGAACAACCTCGAACTGTCCAGCCTCTCCAGCGGGCCGTGACACTCTCTGTGTCCCTCGTCCCCGTGTGCTAGCGGAAGCTGGAGAGCTCGCGATAGCCTGAGGTCGTGCCCTGGCTGAACATCGTGGCTGCACCTGCATATCACAAACATGCGATCATTTTTATACATGTTTAAAATTCAATTGATTCATTGAGGTACTATATGTGCGAGCACTCTCCGCTGCCATAAGTTTGGCACCGTCCTAAGGGACACCCTTTAGTTTTTTCCTGCCATAAATTTGGCACCGTCCTAAGGGACACCCTTTAGTTTCTTCCTGCCATAAAATTGGCACCGTCCTAAGGGACACCCTTTAGTTTCTTCCTGCCATAAATTTTTCTTCCTGCCATAAATTTTTCTTCCTGCCATAAATTTGGCACCGTCCTAAGGGACACCCTTTATTTTCTTCCTGCCATAAATTTGGCACCGTCCTAAGGGACACCCCTCAGTTTCTTCCTGCCATAAATTTGGCACTGTCCTAAGGGACACCCTTTAGTTTCTTCCTGCCATAAATTTGGCACCGTCCTAAGTTGGGGCGAACACACGCCCCGGTAGTCAGGATTGGGCGTGTGTTCGCCCCAGCTTTCGTACTTCCTTCCATGCTCATTGTAAATACTGTATTTGTTTATGAAAGCTTGCATTTTGCTCTTTTGCATTCATTTCGCACTCCCTTTAAGAATTGTATTTTATGAAATATGTTCGTCTAGCTTCAAAAGAAAGTGAAGAGCACGCGCATTTCAACCGATACTCTCAAAGTAAGAACGAAAACTTGACATCGACACACAACTGCCAATTTTTGAGCGATCGACCATGAAATTTAGATTTAAGGGCTTTTGATCGTAAACAAGCGCATTGCACAGTTGACGGTGATCATCGTGACCTGCGAGGACCGCTAGAATTACCAAAATACCTTTGACGCGAGGATTGACACACACATACACTCGAAAACGATGATCTCGGGCTTTTTGAATGACAAAAACTTGAACCAAGAATGTTAATGCGCACACGATCACGCCACACAGTCAGTAATGCACATTGCGACTTATACGTATCGTTGGGTTCAATAAAACACGCTTTAATGTGGTATTCGACGTACTTGAGGGACAAAAGCCTTGGCAATTTTAGTATTTTTCAAAGAACAAGAACAAATATGCAAGAAAACACGTAACGGAAACCGCTGTATCCCCTGGGAACATGTTGAGAACCTTCTGATTTGAGTTGAATGTATTTGCGACGTTGAATCGAGCGCTCGAGAGTGATCTCGAGCGCTTGGGACTTCACTCCCGAGCGCTCGGGAATGCTGATATCTGCAACCTCCTAATGGTTGAAAGGTGTCCCGCAGGACGAAGCCGAATGGCAGCATGTCAAGCAGCCATGTTGCTAAATATGCTAGATGAAGGCGACCATAAGGGGTCGTGATTAGAAAGTGAGACCCGTGTTTCGACATTTGACAACAACGATGATTTTTTTTTTGAAAAACAAAGGACATGTCTGAGTATCCTTTCTGCTTTACTATTTTTGATCAGCGGGCTGGTATTTTCAAGACCTTGGGATTCAGGATGGAATCTGTCTTCGGATGGAAATTGGGTTTGAGCTGGAGCCAGGGCTTGAGCTGGAGCTGGTTTGAGGTTGACTTTGATCAGGGCTTGAGTTTTGAGCATTCATGCCCCAGTCTTGAGGTCGGCTGTACGCTTGCAGTGATTGATGACATTGGGCTGATGTGCCCCAGTGAGTAACAGACCTTAGTTCTGATTCTTTTCCTTGATTCCACTGATGGTTTCGGCAACCAGTTTTGTCATGAGCACAAGTGCGGGTTCTTCCCTGTATTGGAGTTTCTCTTACGAGTTGGGGCTCAATGACCTTGTGTGAATTTGGACAAGGCCCAGATGACTCGAAGGTCAAGAAAGACCCTTTATCAAAATGATCGCATGTTTGTGTACTTGAGGATTTGATGTTTGAAATTGTCATGATAAAATCAAGTTTCGATGATTTTCCCATTCGGGGCTTTGAAATTGATCTTGCTTTATCAAAACACGAGGATTTTTATTAGGAATCATGCCCCAGGCTGGATTTTTGTAAGATTCACAAAATGCCTTGGCGCTCCTTCTTGTTTTCTCCTATTGTCCAGGATTTTTGTTATCAAGTTGTGTTTTTCAATCTGACAGGACTTTATTTAGGTTGTAACGTGGCCAAGGCTTGGCTTAACAAAGAAAGGATAATAGGCTCAAAAATTTTCATTTTCCTTTGGGTTTCGAGAGCTAGCAGCCATCTTGAATAATTTTGTGCCTTTTTTGCTTTTGATGGGCGCCTTCTTTCACTTGATTTGCTTTGCCTTTTGTTGTGCCAATGTGTTTGGTACTTTCGTTGATTTTGAGCTTTGAATTTTGAGATTTCTCTTATTTCTCTTCGATGTTTTGCATCTCATTGCGCCTATGTATTTGGCACTTTCACGCTTTGAATTCTAATGCGCTGATGATAACCAGGTGTTTGGCACATTTGTCCTCCTCATTTCACCCCAGTGTGGGGGATAGCTACCTAGCTGGGTTCTTTCAAAGAAATTGATTTAGGCTTAAAGGGGTTATCAATGGATATATATCTTCAAGCGTTTGATAAAAGAAAAGAATGCCTTTCTTCATTTTGAATTTCACAACTTGATAACTGGATCCTAGATGCAAGTTAAGAGATTTGTGTGCTCTAACTTTTGCCTATATCAGATTTTGAGGTTTTGATCTAGCGAGCTTTTTCTCGAGCCAGGGCGTTGTTTCTTGACAGCGATAGGGAGTGATCCCATGAAATTCTCATTCTTGCAAGGGCAAAGTATCTCGTGTTTTGATTCCTCAATTGATGGTGAAAAACAATTTCCAAGTTAAGGGATTATCACAAAACACGAGTTTATTATCACAATTTCGACACAAGCTTGAGATTGATTTCGAAAGACGGGACGGACCGACGAAGGATTGACTTGAAAGATCGTGGCCAAATTTTGGGATCGACTCGAATGAACATGACCGGGCCTCGGGATAAGGCTGCCTACGTATCCTTCTTGCAAAGAAATCAGGTCATAACCTAGTTCAGGCCTACAAAACTGACTCTCTTTTTGGTTTTTCTTTTTTTTTTTTGACTACAAACTTGAATTTGAAAACATACAGACACGAAAGCATGAAAGACCCAAAGTACAAACTGACTCGAAATTGAAAGACAAAGACTTGACTCGAAACTTAAAAGCTTTCCAAACTAGCGAGAAATTCCATCCCTGGATTGGCTGCACTGCGTTCGCCATTCTTCTTCAGATCTGAGGTCTGGCATTGGGATGGTTCCAGTCCTTTCACACTATTTCAGGCATCATTCGGATTTTGATTCACCCTCAGATTCTGCGTCGGCTTGGAGCTTATAGCTAAGGCACTGAGCATATTAGGGGTTGGAACAACGGGCTCTGGCAACCAATTGTCGATAATGCACTGGAGGGGATGGATTTTGATGCCATTGCTATTGACGGTTTGGTTGCTCAGAAGTCGTCCAAAGGAAGCATGTCCCTCGAGTCACTGACCTGGCCAACCTTGAACCCCTCAAAGGTCAGAGGATAGTTTCCCACAGCAGAACTTGGGTTTGGAAGTGGAGGTGAGATGGTTCCATCATCGATTAGATCTTGGATTTTGTGGCGGAGACGGAAGCAGCTATTAGTGGAATGGCCGGTACATTGGTGATAGGTACAATAGGCGTCTGGGTTGTGGGACGACGAGAGCTTCTGAGGTAGGGGAGTTGGAGGGAGCGGCTGGATGAGACCGGCTTCGAGGAGTCTCTCGTAAACCAAAGACAAAGGGACATGAAAGCGGGAGAGGAACCTTGGTGGGACTTTACCGCTGGGTTGAGGGTTCATAGTCGTGCCAAGTGGGCCTTTGGCGAAGACACTGCTTGCTTCGACACTGCATGATGCTCTCTTGCCTTTGGGGTTGTGCACATCCTGCCTTTTAGCACTAGTTTTAGGCAATGATCTAGTACCTTCCTTTGAGCGATTCTTGGCGTCATGGAATTCGACCAAATCTTTGAGCATGTGAGAGAGCTTCACTTCTGATCGTGGCTTGACTCCGGCGGCTGGAGGGTGGTAGGTTTGTGGAGTTTCTTTGTTCCTGGCCTTACCAGCATTCAGTCCCAGATCTAGATTCGACATGGCGGAGGTGAAAAGGTCAATCAGCTCTTGCAATAGAGTCGTCTGCTCATCCATTTTTTGATTCATTTCCTCTACAGCCTTTTTCAGCTCAACTAGCTTTGTTTGCCCTGTCACTTTGAGGTAGTCGGAGAAGGTGGTATGGCTTTGTGTAGGATGGGTGGCCCAGTGCTGACAGTAAAGCAAAAAGCGGACTCAGAGCCAATCTTCTTATCTAAGACCATCCGAGACAAAGCAATAAGACTGCTGGAAAATGCACTCAAGGCTAGAGTGAACTAGAGGGAGCCGTTCGGGCACGACGAACACCGGAGTTATCCCAAACTCCATGGATTTATGGTCTCCTAGACCCTGACTCAAGAAATGACATCCTATGAAGGATTGCCTTAGTCCTCAGAGATTCTTTTGAATGTGTATCCTTTGATTAGGAATGACAAGATTTGGGAGATATCAAGACAAATTAAGTCTTTAACATTTTTTTAGCCGAAATTTCTGTTCTGGTTTCAAAAATCGTTTAGCGTAAATGACATGATACCGTAACCGGGGCGGCGTAAGTGGCGTGGCGCCATTAGCCTAAGCAGTGTAAGTGACTTCGCACTATAACCTGGATGGTGTGGGTATCACGGCATTGTAGCCTAATTGTTTTGTTAATTTTCATTGAATCCATGATTGAAAAATGTATAGAAGACTTAACGAATTTTGATATCCCTAAAACCTCATCGTTCTAAGGACTAATTAATTTCAACAACGTGCCTTTAAAAAGCACGACTCATCATTGGTCCAGGCAATCCTAAACAAGCCGCGCGAGCGAGTCTAAGAGTTCTATACGCGACACGAAAGCGAACGGTCGGCATAAGATGCAAGGTGCGATGTGCAAGCGGGATAAGATCACGATCCTTCGAAGGTTGCCTCATTCCTCAGAATTTCTTTTAGGGTGTATCCTTTGTTTGGAACGACAAGTTCTAAGAGATGTCAAAATGAACTAAGTATTCAACTAGTCGTCATTCGAAGTTTCAATTTTGAACTTGGAATAACTTAGTATAGACGACGTGATACCACAACCAAAGTGGTGTCAGTGACATGGTGCCATTAGCCAGAGTGGTGTAAGTAAAGTGGCATCACAGCGTCGTTTCCTTGTTATTCCTTATTCTCCATTGAATCTTCGATTAGGCGTTAGTCAACGACTTAGTATATTCTGATTTCCCAAAGACTCATTGTTCTAAGGACTCATGTAGTTTAGACAACGTACACTAGGGGTGCACGACTCTTCATCGGGCCTCGGCAACCTTCTACAGACCGCGCGATCGAGTCTAAGAACACATGACTTGAAATTGAACAGACAGCATGACGGCATGACATGAATGAGATGCATGGTGAGATGCAGAAAGTAGTAACATGTAGGCAGGATATAGCATATAATCCTACCCTGCGGGTCCCTGTCCTAGTTTGGAAGGATCTATGGCTTGCTAAGCATGTACAAAGGTCGATTTTGGCTTGAAAAGGGTTCCCTGGACTAGAGTCAAAGTATACCTCTCACTATTGAGCGTACACCCAATAATGGTACAAACGGTAGGGATGACTTATCACGGTCGAGGGTTGCTGAGCATTTCGAGATTCCCCATCACCGGCAAGCCGGGTAGGATTGCCGAAACACAACAGCGAGGCTGCACAAGATACATATACAAAAGATAGACAATGAAACAAAATCCCTTTTGAAAATCCCGCAAACGTTTTTCAAGCTTGGCTCACAAGTTTAATTGATATTTAAGGAAAGCGGGCCGTTTCGGGAACATGCCAACTTTTTCTCAAGTATCAATTAAACATCCCCAGCAGAGTCGCCACTGTGGGCTACCACTGTTGAGATTTTTAGTCCCTCAAAATTAAACAAGCACAAGAAAAATAAACAAGCACAAGAAAAATAAAGAACACAAGATTTCCGTGGTTCGGTCTCAATACCTACTCCACAAACAAAAGAGAAATTCCACTATATTGATCGAGTACAATGAGATAGAAAAATATTAATCCCCAAACCCACGCTCACTAATATTTTTTTATCTTTCCCTCTCACTCTCACAATATATTTTTCTCTCTTGCTCTCACCAATTGTGTATATCTCACACACACAAAATACCCTAAAACCCGAATACGCCTCGGTATTTATAGAGTATTAATTCCTGCCTTTATTTGCTCGGAGAAAAACCCAGCCTTGACGCCCAAGGCTGCCTTGTGATTCCTTTTCCATAAGAACTTCAATTAGGAAAGGAGTCCTATTCCATAATGAATTCTTCTTTAGTAGGATTCTGCCAAAGAATATCTCGAATGCAAAAAGGCCCAAAATCAAGTGAATAATACTCCAAAACCCTAGAAAAAATTATGCAACGTGGGTGAAGCACAACAACCACAGCCCCGGGTGGATCGGGGCGGCCCAATTGGAAAATCGCGCGCCTCGAACCGTTTTGGATCGATTCGAAAAATCGTTTGAGTTTGATTTGAAGAGTCGCCACCCGGATTTATGGTTTATCACCCGAGAAACCATTTTGTTTGAAAATGATTGATTTGAAATTGAAAACCAGAGATCGTTTTGAGGGTCCGGAAGCCATGTCACGAGGGGGGAAGGGTTTTACGGCACCCCCCTCGCTCGATTCGAAATCGGTCTCTACTAAACGTTTGTGGGATTTTTAAAAGGGATTTTGTTTCATTTAACCAGCTAGCAAGTATCCACAGTTATACCAAATAAGAGGTGTATACTGGTGCGTGTGTACAGTAGAGGGTGAAATGGCCATGCAAAATACAAGATAACTGAAAATGCAGCCCTGTTACCGTATTCACTCTCGAGCGCTCGGGAGTGGTCCCGAGCGCTTGGGAGTGTTGCTACTCTCAACCTGCAAATTTTTGTTAGCACTGACAGAATATAATGTAAAGCTGGAAATTGAAATAGATTTAAGCAAGCTAGGGGGCTCAGCAGAGGACCTGACAGACTGAGATAAGCCCTCAATCTCTCAGATCATGCATCCCTGCCTCAACAAAGCTAGATCTACAAGTTTTAGAAAAGTAAGAGGATACATTCATGCATGCAGAAAGGCAGAGGACACAACAAACTGGGGAAAATGGGGTGCCATGGCATGCATGCACTCCCGAGCGCTTAAGCAAGCTAGGGGGCTCAGCAGAGGACCTGACAGACTGAGATAAGCCCTCAATCTCTCAGATCATGCATCCCTGCCTCAACAAAGCTAGATCTACAAGTTTTAGAAAAGTAAGAGGATACATTCATGCATGCAGAAAGGCAGAGGACACAACAAACTGGGGAAAATGGGGTGCCATGGCATGCATGCACTCCCGAGCGCTCGGGAATGGTCCAGAGCGCTTGGGAGTGTGATGCATGTCAGTTTTGCTTCAAACATGAAATGATACTGACTCGACATGCAAACACCTTTGTTTTGATCTTTCCCAGGAGGAAATCATCTTTTAACTTTGGAAAAACCTTATTTTACATGAAAACTTGTAAGAAATGTTTCTGGTTTTGGGGAAAATGATTTTCTGTGCATGCATGCCAAAATGAAACCACTTCTTTTAAGAGTGCACCTCATTCCCAGCCTACTGTTTGACAAAGAACCGTGCATGAAACTGGGAACAGTCCCGAGCGCTCGGGAGCACTCTCGAGCGCTCGAGAGTGGTTCCAGTAAGTGTTTTGATAAAACATTTTTTTGTACTCAATTGCTCTTGTTTTTACACTAAGGTCTCCCAACCATACACCCAGTATTGAAGACTGGGTCAGGCTGAGCCTCAGAAGGGAAGAACAGCCTCTTTGTTTGTGATCAAAGTTAAAGATTTCTACCTTTTGCTTGAATTTTGCTCTTTGGAATAGCTTTGAAATGAATGCAGTGAGAAAGAAGACCAGAAATCAGAAGCTTGTTGTGTTCTGGATTCCTGTCCTTTCTCTTAGAGATTTTTGAAAACTTTTGAAACTTGAAGTTGAAGAGTGAGTTTGGAAGTTTTTGGCTTTCAGCAAGAAAAGGGAGGAGAAGAGGACTCTTAGAGAGAGAAAATTTCGTAGCCCCTGGCTCAGCTGAAGACCAGTTGTATTTATAGGCAAAATAACCTATGGTTTGCAAAATCAAATGGATTTGAATAAAACATTTTTAAATGGAAAATCCTTGGCCTGAAGATCTCTGCCACTAGAGGTTGAGTGTTGACTGAATCATCAGCCGGCTCAAGATGGTGGTAATGATGAGTTGCATGGATAGTGGGTGATACTGCCATCCATTGGGCAACACATCAGTCTCGAGCGCTCGGGAGTAGTCTCGAGCGCTTTGGACTTAACTCTCGAGCGCTCGAGAGTGAGCCAGGCCAGTGATTTCGGAAAATGGTTTGGAGCGCTTGGGACTGCTCCCAAGCACTTGGAAATGATTTTGACCATTTTTATTCCCTTTTTCAAATCCTTCAAGGAGCCAAAATCCCACTTGGTGTGAGGCTTGTCGATGCATTTGATGTATGAGAGAAGTTCGATGTGTGTTGTACAAATGCAGGAGTACCTGACCCATACCATACCCCCTGGTTTGCATTGGACGAGTCAGTGGGGTTCTGCAACGACATCCGTTCAATCCCATTACCTAACATGGCTGCGTTGTCTGCAGTGTTGTAATAATTGTTATACGCATATATGTGTTGGTCATTGGGGAAATCTGCATACCGACCAAAGAAATTGTTTCCTACGCCAGCATTTTCATTGTTGTTACCGAAATAGTTACCTCTTGACGGATCCATGGCCCCTATACAGTGAAAACCCATGCGAAGTCATTACAACCTTATGGAAAAATTGTCTCCATCCCATGGAAGACAAAAATAAAAATGTGGAAATGGAATAGAAAAAATGGAATATAAAGCATGGAATAGAAAAATATCAATCTCAAACAAGAAGATGTGGGTATGGTTAGGGATGGGAATGATATCTTCCATTTTGGCAATCAAACAACAAACTTGTTGTGCTGGTATGGTTCCCACTAGAAACTGGAGATTAGGCTATGTTTGTTTGGACTTCAAATAATTTCGTCACTAATATGTTTCAATTTTTCGGGGTTTGGTTGCACATAATTTTGGGAAAATATTTGTCAAGTAAAATGTTGTTCATGTCAAATGTTTTTCCAAAAAACAATCTCGAAAATTTTATTTTCCGGTGTTTGGTTGGCACATGATAGCATTTTTCAGAAAAGAAAAATGCTATCAATCCCCACACACACACGAGAGAGAGAGAGAGAGAGAGAGAGAGAGAGAGAGAGAGAGAGAGAGAGAGCACCTCCAATTGGGGGCTTAAATAGTTGGGGATGAGGGGAAGTCCATCCGCTCCCATGGCTTAAAACCTTATACCGACTTTTTGACAGGAAATCATTTTCACCCGGATGATGGAAACAATTTTACTGCGCCAAATGTTTTCCAACTTTGTGTCAAACCAACCAAAGGAAAAGAAGTAAAATATTTTACATGAAGATATTTTACGTCGAAACAAACGGAGCCCAAAGTTACGTAAATTAACTTACGGCAACCATCCCCATATAGTCATTTACATTTTTTTGGTCCCGTATGTTCCCTGCCAACAACCGATTCTAATTTTCCACCAAATCTTCAATTTCGAAAGCAGAACCCCATACTCATCCATTGTTTGATGGGAGAGAAAAATAGTTGAGAGAGAGAAGGCAAGGAACCAGGTGTTTTCAGAATGGTGACTGTCATTTGAGAAATTTTGGGCCTCCTATGAATCCCATTGGCTTGCCAATACCTAAATTGTGTGAAATATTTTGACAGAGAGGTAGAGCTACATAGAAGAGTATCAACCATTCAAATAACAGAATATGATAACACTATCGAAGTTACACCCCGAGATTGGTTCCAAATTCCAACATACAGTACCAACCAACTTCCACAAGTTATGGTTAACAGTACATTAAAACATCTGAAAACAACACAAATGAAATTCAACAGATTATAGTCTCAAACAATACCCGAATTAAAATTGTACGAAAGTTCAAGTTACCAACCTCATACGGAACAAGGCACAGTAACAAACGAAAGTTCAAGTTAACAACCCCATTGGCCAAAGTGCTAATGGTTGCTACCATGAGGGAATTGGGGACCATGGGGGAATGGCAGACCTTGAGGGAATGGTTCAGACTCATGACGGAATGCTTCGTAACCCGGAGGGAATGGGGGACGACTCGGTGGGAATGGTTAATAACCCACATGGAATGCTGCAGATCCCTGCGGAAATAAAGTACCCCGAGGGCTTGGGGGACGGGTAGGGAATGGGGGAGGTTCAAGCCCTCTCTTTGAAGGGGGAGCCTTCAAGTACTTGCGAATGGCCAAAGCATGTTCAACCCGCAGCCATTTAATCATTAGGCCAATGGTTTCTACCTCGCAGAAAACATCAATTTTATGTTGTTTGTTTCCATAAACACTACATGCCCAGATAAGGAAATCTTCGTTTTCACCCTCATTTTCGAAAAAGGGAAGGGTTTTAATTTTCTTGACACAATCGTCGATGCCCCATCTGCCTGAACGATTAATGATTATACTTGGGGTTAACTTGAAATGGTCAATTGATTGGGCAATGGATCCGGAATCATAGTCACTAGTCTCATTAAACTTGCGCTTTTGCGCAGAAGACCCACTGCCCAATTTTGACGTTTCGCCTACTGGTTGTTTGCCCTTTCTACTAACTGGTGTCGTAGTATTGTTGAAGTTGTCGAACTGTCTCACCGGCCCAGAAAGCAGTAACATGTAGGCAGGTTGTTGGGCATTCGAGGACCCCGGGCTTCAGTAAACTGTGCCGGTTACCCAAAACGCCTCAACGGGGCTGATAGAACACCGATGCAAATGAACGCGTGCCGAAAGAATGATCAAGGAAGAGAGAAACGCAAATGTCTTTTTGAAAAACGCCTTTTTGAAGCTTGGCTCAATTCATTAATCGACACTTGGAAAAAACTACACAAGTGAACAATGGTAAAAGCCCAGTTTGGAGTGGTCGGATGTAGAATCCTGTTACGTTACCATTCCATTCTTCAGCAGCGCGGAGCGTACTGTTTTGACAGACTTTTGAAAATTGTTCATTCATGTATTAATTTCCAAGTATTGATTAATGTAATGTCCCCAGCGGAGTCGCCACTGTGGGCACACGCCCCAAAAACTCCCGCGTTTCAGTGCATGAAAATTCCGGGTGCGCCCTTCTCGCGGAAAGCGCGGCGAAACGCTTCGCAGATCAGAGAGTCGCCACTCGGGTTTTGCGGAGAGTACCCAAGAAACCGTGCTTTTGAAAACATTTTGAATGTATTTACTCGAGTTTGAAAAAGGTTTGTAGACTGGTCCGTCGTCACCTTTGAAATCCCAGGTTCGGGAGCCAGGTTACGAGAGGGGAAGGGTTTTATGGCACCCCCTCTCGCCCAATCCGGAGATCGGTCTCTACTCAGGCATTTTATAAAACATTTGCATTTCTCTCTTTGTTTGATCATTTTCTTAGCCAGTTAGGGCGTGGGAACAGTTAATGGGGATTAAAACTGTAACACGCTTGCAGTTTATGTACAAATATGTGACAAGATGTTTATGGATGATTGATGTTTGATCTAAGCAAATATAATAGATTGAGAACAAGCTACTGTGAACATTTTGAACAGACTAGAGCACACTAACTGTGCGGTGGTGCACACAGAAGCAAGCCTGCATGCACTGGCTAAGCCACTGCATGCAGCCCTAACTTGCGTGCGCCACACCACAACTGGCGTGCGCCGGTAAACTCAAGTTCACAGCTTCTATTATCAACCCTCTGGGCTCTGGAAGGGACCAGTGCACACCCAGGACAAACCATGCAGTTGATATAGATTACTAAGCTATTACAGAGAGATTAAAGGGCTAAGCAGCCACCAAATGAACAGAAAACCCCTTAAACAGTGAGGGGAGGATGATCAAAGGCCTGGATGGAAGATCCATGCAAGGGCCAAGCCACTGGATGCTAGACTACTACCGTACGCCAGTAGTGTATAACCGTACGCCAGTTGTGCCTTTACTCCAATGCTTTGGCTTTGCACCATCTGGGCTCTGGAACATGACCAGAAGGCTCCCAGAGGCCAAGCTACAGCAAGATACAGATGGAAGAGAAAGCAGTTCTAAAAGACAGTAAGCAAAAGGTTGATTTTAGCATGCATCAGGGTGATCAGAACACAAATAAGGCAATAAAACAATGATCCATGGTCCCCATGCCAGTTTTGCACATACTGCCATGACTGGCGTACGGCTTAAACTACTGGCGTGCGCCACAGATCACTGCACACGGTTTTGAAACCTTGCCAGCATTAGGGCCAGGACTGGTATAGATTACCAGCCTTGACCTTGCTAGCCCCCCTCAGGGGTCAGAACAGAAGACAGGAGCAAAAGGTATTATACCTTTGCTTGTGAGTTTGGGAGTGAAGTTGAGCTTGAGCTTGAGGTTTGAGGGTTTGAGGGGTGAGTATGGAGTGTTATGGACTGGGTATCACTCTCCTTGCCTTGACCTTCAATAGATGAAAGAGAAAACAAGGGAAAAGAGAGGGAAAGGAGGAAGACCAAAGCTTTGGCTTTTTTAATGATGCTAACCCCTTGCAAATAAATGCAAGGGGGGTATTTATAGGCTAGAAGACAACTGATCAAGGCTGGGATCAGTTGGCCTAAGGGGGTGTTTGGTTGCTTAAGGGAGGAGTAAGCCCTTCCATGCATCAAATGCGTGGGACTTGGATTGAAAGGTGGTGTGGTGGTAGAGGGAACAGGAGGACGGTCCTCAGCCACCAGAGGACAACTGCCAGACGCCAGATGGCGCCAAAACTCCCGCGTGCTCTGCTGGCATAAAGTTGATTTGACTGGCTATGACTGGCGTACGCACCTTGTAAGTGGCGTGCGCCAGTAACTGGGGATGACTGACACGTGGCGGTGGTTCCACCAGCGTACTCCAGTAAGGTTTTGCTGAGGCCATTTTGTTCTGGCTTGAAGTTTCGACAAGGAGTTCAAAAAGGTTCGGATGAGGTTCGGGACGCTCAAAGCTCAAACTCTTTAACAAACTCGGTATGTTCTCGACCTTAATCATCATTGGGGAATCAAAGACCGTAAGTAAACTAATCTGGACAGTCCAGAATAGGGTGTCTACAGCATGATCAGACCTACATCTTTAAAAGAGCAAATGGACGCATCTATGCATGTAGAAAGTCAGACAACACAACAAACTGGGGGGAAAACGGATTACAGTGGCATGCATGCACTCCCGAGCACTCGGGAATGGTTTCGAGTGCTTGGGAGTGAGCTGCATGTCAACTAATTTTCAAGCAGGAAATGACACTACCTTGACATGCAAACACCCTTGTTTTGATCTTTCCCAGGAGGAAATCTTCTTCTTAACTTTTGGAAAATCTTATCCTTACTTGAAAACTGGGTGAAAAACGTTTCTGTTTTAGGAAAACTGATTTTCTATGTCTGCATGCCACGATAAAACCATTTTATCTTAGAATGCACCTCGCCCCCAGCCTGCTGTTTACCAAAATGCCATGCATGGAACTGGAAACAGTCCAGAGCGCTCGAGAGTGTTTCCAGTAGGGGTTTTGAGAAAGACGTTTTGTGAACCATTTGCTCTTGTTTTTACACTAAGGTCTCCCAACCATGCACCCAGCATTAAAGGCTGAGACAGGCTGAGAGACCCCCCTCAGAAGGGAAAAACAGCCTCTTTGTTTGAGATTAAAATAGAAAGATTTTCTACCTTTGGTTGGAGCTTTGCTTCTTGGATGACTTTGGAAAATGGATGAAGAGAGAAGAATACAAGAAATCAGAAGCTAATAGTGTTATGAGTTCCTTGCATTTTCTGATGTTTTTACTCTTTGAAACTTTGTTTTTGAAAAACTTTGTGGTTGGAAAGAAACTTTGAGCTTGAGAGAGTTGTTGAACAGAGTAGGAGGTTTTTAGAGAGAGAAATTTCGTGGTCCTTTTCTCAGTTGAAACCAGGCTATATATATAGTGAATATAACCTATGGTTTTGAAAATGAAATGGATTTGAATAAAACCTTTTTTTAAGAGGAAAATCTTCTGGCCTGATTTTCTCTGACTGAGGTTGAGTGCTGACTTAAATCTCAGCCGGCTCAATTTGGCTGTCATGATGAGTTGCATGGATAGTGGGAAGCCCTGCCATCCATTGGGCAGCACAAAAGACTCGAGCGCTCGAGAGTGGTCTCGAGCGTTTGGGACTTCACTCTCGAGCGCTTGGGAGTGAGCCAGGCCAATGGTTTTGAAAAACAGTTTTGAGTGCTTGGGACTGCTTCCAAGCGGTTGGGAATGATTTTGACCATTTATTTTCCTTTCAAAAGTCCCTCAAGAAGCATTGCTCTGATTAATACAAGGCTTGTCTTAATCCGAAATCATCATCGGGGAGCCTCAGGGCCACAAATTAAAGAAATTTGAAAAATTCAAATTGGGGTGTCTACAGTTGCCCCTCTTTGGGCGACGCTCGGCATCATGTCTGGATACGAGTGACGTCCAAATATTGAGATAGCCCAATTCGAGCCAAATCAAATCCTTAATTCAAAAGACAAATGCGAGTGGAAACATACCAACATTTGATGCATGCGGTCGTGTCTTTTCAGATTGCCTACGTACCCCTTTCTGCAGGGATCAGACCAGCGTAGTTCTTTAGGGTAAATGCAAACACGTGTGATGCATGCCCAAGAAAGTATCGACAAGACAAATGCATGGAGAGTCCACCTGTTACTCTGTTTGGCGGACAAAATGAGGAAAAATACATCACCTGTTGGATGAAATATTTGCAAACATATTGATAGACCTAAAATAAGACTATCTTCATCGACCAAGGACCGACAATACTTAAATACCAAGCACATCCCCAAAAACAAACTAACGGATAAAATTGGTGCCGATTGCTCTGTTCAACATGGACAAATAACAGGACTAAGATTGATTTTGTAAAAAGCCTCGACATTGCAATAATTAACAGAAAGTGAAATAAACAGGGAATCGAAGATTTCGGCACGGCGACCGAAAAACAGAGTCGAGCGCTTGGTATCTCGACAAACCGATTATCGAGATACCGGCTGAGGATGCTGTATGTGCACTCGAGTCTGTAGATTGGGACTTCCAAAAGAGGTGGGAAGATCTGGCGAGCGACTTCTTTGCAGTAGAAAATCGGGCTCTTGTAACTGGAGTGTGGCCTGTGTCGCTCGATGCTCACCAGGTAGAAGACTTGGAACATGGCGATTGGAGATAGGACTGGGAAGAGATGATGGCCGACCTGTTGGACGGGTATTCCCTGTTTGCTCTGTTCTTGGAACCGGAACCAGTCGAGGATGAAGATGAATGGGAGTGGGAACCCGAGCCCAATGGGTGGCACTGGATTGACGATTTTGACCCTTTGGATGAGACGTCTCTGGCATAACTCTTTCGAGAGGAGGAAGTATAGGAAGAAATGGACTTGATGAACCCCCGTATGTTCTCGGGGCTCACTGTCAGAACCATTGTCAATCTCACCAGAGGCTCTGACGCCCTTGACCATATGATAGATCATGCGTTCATTCCGGAGGAGTACATCATTGATGAGTTCTTCCCTCAACCGACAGTTGAAATCCCCGATGAACCCAATATCTGTGTGCTAGATCCTGAAGACCTTTGGGCTAAATCTGAATTGGTAAACGTATGGGTTGATGGTGAAGAACTGACTGTCAACAAGGCTATGTTGGATGAAGGCAGCAACAATGTCAACTTCTGGAATTCTTTGGAGGAAAAGAACATGTGGCATGCCCTGGAAATGGAAATTCTCAATGACTCCCTGGAGAAAACAAAGCTCGACAAAGGAAAACGCAAGGCCGACACTGATCTCTCCAACTTTTGGGAGGGTACTTGGTGGGAGCCTGCTCCCAAAACAATCAACAATCTTACCAGAAGGGGTAGGGTGTACCAGCCCGCCAACCTCCAGCAAGGAAGCTCATCCCGGGGACCACCACCACAACAGAATAACCCTAGCATTCCTGTAATGCGGAAGAAATCGGGCCGCATCTTCCTCAGTTTCTGTTTAACGGGTTTTGCATCGGGATAGAGGGGGATCTTGTGCTCGACGATCTCTGGGTCGATTCCGGGCATGTCCGCATGGGACAAAGCAAAAACTTCTTTGAATTCTTTTAATAAATCAGTGAGCTCTTGAAGCTCATTGGGAGACAGCCCGGAACCGACCTGAACCAATCGAGGGTTCTCCTCATCACCCAAGTTTATCGAGATTATTTCTTCTTTTAGAGGCTGAGCATGCCTTTCGTTTTCACGCTCGATGAGGGAACGGATTTCCTTGGGAATGTCCCCATCGAAATCTATTCCTTCATCGTCGGGATCTAAACAATTTATTTCAAAATCCGGCAAGTAAGCAAATGCATCGTTCATTTCATTAATAGTCTCCTCAGAAGGGGGAAATACAGCGGTGGACTCAAACTCAAAGTAGAAGCTACGATGGGGAGGGCCAATAGGCACGAACTCCGACTCAGCGCTAGACGAGGAGTCAGTATCAGACTCAGACTCGGACTCGGTGTTAGTGTTGTGAGTGCGTGTTACAAGTGGTATAAAAGTGCAGTTTTCATAAGTGCCTACAGCATCCACAATGAGCTTGGAAGGGTCTTCCATTTCTTCTTCTCCTCCCAGCATGAGCACAGCAGCGTCCTCCACCATACCCTCCGATTCCTCGCCCCCAAACAGAGATTGGAGACTGCCCAAACCGAAAGCTTCAAGCCAGTCCAGTGCTTCAGATACTTCCTCCATCTTGGTCACCTCTTCAACGTTGAAAAATCCCTAGCTCGCCTAGGTTTAAAAATATTTATTATGTTTTAAACTATTTCAATATTAACCCACAATCGATATATCAATCCAATAGCAAGAACGAAAAGCAATAAACAGATAATACCATACGTGGAAAACCCTAAACGGGAAAAAAACCACGGGAAGGAATCAAACACTATAAACATTGTGCGGTTACAAGTAATCTTACCCTACGATTCTGAATCCTCACAAATCGCCCTAAGACTTACTTGCCGAATCCACGTTCACCACACCCAGTGCTTGACTGCCGCTGCCTTGAATCCACAAGCCTTCCGTTGCCTCCCGAAATCCACCGAAGGACTTTGTTAAGAGATTAACTGAGTTGATGTTGTAAACCTCTTGAAGTTGTATTGAGCGCTCAAATATCCATCGATCTTCTTTTACTTCAAGATTCAACGCAAAAAACCATCTTGATTATTTGAACTTCAAACCTGCGTCTACTTCCTTGGCTGCTCCGTTCTCTTGTTATTTTATCTTTAAAGCATGTGGCTTTGCTGCCTTAAATCATCTGTGACCTAGCTGCCAACTAAAGGATGCTATTTATAATAGCCAATTAGTCTCGTGCCCTAGCAGCCAATTAATTGAGACAGCAGTCCTTGATTGATCTCCGATTGATACCCAGATCAATCCGGTCCAAATTAGCTCGATTTACTCTTTCTCAATTACACAATATTGATTTCCTTCCATTTCCTAAACAGACACTCTAGAAATAAAAGAAAATAAAATACAACTCGATAAATAGGGATACAAATAAATGTGTGTTTTGTCTTGGAATTTGCCAACACAGAGAGACCGTGGCCCGTGGTCCTAACAATCTCCCCCTTTGGCACTTCCATGACAAAACACACTCAACACGGAAAACTTATCCCCTAACAGATTGAGGTCACGACCTGTGAAGTTGCAAAAACACTAAAAGACATAATCTGTTATAAGCGAACAAATTTCTCCCCCTTTTTGTCATGGATTGATAAAGAAAGAGCAGGGATAAATGAACAACATATGCTATGACACGCAGATAAACCAATTAGGCGCATATAGATAAACATAGATATATCGATGAAACCAAGATACTCCCACTCACCAAACAAAGAAATGCTCCCCCTCATTACAATCTGCCATATATACTCATAGAGAGGGATCTCAAAGAGATAAAAGAATATAACATGAAGCACTCAATCACCAAGATATATCGCACACAAAAGAAACATCGCATGGTACCCCAAGTAATGATTGCTTTCAAAGGAACTACCCTAAGAAAATTTCAAAGAATGACCATGGGTATGAAATCACGCAAGTGTCATAGTGAGTGTGTGCAATGATAGCCTTAACAATAGAATCAACTCATCCCTATGAGGTCATATCAACCAAGAAGAGACCAACTTACATCATCCTCCACAAGGGCGGCAGACCAACTCTAACCCGCACGAAGTATGATCATATCAAAAACGGGGTTAAGTGAGTATATAACATGATATTCTCCCCCTCAAGAAATGCCAACCCTGTACCAAATAATCACACAATATTTTTGCACCGTCATGGGCGGCTTTCACACATCTAAGGCCGTAGATTAAATCCATGACACAAAAAAAATACATGAGGTTTGTCAATGGTAGCTTACACGTGCACATAGAGGTAGCCCTTTCCTCAGGTCTCTCAATTTTTTTATATTTTCTCCTTCTTTATTTTTTTTTTAACCCATCAAAACCGAGCCAATCGACCTCACATGGGGTATGCAAGTCAAAGGTCAATACCCAAGGTGAATGACATAGGGTGTCCACCATAAGGACAAATACTCATCCAAAGAGATAAGGATCAACTTCTCAAGGCTATCAATGGGCGTGTACAAACACATGCAATGACTGCCAGACACATGATTTTTCGATGAAATTCTCATGAAAGTAGCTATTGAGAAGGCATGCATGACAAGTACGAACCATGAGATGCACTAGTATGAGATATAGCAAAGACATCAAGAAGTGCAGCATGGTCAGTGTGAAGAAAATTTTTGCCTTTTTTTTTTTAATTATTATTATTTTATTTTTTTGGTATATGAGAATGTTTTTCTCTTTTTCAATCATATATCAAAAATAAAATCTTTTTGCTTTCCTAAAAGAAATAATGACAGTCTAGGAAACAATAAAAAAAAACAATATAAACTAAGTGCGATAAGAAACTAAGCACAACAAAAAAAAATCATAGCTCTAGGTATACGATAGACAAGAAAATCAACCTAGACTTTGGATGCAATTAATTAAGAGCAAGCCTTTAAAAGGCAAGGTCTACTCCTCTGGATGATCTAGTATCATCTAAAGGATTGGTAGATATATTCGCTCGATGTTTCAAGTCTGACTTCCTCACCCAAATAAGTCTGGTCTTAACTTGCACAGCACTACTTGGTTTGCTAGGCATACGTTTAGGTGTCATACTCCTAGTGTTGACATGATTAGTAGTGATATGAGCACGAGGAAAGTAACCATGCAATTGGAAACAATTAGGTCTAGTGTGACCTTTTACACTACAGTAGTGACATGTAGGAACAAATTTCGAAACATTAGCTTTTCTAATATAAAGAGGCTTCTTAGCAGGATTAATGCTATTAGGTTTAGGATTTACCTCTTTAGACTTTGCTTCATTTACTTTGAGTTGTTTAGATGATGAAGCTTCATGAAAGCCAAGGCCTGATTTGTCACTTGTTTTTCTTTGAGCACCAAGAATGTCTTCTAATTTCTTTGAACCTGCATTCATTCTTTTAAAAGTAGCATTGGCCTTGTCAAGCTCAGCGTGCAAATTAGCTACCTTTAACTCAAGTAATTTGTTAGATTCAAAAGAAGCATGCAAATCAATACTAAGTTTCACATTCATGCTTTTAATCTCCACAAGTTCATTAAATAAAGAGTCCCTATTATTCTCAACTTGACTCTCCCGAGCTTGAGCTTCCAAAAGCTCTTGCTTGAGTTTCATGTAAGACTCATCACTCGTCTTCACTTCACTAGATAGCTTAATGTTAGTCTTAGTTAACCTCAGACTTTCTTTGAAAAGTTTATTGTAGGCTTTTTGCAAACTCTCTTCCTCCTCACTTTCACTATTGCTCAAATCCTCACCATTCACACTCTCATCTTCTAATTTAAACTTGCCCACATAAGGATTTACAGAAGCTCCTAAAGCCATGACTTTACTATTTCCCCCACAATTTTCTTCATCATCAAAGTCACTATCATCCCAAGTCCTGACATTATAGGATTTATTTTTCTGTTTGTTAGCACAATCTTGGGCAATATGACCAAACCTCGTAACATTGGGGACCCGATGATTTGCTCTCTTTCCTCTCTTTACCCTTGGAAGACCTACCATTCTTATCTTTCGAACTAGGACCAAAGGTTTTATTCTTTTTAAAAAACTTTCCAAATTTTTTAACAAACAAAGCCATTTCCTCTTGATCCAATTCATCGTCATCACTATCCGAGACCTTGAAACTATCTTTAAAACTAGAAAAAGCTAAAGATTTTTCCTCGTTTTTGTTCTTCTCTTTTTGAGGACTATATTGAGAAAATTTAGTTTCAAAAGTTAAGAGGTGGCCAACAACTTCCTCAACCTTCATAGAATCAAAATTAGGCAAACATTCAAGGACTTCAACTTTAGTAATAAACCTCTTAGGTAAAGAACGCATGATTTTCTTAACTATTTTCTCTTGAGAAATAGGCTCGCCTAAGTTAAAGCTTGAGTTCACAATTTCACTCAGCCTCGCATAAAAATCACCAAAGTTCTCATTGTCACTCATCCGTATCATCTCAAAATCAGTGATAATACTTTGAAGTTTTTGTTGTCTCACTTGACTATTCCCCTTATGAGTAATGGATAAAATATCCCAAGCATCCTTGGCTATTTCACAAGTTGAAATACGTTGAAACTCAGATATAGACACACAACCAAAAATAGCATTAAGGGCACATGAATTATGAGTCGCTTTCAAGTGATCAGTGTTATCCCAAGACTCATCAGGCTTTCGGACAATTTTACCTTCCACAGTTGTGGTAGGCTCGGTATAGCCATTAACAACCGAGAGCCAGACACGATTGTTCTGAGATTTCAAATAAGCCTTCATTCGGGCTTTCCAATATGCATAGTTAGAACCATCTAGGAGAGGAGGTTTAACAACAAAGTTATTAGGGGTTTCCATAATAGCAAATATAAAAAAATTAGGATCCGCTCTAGGAATAAATCCTAATATTACGAGCGACCCGCTCTGATACCAATTGAAAAATCCCTAGCTCGCCTAGGTTTAAAAATATTTACTATGTTTTAAACTATTTCAATATTAACCCACAATCGATATATCAATCCAATAGCAAGAACGAAAAGCAATAAACAGATAATACCAGGATATACGTGGAAAACCCTAAACGGGAAAAAAACCACGGGAAGGAATCAAACACTATAAACATTGTGCGGTTACAAGTAATCTTACCCTACGATTCTGAATCCTCACAAATCGCCCTAAGACTTACTTGCCGAATCCACGTTCACCACACCCAGTGCTTGACTGCCGCTGCCTTGAATCCACAAGCCTTCCGTTGCCTCCCGGAATCCACCGAAGGACTTTGTTAAGAGATTAACTGAGTTGATGTTGTAAACCTCTTGAAGTTGTATTGAGCGCTCAAATATCCATCGATCTTCTTTTACTTCAAGATTCAACGCAAAAAACCATCTTGATTATTTGAACTTCAAACCTGCGTCTACTTCCTTGGCTGCTCCGTTCTCTTGTTATTTTATCTTTAAAGCATGTGGCTTTGCTGCCTTAAATCATCTGTGACCTAGCTGCCAACTAAAGGATGCTATTTATAATAGCCAATTAGTCTCGTGCCCTAGCAGCCAATTAATTGAGACAGCAGTCCTTGATTGATCTCCGATTGATACCCAGATCAATCCGGTCCAAATTAGCTCGATTTACTCTTTCTCAATTACACAATATTGATTTCCTTCAATTTCCTAAACAGACACTCTAGAAATAAAAGAAAATAAAATACAACTCGATAAATAGGGATACAAATAAATGTGTGTTTTGTCTTGGAATTTGCCAACACAGAGAGACCGTGGCCCGTGGTCCTAATAAACGTCATCCAGGTGTCATTGGCAAAGATCTCAAACCCAGGGTACTTCACCTTTGTCTCAAGATCCACGAAAGGCTCGGGCTCTCCTTGATACAGTGCTTCCTTCTTCTTTAGCTTCATTCCGGCTGCATGAGCCCGAGCGCGGTTGCCCCACCTTTTTGCGGGATCACTCTTTTTGAACTCGTAACCCAGGCCAAAGCGTTCATTGCTCCCAGGGAAATGCGGGAACTCGGAGACCCCTTGCCCATAGAGTCCCAAGCCCATGCCCGGCAGGTAATTCATTCGTTTCATGATTTCTAATGCCGCAGAGCTCACCAAGAAACCATCTTCAGCCCGGATAGTGCAAACCTTTGATGTCATGACTGCAAACCCCCCCATGGCTATGTCTTCTTCTCCGTGCATGATTTCCAGCAGCGGGGAGCTATCTTCGGAGTGAGGACGGATGCCAGAGTCCCCATGAATGATAAGAGTCCCGGAATCCAATCCCAGGATAAGCTTCTGGTGCAGCGTAGAGGGCACTCCCATGACATCAGAACGGTGCAACCATGGCCTCCCCAGTAGGAGGTTGAATGAAGCAGGTATCTCCAGTACACAGAATTCCACGGTGGTTTTGAACTTCCCAGTTGCAAGCTCCAAGTTGACAGTTCCCAGGACATCACGCCGTGTGTTATCATAAGCGCGAACACCCAGAGTTGACGGCGCAAAGTCCATACTTTTAAAGCCCAGACAGTAAGCAGTGTGGAGTGGGCACACATTAATGGCCGAACCATTATCTATGAGTATTGCGGGGACCCACTTTCCCAGGCACTTCATGGTCACATGGAGCGGCTTGTTATGATCAGCTCCCTCAGGCGGGAGGTCTTTCTCGGTGAATGACAAGGTGTGCTGGGTAAGGTTTGGGGTTATGAGGGTGATGTCGGAAGGGACCTCGAGCTTGGAGAAAGTGTTAACAAGCCTTCGGCGATGCTCGCGGGAAGCCGCCAACACTCCCCACATGGACATGCGAGCAGGGGTTTCATGAAGTGTAGGGAGGCATTACCAAACAGGTGCAAATAGTTGCCGAACATGTGGTGTTCTAGATCCGTGTAATGAGGAAGGTGATATGGGACCCTATATAAGATGAACGACGGCGGAAGTATCCGGTGCATCCAGAGGGCACCGGATTAGATTATCTGTTCGGCTGAGGTGGCCCAGTGACATGAGAAGTTATTAACTGGTACAGTCTGTTCGGCCTAGGTGGGCCGGTGACATGAGAAGTCATGTACTTGTGCAGTTTGTTCGGGAGAATCACATGCCGAACAGATGGAGTCATCTGATGAAACGATGTCTTAAGAGATAAGGCGATAGGAGTGTTCTGAAAAAGGAGCCCAGTATACGGTAAAGATAAGTAAAGGGACAGTCCTATTGTGGGACAAATTCCACGAAAGGAAGAGACCCTATGAGTAAGGGGTCTCAGTTGATTGGGCAAGAGATTCCCAGGGGAGCCAGGTTTCCTATACGAAGTAGGAGACCTGGGGCGATGAGGATGCTTGAAGAGCAAGTAAGTGGATATCTATAAATACAAGGTAAACCTAGAGGAAAAAGGTACGCAATAAGTTGCATTCATTCCACACTTCCTATTGATTTTTTTAGGGTTTTGAGACAGTACGTGATACTAACTTAGGCATCGGAGGGCCTTTGCCACGAGAGGCAAAGGTGCGCTCACCCCTTGTCTGTTTTACAGGTTAGGGTTCAGGCGAAGGTATTAGGGTTCCGGTTGGGCACCACGTGAACAAAGAGATTCAGCGCTGTTCTAGTTACCATCTATTCTTCTCCACCTACAATTGGCGCCGTCTGTGGGAAACGAAAGAATTCCCTGTTGAAAAACGACCATGGTAGAAGTAGATCCAGTCACACCGATTACCGACAAAAATCAGGCTGGTGGCGGAGGGGATAAGTCCCCACCAGGTGCTCCGAGAAAGCCAACTAGCGGGCATGATAAGAGGACCACGAGCAGGGATCCCCTTACCATCCATAACAACTCCAAGAATAGGGAGGGCAAGACAGCTTCAACCTCCACGAGAAGGAGCAAATCCCATCACAGGGAAGAATCAGTTGCATATTCAAGAAGTGTGCACAGCAACGAGGATATTCTCGATAAAAAGAGGCAGGAAGTCGAGGAATATGCTCGACTAATACGGAAGAGGGAACACGAGATCCGAGAGTTAGAGCGGATCCGTGAACATCCCGAGGATTCTGGGTTAGCGGAAAGGGGGTCCAAGGGAGATGGGTTGGTCATGGTGCGGTACACAAAGGCCCCTTCACGAAGGAGGAGGAGCAGATCCAGAACCCCCACTCCTCCCAAAAAGAGAGCTTCTTCACGAAAAAGAAGAAGCAGGAGTCCAAGCAAGCAAAAGACTCCCCCACGTTATAGAAGCAGGAGCAGAAGCTCCTCACCCGAGGAGGGCATAAGAAAACACCCTAGAGACAGGTATGAGAGACCTGCTACTGATTGGAACAGGGCAGAAACCCACGAATCCAAGAAGAGAGAGGATGGGTCTATGACTGCACGAGAAGCAGCAAGGCGGGCCCTGAGTAATATAGCAGCGTCCCCCTTTTCAAAAAGGCTACAGGACGCCCGTCTGCCGAGCAGAGTGAAGCACGGGTCGTTCGTGCTTTACGAGACAAGTGCAGATCCCGTTGCTCATGTGCAACATTACCAACAGGCAATGTTCATGCATGATGGAGATGACGCCATCATGTGCAAGATGTTCCCTTCAAGCTTGGGAAAGGTGGCTTTATCTTGGTTTCATAAGTTGGAACCCCGATCCATAAGAGGATGGACACAGTTAGCAGAAGAGTTCACTGCTCGGTTCTTAACCAGTAGAAAGGCTCCCAAGACATTCGAAAGTCTCTCAATGATGAAGCGAAGGATGGCGAGCCAATCAGAGATTATGCAAAGAAATACTGGGAGACCTTTAACGAGATAGACAGTTGCAGTGAGGAGTATGCTATTGCAACCTTCAAAACTGGCTTGCCTGTTCGGGGAGAGTTACGCCGGTCATTGAATAAGCATCCTGTGTCATCATTGGCCAGGCTAATGGAGTGTATCGAACAACACGCCAGGATGGAGGATGACATACTCTGGGAGGAAGGCAGAGCTGTTGCCGAACAGCCAAAAACTCCAGCGAAGAAATTTGATAAACCCGAGCCCAAGACCTATAAGAAAGAGTATGGGCAGGCTAAGAAAGTGCCTTACAAGGAAAAACAGGCGCCTGATCCTAAGTCGTTCTTTTCGATAACCACGGTTTGGAAAGAGCCAATCTACAGGATTCTTTATCGAATAAAGAATCAGCCTTTCTTCAAATGGCCCCCAAGTCTAGGTGGAGATAAGGAAGCAAAATGTGCTACGAATCAGCACTGTAGTTACCACAGGGATTGGGGTCATATGACAGAGGATTGTGAGATGTACAAGAAACATCTCGATGATTTGGTCTCTCGTGGTTACCTTAAGGAATTTATTCAGGACGATCCTAAAGATAAAGGGAAAGCAATGGAGTTGGATTACGAGCAGAATCCCAGGGGGGTAATCCATATGATACATGGATTGGCCACACCATACACGAGGAATGAGGTAAGATTGATGCAGAGGCAGTTCAAGCATGACCAATATGTTATGCGAGTGGGGAACAAAAGGGGGCGAGAGAAAGATATGCCCAATGAAGCTATAGTCTTTACAGATGAAGATCTGAAAGAGGTCCAGGTGCCCCACAACGATGCATTAGTCATAACCCTACGAATTGGGGAATATGACATTGAAAGAATCCTGGTAGATTCTGGGAGCTGTACAGAGGTATTGTATTATGATGCATTCAAAAAGTTGGGGCTGAAGCAGACAGATTTGGAACAATCTATTACGCCTTTGGTAGGATTTGGTGCAAGTGCAGTATGGCCCCTTGGAAAGGTGACAGTACCCGTTCGGGCAGGAACAGTGGTCCTGAGAACGGATTTTTTAGTTGTGGATGTACCATCCTCCTATAATGCAATCATAGGAAGGACTTGGTTACACAAGATGAGGGCTGTTTCTTCCACCTATCACCAGATGATGAAATTCCCAGGGTCCCACGGGATTGAAAAGATAAAAGGGAATAAAAAATCAGCACTGATTTCAATCATCAAGAAAGTTCCGAAGGCCCATCAAGTCCATACAGTAGAGGCAGATCAACCAACTGTTGAAGATGTTGGAAGAAATCCAACAGACAAAGTAGTGGAAGGCCTAAAGAAAATACAGATCAACGAAACTGATCCCGAAAGGTATTTTTTGATTGGAGAGTCACTACCGGATGAGGAGGAATCCGAATTGATAGGTTTCTTGAAAGAACATGTTGATGTGTTTGCATGGGTACCAGAGGAGATGCCTGGAGTGGATGCAGATGTGATCTGTCACCACCTAAATGTTGACCCACAGCATAAGCCCGTTATTCAGAAGAAAAGAAGGGCAGCAGTACAGCATGTTGACGCTGTTATTGAAGAAGTGGATCGTTTGCTAGAGGCTAAAGCAATACGAGAGGTCTATTACCAGAGTGGCTGTCCAATACTGTAGTTGTAAAGAAGAAGAATGGGAAGTGGCGTGTCTGTGTAGACTTCACAGACTTGAATAAAGCTTGTCCTAAAGATAGCTTCCCTCTCCCAAGGATTGATCAATTGGTTGACGCCACTGCTGGGTATGAACGAATGAGTTTCCTCGACGCATATCGAGGATACCATCAGATTGCCATGTTTGAGCCTGATCAGGAGAAGACTTCTTTCATTACACCACGTGGGTTATACTGCTACAGCGTTATGCCTTTTGGGCTAAGAAATGCAGGGGCGACTTACCAAAGGCTGGCTACAATCATGTTCAGGAAGCTTCTTGGCCAGACTATGGAGGTATACATAGACGATATGGTAGTCAAGAGCAGGACCAGGCAGGGGCACATTCAGGACTTGAAAGAAGCCTTTGGAATTCTAAGGAAATACAAGTTGAAACTCAACGCCTCGAAGTGTGCGTTTGGAGTTGGCTCTGGGAAATTCCTGGGTCACCTAGTGACTCTGAGAGGAATCGAGGCAAATCCTGATCAGATAACGGCCTTACAAAAGCTTCAAAGTCCTAAGACTACGAAAGAAGTCCAGAGGCTGACAGGGATGGCTGCGGCCCTAAACAGGTTCATCAGCCGTTCAAGTGACAAATGTAGGCCTTTCTTCCAATTGCTCAAGAAAAGAGAGGGATTCGAATGGGGAGCAGAATGTGAGCAGGCGTTCAAAGACTTGAAGAAGTATTTGGCTCAAGCTCCCCTCTTGTCAACTCCAGACCCAGGTGAGATTTTGGTTTTGTATCTGGCAGTTTCTGAACATGCCGTAAGTGCGGTTCTGTTAAGAGACAAGGGACCCGAACAGATCCCAGTTTATTATGTAAGTAAAACACTTCTAGACGCAGAAACGAGGTATCTGCCCCTTGAGAAACTGGTCCTTGCGTTAAGGACGGCAACACGAAAACTGCCACATTATTTCCAAAGCCACAAAGTTGTGGTTTATACCGAGTTTCCCTTAAGATCACTGCTACGAAAGGCAGATTTCTCTGGACGGATCTCAACTTGGTCTGTCGAGTTAAGTCAGTATGATATTGACTATCAGCCGCGCACTGCAATCAAAGGCCAAGTGTTGGCTGATTTTGTGGCAGAATTTTCACCAACTGTAGCACCTCAGCCTCCTACGAGACAGGAGCAAAGGATTGAACCTTCAAGAAGAAAGGGTAAGACGCTTGCCGAACAGGACCCTTTGGAATGGAAACTATTTGTTGATGGATCTGCCTGTAACACTGGTTCAGGCATTGGAATTGTTTTGTTCCCTCCCGGAGGGGTTATGTTGGAGCAATCTGTTCGGCTAGGGTTCAGTGCATCGAATAATGTAGCAGAGTATGAGGCTCTCCTGGTAGGATTGAACAGTGCAAAAACTCTGAAGGTTAAAAGAATCAGAGTTTATTGTGATTCACAGCTGGTGGTGAACCAACTGTCCGGCGAGTATGAAGCTCGAAATGAGAAGATGGCAGCCTACGTGGAGGCAGCCAAAAGTCTACTTGATACCTTCGAAAGGGTGTGTATAGAACAGATAAGCTCCGGACAGAATTCTCATGCAGATTCCTTGGCTTGGCTTGCTGCAGCTGTCCCAACTGAGCTCAAGCGAAAGGTAGCAGTTGGCTACTTGGCCGAGCCGAGCATCGGAAGAAGTATGGATTTGATCCTGGACGTGAACCAAGGACCAAGTTGGATGGATCCAATCGTAGAGTTTTTACATGATGAAACTCTCCCTACGGATAAAAAGGAAGCACACAAAATCAAAACCAAGTCTGCAAGGTTTTGGCTATCCCCTGATGGAAAGTTATATAAGAAATCCTTCACTGGGCCATATTTACTATGTGTGCATCCCGAAATGGTACAGAAGTTCTTACATGAGATACACGAGGGAACATGTGGAAGCCATGCTGGGGGCAGATCCATTGCCCACCGAGCAATTTCTCAAGGTTATTGGTGGCCACACATGCAGGAAGATGCCAAGGTCTATGTTAAAATTTGTGAGAAGTGCCAAAAGTTCTCACCCATGATAAAGACACCAGCCGAAGATTTGGTGCCATTAACTAGCCCTTGGCCATTTGCCCAAGTGGGGTATGGACATCGTGGGTCCACTGCACAAAGCAACAGGAAATCGGAAGTTCTTGTTGGTGGCCACTGATTACTTCACCAAGTGGATTGAGGCAGAACCTTTGGCCAAAATCACTGAACCTATGATAGAAAGGTTTGTGTGGAAAAGCATTATCACTCGATTTGGGGTCCCTTACTCTTTGATTACAGATAATGGGGCACAGTTCCAGAAAAAGTTTAAAACTTTTTGTTCCCAATATGGGATAAGGAACTATTACTCAACCCCTGCCTACCCTCAGAGCAATGGGCAAGCAGAAGCTTCCAACAAAATAATCCTTGATGGAATCAAGAAGAGGTTGGACAAGGCAAAAGGCAAATGGCCTGATGAACTGCCCCTGGTCCTGTGGGCCCATCGAACAACACCTAGGAGATCTACGGGAGAGACCCCCTATTCGTTGGCATATGGTACAGAAGCAGTCATACCCCTGGAAGTTGGACTTCCAACCAATAGGACTGCATTGGTTGAAAGTGGGGGTAATGACAGGGCTCTAGAAATTGCGCTTGATCTGGCCGAAGAGAGGAGGGAAAGGGCCTTGATCCATTTGGCCTCATACCAGGAACAGCTAATGAAAGGCTACAATAAACATGTTCACCCTCGAGAATTTGGTATTGGGGACCTCGTGCTACGAAAGGTACTTGGCAATACCAAAGTAGCTAATGAAGGAAAGCTTGGAGCAAATTGGGAAGGACCGTATCGAGTAACTGAAATTGCAGGCATAGGGGCTTATAGATTGGCTGACCTGGACGGGAACCCGGTTCCAAGGCCTTGGAATGTCCACAATTTGAGGAAGTTCTTTGTTTAAAAGACTTTTTTGCTTTTAAATTCTGTTTTAGGATTATGTTATTTTGCGGGGATTACGAAGACAATTCCATCGTTTTCTCCTTTTAGTTGCAAGGTGTACGCATAACGACTCCTTGAGTTTCATAATTACGAATAAAGTAGCAATTTTCGTGCATATTTTGTTTCTTCTAAGTATATAATTCTCTCTTGTCTTATAAATACGAATAACGATCAAGTTAACCCTCCTTCGTATTGGGGAGCAGGTAATTGGCATGAACGCCATAAAAACGCACGAAAATAAATCTGTATAAAAAGTACGAAATACTTGTTTGCACCAACGGCTGAGTACGAGAAACTTAAAAGTACGAGATACTTGTTTACATTAAAATATCCTAGTACGAAAAACCAGGACAGGTACGAAATACCTTACAGCATACAAACGAACATTGTATGAAAAAATCAATAAGTACGAAAAACTTAACCAATCTTTTAAGTACGAAAAACTTAAAACTCCCTATTACTCCTAAGTATGAAAAGACTTAGAAGCAATAGCTAAGTATGAGTACACTTAGAAATCTGTCCAAGTACGTGAGACTTGGGGAACATACGCAGATATGCAAAACAGACTTAGAAACATTCCTATGAGAAATTGGGATGCACACTTAGATCGATGATCAAGTATGAACACACTTGATAGGCATGTCAAATAACTAAGTATGAAAGACTTAGCATAAAAAACGCTTGGCCACGAAGGGCCCCTGCAAAATCAAAGCCACGAAGGGCCGAACAAACCAATGTAGTGCCACGAAGGGCCAAAATACCCGTGTTAAAAGTATTTAAGAGTACTGAAGCCACGCAGGGCTGAAGGTCACGGTCACGCAGGACCAGAAAAATATTTTTGTGATTAGGCGAAATAGATTCAAACTTACCATATCAGTCCAAATTCTGGACCTCGGGGGTAATGTTGCTTGGAACTTTAGCAACATTGCCGTCTCCGGCCGGTTGCTCCTCCAGGGTCACGGTTTCAGTAGTTGTTCCTCCGGTAGTTGATTGCTCGGGATTCCTTTCCTGAGATTCAGATTGAGCACCCTGGGACTCCATCTGAATCTCTTCATCAGCGTCAGCAAAATCATCAATCTGCTCCTCGATATCATCAACAGCAGGTTCCTCAGGATCATGAGGTTGCTGGAGACGTTTGCTGGGCAAATCGTTTTCTATCCAGAGTCTACAATCATCAGGAGCTCCCATCTTTGTAAGGCATGTCTCCCAGCACACGGCCCAAATTTGGTCCTGAATGCCAGGCATCTGCTCCACATAGCTTGCTGTGGCAGCATCAAACCCTTTCTTGAAACCATCTTCTTGAGCTGCCTTTTTTGTGCTGTCAATTTCGGACAGCGCCTGGCGAAGGTTTTCCTCAGCAGCATCCAGCTTCGCCTTCATACCATCGGCTTCCAGTTTAGCTTTATCTCTTTCTCTCTCCAGCCTCGTGACTGATCGGATCAGACTGGTGTTTTCGTTCATCAGCCTGTTCCTCTCAGCCTCAGTCTCTTGAAGCCTCTGGCCCGTTGTAACCATCTTTTGAATAAACTGAAAGGAACATTAAGAAACTCAATGTATAGGTGAGACATCCTAGGGAATCCCAAAGATGAGTATGGGATAAAAAGCAAGTATAACAGCTTGGGATTACCTTGATTCCACTGACAAGACCAGTGGATAAAAGCCGTTCAGAAGAATTGGCAGACTCTTTTAGCATGTCCACTGGCAGCAGCAACCCTTGTGCAAGGGCCAGTGCAGTCTCAGAAGAACTTGCACTATCCCCGACATTTATTGGCCGGTCACCTCTAGTGAATTGAGGGGCCCAGGCGTCGTGGATCACTTGTGTAACAGGAGTAACAGGCCCCAAATTTGCATCAGCTGCAGCTTGTGACTCTGAGGCCCCGGTTTCCTGATGCCTTGGGCGTTTGTCCCGATGGGCATCAGCAGCCTCAACAGAGCTGTCCTGTTCCCGAGGAGAAGAGGAGGATCGTGTGTTGGGGCCCCTAGAGCGACGGGGCGGTGGGGGAGCCTGGCCGGTGGATGCTGCTCTGCCCGGAGCACCACGCCCCCGAGGCGAGATTGTGAGAAGGGTGCTGAGGTTCAAGGGTTGGTAAGACATAGTACCTGAACCTGGAGGGGATGGAGAATATCCCGGGGAAGATGATTGGCTTGTGTGTTGTTGGGGAGCTGATTGTTCGGCTTGTTCTTGGACGGCCTCTTGTCGACGAGAGGACCTCCTAAGAATCAAGCGTGGCAAGGGGATTCCTTCCGAAATGGGAAATTCCCCTGGCTCTCCGGCAATCGTCACACCGGCGCTAGATCTTGAGCTTCTGGCTTTTGGAGCAGCAGTCGAAGTGGAGGCGCCACTAGTACTTGGGTGAGCGAGTCTTCTGTCGATGAAACCTCTGTATAACGGATCGTAGCCTAGTAAAACGCTTGCATCGCGCCCCCGACCAGCAGTTCGTGTACCTGTCACCCCTTTGTATCTCAGAACCTTGCTGATGTCCCCTGCCCGAATATGGCTTGGTTCTCTAGTCGGGCGATGGTTTGCATTTTTTGCTGAAAAAACAAAGGAATATTCAGTAAATATGGTTTAAAAACACAGACGAGCGAGGAAATTGGAATACGAATCAGAGAAACAGAAATTAGAGGCGTACGTGGGAAGCCCCATTCGTGGGGAACGTGGACACCCAACACTTGGCCATCTTCCTGTGGGCAGCATGCCCTTTGGAGAGAAAGGATTTCGTTCCTTTTCGCCATTGCGGCCCTTTTTTGATAATCGAGGGAGCGCGAGCGCAGGTGGCAAGCGCTCGAAAATACAGAGTCGCCACTCGGGTTTTGAAGGTCCGACACCCAAGGAACCGTATTTCGAAGCACCTGCCGTGCTATTTGATTTGAAAAAGTTAAGGAACCAGTCCGTCATAACCATATCTGGGTTCGGGAGCCAGGTTACGAGAGGGGAAGGGTTTTATGGCACCCCTCTCGCCCAATCCGGAGATCGGTCTCTACTTAGGCATTTTGAAAACATTGCGATTCTTCTTTTATTAATCAATTTTAGCCAATTAGGGCGGGGGAACAGTTAATCGGGGATTAAGACTGTAACACGTTTTGCAAGATGTGATCAAAATAGCATGGATGAGCAGTTAGTTAGTATAGGATGAGAACAGACTCCTGTGGGAGTTTAAACAGACCGAAAGCTCCTGTCTTGGAGTGTCGTGCACAGGAAGAAACCAGGTATGCACCGATCAAGTCAATGCATGCCGATCATACCTGCGCGCGCTAAAGACCTGCGCGCGCCAGGAAGCCTAAGCCCACAGCTCTTATTCTCAAACCTTCTGGTTCTGGAAGGACAGTGCACACCGGACAAACCAAACAGTTTAAACTCTCTGGGCTCTGGAAGGACCAGTGCACACCCAGGACAAACCAAACAGTTTATGCAGTCATAATATACAGTTTAAAGGCTGAAAAGCCTAATAAATAAACAAAAACACCCCATAAACAGTGTGGGGACAAAATAATAGCCTAAAACCAAGTTAAACATGCAAGGCCAGCCACTGATCGGGAACAGAATGGAACCGCCGCGCGAGGGTTCCAAACAGTCGCGCGATGGTGCGCCCTGGCGCGCGATGGTTACGCCCTGGCGCGCGATAGCTGTGCCTGGGTGCACTGGTCAACTCTCCTTTTGACCATCGCGCGAGTGTTTGGGAGCAGCGCGCGAGGGTATGGGCCGAACTTCCAGTGTCTGGTTTTGCACGTCCTGGGTTCTGAGACAAGTCCAAAATGATCCCAGGGGTACTCCAACAGAGCAGAACTAAATATTGAAATGCAAGCTAGCAATTTAAGCTCTAAGAAAAGCAATAAACTGATTTTTACATGCATCAACAGTGATCTATATCAAAATAAAACTATATAACAGCCATGAACATGAATAAGACAAGAAAATGCTAGCATCCCTTCCCCACGTGGACCAATCTCATGCAGACAGAAGTGTCGCGCGAGTGTTCGGGTCCATCGCGCGAGGGTTTGCTAGGCCACGGCTTTTGAAACCTTGCTAGCTTTAGGGCCAGGACTGGTATTGATTACCAGCCTTGACCCTGCCAGCCCCCCTCAGGGATCAGAACAGAGAGCAGAACAAAGGTGAGATATACCTTTGGATTTTGAGGTTTGAAAAGTGTTTGAGCTTTGAATTGAGGTTGAGTTTGAGGTTTGATTGAAATGTGAAAATGGGGAGGAAGAACAAGCTTTGTTCTTAGGGTGTCTTTGTATCTCTTTTATTAGCTTAAAAGAGTACAAAGCAAAGACCCTTTGTAATGCCAAATTTTTGTTAACCTTTGTGCTTGGTTTTTTTTTTGTAACCCTTTGAAAGAGAACAAATGGGGGATATTATGGAGAGCACCTTCCATTAATGGAAAGGTAGCTGCGGTTCAAAGAATGGAGGCCACCACGAGGTGAGGTTACTTGGTAATTAAGGCCCTGAATAAAGGTGATGGGGACAGTTTGGACCGTCGCGCGAGGGTTCCAAACCGTCGCGCGACAATGCGCCCGCACGCGATAGTGCGCCACAGCGCGCTGGTCAATGCTCGATTGACCATCGCGCGGCGGAGTCAAACCGTCGCGCGGCGGTGCGCCGCCGCGAAGGCGCCATGGCGCACGATGATTGCGCCCTGGCGCGCAATGATTGTGCCCTGGCACACATCAAAAGGGTTTTTGGCTTTTGGAAGTGGCTTAGGCTAGGTTAGGTTCAAGGGTTTTTCAAACACTCAAAGCTCAAACACTCGACATTCCCGGGGTGTTCTTGATCCATTTCATCATTGGGGAATCAAAAACCGTAAGTAAACTAATCTGGAAGCCCAGATTGGGGTGTCTACAGTAGCCCCCCTTTGATGGCACTTGGAGCACCATTGAATTGGTACAAGTAACGTCAAAGGTTTCTAGACACCCCTCAAGGCAATCCAGAGCAGAACATACTAGCAAAGTAGACAAGCATACTAACAGAATCCGATTGGTTGAATGGACGGATGACTGCCGCTTGTTGATTGAATTTGGTTTGCCAATGCCATAACATCGACTCGAAGAACGCCTTAACACGCTTGGATTTGCCAATGTCTCAACACCGACGGTTTAAATGCCTCAACGCTGATTTGATTTGCCAATGTCTCAACACCGACGGTTTGACCAACACGCTTTGATTTGCCAATGTCTCAACACCGACGGTTTGACAGGACGCTTTGATTTGCCAATGCCTCAACACCGATTGAAGAACGCCTAGGACGCTTTGATTTGCCAATGCCTCAACACTCACTGAAGAACGCCTAGGACGCTTTGATTTGCCAATGTCTCAACACTGACTGAAGAACGCCTCAGCACGCTTTGATTTTTGAACGAACAGATCATCAGTATAAATGATCGAACCGTTGAAGACTGGAAGGGAGGATCATCAGTATAAATGATCGAGCCGTTGAAGCCTGGATGGGAGGATCAGCGGTATAAATGATCAAACCGTTGAAGCCTGGATGGGAGGATCAGCGGTATAAATGATCAAACCGTTGAAGCATGGATGGGAGGATCGTTGAATTGGGAGGGCGAATCGCTATAAAAAGTGATCGAGCCGTTGAGGTTGGACAAGACCGGTTCGTTGATAGAGGCGGCGGATCGCTATAAAAAGTGATCGAGCCATTGGAAGTTGGACAGAACCTGTCGTTGTGTTGATCCAAGTAGCACAAATCAGTGGATATCATGCATAGAAGCAAGGCGGACTGCAGTTGGGGAGAAATCGGTGACAACTGCTGGGCTGTTTACTTGCTGCCTTCGATACCGGGCAGGCTTGCTTTGTCGTTTTGATGGATTTTTCCTGCGTTCAACATTTGATATACACACAATATGCAATGACATGTATAAAATATTGAAAATGCAGATGCAAGCTTAGGGCGGCTCCTAGAAGGACAACGACACCTAAGGACTACCACTGAGCCTCATTACCGTACTGTCTGTGCCTCTGAGACGCGCACCCAGATAGAAAGACGCTGAACGGGCTGGCGTGCCCCAATTGACGTTTGAGCAATGGAATTGGGCCTGCGTGCCCTTTCTTTGATGCTTCGGCAGGTGTGCCCCAGAGATGCTTTGCTTGGCCTTGGGCTGACGTGCCCCTGCTGCTTCAAAAGATTCCGCTGCTTGTGGATTATGGATACTAGGGTAGCAATGTAACAATTGCGTTTTTCAGTTTATTGACTCTCTTTTACAAGTGTTGAAGAGAATGCAAAAACTAACCACTAATATCTAATTTGCATTGACAATTGCTTTGACTCGACACACAGACATGCGCACATGTGTACAGACTCGCCTAGCTCGAATGGAAAAGGGGGAGAGAGTCCCGGGGTATAATGCGAACCCTCAGACACAAAGAATATAATGAAATTTTGGGCATTAATGTGCCAAAACTCACAATATTCCTGAACAGGTGAAACTGACACTTACGAAAAGTACAAAAGGTACAAAGACCTGTACAAACAAAATCGAGAAAAGCATCCCGACATGACAGTTGAAAAACTGGAAAATGTCGCAAAGACGGACGTAAGACGCAGATTATGACACGTATAGGCCCGGACTGAAACCGACACCCCCATGCAGTCACATCAAGTCCATATGACTTGTACAGCATGACAAGACTTGGCAAAAGCCCCTGGAACGACATTCGAGGGTAGTAGCTAACTGCTACTGTCTGCTGCAAGAAGAGTGCGCATGTTTGAGACCAACGCGCATCGCTTTGAACAAATGCGCTGCGTTTGCTTACACCAGACTTTGTTGAACTTAGAATAAACTGTGAGCCTGTTAAGGCTTCTAGCATTTCGTTCTGTTTTTGATGCTTCAATTATTTTTAAGACTTATGCTCAGCCTGTAAATTGAAGAAGCAGTTTGGTAATAAAATTGAAAGACGAAGGTTTTCCCCCTTCTGGTTCCTCCAATGAAGCTTGTCTTGATCTTCGATCCTCTTCGACCTTTGATGTGCACCAAAATGTCAACCATGGATCCAATTGATAGATTGTGACCGAGTCTCAAAGAAAGACTGCCTACGTATCCCAAGCTAGGGAATCAGGTCAAAACGTAGTTCAGGCCACGGTTCGACAGAGTATGACCGAGTCTCGAAGAGAGACTGCCTACGTATCCCAAGCTAGGGAATCAGGTCAGAACGTAGTTCAGGCCAAGGGTTAACTCTCGAGTATTTACCTCTCCTTTTACGCTCTAACTTTTGCCTAGTACCGCCCATTCGGGTCTTCGGTCTAGCGAGCTTTGATTGATTGCCTATTCATTTTTGCTTAAACCACCTTCATAGGTTTTGGTCTAGCTGGCTGCTCTAACTTTTGCTTGGAACTGACCACCCTTGGGGTTTTCAGCCCAACGAGCTTCTCACAGGGAAAAGTTACATTTGAATTGATCCAGGTTGACCATGGTATTGAATTTGTTGCCGTCGAGGTTGAGAACCTTTGGCTGTAGCCCTAGATAAAATAGCTTTGATGACGCAGGGTCAAGAGTGCTTCGATTGGAAATGCCTTGCTCCGGGCCGTTGTGTACATTTTCTCATTTGTGCTTGGCAAAACGCCACTGTTGCTGTTTTGAACATGGTACAAGGCCCGGAGCCTTCTGTGCTTCTGCTTTCTGGATTGGCACCCGGTAGCAGGGGATTGATACTTCTTTGTCTTAGGATCAACGCGAGGCGTGACTTGATGAGACCATGCCAAGACGTCGATGAATTCTTCAAGCCTATCTAACCGGGCGCAATGCTCCTCTGGGTGCGGTGCTTTGACCAACTTTGAACCATTGGGAGGTTATACTTGTCTTTCAAGTTTATTTGAATTACTTCTTCTTTTAATAGGCTGAGCATGCCTTTCGTCTTCCCTTTCGGCGAGGGAACACATTTCCTTGGGAATGATCCCATCGAAATCTATCCCTTCGTCATTAGGGTTTATATAAAAGCCAGCGAAGCATGTAGAAGCAAGATGATGCATATCATAAAAACCCTCGGGGTTGCCAAGTACAGCAGACTCGAAACTTGAAACAAAAGCTACGACGTGGAGGGCCAAGAGGCACAACCTCCGACTCAGAGCTAGACTTAGACAAACGCAAAAGACTCTGTGTCAGACTCAAACAAGACGCCAATGCAAACTAGACGCGGTTTTGAAAACGCAATTGATAAAAAGCTACCCATAGCTTCCACAAAAGAGGTAGGAACCAGCGGGTGTCAGGCCCAAGTAACAGCACTTCGGCCTCTTCAGCTTCTTCAGCCAAACCTACTCGATGCTCCTTTGAACGATGGACCTCAGCCAAACGGTCCTTTCCTTTGCAAGCCCCTCATCACTGTCAAACCAGATGTTGGCAGTGAAAGCCTCAGTTGCCCAACCTACAGCCATCATGTTAACTTCCGGTTTGGACGGGATGGATACGATGGGTTTGGGTTGATTTGCTGGGACGATATAGTGGCTAGGGTTGAATATGGTGGAGCTCGGGTTGATCTGAGTGGAGGTTATAGATACCTGACCAACCAGAGGGTCAGACCCGTGTTGAGGCAAGGAGTTGGAAATGACGCTGGGTTTTGGTGGAACTTGAACCGTGCTATCATCAATTAGATCTTGTATCTCGTGTCGGAGACGCAAGCAGTTATCAGTGAGATGGCCAGGCATTTGGTGGAAGGCACAGAAAAGGTTGGCATTGTAGTTGGCCGGAAGGACTTTGGGTGGAAAAGTTGGGGTCAAAGGTTTGAGATGCCCAGACTTGACAAGTTTCTCCATCACTGCGGACAGAGATGCCTCGAAGGCGAGAAGCTTCGGGGTTGTGTTCGAGATCGGAGGCTTTGAGCACTTCGTATTTGGTTGATATCGGCGGCACGACTGGAGTTGGAAGCTGGAGCATCGCTCCCACTTATAGCCCTTGGCGTAACCTTTTGAGTGGAGGAAGAGGATTCACCCTTTGGCAAAATGCCAGCTTGCAGCGCATCCTCGATGGCTAGGCCAGAATCGAAGAATATCTCAAAGTTGGCGGTCGCTTGAGCGAGTACCAAGTGCCTGGCATAGTCTGGCTGAAGATTGCGGGAGATGATGCGGAGTTGGTCTCTTTCGCTGGGGCGCTCGGTCATTAGAGCGGCTTTGGCTCTCCACCTTTAACAAAGTCCGCAAAGGACTCCTTTGCCTCCATCTTTGTGGATTCTAACTCTCGAGTAGTCATCTTGAGTTGAGAGTTGTAGCTATACTGTGAGACAAAGGCAGCCCCTATATCTTCCCAAGTGCTTCGTTTGGAGATGTCGACTGACAGAAACCAATGGAAGGCAGGCCCAGAGAGAGTTTGAGGGAAGAGTTGAGACATGGCCTCACTTTCCACACCCAACAGCTTCATTGCGGCATGGTAGCCATATAGATGAGTTTTGGGGTCACCGCTTCCGTCAAACTTAACCAAGTCAGGCATCTTGAACTTGTCAGGGAGCTTGGCATTAGGGTACAAACAGAGACGATCCAAGTCAATTCCCCCTGCACTGATTTTCTCAGACTTGGAGACTGCCTCCTCCAGCTTTGCCATCTTGGCCATGAGAGCTGCCATATCCGGATTCAAAATAGGCTTGCTACCTACCGGATTCGGGATTGCAGCAGGCGCACGAGCCTCCTTAGGGTTGAGTTGAACAATGAGACGCCCCTCGTGATTCGGATCTGGGACCAAGACAGGCTGTTCCTGGTCGGACTCATCGTCCTCGCCTTCCTCTTCAAGAGGAGGTGGAAGGCGAGTGTGGATAAGGTCATTCAAGCGGGCAATATTGGCATCTGTCTGAGCTGCCCTCTGTTGCATGGCGGTGATGCTATCCTGAAGGTTCATAAGCATGGTTTCCAGAGTGAGCGTTTGATCTGCCATAGCTGGCCTTGAAGATGTTGAAGAAAGGGAAGCCGACGGCGTGACTCTTTGTAAAATCGATGGTGAACCCGACTGTAGGGCGGCCAACAATGAACCCGGAGAAGCCTTCGTTGCAACTGACTGAGTTTCGAGCCTGACAAGTCTTTGAATTGGATTCCGAAGACGTTCCTAAGTAGGTTTGGTTCTTCCTTTCGGTACTCTTTTGCTTGGCGCAATGGCTTCAAACTAGACAGTAAAGTAAGAGAAAGCTCAGTGGCGTTCCTGCAGCAAAATGCAATGCATACATCGTTGTCGGTGTCCACCCTAGACTCTAGAACTAGAGACAAGTCTATCTCATGATGTTCGGACGCTGCCAAAATCCTCAGATTCTTTTCGAGGGTATATCCTTTGAATAGATCAAACTGATCCTAAGAGATGCCAAAACAGACTAAGTCTTCGACTAGTCCCTTTTGAAGATTCGACTTTGAACTTGGAACAACTCGGTATTGATGGCGTGACACCTTTACCGGGGTGGCGTGAGCGACAACGCGCTTTAGCCGGGGCGGTGTACGTGCGAAGCACGATAACCAAAATGACATCAATATCACGACATCAATACTTTGTGGTTCCTTATTGTCGATTGAATCCGCAATCAGGCATGAGCCAAGGATTTAGTAAGGTTTGATTTCTCTAAGTCTCGTTGATCTAAGGACTTTTGAAAAACTAAAAACGTGCATTATCGAGATGCACGACTCTTCATCGGGTCATAGCAGCATCCTAATAAGCATAAGACAGACTCGAAAGCGAGACAACCTAGAAGCCGCCCTAAACATGCTCCTACGTAGAACAGAATGTATGCATGTACAGTTCAAAAGACGAGTTTGCCTCACAAGTTTCAGATGTTGCTGGAATCCTCAGAATTCTTTTCGGCGATGTGTCCCTGAGTAGATCGACAGATCCTAAAAGATGTCAAAATAGACTAAATCTTTGGCTAGTCCCTTTTGAAGATTCGACTTTGAATTTGGAACAACTCGGTGTTGATGTCATGGCACCTTAACCTTGAACACGGCGGTGTATAGTGACAACGCACTTCAACCTGGGTGGCGCCAGCGACACGACATCACCACTTTGTTGTTCCACATTGTCGGTTGAATCCTTAAACGGGCACGAGCCAAGGATGTAGTAAATTTTGATTTCTCAAAGTCTCATTGAACTAAGGACTTTGCGATTGATAACGAACATTCAACAGAATGAACGACTCCTCATCGGGCCCAACAACGTCTTAGACAGTGCAAGACAAACTCGAAAGACAAAACAGCCCTAAGCATGCTCCTACGCAAAACAGTGCAAAACAGTGCATGCGATAGGGAAAGCAATAACACATAGGCAATTACGGGGTTAGATGCAAATAGATCTTACCCTGTGGGTACCTGTCCTAGTTTGGAGAGTTCTAATGCTCTGTATATGCAAAAGGTCGGTTTTGGTTCGTAACGGGTTCCTCGGACTAGGGCCACAGATATACCTTCCGTTACCCGCGTTTTTAGCAGAGTAACAGTCGAACGGTAGCATGACCCATCATCGTCGAAGGTTGTCGGTCATTCGGGGTCCCCGGGCTCCGGTAAACCGTGCCGGATTGCCAAAACGATCCAACGAGGCTTATCCCACATCGATGCAAATGAGAATGCTAGAAATTGATTAAGAGAAGAAGAATCGCAAAATCGCAAAATGCCTTTTCAAATTTGGCTCACTTTATTTAGTCCATCTTTAGAGGAAACTACGCAAGCGAACAATCGAAAAAGCCCCAGATTAGAATGGCCGGACACGAGGTCCTGTTAAATCACCATTCCAACCTTCGGCAGCGCGAAGCTCACCGTTTTGACAGACTTTTTAAGGGATTGTTCCCAAGTGTATTAAACTCTAAGTATAGATCAATATTAGTTCGATCATCCCCAGCGGAGTCGCCACTGTGGGCAGCATGCCCTTTGGAGAGAAAGGATTTCGTTCCTTTTCGCCATTGCGGCCCTTTTTTGATAATCGAGGGAGCACAAGCGCCTGGCGGCGAGCACTCAAAAATACAGAGTCGCCACTCGGGTTTTGAAGGTCCGACACCCAAGGAACCGTATTTCGAAGCACCTGCCGCGCTATTTGATTTGAAAAAGTTAAGGAACCAGTCCGTCATAACCATATCTGGGTTCGGGAGCCAGGTTACGAGAGGGGAAGGGTTTTATGGCACCCCTCTCGCCCAATCCGGAGATCGGTCTCTACTTAGGCATTTTGAAAACATTGCGATTCTTCTTTTATTAATCAATTTTAGCCAATTAGGGCGGGGGAACAGTTAATCGGGGATTAAGACTGTAACACGTTTTGCAAGATGTGATCAAAATAGCATGGATGAGCAGTTAGTTAGTATAGGATGAGAACAGACTCCTGTGGGAGTAAACAGACTTGAAAGCTCCTGTCTTGGAGTGTCGTGCACAGGGTGAAACCAGTATGCACCGATCAAGTCAATGCATGCCGATCATACCTGCGCGCGCTACTACAAGACTGCGCGCGCCAGTAAGCCTAAGCCCACCGCTCTTATTCTCAAACCTTCGGGCTCTGGAAGGACCAGTGCACACCAGACAAACCAAGCAGTTTAAACTCTGGGCTCTGGAAGGACCAGTGCACACCAGACAAACCAAACAGTTTATGCGGTCATAATATACGGTTTAAAGGCTGAAAAGCCTAATAAATAAACAAAAACACCCCATAAACAGTGTGGGGACAAAATAATAGCCTAAAACCAAGTTAAACATGCAAGGCCAGCCACGATCGGGAACGAGATGGAACCGCCGCGCGAGGTTCCAAGCGATCGCGCGATGGTGCGCCCGGCGCGCGATAGTTACGCCAGCGCGCGATAGCTGCGCTGGCGCAGTCAACTCTCCTTTTGACCATCGCGCGAGTGTTTGGGAGCGCGCGAGGGTATGGGCCGAACTTCCGTGTCTGGTTTTGCACGTCCTGGTTCTGAGACAAGTCCAAAATGATCCCATGGGTACTCAGCAGAATAGAGAACTAAATATTGAAATGCAAGCTAGCAATTTAAGCTCTAAGAAAAGCAATAAACTGATTTTTACATGCATCAACAGTGATCTATATCAAAATAAAACTATATAACAGCCATGAACATGAATAAGACAAGAAAATGCTAGCATCCCTTCCCCACGTGGACCAATCTCATGCAGACAGAAGTGTCGCGCGAGTGTTCGGGTCCATCGCGCGAGGGTTTGCTAGGCCACGGCTTTTGAAACCTTGCTAGCTTTAGGGCCAGGACTGGTATTGATTACCAGCCTTGACCCTGCCAGCCCCCCTCAGGGATCAGAACAGAGAGCAGAACAAAGGTGAGATATACCTTTGGATTTTGAGGTTTGAAAAGTGTTTGAGCTTTGAATTGAGGTTGAGTTTGAGGTTTGATTGAAATGTGAAAATGGGGAGGAAGAACAAGCTTTGTTCTTAGGGTGTCTTTGTATCTCTTTTATTAGCTTAAAAGAGTACAAAGCAAAGACCCTTTGTAATGCCAAATTTTTGTTAACCTTTGTGCTTGGTTTTTTTTTTGTAACCCTTTGAAAGAGAACAAATGGGGGGATTTATAGGGAGAGCACCTTCCATTAATGGAAAGGTAGCTCTGGTTCAAAGAATGGAGGCCAGCCACGAGGCTGGCTGGGGGTTACTTGGTAATTAAGCTGCCCAGCTGAATAAAGGTGATGGGGACAGGTTCTGACCGTCGCGCGAGGGTTCCAAACTGTCGCGCGACAATGCGCCCTGGCACGCGATGGTGCGCCCTGGCGCGCTGGTCAATGCTCCAGTTGACCATCGCGCGACGGAGTCAAACCGTCGCGCGACGGTGCGCCCCGGCGCGCGATGGTTGCGCCCTGGCGCACGATGATTGCGCCCTGGCACACATCAAAAGGGTTTTTGGCTTTTGGAAGTGGCTTAGGCTAGGTTAGGTTCAAGGGTTTTTCAAACACTCAAAGCTCAAACACTCGACATTCCCGGGGTGTTCTTGATCCATTTCATCATTGGGGAATCAAAAACCGTAAGTAAACTAATCTGGAAGCCCAGATTGGGGTGTCTACACTTCCCCAATGGGCTCGAAAGCTCCAGTTACGTATAGAAAATCCATCTCGTGGTCCCGAGCGGAGTCTGGCAGGTTAAGCACGAAACGCTTCTCTGCCTTTCTCACTTTCAGATAATACGTATTGTATTCTCGATTTAATACGATGCTATACCACCATTGAATATCCCAAATTCCTAAATTGGTTCCCAGAATTCTATTTAAAGCCACGACCCCCATTACCAATCTGAAAAAATTGGTGGATACTTGCATGGGATTAAGTCGATACCAGTTGAGGACACGACGAAGGAGTGTGTCAAGGGGGAAACGAACCCCACCCTCGACAATGGCCACGATTGGGACGCACGTTCTCTCCCACGTACAAGCATTTCTGATCGCGCCCAGAGGGGCAAGTTCTAAACCTACAATTTCAGGAACGTTATAATCCCTCCTAAATGCTGCCATTGCAGCTGGAGTCTCACAAAGTTTTCTAAATTTCCCTGGTTTGGGTTCCCTATCTTCATCCGCCATGGATGTTATAAGAAGCTCTAACAACAGTAGAGCGGAGTCTAAAAAATGGGTATGAATAGTGCCCTAACTCGAAAAGGAATCTGAGAAAGAGAATCTCAGAAATGAAATGAATAAAGGAGTGAGGATGAGAGTCTTACGAAAGATTTGTGAAGAAATTCCTGAGGAGGATTCGAGTTTGCAGACGGCGGCGATGACGGACTGAAGATGAACAGTTGCGACTGGTTATAGAGAGAGAAAGAGCAAAGGTTGGAAGGTTTGGTATGAAAACCCAGAACCCTTCTTTTCGAGTTTAAGGGAAAGAAACGGAGACGGAACGTCTCCGTTAGAACCCGTTACATGAAAGGTAACGGAAAAAGAATCAAAGAGAATAAGCGTTCTAAACGCCGTTAGGCGGAACGTCAGTTCGAATTAAATGCGTAGTGTACGAGGTACGCCACGTGGATTTATTACCTCGAGATAGTATAATGACTAAACCGCCAAAAGACATCAATGGAAGCCCAATAACTGTATCTACACGGGATCTAGTCTGTTCGGCTCTTAGTTCACTTTTTGAGCTTTACTCATCACCTTCGAGCAGTGATAATGAGCGAAAGCTGGGGAGCAATTGTAGGGAGGCATTACCGAACAGGTGCAAATAGTTGCCGAACATGTGGTGTTCTAGATCCGTGTAATGAGGAAGGTGATATGGGACCCTATATAAGATGAACGACGGCGGAAGTATCCGGTGCATCCAGAGGGCACCGGATTAGATTATCTGTTCGGCTGAGGTGGCCCAGTGACATGAGAAGTTATTAACTGGTACAGTCTGTTCGGCCTAGGTGGGCCGGTGACATGAGAAGTCATGTACTTGTGCAGTTTGTTCGGGAGAATCACATGCCGAACAGATGGAGTCATCTGATGAAACGATGTCTTAAGAGATAAGGCGATAGGAGTGTTCTGAAAAAGGAGCCCAGTATACGGTAAAGATAAGTAAAGGGACAGTCCTATTGTGGGACAAATTCCACGAAAGGAAGAGACCTTATGAGTAAGGGGTCTCAGTTGATTGGGCAAGAGATTCCCAGGGGAGCCAGGTTTCCTATACGAAGTAGGAGACCTGGGGCGATGAGGATGCTTGAAGAGCAAGTAAGTGGATATCTATAAATACAAGGTAAACCTAGAGGAAAAAGGTACGCAATAAGTTGCATTCATTCCACACTTCCTATTGATTTTTTTTAGGGTTTTGAGACAGTACGTGATACTAACTTAGGCATCGGAGGGCCTTTGCCACGAGAGGCAAAGGTGCGCTCACCCCTTGTCTGTTTTACAGGTTAGGGTTCAGGCGAAGGTATTAGGGTTCCGGTTGGGCACCACGTGAACAAAGAGATTCAGCGCTGTTCTAGTTACCATCTATTCTTCTCCACCTACATGAAGTTGCTGGATGAAGGGGTCAGTGCTGGCACTTGGGTTTTGCTGCTGGGAAGCGTTGGGTTTGAACTGACGAACGGGTTAAAATGGATGGGTGGGCTAGGTTGATGTGGAGGGTTAGTGGAGCTTGAGGGGTTATTTGGGCTTGCAGAGTTGACAGGGTTTACAGGAATGCTAGGGTTATTCTGTTGTGGTGGTGGTCCCCAGGATGAGCTTCCTTGCTGGAGGTTGGCGGGCTGGTACACCCTACCCCTTCTGGTAAGATTGTTGATTGTTTTGGGAGCAGGCTCCCACCAAGTACCCTCCCAAAAGTTGGAGAGATCAGTGTCGGCCTTGCGTTTTCCTTTGTCGAGCTTTGTTTTCTCCAGGGAATCATTGAGAATTTCCAGGGCATGCAACATGTTCTCTTCCTCCAAAGAATTCCAGAAGTTGACATTGTTGCTGTTGCTGACCTGTAGGGAGCCTTCATCCAACATAGCCTTGTTGACAATCAGTTCTTCACCATCAACCCATATGTTTACCAATTCAGATTTACCCCAAAGGTCTTCAGGATCTAGCACACAGATATTGGGTTCATCGGGGATTTCAACTGTCGGTTGAGGGAAGAACTCATCAATGATGTACTCCTGCGGAATGAATGCATGATCTATCATATGGTCAAGGGCGTCAGAGCCTCTGGTGAGATTGACAATGGTTCTGACAGTGAGCCCCGAGAACATACGGGGGTTCATCAGGTCCATTTCTTCCTGTACTTCCTCCTCTCGAAAGAGGTATGCCAGAGACGTCTCATCCAAAGGGTCAGAATCGTCAATCCAGTGCCACCCATTGGGCTCGGGCTCCCACTCCCATTCATCTTCATCCTCGACTGGTTCCGGTTCCAAGAATAGAGCAAACAGGGAATACCCGTCCAACGGGTCGGCCATCATCTCTTCCCAGTCCTGTCTCTAATCGCCATGTTCCAAGTCTTCTACCTGGTGTGCATCGAGCGACACAGGCCACACTCCAGTTACAAGAGCCCGGTTTTCTACTGCAAAGAAGTCGCTCGCCAGATCTTCCCACCTCCTTTAGAAGTCCCAATCTACAGACTCGAGTGCACAGACAGCATCCTCAGCCGGTATCTCGACAATCGATTTGGGTTGGGTGGTAGGGACAATGTAAAGGCTTGGGTTAAATGTGTGGCTTAGGGAAATGTGATTGGCGTGGGCATTCGAATGTTTCGGGAGCGGGTTGGAGACGGTATTGGGCTTTTATGGTGGCATGGGGATGGTCTTGTTATCAATGAGGTCTTGAATGGCGTGGCGAAGGCGGAAACAGTTGTCAGTTAGGTGGCCCACGTTCTGGTGATAAGCACAGTATGCATTAGGATTGTGGGATGCGGGGAGCTTTTGAGGTAGGGGAGTAGGGGTGAGTGGCTTGAGCACACCACTTTCGACCAACTTCTCGAGCACGGCAGAGAAAGGTGCTAAGAATTGAGCGAAAGTGCGGGGTTGGGAACGAGGTTGACTGGTTTGGGTTACGATCTGGTTGACGGGCTCAGCTTGAGTTGTGCTTGAGGAGGTGTTGGGAAGGTTGGTATAGCCGGCGTTGCCGAATAGGGCGTTGCTGTTTCCAGAGTAAACTTTCTTGGGTTTGGGGGCAGGTTCAGGTTTGTTGGGGATTCCCAGCTGAACCGCTTCTTCGACGACTAAACCTGTATCGAAGAATGTTTTGAAGTCTGAACATGCCTGCGCCATAACCATATGCCTCGCAAGATTTGGCTGAAGGTTCCGGACAATCATTCGGAACTGGTCCCTGTCGGTCTGTCTATCCTTCATCTGCGCTGCCTTTGCTCTCCACCTTTTCACAAAATCGGCAAAGGCTTCCTTGGCTTCCATCTTTGTTGACTCCAGTTCATGGGTGGTAACTTCCAGCTGAATGTTATAATCATACTGCGCTATGAAAGCCGCACATATGTCCTCCCAGGATCGTTTCTTCCTTTCGTCCAGCAAAGTAAACCAGTGAAGAGCGTGGCCCACAAGGGTCTGTGAGAACATCTGAGCCATGGCATCCTTTTCTACTCCCCACATGGATAGTGCTCCTATGTACCCAGTCAAATGTGCCCTGGGTCCCCAGTTCCGTCGAATTTAGCAAAGTCTATGGGCCGAAACTTTTCTGGGAGCTTTGCGTTGGGAAACAAACAAAGCTTGTTGATGTCAAAGCCCGTCGATGCAATCTTCTCATTCCTTGCTACCGATTCCTCCAATTGGGTGATCTTTGCCAATACCACTGCCATTTCGGGATTCTGAGGGGTTTCCATCTCGAGGACCAGCTGTTCCGGGTTCTGATTAGGATTCGGGTTTGGATTCGGGTTTGGGTTTGGATTTGGATTTGGGTTTGGGTTTGGGTTTGGGTTTGGATTTGGATTCGGTGGAAGTCGTCATGCAACCCCGGTGGTCATCATCATGAGTTGGGCGATTTGGTTGTCGATGCGTTCGCCCAGTCGTTGGATAGCTTGCCTGATCTGCCCCAATTCTCCATTCGGGTTCTCTGGGTTTGGTTCCGGGTTTGGGTTAGGGTTTGGATTCGGATTTGGGTTTGGGTTGCCTCCGTTTGGGTTTGGATTGCCTCTGTTAGGGTTTGGATTGCCTCCGCTTGGGTTTGGATTACCCCCGTTTGGGTTGAGGTTTGGATTGAGGTTTGGGTTGAGGTTCCCGATTTGTAGATCCATCTCCACCCTCGAATCTGATGCACTGACGGGATCTGCCTGAAGTTGAAGCCGTTCCAATCTCTGTCCCAAGGGTCTGGTCCAGGAGGGTATGATATCCTTCTTCTTTGGCCCAATTGCTTAGAACTGACAGCAAAGCAAAAACTGTGCTTAGACGCGGTCCCTGTTTATATTTTATGAAATTTGTGCATAGCTTTTAGAAAATGTGCATCACCATCACCGTCATCGACTCTGATTTTTCAAAAATGACTGAATATCCTTCATGAGAGGTTGCCCTGATCCTCGAATTTTTAGGATGTATCCTCATTTAGGAGGCATCGTTTCCCAAAGGATGCTAAAACAAGTTAAGTATTTGGCTAGCATTTTGTCAACAAATCGACCATTGGTTTGGAATGACTTGGGGTGAACAACGTGATACGATAACCGAAGTGGCGTAAGCAGTGCGTTCGCTTTTAGCCTGGGCGGTGTTGGTATCACGACGTTCCACTTCCTTGTCATTCCTTCCTTTGGTTAATTCCCTGATTAAACACTAGTCAAGGAGTTAACTAAATTTTAGCTTCCCTTAGGCTTTAGCTCAAGGACTCACATGGTTAACAACACACATTAGGGTGCGTGACTCTTCATCGGGTCTTGGCACATTCCCAAAGACCGCGCGAGCGAGTCTCGAGAACTGTGGCTGATAGCATGTGTAGACACCCCAATTTGGCCTAACGATTATTTCAAGTCCCACCTTGGGACCATCCCGATGATGAAATGGAAACAGTGATTGCTGATTGCCTCTTTGAGAACCTTAGGATTTTCGGTAAGAACTTTGAGCCACTTAGAGGACCCAATTCAAAGCCATACAGCCTTTCAGACAGAAATACAAAAGCCTAGGAGAATCCATCTGTCGGCCGTGACATCGATCCCACGGCCCTAACATCATTTCCTCACCCGAGCAACCTGTTGCTAGCAAAATATCCCAGAGAGATCAATCCCTCGGCCGCAAGATCTATCCTTCGGCCGAGACATCCATTCCTCGGCCGTGATATCCTTTACTCGGCCGCCAGATCGACCTTTTTCCAGACTCTGGAACGTGTTCTGTCAGACGTTTGATCCAACTACACTACCTTCCCGATGCGTTCGGGCTACGCTCAGAGATTACGACGTAGAGTTAGAGATGCATTGCAATTGCAATTACCATCTCGTGATTTGATTGGCCGGAGTGAGTCACCAATTGCCTATATAAAGGGTCTTTGGACTCCGAAAATAAACACACGAAATTCATTAGAGAATACACTCTCTCAAGCCTCGAAACTCTGCACAAATACTCTCTCAATCCCATATTCCAAAAGCCCTAACCTCCCGAAGGCAGCCGTCAATCCGGCGATCAAACCCCGAAGTTCAAACCCTAACCCTAGGGTTTTCAATCAAGCAATCAGTCAATCACGCCTAATCCAAAGCAATCAAGCAACTGAGGGATCAAGGTGGCGAGGCCCAACGGCCTCTGGTTTGTTTTATTTATTGTTCTTACGCTTAATCACAACTTTCTGAATATCTGTTAATCTTTCTGTCTAGTGTGAGGAAGAACACCGACCGGGGCTTCGATCCCTCGGCCGGTACATCAAACCAGGAGGATCCCTCGACCGTGACATCCATTCACCGGCCGCGGGATCCCTCTCCCTGGGACAGTTTGTTTGCTTTTCTGCTTTCTGATGCATGCTTTATCTATCGCACTGGCTCACTTTGCTTACTGTTTAAAGGAATAAATAAACAGACTATGTGTTGGAAATAAACAAAGCATCTACACGTCTTATGTTGAATAACTATGGGCCAGTCTCACGGCTGGGCAAAAAGGGGTGCCTAACACCTTCCCCTTATTGTACTTTTGGCTCCCGTATCCAGAATCTCTATCTGTTTTTCCAGTTTTAATAAACTGGGTGGCGACTCTATTTTGATGATAACCGCTATCATGTGGCGATATTCCTAGCCATGGGAATGTCCATGATTTTGGTTTACGAAGCGAGCAACCAACCAAGCAAACAAACGTGATCAATCTGTATGGCGATGCCCCGTTTGGGAGGTGTCTACAGCTTGATGATGCAAGATGAAATGTAGCACGTAAACAAGATATAGCACGTAATCCTACCCTGTAGGCTCCTGTCTTAATTTGGAAGGATCTATGGCTTGCTAAGCATATACAAAGGCCGGTTTTGGCTTGAAGAGGGTTCCTCGGACTAGAGTCAAAGTATACCTCCCACTATTGAGCGTACACCCAATAATGGTACAAGCGGTAGGGATGACTCATCACGGTCGAGGGTTGCTGAGCATTCCGGGATTCCCCATCACCGGCAAGCCGGGTAGGATTGCCGAAACACAACAGCGGGGCTGCACAAGATATATATACAAGAGATAGACAATGAAACAAAATAACTTTGAAAATCCCACAAACATTTTTCAAGCTTGGCTCTCGGGTTTAAATGATGCTTAAGGAAAGTGAACCGTTTTGTCAACATGCCAACTTTTTCTCAAGTATCAATTAAACTTTCTCCCCAGCAGAGTCGCCATTGTGGGCTACCACAGCCCCGGGTGGATCGGGGCGGCCCGAAAATCAACTAGTTTTTTTAATCGAATCGAAAAAGTTTGAAGAGTCGCCACCCGGGTTTATGGTTAGCCATCAGAGAAACCGTTTTGATTTGAAAAGGATTGATTTGAATTGAAAACCAGAGATTGCTTTTGAGGGTTCGGAAGCCACGTTACGAGGGGGGAAGGGTTTTACGGCACCCCCCTCGCCCGATACGAAAATCGGTCTCTACTAAGCGTTTGTGGAATTTTTCAAAAGGATTTTGTTTCATTAAGCATGTAGCAAGTATCCACAGGTATACCAAATAGACGTGCATGCATGTGCATATGTACAGGAGGTGATGAAATGGCCATGCATAAAATACAAGATAACAGAAAATGGAACCCTGTTACTGGATTCACTCTCGAGCGCTCGGGAGTGGTCTCGAGCGCTTGGGAGTGCTGACACTCTTCCTGCAAATTTTGTTAGTACCAACAGGATATAACACTAAACTGTAAACTGAAATAAATTTAAGCACATTACAGGCTCAGCAGAGGACTTGATGAACTGAGACAGAACCTCAATCTTTCAAATCATGCATCCTTGCCGTTGCATGATCAGACCTACATCTTTAAAAGAGCAAATGGACGCATCTATGCATGCAGAAAGTCAGACAACACAACAAACTGGGGGGAAAACGGATTACAGTGGCATGCATGCACTCCCGAGCGCTCGGGAATGGTTTCGAGCACTTGGGAGTGAGCTGCATGTCAACTAATTTTCAAGCAGGAAATGACACTACATTGACATGCAAGCACCCTTGTTTTGATCTTTCCTAGGAGGAAATCTTCTTCTTAACTTTTGGAAAATGTTATCCTTACTTGAAAATTGGGTGAAAAACGTTTCTGTTTTAGGAAAACTGATTTTCTATGTCCGCATGCCACGATAAAACCATTTTATCTTAGAATGCACCTCGCCCCCAGCCTGCTGTTTACCAAAATGCCATGCATGGAACTGGAAACAGTCCCGAGCACTCGAGAGTGTTTCCAGTAGGGGTTTTGAGAAAGACATTTTGTGAACCCTTTGCTCTTGTTTTTACACTAAGGTCTCCCAACCATGCATCCAGCATTAAAGGCTGAGACAGGCTGAGAGACCCCCCTCAGAAGGGAAAAACAGCCTCTTTGTTTGAGATTAAAATAGAAAGATTTTCTACCTTTGGTTGGAGCTTTGCTTCTTGGATGACTTTGGAAAATGGATGAAGAGAGAAGAATACAAGAAATCAGAAGCTAAGAGTGTTCTGAGTTCCTTGCATTTTCTGATGTTTTTACTCTTTGAAACTTTGTTTTTGAAAAACTTTGTGGTTGGAAAGAAACTTTGAGCTTGAGAGAGTTGTTGAACAGAGTAGGAGGTTTTCAGAGAGAGAAATTTTGTGGTCCTCTTCTCAGCTGAAACCAGGCTATATATATAGTCAATATAACCTATGGTTTTGAAAATGAAATGGATTTGAATAAAACCTTTTTTTAAGAGGAAAATCTTCTGGCCTGATCTTCTCTGACTGAGGTTGAGTGCTGACTTAAATCTTAGCCGGCTCAAGATGGCTGTCATGATGAGTTGCATGGATAGTGGGAAGCCCTGCCATCCATTGGGCAGCACAGAAGACTCGAGCGCTCGAGAGTGGTCTCGAGCGCTCGGGAGTGAGCCAGGCCAATGGTTTTGAAAACAGTTTTGAGCGCTTGGGACTGCTTCCAAGCGCTTGGGAATGATTTTGACCATTTATTTTCCTTTCAAAAGTCCCTCAAGAAGCATTGCTCTGATTAATCCAAGGCTTGTCTTAATCCGAAATCATCATCGGGGAGCCTCAAGGCCACAAATTAAGGAAATTTGAAAAATTCAAATTGGGGTGTCTACACATAGTTTCGTCAAGAAACCTCCAAAACAAATAAGGTCACTTTTGATTCTTTTAAGTGGAGAACGTACCAACACTTGAAATTCATCTGGAAGAGATTGGTTCCTAATCTACTATTTGAATATGGTTTTGCGTCTGTTTCCCATTTCCTACAGGCCAAGTCGGAAGTGGATCTATATATGATGAAATATGAAATACACATAACAGGAACAAACTTGTATCCACCAAATCACCAAGCAACATGAATCCCTGACCTCTCCAAGAACATAGTTGAAACCCAGTTTCAAAAGTTGTGACCCGTGAAGGGTATGCTTGAGTTCGATTATTCCGTTAACTACCTGTGAACTCCTACCATAACTTTGAAGATGAATCAAACATGCAACACACAATATCTAATTTGCAAATCAAATGGTGGAGATTACAGATTTTGAGATTACTTACTCAAAATGTGGGGACTCTTCAAGAATGGGGAAAACCGGAGCGGAGGAACTCGATCTGATCTTTGTGATTGGGTTCAAAGATCTGGTTCTGTAGAGAGAGAGAGAGAGAGAGAGAGATGGGGGACGGCGGAGAGGGGGCGATGGGAACGTTGCACAGGATGAGAGAGATAGGGTTTGAGAAGTATGGAAGCGTGGGGGGCTGCACAGAGACAAAATGAAAATGGTGGAGGGATAAGAAAGTCATTTCACACTTCGGCTATGGGGGATCCGGATCCTTAAACGACGTCGTTTTGGTGGCTAGTTTTTAAAAAATAAGAAGGCAGCACTTTGTGGAACAAGAGATCGATCGAGGGACCAGTAGATAGATCGATCAAGCCGGATGTTGGTGGAATTTCTTCGCAATCCCATCCTCCTGAAACAGATTTTGAGGCTCCATCCGATATGGGTAATGATGCTTTGCCCCCTTTTGATGATGACACGTATATCCCTCCAGTCCACATAATTGGGCGTGGGGGTTCGTTGCGATATCGCCCCCCTCTCGGTGACGTCCCACCTAAGGTCTTGCACAGAGAGCCGGAGCAGCACTTCGATTTTACCAATGTGAAGGTAATTCTTCTCCTGTCAATGATATTGCTTGCATAAGAATTTATGAAACAATGATTGATATTTTCAGAAATGAAATTGAGTTTTGGAAATTGCCCCCTGTGTAGGCGATATCTTTATGCATTTGTATTGATCTCTTATCATTTTTCCAGGCAAATGAGAAGTTGCGCATGTGGGGGAGCTCTCCTCAAGTTTTTGAGTGGTACGAGAGGCTTCCACAGGATGCTAAGGATGCAGTCGCCTTGCCCGGTTTTGAGCCTTTGATACTCGGCTTTCATCATTACCCGACGCGAGTACTTGAAACCCCGCCAAGAACTACGGCTTCCATAGCTGGAGCCTTGCCCGTGTCCCTTGACGCGGTAGGAACATTGGATGACGGCGCGGACGTGGTGTCAATCGGAGGAGGTGGAGGCGATGAAGCCATGACAATGAACGACAGCAAATTGGAGGAGAGAGAGGAACTACGACGGCAATGGCGACGGTGGGGGGATGGAGTAGTTTCAGTCTCGAACGAGAGAAAGAGAGGAGGAAGAGAAAGATCAAATGAGCCGTGAGATCGATCAAACTTAACTTAAATCGATTTTCTAACTTTTGGCTTTCTCATGGCCGAGACATCAATTATTCGGCCGAGAGATCTATCTACTGGTCCCTTGATCGATCTCTTGGCCTCCCAATCTATTTCCTACAACAGCAGCAGATCTTGCTCGGTGCACCAATTCAAGCAAAAATGAGGTTTTGGGTGCATGACCAGCAAAACCAATGATGAGTATTGACTAAATCAGTTCTGGGGGCATTTCTAAGCTAAAACAATGTGGTCAGAACTAGCCTCGAAGACATGCCTGAGCACGAAAAACGTCAAGCACCAGCATTTACCCGCATCCAAAATTTTCTGAAGCTCTCCACAAACTACTGGTCGCTTGGTCGCCAAGGATTATCAAACCCAAGCTCTTGCTCCCCAAAACCCAAGGATCCACAATACCTCAGGCTCTATGCCCCAATTGCTATACTCCCAAAGTACGACAGCCGTCACATCCTGGGTTCCCTCAGCAAGCCTTATGACCACAATTCGTTATTTTTAGCTCCACAGCTCCGTACTCATCACCATCTCTATCAGGTTACTCAGCATCTACGTGCTCACTACCATCAAAACTAGTCAATGGCTCCCCATCTCGATGTCCAACAGCTCTAAGCTCACCCAGCAGCCCTGAGCTCGTCATCTCAGCAGTTCCATTCCACCATCCCATGCAGCTCTATATACAGCAGCTTTACGCTCGCTACCTCAGCAGCTTCACATACTCCAAGTCATTCAGTAGCTCTACGCCCGTGCTCACCATCTCAGTGGCTCTATGTCCGTATTCGCCATCTCAATAGCTCTACGCTCACTACCTCAGCAGCTTCACATACTCCAAGTCACTGAGCGGCTCTACGACTGTATTCACCATCTCAGCGGTTCTACGCCCGTATTCACCATCTCAACAGCTCTACGCCCATATTCACCATCTCAGCAGCTCTACGCTCGCTACCTCAGTAGCTTCACATACTCCAAGTCACTCAGCGGCTCTACGCCCGTATTCACCATCTCAACGGCTCTACGTCCGTGCTCGCCATCTCAACGGCTCAATACCCCATGCTCACTATTGCTCAGCAACCCCAAGCTAATCGTTTCAGTAGCAGCTTCGCATACTTCAAAAATATTCAGCAGCTCTAAGCTTACTCAGGGGGCTCTACACCCATATTCACCATCTCAGCGGCTCTACGCCCGTATTCACCATCTTAGCAGCTCTACGCCCATATTCACTATCTCAGCTGCTCTCCACCCAGTTATCTAGTGGCTCTATGCCCACTATCTCAACTGGCTCTACGCCGTAACCAATAAAACAAGATATCATCTGTTCTCAAACTCTACACTTGAATGCTCAAAATCCAACATTTTGAATGCTTGAAGCTCTTCGAATGCCCAACCACTGTGTACTGGATGCTCAAGTTCTACACTCAATGCTCAAGTTCTATGCTTGAATGGCCAACCACTCCGTACTGGATGCTCAAAACCTGTACTTTGAATGCTCGGATTCTACCCTCTGATTGCTCGAGCTCTACGCTCTGAATGCTCAAGTCCAGAACTTGAAAGAAGCTCTACGCTTAAATCCAACACACATGCACGGGGCCGTGCACATATGCATCAATTACATCACCATTATCATATCTAATTAATCATCATCATTTACATATTTTGCATCTCTCTCTCTCACTCATGAAACAGGTCAATCCTGCAATCAACCGGCTATACGCCTCATTGATCGGTCCAGCGCCCCGATCTTCTGGCTCTACGCCAAAATTTATGATGGAAAAGCTCCGTGCACAGACCTTCAGACTACAGCTGGCTCTACGCCTCAGTTCAATCAGTTCAAGCTCTAAGCTCCGATTCCTCAGGCTCTCGCCTTATAACTGCTACCGACTCTACGCCTCAGTTCTATCACTTCAAGCTCTAAGCTCCGACTCCTTAGGCTCTCACCTCATGATTGATATCGGCTCCGCGCCTCGGTTCCCTCATCTCAAGCTCCGTGCTCCAGTTACTAGCCTTGTGCCCCCCATATCTCAAAATTGGCATCCGATTGTCTCTAGCAGATGGTTCGTATTCTACCACTTACATCAATTCCTTCCAGCTTATTCGCAAGGATAGGCTACTCTACCGAGCTCCCCTCAGTCAAAGTAAGGATGATCAAGAAAAGCAAATGACTCACCCGTTGTGTATTGATCTACCCCAAAATCCTGAAGATGCTCTTTGCAAAAATTTCTTCGGCAGCTCCGCGCTCCTTCAACTATTCTCCGCCAAAATCCTGGTCTAGCCCAGGTACATTGCATTACGGCTTTTTAAGCCTGAAGGTACATCTTCTATTTCTAACCCTTTGAACTTTTTCTTTTTTTTATTGCCCCCCGAACTATGGTTGATCTGAATTTCCCTTGTGGAATACATAGGCAGCCTCCTGGCCCGACCATTACAAAAACCTTTTTTAAAAACCCCCTTGGAATAGTGGTTAGACCAAATTGAGATGACAATCACACCAAGTGATTTTGCTTTGCTTACAGGTTTGAGGGTTGGCGGTGATCCTCTTCCGATCGACCCACGAATTCTCAAGCGGGAGGGTTGTGGGCAGCATGCCCTTAGAAAGGATTCCGTTCCTCTCCAAAAGCAAGGCCTTCGGATCGAGGGAGCGTGAGCGCGGATGGCAAGCGCTCGGAATACAGAGTTGCCACTCGGGTTTGAAGGTCCGACACCCAAGGAATCGTATTTCGAAGCACCTGCCACGCTATTTGATTTGAAAAAGTGAAAGCACCAGTTCGTCATAACCATATCTGGTTCGAGAGCCAGGTTACGAGAGGGGAAGGGTTTTAAGGCACCCTTCTCGCCCAATCCGGAGATCGGTCTCTACTTAGGCATTTTTTTGTGAAAACGTTTGCGATTCTTCTTTTATTAATCGATTTTTAACCAGTTAGGGCGGGGGAACAGTTAAATGGGGATTTAAACTGTAACAGTTTGCAGGATGTGATAGATGGCATGCTTGCTCTTTTGAAACAGTTAGTATAGGTAGAGAACAGACTCCTGTGGGAGTTTAAACAGACTGGAAGGCCACTGTTTTGGAGTGTCGTGCGCAGAAAGAAACCAGCATGCACTGATCAAGTCACTGCATGCTAACCAAACCTGCGCACACCACTACAAAACCTGCGCGCGCCAGTAAGCCTAAACCCACAGCTCTTATTCTCAACCCTCTGGGCTCTAAAAAATGACCAGTGCACACCCAGGACAAACCAAGCAGTTTATGGACAGTTGATAGGCAGTTAGTATACAGTTTAAAGGCAGAAAAGTCCTACAAACTAATAAAATACCCCATAAATAGTGTGGGGATGAAATAATGGCCAAAGGCCGAGTTACCCATGCAAAGGCCACTCGCTGGCCAAAGGTGGACCTGCGCACGCGGATTGTGCCCTGGTGCACGCGGGTATGAGCCAACCTTCCAGTGTTTGGTTTTGCTCATCCTGGGCTCTGGGACATGTCCAGAAAACTCCCAGGAGTACTCCACAGTAGCAGAAATGCATTTTGACATTTTGAACTTGCAGTTTAAGCTAAGAAAAGCAGTAATCTGGTTGTTAGCATGCTCCACAGTGATCTATATAAATAAAAAGACACAAAACAGTGGAAAACCAATCCCCACACTGTCCTGCTCGCACAACCACAAAGTGGCGCGCGAGTACATGGGACAAGCGCGGGCTGGTTAATTCCACCGCGATTCTTGAAACATTGCCAGCTTTAGGGCCAGGACTGGTATTGATTACTAGCCTTGACCCAGCCAGCCCCCCCTCAGAGATCAGAACAGAGAGCAGAACCAAGGTAAGCTATACCTTTGGCCTTTGAGTTTGAATGGGTGTTTGAGCTTTAAGTTAAGATGAGGTGTTAGAATTGTTTGAGTGGAAGAAGAGCAAGCTATGCTCTTTATGGTGCTTAGGGTGTAAGCCTTTGAATGCCAATTTTTGTTAACCCTTTGAAAGAGAACAAATTGGGGGTATTTATAGGAGAACAAGGGAGTTAGGTCTGGCTGCAAAGAGAGGAGCTCAGCCAGTCTACGAGGCTGGCTGAGGGTGCTTGGTGGTTAAGCTTACCAACCCATAAAGGTGATGGGGACAGGCCTTGATCAACGCGCGCGTAATGCACCCTGGCGCACGTGGGTCAACGGTCAAGCTTTGACTGTTGACCACACCTGGCAGTTTGACCCGCGCGCTGGTTCTCAACCAACGCATGCCAGTAGGGTTTTTGGCTTTTGGAAGTGGCTTAGAATTAGGTTAGGTTCAAGGGCTTTGCAAACACTCAAAACTAAAATACTCGACATTCTCGGGGTGTTCTTGACCCATTTCATCATCGGGGAATCTGAAACCGTAAGTAAACTAATCTGGAATCCTAGAATGGGGTGTCTACAAGGGTGCTCTCAAGTATCTTCTGGGAAAAGTCCCTGAAGTGCCAACAGGTGGCCACATTACTTATTCCCGGCTTCAGGAATAGTTTGATTGTGCGGGTATCAACTCTGAGGTGTCGACACAGCAAGTGGTGAGGGCTTTTCTCCTTTACCTCCTCGGACAGACCTTGTTTTGCAATAAGGAGAATTCGGTACACGTTCAGTTTCTGGCTGCTTTGGTGAACCTGGATACTATAGCAGAGTTCGACTGGGGGACTCCTGCTTTGGCCACACTGTATGGACACCTTAGTGCTTGCTCCCAGGGAGTTAGTCTGTCGCTGGGTGGACACCACCGCGTTCTTAAAGTACAAATTTTGACATCCTGTGTCATTCCTTTTCTGCTTTAATTTCTGCAACTCATGCTTGTCTTTCATCTTTACTTGTAGCTCTGGGCTTTTGAGCACTTGTTACAGTTTCCTCCTCCGACGAGGCATAAGGAACCTAGGTTTGTTCCATGGGCGGCTCGCTAGTTGAAAGGAGTTCGGAAGATGCGGTCGCCTGCTATGGACCTTCTGGCCTGGAGGCGAGTTTTGGATCGTTTAACGGTGGATCAGATAGGATGCACCCTATTTCTTTCGTCTTCATTTGATTTCTCCACTTTGTTGTATTGATGTTATTTCCTTGATCACAGGTGCAATTCGATCCGTGGGATACCTTGCTTGATGACGCTCCTTTGGAGTTGACCTCGGTCCGGGCTTTGGACAGCCAACATTTCCTTTTAGAGGGGCCGTTCTCGAAAGCTTGGTACCTTGGAAAGAGGGTAGCGAGCCAATACTTCCCACGTTCTGAGGCGTTGCAGCTTGTTCCTCTTCCTCCTCCAGCTAGCATGAGATCGACTCATCTCTTAACGGGAGAGAGTTTGTTGCTTGCTCTCGAGAGATAGCCAGCCACGGGTTTTCTCCAGGCGGGAGATTACTTGGCCTTTCGTTTGGCCTCACTAGCTTTGCCTGCCACTACTGCTCCTCCTGTTTGGCCACGGGCCCCTAGCTTTATTTCTTTTCATAATGCTAACGGAGAAGAGGAGCGCTTGACGTTGACTCCATGTGCTACTCAGCTCTACGTGCTTCCTACTGGAGTTCAACAGGTAACATTGTGGATTTCAGTTATGTTGGGTTTTCCTTGATATGCTTTGTTGTGAAAACCATAATTTCCTTTGCAGGTGCCTGTTGACATAGTACAGGAGTGGTTGTGTGCATTTCAGAGTGCAGAGGCCCTGGTTCGGAGGCAGCGTAGCCAGATAGTTATGGTACGTATCCTTTAATTTTCTTCCTTCCATTCTGTTTCCTTGCGCAGATCTGAATATTTTGTGCTTTGTAGCTTGAAGCGGAGCGGGCGCCGACGGTGTCTATTACTCAAAGTGCTGGCGTTAGCGAAGGCGGGAGTACCAGAATTGGTGAGGGAGATGCTGGAGCTGACGATGGAGGTGAGGGACAGAGGATCAGTGTCCCAGTTCCTGAGTGCTTTCGTCCTTCCTTTTCTCGTCATGCACCCAAGAGGGGTCGTGGGCAATAGCTTGCCCTTTTCTTTGTACCTATATTTGTTAGTTCTAAAACAGACAATGATATGTATTTTTATGAAGCAACTTCAACATTCTTAGCAAGTTTTATGATTTAAACTTTGTTGTCCCATGCATGGTTCTGAGATGCTTCAGATTTGTATGCAATGGCTTAAAACAGGTATTTGCTATTTTGAATGAGCAATGAGGTTTTGTAGCAAATCTATCTTTTGGTAAGTGAGTTGAAACATTGGCCGAGGAATGGATTGCTCGGCCGAGGATTCCATTCTTCGACCGCTACTTCTATTCCTTAAAGAAGCTTGGACCTTTTGTTTTAGCCAAGTGGCGTTCATTCCTTCTTATGCTTGAATCTGATTCATGCCTTTTATTTGCTTTTGCTATTTCTACAGTCTCTTTGCCATGTTTTGGGATTTTTGGAATATCTTGTCCCTTATATTGATGACTTTTGAGTTAGAGAAGACGAGCAATGATTCTCGTGACCTTTTGTCTTTGTCAATTCTCTGAAAAATGACTAACTCATCTTTTGCGAGCTCAATACGCAGGGTTAGCTATGTCCATCATTGTGTACAAACTGTTTTGATATCTTCTCTCCACATGTTTTGGCCGCATCTCAATGTGAGATTGCCTACGTATCCCAATCAGGGAATCAGGCCTTTTTACGTAGTTCCAAAATCACCACCTTTGAGGTTGGGTTTCCACTCTTAGTTTTTCTTCTCACATGCTCTTGATTTTGCCTAGGTTACCTAATGGAGGTTGAGTCCCTAGCGAGCTTTCGAATGCCTTAACTTTTGCCTAGGCTGCGTTTTTGTATTTTCTTGTCCTAGCAGGCCTTGCTCTTACTTTTGCTTGGGTTTCTTGGGTTACCCAACGAGCGTTTCTCACAAGAGAGCTTCTATATTTCAGAGAGGAATTTGGTGGAGATGTTTTTTTTATGAATCTCCTTTGGTGTTTGTACCTTCACAATGGACAAGCTAACTCTGAGTGTTCTCACGGAGATAGCGTCTTCTTTCTAAGTTTTGACAAAAATCTAGTTCTAAGTAATCAGGGCTCGTCCCCGTTTTCCTTTTTGTTGGCAACATAAAGAATTAGATTCTTAAAATTTCCCTCCTTCGGCAAAGAGATTGTAGTGTATGGCAATTGCATTTCAAGGATCAAATCATTCAATAAGCACAAAATGAAAAGATAAAATGAGAGTTTATTTAGCTATAGGAAATGCCCAAACAGGGGCCCAAAGCGTGTCCTAGCTTGATTTAGGAAATGAAAGTAACGTTTAATGTTTTTGCCATGTCACTCAATCACTGCAGCATATCAGGATTTGCTCTTTTTTCCTTACCTTTCACAGTTTTATACTTTTCTTTGCCAAACAGAATCTTTAGGTCAAACTCAACTAGCACCTCGATCCAGTCCTCGGGAATGGGGGATGAGTTTGTCGGTTCTTCTTCCATATCACTGTCAGTCCATTCTTGATCAAAGAAGATTTGCATCCCAGGATGCCTTTGTTTGGTGGTTTCATCTTCCCATGTTTCTGCGAAACCACAAAATGGGAAGTCTTTGCCTTATCTTACAAACCAACCGTTTGAGTGTTTTGGGGGTTATGAGTTTCTCTTCTTTGACCTTGCTTCCTCTTGCCTTAGCTTTTTCCATACTTATCTTCTTTTCAATCTCGGCTTCTGTTGGGGTGTAGCCAAGACCAAAGGCGTATTGATTATGCGGAGGATCAATCATCTGTGGGATGCCTTGTAGTCTTTTGCCTAAACCCAATCCAGGACAGTAGTTATGCTTCTTCATCATCCGTATGGCGGGGTTGCTTATGTAGAAACTTCTTTCAGTCATCAAAGCTTACACAGCAGTTGCTTCCTCAAGACTGAACCCAGTAAGAAAGGTTTCTTCAGTCCATACTTCTTGCACAGGTGTGTTAGAATGAGCTCGGATTGATAAGTCCCCTAGGATGGTCACGACCTTTCCGTCTACTACAAACTTGACCTTCTGATGTAAAGTGGAAGGTACTGCCCCAACGTCATGTAGCCAAGGCCTTCTCAGTAAAATATTAAAGGTGGCTGGTATATCCATCACATGGAATTCCACATCTCTCTTAATCTTTTCCACTTCTACTGGCAGGGTAACACACCCAACCACTCTTCTATTTGAGTTGTCATAGCCTCTTACACCTTGGCTCGAGGGGCGTATATCAGCAGCACTTATCCCTAACTTGTCAAGGGTCCTTTGAGGACACACATTCAAAGCGGAACCGTTATCCACCAAGACTAGTGCGATCCATTTAGTGAGACACTAGAGAGAAATGTAAAGAGGTTTGTTGTGTGAAAGACCTTCAAGGGGCAGATCCTTGTCAATGAAAGCTATTGTTGGCTTTAGGGCTTTAGATGTCATTATAAAGCCTACCAAATCCTCAGGGGTGATATCGATAGGAACTTTGGTTTTTCCCAAGGTTTTGAAGGAGTTGTGATGCTCATAAGAAGACATGAGCAGCCCCGAGATAGAGATATCGGCTTGGATCTTCTTTAATTGCTTTAGCACCCTGTCTTTCTCAGGTTTGATCCTTTGGCTTTCTTCTTCTTCTTCCTGTAGACACCTCCCAAACAGGGCATCGCCATACAGATTGATCACATTTGTTTGCTCGATTGGTTGCTTGCTTCATAAACCAAAATCATGGACATCCCCATGGCTAGGAACATCGCCACATGATAGCGGTTATCATCAAAACAGGGTCGCCACCCAGTTTATTAAAACTGGGAAAACAGATAGAGATTCTGGATACGGGAGCCAAAAGTACAGTAAGGGGAAGGTGTTAGGCACCCCTCTCTGCCCAGCCGTGAGACTGGCCCATAGTTATTCAACATAAGACGTATAGATGCTTTATTTAATTCTAACACATAGTCTGCTAAATTAATCCTTTAAACAGTAAGTAAAGTGAGCCAGGACTGTAATTGAAGCATGCATCAGAAACCAAAGCAAAACAAGCTGTCCCAGGGAGATGGATCCCCCGGCCGGTGAATGGATGTCACGGCCGAGGGATCCTCCTGGTTTGATGTACCGGCCGAGGGATCGAAGCCCCGGTCGGTGTTCTTCCTCACACCAGACTATATGATTAACAGATAATCAGAAAGCTATGATTAAGTATAGGAGCTATAAATAAAACAAACCAGAGGCCGTTGGGCCTCACCACCTTAATCCCTCAGTTGTTTGATTGCTTTGGATTGGATGTGATTGACTGATTGCTTGATTGAAAACCCTGGGGTTAGGGTTTGAACTTTAGGGTTTGATCGCCGGATTGACGGCTGCCTTCGGGAGGTTAGGGCTTTTGGAATATGGGATTGAGAGAGTATTTGTGCAGAGTTTCGTGGCTTGATAGAGTGTGTAAGTCTATGAATTTCGTGTGTTTATTTTCGGAGTCCAAAGGCCCTTTATATAAGCAATTGCTGACTCACTCCGGCCAATCAAATCACGAGATGGCAATTGCATTGCATCTCTAACTCTATGTCGTAATCTCTGAGCGTAGCCCGAACGCATCGGAAAGGTAGTGTAATCGGATCAAACGTCTGACAGATCACGTTCCAGAGTCTGGAAAAAGGTCGATCTGGCGGCCGAGTAAAGGATATCACGGCCGAGGAATGGATGTCTCGGCCGAAGGATAGATCTTGCGGCCGAGGGATTGATCTCTCCGGGAGATTTTGCTAGCAACAGGTTGCTCGGGTGAGGAAATGATGTTGGGGCCGTGAGATCGATGTCACGGCCGACAGATGGATTCTCCTAGGCTTCTGTATTTCTGTCTGAAAGGCTGTATGGCTTTGAATTGGGTCCTCTAAGTGGCTCAAAGTTCTTAGAGCATCTCCAATCCAATACTCCATTTGAGAGTATCAAAATAATGTTTTTTACTCATAAAGTGATTATAAAGGAAATTACTATTCATGTTTACACCAACCACAAACACTCTATTTTTGTCTCTAAAATCACTTTACAGAAAAAAATATTTTTTTTATACTCTCATGAGAATATAATTGGTATAAAAATTTAGTAAGAAAAGAAAACAAGGACAAAAATATATTTTAAAAAGGTGAATAGTATTTTAGAGGTGATCCTCTATATTTTCTCTACCCTCTAAATATAGAGGATCAAAATTCAATACTCTCAAATGGAGGAGGGTTGAGAGGATGGGTTGGAGTGGTTTGATACTCTCAAATAGAGTTCTAGAGTATGGGTAGGAGATGCTCTTACCGAAAGTTCTAAGGTTCTCAAGGAAGCAATCAGCAATCACTGTATCCATTTCATCATCGGGATTGTCCAAAGGTGGGACTTGAAATAATCGTTAGGCCAAATTGGGGTGTCTACAGATGCCCCTCTTTGACTGAACTCAGACGGATCGCGAGACATGTTTGAGTAAGAGTCAAAGCTGTAAAAAGCAACTCAATTTGGTCCAACCACTTTCCCAAGGGGTTTTTTGAAAAAGGTTTTGTTATGGTCGGGCCGGGAGGCTGCCTACGTATTCCACAAGGGAAATTCAGACCAATCGTAGTTCGGGCAATAACGAAAAAATAAAAGTTTGGAGGGTTAGAGACAGAAGACGTACCTTAGGGCTTAAAAAGCCGTAGTGTGACGTACCTAGACTGAGCCAGGGTTTTGGCGGAAGATTGTTGAAGAAGCGCAGGGCTGCCTGGGGAGTTTTTGCGGAGAGCTTCCTTAGTATTTTGGGGTAGATCAGTACACTGCAGATGCGTTTGCTTTTCTTGATCATCCTTACTTTGACTGAAAGGAACTCGGTAGAGTAGCCTATCCTTGCGGATGAGCTGGAAGGAATTGATGTAGTGGGGTGGAATCCAAACCATCTGCTGGGGATGAGTTGGACGCCGGCTTGCTTTTGAGATGTAGGGGGCGCAGGGCCAGTATCTAGAGCACAGAGCTTTTTGGAGATGAGGGAACCGAGGCACGGAGCCGGTTGTAGTCATGAGGCGAAGGCCTGAGATGATTGGATAGGACCGAAGCGCGGAGCTGGTGTTGGTCATAAGATGAGCCTGTGGTGTCGGACTGAAACGAAGCGCGGGGCTGGTATAAGGCAAGGACCTGAGGTGAAGGAACTGAGGCGTGGAGCCTGAGGTGATTAGATTGAGGCGTGGAGCCTGCTGCAGTCTTGAGGCGAGGGCCTGAGTTGTCGGAGCTTAGAGCTTGACGTGATTTGAACCGAAGCGTAGAGCTGGTTGTATTCTGATGGTCTGTGCACGGAGCTTTTCCATCATAAGTGTTGGCGTGGAGCCGAAGGTTCGAGGCGCTGGACCGATCAATAAAACCGAGGCGTAGAGCCGGTTGTTTGCAAGGTTGACCTGTTTCATGAGAGATATGCAGGGTGGATACGTGCGATGATGGTTGTTAGATGTGAACAGACATGATGATGCAGACTCGATGTGATAATGATGATGCAATATGTGCACGGGCCCGTGCGTGTGTGTTTGTTTTTAAGCTTAGAGCTTCTATCAAGTTCCGGACTTGAGCATTCAGAGCATAGAGCTCGAGCATTCGGACGGCAGAATCCGAGCATTCAAAGTACAGGCTTTGAGCGTCCAGTACCCAATGGTTGGGCATCCAAGCGTAGAGCTTGAGCATTCAAGTGTATAACTTGAGCATCCAGTACACAGTGGTTGGGCATCCAAGCGTAGAGCTTGAGCATTCAAAATGTTAGATTTTGAGCATTCAGGCGTAGAGCCTGAGAATAGATGTCTTGATTATTGGGGCGGCGTAGAGCCTGTTGAGATTTGCTTGTTTACGGCTTCGAGCCAATTGAGATGATGGGCTTTGAGCCGCTTAGTTGATGAAATGGCGGGCATAGAGCCGCTGAGTCGAGGGCTTGGAGCCGCTGAGTGAATATATACGGGCGTAGAGCTACTAGAATGGTTGTTATGGCTTAGAGCCAATTAAAATAATAGGCGTAGAGCCGCTAAGTTGGTAGGTGAGGGCGTAGAGCCGCTGAGTTGATGAGTTGGTGAATTCGCTAGAGCGGCAAGCGTAGAGCTACTGATATAGTCATTTACGGCTTTGAGCCAGTGAGCAATGGGCTTGGTTTTGATAATCCTTAGTGGTCAAGTGACCAGTAGTCGCGTGCTTGTTGTTTAGAGAGAGCTTCTTCATGCTCGGGCATGCCCCCAAGGCTAGTTATGTTCATGTTGCATTTGCTCGGGAATGCTCCTGAGGCTGACTTGATTTTGCTTCATTGGTATGGGTTTGAGCCTTCTGGGGCTTGGATTCTCAGAGCGCTTCTAAACTCGGGGTGAAGCTTCAAATGACCTACTCAAAGTTTGTTGGACAGGGGCACGGAGCTGCCGGAGTATGGCTATACTCAGATGTAAGAACACCATTGCTGAAGAGTGGCAGTCTGGTATGCATAGATCAAGAGACCTAGCACATCAAAAGATGTAACGCCAAGAAGTATAGTGGTTGAAAGACCCAACACATCGAGAGATGCAATGCCAAGAGGCATAGTGGTCGAGAGACTCAATACATCGAGAGATGCAATGCCAAGAGGCATAGTGGTCGAGAGACCCAATTCATCGAGAGATGCAATGCCAAGAGGCATAGTGGCCGAGAGACCCAATGTATCAAGAGATAGCATATGATGGTGAAAGCACCGGGCTATGAACACCGCAAGGCTTGAGCGTGGCATAGAGCTGCAGAGGATGCAAACTTTATGGGTGTAGAGGCATTTGAGCTTGAGCGCAGGGCTGCTGAATTTATGCAAGAAGGCCCACCGAATGGCTTTTGGGCTTGTTTCTATTGGTAGCCCTTACAAGGTTTTGATTGATTCCTTATGCTTGGGATGTTTCCAAGGCTAGTTTTGAGTATGCTCGGGATTGCCCCCAAGGCTAGATTCCACATGCTCGGGACTATCCCCAAGGCTAGATTCCACATGCTCGGGGTTGTCCCCAAGGCTAGTTCTTGACCATATTCCAATTTGTTAGGGAGATTTCCCTTACCTCCACTGTTGGGAATGCCTTCCGGAGGTCAAACGTCTTCTAGAGACTCAAATGTCTTCTGGTGGCTAAATGCTTTCTGCAAGTTGGCGACATAAACGCTTTCTGGAAGCTAGCAACATAAACGCCTTCTGGAGGGTGCATTGAGTGGAAGCCGCAGGATTGTTTTGCTGGCCTGCTGAGCGCGAGGTTGTGCACATGGCGTGGCATAGGGCTGTTGAGGTGTGGGCGTAGAGCCGCGAGGCATTCATTTTGGGCCTCAACCTTCCAAGATGGACTGGTCGTTGATGACCTTGCTGGTTGAAAGGTGATGGTATCAACACATTCCACTTCCCATCTGCTGGTGAGATGAAGATCACACTAGGTGACTTTTCTTTGCTGACCGGCCTGTGAGTAGGTGGAGCTCCTTTTTGGGTTAACCCCAGGCTTTGGGAGTGGGTAAGGGCTTTGGAGTGGTTCTTGGGCAAGGTGCCCCCTCTTCACTCGCGTGGTCATGTTGACGTCTCTTGGCTAATCAAGACTTTTATGAAGGTTGATATCTTGACTTAGGTGAGTGTTGAGATGGCTCGAGTATGGGTGTGGAGCCGCTGAGAAGGTGAATATGGGCATATCGCCGATGAGTTTGTCGGCGTGGAGCCGCCGTGATAATGAATATGGAGCTTGAAGCACGGTGCTGCTGATAGTAAGTGCAGGGCTGCTGAGTAGAGCTACTGCTGAGAGGGAGCTGTGGAGATTGGACCTGCTGAGCGCAAGGCGACATGGAGATGAAAGCGCGAAGTAAGGAGCTATGGAGACGTGAAGTGCGAAGCCACTTTAATACTGTTGACATGGAGAAGAAAGCGCGAAGCAAGGAGCTATGGAGATGCGGAGTGCGAAGTCACTTTATTGCTGTTGGCATGGTGCCAATTGTAGAGTCTGCTCAGGACTAGTTGCGAGGCTATCTTCCAGCTTCTTTCAACTTGGCTCCGTCGGTTATAAGCACAAGACTTGATGTGGTTGGTCCTAATAACTTCAAGGACCGAAATCCAATCCAGTATGTGGAGAATCCTACAATCCACATTTGAATAGTTTAGAAGATAACAATGGATAGGAAAATAACATGCAACAGGCTTGGAGTTGACCACGGGCCGAAGTCTTTTTATGCTGACTGCTAGGGGTAGAACCATCATACTTAACGAACCCTAGTTCAAGAGCTTGAACGATTTCGGGTGACATAGATTGCAATGAGTACGTATGCATATTAAACTAAACATTCAGGAAGAAATAGAAGCCCCCTGTTTAGGCAATGGATGCTTAGTTCTAGCTTAACTGTGTGTGACAATGACAACCTAATTGCCCCTAGCATAGAAACATGCGATGTAAATAGCAAGGAATGTGAGTGCAATGTTTCTCTTTCTGTTCGGCAGAGATCTTGGCATGCCCTTGACAGCATTCCACAAAAGAGTTGAGGTGTTCTCCCAGGATATGACGTTCCTCAGGCTGAGCTTTCTTCTTTCTGAAGGCCAAGTGTGTTGGCAGATAGGTAGACTTTACAGTGCATCCTTTTGTTGCCCTTTATTCCTTGATGACCATGATGCCTTGATGAACCTGCCTTACTTGAGCATAAGAACACCTCATACTTGGGGTTTGTAGACACCCCAATTTGGCCTAACGATTATTTCAAGTCCCACCTTGGGACAATCCCGATGATGAAATGGATACAATGATTGTTGATTGCTTCTTTGAGGACCTTAGGACTTTCGGTGAGAACTTTGACCACTTAGAGGACCCAATTCAAAGCCATATAGCCTTTCAGACAGAAATACAGAAGCCTAGGAGAATCCATCTGACGGCCGTGACATCGATCTAACGGCCACAACATCAATCCCTCACCCGAGCAACCTGTTGCCAGCAAAATCTCCCTGAGAGATCAATCCCTCGGCCGCGAGATCTATCCTTCGGCTGAGACATCCATTCCACGGCCGCGACATCCTTTGCTCGGCCGCCAGATTGACCTTTTTCCAGACCCTGGAACGTTCTGTCAGATGTTTGGTTTGATCCAACTACACTACCTTTCCGATGCGTTCGGGCTACGTTCGGAGATCACGACGTAGAGTTAGAGATGCATTGCAATTGCAATTGCCATCTCGTGATTTGATTGGCCGGAGTGAGTCATCCCTATGCCTATATAAAGGGGCCTTTGGGCTCCGAATTTAACACACAGAAATTGAGATACCTACACACTCAATCAAACCTCGAAACTCTGCACAAATACTCCCTCAATCCCATACTCCAAAAGCCCTAACCTTCCGAAGGCAGCCGTCAATCCGGCAATCAAACCCCGAAGTTCAAACCCTAACTCTAGGGTTCTCGATCAAGCAATCAATCAATCACGCCCAATCCAAAGCAATCAAGCAACTGAGGGATCAAGGTGGTGAGGCCCAACGGCCTCTGGTTTGCCTTATTTACTGTCCTTTTTTACTAACCGTAGCGTTTTGATTATCCGTTAATCTTTCTGTCCGGTGTGAGGAAGAACACCGACCGGGGCTTCGATCCCTCGGCCGGTACATTAAACCAGTGTGATTACTCGGCCGTGACATCCATTCACCGGCCGAGTAATCGATCTCCTGGGACATTTTGTTTGCTTTTCTGCTTTCTAATGCATGCTTCAATTATCGCACTGGCTCACTTTGCTTACTGTTTAAAGGAATAACTAAACAGACTATGTGTTAGAATTAGACAAAGCATCTATATGTCTTATGTTGAACGATTATGGGCCAGTCTCACTACTGGGCAAAGAGGGGTGCCTAACACCGTCCCCTTATTGTACTTTTGGCTCCCGTATCCAGAATCTCTATCTATTTTCCCAGTTTTAATAAACTGGGTGGCGACTCTATTTGATGATAACCGTTATCGTGTGGCCATGTTCCTAGCAATGGGAATGTCCATGATTTTGGTTTATGAAGTGAGCAACCAATCGATTAAACGCAACGTGATCAATCTGTATGGCGATGCCCCGTTTGGGAGGTGTCTACAGTTTTTGGCGACTCTGCTGGGGATATGAGAGCCATAACTAGAAAGTTCAACATAAGACTAATATATGCCTTGTCCAATTCATTTATCATATGCATCGAGCGGGCAACCCGTTGAGTTCACCTGATATCCCGGCATGACACGGGCTATGTTGGGGGTTCCAGCAAACTCCACAGTCACTCGTACCTAGTGGTATATCAAAAAGGAAATCACCCAATCGCCGCCTATAATGGCTGGTGAGAGGATTGGTGCCCTTTGACAACGGAGCACCCTGAGACTACCAAAACCTTGCATGCTTTAGAAAGCCATAGAACTTATCAAACTAAGACAGGAACCTACAGGCTAGGAACCTACTTGCATTTTTACTTCCAATTTCTTCCTCACACCCATTGTATATGTTTTTGTTTTAAAGTTTCTCTTGTGCAGTTTAAACCTTAGGAATCTCTATAAGTCAAATAAACATTAGGTAAAATTAATCAATCTAACTAAAGCATAAAAACTTTTTCAGGAAAAATGACTGCATCACTGTTCATGTCCGATTCGCACTTTCAAGTTGTCACCAAGTCGTCTGGTCCGTCCACTCTGTTGTTGAAGATTTCAACCCCTCTGAATACAGCTCGGCAAAGAAATCAACCAAAGCCTATGGTGGCTATCATTGAAGACAACCATGTCATGTTCGCTGGAATAGTTTATGAGGAAGATGTAGAAGACCTGATTGAAGAAGAAGGGCTTCGCAGGGTTCCAATATACTTTTATGACCCTTATGCACCTACCGATGATTATTGGCCAATAAACGAGGTCAACAACCTCGAGACTGAAGAGGCAAAGGAAGAAGAGGCTGTCGACAATGACCCACTGGACGAAATATCACTAAACCTACTCTTTGATGAGGGGGTCACCAACAATGAAATAAGGGTGATCCACCCCATCATAGACAGCTTTGGTAATTGGTGGGGCTTTGTTGGTACACGACGGGTCGACAACAGTGACAAAGCCGAAATTGAAGCTCAATTGGAGGAAATAACAGCAATAGCAAATCAAATGGCCCTCCAAGACTTGCAAGGTGACAATAATGAAAGTGCGAATCAAGGTGACAGTGAAGTATTGATGATCGACCTTGGTGATGAAAAAGACTGCTCTGAGCTGATTGTGGATGCTGAAAAAGGGGCTTACCCTAACTGGATCGTGGAACACACTCTAAAATACAAAATGAAAAGCGCCAATTCTGATCTTAGTTCTGATTCCGATTCCGACTCCGAGTCGACTCAGTCCGAGTCAAGCTTTTCATCCTTTGAAACTACTAAGTCTAGTGAGGAAAACCTGGTTAAAGTACCAAGGCATAGCATTTACTTTGAATTCGACTCTGAAATGTCTTTTGATAAATTTAGCAATGAGAAGGAAGATTTAGAGTATTTCACTTTGCCTATGATCAATTGTGTGGATTCCGACAAACCAAATTTTGAGGAAGAAATTCCAAAAGAAATTCTAGAATTCATCGAGAGAGAAGAGGAAAGGCACGCTAAACCTTTTTCTGAGGAGATAATCACAGCAAATATAGGCTCTGAAAACGAGCCCAAAATGGTTAAAATTGGTGCCGCACTATCCCCTCAAGAAAGTGAAAAACTAATCTTTTTGCTAAAGGAATACAAAGATGTTTTTGCCTGGTCTTATGAGGACATGCCTGGAATAGACCCTGAAATTGTTCAACACAAAATTCCTCTTCATTCTGATGCAAAACCAGTTAAACAAAAACTGAGACGTAAGCGCCCTGATTGGGTCCTAAAGATAAAAGAAGAAGTCACTAAGCAAATCAACGCCGGTTTTCTCATAGTCACCGAATATCCACAATGGGTAGCAAACATCGTTCCCGTACCAAAGAAAACTGGAGGAATCAGGGTCTGCGTAGATTTCCGAGATCTCAACAAAGCCAGTCCGAAAGATGACTTCCCATTACCTCACATAGACGAGCTAGTGGATAACACCGCAGGCCATGCATTGCTATCTTTCATGGACGGATTTTCTGGGTATAACCAAATCCTTATGTCTCCTGAGGATAGAGAGAAACCACCTTCACTACGCCTTGGGGAACTTACTGCTACCGAGTAATGCCGTTTGGGTTGAAGAATGCTGGAGCCACTTACCAGAGGATGGCCACAACACTGCTGCACGACATGATGCACAAAGAGGTCGAGGTGTATGTCGACGATATGATAGTCAAATCAAAGGAAAGGGAAGGACACTATGGAGCACTCCAAAAGTTCTTTGAGAGGATTAGGAATTATAAGTTGCGTCTTAACCCTCAAAAATGCACTTTTGGGGTAACAGCTGGAAAGATGTTAGGTTTCTTCATCACTCAAAGAGGAATCGAGGTAGATCCTTCCAAGATACAGGCTATCATGGAGATATCACCACCTAGGACAGAAAAGGAAGTAAGGAGCTTCTTAGGGAAGGTACAGTTCATCAACAGGTTCATTTCCAAGCTCACAACCACCTGTGAACCTCTTTTCAAACTACTGAAGAAAGGTACGGATTTTGAATGGAGCCAAGACTGTCAGCAAGCATTCGAGGCAATCAAAGAATACCTTCAGAATCCACCTGTACTATCCCCACCCATCCCTGGGAAGCCATTGATTCTGTATCTCTCAGTAACAGACACGTCCATGGGATGTATGCTAGCACAAGAAAACGACGCCAAAGTAGAGTGCGCCATATACTACCTCAGCAAGAAAATGATGGATTATGAGACAAGGTACACTCCCCTCGAGAAAACCTGTTGGGGGCTAGTATGGGCCACAAAGAAACTGAGGCACTACCTGTTAGCACATCCGGTGGTGCTGGTCTCTCGTTTAGACCCAATCAAGTATCTTTTCGAAAAGCAAGCACTTATCGGAAAGCTAGCTAGGTGGTTATTGCTGCTAGCGGAGTTCGACCTCAAATACATGACAAGGAAATCAGTAAAAGGAAGAGCTGTGGCAGAATTCTTGGCGGATCACCCTGTGACAGAGGCCGAGGCAGAGGACTTCATGTTCCCCGACGAGGATATCTTATGTCTCTTAGACGACACCTGGCAACTTTACTTTGATGGAGCATCAAACCAATGTGGATATGGCATAGGGGTATTGCTAGTTTCCCCAAACGACTCTCACATCCCTTTGTCATATAAGCTAAGGTTTGAAGTCACTAACAACCAAGCCGAATATGAGGCTTGTATTGCTGGAATGGAGGCAGCCCTGGAGCTAGGAGCAAAAAGGGTAGAAGTCACTGGGGATTCAAACCTGGTGGTATCTCAAGCAAGAGGAGACTGGAAGGTCAAGGAGGATACACTGAAGCTATATCACTCTGTGCTGGAAAATCTAATTCTACAATTCGATTTTGTTATCTTCACACACACTCCTCGAGTGAGCAATAGATTTGCAGATGCACTGGCGACATTGGCGTCTATGGTCGAAATACCCCTGGGATTCACAATGCGGCCTCTCATGATCGAACAAAAGGTTAAACCAGCATGTGAGTGAACCTTTACCGAGGAAGGTGAAGACGATGGCAAGCCATGGTACGAAGACGTGAAAGAATTCCTGGAAAAAGGGGAATACCCATCCGAGGCCACCTCGAAGGACAAAACAGCTCTACGGAAGTTTGCTGCCCGGTTTGTAATCTGTGGAGGAGCAATATACCGAAGGGCACACTTGGGTCCAAGTCAACTTTGCGTCACGACAGAGGACAGCCGCAGGGTAATGGAGGAAATACATGAAGGAATTTGTGGGCCACACATGAATGGGGCAACGATGGCAAAGAAGATCCTACGTCAGGGATATTACTGGACTACAATGGAAGCCGACTGCGCTGATTATGTCCGTCGATGTTACAAATGCCAAACTCACGCTGATCGTATGCGTATTCCCCTACGGAATTGTACAGCATGACATCCCCCTGGCCATTCTCCACTTGGGGGATAGACGTCATTGGAAGTATAAATCCAAAGGGAAAATACAAACATCAGTTCATCCTAGTGGCTATCGACTACTTCACCAAATGGGTAGAAGCGGCTTCTTATGCTACTCTCAAAGCCACTCATGTGGCCAAATTCATCCGCACTAATATCATCTATCGATATGGTGTACCTCACGAGTTTGTCTGTGATAATGGATCGCACTTCAAGGGGGCGACAAAGAAGCTTTTCGCCGAATTTGGGATACAAAATCATCGGTCATCTACTAACCGACCTCAAACTAATGGAGCAGTTGAAGCTGCAAACAAGAATGTCAAGAGGATTCTGCGGAAGACTACCGACACTTACACGGACTGGCCAGAAATGCTACCTCTGGCACTATGGGGATATCGAACAACTGAAAGGACTTCAACTGGGGCCACTCCCTACTCTCTGGTCTATGGAATGGAAGCTGTCTTGCCTATCGAATTGGAATTACCTTCGTTGAGGGTTCTAGCTGAGACTGGGATGATCGAGAAGACTGGGTTCAAAACCGCTACGACGAGTTGGCACTACTAGACGAAAGGAGACTGAGGGCTTTATACCATGTACAAGGGTATCAACGCCGCATTGCACGAGCATTCAACAAAAAGGTGAAACCTAGGGACGTCAAGGTAGGAGACATGGTGCTCAAAGCAATTCGTCGCCACGTCTCAGACCCAAGGGGCAAATTTAGACCAAACCGGGGAGGCCCCTACCTTATCAAACGCATACTCTCCGGAGGAGCAGCATACATTGCAGACTTGGATGGAATGGAATTCGCAACACCAGTCAACATCGATAAATTGAGGAAGTATTACCCATGAGAGATGCTCGTTGGACCGAAAACCACAAGGGTGGGCGGATCCAAGCAAAAATTAGAGCAGCCTGCTGGGTCGAAAACCCGCAAGGGCGGCTTAGGCAAAAACTAAGGCATAAATAAAACGCTCGCTAGACCGAAAACCCGCAAGGGCGGTTCTCAGGCAAAATTTAGAGCACAAAAGGAGAGGAAAATACTCGAGTGGACCTTAACTAAAACAAATCCCCTTTGTTGGAACTACGTTTATGGCCTGATTCCCTCCATGGGATACGTAGGCAATCTCTAAGTTTGAGATTCGGCCACTGCTATTATCATCACTTCCAAGATTTCTAGGTCTATCCTAAAGCATGTTCGCTATCAAATCATGGCAATAACATCTTCAAATAAAACGACCAAATGTTTTATTATTTCCAAAGAGAAAGGTTAAAGCAAACAATTCTTAATCCATGAAAGCTAGAATCAAACAAATATCTTTTGAAAAACATAAGCAAAGCGCCGATCTCTAGGTCTTCCTTCTCTTTGCACTACTATCCTCCAAAAGGTTTTTCTTCAACCAGCGTTTGTAAGAACCCGATAGCTTGGCAACAAAGTTCTCAGCAACCTCATGCATCACTCTATTTGGCCAAAGACGCAGCATATTGCGACGGAAGTTGGCATCATGGATCTTAGAGACGGTGTACTCAGGGTCACCCAAGATTGCGGCTTGTTCAGCCCCAAACTGCCTTTGAAAGTGAGCAGGGAAGTAGAAAACGACTTGAGTAATGCCAATCACTGCCACACCAAAGTGGTTCATAGTACTCACAGTCATACTCTCGATACCATACCAGGGGCAAACCCATTGAATCCAATCACCTCTGCAAGTCTTCATCCATGCTTCCCAAGCAGCCTCAGTAGGGAACTATTTAACCATATGACGCTCCGTACACTGGTCTGGATTGTAAGGAAGTCGCTCCGGCACATCCCACACTTTTAGCTTCTCAAACAACCATACCTAGAGAAAAAGGGAAAATTGTGAGCTGAGAGAACACGTGAGTCAAAACAAAAGAGTGATGAGTGACAAATGAAACAAATAAAAGAGCGAACCTGCAATAGCAAGGGACCGCCTGAGAACTGAGCTGTAGGACTACCCTTCATCACATCTAGACCTATCAAGGTCTCTGCCAATACTAAACCAGCGAAACCCACACGGTTTCCAATTTGTTGAGCAAGGTTAAGCAATATAGGATCAGCATGACCAGAGGAAGGGCCAAGCAAGTGGTAATGAAGGAGACAAATGCACAATGCATGAAAGCACGACTTCTGTAGGGAAACTTGGCGATGAGCCTCAGCTGTACCAAAACGCTGAATAAGTTGCAGAATCTCCAGCCTCCCTTTCACTAGGAAGAACTTAACTTCATGCTTCTGAACTTGGAGTAAATCCTTCAGGAGATCACCACGGTTGAACAAAGGATTAGGGACAATGAAACCCTCTCTATCCGAACGACCCATGATGGCTGCAAATTCCTCGATAGTAGGACACAACTCCTCCCTCTTAAATCGAAAGACGTGAAAATCAGGGTCCCACAAACTAGCGGCTGCCCTAAGGAAGGCAAAATTCACGGGAACGTGACGAAGGGAAAAGAGGAAGTCCATGCCAAAGGACTTAAAGTGCAGACGGTCAAGCCCATTAAATGAATCCAACCACTGATCAAGGATTGGTTGTGCCATGTGCAAAGAAATTGCTGCTGACAATGCTATCGGGTTCGTAGAACGCGTACTTATAGGGCTAGGTCGAGTCTTAGTTCGAATCGGAATCGGATTCTTAATCCTCAGAAATTTAGTCGGACTCTCGGCCGGCATTTCGATAAGGCGGCCGTGGGATCAATCCATCGGCCCGTAGATAATAGGGTTGACCTACAAGTCAAACCCAGGCAAACAAAACGATCCATCGGCCGCCAGATCGAAGTTTCGGCCGCGTAATCATTTGGTCGGCCGCCAGAACGGCTATTTTACAGACTGTTCCCGCGGTTCAGTTCGTTTCATTGGATTAACGAGAATATCACACGCAAACAACGTAGAAACAGCATGTACAATCACAATAGCAGAGCAAAAGGTTTTTGTTTCATATATCGAAAGCTTTTTACATCACAAGGTGGATCATCCCACATTTCCTAAAACAAACTATACATCGATTTCCTGTCGAACTAACCTTTGCAGGAAGAAAAACAAAGAAAGAAACAAAAAGGAAGCAGAAGAGGATGTCGAACCCTCTGGTGGTCCGAACAAAAGAGACCAGCTGCAAAAAAGAAGAGGACGCCCCTGGGGTGATGTATACCAAAGGAGTACTACGGTGCAGAAGGGACACCACATGGCTCAAAAGAATCACCACATGGCCCAGAAAAATCACCATACCGCGTACCACCGCCACACCAGGAGCTCCGCGTCACGGAAGCAAGCCACCCATGTGAGGGCCCCTAATCAAACATACCCATGCGAGGGTCCCAAATCAAGCATCAAGACGGGACCAAAAGGAAACGCGGTCTCCCTCCGCGCACGCTAGCCATGTCAGTACATCACCCATGGCCCGGAGCTGTTAGGAATGAGGGGAAGTAAAAGGGATCTTCAGATATAGAGCTCTCGGAACGAGGAGAGGAATAGGAAGAGTGGAAGATAAAATGAAACGGCTGACGCCGTGGTCTTTTATAGGCCCCTGGAAACAAACCAATTAAACGGCCGAGCGTTCGATTCCTCGGCCGAGACATCAATCATTCGGCCGAGAGATCGATCTCCTGGCCCTCCAATCAATTTTCCTCAGCAACATCAGATCATGCTCAGTGCATCAATTCAAGTCGTCATGGATTCTAGGTCCTCAACCAACCAAGTAGCCTTGGGGGCATCCCCAAGCCAATGCAGCATAATCAAAACTAAGCCTTGGGGGTCATGCTCAAGCATAAGGAAAATCTCTCCACAAACTGCTGGCCAGCAAAACAAGACATTCAGCAGCCCCGAGTTCAAAACTTCAGCAGCTCCAAGTCCATTATTGGCGGGCTCTACGCCCATAACAGTCAACTCAGCGGCTACAAGCCCTTGACCCGGCAGCTCTACGCTCGTTCTCACTCACTCAGTGGCTCTAAGCCCACTGACTCAACTGGCTCGAAGCCGTAACAATCAACTGACTCAAAGCCGTAAACAAGCAATCTCAGCAACTCTATGCTCGCTATCACGGCAACAGGCTCTACACCTGTAATCATTCAACTTAGCGGTTCCAAGCCATCATCCCTACACAACTCAGCGGCTCCAAGCCCATTATCTCAACTGGCTCGAAGCCGTAAACAAGCAACAGGCTCTACGCCGCCCCAACAATCAAGACATCTATTCTCAGGCTCTACGCCTGGATGCTCAAAAATCTAACATTTTTTGAATGCTCAAGCTCTACGCTTGGATGCCCAACCACTGTGTGCTGGATGCTCAAGTTATACACTTGAATGCTCAAGCTCTACGCTTGGATGCCCAACCACTGCGTACTGGACGCTCAAAGCCTGTACTTTGAATGCTCGGATTCTGCCGTCCGAATGCTCGAGCTCTACGCTCTGAATGCTCAAGTCCGGAACTTGATAGAAGCTCTAAGCTTAAAACAAACACACACGCACGGGCCCGTGCACATTTGCATCAACATTTTCACATCGAGTCTGCATCATATCTGTTCACATCTAACAACCATCATCACGCATGTACACTCTGCATATCTCTCATGAAACAGGTCAACCCTGCTATCAACCGGCTCTATGCCTCGGTTTTATTTGATCGGCCCAACGCCTCGATCCTTTGGCTCCACGTCAACATTTATGATGAGAAAGCTCCGTGCACAGACCATCAGAATACAACCAGCTCTACGCTTCGGTTCATATCACGTCAAGCTCTAAGCTCCGACAAACTCAGGCCCTCGCCTCAAGACTGCATGCAGGCTCCATGCCTCAATCACTTCGGGCTCCATGCCTCAGTTCCTTCACCTTAGGCCCTTGCCTTATACTAGCTCCGCGCTTCGGTTCATCACGTCAAGCTCAAAGCTCTGACACCACAGGCTCTCATCCTGATCAATACCAGCTCCACGCTTCGGTCCCATCAAGCTCTAAGCTCACCTCAGGCCTCCGCCTCATAAACCACAGCAGGCTCCACGCCTCAATCTAATCCCCTCAAGGCTCTCGCCTTATGATCAACACCAGCTCCGCGCTTCGGTCCTATCAATCACCTCAGGCTCTCGCCTTATGATCAACACCAGCTCCGCGCTTCGGTCCTATCAATCACTCTCCAGGCTCTCGCCTCATGACTACAACTGGCTCCGTGCCTCGGTCCCCTCATCGCCAAAGCTCCGTGCTCCAGCTACTGGCCCTGCGCCTCCCCTACATCTCAAAAACAAACCGGCGTCCAACTCATCCCAACAGATGGTTTGGATTCCACCCCATTACATCAATTCCTTCCAGCTCATTCGCAAGGATAGGCTACTCTACCGAGCTCCTTTCAGTCAAAGTAAGGATGATCAAGAAAAGCAAACGCACCTGTAGTGTACTGATCTACCCCAAAATACTAAGGAAGCTCTCCGCAAAGAAACTCCCCAGGTAGCCCCGCGCTCCTTCAACTACTCTTCGCCAAAACCCTGGCTCAGTCTAGGTACGTCACACTACGGCTTTTTAAGCCCTAAGGTACGTCTTCTGTCTCTAACCCTCCAAACTTTTACTTTTCTTTATTGCCCGAACTACGATTGGTCTGAATTTCCCTTGTGGAATACGTAGGCAGCCTCCCGGCCCGACCATAACAAAACCTTTTTCGAAAATCCCTTGGAATAGTGGTTGGACCAAATTGAGTTGCTTTTTACAGCTTTGACTCTTACTCAAACATGTCTCGCGATCCGTCTGAGTTCAGTCAAAGAGGGGCATCTGTAGACACCCCAATTTGGCCTAACGATTATTTCAAGTCCCACCTTGGGACAATCCCGATGATGAAATGGATACAATGATTGCTGATTGCTTCTTTGAGTACCTTAGGACTTTCGGTGAGAACTTTGACCACTTAGAGGACCCAATTCAAAGCCATACAGCCTTTCAGACAGAAATACAGAAGCCTAGGAGAATCCATCTGACGGCCGTGACATCGATCTAGCGGCCACAACATCAATCCCTCACCCGAGCAACCTGTTGCCAGCAAAATCTCCCTGAGAGATCAATCCCTCGGCCGCGAGATCTATCCTTCGGCCGAGACATCCATTCCACGGCCGCGACATCCTTTGCTCGGCCGCCAGATCGACCTTTTTCCAGACTCTGGAACGTTCTGTCAGACGTTTGGTTTGATCCAACTACACTACCTTTCCGATGCGTTCGGGCTACGTTCGGAGATCACGACGTAGAGTTAGAGATGCATTGCAATTGCAATTGCCATCTCGTGATTTGATTGGCCGGAGTGAGTCATCCCTATGCCTTTATAAAGGGGCCTTTGGGCTCCGAATTTAACACACATAAATTGAGATACCTACACACTCAATCAAACCTCGAAACTCTGCACAAATACTCCCTTAATCCCATACTCCAAAAGCCCTAACCTTCCGAAGGCAGCCATCAATCCGGCAATCAAACCCCGAAGTTCAAACCCTAACTCTAGGGTTCTCGATCAAGCAATCAGTCAATCACGCCCAATCCAAAGCAATCAAGCAACTGAGGGATCAAGGTGGTGAGGCCCAACGGCCTCTGGTTTGCCTTATTTACTGTCCTTTTTACTAACCGTAGCGTTTTGATTATCCGTTAATCTTTCTGTCCGGTGTGAGGAAGAACACCGACCGGGGCTTCGATCCCTCGGCCGGTACATTAAACCAGTGTGATTACTCGGCCGTGACATCCATTCACCGGCCGAGTAATCGATCTCCTGGGACATTTTGTTTACTTTTCTGCTTTCTAATGCATGCTTCAATTATCGCACTGGCTCACTTTGCTTACTGTTTAAAGGAATAACTAAACAGACTATGTGTTAGAATTAGACAAAGCATCTATACGTCATATGTTGAACGATTATGGGCCAGTCTCACGACTGGGCAAAGAGGGGTGCCTAACACCTTCCCCTTATTGTACTTTTTGCTCCCGTATCCAGAATCTCTATCTATTTTCCCAGTTTTAATAAACTGGGTGGCGACTCTATTTGATGATAACCGTTATCATGTGGCGATGTTCCTAGCCATGGGAATGTCCATGATTTTGGTTTATGAAGTGAGCAACCAATCGATTAAACGCAACGTGATCAATCTGTATGGCGATGCCCCGTTTGGGAGGTGTCTACAGGGTTAGATCGTGCAACCAAGACAACTACTTTCAGTAAGCAGCCATAATGATATACACATGAAATGCTAGGGTCAAAAGATCAATGTAAAGGACAGGGTGATAAGATATGCATGTGAATCCGTAATGCATTCTGGACATCTCAACTTTCGCGTATTTGATCAAATGCTTCTCCTTGCCCTAGGGAGACTAACAATGACTTATTGCTTACACTAGGCAGGTGATTTTAAAGGTCGCGATACTCTAGTGGTACCACTAAAAATATTGTTTGGCCAAGAGACCATATTGCTGCAGTCCTCATGAAATGAGAGATTCATGTTATTTCCTCAGAGGTTTGCAAAAAGTGATTGCGCTTGTATTTGTTGTATTAAGAATGCTTTAGGATAAAATCAACTTTGAAAACTTTTCCTCAAGGATTTCAAAATCATATCATTTCATCTATATATTCCACACTCACGTCATTCAATCATCAAAGGACGTAGAACTATTTTGCAAACCTATGCCCCTAGTCAATCAGGTGAGTTTGTTGCTTCGAGTCTGATTTGGATAACTTGAGTTGGATTGATAAGTGCCTACTGAGACCCACATAAGAGGTTGGATACCTTCAAGAGAAGTGCATAAAGGGGAACATAGCCATGCCCCTTGTCTCATGTTTTGTGATTTGCCAAGATGATGCAAACTCCAGGATTCTTGCCCTTCGTGTCAAGTTCCACATTAGTGATGCCCCTAGTGTCTAGGACCTTGCTACTAAGTCGTGTTCCCCAATCTGAGAGGACTTTGTTATGGACCATAATGTAGGCTTGGGGTTTTGGCTTGAGAAAGAAGCGGATGTAAAAGGCTCAAACCTAATTTCTACTCAAGCTTGGGTTTTAAAAGCTAGCAGCCATCTTTAACATTTTTATCAACTCTTGTTGTCTCTTGCCTCACTTGTGTGAAAGAGTTGGTTTCTTCAAAGATGCCCTTTGTATGTATTGGGAGAAATGTTTCCTTCAAAGTGCCCCTTGTATGATAGGGTGCTCGTTCTCTCATTGATTTTTCTTTCATCTCTCCTTGTATTTTTTTTGTGTTTGCCCCAGTGTATGGGATGGCTACCTAGCAGGCTGTTCAAAGAAATTATCCAGAGGCTCGATGTGGCTAGCAAGGGATAAGTGTTTGGGATAGAGAAATGAATGCCTTTCTTCATCTTGAAACACACGACAAAGTGGAAAGGATCCTAACCAAGAAATTAGGGACTTCGAGGTTTGACCAAGTGGATTTTCTAAGATTGAGGACAATCTTTTGAGACACATAGTAGATGCATGGAGACACGGCTAATTTCTCACTTTGTTCATGCTCTAACTTTTGCCTAGACCACCCTTACGGGTTTTCAATCTAGCGAGCTCATCATTTTTTTTTCTTTTCTCTGTATTTTTCCTCTCTTTTCTTCTTTCTCCTTCTTCATCTTCAATAGCATATTTTGCTTACAAGTGTGCAGAGATGTGTCAACTCCTTCTTAACTCAACAGAAATGATGCGGGTCATAGCTTTGAAAAACTCGTTTTGCGCTTTTGACAATTCAAGTGATTATGATGTGTTCCAAAAGATGCCATGAGATTACTTTGAAATCCCTAAGGATTGTTTTCAATACTCAATGTTATCATGAGCATTCTATACCAGCGAACTAGCACAGGAGGGAACATTTTCAAATTTGTGGCCGACCAAAAGGTGCCTACGTATCCCAACAGAGAATCAGGCCATTCGTAGTTCATATTTGAGGAGACTTGAATTTAAGACCCACATTTCATGCTGAGTGTGACGATTGGCTAGAAACCATGATGAGCAAAATGATATCAATTTTTCAAGAGAAGCAAAACATGGGCCAAAATGGCGGTGAAAGTTAGCTAGGTACGAGAAGATTGTTTTAAAATCTAAGCCAAGACGTGATGGACATGGCTGCCATTGCTCAAAACTTGGTTGGATTAAAACTTCAATTTTTTTCGTAGCCATTACCATCATGTCTGAGATCAAACTCCAAATCTAAGAGAAGGAGAAACCTAATCATGCTTAAGTTGAGATATCCAAAACTAATTGTCCATGCGTCACATTTTCTAATATGCAAACTGCCCTTAGTGGTGGTGCAACCAAATGACATGCGATGAACAAAGAAAGGAAATGAGGGGGATGGACTCCTCTTTTGGTTTAGCCCCTGCATAGTTAGAAAGAGGCAAGCAAAACGATATGTATACATATAGCACCACAGCTACTTACACAGATTATGGATGAGTCATGCATTGCAATTTGTTTGTATGCATGAATTTATCGGATACTATAGATAGCCAGCCATTTTTATTTATATGGATGATTCTTAAGACTCGTTGCTGCCATTTAAGATCCCACTTCCAAGCCAATCCATATTATGAGACAAATCGAACAAGTTGAGCATATGGCTACAACAGAAAGTAGACTCGGAGTCCATCGCTGTGCTAGCGGCTATTTGAATGTTTCAGAAAAACATGTCATTAGATTAGTCATTGCAAAAAGTTTTAAAAGTTCCTTCAATTCTTGGTTAGGGAAAATCCTTTCTCAAAACGTGATTGAGGTAATTGAAATCCACTTGATTATTTGCTAGCACATTGACAACCTCCTAAATTTTACCAGCTCGTTGAGGTAAGCATTGCTCAGAATTTTGAATTTTGAAAGATGGGTTGCTAGGCCGATTTGGAAATAGGAACCAAAGTCCTAAACTTGTCATGCTGAATCATCCATGGAGAAATAAGTATTGCAAGTTCTATCCATAATATCTTTGACTTTGCATACAATCATCCATAACCTACTCTACTACTTTACACTCCCTCTTTCCTTTAGCCTTGCAAGGCAAAGATTGCTAGAGCAACCTCTAGTTCAATTGCCGGCGGGGCAGCCAGTGTTTGATTTCGTTCTAGAAATCCATGCTTCGCGGTGCTTTAAGTAAAGCGAGAGTGTTAAGTAAGCAATGATGCTTTTTACCAAAAATATACCTTGCAGGCAACGCCATTAGTGCTTGGCTATAAAGACTTAGGGTTAGGGCTTTTAGTTCAAGCCCTAACCCTTCTGCACAGAAAGAGATGTTACAACAACATAAACAAGGTGTGAGGAAGAACTTGGAAGTAAAAATGCAAGTAGGTTCCTAGCCTGTAGGTTCCTGTCTTAGTTTGATAAGTTCTATGGCTTTCTAAAACATGCAAGGTTTTGGTAGTCTCAGGGTGCTCCGTTGTCAAAGGGCACCAATCCTCTCACCAGCCCATCATAGGCGGTGATTGGGTGATTCCCTTTTGATATACCACTAGCTAGGTACGTGAGTTTGCTGGAACCCCCAACATAGCCCGTGTCATGCCGGGATATCAGGTGAACTCAACGGGTTGCCCGCTCGATGCATATGATAGATGAATTAAACAAGGCATGTATTAGTCTTATGTTGAACTTTCTGGTTATGGCTCTCATATCCCCAGCAGAGTCGCCAAAAACTGTAGACACCTCCCAAACGGGGCATCGCCATACAGATTGATCACGTTTGTTTGCTCGATTGGTTGCTTGCTTCATAAACCAAAATCATGGACATCCCCATGGCTAGGAACATCGCCACATGATAGCGGTTATCATCAAAACAGAGTCGCCACCCAGTTTATTAAAACTGGGAAAACAGATAGAGATTCTGGATACGGGAGCCAAAAGTACAGTAAGGGGAAGGTGTTAGGCACCCCTCTCTGCCCAGCCGTGAGACTGGCCCATAGTTATTCAACATAAGACGTATAGATGCTTTATTTAATTCTAACACATAGTCTGTTTAATTAATCCTTTAAACAGTAAGTAAAGTGAGCCAGGACTGTAATTGAAGCATGCATCAGAAACCAAAGCAAAACAAGCTGTCCCAGGGAGATGGATCCCGCGGCCGGTGAATGGATGTCACGGCCGAGGGATCCTCCTGGTTTGATGTACCGGCCGAGGGATCGAAGCCCCGGTCGGTGTTCTTCCTCACACCAGACTATACGATTAACAGATAATCAGAAAGCTATGATTAAGTATAGGAGCGATAAATAAAACAAACCAGAGGCCGTTGGGCCTCACCACCTTAATCCCTCAGTTGCTTGATTGCTTCAGATTGGATGTGATTGACTGATTGCTTGATTGAAAACCCTGGGGTTAGGGTTTGAACTTCGGGGTTTGATCGCCGGATTGACGGCTGCCTTCGGGAGGTTAGGGCTTTTGGAATATGGGATTGAGAGAGTATTTGTGCAGAGTTTCGTGGCTTGATAGAGTGTGTAAGTCTATGAATTTCGTGTGTTTATTTTCGGAGTCCAAAGGCCCTTTATATAGGCAATTGGTGACTCACTCCGGCCAATCAAATCACGAGATGGCAATTGCAATTGCAATGCATCTCTAACTCTACGTCGTAATCTCTGAGCGTAGCCTGAACGCATCGGAAAGGTTGTGTAATCGGATCAAACGTCTGACAGAACACGTTCCAGAGTCTGGAAAAAGGTCGATCTGGCGGCCGAGTAAAGGATATCACGGCCGAGGAATGGATGTCTCGGCCGAAGGATAGATCTTGCGGCCGAGGGATTGATCTCTCCGGGAGATTTTGCTAGCAACAGGTTGCTCGAGTGAAGAAATGATGTTGGGGCCGTGAGATCGATGTCACGGCCGACAGATGGATTCTCCTAGGCTTCTGTATTTCTGTCTGAAAGGCTGTATGGCTTTGAATTGGGTCCTTTTAAGTGGCTCAAAGTTCTTACCGAAAGTCCTAAGGTTCTCAAGGAAGCAATCAGCAATCACTGCATCCATTTCATCATCGGGATTGTCCCAAGGTGGGACTTGAAATAATTGTTAGGCCAAATTGGGGTGTCTACACTTCCTCCATTACTCGGGTTGAGGTTGAACTCTCTCCACTTAGTTTGAGAGGTTTGTACACTCTTCCACTTCTGGTGAGATGACCTATCTCTTCTTCTTGAGTGCCCCAAGGATCAACAGGCTCAATTCTTTCAACTTCCCAATCACTTGGCAGGGCTTGGCGCACTTCCAACCACCAATCCCCATCATCAATTGCATAAATGTAAAGGAAATGAGATCCCTCTTCCATTGCAAAGCGCTCATCATCCTCAGGGAAGGTCAGAGATGGTTTGGCTTGGGTATTTGAGACAATGTTTTGGGTAGGATTATATGTGGAGCTGTTGGATAGGCTTATGAGGTTGATGTTTCGAGGTGGTAATTTTGGCATTGTGAGTGGGGAGTGGGTTGGTTTGCACATTGGGCTTGGGTAGTTTTATGGCTATCAATGAGATCTTGGATGTCGTGACGAAGACGCATGCAGCGGTCTGTCTCATGTCCAGGGTGTTGGTGGTAAGCGCACTATTTATTGGCATCATAGCTTAGGCCGTAAGGCGGCTGAGGAGGTGGATTGTTCAAGGGCTTGAGATGCCCTTGACGGCTTAGGATGGCTAAGGCTTGGGATGAGGTCATATAAAGAGGGTCAAAGTTGCGGCGGGGGCGACTTGGGTTTCGAGATGAACTTGCTTGGAAAGGGTCTTGTGGTAAGGTTGAGTTAAGGGTGTTGACGGAGGCATGAGATGTACGGGTTGGGAAGGTTTTCTTGGGTGGAAGAGTTTCTTCTTTCCCTATGAGCCCTAGCTTGATCCCTTCTTCAATCTGCAGCCCAGTAGCATATAGGTGTTTGAAATCAGTAATAGCTTGAGTGTAGATATGCCTGAGGTGCTTAGGCTGCAGATTTTTGACAACTATTCTCACTTGATCTTCCTCAGAAGGGCGGTTCTTCATTTTGGCAGCCTTTTCTCTCCATCTTGTCACAAAGGTAGCAAAGTCTTCGTTCGACTCTTGCTTGGTCGTCTCCAAATCTCGAATGGTTAACTCAATTTGGATATTGTATGCATATTGCTTGATAAAGGCATTGGCAATTTCTGGCCAAGTGTGATAATGCTCGAATTCCAGAGTGAGGAACCAATCGAGAGCACTTCCAGTGAGAGTTCTTTGAAACAACTGAGCAATGAGCTCATTATTCAAGCCCATTGGCTTCAGGGTGTTGATGACATGGCGGACATGGCTAGTGGGATTGCCAGTCCCATTGAATTTCTCGATGTTTGGCATCTTGAACTTCTCGGGCAGTTGAGAATCTGGGAAAAGGCAAAGTCCTTCAAAGTCTAGAATTTGATCCCCTTGTGAACGGGCCAGAGCGTGTTTGATCTCCTTGACTTGTCTGGCTAATTCAAGGTCTCCTGTTAATACCACTTCTTGAGGATTTTCTACTTCTTCCTCATCTTTCTTGTCTTCACCATCTCTTACTTCCTTCTCGGCTAACAACTAGACAATTTGAGCTTGGAGCTCAGTGATGGTGGCGTTATTGTTTGCCATTTTGGGAGTGAGAGGATTGGTTAGCGTAGCTTGAGACTTGGTAGATAATTGGGTTTGTTGAGAAGATGACCGCGAAGTCCTTGGAAGTGATTGGGACTGTTACGATGAGGGTGTCTTGACAGGAGAGGGTGACAGACGAGATGGCTGCAAAGACCTCTATTTGGCATGACTTCGGGTGTTGTAAGAGTATAAAACTGGCTGAGGTTGCTTCTTTGATCTACCTATCGTGCCTGCTTTTAAAAGTAGAATACCTGTGAGTCAGTATTTGGCTATATAGGGTTAGAATTTGGGCTGAAAATCCCAACCCTTCTGCACAGAAAGAGATGTTACAACAACAAATGATACAGGGTGTGAGAAAGAACTTTAAAAACAAAATGCAGGAAAATTCCTTAACATGCGGGTTCCTGTCTTATTTTCATAAGTTCTATGGCTCTCTAACACATGTAAGGTTTGGGTAGTCTCAAGGGTGCTCCGTTGTCAAAGGGCATCAGTCCTTCCGCCTGCCCATCATAGGCAGCGATCGGATGATTTCCTTTTTGATATACCACTAGGTACAAGTGGCTGTGGAGTTTGCTGGAACCCCTAACATAGCTCGTGACATGCCGGGGTATTAGGTGAACTCAATGAGGTTGCCCGCTCGATGCATATGATAAATGAATTAAACAAAGCATGTGTTAGTCATATGTCGAATTTTCTGGTTATGGCTCTCATTTCCCTAGCAGAGTCACCAAAAATTGTAGACACCTCCTGGAGCGGGGCATCGCCATACAGATTGATCGTTGCTGTTTGTTTGGTTGTTTGCTTCGTAAACCAAGATCATGAACATTTCCCATGGCTAAGAACATCGCCACACGATAGTGGTTATTGTAAGTGCAGAGAAACCGGGAGTGGTTTAAGCAGCACAAGAACGTAACGGCTGCTTCGAGGTCCTCGCCGGAACCCTGATATGTCGCCGAAGTCCTTATCTGCAAAACAGACAAAAGGTGAGTGCACCTTTGCCTCTCGTGGCAAAGGCCCTCCGATGCCTAAGTTAGTATCACGTACTGGTCGAAAACCCTAATTTCAGTAGAAGAATACGTAAAACCGTAATATATTGTGTACCTTTCTCCTCTCGGTTTGCCTTGTATTTATAGGTTTATGGATGCTTGCTGTCAAGTATCCATGTCGCCCTAGGTTTCCTATCTCGTATAGGAAACCCAGAATATCTCGGATTCTCGTTCCCTTATCAGTTTATTACCTTAGTCCGCTTAGGACTCCTTTCCACAGCTGGCCGAACTTCCCATTCCCGTTGGGTATCTCTCCAAAATCCTATCTTATTGGGATCTTTACAGCAATCATGGAATATCCCTGTCATCAGAACCTTCTGGAACGTTTCCTGCTCCTGGGACTGCTTTTCGTACAAACCCCCTCCTATTCGGCTCTTTTATTGCCGAACAGCCTATTTGGACCAATGACTCCGCATGTCATTGCTCTTTCGTTGATCTCTTGGTCCAATACTCTTTCGTGTTACTGGACCTTAACTCAGTGTAGACTCCCTGGACCAATGATCCTTCATATCACTGGTCCCTATCGCCGATCACCATTTCTGCACGGCGATTGTACTTTATACCATGGTCCCACGTACCACGTGTTCGGGCTCTATTTGTGCTTGTTCGGGATTTACTCCCTACAATTGCTCCCCAGCTTTACTCGTTATTTACTTTTAATATGACGAGCAAAGCTCCTCAGGATCAGAGCATCATTCTTTTGCTCTTGCACCCTTTATTCCCTCAAAAGCTGGTGCAGGGAGCATCATTTAATCCAAGCGAAAATGTCTAATCGTTTGGGCTCTCCAAGACGTTTCCTGCCCCTTACTTTACACATGGCATTTATCGTACCGTCCGTATTAAATGCGGATGCACACCTCTTGGGGAACGGAACGCCCAAACGGCGTCTGGGGCGACGTTTTGCATACGTCACCCTACTAATTGGGGTACATTTGGGTTTTCACCCTATTTTGAAACCCCCTTTCTCCATCTTGATTCCCTCTGCAACCAGAGCTTTCAAACGCACCCGCCATTGAAGCCCTGTTCACCATCTCGAGGTTTCTCCTGTGCATTTTAGAACTTCGACCATCACAATCGTAAGTCATCGCTCCCTTTTGCCCCTTTCCTCTCGTTACTGTAGGGTTACTCAGATCATATCTAGCGTTTCTTCGTACCCGTGATCTCCCACTGCAATAGACCCGCCTTTTTTCAAAAATGGGGAGGTTCAGGCGTCACTGCAACACCGCTCAAACCATGGCCTCGTTTAGGTCTCGCTATGAGATCCCTGACGATGTGGCCGTCAGCTTGGCTCCCGTAGACGCTATACGTCAGAGCCCTAATAATGACACTCTACACATTCCAGTGGTCGCCGTTGTAGAGGGCGGTGTTAGATTCCCCCTGGCGCCACTACTCCGCCAGGTTCTGGCCTACTACAGGTTATCCCCTATGTAGGTGTCTGCCAATTTTTTCCGAGTGGTTATGGGTATCAATACCCTAAACCAGATGTTAGGCACATCTTTAGGCCTGTACGATATTCATCATCTGTACAGCATTTCCCGTACGAAAGACGCCCTCACCTACTACCTAAAGAGTAGATATTCCAGAAGGCGGCTGGTGCTTGAATTGCCCGACTCCGCTCGAGGAGACGACGACGATTTCCTCGTCGTTACTGGAAATTTCGAGCCCAGAGACGAGGACGGCCAAGTGATAGGCTTTCATGCCCCTCACAGATTTGGGCAACCACGTCAGTTCTTTCTTCTTCGTAAAATTCATTCTCCTAGCAATTCATTCGTATTGCGTATTCAATTTTATCCATCTTCTGACTGTCAACTTCTCGTGTTGCAGCTGAAAATATCAACCAGGGATATGCTATCATCACCCCCCAAGTTCATGTAGCGCATATCACTCAGGCTCTAAATTTCAACGGCGAGGGCACCTACTTGGCAGGCCGAGCAAGAGCAGCGCAGGTGCTCCTGAGTTACAGAGCATCTTACGGGGGCTTCATTGATCGGCGCATCCGAGCAGCAGACGACCCGCCAGTTCCTGGACCTGCCGCCGCACAACCTGCACAGCCCGAGCAGATAGAAGAAGAAAGACGTTCTCAGACCCCCCCTTCCGTAGTGCTTCTGTGGAAATTGTTGAGGAAGCATCTACATCGTCAGACGGTCATTCCCCATCTCCACGTTCTCAAGAGATGAATCAGCCAATCAACCTCGAAAGTCTCCTCACAGTCCCAGGAGCTGGCCAAGGAAGGAGCCGCGGCACTGTTCGTGGCCGAGGTCGCTCCCAGAGTCCTGCGCCGTCACATGGCCGCCGAGGAACAGCTCAACTCGACGCTCCCCCTGGATTTTCTCCTGAAGAACTTGAAGCTAGCCACAGAGACAAACGCCCACGTTTGGAAGCACCTGGCGGGACCTCGACTCAGATACCCATAACCCAAACTCCAACCTGGGCTCCCCATCTTTCCCATGGCAACAAGACTGTCACTGTCCGGGATAGTGTGGAGTCTGAAGGGACCGCACTGGCCCTATCCCAGGCTCTCATGCTCCTCGGGGACATGCAGAAGGAGGTGGTGAGCTCTCCGGACAACTTGCTTGGATCTTTCATGGTGCACAGCTTTAAGGTAAACCCATTTATGATCTTCATTTTTTATAATTTAGCCTCCTCTCAACTGTACTACTGAGCCATGATTAATACGTTTAGGCTGCGCAAAAGATGGTGGCCATGGCCCAAAAGTTGGGCCACTCAGAGCCCCAGCGTGCAAAGTTGGCCAGCGAAAACGCCAAACTCCTAACCTCCATAGCCCGGCTTGAGAGAGAGAGAAACCAGGCTCGAAACGTGGCAGCTGAAGTGAAGAGCAAGCTGGATGGTGCTGAAGATAGCCTGAACCAGACTCTGATAGAGCTGGAGGCGAGCAAAAATGAGGCGAAGATGTCTTACCAGCAGGGGTATAACGAAGGGATCAACGTAGCCACTGAAAGCTACAAAAATCAGATGCCCAAGATCCAAGATCAAATATTTGCTGCTGGGTGGACCGCTGGCTTCAGGAAGTCTGGTACAGCTGATTCTTCTGCCTTGTGGACGGAAATTGATCTTCCGAGCACTATAGTAGCCCAAGATGAAGATGAGATCGAGGAAGAGGAGGACAATCCGAATGAGGAGCTCAACGTGGATGTTTCCGAGCAGCTCGGTGCTGATGCCAATGGCAACGATGAAGTGACCAACCCTGGCCAGAAAGAAGCCAGTGGTGGTCCAACTGATGAGAGTACTGCTGCAAAAGATACCCCCGTAGAAACCTCACCTCCTGTTGCTCCAGATCAAACCCCAAATCCGGTCACTCAAGATCCCATTATGGATCAGTAGGTATGCACTCCTCCTCCTGGAACAATATAATTTTTGATACGTAGTGATGGCCCTGCGCGGCTGTAAGTTTGCCCTGTGCGGCACAGATACATTCTCAATACTTTGGCCTTTCGTGGCGTCTAACTATGTTTTGCCTGGCCCCTCGTGGCCTTCTGACATTGCTGGTGGCCCTTTCATGGCCAATTCAATCTTGCTAGGGTGCTTCTCATGTTAACCCATGCCTGGATAGTTAACCGAATGGATTCGAGCTTTAGCTTTTCGCTTAGCATGTTTTCGAATGCTTGCTGAATTTGCCTCGTAATTTGGAGGTGACTCTAAGTATGTTCGTACTTAGATGATTTCGTATTCTCGTCATACGTCTCTGAGTATTTCTTATTTAGCCTAAAATTTGCATGTATTCATATGCTGCCTAAGTCTTCCTCATGCTTGGGGACAACTCCAAGTGTATTCGTACTTGTACATATTCGTCTGCTCCCCATTCTTTATTGGTTTGAACTAAAAAACTATCCAAGTTTATTCGTGCTTAGACTCCCAAACGTTTTCGTATTTGGGGGAGCTATGCATATTTTCGTATGCACGCCAAACGTTCTAAGTGTATTCATACTTAGTTTACCCGAATGTCTTCATATTTGGGAAAAGTGTGTGCATTCACGTATGCATTCACGTATGCACACCAGGTTTGTTCATACCTGCACACCAGGTTTGTTCATACCCGTGTTCGTAGTCGAGTATATTCGTACTTGGAATGTTTTGAATCTGCCCTAATATATTCGTATTAGCATAAACCTATCCTTCTGCTCCCTAATACGAAGTGAGGAGCAAGAATCAGGTCCTAACTTCGTATTTAAACAAAACAGAAGACAATGTTTTTGTTCTAAAACGTAGAATTTTATTCATAATTCAAAAAACTCAAGGGGGCGTTACGCGTGCCCCTTGCCACTAACAAGAATAAAAAACAAAGGAATTGTATTCGAAATTCCCACACAATCACGATGTGCATCCTAAAACAGAAAAAATAAATTGAAGTCTGTTTTAAACAAAAAACTTCCTCAAATTGTGAACATTCCATGGCCTTGGCACCGGGTTCCCGTCCAGGTCCGCCAATCGATAAGCCCCAATGCCCACAACTTCGGTAACTCGATATGGGCCTTCCCAGTTTGCCCCCAACTTGCCCTCGTTGGCCACCTTGGTATTGCCGAGCACTTTTCGAAGCACAAGGTCCCCAATACCAAACTCTCGTGGATGGACGGTTTTATTATAGCTTTTCATCAGCTGCTCCTGATAAGAAGCCAAATGCACTAGGGCCCTTTCTCTGCGTTCTTCGGCAAGGTCCAATTCTATTTCCAGGGCTCTGTCATTGCCCCCACTTTCAACCAAAGTGGTCCTGCCGACCAACCTCCAATGGAATTACAGCCTCAGTTCCATATGCTAATGAGTAGGGGGTCTCTCCCGTAGACCTCCTAGGCGTTGTTCGGTGCACCCATAGAACAAGTGGCAGTTCGTCGGGCCATTTCCCCTTTGCCTTGTCCAACCTCTTCTTGATCCCATCAAGTATAGTCTTGTTGGAAGCCTCTGCCTGCCCATTACTCTGTGGGTAGGCTGGGGTGGAATAATAATTTCTTATCCCATACAGGGCACAAAAGGCCTTGAATTTTTTCTGAAATTGGGACCCATTATCCGTAATCAGTGAATAAGGGACCCCAAATCGAGTGATTATACTTTTCCAGACGAACCTCTCTATCATAGGCTCGGTGATCTTAGCCAATGGTTCAGCCTCGATCCACTTGGTGAAATAGTCTGTTGCCTCACATCCAGTTGCCTTGTGTAGTGGACCCACGATATCCATCCCCCATTGTGCGAAGGGCCAAGGACTTGTCAAAGGCACCAGATCTTCGGCTGGTGTTCGTATCATCGGCGAGAATTTTTGGCACTTCTCACAAATCTTTACGTACACCTTTGCGTCTTCCTGCATGTGAGGCCACCAGTACCCTTGGGTTATTGCTCGGTGGGCAATTGACCTACCCCCAGCATGACTCCCACACGTTCCCTCGTGGTTCTCGTGGAGAAACTTCTGCACCATCTCGAGGTGCACACAAAGTAAGTACGGACCAGTGAAGGATTTTCTGTACAGCTTTCCTTCTGGTGACAGCCAAAACCGTGCAGACTTTGTTTTAATCTTGTGAGCCTCTTTTTTATCTGTGGGGAGTATCCCATCTCGTAGAAACTCCACTATTAGATCCATCCAACTTGGTCCTTGGTTTATGTCCAAGACCAATTCCACACTTCTTCCGATGCTCGGCTCGGCAAGATAATCTACTGCCACCCTTCTCTTAAATTCTGTCGGTACAGCTGCAGCCAGCCAGGCAAGCGAATCAGCATGGGCATTCTGCCCAGAACTTATTTGCTCAATATACACCTTTTCGAAAGTGTCAAGCAGATCCCTGGCGGCCGTCACATAGGCAGCCATTTTCTCATTTCGGGCCTCGTATTCCCCAGACAACTGGTTCACCACGAGCTGTGAATCACAATGCACTCGTATCTTTTTCACCTTCAGGGTCCTTGCACTTCTCAACCCTGCCAAGAGTGCCTCATACTCTGCCACGTTATTCGATGCACTGAATCCCAATCGAAGGGATAGCTCCATCATTGCACCTTCAGGAGGAAAAAGTACCACCCCAATTCCTGACCCCGTATTACACGCAGAGCCATCAACAAATAATCTCCACTCTGTGGGATCTTGTTCGGCGGGAGCTTTTTTCATTCTCGTTGATTGCTCTTTTCCCTGCTTTTTTCTCGGCTCCTGTCTCATAGGAGGCTGGGGAGCTACCGTGGGTGAGAACTCAGCTACGAAGTCCGCCAGCACCTGCCCCTTTATTGCGGTGCGCGGCTGATAATCTATGTCGTACTGACTCAGTTCGACCGACCAAGTTGAGATACGTCCCGAGAAATCTGCCTTTCGTAGCAGAGATTTTAACGGATACTCAGTATAAACCACAATTCTGTGGCTCTGGAAATAATGGGGCAATTTTCGTGCCGCTGTTCTTAGTGCCAGGACCAACTTTTCGAGGGGCAGATACCTTGTCTCTGCATCTAGCAACGTTTTGCTGACATAATAGACAGGGATTTGCTCGGATCCCTTGTCCCTTAGTAGCACCGCACTTACAGCATGTTCGGAGACTGCCAGATATAGAGTTAGGGACTCGCCTTGTTCGGGAGTGGACAGAAGGGGGGCTGCTGCCAAGTACTTCTTCAGGTTTTGGAACGCCTGCTCACATTCTGCTCCCCATTCGTATCCTTCCCTCTTTTTCAGCAGCTGAAAGAAGGGTCTGCACTTGTCACTAGACCTGCCGATGAATCGGTTTAAAGCCGCTGCCATCCCAGTCAACCTCTGGACTTCCTTCGTGGTCCTTGGACTTTGGAGCCTTTGCAACGCTGTAATTTGATCGGGATTCGCTTCTATCCCTCTTATGGTGACCACATGCCCCAGGAACTTTCCTGAGTTTACCCCAAACGCAGACTTCGAGGCGTTGAGCTTCAGTTTATATTCTCTCAATATCTCAAAGGCTTCTTTTAAATCAGCGATGTGGTTTTCTTTCTCTCTGCTTTTGACCACCATGTCATCTATGTAAACCTCCATGGTCTTACCGAGCAACTTCTTTAGCATAATCGTTGCTAACCTCTGATATGTTCCACCGGCATTCCTCAGACCAAAAGGCATGACACTGTAACAGTACAGCCCCCTTGGCGTGATAAAAGATGTCTTCTCCTCATCGGGGCCGTACATGGCTATCTGATGATAACCCCGATAAGCATCAAGGAAGCTCATCCGCCCATACCCAGCCGTTGCATCGACAAGCTGGTCTATCCTGGGGAGGGGGAAGCTATCTTTGGGGCATGCCTTGTTCAAGTCGGTGAAGTCGACACAAACTCGCCACTTCCCGTTCTTCTTCTTTACCACCACAGTGTTGGACAGCCATTCCGGGTAGTATACCTCTCGTACAGCCTTTGCTTCGAGCAATCGGTCCACCTCCTCGATAACAGCATCCACGCGTTGTACGGCGGATCGTCTCTTCTTCTGCATCATAGGCTTATGTTGTGGATCCACATTCAAGTGGTGACAAATCACGTTTGCATCCACTCCGGGCATCTCTTCGGGCACCCAAGCAAACACATCAACGTGTTCCTTGAGGAACCTTACCAACTCCTCCTCTTCTGCTTCATTCAGATTTTCCCCAATCAGAAAATACCTTTCTGGATCATTCTCGTTGATCTGAATCTTCTTCAAGCCTTCCACCACTTTCTCGGCGGGATCCCCTCCGACATCCTCAATGGTCGGCCGATCCAGAACCTCGATTGCTTGAACTAACTGGGCCTTTGGTGCCTTCTTGATTATAGAAACCAAGCATTGCTGGGCGACCTTCTGATTTCCCCTAATTCTTTCGATACCATTTGACCCGGGAAATTTTACCATCTGATGGTAAGTGGAGGAAACCGCCCTCATCTTGTGCAACCACGTCCTTCCAATAATCGCGTTATAGGAAGACGGTACATCTACCACCAAAAAATCGGTTCTTAGCACAACTGTTCCTGCCCGAACAGGGAGAGTTGCTTTGCCCAATGGCCAGACTGCTCTTGCACTAAATCCGACCAAAGGGGTTGTTGACTGCACCAAATCTGCTTGTGTCAGCCCTAACTTCTTGAACGCATCATAGTACAATATCTCCGTGCAGCTTCCCGAATCTACCAAGATTCTCTCCATGTCATATTCCCCGATTCGTAGGGTTATGACTAAGGCATCATTATGCGGTACCTGGATTCCCCCCAGGTCCTCATCCGTGAAGACTATGCCTCCGGTGCATCCTTCTCCTTCACGTCCTCGTTTCTTTCCCAACTGCATCACGTGCTGGTCATGTTTTACTTGTCTTTGGAGCAACCTCACCTCACTTCTCGTGTAAGGTGCGGCCAATCCATGTATCATATGGATTACCCCTCTTGGATTCTGCTCATAATCCAATTCCAACGCTTTCTCTGCACCCTTGTGCTCCTCCTGAATAAATTCTTTCAGGTAACCCCGTGAGACCAGATCATCGAGGTGTTGCTTGAACATCTCGCAATCCTCCGTCATATGCCCCCAGTCTTTATGGTAACTACAATGCTGACTCGTAGCCCTCTTCGCATCTTTGTCCCCCTCCAGCCTTGGGGGCCATTTGAAATATGGGCGATTCTTTATTTTGTAAAGAATCCGATAGATTGGTTCCTTCCAAACCGTTGTCACCGAAAAGAAAGACTTGGGGTCTGGGGCGTGCTTCTCTTTATACGGTTCTTTCTTGACCTGCCCGTACTCCTTCCTATCTTTGTAGGTCTTGGGCTCTGGCTTGTCCGTCCTCTTCGGTAGAACCTTCGCCTGTTCGGCAACCATCCTGTTGTCCTCACGCAGTATGTCGTCCTCATTTCTGGCATGCTGCTCGATTCGCTCCATTAGCCTTGCCAGTGTATCTACCGGGTTCATGTTCAGGGATTTACGCAGCTCTCCCTGAACAGGCAACCCTGTTTTGAACGTGGCTATGGCATATTCCTCACTGCACCCTTCAATCTCGTTGAAAGTTTCCCAGTACTTCTTAGCATAATCTCTGATCGGCTCACTCTCTCCTTGTTTCATAACAGAGAGGCTTTCAAAGGTTTTTGGTGCTTTCCTGCTCGTCAGAAACCGAGCAGTGAATTCTTCGGCCAACTGTCTCCATCCTCGCACGGTGTTCGGCCCCAGCTTATGGAACCACGACAAGGCCACTTTCCCCAAACTCGATGGGAACATCTTGCACATGATTGCATCATCCCCGTTGTGCATGAACATTGCCTGCCGGTAGTGTTGTACGTGTGCCACGGGATCATTATTTGTTTCGTAAAGTACGAATGCCCCGTGCTTCACCCTGCTCGGAAGCCTTGCCTCCTGCAATCTCTTTGAAAAAGGGGATGAGGCTATATTGCTGAGGGCTTTCCGTGCCGCCTCTCGTGCAGACATGGCTCCCTCCTCTCGCTCTTTTGCTTTCTTGGGAGTACTCTTTTCCCAATCGGAATCAGGTCTCTCGTACCTATTCCTGTGATGTCTTCTAATCTCTCCTTCTTCGGGGGTGAGGCTTCTGCTTCTTCTTTTTCGTGAAGAAGCCCTTTTCTTTTTCGGAGTGGGACTCCTGGACCGGCTCCCCCTTCCTCGTGAAGGAGCTTTCTTGTGTTCCACTATTGCCAGCCTTTCTCCTCTGGAATCTCTTCGTGACAGTCCAGAATCCTCTGGATGTCCTCGTATCCGTTGCAACTCCTGTATCTCATATTCTCGTTTTTTAATCAAACGAGCGTACTCTTCGATCTCTTGTCTCTTTTTATCCAAGATATCGTCACGGTTGTGCGCACTCCTTGAATGTGCCACTGATTCTTCCTCACGATGGGATCTACTCCTTCTCGTGGAGCCTATGGCCGTCCTTCCCTCCTTGTTCTTGGAGTCGCCATGGATAGTCAAGGGATTATCCATGTTTGTGGGCCTTTTTGCTTGCCCACCGTCGGGCTTTCTCGGAGGATTCGGTGGGGAGTTGCCACCTACTCCCCCCAACTGGTGTTTCGGATCATGTGGAGTTTTTGGATCTTCTTCCATCATGGTCGCTTTTCAGAGGGATCTCTTTCGTTTCCCACAGACGGCGCCAATTGTAAGTGCAGAGAAACCGGGAGTGGTTTAAGCAGCACAAGAACGTAACGGCTGCTTCGAGGTCCTCGCCGGAACCCTGATATGTCGCCGGAGTCCTTATCTGCAAAACAGACAAAGGGTGAGTGCACCTTTGCCTCTCGTGGCAAAGGCCCTCCGATGCCTAAGTTAGTATCACATACTGGTCGAAAACCCTAATTTCAGTAGAAGAATACGTAAAACCGTAATATATTGTGTACCTTTCTCCTCTCGGTTTGCCTTGTATTTATAGGTTTATGGATGCTTGCTGTCAAGTATCCATGTCGCCCTAGGTTTCCTATCTCGTATAGGAAACCCAGAATATCTCGGATTCTCGTTCCCTTATCAGTTTATTACCTTAGTCCGCTTAGGACTCCTTTCCACAGCTGGCCGAACTTCCCATTCCCGTTGGGTATCTCTCCAAGATCCTATCTTATTGGGATCTTTACAGCAATCATGGAATATCCCTGTCATCAGAACCTTCTGGAACGTTTCCTGCTCCTGGGACTGCTTTTCGTACAAACCCCCTCCTGTTCGGCTCTTTTATTGCCGAACAGCCTATTTGGACCAATGACTCCGCATGTCATTGCTCTTTCGTTGATCTCTTGGTCCAATACTCTTTCGTGTTACTGGACCTTAACTCAGTGTAGACTCCCTGGACCAATGATCCTTCATATCACTGGTCCCTATCGCCGATCACCATTTCTGCACGGCGATTGTACTTTATACCATGGTCCCACGTACCACGTGTTCGGGCTCTATTTGTGCTTGTTCGGGATTTACTCCCTACAGTTATCATCTAAACAGAGTCGCCACCTAGTTTATAAAAACTAGGAAAAAAAGATAGAGATTCTGGGTACGGAAGCCAAAAGTACAATAAGGGAAAGGTGTTAGGCACCCCTCTTTACCCAGTCGTGAGACTGGCCCATAGTTGTTCGACATATGATTAGCACATGCTTTGTTTAATTTTAACACATAATCTATTTTTAGCTTTTAAATAGTTAATGGTGAGTCAGTGCGATAAGTAAAGCATGCATCAGAATAAGCAGAATAAAACAGGCTGTCCCAGGGAGATGGATCCCGTGGCCGGTGAATAGATGTCACAGTGAAAGGATCCTGCTGGTTTGATATACCGGCTGATGGATCGAAGATCCAGTCAATGTTCTTCCTCACACTAGACTAAAATACTAACAGAAGGTCAGAATGCTACGATTAATAAATAAATACTGAAAATAAACTTAACCAAAGGCCCTTGGGCCTCACCACCTTGATCCCTCAGTGGCTTGATTGCTTCGGATTGAGAGTGATTAGCTGAATTGCTTCTCGAAACCCTAGGATTAGGGTTTTGACTTCGGGGTTTGGATCGTCGGATCGCGGCTGCCTTCGGGAGGTTGGGGCTTTTGTAAAAGAGATGTGAGAGAGTATACTTGCAGAGTTTCGTGGCTAGAGAGGGTGTATTGATCATCTTAATTTTGGAACCCAAAGATCCCTTTATATAGGCATAGAGGTGATTCACTCCAACTAATCATAATGCATAATCGAAATTGGAATTGTAGGGTGATTCTAACTCTTCATGGCAATCTCCTTACGTAGCCCGAACGCATCGGGATTTGGCTGCTAGGGTTTTGTGAATGGATCAAACGATTGACAGAACATTCCAGAATCTGGAAAATAGACGATCTGGCAGCCGGTTAAAGGATCTGGCGGTCGAGTGAACGATTGAGCGGCCGAAGGATGGACCTGGTGGCTGAAGGATCAATCTTTTAGCGAGATTTTCAGGCAACAAGTTTCACGGGTGAAAGAATGATGTTGAAGCAGTGTGATCAATATCACGGCCGACAGATAGATTCTCCTGGGGTATGTATTTCTGTCTGAAATGCTATTTGGCTCTGGATTGGGTTCTCTAAGTGGCTAAAAGTTCTTACCGAAAGTCCTAAGGTTCGCGATAAGTCAATCAGCAATCACTGTATCTATATCATCATCGGGATGGTTCCCAAGGTGGGACTTGAAATAATCATTAGGCCAAATTGGGGTGTACATCTACAATGTGGTGGTTTAGGATTAAGGTTAAGATTCCGCTCTGATACCATGTTGAGAGAGAAAGAAGGAAAAAGTGTATAGGGTGTTACTAAACCCTTACTTATATAACTTATATTTATATAAGTTTGGAGAGTTACACAACTACAAGATAGGCAATGTGGGACAAAACCCACTCTCTCTAATAAACACTTCTAACAGTGGAATCCAATCGAAGAGGATCATCTGTATGGCGATGCCACGTTTGGGAGGTGTCTACAAAAAGTAAACAAATAGCAAATGTGTATTCCATCTCTGCATATCGAATTGTCAACCGGAGCATAGGGACGTTCTAACTCAAAGCATAAACCAAACCGAGCCTTATGTCCCAATAACTTGGGGTTGGCTACATGAATCATTTTCCTCTATTGATCTCTGTCAAGGGCCACTTATTCACACAAACCTACTATGTTCATATCTTTGAGCACCACAACATCTAATGTCAATTTAGGTCTACCCCTCCCAGTAGCATTGCTACCCAATGTCACACCCTTGATTTTCAACATAATAATAATATAGGAATTTCACAAATAAAACCTCACAATAAACCGTACGATACCCCAAAAAACCATAGTACTTTCATTGCCATAATCATACTTCAAGTCCAAGAGTTCAAAATATTACATCTTCGGCTCTACAGCCTCAAATCAGAATAAACGTCAATGTCATAAGAGTTTAGAGTTTACAAAATATACCGTAGTCAAAAGAATTATCACTTAAGTTACTGATACATCTTCAAAAGAAATTTACAAAGATGCCTAAGTAACTCTTCAATGATAGATCTCAAATGAAGTGTCCACAACTCAAGCACTCCAGCCATGCACGCTACTGTCTAGAATTAGTACCTAAGATGAAATAAGGCTTGAGCTACACTAGCCCAGTAGAAATTCTACACTAACAGCATATGCAAGAGAAATGCGAGAATTAACAAGGATATGATCAAGAGATAGGTCAAACAGTAGGTAATAACCAAGGCTCAAAGATCCAACAAACTCGGTACGAAATTTGGGATACAACTCAACCTTTATCCGTTTCAACTTTCCATGTGTCCAAAACTGTGTCGCGTCATGTGTCATGAGCCGAAGCTCCTGCCGGGCCAGTTAAGGGATCCCGATACCCCCTGCCAGGCACCATACCCATCGGTAGGTCCTGAAAGTTATCAAAATGAGTTTTTGCTCCTGCCGGGCCAATTAAGGGATCCCGATACCCCCTGCCAGGCACCCACCCGTCGATGGGTCCTGAATGTTCAACGTTGTATCAACAAGGACTCACGTGTCTCAAATTCTCATGACGTTTCGTTTCAATTCAATCAAAGTTCGTGCGATAATCAAGTCAAGTTTTATCGAACAAGGGCAATGAAATGCCAAGAATGCACAACGAACTCAACGAATATGATCAACAGTGCTTGGGAGCATTTTAGAGGTGTTTAGAATGAGTTAAAAGTGATTGGGAGTTGAAATAATGGGTTTCGGAGCAAAACAGTGAAAACTGGGTTTAAGCTCACTGTATCGATACGGGAAAAAGTTGTATCGATACCAATTAACTTCAAAATTGTCCGGCGAGTGTTGTATCGATACAGATTAAGGGCCGTATCGATACGACGGGCCTTCGAACAGACTTTCTGTAGATTTTCTGGGTTTCAACAATACCAACAACTACAACAATAACAAGCACGGATTCATGGATAGAAAGCACATCTCTAACATATATTGAGAGGTAGAATCCCTACCTCGAGACTGAAGGACGACATCCTCGAAGTTACAAGCCCTAGCTTTTCAAGAATCGAAACCGAGAGCGATACGACTCCACCGAGCTCCAACCGGTGAGATACAGACCACAATACACATTGAGGATGAAAGATTGAAGGTTGTTTTGGTGGGTTTTTGAGTGAAATTGTGAGAGAGCAAGAGAGAGAGAGAGACGTTGGTGAGAGAGAAGGAGGACGGTGAGGAGAGGGAGGGGGTTGTGTGTGATACTCTCACACTCTCCCTTATATACACACTAATTCACAAATTACACTAGCAACCTCCCATAATCAATTCTACCACTTTAACCCCTAATCACATAAACATATCACATTTTCCATTATTCCTCAAATATAAACATTTAAAATTAAACGAATTAATTACGGGTCTCTACACCCAAAGCTATCCTATCCGCTCTTTTAACTACTGCATCTCCCGGTCTACGATAGACATGCCCAAACCACCTTAGCCTATCTTCCCTCAACTTCTCTTCTATGGGTGCTACACCTACCATCTCACGAACCGTTTCATTTCTAATTCTGTCTCGTCTAGTCTTATCACACATCCACCTTAACATTCTTATTTTCGCTACACTCATCTTGTTCACCTATTGTTTTTTAATAGGCCAACATTCTGTCTCGTAAAGCATCGCTAGCCGTTCCATAGAATTTTCCCTTCAATTTTATGGGTACCCTCCTGTCACACAGTACACTAGTAGCACTCCTCCACTTGAGCCACCCCACTTGGATCCTATGGGTCACATCATCTGCAATCTCTCCATCTCTACTTATAATTGAGCCTAAGTACCTAAAATAATCACTCTTAGGTATCTCTTGGTCTTGGATCATCACTCTTTCTTCGTGCGCACTACTGGTACCACTAAACTTGCACACCATATACTACATGTCTCTAATTACCTCGATATACCCTTTGGTCACTCCCTTTCTCTCCAGAACCCACTATATGATGTCTCTAGGCACCTTATCATAAGCCTTTTCCAAGTCTATGAAAACCATATGGAGATCATTCTTCTTTACTCTGTGTTGGAGATCCTTTTTCTTTGCTCTGTATTTTTCTACCATTCTTCTTAATAGGTAGATAGCTTCCATGGTTGATCTTCCAGGCATGAACCCAAACTGTTTCTCTGACACCGTAGTCACCATCCTCAAGCGATGCTCAATAACTCTTTCCCACAACTTCATCGTATAACTCATCAATTTAATACATCTATAGTTGTTGCAGCTTTGAATATCTCTCATTTATTCTTATAGATAGGTACTAGAGTGTTCATTCTCCATTCGTCGGGTATCTTCCTAGTCATAATAATCTTATTAAACAACTTCGTTAACCAAGTCACTCCCAGGTCACCTAGACTTTTCCACACTTCAATAGGAATACCATCTGGTCCTAAGGCCTTACCCGGTTTCATCCTTTTCAAATCTTTAATCACTTCGAACTTTTGTATTCTCCGATAAAATTCATATTCTATATTCTCACCAGGTACATACACTTCCTCCCCACCAAAGCCTCCTTCATGTTTCTCATTTAACAACTTCTCAAAATATGACTTCTATCTATCCCTGATCACCTCGTCTTTCACCAACACCACCGAATGAATACCTTTTATACACTTAACTTGAGAAACGTCTCTAGCTCTCTTTTACGCAAGTTGGCAAGTTTATAAATAATCTATTCTCCATCTTTACTATCGAATCTAGCGTAGAAATTCTCATAGGCTTTCAACTTAGCATCCCTAACGGCTTTCTTAGCTTCCTTATAACCCTAAAAAATTTCTCCATTCCGGTCCTTTTGCCACTTTTTAAAGCACTCCTTCTTAGCTTTTACCATAGTTTGAACCTCGTCATTCCACCACCATGTCTCCTTATAAATTGGACCTTTTCCCTTCGACTTCCCAAGAACTTCTTTCGAAATTCTTCTAATACCGTCAGCTATGGTATTCCACATATCGTCACTATCGCCTTCCACTCCCCACCGTACTTCTTGAGACATTCTTTCCTTGAATAGCTCTAGTTTCACCCCTCTTAGGCCCCACCAATTAGTCCGTGGGCATCTAATTTCCTTTCTCCTTCTAATATTCCCCTTGAGACAAATATCTAACACCAAAAGTCTAGGCCCTTTCTATTTGCAGCCACTTATTTCCTAAGCCTAGCCTGTTCTATACCTAACCCACAAATCTTATAACAATTTCCTAAATGCAACCTAACAAATATCCTTAAACTTCCAAAAACACCCTCTCCTTCCTCCCTTCTATCTCTCCCGTTTTTCTCCTCTTTCTCCCCTGCACCACCACCAAAACTCCATAACCACCACCAAAATTTTCGATACAAGTTGAAACTTTTTCCCTCATTACTTAACCGTTGAAAACTAGAAAACAAGCGGTAGAAACTGGAAATTAGTGGGAAAAACGTACGGAAATAGAGTGATTTGACGAGCTAGGTTGGTGGGATCTAGGGTTGAAACGAACAGATCTTGAAGTTTTGAGCGAGTTAAGGAGATTTGAATTGAGGATTTTTTAGAGGATTTGTTGGGTCAATTTTTGCTGGTTGAAATCTGAAATTTGCATTTCTGAAAAACTTCTCCCCGACATATTCGGATACAAATTTTTGAAAAATTTTGAAAATTTCAGATTTTAAAACTTGAAAATGTTTACAAATTTCAGATTCTAAAATCTGAACACTTTATAACGTATCTTGAAGATGCGTCATGTATTTTTTTTTTTAAACCGCAGATTCTGACTGTTAAAAATGTAAAAAACGCAAATTCCGAATGCGTCATTCTCCATAGAATGCATTCACGAAATGCGCGATGGGACTGGATTCGTCGGCGAAGAAACAGTCTCCTGTAAATCCGAGCAAATTCAGTAGGAAGAAGAAATAGGAAACCCACTTATCAGAAAAAAGAGTACGAAACCCAAAACCCCTTTTTCTTCCAGCTCGGATTTACAGTAATTAGAACCGATGAGAGAGAGAAGTGTGTGCCCAAAGCTCTGCTGCAAATTCTCTCTCTTAAATAGGAAACCCACTTTATAACACATCATTTGTAACGGCGGCAGTGGTGGTGGTTGGGAGTAGGAGGAGGGGACGGGTGAGGTAGTGTTACAGGTGCAGATAAAAAATAAATAAAAAGACTGGTAGGTGGGAGGTGGGTTGGGGAAGAAGAGTGGGAGGAAGATGACTTAAAACGACGTCGTTTTATTGGGGGTATTTTTGTTCATTTTTTAAAAGGGCATTTTTGTCCGAAAAGCATTAATTTTAGCACGGGCTAGGCTTAGAAAATAAGTGGCTGCAAATAGAAAGCCCCAAATTTAAAGTCTATGCTGTGCCACTAGACACTCTCTGGGAATAACCTTACAATCCTTACATGTCAAGGGGTCTGTACCTCTAGCAAGAAAATGGTCGATTTGGCTTCTATTGGCTCCGCTCTTAAAGGTAATTAAATGCTCTTCTCGCTTCCTATAGAGAGTATTCCCCACTATAAGGTCAAAAGCTATTGCAAAATCTAAAATCCAACCACCTTCATTAAGGTCACTAAATCCAAAGCCACCATGCACATTCTCATACCCTTGCTTATGCTTTCCCACATGACATTGAAATCGCCTCGTATAAATAGTTTCTCCCCAAAAGGTATCTCTTGAACCACGTCATCCATCTGCTCCCAGAATTGTTTAATAAGATCATCCAAGCCTACTTGAGGTACGTAACCACTAATAATATTAACTATGCTCCCTCCGATCACAAGCTTAACTAAAATAAATCCGATCTCCTTTCTTTGTGACTGTAACTACCGAATCTTTCAGGTGTTTATCTAATACGATACCTACCCCATTTCTATATCTATCCTTACCCGTATAGTAAAGCTTATAACCTGTGTTCTCTATCTCCCTAGCTTTCTCCCCTACCCACTTAGTCTCCTGAAGGCAAGCTATACTAATCTTCCTCCTAAGCATAGTGTCAAGTAGCTCCCTCGTCTTACCCGTTAATGTCCCTATATTCCAAGTTGCTAAATGAATCCTATAATCCTGGGCTAGCTTCTTTACCCATGCTCATCCAGGCACGAGCGGGAACCCTTGCTCACTTATCACCACACCCGGGCGCTTGTGTGGCACCCCTTGCTCATTTTTCGAAGCACCCGAAGGCAGGCACAACACGTCGCTTAAAGAGAACGCCCTAACATGTCTCGTTATCATATTTGGATTCATGTTATAAGGATCTAACGGGTTTTTTACATGCTGGCTGTCAGCTACCTAACGCACAACCCTCCTCCTTTATCCGGGCTTGGAACCGGCTGGAAAATACAGGTAAGGCTCAAAACACAAACCAGGCGGAGTTAAAGCATGCCAACTTTAAATTTATGACAAACCACGTGTGATACTAACACGGTAACACAAGTAATTAGTGTAACAAAAATGATTGCCACTTTATCTAACAAAAATTTCGAAGAGCCCCTTTTGGAAAAGCCCACAGTTGTGGATCGTAAATTTTTCTCGTTAGCAATAATCAGTCTCCATAATTCACAAAAATTCTTTTCGCATTCCTTCTCTTAAATTGTTGTAAATAATCGTTAGAATTTCTGTAAGTTATAATAAAAGGAGACACCAACACAATAGTAAAATATTGGGGTAATTATGTAAGCTCAAAATTAGGAGTTTAAGAGAGAACACTGTAAAGCGCTGTCTTAAGAGAATATAAGTCTCCGCTTGCATCGAGTTGTGTGACATTCCACTCCTAAGATAAAACGATCCTCCGAAACTTTGTGTGCAGCTAAAGCTTTTCTCGCGAAGCAAGAACCGCCCGTATACTCAAAATACCAAGAATATGCAAGATATTTTTAGAATATTTGTGTGGTGTATCACATGTATATTTGATCAAAATATATCTTCAAAACTACACCCTCATCTTGTACTCCAACTACCTTTTTTTTAGTAAACCAACCACAAATGCAATTTAACCATTGCATATAATAGGAACTAAATGCATAATATAATGATAGGGAGTTACAAATGTTTATTCTCCATGACCAACAATTTAATTAGTAAAGGTAATTAATATAATAAATTATTTTGACTAAGTTTTTAAAAGCTTTTTTCCAACATAACTCGAGATTAACCTTTTGAGTCACGTGCTTAATTAGTTAGGTGAAGGGTTATACAGGTCAGCTGGGTTGGGTCGTTAGAGGTGTGTACCAAAAAAATATACGAGATACTATATTTCCTTTTTTCAATCAGTATATTCGGGTACTTTGTGCACAGATCTTTTTGAAAAAAAACCTACAATCACAATTCAGAAAGGGGTTGATGATAATAGTATCTTGGATTTAAGAGCTAAAAAATGAATCCTTGGACCAGGAGAGTTTTTTATGCTTCACTAATGAATTTATGACGGCCGAAATGAAACCCTTCACTTGCAACGAAATGCATCCTCATCTATCTATCTATACTAGAAGCCGGGGCACACGCGATGCGTGTACAAGTCGGATTTTTACAACTTTTGTGAAAATTTGATCAAACAATAAGTGGGAAGCATTTTTATAAAAATGTTGTAAAAATCCGACTTGCACATGCATTGCATGTGTCTCGGTCTCTAGTAAATAATAAATTGATTATGTCACTTTTCTATCTCTTTCCAAACATGGCCCATCCATGTTTTGGTCACGTAATTAAAGTTGGAGGAGAAAAGTAGTAGTTAACAAAGGATGAAGTATAGTAGAAAGTAGAAAATGTACCTTGTGGTTACTTGTGGAGTCAACAGCTTTTGGTAGCCATAATTGTTTTTTTTTTTTCTCTGACAACGAACAGTTTTGTGACGAAGTGAAGTGTGCAGAGTTGTGTAACTGCTAGTGTTTAGGGAGAATTGCAGGACAGTGGCTACTGGGGCAAAAAAATTCCATGTCATGGATGGGTTTTAATGGAATTCATCTAAACATGGGAAGGAGAAAGGTTAATTCCCAATACATGGAGAGGCCACCTAAAATGACTGTTAGACCCTTCATCAAAAAAACCCGGGAAACCCTAAACCCCAAACCCACCCATCCATCGTTCCCCCTTCAATTCCCCCCAATTCCCACACGGCTCTGAACGACTGGAAGCGAACAACAAGACGTAGGGTTTGTTCTTCTCTCTTTCCTTCTCTCGACCTCTTCTCCTTCACCTCTTCTTCCTCTCTGACTTCATCTCTCTGTATGGTACAGTACGCTTACCATTCCACGGAAGAAGAAGCAAGATATTGTCCTTGACCAAACGGAAATCGTACGCATCTGGTAAGGAATTTTTTGGGTTGGATGTTTCAATTTGTTTGCAGTTTTCTCTCTTTTCTTTTCTCTCATTTCGTCCATGTGTATTTGTTCATAAGCAATTTGGTTTTTCACATTGTATGAGTGAGGAATAGAAGGGGCAATATTGAGTCTTGCCCATTACTTCCCCCTACGAGAAAAATGTACCATGTTAATACCGAAATTTGATCCACCATTCTGTACCCCCATTGTCCCCATTGCAATGGAAGTTTGTTTTTCCAGAAAATATAATAGTTGCTCTTTAAGTCACCTAATGTTACTCCTTGTAAGAACTGTTGTTGCTCTCTATGTGAGAAAGTATGCCTTAGACTGTTAAGAGCAGTCACCCATGTTTTAAGTCACTGATGGCTGTCCCTTTACCCTTGTGTTGGTCTGTATATATGAAATGTGGTTCTTCTTCAAGTTATGTAATATGTTTTTTTTATTGTAAGAGTTTTATTTGGAAACATCCCTCCCTCAAACTATACACCATTTGTTTACTTCGTCATCAAACTATAAAAAACGTTTACTTAGTCCTCCAAGTAAACGTTTTTGATACTCTAACTTCTTTTAACTTTTAAACGGAAAACACACATGTGAGCAGCACATGCGCTAATTCCCCACAACTGAAAGGGCAAAAATGCCATTCCACATCAATCCAGAATGCCATGCACAAAACCCTCCCCCTCCTCTCTGTCTCTCACTTTGTATACATAGGCTACTCATCACTCCATAGTCCACACCATTGTTACACACTCAAATTCAGAATTTTGATCGATGAAGGCTTAAGGAGAGGAGTTGGCTGCAATGAACGATTTTTGTAGCTAATGACAGTTGAATTCACACCATTCTTACACACACAAATCCAGAAATTTGTAAGTAATAGGAAAACCAGAATGTGGTCTGTTTTTTTGTGGGTAATGACAGTTGAATATGAAGTAGTTGAACCTACTTTAGTTTTATAGTTGCTGAATCTGTATTTGGCATTGAATCTGCACTTTCAATGCCAAATTCTGTGTTATGCACTTTCAATTTCAGCATTGGTTTGTAATGATTGCTGCACTTTGTTGTACTTTGATGGATGCACTTTCCTCCACCAGTTTAGATGCAGCTATGTTACCAAATTTGGAGTGGTGAAATCATTTCATTATGCAAACAAATGCAGAAGGAGTGGTGAAATCATTTCTTTGCATTTTAAGACACAAATTTTGGACACAGAAACAACTTAGGACACAGTCATAGCTTAAGTTTTTGAGCACTTCAAACATGGACACAACTTCATTGTAGATACTTTAGATTTCCAACAGTTACAGTCTTGTCAACGATGAAAATGACCAATAGGGTACTCATTTAGAGTGTTTGAAGAGGATGACGATGAGGATGAGGATGAGGAATGCATGGCTGGAGATGGAGGGAGGTCACAGGAAGGGAGGGAAGTCACAGGGAGGGAGAGAGGTCAAGGGATGGAGGCTGGTGGTGTACTCTTGGTGTGCCCTTGCATCTCCTGTCTCTTTGTAAGATAGTATGCCCTTGACTGTTAAGGGCAGTCACCCATGCTTTAACTCACTCAACGGCTGTCTCTTCACCCTTGTGTGGGTTGGTGTGTTTGAAATGTGGTTCTCCTTCAAGTCGTGTAACTTGTTTTTTTTCTGAAAATACAAATGTTGCTCTCTAAGTCACCTAATGTTGCTCCTTTTATGAAATTTTGTTGCTCTCTTTGTAAGATAGTATGCCCTTGACACCCATGCTTTAACTCACTCAACGGCTGTCCCTTCACCCTTGTGTGCGTTGGAGTGTTTGAAATGTGGTTCTCCTTCAAGTCGTGTAGCTTGTTTTTTTTCTGAAAATACAAATGTTGCTCTCTAAGTCACCTAATGTTGCTCCTTTTATGAAATTTTGTTGCTCTCTTTGTAAGATAGTATGCCCTTGACTGTTAAGGGCAGTCACCCATGCTTTAACTCACTCAACGGCTGTCCCTTCACCCTTGTGTGCGTTGGAGTGTTTGAAATGTGGTTCTCCTTCAAGTCGTGTAGCTTGTTTTTTTGCTGAAAATACAAATGTTGCTCTCTAAGTCACCTAATGTTGCTCCTTTTATGAAATTTTGTTGCTCTCTTTGTAAGATAGTATGCCCTTGACTGTTAAGGGCAGTCACCCATGCTTTAACTCACTCAACGGCTGTCCCTTCACCCTTGTGTGCGTTGGAGTGTTTGAAATGTGGTTCTCCTTCAAGTCGTGTAGCTTGTTTTTTTCGAAAATACAAATGTTGCTCTCTAAGTCACCTAATGTTGCTCCTTTTATGAAATTTTGTTGCTCTCTTTGTAAGATAGTATGCCCTTGACTGTTAAGGGCAGTCACCCATGCTTTAACTCACTCAACGGCTGTCCCTTCACCCTTGTGTGCGTTGGAGTGTTTGAAATGTGGTTCTCCTTCAAGTCGTGTAGCTTGTTTTTTTTTCTGAAAATACAAATGTTGCTCTCTAAGTCACCTAATGTTGCTCCTTTTATGAAATTTTGTTGCTCTCTTTGTAAGATAGTATGCCCTTGACTGTTAAGGGCAGTCACCCATGCTTTAACTCACTCAACGGCTGTCCCTTCACCCTTGTGTGCGTTGGAGTGTTTGAAATGTGGTTCTCCTTCAAGTCGTGTAACTTGTTTTTTTCCTGAAAATACAAATGTTGCTCTCTAAGTCATCTAATGTTGCTCCTTTTATGAAATTTTGTTGCTCTCTTTGTAAGATAGTATGCCCTTGACTGTTAAGGGCAGTCACCCATGCTTTAACTCACTCAACGGCTGTCCCTTCACCCTTGTGTGTGTTGGTGTGTTTGAAATGTGGTTCTCCTTCAAGTCGTGTAACTTGTTTTTTGCTGAAAATACAAATGTTGCTCTCTAAGTCACCTAATGTTGCTCCTTTTATGAAATTTTGTTGCTCTCTTTGTAAGATAGTATGCCCTTGACTGTTAAGGGCAGTCACCCATGCTTTAACTCACTCAACGGCTGTCCCTTCACCCTTGTGTGCGTTGGAGTGTTTGAAATGTGGTTCTCCTTCAAGTCGTGTAACTTGTTTTTTTTATGAAAATACAAATGTTGCTCTCTAAGTCACCTAATGTTGCTCCTTTTATGAAATTTTGTTGCTCTCTTTGTAAGATAGTATGCCCTTGACTGTTAAGGGCTGTCACCCATGTTTTAACTCACTCAATGGCTGTCCCTTCACCCTTGTGTGTGTTGTTGTGTTTGGAATGTGGTTCTCCTTCAAGTCGCGTAACTTGTTTTTTTCTGAAAATACAAATGATGCTCTCTAAGTCACCTAATGTTGCTCCTTTTTTTGTAGGTAATGACAGTTGAATATGAAGTAGTTGAACCTACTTTAGTTTTATAGTTGGTGAATATGTATTTGGCATTGAATCTGCACTTTCTGTTTAAGTTTTGTGTTATGCACTTTCAATTTCAGCATTGGTTTGTAATGATTGCTGCACTTTGTTGTACTTTGATGGATGCACTTTCCTCCACCAGTTTAGATGCAGCTATGTTACCAAATTTGGAGTGGTGAAATCATTTCATTATGCAAACAAATGCAGAAGGCAGTGGTGAAATCGTTTCTTTGCATTTTAAGACACAAATTTTGGCCACAGACACAACTTAGGACACAGTCATAGCTTAAGTTTTTGAGCACTTCAAACATGGACACAACTTCATTGTAGATACTTTAGATTTCCAACAGTTACAGCCTTGTCAACGATGAAAATGACCAATAGGGTACTCATTTAGAGTGTTTGAAGAGGATGACGATGAGGATGAGGATGAGGAATGCATGGCTGGAGATGGAGGGAGGTCACAGGAAGGGAGGGAAGTCACAGGGAGGGAGAGAGGTCAAGGGATGGAGGCTGGTGGTGTACTCTTGGTGTCCCCTTGCACCTCCTGTCTCTTTGTAAGATAGTATGCCCTTGACTGTTAAGGGCTGTCACCCATTTTTTAACTCACTCAACGGCTGTCCCTTCACCCTTGTGTGTGTTGGTGTGTTTGAAATGTGGTTCTCCTTCAAGTCGTGTAACTTGTTTTTTTCTGAAAATAAAAATGTTGCTCTCTAAGTCACCTAATGTTGCTCCTTTTATGAAATTTTGTTGCTCTCTTTGTAAGATAGTATGCCCTTGACTGTTAAGGGCTGTCACCCATGTTTGAACTCACTCAATGGCTGTCCCTTCACCCTTGTGTGTGTTGTTGTGTTTGAAATGTGGTTCTCCTTCAAGTCGTGTAACTTATTTTTTTCTGAAAATACAAATGTTGCTCTCTAAGTCACCTAATGTTGCTCCTTTAATGAACTGTTGTTGCTCTCTTTGTAAGATAGTATGCCCTTGACTGTTAAGGACAGTCACCCATGCTTTAACTCACTCAACGGCTGTCTCTTCACCCTTGTGTGTGTTGGTGTGTTTGAAATGTGGTTCTCGTTCAAGTCGTGTAACTTATTTTTTTCTGAAAATACAAATGTTGCTCTCTAAGTCAATGTTGCTCCTTTAATGAACTGTTGTTGCTCTCTTTGTAAGATAGTATGCCCTTGACTGTTAAGGACAGTCACCCATGCTTTACCTCACTCAACGGCTGTCTCTTCACCCTTGTGTGTGTTGGTGTGTTTGAAATGTGGTTCTCGTTCAAGTCGTTTAACTTGTTTTTTTCTGAAAATACAAATGTTGCTCTCTAAGTCACCAAATGTTGCTCCTTTTATGAAATTTCGTTGCTCTCTTTGTAAGATAGTATGCCCTTGACTGTTACGGGCAGTCCCCCATGTTTGTACTCACTCAATGGCTGTCCCTTTACCCTTGTGTGTGTTGGTGTGTATGAAATGTGGTTCTCCTTCAAGTCGTGTAACTTGTTTTTTTCTGAAAATACAAACGTCGCTCTCTAAGTCACCAAATGTTGCTCCTTTTATGAAATTTCGTTGCTCTCTTTGTAAGATAGTATGCCCTTGACTGTTAAGGGCAGTCCCCCATGTTTGTACTCACTCATGTATGCCCTGGACTCTATGCCCTGAACTTTTGCGTGTGTTGGCCCTCTTTGTAATGTAATAACTTTTACCAACTTGCGATTTGACACGTAATGTAATCAATTTTTTTGTTGTTGTGTGTACATAATTTGGGTCTTCAATTGAATACATTACCTACGTTTTTTATTTTTAGGTATGGAGAATCGGGAGAAGAAAACATTGACAGGTTTTTGCTACTGGGGCGGAGAACGGAAGGTAAACGCCAATGGCACCTTCTTGTACAACGGTGGGATGTGTGTAGCTATTCTACTTGAGGAAGGAAGTCAAGTAGATGAGTTGCTTGAGAAGGTTTGTGGTGCACTTGACATTAATTTGGAAGGTAAAATGTTTTTCTACAACACAAAGAGGGACAAGACGAAGTATGTAACTTTGAAAGACGACAATGGTGTTGCAATGTTGTTCCACTTGAACGAAGATGATGTCGACTTGTTTGTAGAAGATATAGGGGAAAATAATGACCGTATCCGCAATACCGCTTATAATTCAACAAGGTTAGATGACTTCTTTTGTTTTAATTTACAGTTATAATTTATTTGTTTGCATATGAATAACCATATATATTTTATTTTTGTTAGGGAATCGATGGTCACTGACAACATTAGCTCGCCTGAAGGAATACTGGCATTACCTTCTTCTAGCCAAGTTAGGAAGGTAAGCAATAGTGGTAGCCAAGAGATGGGGTTGGTGCCGTACTTGCCGGACAATGCAAATGAGATTTTAACTGGGAAGGGTCAACTGTTTGAAAGCCCCGACCTTTTCAAGCAATCAGTGTTACTATTTGCCGCATCGAACAAGTTTAGCTTCAAGTACTTGGACAATAGTAGAGCCTACTACCGATTGGTATGTCAAGTAATGGAGTGTCCTTGGAAGCTGACGGCAAAATGTGAGGGTTCATCTGATTTGGTTCGTGTCATCATGTTTAAGAACGAGCACCTACACAATGCAGAAGATGCTAGTAATTATAAGTTGACCTTTCGCAGTAAACAAGTGGGGTTGCTTTTCAAAAACCGAATTGTCGACAAGCCTGAATATTTGCCAAGGGATATTTGCAAGGACTTTGAGCATGCCTTCCAATGTCCCCTGAATTACGGTCAAGGATGGAGGGCGAAAGAAAAGGCCAAGGAAGCCATCACAGGACCTCCTTCGATGACTTTTCACCTAGTCCCATGGATGTGTCGGCGGCTTGTTGAAGCCATACCTAACACTAGAGCAATATGGACGTCAACAGATGAAGGCAAGTTCAAGCAACTTTTTGTGTCTTATGGTTGCTCCATTGCTGCATTCCGATCAGGTTATCTAAGGCCAGTTTTGAAATTGGATGCATGTTTCTTGACCGGATACTATCGGGGCCATGTTCTTTCGGCAAGTGCACATGATGCGGATGATGGGTTGTACCCCCTAGCATATGCCATTGTGTCTAGTGAGAATGATGAAGACTGGTTATGGTTCTTGGTTAATCTGAAGGAAGTTCTTGGCGGATGTCGAGTCGTGTTGGTCACCGATCGGAATATTTCTTTGCTTAATGGTATAATTAAGGTTTTTGGTGGGGATTGTAATGCATGGTGTCTCCGTCACCTTAAGGAAAACTTCAGCAAGTTTGCTAGCTCAAAGGGGTTGAAAGCTGAAAGACGGAACACGGCTCTAAAGGTGGTTAATGATCTTGCGTATGCAAGGACCGAAGACTCATTCAAGTATCATTTAGGCAAGTTGTGTGGAATTTCTCATGATCTATCAAAATGGGTGGAAGATAACAATCCAAAGCACTGGTCGAATGCATTTTTCCCTTACAAGAGATGGGACAAGATGTACACGAATCTGGCAGAATGTTTCAATGCTTGGATATTGCCATTAAGGGAATTGGACATCATCCAATTTATGACAGGACATGTGGCCAAGACCACTGAATTGTTGCTCCGTAAGCATACTGAGGTTAGGAAATGGAAATTGCCGGTTGGCAAAGAAATTGAGAAGGACATTAAGAAATCTCAAGAATATGCTCGGAAATTTACGCATCGTAACTCCTCACCGACCGAGTTCATTGTCGCTAATGACACTAGGCGACTTTATGCAGTCAAGCTGATCCCTCGACATTGCAGTTGTCTTGCTTGGCAGATGTCTGGAATTCCTTGCGCTCATGCTGCTCGTGCTATTCAAAGCTCTGGTTTTTCTATTTATGACATGGTGGATCCTTTCCTAAAAAAGGAGATGCAAATGGCGATATATGATAATACCATGTCCCCAGTGCCGTTGCATGACATGCCTAGTGCATCATCATTTTTGGCAATCACTGACCCCAACGATAATAACGTCAACACCGGTGTTCGTTGTACTGATCCTTTTTTACATCCCCCTGCTGTGAAAAGGCCGGCGGGGCGACCGAAAAAGAGAAGGATTGAGTCACAGACACAAGATAAGGGCACAGTTTTTTGCAGCCGATGTCGCGAACCAGGGCACAACCGTAGCACATGCCAATCCGCAATACCGGGATGATATTATATGAACATCGCAATACCCGGATGATGGGTACAGTCACACAATATCACCAGTATGTTTTTGGCCTTTACAATTTACTTCGACTAAGAAATTTACTTGCAAAATTATCATAATTTCCGTTGATGGAGCTTATGTCTTGTTTCGAGTTCATTTCGATCAGTGGACCAGAGAGTAATACATGTAGCGTGTGAACTAATACATGCTTTAACTCACTCAATGGCTGTCCCTTCACCCTTGTGTGTGTTGGTGTGTATGAAATGTGGTTTTCCTTCAAGTCGTGTAACTTGTTTTTTTCTGAATATACAAACGTTGCTCTCTAAGTCACCAAATGTTGCTCCTTTTATGAAATTTTGTTGCTCTGTTTGTAAGATAGTATGCCCTGGACTAAGGGCAGTCACCCATGTTTGAACTCACTCAATGGCTGTCCCTTCACCCTTGTGTGTGTTGGTGTGTATGAAATGTGGTTTTCCTTCAACTCGTGTAACTTGTTTTTTTTCTGAAAATACATACGTTGCTCTCTAAGTCACCAAATGTTGCTCCTTTTATGAACTGTTGTTGCTCTCTTTGTAAGATAGTATGCCCTTGACTGTTAAGGGCAATCACCCATGCTTTAACTCACTCAATGGCTGTCCCTTTACCCTTGTGTGTGTTTGTGTGTATCAAATGTTGTTTTCCTTCAAGTCGTGTCCCTTGTTTTTTTCTGAAAATACAATATGTTGCTCTCTAAGTCACCTAATGTTGCTCCTTTTATGACATTTTGGTTGCTCTCTTTGTAAGATAGTATGCCCTAGACTGTTAAGGGCAGTCACCCATGCTTTAACTCACTCAATGGATGTCCCTTCACCCTTGTGTGTGTTGGTGTGTATGAAATGTGGTTCTCCTTCAAGTCGTGTAACTTGTTTTTTTCTGAAAATACAAACGTTGCTCTCTAAGTCACCAAATGTTGCTCCTTTTATGAACTGTTGTTGCTCTCTTTGTGAGATAGTATGCCCTTGACTGTTAAGGGCAGTCACCCATGTTTGAACTCACTCATTGGCTGTCCCTTCACCCTTGTGTATGTTGATTGGAAACTTGTCTTCAACATGAGCTTAATCTTATTATTCCAACTTACTGGCGTTGGAATGCACAGGTGTCTTTTGAGGAAGGAACTTGTCTATCTTCACTTTTAGAGCATGTGGCTATGTATTCCGTTTATTATCAACTTGGATATAAGGTCGCATTGACTGGAAAGCATGTTCGGTTACATCCTCCATGTTCATTGCTAATCTTTGGTCAAACGCCCAGTTGGGTGGTTTTTGGGGATATTCTCTCTATATTCAATCAAATGTCTGTTATACATCTGAATGCAAATTTATAATTCTGCTGAATTAACAATTTTGTAACTGTGTTCTAGGCACGCAAGGTTGGTTCGGCTCAAGATTGGTTTCCTACTATTGGCGTACCAGGGTGCTATCGCACGGTGGGGATGCCATTTGCTAATTGTGTCAACTTGCTTGTAATAGACCCTTTTAAATTGAACTTTTGGTTGTTTATTTTTGTGTATGGTAATTAGCCCCTCTCTCTGTCGAACTATTGTTGACACTAAAAGTGTAATGGTCATGTTAAGGGTAGTCGTAGCTTTGGTTGTATGTGTTAGTCAGGTGGTCATGTTTTCGGCTTAGAAATTTACTTGCAAAATTATCATAATTTCCGTTGATGGAGCTTATGTGTTCTTTCGACTTCATTTCGATCAGTGGACCAGAGAGTAATACAAGTGGAAGCATATCGATATTTGATCGTGCTTGCACACACTTCCAACATGGTTTTGTGCTTCGATGTTGAAATTAAATGAACATGGTTATACGGATGTTTCTGTGCAGATGCATGTTGGGGATTTTATTTGTTTTGGCTCTTTAACTAAATTCTGGGAAATATAGTGGTATGTGGATTTAAGTAACACCAATGCCTTCAACTCGGGTCGGACTATTTATTTCAATTCAATTAGAGCCGTGACAGGTCATATTAAACTTTCTTGGCGTTTTGAGTAACATCAAAACCTTACATATTACGTGCTTGCATTTTGTATGAATATGGGACAGCATCTCCATTGACGTGCAAATGCGAGTACAATTCATCAGTTTCGAAAAGTCTTCCAGTCGACCATAGGAATAATTAACCCAATAATTAATGACATAACCCACAACAAGAACCAAATACAATAATTTCAACTACAAGCACGAAAACTTAAAAATGGAAGCCAGTACACACGACCCGAGAGAGATACGGGAACAATTTATTTCTTCCCCTAATTTCTTTGTTGTAGCAGATTCACAACGTGGCGCGCATAACCTTTGCGGGTCATTGTCACGTTGATCTCATGATTCTCATTCACCTCCATTTCCACATTTGCGTTTTTGCCGGTGTAGAGGAACCATGCATTGCCACCCGCGAATATGTAAGCCCCCTCTACCGCATGCTGGCCTACGAAGCCCATGTTTGTAAGAAATTCCCGATGAGTTTGAATGGGAGATGGGGCCTGCAAAATAATTAATAAGTCAATATTAACCATTTCAACCACATTTGAAATCACGTCCTCGATATCCGGGAGTGGTGTGTCCCCTTGGTTACCGCAACAATAGACAACTATCTCAAAGCTTCCCTTGTTTGCATGGTAAGGAAGGTCAGGCAGTATTGCATTATCCTCCCAACCCATTATACTTCGAACTGCATTTGATCGGTCTTCTTTTGAACCTTCAGCTTGGACGCCTACGTGATAATATTGTGGCCCCCAATGGGGAGCACCCATCTGATAAGGAGGCAGTTTCACATAGATGGAAACTTTTTGGACTTTGTAGCCCACAGACATCATGTAGCATTCTGTGATGTTGTTCATGATGTCAGCTCCGAACCCCATTTCTGCATCAACACATGCATCGATACTTTCTTCTAAAGCTTCCATTACGAACTTATGAATATGTGGAAGAGTTCTTCAGATGGAATTTATCTAACAAGGTAATGTGGGTTATAGAAGAAAAGGGGCTATGGACTTCTCAACAAGGTGGTATTGTCATTTATAGAGGACAAGGCCACATGAAATAATGAATGGTGTAAGCACTGTTTACGTTTATTTTCAGTGCATGGCTGTCCCGTCTGAAGTTGCTCTGTCAGTTCACCTAAGTGGCTCTGTATGTAAAATAAAGTTGCTCATTCTGGCAAATAAGTTGCCCTGCCTGTCAATCACACATACGAATTTAACTGGGAACACACATACGAAAATAAGAAAATGGAACCCATCACATGGCAAATCCATTTATTGTCACAACTAAATGGTTTTTCCCCATTCAACGAAAATACGGCGCCATCTGGTTTTCAACAACTGTCAATTAGGCGGGATGCCACGTACCGCCCTCACCTTGCCAAATCCCTTCATCTACAAGGTTTGTAACGTTTATTAGTAACGTTCGTTCATCAGCCTCGGTCCAAGCTAGGCGTGCCATCAAAGAGGTTGACAAAAAAATTTACAAACTTATTCTTTCGATGCAGATGAAATTTTGCCTGAGAAGAGTACCTTCCACAATTTATGAGAAATAAGGTCGGTGGCAGCTATTCAATAGGTCTCAGAGAATCTTACTCAAACTCTCAGGGACTCTTACTACAAGTCCCAGGGACAAGTTTCAGGGAATCTTTGAATGGTCATATCACCATTATGTATGTTCACCCGTGACACTTGCTCTGTCAGTTGAAATATGTGGCTCCTTTTATGATATTAAGTTGCTCTATCTGGAAAATATATTGCCCCGTGTTTGAAAATAAGTTACACCATATACACGACAAGGGGGCCCATTGAAATGTCATGTCACCTTTTTGTAAAGTTTTCTTACCCGTGACTGTCAGTATTGTCATTTGTGGCTCCTTCTCTTTATGAAATTAAGATGCCCCCATCTGGGATAAAAAGATGCCCTGTGTATGAAAATAAGTTACACCATATACACCACTCTTGATTCCATAAGACCTAACTCCCAATACATGGGCTCCTCAACTCTTTATTCCATAAGACATCCCTTTTTCTTGTTCATCCGTTAATATCTGAAACAAAACAGGATGACCAACAATGCAACAACAAAACCCCATTCATGCTACAACCATAATACAACATCCTTTTAACCAAGCCAAGATATTTTAACCTGAGAATGCAAATTAAGCACAAAACTAATCACAATAATAAGCCAAGTATATTAAAAACTAAGTTTTTATTCGATATTGTTCCACACCCAACAAGATCTTATGGCCATTGGCGTATAAGATCACACGCCGCCATAGTACGCCACCATAGTACCCAAACACGGAAACCAAATTGAAAAGAAAACAGTTTGTCCATACAATCACAAATCACATACGACTCCTCTCAATGTTGTAGTCAGCCAAAGTCCTTCCATCTTCAAGCTGCTTCCCATTTGTTTACAGGACCTCCTTTTCCTGTATCTTTGCCTTCCCATAGTCAATACTGTCGGACCTCTCCACCTTCTTTTTTCCCTTCTTTTTTCGTTGTAGCAGATTCACAACGTGGCGCTCATAACCTTTACGGGTCATTGTCACGTTGATCTCCTCGTTGTCATGCACCTTCATTTCCACTTCGACGTTTTTGCCTGTGTAGAGGAACCATGCATTGCCGGTCAAGAACAATGCCCCCTCTACCGCATGTTGGCCTACGAAGCCCATGTTTGCTAAAACTTCCCGATGAGTTTCAATGGGATATGGGGCCTCCAACATAATTAATAAGTCGAAGTTATCCATGCCAACCAAATTTGAAATCACGTCCTCGATGTTTGGGAGTGGTTTGTCCGACTGCATACCGCAACAATAGACAACGATGTCAAAGGTTCCATTGGTTGAATCGTAAGGCAGCATTGCATCATCGTTCCAATCCATTATACTTCGAATTGCATTTTCTCGTTCTTCTATTGAACCTTCGGCATGAACTCCTACTTTATAATTTTGTGGCACCGAATCGAGAGCACCCATCCGATAAGGTGGCACTTTCACATTGATGGATACTTGTTTTACTTTGTAGCCCACGGAAATCATGTAGCATGCAGGGATGTTGTTAATGATATCAGCTCCGAACCCCCTTTCAGCATCAACACATGCATTGATTGGTTCTTCTAATTCTTCCATTACAAACTTCTGAACATATGGAAGAGTGAATATATGGAAGAGTTGTTTAGATGGAATTTAACACGGTAATGCGGGTAAAGAAAAAGGGCTACTTCTCAACCAGGTGGTATTGTCATTTATAGAGGACATATGGCCACATACAATATTCAATTTTGTAATAATTAAAAGGTTCCTTTTCACAACAAGGGGGCCCGTTCAAGTTGCTCTGTCAATACTAATCGCATGGCTCTGTCTATTAAATAATGTTGCCCATTCTGACAAATAAGTTGCCCTGTATATGACACCATAATCACGAGAAGGGGGGCCAGTCAAAGGTCATTTCCCCCTTTTCATTCTGCATTACGCCCCGTGACATTGGCTATGCAATTTATGAGAAATAAGGTCGGTGGCAGCTATTCAATAGGTGTCAGAGAATCTTACTACAAGTCTCTTACTGGGGCCAGTGAATGGTCATATCACCATTATGTTTTTTCACCCGTCACACTTGCTCTCTCAGTCCACATATGTGGCTCCTGTTATGAACTTAAGTTGCCCCATCTGGAAAATATGTTGCCCTTGTATGAAAATTATTGTACACCATATACAAAGAGGGGGCCAGTGAAAGACAGTTCTCAGAATATCAGGAACGTACTGCATCCTTTCGTAACTGTGTCAACTTGCTTACTTGTACTAGACCCTTTAAAATTGAACTATTGGTTGTTGTTTTCGTATGGTAATTAGCCCGTCTCTCTATGTGTCTAACTATTGTAACATTTACTTTAACAAAATTGAACGAAGAGACCAAGGCTCAGGGAAAATTGAATTTACAATCTGCTACAACACAGGCCGAATTGGGGTTCAACATGTACGCAAATCACACGTACGAATTTATTATAACACACATACGAAAAAACATAAAAATGGAAGCCATGAAATGGCAAATGGCCATGAAGACAAAAAAAATTGGCGTATTGGCTTATTTTTGGTCGTTGAAGGTCAAAAGTAGGTTTCGATCGATATTTTTTACTTTTTCGATTCCTCTCGCCATGGAGATGTAATAATCCCCAAAAAATTGATGCAAAACTAACAAGTACGAAAAAAAATTGAATAAGGATAAAAAAATAAGCCACTTGGCTTATTTAGCCGAACGACCAATTCTTTCAATGCAGATGAAATGAGGTTGGTGGCAGCTATTGAATAGGTCTCAGAGAATCTTAGTACAAGTCTCTTATTCGGGCCAGTGCATGGTCATATCACCTTTATGTTTTCTTACCCGTGAAAGTTGCTCTGTCAGTCCAGATATGTGGCTCCTTTTATAAAATTAAGTTGCCCTGTCAGGAAAAAATGTTGCTCTTCAGGTAGAAATGTTGCCCTGTGTATGAAAATAGGTTGCACCATATACACGACAATGGGGGCCATTGAATGGTCATATCAATTAATTAACCTGTCTATATACACACTTGCTCGACCATTGATGAAGCATTCAAAACAATTACAATATGGATCGAAACCAATATCCTTTTGGAAGAAGACTAGAAAAGGGAGAGAGTTCTGGTTCTCATACACGGGCACAGGCAAGTACACGGACACGTACAGCCCCACCTGTTCAACATCGAAACATCCGGCCTTCGTTAGGTTCGGTAGAAGATGACGAACTGCATCGTTTACTTGAAACAAGAACTATGAGAGTTCTCAGAAACGGGGAAGTTGTGGAACGATCGATAGACGACTATGGTGGATTACCAACCCAAGTGCCGCCACCAGTACACCCCACACCTGTTCATGTACCGAACAACTCCCGTTTCCGCCGTTTCCGACTACCAAGTGAGATGGATGAAGGGGACGATCGTCGACATTCGCGGCTTTCTGTTATGGACGCTTGGATGGCGGACTTTAAAGCAAGGACTCGTGAAGATTTGCCCGTAAACCAAATGCGTGGGTACCGCGGGTTCATGTCACGCAATTCATTTCATAAGTGGCCAAGGACAGGCAGTGAACCGCCACCGCCAACCGTCATTCCACGTGAAGATCAACGGCTCCTTCCTAGATTGGACTATACGCTTGCATTATACGACAGGCATGGCAAACGACAATTTGTCGAACCTTTGTTGCAATACGATGCAAGTGAAGATGTTTATTTCAAACTAGACTGGAACCAATCTTCATTTGAGGGTGAAGCCGGTGATTTACTTAACTGGCCTAACATGTTTGTACAGAGGAACAAGTTGGAAGCGAAATGTCGTAAGTACCTACTTAAGGTGCCTAAAGCACAGTCAGCGCAGATGATAGCCGGACGAAGGCCAAACCGTCTCCATAACGACGTGTGCGAAAGGCTGCAGGTCGAGATTAATGCAATGTCCAGGCGACTAATGCGTCAAGGCCTAATAGTGAAGAAAGTGAGGGAAGCTGAAAGGGACGGCTTCGACCCAAGAGAGTCTATTAGGGGAATTAAGAGGGATCCACAGTATGCATCCGACCCCGAAGTATCCGATTATTCCGATGACGAATAGGAGTAATTGTATTTTATTTCATTCTAGTAATTATTATAATTTGTGGTAGTATTGTTGTTGGATCTGTGCAAGAAGTTTATGTTTTCTTGCCGGAGACAGTTGCTCTGTGAATCCAAATATGTTGCTCCTTCTATGAAATAAAGTTGTCCTTTGTGGGAATTAAATTGCTCTCTCTATGGAAATATTCAGAAATCAGCAAGAGTTATCGATAACCCTGTCTACGTAATCGATAACTATCTGTCGAGTGGGATTCCAGCCTGAAGGGTATCGATAACTCTTGCTTAAGTAATCGATAACTTCTGGGCGTTATTTCAGATTGGGAGCCGATCGGTTCATTTACCCCATATGTTTCTCTCTACCCCTCCATGCTCCTCCATACACACGAACCCTAACTCCCATATCTCCTCCAAATTCGTCCATCACACCCACCAATCCCCCAAAATCCTCCATCCCCTTCACCATTCACCATGATTCTTCCATCTTTTAAAGGGTTTTGAAGGATTTTCAATGGGTTCAAGTCCTAATGCACCCAATAGAAGGTAATTTCGAAATTTCTCCCTCCCTCCATATAATTCGTTTTCCACCAATTTCCCTCGTATATCTCCATTTTCCCCACTTATATTCTCCATCCCCACTCACCATTTACATCTCCAAGCAAAAAATTCGAAATTTCATTCAAACCCTTGCCCGAATTGTTGAGATTCTCTGTTCGAACGGATTTATCAGTCGTATGTGAATTTTGGGGCTGCATTTGGATTTACATGTCTGTTTTCAGTAGATTTTTGGGGGTATCTGTTGTTGTTGCTCTGTGTGGGAACTGAAGTTGGGGATTTAATAGCTGGTACTGTTGTTGGTTGATCGGTTTTGGGGTTGTGGTGGTTGTTTTTGCTCTGTTTTGTGGGTGTTTTCACAATGGTTCGCAAGAAGGGTTCGCAACAAGGAAAGGGCAAGGGCGTTGCTTCCTCATCTCGTCAGGAGATTGAGGAAGAGATTGTGGAGGAGATGGAGGAGGATAGTGATGAAGAATCTGCCCCTCTGGAGAGTCGAACGGGCAAACGTGAGAAACGCCGGAAGCGTAGGACGGCGGAAGAGATGGCAGCAGATGCCAAGTTGGATTGGGTGGAATCGATACCGGGCAGGGGGTTTAAAAGCGAGCGGCAAATCAGCCGGAGGGGTTTCGGCAATGATAGCGATATCATCATCCAACTAGGAAATCAAGGTTTGCTTTTCTGGACTAAGTCTCTTCGTGGTTATAATGAAAAGGGTGTTATTGAATTCTATCAGAAGTTGGATACTAGTGAAGCGCTGACCAAAGAGAAAATTAAATCGAAAGTAAATGGCAAGACTATTGAGGTAGGTGTTGCCGAAATTGCTAAGTATTTGAAATATGAGAGGCCTGCAGGAGATTTGATCAACTATCCTCGGGCCGAGTCCATTGATTCGGATGTTATTGTCAATGATCTTTATCCCGCTCTCCCTAACTTTGGGGTCCCTCCACACAGACCCGGGAGATTTAGAGATACCTATCGAATGTTGAATCAGATTGTGCATTATAATCTCTATCCCCGTGGGGCTGAGAATAAGCCCTCAAGGAAGAGTGCGGAGGTGATGTTTGTATTCATGAATGATGCTGATTATAGGGCAGATTGGGCCAAGTTCATTTTTTGTCAGATTGTGGATTATAAGGGGGATACTTTTGGCACGGCCCGTTGTCCTTTCCCGTGCATGATCACTGCGTTCCTAAGCCAAGGTATCTCGAAGGGGGCGTATGCGAAGCTTGAACCACCATCCCCTGGGGTTATCACTCCCGGTGTGCTTGTTAAAAGCAAATCTCAATCCAAGGCTGCTGCAGCTGGTTCATCAGCAGGGCCGTCGGCTACTGTTCCTGCCGAGCCATCTCTATGGTCGGTTCCCGACCCAAAGGCATCGAAAGAGAGCATTTCGAGGAAGCTCTGTTGCCAAAACATAGCCATCTGGAACTGCATCCAGAAGGAGAAGAAAAAAAGGAAGAATTTGGCGAGAGAGGTTGGGGAACTGAAGCATGAGCTGAGTTGGCATACGCGCTACATTGAGAGTACGACGGATGAGAAGTATGAGGCTCCGCCGAGGATTGAGGAAGAAGAGAGTGAGGAGGAGATCTTGTTTGGACCGGGGGCTGCTTCCGGAGGACATTAAGGAGGTCATTTCGAGTCGGTGGTTGATAGTAATAGGTTAAAATCCTCTACTTGGTCGGGGTGCTTGGTGGTTGACAGCCCACCGTTCTATCTTTTTATTGTAGTTAGTAGTTGATCTTGTATGTAGTAGTTGACAAGTTTTTTTTTAGGCCGGCTTGTGGCCTTTGACTTGGTAGTTTGAGGTGGTGGCGGCCCACGGGTAGTTGGCGTAGCTCTAGTATATGGCCGCCACCCCATTTTGCTAACCGTTCTTTCATTAAAACCGAGGTGAATATATGCTTCAAAGTCCTTAGTTCATCCATAGTACGCCTTTATTCCGTTTTGATTCAATTTGTGAGGTTGTGCATATTTGTAGTTCATGGCATGTTTTCTAGACACACCATAACGTAAAAAAAATGGTAATGGGGCCCAATCTCCCCGACCCCCATCCCTTCCTCTGTGTTCAAGCGTCGTGATATCATTTATTGCGTAGGAAAAATTGGAAAATGGGGTAGTCTTGTGACGAGCTTAATTTATTGAGGATTAAGAGTTACACATTAGTGTTACTCTATAGGAGAACATGGATTTGCCCCAATATATATGGGTAAATAGATAGAAGAGGTATGTCATTGTGATGGTGAGGGAGAGCTGAAAATCAGTAATTACCACAAAAATCAGTTCAAATGTTCAAGAGTTGAAAGACTCAAACCAGTAATTACCAAAAAAATCAGTTCAAATGTTCATGATGGACTCCCATGTACTGTTACCAGTACCTAACTTCTTTAATGCATATCCTTCTATGTGTGGGTGGGGAGACGCAAACTTTATTATACATAGATAACCACATTGCATTTCAAGGGAATCCTATAAAAAGTACCGTTTAAAGTGCGAAAATTATTGGAGAGAGAACAACCATTAGATTGTCAAACTAGATGTCAAATATTGTTCGACATGTACCCAAATGGATAATGGGACTAAATGACCTAAGTAGTAAGATTTTTACCCGAAATTATAAAGGTATGGATAACACAATAAAAGTGTTATCGATAACAACTCTCTGATGGCCACCCGAAGGCGCATGTAATCGATACCATGGACCCCATGTAATCGCTCCCCTCAAGGCTGGAGACTTGTGGACCAAGAAAAATGCAAAGTTATCGATAACATTAATTTTGTTATCGATAACAACTCTCCGTTTGCCACCGAAGACGCATGTAATCGATACCACGGACCCCATGTAATCGCTACCCTCAAGGCTGGAGACTTGTGGACCAAAAAAAATGCAAAGGTATCGATCACATTAAATTTGTTATCGATAACGTGAAGAGGCAACTTGAAATTTCTTGTTTGGTTTGACTTGAAAATGTGAAGGGGCAACTTAAATTCATAAAAGGGGCAACTTAGGTTCAAACTCATAGTTGACTACAAAACGACTTCATATTTTATTTTGGGAATTTATTTCCCTCCGTTTCATGCATGGAGAATTTTGAATGGTCCATTTCATGCAAATCTGCAAGTAACCCATATCCCAAATTTCTCATAAAATAATAGAAATGGTAAAGCGATTGAAGAAATGCTCAAGAAATTAAATACCAGGAAGTTCATAGAAGGGGCAACTTAGGTTCATAGAAGGAGCAACTTTAAGTCATAGAAGGAGCAACTTAGAAAACCCAGAAGTTGTGTTTTGGAATGGGGACAACACTATATTTCTATTTGTCATTGCAGCCTGGTACTTACCTTGATCAGAATGAGAAGCTCATCAAGTACAGTGACTTGTCAACAAGGAGCTTATTCTGTTTTCAATGGCAAATCTTCATCGGTCAATACCTTGATTACCTTGATTACAAAAAGTTGGTATGTTTTTTAGTAGTAGTAAACAATTAATATTACGATGAAGTTGTTTGGCATGTTGTATATTCATTTGCCATTTTCTAAAGGTACATGCCAATGATACCGATCGTAGTAGTCAACAGAACAGAGGGAATTGGGACAGGATGGAGCTCCTATATTCCAAATTATAGCCCAAGGGATATAGTTGAAAATGCGAGACATTTATTCTAGAGGACTGAAGATGGCACGAAGTGTTTTTTGAATGGCACGATTGTTCATGTTGTGTGACAAAAATACCGATGAGAGCGATACTAACATTTATCATAACCATTATTTCCCCTCTTTCTCGCCACTTTGTCCCTCTGTTCTTGCCAACCGTTGAGCCACCCACCTCTCTCTCTCTCTCTCTCCCCGGAGGCCATTGGAAAGAGGGTGCATGTCATTATCTTCCATCTATTTCGCGACCAATCGGCTGTCTTTTTTCATTTGTTTCTTCATTTCATCACCAATGGTGATTGCAACACTCTTGTACCTGTGACTCAATCTCCTGTACGTATACAAACACAGGCTTAATTTGTAGAATAAACTTGATATGTCACAACTGGGTTGTGGCATTGTTGGTTTCGTGGCCACACCCTTACTTTAATGGTGAGTCAATGGAAGTTATGGAGCCGGGGTTAGTTTCACTATCATTGGAGTAATAGAGGAAGTCAATGACACCACACTAAGGATTTGAGAGATGCCAATCCGACAAGGAACTGAACATTAAAAGGAATTTCTGGAATCAATTACAACGGGGAATGATAAAATCCACATTAGCCAAACATGGGTAGATTAAGCTAACCAGCTACAATAAACCCAGCAATTAATTAAAAACAATGGTACACTAAACATTGTACTAGATTGAATGTATAGATTAAGCTAACCAGCAATAAAAAAATTCCACTTCAAGATGCGTTGCTGACGGCTAAACCACACCACCTTATGATGTTCATTCTGCTCAGCCCTACTCTGGAATAATGAAAGATCATATGACTTAAGTTCCAATTGTGCCTTGAGGTCCTTAAACTTTTTGTGAAGAGGAAGGAGCTCCGAGATCTAAATATCAACGCAAAAAAACAAAAAGAAAAAGACAACAAAGGAAGTTAGTATCCAAACAAGATGGCTGGCTGCTTGCCACAAAAGTTGATGACATAGAAGTCAAAATAGTTTACAATATGCCGAATCGGTATTGCAATTTACAAGTGATATAGTATAATTGACGGTGCTGCCAGCTGTTATGAATTGCAGATTAGTAGTCAAGCAACCACCACATAGCTATTTAAATATATGTATGTTATGTGGCTTTTCAAATAGCCATGGGACCAGGTACAGACGATCAACAAAAATCCAACAATGGAAAATCAAAAAAGACAAGGTGCTTTATTTCAGAAAAATATAGAGAGGTCAGAGGAAGGAAACTGAGAAGAAAAGAAAAAGGAAACACAGCAGTTCTCATTTCCCACTCTCAGTAACAATAATAGCTTGTCAATCAGAAAACGCAAATAAAACAAACTTTTCGAAGTTCAAGCCCTTCCCCATCTTAGGAACTGGTTCAAGCTTCATCCCTTTTCCCACTCCCTAGTTAGGATGTACATCATGTATTGATGCTCTTGCACTACCAAACAAAAAAATATTCAGATGCATTACAAAATTCCTTTTAAGTAAGAAGCTCAAGAAGCACTCTTCTTTCTTCCTCTCTTCTTTCTCATCCACTTTTCTTACTTTTGTTCAAAACAAGGTTAATGTTCAAGGTTTACCTTGGCTTCAATTACAGATAAGGTCTTCTGATGAACAGAAAGTTCTGATTCAGCCTCTGCCAAAGCATGAAGTTGCCTTAGAAGATCACCACCACCCCTGCAAAAAATGGTTGAATAGGAGGTCAGATTAACAGAAGAGGGTGAAAACTATAACAGCATATTGTTAGTACATGTATAAGTGCATGTGGATAAGGTTTTAACAAAAAACAGTAAAGAAAGAACTGGGTGACACTATGGGAATAGCAATGTTGGGTTAAGGCAAAAGAATTGTTGTGGTGACAAACGACGAACTATAATGCCGTGGCTTACTTGCGACTTCCACCAGTCAGAAGTCCACTTGGCTGAAATATGTCCCCCTCAAGAGTGACACTTGGGGTGCCAATTTCGTTATTAAAAGCAACCTATGCAATATCCATTGAAGCCAAAATCAAATCAAGCTCAACCAAGAAGACCTCAAAATATTGAAGGTATGAAAAGCTAGAAAATCGAGGTTAAAGGCCAAAAGTGAACCATATGGACATGGACATCCACAATCTGAAAATATTTACCAAAAATGGATACCTCAATGAGGTAATATTAACTACGTAATGGTCAGTGAGCAAGCAGACTTTGTGTAATGAGGTAATTGGTGTAGCGAGTCTGACCACACTACTAGGGCGAAAGAATTATTCATGGATACCGTCACAATCTATGTCTAATGAGGTCCAGAGACCCAAAACATGACCAACACTGAATATTTTTCTGTGTAACACAGCAGATATATTAAGTTCCCTTTAATTTTTTTCCCTTTGATGGCATTTAGTGCCTCTCCTCCATGTTACATAGAGACAACATATCATACCAGTTTAAAATTTGAAACATATTTAGAGATGGGGCAGTATATGATGTTTAAATTCTTCAAGAGTTAACTCCACCAAGACCTAGACTAGACGCAACAGAAGACTAGAAGTAGATGGAAGAGGTCACCAAAGTTTAAATTTCCCTACAAGCCAATGACATTTGTTTCAGAGCTGTTCTTGCAGAATGTTTCATTCATTGCTTCCTATTCTTGACGATTAAATCCAGTACCCCACTCTCTTTCCTCATTTTGTGGTATTGTTTCGTGGACAAAAATAAATGAGAATCATAACTTAAAGCAAGATTGCCAACAGTTTCATCCGACTACAAATTGACTAGGAAAACAAAAAAGACTTGCTCAAACATTGACTGGTCATGAACAGGGTTCAAGATGAAGCATCATTAGGAAAGGCAGGTGCCAGAAAAACATTCCAACACACAACAACATTAACTCAAACATTGACTGGTCATGAACATCACCAAATGCATAAACAAGGCAATCAACAACACAAGGACTGGATTACAAAAACAACAGAAAAAAACAGATCTTAAACTCTACCAGGTAGGAACAACATATATGACATGTGTAAATCATACCTTCAGCTCCTCAGCATATCCTACAAGAGACAGAGCCACTTCTGCATTCCCTTTGCCAACCTGAAAATGTAGAGCACTGAGCTTCTGATAAATACAAGCAATAATAACTAACAAGAGATATAGAAGTATGCAAACAAAAACAGAGACAAACCAATCTAACTGCAGGATTTTGCACTCTAAGAGGGACAGGATGGGATTGAATTTTGTTCAGAGGGATAATTGTAACTCTTCTTCGAAGTTCACCATTTTGAAGAAGTTGCTTTCCAGTATTTTCCGTGTCCACTAGAACATTAAACATCTTTCCCCCTGCAGCAACCTGAACACAACAAGCTCAGTAAAAGAGTAGGTGGTGATTATGCTTATAACAAATTAGGACAGCAACAAAATATACATCTGAAATAAACCAAGTAAGTGATATCATGCATGGCCAACCTCTAAGGCAGTCAATGTGGAGCTATCCTTCACTTTAATGAGTTTAGCTACCACACCTATCACTTTTGAGCTATCAAAATTGTTCACAGGGTCACGATACGTGAAATCCACATTAGCCAATTGCGCTGACAGAATCTGAATTTCGTCTTTGAACTTCTGCACTACCTCTAACTCAGATGCACGATCCTGAAGAGAGCTTAACAAACTATCACAATTTACAACATACGGTCGAACTTTGACCAGACTTCAAGGGAGAATAAGTTGCATAACCAGCATTGGAAAAGCATACCTTCTGTAAAGCCTCCATCTTTCCATCTTCATATGGAAGAGATTCCAAAGCCTTTTGAACACTTTCCACATCTTTACTTCTAGTATGAAGCTCATTTTCTGCAGCAACAGCTTCTTCACGCTTCGATAACAACTGTTGTGATTTCTCTTTCAGCTCCTTCTCAGAATGGCTTATTTTTGTTTTCAATTGCTTTAGTTCAGTTTCTGCATTTTCCAACGGCTTATTTGGCATCACCTAGTTGATCTTCAAGACATTTGTCCTCATTTCCACTGCTCTTACCAGCAACCACACCCTTTCCACAAAAGTTGAAGGATGAGATTCTATAAGGGTATGAATGCAAACAACAACAATGTCAATGGAGTTCAACCCAACACCTAAGGGACTCTTTACCTGGTAATCCTTTTCGGACTCTTCCAAACTCTTGGAAAGTTCTTCAACTCTCTTTTTCAGATCAGCTGCTCCATAATCAGCACTTTTTACAGCAGATGCCTTCTCTTCTATAGACTTCTTTAACTCTGTAATCCATTGTCTTTTTTCATTTCTTTCTTCATTTCATCAGCAATGGTGATTGCCACACTCTTGTACCTGTCACTCAATCTCCTGTACGTATACAAACCACATGCATAATTTGTAGAATAAACATGACATGTCACAACTGGGTTGTGGCATTGTTGGTTTCGTGGCCACACCCTTACTTTAATGGTGAGTCAATGGAAGTTATGGATACGGGGTTAGTTACACTTTCATTGGAGTAATAGAGGAAGTCAATGACACCACACTCAGGATTTTAGAGATGCCAATCCGACGAGGAACTGAACATTACAAGGAATTTCTGGAATCAATTACAACGGGGAATGAAAAAATAAAACATATCATATACATGCCGAAATTGGTTGCAGTATTACAGAAAGCATAATGAAGACACCACTGTCCATTTTCAAGGCAGCAGCAAGTGCTAATGCTGCTAAACCTGCTGCAAGGAAAATAGGGCCAGCTAAACATGCATTTTAAACTTAATCCAGTGTTATACACATGCAATCTTAAATGGTTGTCCAGAGTATTATCAATGCCACCTGCAATAGCTTCAAGATGCATAATGATTCTACTGGGGATAGTCGTGCCCTTCGGCAAGTTCCTTCATGTGGTCTGGGATTTGGTATTCTACCAACCATAATAAATGTTAACCATTCCAACCGATGAAGGATAGTATTACCACTACACTCAATCGTTAACACAAAATCTCATGTCACTTCTATCACTAAACTCAGTCTTCAAAACAGGCACTCCGGTTAGCTCTAGGTATTCACAAGGGAGTGTGCAAAATTCACAGTTCACAAGCTACACCATCTTTCTTCACCTACTAAATTAGTCCTCCTAGCCAGCAATACCTGTTAGAAGATAAAAAAGAAACTAATAAGTATCATGAGATGCATTGAGGACATCTACCTAGCATGCTTCAGAAGGACAAACAACCACAAGAACAACGACCAAAACTGTCCACTTATTCACATTTCACATTACCTTAACAAACATATCCATTTTCAATTACCATAGATGAAAACCACAATGCACAAATACTCCTAAAAGATAACATACACACAATCAACATATCGTCAAGCGGAGTATCGCACCACTAAGTATCACAAATACGCCATAAAGAGTCCGTTTCATAAAAGAAAAAAACCCTTATTTTTAAGAAGGCAATTCCAAACTAAAAAATTATAGGCTTATTGAAATCTAAAAATATACAATATGGATCTTGTTTGAAAAATCTCATCGAGATCTTTTATACGATGCAAACAAAAATAGGAAATTATTTTTTATTTACATTATTTTTGAGTTTGAAAATATGAAATAATCTGCGTAATTTTTAAGAAAGTTTCTGGAACAGACTCTAAGCATTTTTCTGACGCATTGAGCATTGAGTAGTAAAAAAATTTGGTGCACGAAAAAGTGAGAAGGGTAAAATAGGTATCTTGGAAAATAAGAGAAAGAAGTGACCGGTCTTGACATCAGTCAGAGGGAAAGTAAATTGAAGACACCAATTTCACCTTGTTTGACGAGAAAGCAGTTTCTTACAGTCCGCCCAGTGGGCGTAGTATAGAAGAATCCTAAAAAAAAACAAACACAAAACTGCCCAGAAAGGGGCCAGTCCAGAAGTTCCAGATTCAACACTGGTATCGATACTACGAGCAAACTGACATCCTTTGGGAAGACTGTCGAAAGGTGGCACTTTCAATTATATTATTAACTATAAAAACCAAGGTAAGAGTAATATGCTTACTTTTATCTCCGAGGGATGGCTTTCAAAATGGAGTCTCGTTCTTTGTTCTTTTCATCCATGAAAAGATGAAGCAAAAGCCTTTTGCGAATTTTCGGAATATGACCTCCTTGAAGTTCACCCGAAGGATATGTTCGACCATCCCAACGGTCGAGAAACTTCATTACATAAATGCCACAATCATGTCTACACAAACAAAATTGGAAGACGTTACAAAAAGGCCAAAAAGAATGACAAAATAAGTTGGTCCTTCAATTTATGACTAACATGTTGGTTTGTTGTGGCACAACGGCATAGTGAGATGTAAAAATGTGGGAATCATTCCGTGACCTTCGCGTGGGTCTCTTCTTTAGGAGTGCAAATAAATTCTGTTGCTGTAATAGAAATTGAAAATAATTTTGTAAGTATAATAACAAGTGCGCTAATGAGGAGATCATGCATTAGGTCCAGCGACAACTTACTATACTGCCAACTTGCTCCAATTGTTCCACGTTTTCCTCTTTTCCCTTCATTGAGTCCAGAATATACACGCGTGACTCAACAAGGGATATGCAGACGCAAAACCAGTGGTCACTTTCAAGCACAGGCAAGAAAAGCTGAAAAAAATAGGCCACCTTGAAGTCAAATTATATTTGGGGGGAGACATATTAGGATATATTGGGATTAGTTACGTACCATGTCGCATTTTAACAGGTCATAACCTAGTTTATCAGGGTCGCAATCATCCCGTAATACAGTGCTGAACTCATCACTTTTAGTTGCAAGTAGATTGGGCTGTGGGGAAAAAAAAGATCACATACATCACAAATAAAATTTTCAAAAATAAATTGAACCTTAATAAGATGGATATGTTACCGCAAAGGCAGGAGCGAAAATGTGACGTGATGGGCGACCGTTAGTTGCTACGGCTCTTTCCTTCATCATCCGCCATTCCGTAAAAGTGTACATAACCTACGTGTAGTCCAGCGTATGACATTTAGGGCAACGTTATGACACACATAACACAAATTGAAGTATGGAACATACCATATTACACACAAGCCCCCTCGGTCGAAACGATTCACCAACTTCCTTGCGAGTAAGGGGCCACTTTGCCCCTTCAATACGGATCAACACCTCGCTGTTGTGCCCAAATAATTTGTTAGTACAAAAAAATTGGGAAAGAGATAGCATGGTTTCATAAATCTAACCGATGGTTTATCCTACAAGTCATATGGTATGTGGCGAAAAAAGATAAAAGTACCTTAACTCATTCGTCGGTCCCTTAAGAAGATACTTGATGATAGCTTCTTCTTCTTCCGTTAATTTTGTTGTCTTCACAATGGGTTGTGCAACATACGGAGATTTAATAGATGGGCTCGGCTTCACGTTTCTTCTACGTTTTCTCTTTGTGGGATCAGTCGAGATCACCACCTCTTCCTGCTTTCGCTTAGTGGACGCCGACCCATGTATGATTTTTGTCCCCCCACCTCCCCTTCCTCCTCAATCTCATCCCTTGTCTCCTTAATCTGATCCCCGTCCTCCTCCTCCTCCTCCTCCCCCTCCCCCTTCTCTTGAATTTGATCCCCCTCCCCCTCCCCCTCACCCTGCTGGCCATATTCATAAAGTTCGAAATTTGGACTAAATTGAGGCGAATGGCCTTCATCTTGTACAGGTTCTGCCCGTCGACCATCTTCAGGGCTTCCAACAACAGGGCTTCCAACGACAGGCTCGCCCATAGAAGCATCCATTTCATGCAAGAATTTTGAGTTCTTTATAAATTGACGCATGTGTTCCTTGTACATATCAATGCAAATCTGAAATGGTATAAGAAAAACGAAATTATGACCATATGTGAAAACTAATTGAAGGTAAAAGAACCATGAATCTATCAAATATCTAAACTAAGCCAATACAATCACCTGATTTTTCAAATTGTGGGGAGGGAATTGAGAAAAAACAGAATCCTCAATTGGCATGTCCTCCATCTCCTTGGAAATTCGAACATCGATGAATTCCTTGGTCCATGAGCCAATTGGAGGGTCAAGTTCGTTCCCAACTTCAACATCCAATGGATTCAAGTCAAAATATATGACCTGCCAAACAAGTCATAATTTTTAACTTCGTACAAAAACCATATTATTGTTATTCAAAGTGTTAGAAATACAATGATAGAAAAATGAAGTAAACATACCATCAAAAGGAACAGACTACCACCAACTCGTTCCGCCTTCCCTCCACTTTTGTTGGTTACCCGAACCTTATAATTCCGAATCTCGTTCACCAACCAATCCAACACAAAGGCCGGCCACTTATACGTCTTTAAGGTTTGAAGGTCATCGGCAACCACCCCCGGGAACAATCTACTCCCCACAACTTCCTTTGTGGTGGGGCACAGCAAGCATCCCAATGTAAATAGCATGAACGCCCTATGAAAGGTCCCATCCGTACTTTGTTTCTTAATCTCATTTTCCAATTCCACGATTTTAATCTCCTTATAACCTCCATGAAAGTCCTGTTGAATTTTTTGTCTGTGTGATTCAAGGCATTCTGTGGGCACGGGTGTGTCCCCTATCGGCATCCCCAAAACTCTAGCAACATCTTCTTCCGTAATATGAACAACTACACCCCTCCTAAATTCTATGCTGCAAGTTTCAGGATTGAAACATTGCACCAAATGCATAGCAAAGGCTCTGTGCATATGGCCACACTTCACACCAAGTAGTGTATGGAATGGATTGAATGCTTTGATTGCCTCACGTTGGTCTGTAGTCAATGTACCAATCAAGGAAACAAATTTCCTAGGGGAACACCTCGTCGTTATAAAAAGCTGTAAGTATAACCAAACGAAAATTTATATTAGCATGCTAGTAATTTCATTATCACAGAAGGTAGCAAACATAGCAGGTATTGGGTGGTGATTTTGTTAGCATGCAACGGTTACATGTTAAAACAATCAAAAACTAATTTGTGAGGTAAACTTAAGTAGTTGTGTTACAGTGGGGCTAAACTCAAATTGTGAGGTAAAGCATCGTTAGTTATTGACAAGTTATTGACATACCGGCACTTTCTTCTTCTTTCTCTCCCCTTTACTCTTCTTCTTCTTCTTCGTTGGACGGGGCAGACAAATGTCCTCTTCTTCACTCCAGTCCTCATCATTCACCTCCTCCTCACCATTCCCTTCGTCACTGCTTGACCCCTGATAAGTTTCGTCATAGTTTTTCCGCAAGTATCCACAATGCCACCATTTCGACATGGCTCCCATCACCTACATAGGAAATGAATATCATTGACAACATTACAAATTGGCACTCATACAAAAAATACAGTTTCTTTCCATCCCTCAATCCAAACCTCTGGTTGCTTTATTATATTGTCTTCTTTAAAGCTTTTCTTCAAACCTCTAGTAAAATCCTTCCTGCATTTAACCAAGGATTGAGTGGTCAATACGTAAGTGGGATAAGAAAATACATCAAATATAATCTATTAAAAACTCACACATAAACAGCAAAAGCATTTGGTTTCCGTTGCTCCATTTCTGAACTACTTCCCTTCTTGACCTTCACTTTTATAGGTGGTACTATTGATTTTCTAGCGTTGCCCTTTGAACGTGCCATCATAGATATAACTGCACATGAAACCAAGAAGTTTACACATATAACCATAATAAGCAACCTGTGAAGCAGAAATCTTAAAAATATGTTTCAGATCATCTTATTTTCCTAGGGCCAACCCAAGCTATTTCAGACTTAGCCAAAGTGCATTGCATTATTAATGGAAGAAGACAATGCAATGCAATTTCAAACATCAGCATCAACTACTTTCATTTGCAAGCATCAACTGAGCTGAATGAGCAGAAAACCTATGTAAGAAACTAGCAGCAGCATGATAGCATAACAGGCTGTAACAGAATGCAAAAACATAAATACATAACAGCAGAACAGCATTTTGCAGCTGATTGCACCAGCAATGTAGCAGCAGCAGCCATAACAGAGACAACAGTAGCAGCCACACAGCAATTAGCAGTAAAAACTAGTGACATGGCCCGTAGAAAAGGCCTAAAGACTCGAAGGGACACCCCAAGGATAGGTGAATACAATGAAATAGAAGTGACTGACTGTTACACATCCTAAAACAGCTGTTCGTTCAGCACTACAGTAGCAACAAAACAGCAGAGCAGTCACGGCAGTAGCAACAGCAATCATCGCAAGCAGGTGATACTTCTTGCTGCTTGTGTGTTGCCGCTATTATGGTACCAGGCAGCTGCTGTTTTGCTACGGCTACTGATGTTGTGGTTTTGCTATTGTGCCATTGCTTTACTGCTGTTCTCAATGCTTGTGTGTGCTGCTATCCAGTGCAGTCGCAACCTGCTATGGTTATTTACAGCTGATAGTGTAATTATGGCTGTCCAATCTAAGCCTTTTGGCATGTGTTTCCCTCCCATCTCTTAGATGGAATTGAAACATGTGGAATGCACATGTTTGTTTAAATCTTCATAGCTATTGAGTGTAGTTAGTTTTAATTGGGTTAGATTGGTGTTTCCTACCATGACCCAATTGGTCCATTTTCCTTTTAGCCCTTGGCTTAGATCAATGTAGCCACTTGGCTTAGGTCATTTTTCTCTATCTTCGAAATTATTTTTCCTTTTCCTCCTGAGGTATGCCCCTCACAAAGGAAATCAAGGCTAACACCCCAAAACATGACTGAAGAGGATAGAGTGGTGAGGAAGTTAAAAGCCAGTGGGCAATTCTCTGTCAAATCTGCTTTCGAATGGAGTTATTGAAAAGTGTATCAATTATCAGATAGTAAGCAACCAAGGGGAAATTGGGTAACATAGATCACTCATGAGAAGAAAAAAAAAACCAACAATTGCACCCAGTTTCAAAAAACTTTCCAAAGGCAATAAAAACAATCCAGAGCCAACGGTTACATGTTACAACGTACATGTGAAGGCTATACATGAACTATGTATTGACTAGAACGAGGAGAATTGTATGAAGTAATGATCGAGAAGGCAAAGAAGAAAATGAAATTAGAAGTACATTTAGATTTGCAAAATGATGACATTCAAACATCTAACCAATCGAAAACCAGAATGCTCAAAGGTCAATATTCAACACTCACAAAAATCCGAATGATGACTGCATCCAGATTCCAGCCACCCTGTTCTTGCATTGCAATCAAATAAACAGCTAATAGACTAACAAACTAACAACAACTAAAAGACTGGAGGGCTAGGCCGCCACCTCAACTCAGCAAATAGAATATGCGAGGGGTTATGCCACCACCTCGACTAACCAATGCAATCAAATAAAACTAACTATACTAACAAAAAAAAAACACTCAATATTTAGCCTGGCTTCGTTACACCTCAGGTTTGGCATAAAACCAGGTTAGAGGTATCCACCAAGCTAAATACGAGCTACTAACACATAAAGATGAAGAACAAAAGTTGAAATCCCAACAAAGTTTTGAAGAAAAAATAATCAAGGTCTTGGTATACTTACAGGCATGCTATCGCGAAGTTAAGTTGTAAGCCGTTTAGTAATGGTTAAGCAAAAACACAAGCCCAGATACAAGCTTTAGTTATGAAAGCTAGAACAGTTTCTAAATTCGATCATTCACCCAACGACAATGTATGCTACTTGCAAACACAAAATTGAAGCTGTTTGCTAGGCCTGAGTAGAAAAGGATTCACAGATCCTATGGAAGGCCGACTAGGGCATTCGTATCAACAAATACCAGAGTCGTCATTACAAATCTCTTCGACGACAATCCTACAAAACATTAAGACAACTACATGGGCATGCGATATGCCGTACAAGGCAGGAGCATCATCGTCGTTCTTTACAACTATAGTTATATTCATTATAACACCATTATTCAGAAGAGGTTAATTTGGTCTCTAAACATAGATACGCTTGTTGCTACAGATCAAAAGACCCGAAATATAATTCTTATCCGTGATTTGCATGTGCAGATTGTGGAGTCTCGTAGTTCAAGGATACGGATTGCACATGAATGAAAAGAATTTGGAAGGTGCGACGGCCCTAGACATTGCCGAAACAGTTACTTCTACAAAAAGTTCAGCACCAGGAGATAACATTTAGGGATCCCTAACATTTACCACCATTTTATTCATAATAAACTCGGAAAAAACCTATTAACTTTCAGCCCACACTGAGGGGATTAGAAATACTAATAACTCTGAAACTTACGGTAAAGATCTCCAACCCGGGCTGGGGATTTCGGAAGCAAATCAGTGCTGGAAGTTCAAACCCAGTCAATTCCGAAACTTGACAGAGGTATCCGGTGGCCGGAAAAGGACAGCGATGGTCGGCCAATTCCAATGTCGCCTGAGGTCAGCGGCGAAAGAAAACAAGTGTGCCTGGAGATTGAAGACCAATCACAACGTCGAGGAAGATCGACGAAGAGAGTTGGGGGAATTTCTGGTCGTCGGTTGGCAAGAGAGAGAGGAGAAGAGAGGAGCAACGAGATGAAGAGAGAGGAGCAACAGAATGGGTTTCAGAGAGCAACAGCGAGAGAGAGAGAGGGGGGTTTCAGAGCTAGGGTTTGGATGTGATTTGGAGGCGGGAGATATACGGGTTTTGGGGAGAGGGATTCAACGACGTCGTGTAGGTACAGAGGGGTAATTTTGTCCACATATATTTTCCATTCCATGTATTAGGAATTGTTTTCCTCCTTCCCATCACTTATGAATTCCTACAAAGTTGTCCATGACCTGGGTATTTTTTGCCCCTCTTTCCACTGATATGCAATTCTCCCTAGTGTTTATACGTGGCGGTTGTGTGAGTGTGGTTTTACTTTTTAATTCTTACAGTTATTTCCCCATAGGTTAATTGATTTGTGACGTGTTTTTTTTGGAGGACATTTTTAGAAAAGAAAAATACATGACAGGGAAGGGAGACACCAAAGTGGTGCTCTCCCTTTATATATTAAAATAGATACTCCACACACTACTCTCTCTCTCTCTCTCTTAAAAGAAAACTCCAGAAATCCACATCAAGCAACTATATATATTCCTCTCCTCACCCTTTGTTTTGCCACTTGAAAAAACAAATTAAAACCTTGAAACTTTGTCCCGCAATCAAACTTTTATTTTGAATAAAATTACGACATTTGACATTCTATAACAAATAGAACTTTCAAACTTTCTTTTTATTAAAATCTTTCGGTATTATTGGTAAAAAAGTGTAACGACCCGGATTTTTGACCCAATTTTTTTTTATAATTTTATTAGAATTAGTTTCTTAATACAACTATTATGATTTTTCAATCTAATATATATATATATATATATATATATATACAATTATGCATGCATGCACCGTTCCTTTTTTTTTTTTTCTTTCTTTTCCTACGTAGCATACATGCGCCCCATCACCTCCTTCCGTCTCTCCCTCTCCTACTCAGTCTCTACCTCCTCCCCGGTTGTAATTTTCATCCATATCTCGTCCATCTCAAAACCCAAGAGTTAGAAACCTTTTCGAATACGAACTTATCATCCTCACCGAAATTATCTTATAAATACCCCATTAATCCCTGATCTTTGATTCCTGTCATCCAAACCGAGCCTAACTCCAAGAAGTCTCTTCGAAATCAACAATAAAAATTGAACCAATCCTAATTCCAATATAAATCCGTATTTAACCTAAATACACTCTTCATTAGATAAGCCTTACAATTAAGAGTCCAATGAGGCTTTGGTTTTCAAATCCCATTCTCCTGATAAACCCAAACTCTCTCTTCTTCTCTTTTATAAACCTTTCGATCTATTGTATATTTCTTTTCCTAAGCCAAAAACCCTTTTGAAGTTAAACATGACTTATATAGAATCCATATCTTTAGAAATATCGGTAGTCTCCGCCGATGTTCTAAAAAAATAAACCCAAGTTCTTCAAACAGACCCCGCGCTTACATCATCGTTACGCTCGCCGGCGGCTCCGTCGTCTCGAGGCAGAGGACGCCGGTGGACGAGCACAACAGTGGGAAGCCGCATTGGAATTTCACGATGAGGTTCGAAGTGGAACGATCAAAGTTGGAACGGAACTCGGCCGTGATGGTGTTTCAGCTCCGTCACAGCAGGACTATCGGAGACAAGGATACCGGGTCGGTTTACATCCCGGTTAAAGAGCTCTTCGACGGCGCCGCAGGCACAAAGCGCAGCCGGCCGGTGGCTTATCTGGTGAGTTCGAGGTCGGGGAAGCCGAAAGGGGTGGTTTATTTATCGTACGTGTTGGAGATTTTCGTGTCGGTACTATTTTGTCACGAGAGTCGCGTAGTGAAATTACGAGTGCATTAGGACAGAGCGACAGTTCCGAAGTCCACCGATTCCGGTCGTCTTCTCCGATTGCCGAAACCCACCGAAACCGTTCACCATAATTTCTGACCGAATTCAAGGTAGAATAATATCTATCCTACCTCTCCCTAAGTATATTAATGTTCTATTATGTTAATTTGATGTTTGGTAGTGAAAAGAATCGAGCTCGTGGACGAAAATTTTCCAAAACCGTCGAAAACCATTTCTCGGGAAATCCCTGTGCATAACCGTGGAGTTTTTTTAAAAGATTGACCCTGTAATTACACTTATTCCCCTGCTCATTTTGAATTTAATGTTTCGGCCCAGTTATTAATTATAAGAGTTTATTTTATTGCAGTAAAGCCCTAAAGTCATTAAAGTTTATAGTTAGGCCCAGTGCAATGTTTTATTTGATTATCGAACATAATTTTTTTTATACTAATGATCATAAGTGATAAACATGTTATGTTAGTGTTACCCATATTAAGCACAATAATTCTAGGTAAATAATAATAGATCTATTTTTATTTTTTTTGTGTACAAAATTATTATTATTATTATTTTTTAATAAAGATTTCCGTTAATAAAAATTTACTTCTTGATCATACAAGACTAAGGGCAACGGTCCATTCATAAAAGGTTACGTGATTTTTATGCTTATTGTTTATTTCAATTATTATTCTGATTGCTTATCTATTATTCCAACCTCTGATTGATATGTTAGATTGGACCCTAGAGACATGGGGTGGTATGCAAAATAGAAATCACCTAGACGATGCTAGGTAATGGATGAATTGGAAAGTTTTGTTTGGTTTTAGATTGCCTGCAGGCGTGATGTTGAGATGTGATGAGATTGAAATTGGCGGGTGTCCAGTGATGAATTGATAGACTGGCGGGTGTCCAGTGATGATTGAGAAATGGTTTGTGATGTGGTTTATAAGATAGGCGAACCCTAGTTGTGATGCAGGCATGATAAGCTTTCCCCTTGTTGTAGTTATTGGGGATGCACACTCGGTATATAACTTAGGTGTATCTGCGACAGCAAAGGGAAGTGAACTCATGGGAATGAGCATGGCTAGCGGTTGAGGGAGGAAAGATCTCGCGGTGAGATCTTAGATCACACGTCAGGTTAATGAATAGTAATAAACTGATTGATATGAAATACCTCTGTTATATTTCTTCGTACCATGTTTATCCTGCTTGATTGCTAGTTGTATAGTAAGAGGGGTAGTTGGGTTGGATTATTCTACTGGGTGATTTATCACTCACGGATACGTTTGTATCCTAGCAAATCGATTGCTTCGGCGATCAATTTGCCAGAGGGCACAGGATTCAATGAAGGGGATTCAACGATGGTGCAGTTCGACACGGGAAGAATATCAGGAATAAAGATCGAGTATACTTGGGATTCGTATCAAGTCTAGAGTCAGCTCTGAAGATAATGTATTTTAGATCAGTAATTTATTTTGAGATTGTAATAGCTAAACCTTTATTTTGAAAAATCATATTTGTTTAGCCAAATTTTCTTAAGAAATTAATTTATTTTGTTCCCGAAAAAGCGGGGCGTTACAAAAAGATCCAACTTTATCCCAAAAAATCAAAATTTCCAATTTGTTTTGGTCTTTTTCGTCGTTTACAAACTTTTTTCAACTTTAATCTATATATTTATAATATTCTCATTCCTCCCGTCGAGAAAAAAAAAATATAGTATAAGAATTTGACACCAATCTTGTGAAAATGAAATTTTAAAAACCAAACTAAAAAGCCCTTGGAAAATTAGAATGTCAAATCCTAAAAAAGTCTATGCATATAGTACATTATTAAAGTCGTCAGTTGAAAAAATCCTAACAAAAGTCTCTGCATATAGTACTCTCACAAACTCGTTCAAAAAAGGGGAAATAACGAATCAGTGGGATGGGGGGCATTTTATTCCCAACTCATGGACCACTTATTTGGAATTCATAAGTCATGGCAAGGAAAAGAATTATTCCCAAGACATGGTCCTGAAAACAAACATGAACAAAAATACCCCTCTCTCCACTTTTCCCTTCTTTTTTCCCCTTCCACTTCCTAACGTCAAAAACCCGTCTTTACTTATTTCTTCTTTCCTTCCACTGGAACGTAACTCCCCCTTCATCGCCTCTCTAGGGTTTGCTCCTCCTTCATCTCCTCTCTGCTCTCCATCGTGCGAAGAGTTGTCCTAGTACGAACGCCCGACTACGCTTCATACGAATCGATTCCGACTCAATCATCGTTAGGTAAGTTGAATCGATACTTGGTATGCAGAGTTGCCCTAGTACGAACCCCTCTCTCTCTCGCCTCTTCTCTCTCCTTGTCGACGAATTTGTACTCCTCTCTCTCTCTCGTTTGTTGATGGAAAAAGGCAAAGCTACAGAGAATACCATTACGAGATCCTTGCAAAATTTTGATTTCCATCTCAATCGCAACATCCCCAAGTCCACCCGCAACACCCACTCCACCCTTCGTTCCTCAAGTACACCTCTCTCTCTCTCTCTCTCTCGATCGATATAATTTCATGCAAATATACATGTTTTATGATGCATAGCTACAAGTATCTTGATGGGTTTCAAATCAATTACTTGATTTATGAAAAAGACACACCTACGACCGATACAATTTAGCCAAATCGTTGTTTTGATATTACAGTTGTTGTTGAAAAACACCCTTGTGCAAAATACGACAATTTAGCTGATCTTTGATAGAACAGTTGTAGTTGAAAAGACACCCTTTTAGACATTACCGTTCAAGCTGATAGTGTTTTTGGTAAAACAGTAAGTTTAAAAGACACCCTTTTGGGCAATACAATTTAGCTGATTGTTGTTTCGATAAGAAGTTGTCACTGTGTACCTAAGTCACATAATGCGCTTGCGGGTGCGCGATAGTGTAAGCATCTTTCAAAACCCTCCCAAACTACTATAATTTGTGAGTGCGAGGATTGAGAGCTGGAGTGAAGGCCATTTCGAAGGATTATGTGACTAAGCTGTGTACTCTTGCGGGTCGAAAAAATTGTCGTAGAAAGACACCATTCTGAACAATGCAATTTAGCAGATCGATGTTTTGATAGAAATTAGAACAGTTGTACTTGAGAAGACACCCTTTTGGACAATACAATTTTGTAGATTGGTGTTTGACAAAACAGTTGTAGTTGAAAAAGGTACCCTTTTGAACAATACAATTTAGTTGATTGCTTTCATAAAGAAAGTTGTGGTTGTTTATGCCGTGTAGCTAATTGGGTTTAATCACCCTTTTTATAATCTCAAATAAGATATGACTTGTAGTACATTTTTGTGGAAACTTGAGTTTTGCTTCTTTTCTTTTTGGTTACAGTATTACCCATTGAGAAGCCAAAACCTCCCAGCTTGGTGGGCTTATGTCTCGGAGTTGTTGGGAAGCATTTTGAGGATATCATTGAGGACTTGGGAGATATTGCTTCCAATTTTCCTGCTGATATTAAGGTTAAGCTTTTCCGTCCTCCTGATATTGAAGTTAAGATTTTTGTTTTGATGTTTTCGATTCTGACTTGCCAATTGTAGTGGAAGTTGTATCACCAACCATTTTGGGTTTTGTGTTTGATCGGAGCTAGTAGTTATTCCAGAATATTTTCTAGTAAGCATGAAGATGTATGGAATGATAGTAGAAACAAAAGTAACACAAAGACTAGTACAACAACAACAACAAGAGCGATGAAATTGGATGATCCTAATGTCAAAGAAGTTGATCCCAAAACATGGGCAGTTTCTGGATTTGCTGTTAGGGCCATAATTTTTAGCTCGAGCGATGAAATTGCGAACCGTTTTCTGATTTTGAAACTAGATTCATAGACCTTAAAAAGTATGTGGAATTCGTACCTTAGTTATTTCTGTGCAAAGTCAGATTTTAAGTGTGGGCCACTATCTCAAAGCCATATTCAAGCAATGAATAATCTTAGTTCTATGGGAATGTTGAATGATGTAAACTCCAATGATGGTGCTCCCCTTGATAGAAATGATTTTCCTCAGCTCACCAGCCGGCCCAATTCTGTTGGAGGGCCTCAAGGACAATTGGGTAAGTTGGGTAAGTTCCAATGATGCTTAGGAAATGAAATGTGGTTCTCCTTCAAGTCATGTAACTTATTTTTTTTGGAAAATATAAAAGTTGCTCTTTAAATCACCTAATGTTACCCATGTTTTTACTCACTCAATGGTTGTCCCTTTACCCTTGTGTGTGTTGGTGTGTATGAAATGTGGTTATTCTTCAAGTTATGTAACTTGTTTTTTTCTAAAAATATAAAAGTTGCTCTTTAAGTCACCTAATGTTGCTCCTTTTAGGAACTTATGTTGCTCTTTATGTAAGAAAGTATGCCCTAGACTGTTAAGGGCAGTCACCCATGTTTTAACTCACTCAATTGCTGTCCCTTTACCCTTGTGTGTGTTGGTGTGTATGAAATGTGGTTATTCTTCAACTCATGTAACTTTTTTTTTTTTTGAAAATATAAAAGTTGCTCTTTAAGTCACCTAATGTTGCTCCTTGTATGAACTTTTATTGCTCTCTATGTAACAAAGTATGCCCTGAACTGTTAAGGGCAGTCACCCATGTTTTAACTCGCTCAATGGCTATCCCTTTACCCTTGTGTGTTAATGTGTATGAAATGTGGTTATTCTTCCAGTCATGTAACTTGTTTTTTTTCTGAAAATATAAAAGTTGCTCTTTGAGTCACCTAATTTTGCTCCTTATATGAACTTTTGTTGCTCTCTATGTAAGAAAGTATGCCTTGGATTGTTAAGGGCAGTCACCCATGTTTTAACTCATTCAATGGCTGTCCCTTTACCCTTGTGTGTTAGTGTGTATGAAATGTGGTTATTCCTCCTGTCATGTAACTTGTTCTTTTCTGAAAATATAAAAGTTGCTCTTTAAGTCACCAAATGTTGCTTCTTTTATGAACTTTTATTGCTCTCTATGTAACAAAGTATGCCCTGGACTGTTAAGGGCAGTCACCCATGTTTGAACTCACTCAATGGCTGTCCCTTTACCCTTGTGTGTTTGTGTGTATGAAATGTGGTTCTCCTTCAAAACATGTAACTTGTTTTTTTTTTTAAATATAAAAGTTGCTCTTTAAGTCACCTAATGGTACCCTTATTTTTACTCACTCAATGGTTGTCCCTTTACCCTTGTGTGTTGGTGTGTATGAAATGTGGTTATTCTTCAAGTAATGTAACTTGTTTTTTCCTGAAAATATAAAAGTTGCTCTTTAAGTCACCTAATGTTGCTCCGTTTATGAAATTTTGTTGCTCTCTATGTAACAAAGTATGCTCTAGACTGTTAAAGGCAATCACCCATGTTTTAACTCACTCAATTGCTGCTCCTTTACCCTTGTGTGTGTTGGTTTAATTGTGGCCTTTCACAGTTGAGACAATCATTTGACAACTTATTAGACATTAGAGTGTTCTCATTATCTTATTTGGTTGTATACCTGGTAAATATTTACTTTTAACGTATTAAACTGTTCTTCATAACATCTGTTTTTGTTGTGATTCATGTGATACACTGGGGTTTTCTTCACTGCAGTTCAAGCTGTGCAAAGTTCGCTCAGTACAATTTGGGCAAAAGGGTATCCCATACATCAACACTTACGATGGGCGTACTATCCGTTACCTAGACCCACTTATCAAGGCCAACGACACCATCAAACTTGACCTAGAGGCTCAAAAGATCACTGACTTCATGGTACGTTCTCTCTCTCTCTCTCTGTATCTGTATCTTCATCTGCATCTGCATCTCTCTTTGGTATCGATTCTTACCGGAAAACTTTTCCCGGGGTTTCATAAACTCTGGAAAAAACGCGGGGATTATTCCCAACCCCAGCAGTCGCGGCGTTTATGGAAAACGCTTGGATAAACGCCGGGAAGACTTTTTCTGGCGTTTATTTCACTTTTGCCGGTGTTTAAAAAATGCCAGAAAAGCCATGATTTCTTGTAGTGTTTGATATGGGGAATGTTGTGATGGTGACTGGAGGAAGGAATAGGGGCCGTGTTGGAGTGATCAAGAGTAGGGAGAAGCACAAGGGAAGCTTCGAAATCATTCACGTCCAAGATGCCACTGATCATGAGTTTGCTACTCGCATGGGCAACATTTTCACCATTGGAAAAGGTTCAAAGCCATGGGTGTCTCTTCCAAAGGGCAAGGGTATCAAGTTGTCCATCATTGAGGAGGCTAAGAAGAGGCATGCTGCCCAAGTTGGTGCAGCTGCATAAACTGCAAGAATCAAGATTGGTTTCTGATTCTGTTTCGCTGCAGCATATTTGAAGTCCATGACCTAGCTTTCTTGTATGCATAACGTCGTGAGAACGGTGCCCACGGTCGCTAGCGGAAAGACCTTGTCAGTACAAGAAGAATTCGGAAAGCTCATCTTTTTATTTGTTGAGTCGTGAACTTTGATATATTAGGGGATCTTTTTTGTTCCAGGCATGCACCATTGTTTTTGTGAATGGTGCTTCATGTATGTTCTTACTTTGGTTCTTAAAAATGATGGACGGATGGAATTAGGTGGTGGTTTTAATCGAATACTGATATGTAGTTATATGTTTAGAGATTGGAAGCAAAGGCATTTGGTGGCTGATTGACTGTTTTTTTTTTTTTTTTTAAGATCTCATATTTTGGTGAACTTTGATGCACTATTGTTTTTTTCATTCAAACTCAAGGAATTTTCCAATTTTGCAATTGGAAGCATCCATTTAGTTACCATATTTTGTGTCTATGTATATGTGCCACAACAATGCCTCAACTGAAAGCTGGTATGTTAATTGGTAGTTATGGCCTATGTGGCCAACATACCGTTAGCTAACCTACCTTTCAGTGGCCCCCCTTGGCGTGTTTATGGTGTAACTTATTTTCATAGAGAGAGCAATTTAATTTTCACAATGGGCAACTTTATTTCATAAAATGAGCAACATATGTGGATTGACAGAGCAACTGTCTCGGGCAAGAAAACATAAAGTTGTACAACAATACTACCACAATTTATAATTACTAAAATGAAATAAAATACAATTATTCCTATTTGTCATCAGAATAATCAGATACTTCGGGGTCAGATGCATATTGTGGATCCCTCTTAATTTCTGTAATAGACTCTCTGGGGTCGAAGCCGTCCCTTTCAGTTTTTCTCACTTTCTTGACTATCAGGCCTTGACGGATTAGTCGTTTGCACATTGCATTAATCTCAACCTGCAGCCTTTCACACACGTCGTTATGGAGCCGGTTTAGCCTTCTTCCGGCGATCATTTGCGCTGACCGTGCTTTAGGCACCTTCAGTAGGTACTTACGACATTTCGCTTCCAACTAGTCATGGGTAGGAAAACATAAAGGTGATATGATCTTTCACTGGCCCCTCTTGTCGTGTATGTGGTGTAACTTATTTTCATATACAGAGCAACTTATTTTTCAGAAGGGACAACTTAATTTCATAAAAGGAGCCACATATGTGGACTGAGAGAGCAAGTGTCACGGGTAAGAAAACATAAAGGGCTTCGTAGGCCAAAGGTTCAATAGAAGAATGAGAAAATGCAATTCGAAGTATTATGGGTTGGAACAATGATGCAATACTGTCTTACCATTCAAACAATGGAAGCTTTGACATCGTTGTCTATTGTTGCGGTATACCTTGGGACAAGCTAGTCCCAAACATCAAGGGCGTCATTTCAAAATTTGTTGGCATGGTTAACATCGACTTATTCATTAATTTGCAGACCCATATCCCATTGAAAGTCATCGGGAATTTTCTAACAAACATGTTACATGAGTTGAACAAGAATCACATGTCATACAGATCAACACACCTTTGTAAAGGGACAGCCATTCAGTGAGTTAAAATATAGGTCACTGCCCTTAACAGTCTCGAGCATCCATTCTTACATAGGGAGCAACAAAATTTCTTACAAGGAGTAACATTAGGTAACTTAAAGAGCAACTATTTTATTTTCAGCAAAAAAACATGTTACATGAGTTGAACAAGAACCACATTTCATACAGATCAACACACCTTTGTAAATGGACAGTCATTCAGTGAGTTAATAATATAGGTCACTGCTCTTAACAGTCTGGGGCATCCATTCTTACGTAGGGAGCAACAAAATTTCTTACAAGGAGTAACATTAGGTAACTTAAAGAGCAACTATTTTATTTTCAGCAAAAAAACATATTACATGAGTTGAACAAGAATCACATGTCATACAGATCAACACACCTTTCTAAAGGGACAGTCATTCAGTGAGTTAAAATATAGGTCACTGCCCTTAACAGTCTAGAGCATCCATTCTTACATAGGGAGCAACAAAATTTCGTACAAGGAGTAACATTAGGTAACTTAAAGAGCAACTATTTTATTTTCAGCAAAAAAACATGTTACATGAGTTTAACAAGAACCACATTTCATACAGATCAACACACATTTGTAAATGGACAGTCATTCAGTGAGTTAATAATATAGGTCACTGCTCTTAACAGTCTGGGGCATCCATTCTTACATAGGGAGCAACAAAATTTCTTACAAGGAATAATATTAGGTAACTTAAAGAGCAACTATTTTATTTTCAGCAAATAATTGACTATTGTTTGAAGTATAAAAAAGCAAATCATCAATTATAAAAGACTACGTTACGTATTAGTAAAGACCACTCGAACACTGCCCTATCTGCACCAAAAAATTTACCCACACCCACTAGATTCATCCCAAAAAATACGTCGACGGCTAACAACTCCCAAATCATCCTTTCTCCGAGGGAAATTGATACTGCAAATCAATACAAATCTATACACAGTAAAACTACAACGGCGACGATCGAGGAGTTTAATAGCATTTTTTGCATGCTAATTTTGAGATTCTTTTAATAGCGTGTTTGTCATTACACCACTCATTTAATATTATTTTTTATTACATTCAACACCAATTGTAAAACAATTATCAAAAAAACACGAATATAATCTAAAACTTCAATGTTGCCAATGTAATTAACCAAATTCATTCAATCGGGCAAGTATTCATTACAGTAGCTTTCGAAACAACTCGAAAACACAAATTACATGAAAGGGATGCAAGAATTACAATGGATTGTACCCAGCTGTCCAATGTTACCAAAGGTAGCCATAAACAAGCTAACCAACATATTACTTGAAAAATTTCTATGCTGAAAGCTTGTTGAAATTGATGCAATCTTCGAGCAATTTGGTCTCTCTTTCCTCCCAAAGCCAAACACGTGGAATTGATTCAACAGTAGCCAATGAGTTGCTAAACCAATTATCAGAAAGATCAAAATTTCCCATGATCATGATTCAGCAGTAGCCAATGAGTTGCTAAACCAGTGATTTATTGAAGTTCCCTCCACATGGAGATCATGCCACACGGAGAAAACTCAAGATCAACCCAATTCCCCACAAATTAGAGCATGCCATAGAAAAACCAAAAAACAATTTGGAAAACACAAGGCATCAGACAAACAAAACCCAATTCGGGAAATAGGAGAGAAAATAACCCAATTCAAAATTTTCAGAAAATTACCTTATTCTTCTCAATTCTCCTGACAGCAACACGATCTCCGCTAGACTTGTCAATGATTCATACTCTGAAGCATGAATAGCTTCAGAATTGTGATGCCTCATTATGAGCACTGAAGATACCCCATTGAAGCAAATTCAAACAAAATGAACAACATCATGATGAATTGGTGCTTCAGAATTGGTGCTTTGACGTAATCGTGGATTTCAACGTGATGAATAACATTGATATCGGTTTTAAAAAAAAAAAACCGACAACAACATGGTGCTAATTCAAACAAAATGAACATCCTAATCAGATGACTAAAGAATCCAGCCAATGCTGATGGTGCAAGGCATCCAATGCTTGAGATGAAAAACATTATTGAAGTGCCATTAACGACAAATAATTCTATGTACTTCCCAGTTTCGTTTCAAATGTATCAACTATTTGTGCATTTTATCATCTATTAGGCCTCAGCTTTCCATGGTAGGATGCCCAGTAACATAACCTTTCAATAACCAAAATTGATAACACAGCTCATACAAAATAATGATGTTTGACAGTGGTTTCTACTTTCTAGGATTCTTGCTTTTTCAATGTTTTCCCATCTAATTTCGCAACAAAAGGTGATCTGTTGTTAGACAAATATTTTCCTTTCCTCTTTTATTTTTGAGACAATGAAAGTTTAACTATGATGCCAAATAATGAGGAAAAAACTGTCTTTTTAAGGGATCCATTTCAAGGGAGTCAAAGGAACATTCTTCTAATTGCAACATGTGATTTATGAGGGCTCAACTTAGTCAATGCTACACATATACCAAAAAAGTTGGCATCAACAAGGTAACTTTCTATATTTCATTTCCTTAATTGATGGCTAAGGCAGGACTACAATGATAAGACTCTTACGGTGCCTTACATAATACGCTAAACATTGATGTTTTCACCACAAAGTCAAAGCATCAACAGAAAAATACCAAGTAAAAATGCTTAGTAAATTAACTACTTTGTCTGGCTGGTATTAAATCTCGAAAAGTAGAATATAGACCTTACTTTTGATTCTTTGGAGTGCTCTTACTCAACTGCTTGAAACTTCAAGAATGCCCATGAACACCTACTGATATGTTTGCGACCCTGCTTGAGAATCCCAAATCAGACCTTAAAAATGTCATGTTCAGATCAGGTGACCGACCACCTTGATCTTCAGAGAAAATCGTTTTACGCCATAAGGCCGTCATCAACCGTAAATGAATGAGCCTATGCCTACTGCCCGAGCTTGTTTTCTAGGCATATGGATTATCTTGTGCAATAAATTTCAGTTTCCTATGCCGAAATCTCTTGAGTCTTCCATGTCATTGCATGAGGATGAGAAAGAACATCATGAAGTAGAAGTGGTACAAAATCTTTCTGCTTGGCATCAATTACACATCCTGAAACCATCATATCTTCTGTTAGCAAATCTAATCTAGTGATAAGCCATTTCAAACAATTGAAATGCCTTTGTTAATGCTTCTACATTAAGGTCATCTCTATTAAACTAGTGACCAGAGAGCACTGGTAATAAAGTACGAAAAAAAGTGCATATTTTCTGATCAAACCTTCAGCAATTACAATCCACAACGAGCTTGTCACTTTTTAGCATAACCTCCAACCATTGTAGATCAAGCGACCAAACTCTTCTCTTGCATTTGACCAAAGAAACACCTAGCATCTAGGAAACACCGACACAGAATGCCAAGATTAGGTTTCCCTCCAAATTTGTTCAGCAAAAAACACAAGATTTTGCAGAAATCTTCTTTCTACGCTAGTTTCTATTAATTAAACTATTACTTTTTAACTTTCTCTTAGATTTATGATATCAAGTAAACGAATAAAGAAAAATACGTTTCATTTTCCTTTACTTCATCTCATTATAAAATTCTCAGGAATAATTTTTCTGCACTAATTTCTCGACCAGAAACGGAGCCTTAAACAAATCATGACCAGCAACCAGCCTAGCACTATTTCTGCAGGCAGAATTGTTGAATTCCAACAAATTGCATCTTTTTCATGCATTTCATCAAAAACCCGTCTAAATCAACTTTACCACACCTCATAGACAGATCAAGATTTGCATTCTACAACAACAAATCATACCCATGCCCATGTTTCAAGAAAACCCCATATAGCACCTCTCCATCTTTTAAACTTTGTTTGTCGAGCTAAAGTTTTTAGCCCTAAACAAATAGCGAAATTGAAAGGTTCAAAATATTCACTCGGCATACAAGAGAACATACCCACATCTTCTTTGTATTCAAAGTTTCCAAAGCACCCATGAATCACTGATGGCAAAACAAAAGAATTTGGTTCGGAGATTCCGTCGAACAGCTTGTGGGCAGGGTCAGTGATACACTGATACACATGCGTACAAAGGAGGGGAGAGAGAGAATAATACCTGGTGGGGGAAACTACGAGAGACGCGCGTCTAGAGGCATGATCCTGATTTCGTCTCCCGCCTTCGACGATAAGCCCTCCTGCCCCTCATCCTGATTTCGTCTCCCGCCTTCGACGATAAGCCCGTCACCGCCTGCCTCGATCGTGTCGACGACCTCCTCCAGCAGTCCATGCATGTTTCGGAGAGAGAGAGAGAGAGAGAGAGAAGAAGAAGAAGAAGCAGCAGCAGCTTCGATGGCTGCGGAGAGAGAGAAGAAGAAGCAGCAACATCAGCTTCGTTGGCTGCGGAGGAGAAGAAGAAGCGGGTTTTAAATGTGTGTGGGGATATATTAGTCTTTTTACGTGGTCCTTTCCATGTATTACAAATTATTTTTAACCTTTTCATATTTAGATGAATTATGTGAAAACTAGTCCATTAGGTGGGGCTTATTTGCCCCAAGGGCCGCTGTCCTGCAATTTTCCCTTCAAAAAATCCTTAAAAAGTTGGCCGATCCTGACTAAGGACTTTTTAAGAGTAGCCCTGATGGTCCCACTGCCACGTGCTTTTTTGTTCAAGTCTATGCATATAAAATGAAAAGTGAAAACCCAGGAGCCCGTTTTATTAACGAGAAAAATAAAATGAAAAATGAAAATAATAGAAAGTGAAGTGAAAGAAAAGAAAATGAAAGTTTATATTTTTTTCACATCTGTTTGATTAGAATGAAAGTTTTGCTAGAAAATAATAGAGTATAAAAGAGAAAAAGGTGGATGGAAGAGAATAAAGAAGAAAGTTAGAGTAATTGTTATTGGTTTTCTCGAAAAAATAAAAATTCTCTGCACATTTTGTGTGAAAAAGTAAATGAAGCTCTCATGCTTTAGAGGGTTGTACAAGAAAGTTCACTTTCTACTATTTTTTAAAATATTCTTGCTAAGTGAACATAAAAAAAGAAAAAAAAAATCTTTCTTGCATTTTCTACCATTATCTCGTTTATCAAACGGATCCCAGAGAATTACTAATTAGGAGGAAAATAAACCACAAATCACATGGATCAGCAGAGATGGAACTAGGATTCCATAAACGGGAGGTCCGAACTACGAAGAGTAAGCACAAGTATCACCACTCTGTAGCAAGTAAGTAGGTTGTTGATGTTCTAGCTAACTAATCTCAATCAACCGTTGACATAGCACAAAAATACTTCCCAATGCCGAACGACATTATGCTCAAAATAATTAAGCTCCATTTTTAAAAAATGTTATTTGAGCTTTCCAATTTCTGAAAATATTTCCCAATTGATCGTGTGAATTTGAAATATTCATAATAAAAAAAAATTAAAAAAAGAACCGAAACCACGCGGGGCCTCGGCCCCATTGCCCACATGTAGCTCCGCTTTGGTATCAAGCCTGCCCTGCCCTGCCCACCTTAATGACTACAATTGTCAGAATCAATTGACCAAATAGCCACCGTCAAACGGCTGCCACTGGTAGTAGAAAGAAGACTTCAGTGGCTATGGCTACATTCTCATGAATTTAATTTAAATTTGAGAATTTTGTTTTTATTTAAATTTTTTTCGTATTTGTTAGTTTTGTGTCAAATTTTTGTCGGCTATTGATTCATCTCAACTAGAGGAATCAGAAAAGTAAAAAAAAAAAATTCACTTTTACTCAAGTATTTTGAGGAATAACTATTTTTCTATGAAAATTTTACTTTTTACACTAAAAAGTGACTATTTTTCAAAATACTCGGATAAAAATGAAAAGGAGGAATGACGAGTGCCATAATGGAAGTGTCCAGTACAGGCTTTGGCCCGCCGCCAATCAATTTTTTGGGTAAATACACCGCCAATCTAGGCTTCTGTCATTATTAGGTGCCGTTCCGCTTTTTTTTAAACCTTCATTTTCAAAAATAAGTTAATTTCAAGTTTAAATATAATGAAAATAAAAAATAATTTTTAATTTTTTTGCACCGTTTAAAAGATCTCAATAAAATCTATCAAACAAGATCCATATTGATAGAAAAATTATTTGCGTAAATACATTATTTTTGAGTTTAAAATTACCTTCATTTTTTCTAAAAAATTCTTTTTTGAGAAAGTGGAACACCACCTTATTGCTCCTGAAGAACTACCACAAGGGAGGTGCTTAAAGGGCTTTCTTTCCCCACATACCGGTGTAGGAGCCACGCACTTGACTGCGGAGTCCACACTAATGTCGGATAGAAAATGTCCTTGAAATACCCTGTGGTGGTACTCCAGAATCACAGGATAATCACTCAAGAAACTTGTATGCACTTTGATATTGAAGAAATTATTGTACAACATTATTTTCTGGTATAATTCACTAATTGTAACATTCACTTGTCGTCGTAATTCCACATTTTCATTCACACCAAAAGGATTCTTTTTTGTGAAATTGTACAACGGCCACTTTAGAGCCAACGCTATGGTATTCAAAATGAATACTATCATCAAATTTGTTCTCACATAATGCTAAATATCTACACTTTAGGATATATATAGAGTCTTTCGTCCAGATCGTCTGGACCAGTTTCGTCCAATTTTTGTGTCGGGGCTGTCCAAAAGTATTTTCGACAGCCTAAATTTGTTTGGGGTGTTTTGGATGTTTTATAATAAAAATTTACCCGAAAAAATCTAGATCATTCGAAACACTTTTGAACAGCCCAAAAATTGAACGAAACTGGTCTAGGCAGACTGGACAGGATCCTTCCCCAAAATTAACAAAAGATTGGTGGACAGAAATTGATTAATTTTCAATCCTTGAGGCCTGATTATCGCGAACTTAGTCACATAATGCGAGTGTATAGGTGCGAGCAGGACCCGGGGACCCTGCCGAGCGGGTGCCGAGCGGCCAATCTGGCCGTTCATCTCGGAATTAACGGTCCGGATTGAAACATCTTTTTCCTTTTCCTTTACTTTTTTTTTAAATCTATTCGGTACCTTTGCATCCGGGCCGTCCAAAACACTTTTAGACGGCCAAGATGCGCTCGGCATCCCTGCTTAGTAGGGTCTCCCATTCCATGCGAGCACGAGCATGAAAGAGTCTTTCAAAAATATTTCAAATTACTAAAATGCTGTGTTTAGATTGGAATTTGAATTTTTTTTTGAAAAATAGTAGGGATAATAAGTGGAGAGAGATAAAGAGAGAAATGTTAGAAATATGAAAATTTTTTTGAAAAATTCTTTTTAAATTGCAAAAAAAACAAGATATAAAATACGCAATGATTGAGAGCCGTAATGTAAAACAAGGATAGAGAGCCGGAGCGAAACATCCCAGTGAAGAATTACTATTTGACTATTAAAATACTCCAGTTGAAACTCAAAACAAGAAGTACCCAATGGCCAAGATTCCTTTCATATCTATACTTGGGACACCCATGGAGACTCTGCATATCCCCCCAAAAAACCCCACCACAGACCATACGAAACCCAAACCAAGATTTACATCCGACCAAATAAAAGGAGATAACATTCCCGCAAAGCATTGGTCTCAACTCTCACACCCATCATTCCACAGCCATGTTTCTCACTCCTCTTTTTTCTCTCTCTCCTCTCCTCCTCCTCCTCGCTCTCCTGCCCTCCACACCCGCCCAAGACTACCTCAGCTTCACCTTCAACAACTTCAAAGCCGCCTCACAAAACCTCACCCTCGACGGCATAGCCGAGTTCACACCCTCAGGACTCCTAGCCCTCACCAACGGCACCCGCCAAGAAATCGGCCACGCCTTTTACACCACGCCATTCCCCTTCAAACCCTCACCGAATGCCTCCGTTTCCTCCTTCTCCACCTCCTTCATCTTCTCCGTAATCGACGATTACCCCTCGCTCTCCGGCCACGGCATCGTCTTCGTAGTGGCCCCCGCCCCGGGCCTCCCCGGTGCCCTCCCCAGCCATTGGTTGGGCCTCTTCAATGAAACCAATAACGGGAACTTTACCAACCACGTGGTTGCGGTAGAGCTTGATACTATATACAGTAGAGAGTTTCAAGATATAAACGATAACCACGTTGGCATCGACATTAACGGGCTGAAATCTAATGTGTCTGAGCCAGCTGGGTACAATTCAAATGGGAAGTTTCAGAATTTGACTCTGATCAGCGGTAAGGCGATGCAAGTTTGGGTTGAATACGACGGGGGAAAGAAGGAAATGAATGTTGCTATAGCTCCGGTTCATTTGCCCAAGCCAAGCACGCCTCTATTGACTCTTTCTAAGGATCTTTCCCCGATCTTGAACCAAACTATGTACGTTGGATTCTCTTCCTCTACTGGTTCAGTCCCAACTTCCCAATATATCTTGGCTTGGAGCTTTAAGATTAATGGATTGGCTGATGGGTTTGATTTCTCTCAACTCCCTAAGTTACCTCGCATCGGACCCAAGAAAGTTTCTAGGCTTCTGACAATTGGGTTGCCTGCGATTTGTTTAGTTTTGGTGTTTGGAGTGGTTTCAGGGGTAGTTTATTATGTCAGAACGAAGAGGAAGTTTGCTGAAGTGCTTGAAGATTGGGAACTTGGCTATGGGCCTCATAGGTTCAAGTACAAGGACTTGTATATTGCCACCAAAGGGTTTAGGGAAAAGGGGCTCTTGGGTAGTGGGGGATTTGGTAGGGTTTATAGAGGAATACTGCCTACTTCAAAAATTGATATTGCAGTGAAGAGGGTATCACATGAATCTAGGCAAGGAATGAAGGAATTCGTGGCGGAAATCGTTAGTATTGGACGTATGCGCCACCGGAATTTAGTACAACTCTTGGGTTATTGTCGCCGAAAAGGGGAGCTCCTTTTGGTCTATGACTACATGCCTAATGGAAGTCTAGATAAATTGCTCTACGACCAGCCGAGTTGTACCCTCAATTGGTGGCAAAGATTTCGAGTCATCAAGGGTGTGGCGTCGGGCCTTTTCTATTTACACGAAGGGTGGGAGCAAGTTGTTGTGCATAGAGATGTCAAGGCGAGTAATGTGTTGTTAGATGGCGAATTGAATGGGAGATTGGGCGATTTTGGGCTAGCTAGATTGTATGATCACGGAACCGATCCACAAACCACTCATGTGGTAGGAACACTTGGGTATCTTGCACCAGAGCACACTAGAACTGGGAAGGCCACAACGAGCACCGATGTGTATTCTTTCGGTGCCTTTTTGCTCGAGGTGGTATGTGGGAGGAGGCCCATTGAGCCAAGAGCAGCAGCAGAGGACTTAGTTTTGGTGGATTGGGTGTTTTCCTTTTGGAGCAAAGGGGAAGTTTTGCGAACCGTTGATCCTAAATTGGGGAGAGAGTATGTGGTGGAGGAAGTGGAGTTGGTTTTGAAGCTGGGATTGTTGTGTTCCCACTCTGAGCCAGTCGCCAGGCCGAATATGAGGCAAGTTGCGCAGTATTTGGAGGGAGATATTCCTCTACCGGAGTTGAAACTGATGGGTATTTCTGCCGCGGGTCTGACATTTGCTCACCACGAAGGGTTTGATGATTTTGCACTGTCGTATCCGTCTTCTATGGAGAAGGGGTTTACGCACTCGTCTTCTGTCGCTGAGTCTCATCTCCTGGAGGCAGATGATGCTTCTATACTTTAGTAGTTTTCATAACTTTATGGATGAGTAATGTAACCATATGGCTAATATGTTTTTCTATATTGTTAGGCATAAGCTTCTCGATCTTCTATGTATATCTGTATAACAAAATTGTATGATACCTTATGATTATAAAAATCCCCATGTTTCAGGGGCCTTTTCACATTTGTTTGTTTGCCGAAATTCTTGCTCATTACCACCAAACAGAGGCAAAAGTATGATTGTTTTCGGTTCTCCAATCCACGATAAAGATGACTAAAGCACATTGTAATAAGCTTTTGTATTGTATAGATATCTATAGCACATTGTATGCCGCTGCTACTTCGAGATTTCCTTTAGCCTTTCCAAGCAAGTATTGAGTGCAGTTCTCTGTTGCCTAGAAGAACCGCTCAATACCTTGTGAAACATGGGATTGATTTGGCTCCACAATACATCTATTGTCCAACCGCTGACTTCACTTCTAGATGAAAGTTGGAGAAATTTCATTTCAGTGCAGATACTTAAAGAAGCTTAAAAAGAGTAACAAATCATCGGTAAAAAGTACAACCCTTTTTATTTTCCAACCGAACAAAAGAAATTACAAGTTCACTTCTTTTATATGATCTCTTGAATCATTCAACAATTTTCATATGATGATGCTATGCTCTCAAATTTTCCATTGATCTTCTGAAGGAAAAATACTCAAGTACTTGTTCATCTAGCCATGACTCATCAGCTAATGGTAGAAGAATTTCAACAAGCATTTTTTTCATCAGTGCATTTAGATTCTTAGAAATTCAACACTTTGAGTACTATGTACATCAATATTGATTTATTCAAGTGCCCGAAATCTTACTCTCCTACTGCTTTATTCATTTCAAAGACAGGATTGGATTCACTAAGGCTTATGTGCTTCAATAGCACCACAGAACGACGTGAATTTTTTTTTTTTTTCAGAAGACGAAAAAACACAAGTGATACGCTTCAGAATATATTGCCCACCCAAGGATGGGACCAGGGGGGGTCTAGTGGCAGCGACCGCCACGACAAGAATTTTAGAAAATGCAATTATTATATGTAAAAAAAAAATTATGCCCAACTTATATAGTCTCGCCACCACTAGATTTTTTTAATATACATTTCGCCACTGCTAAGGTAAAATCCTGGTTCCGTCCTTGTGCCCACCATTAACCAACAGTACGTTAGTATACAAACAAAATGAGGTACTGCTGTAGATATAGATTTCTGATTTGTGAAACATTTTTTCAAGCTTAACCCTGTGGCTAACATAACAAGCATTGGTAATCTGAGTACAAAAGTTGGAACTAGATTGTAGTGCAAAGCCAAGGCAACACTTGAGAGCCGGAGCAGCAAGCTATTGTGCAGACTCTCCCACTCAGAATATTAATTTATTATCAGGTAAACCGATGGCCCACATATTCAGATATTAAACTGATAAAAATAGATATTATACTTGATCTTAGCCAAAAGGTCGAGAAAGGTATGAGTTGCAATGAAACTGGCTGCCTTTTTTATACCTCCGCTTTGCTGTCGACTGGTGTTTTTCACGGAGCGGCGCACTCAATGGTGTTGGAAATAAGTGAATTGGAAATTGACTCCAGAATAAACCATTTGATTTGGTTGTAATTTATTTGTCCTGCAATGGATAAATAAATATGGAGTGATTAAAATTGTTTGGTTTGCTGCCGAACCGGGCCATGCGTGGCAGCGGGTTCATAAAATTCTAAGGCTTAAAGTTTGTTGGGTACTTGTAGTAATTAATTAAATTAGTTACTATATTAAAGCTTTTGAATTAAATTTAGAGTGGGTTCTTAAACCAACAGGTGGCAAGCTAAACTAATGGGTGCCAATGCTTCATTTACCTTAGCAACATGAAGTGTCTCTTCATTTGTAACGTGGAAATGGAAATGAAGTGTTGGTTCGGCCAAGGTTCGAACAGTGGTGTCTCTCTGGCAAAGATACCACCGAACAGTTGCGTCTTTTTCCTAATTCCATTTCGAACAGTCACCGTTCCTTTTCGTTGGGGTGCCTACTTCTCTATAAATAGGACCCATCTTCTCCCATTTCAGTAACGAAAAATCCTTGCATTCATAACATACATATTCTGAGAGAGTTCTGCACAGTTTCCTGGTTCGCCCGTTGAACAGATTGTAGTGCTACTTCCGTTCTTCGAAAATCAGGTAATCCTGGGAGGCAAACGTTCAAGAGACCCAAGAGCACCGGTGTGGGGGACGAATTTGCTTTAAGGATATAGTATTCTCCATAAAAAAATACTAGCCTCGATTGCCAATTTCCGGACGCCTGAAATTGGTCCAGTAAGTTTTCTAATATTGTTGTCTTTTTGGTGTGTAGCGAATTTCCAGTGATAAACGAATCCCGGTTCCAACAGTCTTAAAGCAAATCCATTTTTTATTTCTGGAAATTTTTCGAAACAGATTACAGGTTTATTTGTCAGTATGAGTTTAAGTCTTGATTTGCATAGTTACAGTTTGGTACAATCTGTAATTGGTAAGATTTAAATCTCGTAATTGGTTTTCTCAGTTTGTGGACTTTTAGATTTCTTTAAATAAATTGGAAGGTGTATTGACCCTTAAGAAATTGGTTTCTAATTTGGCTTTATAAACTGAATTTCTGGAATTGCAATTAGTAGGGTCATACTTTCTTTTAGCGGAAATTACAATCTGCGATAGTACTCCGTGATACGGTGATTTGTTTACTGTATGTTGGTAACAACAGCGGGTTTGAATTGTGGATTCCTATTTATTTGTTTTATTACTGTAGTAGTTTTATTCCTTAGACTACAGTAGGCTATTATTGACGGTTAGTCTGTTTTTGGTTTGATTTCATACTAATATTCACTTCAGTGAGTGTTGGCTTTTTGTCTTTTGTATCACTCTTTTGTTTAGCAAAAAGTTTTACAATCTGTTCTTATAGTATATGTTATAAACAGTACGTTTTGTGTATTCGGTTAATACATACAGTTTTGATTAGTTGTTTAATTGTGTGTCAATCTTCTGTTTGTGGAATAGAAATGATTACCGAAACTGTGAAAGAGAGTGGGAAAACTTCTGGGAATGCTTTGTGTGTGACAAGCAAGGACATAAGGTTGCTGATTGCCGAAGCAAGCAAGGTAATCAGAACAAGAAACCAGCGCAGACCAATAGGACTGAGATGGAGATTGAGACTCTCTCTGATGGGGTTGATGATCTGAACCTATCGGCTGTGGTTTCAGAAGTCAACATGGTGGATTCTAATCCCAAGGAGTGGTGGCTTGATACTGGCGCCACTCGCCATGTGTGTGCGGACAAGAAAATGTTCACCACCTATCAATCGGTGGAATCTGGCGAACAACTCTACATGGGAAATTCGTCCAGTTCCAAGGTTGAAGGACAAGGGAAAGTGCTACTCAAGATGACTTCTGAAAGGGTGCTCACTCTGAATGATGTGATGCATGTGCCAGAAATTCGCAAGAATCTAATATCTGGCTTGCTCTTGGTCAAGAACAGCTTTCGTATGGTTTTCGAAGCCGATAAGGTTGTGCTGACTAAAAATGGGGTTTATGTTGGTAGGGGCTACATGTGTAATGGGCTGTTTAAAATGAATGTACTGACTAATTAAGGTTTCGGCCTCTCTGAGTATCAATGAGATAAACACATCTTCTACTTACATCCTTGAGTTTTTTGAATTGTGGCATGGTAGATTAGGTCATGTAAATTATGGCACTTTGCGCCGTTTAATTAACTTGGATTGTCTACCTAAATTTGATATAAACTCGGATCATAAGTGTGAAATATGTGTGGAGGCTAAAATGACAAGGAATTCTTTTCACAAAGTTGAAAGAAGTACATAACCTCTTGCTTTAATCCATTCGGATTTGTGTGATTTGAAAGCTGTTCAAACTAGAGGAGGACATAAGTATTTTGTTACTTTTATTGACAATTGCACAAGATTGTTATGTGTACTTGCTTAAGAGCAAGGACGAAGCCTTAGAAAAGTTTATCCACTACAAAAATGAAGTGGCGAATCAACTTGGCAAAACGATCAAAGCAATTAAAAGTGATCGAGGGGGTGAATATGAAGCACCTTATGGTGAATTTTGTGCCCAACATGGGATCATTCACCAGACGATTGCTCCTTACTCACCGCAATCTAATGGAGTTGCTGAACGAAAGAACAGAACTCTGAAAGAGATGATGAATGCCGTGTTGATAAGTTCAGGATTACCAAGGAACATGTGGGGAGATGCCATTCTCTCTGCTAACTATATTCTGAACAGGATTCCTCACAAGAAATCCAATGTGATACCGTATGAATTATGGAAGGGTCATAAGCCTACCTATAAATTCTTACGAATGTGAGGGTGTTTGGCTAAGGTAGCGGTTCCTAATCCTAAGAGAGTTAAGATAGGACCAAAAATCGTTGATTGTGCATTCATCGGTTATGCTGACAATAGCAATGCATATCGGTTCCTTGTGTATAAGTTAGCAAATCCAGAAATCCATGCTAATACAACCATGGAATCCAGGAATGCTACATTCTTTGAACATGTATTTCCATGGAGAAATACACAAGTGCCCAGGTCAGTTCAAGAAACTGAAGATATGGAAATTGAGGACGACTCAATTCAAGAGGAGAAGGATGAGGATGAAGAGCCTCGACGTAGTAAGAGGGCTCGGACATCAAAATCCTTTGGTCCAGATTTTCTGACATACATGTTAGAAGCTGAACCTCAAACCTTTAAGGAAGCAATGTCATCTCCTGAGGCTCCTTTATGGAAAGAAGCTATTAACAGTGAGATAGAATCCATTCTGCAAAATCACACATGGGAACTTGTAGATCTCCCACAAGGTTATAAACCTTTAGGATACAAGTGGATATTCAAAAGGAAGATTAAAGCAGATGGATCAATTGACAAGTACAAGGCGAGACTTGTGGTCAAAGGATACAGAAAAAAGGAAGGTCTTGATTACTTTGACACTTACTCACCTGTTACGCGTATAACATCCATTCGAATGTTAATTGCCTTTGCAGCTCTAAACAATCTCGAAATTCATCAGATGGATGTTAAAACGGCTTTCTTAATTGGTGATCTGGATGAAGAGATTTACATGGAACAACCAGAAGGGTTTAAGGTTCTAGGACAAGAGAAGAAAGTGTGCAAGCTTGTAAAATCTTTGTACAGTTTAAAGCAAGCACCCAAACAATGGCATGAGAAGTTTGACAATGTCATGATTTCAAACGGTTTCAAAATCAATGAATGCGACAAATGTGTGTATGTCAAGAGTATTGACAAAGGTTATGTCATTGTTTGTCTTTATGTAGATGATATGCTCATTATTGGGAGTAGTAATGATATCATTAAATCTACAAAGAGAATGTTGAACTCTAAGTTTGATATGAAAGATTTGGGTATAGCAAACGTGATTCTAGGAATCAAGATTACTAGAACGTCCGAGGGAATTGTCTTGTCTCAAAAGCATTATATTGAGAAAATACTTGAGAGGTTCAACAAGTATGACGATTCTATATCCAAAACACCAGTAGACTTAACATTGCATTTGTACAAGTATACTGGTGATAGTGTACACCAATTGGAATATTCGCGGATTATAGGCAGTATAATGTACTTAATGAATTGTACAAGACCGGACATAGCCTATTCAGTTAGCAAACTGAGTAGGTATACCAGTAATCCAGGGAAGGATCATTGGACGGCAATAATCAGGGTACTTAGATATCTTAGGTTTACTAAAGATTATGGATTGCACTATACTCGGTATCCAGCGGTACTAGAAGGATATAGTGATGCGAACTGGATATCCGATACCAATGACTCAAAATCCACAAGTGGATATGTGTTTACATTAGGTGGTGCAGCTGTGGCTTGGAAGTCCTCCAAACAGACGTGCATTGCTCGATCCACGATGGAATCAGAGTTCATAGCTTTGGATAAAGCTAGTGAAGAAGCTGAGTGGCTTCGTAATTTTTTGGAAGATATTCCGAATTGGTCTAAACCTGTGCCAGCTGTTTGCATGCATTGTGATAGTCAATCAGCAATCGGCAGGGCACAGAATAATATGTATAACGGTAAGTCTCGTCATATACGTCGTAGACATAATACCGTTAGGCAACTACTCTCGAATGGAGTTATCACTATTGACTATGTAAAGTCAAAGGATAATATCGCGGATCCGCTAACCAAAGGGTTATCAAGAGAGTCAGTTGTTCGTTCATCGAGGGGAATGGGGCTAAAGCCCACCAATTAAAAGTCTCTATAACGGCAACCCAACCTAGCTGACTGGAGATCCCAAGATCTAGGTTCAACGGGACAACCGAGTTGTATAAGACTTAGGAGTATCACTGAGGAGATACCTCTCCAACCCATTCCTATGGTGAAACAGTGATGCCTATAGCGTTTTAGGTTAAGCTTTGCTTTTAATGGTTCTTATACTGTGGAAATTCCAAAGTGGGGTATAGCAGGATACTCCTAATAAGAATCACCTATGTGAGTGCGAAGTGGGCCGCTTCTATGAGAATTTTAAGGCTAAATTCTCTAAAGCACTCTTTGAAACCAGGCGATGTTCCAGGGCCAAAATGGACAAAATAGTAAGAACCAAACTGTGTTTGGAAAGATCCTGTGTGACTACTGTTGTCTTGCTTTACACAAACGACTGAACAGTTCAAGACATCACGTTCACTGGTTAGCTAGTAAATCCGATAGTAACTCACAATGGGAGGTTCAAAGCCAAAAGCTACCTTACTCTATACAGGTGATTTCCTATTGAACTCTCGTCATTTGCATATTGCTGCACATCGTGTTCATCAATTTCATTCATGTGGGGGATTGTTGGAAATTGACTCCAAAATAAACCATTTGATTTGGTTGTAATTTATTTGTCCTGCAATGGATAAATAAATATGGAGTGATTAAAAATTGTTTGGTTTGCTGCCGAACCGGTCCATGCGTGGCAGCGGGTTCATAAAATTCTAAGGCTTAAAGTTTGTTGGGTACTTGTAGTAATTAATTAAATTAGTTACTATATTAAAGCTTTTGAATTAAATTTAGAGTTGGTTCTTAAACCAACAGGTGGCAAGCTAAACTAATGGGTGCCAATGCTTCATTTACCTTAGCAACATGAAGTGTCTCTTCATTTGTAACGTGGAAATGAAAATGAAATGTTGGTTCGGCCAAGGTTCGAACAGTGGTGTCTCTCTGGCAGAGATACCACCGAACAGTTGCGTCTTTTTTCTAACACCATTTCGAACAGTCACCGTTCCTTTTCGTTGGGGTGCCTACTTCTCTATAAATAGGACCCATCTCCTCCCATTTCAGTAACGAAAAATCCTTGCATTCATAACATACATATTCTGAGAGAGTTCTGCACAGTTTCCTGATTCGCCCGTTGAACAGATTGTAGTGCTACTTCCGTTCTTCGAAAATCGGGTAATCCTAGGAGGCAAACGTTCAAGAGACCCAAGAGCACCGGTGTGGGGGGCGAATTTGCTTTAAGGATATAGTATTCTCCGTAAAAAAATACTAGCCTCGATTGCCAATTTCCGAACGCCTGAAATTGGTCCAGTAAGTTTTCTAATATTGTTGTCTTTTTGGTGTGTAGTGAATTTCCAGTGATAAACGAATCCCGGTTCCAACAAATGGCGCCTGAGATTCGTTTTCAATTATGACCGGTCACACTTAACTCTTTCACAAAAAAATTTCATTAAGTGCTATAAACACTTGTTTACAAGACCTCCGTAAAAAATATTTTCTCCTTTCTCTTACCTCGTCACTTGAACCTCATCATACAATCTCGCTCTAAAGAGAAGAGTTGAGAGAGAGAGAGAAGGGTCACTAAGGAAACAACCCCTGGCTTTCTTACACTACACATGTTTTCTTTTGAACTGCAAAAGAATTAACAGTAAAATAATTCTGTTCTGCTACTTTATTACGAGTAATAAGCAATTTTGAGATATTCCCCCTAGATTCCCCCTTGTTCTCTACCCTTTTCAAAAAGCATTTTTCAAAAATTCCCCCTAGATTCCCCCTATTTTCAACATTTCTCTCCACTTATTATTCCTACTATTTTTCAAAACACTTTTCAAATACAAAACCAAACACAGCTAACCCCTTGCATTGGTATATCACAATTCACACCTCGTTAATTCAGAGAGAGATGGTAAATTTGGATTTTTAACAGAACACGCAGCGAACTCCTTTCGAGCATTCTCTCAGGGTCCAATCAATGTTAGAGACTTGCACGCGCTGGCATCGTTGTTTCTTTTTCGGTCGGAGGGGAAACACCGGAGAAAGACCTTCCTTCACGAATTCAGTCTCCGATAATCAGAGTGGTCATATAAAGGTAGTGTATTTCTCTTGTGAGAAATCAAGGTGGGATTGGTTTAACAGTTTATTAGCACAGATAGGTTACCCTACGAGTAACTGGTACCAGGGGCGGACCCACCTTGGGGCACGTGGGGTCACGTGCCCCCACGCCCTTTTTTTTTTAAAAAAAATTTCAGATTTTGTATATATATATTATATATGTCCTACATGGGCAAGCAGTTAGTGCGTGGTGCAGTAGGAAGTGGTGCTCTATGGGAACGAGAGGACACAGATTTGAGTCCCCACTCCGAGTTTTTATGTTTTTAGTTGTAATTTGTAGAGTTAATTGTACAGTGGCACTCTTTGGGAAAGAACTCTTTCTTTTTGTTTTTAGTCAAATTCTACAACTCTTTCACAACTAATATTTCTCCCACTCCCCAACATTTTCAATAATTTGTGTAGTACTCAATATGAATCTGCACATTGTATTTGTACATTTTGGTCCCCAAAATTTGTACTTATAGAGTTAATAATATGAAAATAGATGAACATTTGATAATTTTGTTTTAACTCATATAGTAGAGGTGCGCAGTTTGCCCAAGTAGCTTTTATTAAAATACATATATACTTTAAAATTATTACATTATCATGAATGCTAAAATTATTTTGGTGCGAATCTGCTTAACTATAACTCATATATTACTGCGTTACAAAAAAAATTGGTGCCCCCACTATGTCAAATTCCTGGGTCCGCCACTGACTGGTACGATCATACCGGAACAACACAGGTCCGTGTCCATTAAGGCAAAAAACATACACAGCGAAGATGAAGCATCCCTGATTTTCGCCTTTTCTTTTTAGATAGATGCTATAAAGTTTAATAAGTAGTCAAATGCCATCCATATCAGTTTCTTTTTCTTTCTTTTTTTTTTTTGACACCAAAGAAAATTTATTAACTTTGAAAATAGATTACAAAGATTACAAGAATCCAAAGCACGAGCCATCAAGCAGAGCAAAAAAGAACTCCGACAATCATAACCCGCTAGGAACCAGAAGGAAAAAATAACCACCCTTGGATGGCAAGAAGCCAACCGAGGCCTAAAAACCCAAAGAAGATCAATATCAGTTTCATGCATGTGCCTTTATTTATGTTTTTGGATAATCTTTATTTAGAAGCTTGTGGAGATCTACTGACAGAGTGGGTAAATATTTAGTTTAAAAATTCCCCAACAAAAAAATTTTGGAGCCACCAATGGATTGTGAGCTTTTCATTTTTCTTGTTATCTTGCCGAGTGTATCTCAATTTTTGGAATATCTAATTTTCTTTTGGACAACAAATAGAATTTCACTTCGTTTTCAGAACTATATTGATTTCTGGTACCCAACTTTGACTTGACTACTCGCGCGTACAAAAATGAAGCTAGCCCACATCGTCATCTGAAAATCCAAGTCAAAGCCTAAAATTTTGACTGTATTTGGACCCACATTGGACACCAATAAAAATGAATCCGAAGCATCGCAGAACGCGAGTATGCTTAACAATATTGCATGACTGGGTCACGTGGGACCCTTGTTGTACCTACAGAAATGGAATGGAAATGGCGTCCTGGGTGTAGATAAAGTCACTACAACAGTTGGAATGGAAATGTCTTAAGGTTGAAAAGTCCAGGTGTACGTGATCGATTCCTCTTAAGGAATTGCAATGGAATAGTCCAGGTACGATTGAATTCCGTTGTCAGGTTCGAGCAACTCCGTAGAAGAATTCGATCGCACTTAGTGTAATTTTCCAGTCGAGCACACAAATTATCTATGGGACTCGATTGTTAAACTCATGAGATTATTGGATTATTTAGGCTATAAGTGGTACTGTAACCTCTTAGACCGAGCCTTGTGGTAAAACACTTGTAATTCGTAGTAAAATCTAAACAAGTGTTGGCTTCCAAAAGCTACAAACCACCATTTAGACTGATAGGCCTTACACTCCAATAAACCGCTCATTGTGGATGATCTTGGTCTTGCCAAGTTATTTTGCATACAACTTCAAAGCCCTACGCTCTGGGCTAGACACTCAAGAATACTATCTTGGGTCGCAAGCACCAACGTACATGCATCCCGACTAATCTCTTAGGAGTAGACTTTAAATTTTGTCCGGCTCATCCAGACAGAGGGGGTTTTCCGCCAGCACCTTGTGTGGACCCCTTTCGGGCATTTTTTTGGGTAATTCAAACCATGCATTTTGTAGGGCCCGTAAAATAATGTATTTATGCCAAAAATCAGCTTGTCTAGATATTGATAGGTATGTCAAAAGTTGAGTTATAGACGAAAAAATGGAAAGCCTGGATCTATCAACTGTTTTTTAAGTTAAAGTGTCCACAGCCGTTCATTTTTTCATCTAAAACTCAACTTTTGACATACCTATCGATGTCCGGACAAGCTGATTTTTTGCATGGATACATTATTTTACAAGCCCTACAAGATGCGCGGTTTGGATTATCCAAAAAAAGGGGTTCTTCTGGGCCGGTCCTATGTAGGTGGATTATGTCTCATCAAGTCCTTGCGCGCAAATACGCACAAGTACTTTCCCACAAAGTCCTAATACACGCGCGCATCCTCCTCCTCTGTCTCTCTCTGTCCTCTACCATGGCTGATGAGCACCCAATATTGTAGATATTTAGTGCGACTAGTCCCGTTTTATGTTGCTTTAACTTGTGTTTATTTAGCTTTTATAACGATATTGCACGTAAGGTGTGTTTTTAGTGTTTTCAAGTAAACCGTGTGAATAAGGCACGTTTGAACGCCAAGGAATGCTCCGGATGCAACCAAGTACTCAAGGCCACGTGCCACCTCTTTGTGGTGCCCGAAAAGTCATAAAGAGATGGTTTGGATGTTGCTCGGGTCGCCCAAGGGTCAAGGAAATTGAAGGAGATGTGAGGATTTTACTAAATCTATTCATTTTTCGACCAGCTGAGGGTAGAAATTGTCATATCTTTTGATGTACAAATTATCTTGGATCCAAACCACTTGGGTTAGAAAGTAGACTCAACAAGCTTTCCAACGGTCCAAATAACACCAAAATCCGAGTTTGGGAGTGTCCGGAGCGAGTCCGCGAATTTCAGCCAGGCAAAATCTTTCTTAACATATTGGTATCGATACCAGTGGAAAAAGGTATCGATACCAGTCACCTTAAATCACCCCGAAGTTGAACAGAATGCTGGATATCGATACCCTTTGTATAGGTATCAATACCAATGTCTTCCGGGTAGATTTTTGCAATTTTTCAACCATCCATTTATGAAAAGTTTCCATTAGTAGTATGTTTTTGGGATATTTTGTAGAGAGAGAAGCAAATGTGTATATATAGCTCTCTCCCTCACAAATAGGAAGGATGGCCATTAGTTAACTTTAGGCCTAAGCTTTCTTTTTGCTTTCTAGGATTCTCTATTGTTGCTCTTAAGCTTTTCAAGTTAATTTCTTTAAGAACTCAAGTTTAATTCATTTGTTATTTCTCGTTTGTTAATGTTGTAGCTACGGACTAGATCCTTAGTAATATCAAGTTTATTTATGTTTCCTACGGTTAAATCTCATGTCTCGTTTTTCTACAATCTTTGTTCTTTAAGTATGGTTGAGTAGTTGATTGGCTAAGTCTTTGGCTAATCTATCCCAATGATTTAGGTTGTTATTTGTTCTCGAACTCTCGGGCTTAAAGTATGATCTTCGGAATAGAACTAATCTTGCGATTTTCGGTCTAAAACTAGGATTGTTAACTTCTTTGATATCGTGTAGACAAGCGGTACGTCTTGCCACACGGTATTTTTGGAACTTTGTCATCCTATGTGTTCGATTAATTAGTTCAAGCAAGTTAGTTCGGCTCTCGTGAATCACATCATTTGATTAAACATAGTCTTCAAAACTAAATCTTTCGAGCGTGAGCACGCAATCGCGACTCTCACTTGAGTTATAATCGATAATTGATAACGGCCTAAGTCACGGGATGATGGATGATCCCTAGACTTGCCTCTTTTAGTTTATTAAACTCATTGCTAGTCTTTTTGCCTTAGTATTTCCACTTTCAACGTAAAACCGACAGTTGGCCGACTAAACGCCACAATCCGAACAAGCTATTACCGATTTCCTGTGGTACGATCCCGAACTTACCAGTTTATTATGCTCTCAATGATCTAGCCCTACGGTTTGGGTTTTCAACCTATTTAAGAGGTTAGGTTGCGGCGAAAGCAATGGCCCACGCGCACATCACTTTCTCTCTCTCCTCTTTATTTCTTGCAAATTTTTCTCTCTCACTGACACGCGTGCACTCCCTCTCTCTCCCTCTTTTCCCGTTACAACCTTCCATCTCTCCTCTCTCTTCCATCACTCTCTTTATCTCTCATCTCTCCACTTTTTATTTTAAAGTTATAAAATCTTATACTCTCTCCGTCCCTATTTAAGTGTCCACTATGGTTCTACGTGCCATTTTCAATTACTTATATCTCTCAATGTATATTACTAAAAATATGCAAATAGATCTTATTTGATAGATTTCAATTATTTTTATAAGACAATGATTTTAAAAACATAAAATATAATATATGGTGAGAGATATAAGTCATTGAAAATGGCAAGCAAAACCGTAGTGAACACTTAAATTGGGGTGGAGAGAGCAATGTTTATAATTTTTTCTGTACATGATATTATTTTATAAAATTTATATTTTTGAAATGTACTTGTAGAGATCTAACTAATGAGACCAATATTGAATATAAAATTATGAAAAATTTGACAATCTATTTTTAATTTCTGTTTTAAATTATCTAAATTTATAATTCATAGGAAAAAATCACAATTAACAGTGTTAATTTAACAAATCACAATATAAATTTCTAATTAACAGTGAAAATTCACTATAACATTGTTTAATTAACATTTAAAGGTGTAAAAAAAGAGACTACACATAAAACTTTATAAGATTTAAATAAAAAAGAAAGAAAAAAAAAGAGAGAATGAGTGATGGGAGAGAGAGAGAGAGAGGAGCGTAAGAGAGAGTGTGTGAAGTGACACAGAGAGAGAAAGAATAGCTTCACCTATAGCAAGGTTGTTTATCTCGTACCGTACCGGCCGGTACCGGCCAATATGTACTGAATTTGAGTAAAACCGGAACCTTTAAACTCAAATACTATCTCGGATCCAATACCGGAAATTCCGGCCAATCTCGGGCGAGATGGCAGTCTCGTTGATTTCGTTTGGTACCGTTCAGATCGGAACCACAGATAGAGAAAGAACTATACTTCTTTCGCCATGGATCTGAGAGAGAGAGAGAGAGAGAGAGAGAGAGAGAGAGAGAGAGAGAGTACTATACATGTTTCTCCATGAGAGATAGAGAGAGATCGAGGGGCTGTTCTCGCTGCTTAGCAGCCCTAAACGAAATGGAGAAGAAAAAAAGGAGAATTACCGGACAGAGGAGGGCGAGGGCCTTATTTACCACTTCAATGGTCTACACTCTCTAAATCACCAATACATGGTGTCCCCTATTTTAATCACCAACACATGGTAAACATGACCAGAAAAGACTCTTCTGCCATTTCAAAGTCGACGTCGTTCAACCCAAAACCCCTTCTTTCCTTTCTCTCTCCCTCTCCACTGTACGTAATCTCTCATCTCCCTCGCACTAGGGTTTGCTCCCTCTTTTCTTCTCTGTGCTCCCCATCCTCGGAAGACTTCTTCCTACCCCGACACCCAACCTTGTTCCCTAATTCCATTATTTTGCCAGAGACCTACCTTCGAATCCGTTTCAATCATCCACGCTTCGTCAGGTAAGTTTTCTATGAATTAGGGTTTTTGGAATAATAGTAATGTAGATTGAAGTAACTGGGCCAAGGGCGTGAAATCTACTGATTTAGTTTCCGCAGTTATGTATTTGCTTGAATTCTTCTTTGATTTTGTTTTCCATTTCTATTGGTGTAAGTGAAATAAAGTTCTGCGGATCAAAATAAATAAATAAATAAAGTCCTATCCTTGCATATCGTGGGTTCCAAAAATCTGCACTTCATTGTTACTATGTTGGTTCGGTGTTGAAATTTGCATAGGCGTCTTTGCGTTATCCCATATCATGTCATATTCATATCTTGTAGCATTTTAACATTGTCCCTTAGCAAGCTGTATGCGGAGGATGTCATTTAAAAGATACAAAATATGTCCACATTTCATTGATATTCCATGAAGTTCATATCATAGTACAAAACATATTCGATAAAGCATTGAAGTGAAAAACTTGTATTGAACCATCTAATTTGGGTATTAATTCACTCACCTCGAGTCACGTATTAACACGGACCTCTAAGCAATGAAAATATGATTAGTCATTGCCAAATATGTATATTTATGCATAGAATGAGGTTCTAGAGGTGTGCGAGATCAAACATGAACATAGCAAAAAAAATTGAGTTTTACCCAAATTTTGAAGGAAATAGTATAGAGCTGCTTTTGGTTCTAAAAATAAGATATTTTTCAAAAAGATGGGTTAAAAGTCATAATTTCTTACTTTTCCAGTTCTTCTCATCAAGACGGATCGGAAAGTAAAAAATTTTGAATTGTGCCCAAATTTTGTAGGAAATATCCACTTACTCTTTTTTTTTTTAAGGGAAAAAAGTTGTTTTTTTAGAAACTGTGGTGCCTTTTGGCCTTAAGGTAAAAACTCGATAAATGAATATCCGATATAGTAATAACCTCGCTCAGATAGTAAAAACTACGGTCCCGGCTCAGCCTTTGTATAAAAATAATAATTTTGCAGAATACGTAAGATGATTTTTTTTTTTTCTAACTTTCCTTAGGGCGTATCGAATTTATGAATTAATAACTGATTAAAATGCAAAAAAAAAAAACATAAAAATTCATAATGCATTTTTGCAGGTCGTTGTTAATGTAGATTTTTTTAGTAGAAGAAGAATGCTCATTTTTGTACATATGGAGATCAGGTTCTATTTATCTTCTAGTTCTAAACCACTTTAGAGCATTCCCAATGGGGATGTAAAACTAGGTGCTATAGTTATAATACAACCCAGATGTAAAAAAAATTGCTCCAATGGAGATGTAAAATAGCACAAATGGAAAGGGAGATGTATATTTGCATCCCCTTTTGGCTGTAGCTATAAATTGACAGGTCATCACCAACTGATTATACCATATTTTTAGACAGCCGGAGTTACCTGATCTCGTCGGAAAGTCAGTCGGAATTTCCAAGAACACGCCGGAAGCTCGCCGAAAACTGATTCCAGGTCCGGAGATCACCGTCTCCGACCCCGATTCTTGACGATCCATGGACGGCGCAGGTCCGGAAATCACCATCTGCTTGACGATTTCCTAGTCCTAAAATAATGGGTTGCCCCAAGCGTAGGGCGGAGACCGATATAGCACAATATCCGGTAAGACCGGAGTCAAATCCACTAAGGACGGTGAAGTGTGTGCTGTGGAACCTCGGGTTGTAAGATTTGAAACGGCTCTTAGGTAGCCACCCCTTGTCGGTTTGATTAAGAGATAAACTAAAACAACGAAATTGATTGTACTATTCAGATAATTAAAAGGAGGTATGGTCGTAGGGTTCATAGCATTCGTAACTAGTCCGGACTAGCCTACTCCATTCAGCATTCTTAAAAACATTTAACTTTAGTTTAGAAAAGATACCCCGAAAGATGCGAACCTTTATGGTCGCCGTATACCCATGCGCAGCGAAGAATGAGTTTTGGACCCCCATTCCCCCGTTCACATGGGCTCCGACGATGCCCCGAGTTCGTCTAACGAATGTTCTTATTAACCTAAAATTACTTTTTCCATTATTTAAAAGCAGGAGCAGTACCCGAACTGATCACGGCGTGCTAATCACCCCGCGACCCTACCTATGCGACTACGCACTCATTATTGAAAGAGAAACAAGAGAAATCCTAACTTGCATCATGCTTCTATTACTTGGAATGAGAAATAAATAAGAAAAAACCCAATTACTTGTATATCAACGAACAACTTTAATGACGAACAAAAATTAATACGAGTTACCGGAATACGAAGATCTGAACAAAACTTGAAAGCTTGAAAAGAAATTAACTCTGGAACGGAAAGAACAAAAATTCAAGCTGCTACGTAAAAGTGCGAACCCTAAAAACGGAGTTTAGAGGGGTATTTATACAAACCCCACAAAATCGAAAATAAATAGAAAAAGGAAACAAAACGACGAAACATTGAAGATTCCCGCTGTTGCCTTCGGTATCGATACAGCCCAGGGGGGTATCGATACCCATCTCTCTGTTGAACCACGAATCCGTTTTGCACTGATTTGTATCGATACATGGGAGACTAGTATCGATACCGACGTCGTTATGCATGCCCACCGAGCCTTGTATGGAATTTGGCCACCCGACGTCACCCGACGCCTCACGCTTTCGCCTCGACTTCCCATGACGACGTCCAAACCGACCTCAAGGCCTCGCAATCCAATCTTGGCACAAAATCCGCCTTATTACCTATGAAAATAACAAAAACACAAAACAAAGGAAAGCACGGCATCAAGTGAATAATGGAATAAAACGCGCCTCTAACGCACTAATTTGTCCTACTTATGCACTCATATCTATGATATCACGCGCCTATCACACCCCCCAACTTGAGCGTTGCTAGTCCCTAGTAACGAACGAGCAGAAAAATAATAAAAGAGATATTACTAGACAAATCGGGGATACAGAGGTTATGCATGTTGTACAAAAAATAGGCGGGCCAAAAGATTTTCACCCCTCGTTCACCTGCAACTCAAATACATGCATGCCTTGGCAAAAAGATAAACTAATATTAGTGCCGAAACACATGCAGAGACGAATGCCCCACGATGGCAACATTGTTACACTCGCTCGCCGGAACTCTCAACCATCCCATGAAAAAGAGTTTGGCGAACTACGTGGGACCGAAACAAAGGCCTCCACGTGCCAATCAAAAGTAACGCTCACAAAGAATAGCAGTACGATAAAACAATCATGATTCCACAATATGAACAGCATTAATTAGAAAACATGCATCTACGAGAGTTAACAACGTGCATAAGATCTACAAAGGACTTTAGCAAGCTTAAAACGACTATGGTTTCGAATAAAAGGGGGAGACATGCAAAATTAGGCGGCGGCCTATAGTAACGCAAGGTGAACTACCCAGACTGGCCGCCACCTTAACCCTTAAACTACCAGCATGCACCCATTGGTGCCAACCAAAACAAGTCCAACACGAAAATTAAACAAACATACTAAGTTATTACAGACCCAAATACTAGAAAACTAAATAGTCCACCAACACTGAAAAACATGAAATAATCACATAAAATAACACCACCACCTAGCCTTATGCATCATGTGATATCCAGCTCAATCCGACTCACTCCCAACAAAATCATCACTAACTTCCAACTCCGGAAACTACAGCTGCTGATATGGTTGCGAGGGTTGTCCCGTCCCTGCGATGCGGTTGTACAACCACTGATTCTGGTGGGCCAATACCTACTGGTCACGCCCAAACTGACGCACCTCCTTCTTCAACTTCTGCTAGCTTTTAGCCACAGCCTCCTCAAGACTGAAAATCTTCCTCAACCAAGTGTTCGTGTTAGCATTTGCTGGGGGCTCAGTCAACAATGCCCCCCGCCTTCCCTTAGAATGAGCCGCACTTTTCTGAAGAATGGACTTATCAATATCACCCGGATGAGCTTCGTCATTCTTAAAGTATTTGGAAGCTATCCCCTCTACGACCCTACAAATAACTGAAATCAAGACCGGGAATGGCAACCGAGTGTTGGTTGATGCGTCTCTGAATTCCACGATCTTAACAAAAATATAACGGGCCCAATCACACACAGTCTCCTCCTCCAAGAACGCCATCACCATGTTCCCCGTGGTTTCAGAAGGTTTATTTTCGGTCGCCCGAGGGTCCAAGTTATAACATACCAACTGATTGACAAACCAAAACGACGGCCTGAATTTACCGGGCCTGTGGGGAATCATCGCATTCCTTTTCTCCAAATACATATTCTCAAACACAATATCCTTATCAAAAGCCTCATTCAGGACCGGGTAGTTTGTTTCCCCCGTGGGAGGAGCATACAACATCGTAGCCGCAATAATACCCGGGGTTACTATCACCGGTATCCTACCAATCCTTGAAGTAATACGGGCCTCGGGATGCAATTCAGTCCCGGCCTCAGGCACAACCATATGCTTATAAAACTCCTCAACTAATTCTATATTAAAACCAGGATTACGCTCGAACCAGAAAAGCAAACCTTGCCTGACGACCGATTGTATGACTTCATTGTCCGGTGGAAAGCTATTTCCGATAATGAACATCTCTGCCTTTACCCCTCGACCCTTGTTCATGAAGCCTCCCATGCCAACTACTCATCCCTCTGAATCTGTTCTCGAAACCTCCGCCGGAGCGGGATCTTGCACAACATCCGGGTTCGACGCATGACCAGAGGAACCCACGTCTTTCCCTTTCTCTGCGAGACTAGCCTTCTTCTTGGGTGCCATGTGAGAGATGGGAAAAATTTAAGGTAGGTTAGGGTTTTTGGGTTTGTAGGGATTTGGGTTTTTGGTGGGGTTGAGAGAAGAGTATGTGGTAGAGATGGGCAAAAAGAGAAGTTTTGGTGGAGTTTGGAGTGATTTGGGTGGAGAAATGAAGAATTTTCGGATTTTTTTGTGGAGGTTTGGTTATGGAGTTATGGAGGGTTAGAGAGAGAAGATGGAAGTTGAAGATGAAGGAAAAAGTGAAAAGTGAAGAGAGAGAGAAAGAAACCGTCGGCCCTTTCACTTTTTACTCCTTTTCTGCGTTGTTTTTTTTTTTTTTTTTTTTTAACCGAAGGGGCTTCGGTATCGATACTGAAATGGGATGTATCGATACCGGTTGAACTGTTCAACTTGGGCCGTTTGACTCCCCTTTTTTTTTTTTATGAGGTTGGCTAAGGGTTTTTATTGAAGGGTTTTGTTTAAAGGGTTTTGGCCAAGGTTGTAAGGATTGCACCCACATGACACCCATCAAAAATTCTTCAATTTCACCCCAACAACAACGATGCTCCGAACAAGATACCCATGATGCACAATACTAGACCCCCCAACTTGAATCCAACCCACACACCGTCTTCCTAGGTTAGACTCAGGAACTGACTCGGACTGGTTTAAGATTGGTCAAAGGGACACATATGTGGTCTAATCATAAAAGAACGCCTTGTTTCATCCCCTATGCACAATATCAACTCTCGCAAATGCATGCAAACTATTCAGCTATTCAATTATGAAACAAACGCCTACTTTTTTACGCAAATGCGAGACAGATAAATCAAAGAACATGGGAATACTTCTTCTTCTTCTTTTTTTATTAACCACGTGGGGACACTTACTCAACGTAAACGACAGCATAAACATGTTCACGAAACGCCAAATATATGCATGAATCTAAGTTAAACAGGCCTAAAGATTTGGCTAATTCTAGCATGCTCGCCTAATCATACAATCAAGCATAACAAACGTATCCCCAACAATTAAAAAATTAAAAATTACTCCTAGCAACGCACGAGAACGTGTACAAAGTACACCCCTTCCCCCAACTTAAAACATGCTATGTCCCCAAAGCATGAAAACACAGCATAAGAAAAATAAGGGAGAAGAAATTGACCAACGGGTGGCAGCCAACCACCATGACCTCGGCCGATGTTCGAGGAATTCCCTTGCTCCGCACGCCGTGCAAAACTCCGCACCCTGCAAAACATTAGTGCCACCCGGTTCGTGGTACCCGGGATCCCAAAAACAAACATAAAAACAAAAATCCACCACTTCCTTCACGCGAAAGACACGGGTACTACTTTTCTCCCTGGCCAAAGACTGTGGTTCCTTAATTGTTGGAAAAACAGTATGCGTAGGATTCAACGATATCTTGAGAAGTGGTACCATCATCTAATAGGCTGTCACTCCCTCTGGGGCTACAAGATTCCTTACCCACCACTCCGTTTGTGAAGCAATCTCCACAGAGTTTTAACATTAAAGTCAGATGGTTCAGACAGATTTCTCGCTGCTAACTACGCACCTGCCGCCAGACCCAACCTCCTAAGTACTACATACGTAGCTTCGACCAGGTGGCTATACCAGACCATGATGCTAAATTTTTTTTCTTTTTCCAATATTCTATATTTTTTTTTTTAAAGCTTAGCAAGAAATAAAAGAACGAAGTATTCAAAGATTGTGCCCAAAACCCAAGTCAATGATGGGTACCCCTATTGCTAGGGGCCGGGTCCACTTCACAATGAATAGAGTGGTACGCAAAAGCTATCCGTCAAAACGTAGCCACGTATGACTACACAACCGGGTCATCCGAATAAACAGGATCGACCAAAACCTCATCAGGTTCACCTACTTCAACAAATTCCAAAAATGGCTTAAGATGTTGCCCATTAACTTTGAAAATATTAGTATTCTTCGGGTCACAAACCTCTATAGAACCATTTGGGTAAACTTTATACACAACGTAGGGACCGTCCCGTAGGGACCGTCCCATCGGGACCTCAACTTACCAGGAAATAGATGGAGGCGCGAGTTATACAATAACACTTTTTGACCAACAGTAAAGGTTTTGCGCTGAATGTTTCTATCATGATACGCCTTAATCTTAGCCTTATAAATACTCGTGCTCTCATACGCGTCATTCCTAATTTCCTCAAGTTCACACAACTGGAGCTTCCTATGGGCACCCTCCTCTGGCAAACGCGTGTTTAACGTCTTAATGGCCCAATAGGCCTTATGTTCCATCTCAACGGGCAAGTGGCAGGCCTTACCATAAAGGAGCCGGTAGGGTGAAGCACCCAACACGGTCTTGTAAGCAGTGTGGTAGGCCCACAAGGCATCGATCAACCGAAGTGACCAATCCTTCCTATTCGGGTTCACGGTCTTCTCAAGAATCCCCTTAATCTCACGATTAGCTAGCTTAGCCTGACCATTGGTTTGAGGGTGATAAGCAGTAGACACCTTATGAGAGATGCCATACTTGCTCATTAGTGCCCTGAAGGACCTATTGCAAAAATGCGTGCCCTGATCAGAGATAATGGCACGTGGCATGCCAAACCTCGATAGAATGTTAGTTCGTAAGAACTCAAGCACGACCTTAGAATCACTGGTCCTAGTGGGAATTGCCTCTACCCATTTCGACACATAATCCACCGCTAAGAGGATGTACTCAAACCCATGTGAAACCGGAAATGGGCCCATGAAATCAAACCCCAACAATCGAAAACCTCTATCACAAAAATATTCTGGAGGGGCATCATATTCCACGGGCCAACCTTACCTAACTTCTGACACCGGTCACACGACTTGCAAAAGACGTACGCATCCTTAAAAAGACTCGGCCAAAAGAAACCACACTCATTGACCTTGGCGGCGGTCTTCTTGCCTGAAAAATGACCCCCGCACGCCTCTGTGTGACAAAACTCTGAAATTCCCCTTTGATCAGCCTCGGGGACACACCTGCGCACAATCTGGTCCGCGCAATATTTAAACACATATGGATCGTCATAAATATAAAGCCGGACCTCTCTCAAAAAACGTTGCTTCTCAACTATAGACCAGTGGGGTGGAATCTGCCCGGTCACCAAGTAATTGGCGATATCTGCAAACCATGGGCACGTATTAACAGCAAACAACTGCTCGTCAGGAAAAGTATCCACGATGGGGAGATGAGAGGTGGGGTCCTCAAACTCCAAACGAGACAGGTGGTCGGCCACTACATTCTCAACCCCTTTCTTATCATTAATCACAAGGTGAAATTCTTGCAGCAAAAGAATCCACCGGATAAGGCGAGCCTTCGCATCCTGCTTGGTCATCAAATACTTCAAGGCCGCATGATCGGTATACACCACGATCTGCGAACCCACCAAGTAGGACCGGAACTTGTCTAAGGCAAACACCACCGCAAGCAATTCCTTCTCGGTAGTGGTGTAGTTCATTTGTGCCTCATTCAGCGTCTTGCTCGCATAATACACGACGCGGGGATCTTTCCCTCGCCGTTGCCCTTAAACCACCCCAACTGCATAGTCGGAAGCGTCACACATCAACTCAAAGGGCAAACTCCAATCCGGAGGCTGCACGATCGGCGGAGTAGTGAGATTCCGCTTCAACGTCTTAAAAGCCTCCTCGCACTCCTTAGTCCACGCGAAAGGCGTGTCTTTTGACAGCAAATGACACAACGGCCGAGAGATAGCACTGAAATCCTTAATGAAACGCCGATAGAAACCGGCGTGACCGATGAAAGACCGAATGTCTTTAACAGACCTTGGAGTGGGAAGATTTGCGATCAAATCAATCTTCGCCTTGTCCACCTTAATACCCTTGGATGAGACAATGTGTCCCAACACAATTCCTTGGGTCACCATGAAGTGGCACTTCTCACAATTAAGCACAAGTTGCTTCTCCTCGCACCATTCCAAGACTTTCTTCAAGTTCTCGAGGCATTCGTCAAACGAATCCCCAAAAATTGAAAAGTCATCCATAATCACCTCCACGATCTTCTCTACCATGTCGCTAAATATACCCATCATAAACCTTGAAAAGGTTCTGGGAGCGTTGCACAAGCCAAAGGGCATGCGACGGTAGGCAAACGTTCCGTAAGGACACGTGAAGGTGGTCTTCTCCTGATCCTCCATGGCTACCTCTATCTGATTGTAGCCAGAGTACCCATCCAGGAAGCAATAGAAAACCCGTCCAGCCACCCTCTCCAGAATTTGATCAATGAATGGGAGAGGGAAATGGTCTTTCCGGGTGCTCGCATTGAGCTTCCGGTAATCTATACACACTCGCCACCCGGTTTGAACACGGGTCGGCACTAGTTCACCCTCGCCGTTTCTCACGACGGTCACTCCAGCCTTCTTAGGCACCACTTGCACCGGGCTCACCCACTCACTATGGGCTATTGGGTAGATAATACCCGCATCTAAGAGTTTCAGCACCTCAGCCCGAACCACCTCTCCTTCATATTGGGGTTCAGACGACGCTGAGGTTGCCTAGAAGGCCTCACATCCTCATCAAGAAAAATGTGGTGTGTACACACCGTTGGACTAATACCCCTCAAATCTGCTATCGTCCATCCTATCGCACCCACGTGCTCTCTTAGCAGGGCAAGCAACTTAGCCTCTTGACCCGCCTCGAGAGATGAGGAGATCACAACCGGAAAAGTATCATCGCCTTTAAGGAATGCATACTTAAGTGTGTCCGGCAGAGGCTTTAACTCTGGTTTAGGCGGCTTGACAGATGATGGGAGAGCTTTAGGAAGTGGGGCGCCCAGCGGCTCAAGAACTGGGTTCCAAGCGACACCACACACATCCTCTACTGTGTAAACACCTCACAAACGGGGCATCGCCATACAGATTGATCACGTTTGTTTGCTTGGTTGATTGCTTGCTTCGTAAACCAAAATCATGGACATTCCCATGGCTAGAAACATCGCCACATGGTAGCGGTTATCATCAAAACAGAGTCGCCACCCAGTTTATTAAAACTGGGAAAACAGATAGAGATTCTGGGTACAGGAGCCAAAAGTACAGTGAGGGAAAGGTGTTAGGCACCCCTCTCTGCCCAGCCGTGAGGCTGGCCCATAGTTATTCAACATAAGACATGTAGATGCTTTGTTTAATTCCAACACATAGTCTGTTTAATTAAGCCTTTAAACAGTAAGTAAAGTGAGCCAGTGCGATAATTGAAGCATGCGTCAGAAAGCAAAACAAAACAAACTGTCCCAGGGAGATGGATCCCGCGGCCGGTGAATGGATGTCACGGCCGAGGGATCCTCCTAGTTTGATGTACCGGCCGAGGGATCGAAGCCCCGGTCGGTGTTCTTCCTCACACCAGAATATATGTTTAACAGATGATCAGAAAGTTGTGATTAAGTGTAAGAACAATAAATAAAACAAACCAGAGGCCGTTGGGCTTCACCACCTTGATCCCTCAGTTGCTTGATTGCTTTGAATTGGGCGTGATTGACTAATTGCTCGATCGAGAACCCTAGGGTTAGGGTTTGAACTTCGGGGTTTGATCGTCGGATTGACGGCTGCCTTCGGGAGGTTAGGGCTTTTGAAGTGTGGGATTGAGGGATTATTTGTGCAGAGCTTTGAGGCTTGATTGAGTGTGTAGGTCTATCAATTTATGTGTCTTTATTTCGGAGCCCAAAGGCTCCTTTATATAGGCATAGGGATGACTCACTCCGGCCAATCAAATCATGAGATGGCAATTGCAATTGCAATGCATCTCTAACTCTACGTCGTAATCTCTGAGCGTAGCCCGAACGCATCGGGAAGGTAGTGTAGTTGGATCAAACCAAACGTCTGACAGAATGTTCCAGAGTCTGGAAAAAGGTCGATCTGGCGGCCGAGTAAAAGATCTTGCGGCCGTGGAATGGATGTCTCGGCCGAAGGATAGATCTTGCGGCCGAGGAATTGATCTCTCAGGGAGATTTTGAGGTTGCTCGGTTGAGGAATTTATGTTTTGGCCGTTAGATCGATGTTACGGCCGTCAGATGGATTCTCCTAGGCTTTTGTATTTCTGTCTGAAAGGCTGTATGGCTCTGAATTGGGTCCTCTAAGTGGTTCAAAGTTCTCACCGAAAGTCCTAAGGTCCTCAAGGAAGCAATCAGCAATCATTGTATCCATTTCATCATCGGGATGGTCCCAAGGTGGGACTTGAAATAATCGTTAGGCCAAATTGGGGTGTCTACAGATGCCCCTCTTTGACTGAACTCAGACAGATCGCGAGACATGTTTGAGTAAGAGTCAAAGCTGTAAAAAGCAACTCAATTTGGTCCAACCACTATTCCAAGGGGTTTTCGAAAAAGGTTTTGTTATGGTCGGGCCGGGAGGCTGCCTACGTATTCCACAAGGGAAATTCAGACCAATCGTAGTTCGGGCAATAAAGAAAAAAAATAAAAAGTTTGGAGGGTTAGAGACAGAAGACGTACCTTAGGGCTTAAAAAGCCGTAGTGTAACGTACCTGGACTGAGCCAGGGTTTTGGCGAAGAGTAGTTGAAGGAGCGCGGGGCTACCTAGGGAGTTTCTTTGCGGAGAGCTTCCTTAGTATTTTGGGGTAGATCAGTACACTGCAGGTGCGTTTGCTTTTCTTGATCATCCTTACTTTGACTGAGAGGAGCTCGGTAGAGTAGCTTATCCTTGCGAATGAGCTGGAAGGAATTGGTGTAGTGGGGTGGAATCCAAACCATCTGTTGGGGATGAGTTGGACGCCGGTTTGTTTTTGAGATGTGGGGGGCACAGGGCCAGTAACTGGAGCACGGAGCTTTTGGAGATGAGGGAACCGAGGCACGGAGCCGGTTGTAGCCATGAGGCGAGAGCCTGGAGAGTGATGGAATCGAGGCGTGGAGCCTGTTGCAATCTTGAGGCGAAGGCCTGAGGAGATTGGATAGGACCGAAGCGCCGAGCTGGTATTGATCAGGATGAGAGCCTGTGGTGTCAGAGCTTTGAGCTTGACGTAATGAACCGAAGCGCGGAGCTGGTTGTATTCTGATGGTCTGTGCACGGAGCTTTCTCATCATAAGTGTTGGCGTGGAGCCAAAGGATCGAGGCGCTGAACCGATCAATAAAATCGAGGCATAGTGCCGGTTGATTGCAGGGTTGACTTGTTTCATGAGAGATATGCAGAGTGTATATGTGTGATGATGGTTGTTAGATGTGAACAGATATGATGATGCAGACTCGATGTGATAATGTTGATGCAATATGTGCACGGGCCCGTGCGTGTGTGTTTGTTTTAAGCTTAGAGCTTCTATCAAGTTCCGGACTTGAGCATTCAGAGCGTAGAGCTCGAGCATTCGGACGGCAGAATCCGAGCATTCAAAGTACAGGCTTTGAGCGTCCAATACGCAGTGGTTGGGCATCCAAGCGTAGAGCTTGAGCATTCAAGTGTATAACTTGAGCATCCAGTACACAGTGGTTGGGCATCCAAGCGTAGAGCTTGAGCATTCAAAAAATGTTAGATTTTTGAGCATTCAGGCGTAGAGCCTGAGAATAGATGTCTTGATTGTTGGGGCGGCTTAGAGCCTGTTGCTTGTTTACGGCTTTGAGCCAGTTGAGATAATGGGCTTGGAGCTGCTGAGATTGTTTGTTACGGCTTCGAGCCAGTTGAGATGATGAACACAGGCTGAGGCTGTTAAGAACTTGATTGTGTACGGCTTGGAGCCAGTTGAGACAATGGGCTTAGAGCCGCTGAGTTGGTTATTACGGTTCGAGCCGGTTGAGATAGTAGATGCAGGCTTGAGCCTGTTGAGGTGATGGTTACGGCTTGGAGCCATTTGAGATAGTAGATACAGGCTTCGAGCCTGTTGAGGTGATGGGCTTGTAGAACTGCTGAGCTGTTGAGTATTCCATCTTCCATCTTCCACGGGGTTTGATTGGTTCCTTATGCTTGGGATGTTTCCAAGGCTAGTTTTGTGTATGCTCGGGATTGCCCCCAAGGCTAGATTTCACATGCTCGGGACTGTCCCCAAGGCTAGTTCTGAGTATGCTCGGGATTGCCCCCAAGGCTAGTTCTTGACCATATTCCAGTTTGTTAGGGAGATTTCCATTACCTCCACTGCCGGGAGTGCCTTCCGGAGGCCAAACGCCTTTTAGCGACTCAAATGTCTTCTGGTGGCTAAATGCTTTCTGCAAGCTGGCAACATAAACGCTTTCTGGAAGCTAGCAATATAAACGCCTTCTGGAGGGTGCATTGAGTGGAAGCCACAGGATTGTTGCTTCGACCCAACCTAGCCTTCCAATAAGGTTAAAACCCCGAGCGTAGGGCTAGGTCGTTGTCAGCATAAATACCGGAAAGTCCGGGATCGTACCCACAGAGATAATCTCTATAGCTTGTTAGGATTTGTAGATGTAAGGGTTTCCAGCGTTCAGACGGCCAACTTTTGGTTTTCCTTTGAAAGGTGATAAGCACTTATGAAAAAGACTAGAAAAGAGTTTTAACTAAGAATTAAAAGCGGCAAGGCATAGAAGTTCATAACTCCCGTAACTTAGGCCAATCAACTTTTCTCAACGAAAACACGGTTGAATCACACGGCATAGGTTATCAACCGGAAGATTTAGCGGTGAAAATGCTTAGACTTGATATAGAGTTTGAATAACAAGCTAAACACAAGGCGTGACATCATTCTCGGAACCATGTGAGCAAGCACATGATCACCGGAGATTAACAACGCCAAGACTTGAATTCAAACTAAATACCAAGGCCAAGAACTAGAAGTATAATTTGGAAAGCGAGCAAGTTCTTTGGTTCTTTTGGCAAACACGAGCCGAGACATAGCTCACGGAACCATATGAGCGAGCATATGATCACCGGAGGTTAACATCGACAAGTTTTGTTACATAAAAGGCGAACCACGCACATTTACAAACTAAACCTCAAGTCTTAAGTTGAGAAGAGCAAAATTAACCCAAGTCACGAGGCGCTAATCACCCCATGGCCAAGCCTAAACGACTACTCACACATATTAAAAAGACTAGAAAGCATGCTAGAAAAGGTAAACATGATAAACCGAAAGAAACGAAAATAAACTTGATTTATATAAGAATCTCAACCGTAGCTACAACATTAATAAACGAGAAAACAATAAACGAGAAGGACTTACTAGAGTTCTTGAGAAAATTAACTAAGAAAGCTTGAAAGACATTAATGGAACTTAAAACCTAAACTAACTAACTACTTACCTCTACTTAGAAGAGAGATGGAACCCCTATTTATACAAAGTGGGTTTCTCTTTCTACAAATATCACAAAAACATACCAAAAGTAGCAATTATTCCATAAATGGAAAGTCCAAAAAGCAACAAAAATCTGGCCGGAAGCCTCCCGTATCGATACTGATTATGCAAAGTATCGATACCACGCAGCTATCCTCAAAATGCCATTTTCCACGTAGCAATCCCGTATCGATACTTAATAAGGCCGTATCGATACGGATCTCTCTGATGTCCCACGAAGCCTACGCGTAGCTGTATCGATACCAGGAGCTTATCTCCAGATCTTCAGGCCAGCTTCAGCAAATAGCTCCCAGCAACTTCCAGCTCCTCAGCACTTATTTTCATTCTCTAAATTTAAGTAAAGATGACATTTTAAACATTTCTTTTACCTTTTCTTTACTTTAATTTTATTTAATGAAAATAAGAAAGTACCCCCCATTTGGAAACAATGGCATTACCAGAATTTCAAGATTCCAATTAAATCAAAATGTCAACCCCCCACTTTTAGTACAAAACAGAAAACTGCACAATTTTCTCAAGAGAAAAAGGCTCGAAACATGACCTTGCTCTTCAAATAAAATCTTGCAAATTTGTAGTTACTCTTAGAAAAATTCAAGGATCAATTACCGCCATTTTTAATCTCGAAAATCGATACTTTTTCAGAAAGTCATTTTTCCATACTTAGACAGATTTTAAGGGGCCGACAGGGTCTTCGGGTACTTGGAAGCACTTGGACCATCTATGGCATCAAACTACGCCTTATTTGCACGTTTTACCTGAAACACTAAAAACACACCTTACGCACATTATCGCTATAAAAGCTAAATAAACATAAGATAAAAGCAAGATAGAACGGGACTAGTCGCACCAACTATCTACAATGTTGGGCGCTCATCAATTGTTTTGCTGGCCTGCTGAGCGCGAGGTTGTGCACATAGCGTGGCATAGGGCTGTAGAGCCAGTGAGCAGCACTTGAGCGTTCTCAATGTTTCGATAAGCTTCCTGAAAAGTAAAAGGTTTACTTTAGTTCGGAGTTTTAATTTGTATGATTTAAGAGTGAGTTTTTTTTGTTTTGATTTGCGGGATGAGATCCCTCTTAACCAGGGGCGTGAATGAGAAGGACCCGTGGTTGGGTCGAAGTTGTTTTGTTCAAAGAAGCTAAGATAACTGTGCCCCCTGTTTAGGCAATACATGCTTTTTAAACGTCGATTTGATGCCCCTAGCTTTTTATTAGTTTATACAATCGTGAGATTAACTCTCTTTTTGTCCTTGGCAGAGAAACAGGAGACTGGAGGCTTGCGGTGGAGGCCTTTAGTGCACAAGTGGTTTGTGATGTTGTCGGAGTAGGCTCGGGAGTTAGTACGTGCTGCTGATCTTGAGCCGTTTGTTTTGGGCCTCAATCTTCCGAAGATGGATTGGTCGTTGACGAACTCGCTGGTCGAAAGGTGGTGGGATACTCCCAACATGTTCCGCTTTCCTTTTGTTGGCGAGATGACGATCACGCCAGGTGATTTTTCTTTGCTTACTGGCCTATGAGTAGGTGGAGCTCCTCTTTGGGTTAACCCTAGGCTTTGGGAGCGAGTAGGGGATTTGGAGTGGTTCTTGGGCAAGGTGCCCCCTCTTTGCTCACGTGGTCATGTTGACGTCTCTTGGCTGATCAAGACTTTTATGAAGGTTGATATCTTGACTCAGGTGAGTATTCAATAGTTGACACGGGCCTTTCTTCTCAACCTCGTTGTTTGTCAACAAGGATAGTTCAGTGCATAGGCAGTCTCTAGCCCCTTTGCAGTATTTGGAGGCTGTTTGGGAGCTTGATTGGAGAGCATCTGCCTTGGCCACCTTGTATGGCCTCCTTAGGGATTGTTCACGGGACAGGACTCTTGGCAGTCACTACCGGGTACTTGAGGTATATCCTTCCTCTTTTCTCGTTGTGATTCTTCCCTTGCTACGAGCAATGGTTGGTGGGGCAACGAAAGCCACGGTCGCCAATTTTGAGCTTTGGCGACGAGTTTTGGACTGATTGACGGTTGACCAGGTACCCCTTGCATTCTTTGTCTTTAGATCTCCATTCCTCTGTGCTGTGGCTGATTTAGACTTTGTTTGTAGGCGAGGTTCGACCCTCGGAGTGGTGTATCAGAGGACACCCCTCTTGCACGTTCCAAGGTTCCAGATTGTACTCGTAGCCTGTTCGAGGGTCCCTTTTGTTAAGCCTGGTACTTATGTGATCGGGTGGCCAGCCAGTGGCGCCCGCGTGCTGAGGATCTTTAGTTTGTTCCTCCTCCTCCTCCGGCGTTGACGAGATCTACTTCTTCGATGTCATTTTTCCTTGATTTTGCCTGCTGTTCCTTCAGTTGCTCCTGTTTGGCCACGGGCCCTTTCCTTTGTCTCCTTCCACTCTGATGACGGAGAAGAGGCGCTTGGTGCTTGCCCCTTGTTTTGCATTCTTTTCCTTGTAGCTTGAGGCTGAGTGAGCACCAGCTGTCAGTGGGGAGGATAGCCAGCAATCCCCTTCTTCATCTCAGAGATCGTCTTGAAGACGGCGTCACGACCAGCTTAGGATTTTCTTTTTCCTTCCTGTTCATGGTTAGCAAAGAGAGAAGCAGAAACTGTATTTGTATAGTGAAAGCAACCACAGTAATGATTTTGTAGGCAAGCTTTTGTTCATGAAACGAGAAATGCTTTTTATGCCCCTAGATGTGTTGAGTTTGCATGCGATAGTCAGAATCATGGCTTTTTGAACAAGTATTTGCTGATAGACAGTAATTTGTGTGAAAATGAAATATTGGCCGAAGAATCGATTACTCGGCTAAAGAATTGATGTTGCGGCCGATGTATCAATTCTTCGGCTGTTACTTTGATTTTTCAAAGGTAGATTTTTGTTTCGGCCAATTGGCATCCTATTTTCTCTCCCTTCTTATGCTTGGTTTTGGGTTTTTCCTGCCTTTCGCTTTTGCTATGTTCCATAGTCTGGTTGCCAAACTCGGGAGTTTTTAAGGTATCTTGCTCATTGTGTCGATTACCTTTAGGTTAGAGGGGATGACCTATAGCTCTCGTGTCTATTGCTGTTGCCAATTCTTCGAGAAAAGCATACTCATCTTTTGCGAGCTCAATACGCAGGGTTAGCTATACCTATCATTGGGTACAAATCTGTTGATGTTTTTTCCTTCTCTCCAAATGTTTGGGCCGCATCTCAATGTGAGATTGCCTTCGTATCCCAATCAGGGAATCAGGCCTTTTACGTAGTTCCGAAATCATTACCTTTGAGGTTTCCACTCTTGGTTTTTCTTCTCACATGCTCTTGATTTTGCCTAGGTTACCTAATGGAGGTTGAGTCCCTAGCGAGCTTTTCTTTTAATGCCTTAAATTTTGCCTAGGCTGCGTTTTTGCATTTTCTTGCCCTAGCAGGCTTTGCTCTTACTTTTGCTTGGGTTTTCAGGTTACCCAACGAGCACTTCTCTCAAGAGGGTTTCTGCGTTTCGGAGAGGAATTTGATGGAGATATTTTTCTAAATCTCCCTTGTGTTTGTACCTTCATAATGAGCGAGCTAACCCTAAGTGTTCTCACGGAGATAGTGTCTTCTTTCTAAGTTTTGACAAAAACCTAGTTTCTTAAGCAACTAAAGTTCATCCTTTCCTTCCTTTTTGTCAACGACACAAGGAACTCGATTCCTTGAAATTTCCTTTGTTTGGCAAAGAGACTATAGTGTTTGGCAATTGCAATTTAGGAAGTAAATCATTGAATAAGCATAGTCTAGAGGATGAAACAGGAATTCACTTGGTAGAAATTAAATGCCCAAGCAGGGGCTCAAAATATGTTTTAGCTTGATAAAAGCAATGTTTAATGTTCTTTGCCATGTTGTGACTTCTTAGCTATTGTAGCATTTCGAGGTCGTTTTCAAAACCTTTGCCTTTCGCAACTTTATACTCTTTTCCACCCTCTTCTTTGCCAAACAGGGCCTTTGAACTGGATCCATCTTCACTGGTGGCTACTTCTTTGAGACATGAGTAGTCCCCAAATGGAAGTGTTGGTCTAGGTTTTCATCACCATTTCTTCCTCCTTATTGATTGTGTAGTCGTCAGCTATTTCCACTTGATTGAATAGTGATGCTAAGGAGATTCCATCGAGTGGATCATTGTATTCTCCTTTCATTTCGTCAAAGTCATTTTCCCCTTTACTTGCTCTTCTTCATTACTTTTGTCAGACATGTCGGGATCGATCACTTCCGATTGATCGGACTCATTGTTTTCTTCCTCCTCCATCATGAAACATTCATCCTCCTTTGGGAAGGTAAAGGTTGGCTTGGCTTGATTGTTTTGGACAATGTATTAGCCAGGATTGTATGTGGGGTTGTGAGGTAGGTTTATGAGATCAATGTTTCGGGGTGGTGGTTCAGCCTTGTGAGTAGGAAGCGGATTGGCTTGCACATCAGGTTTTGGAAGTTTTATAGTTCGGCTATCAATGAGATCTTGAATGTCATGGCGGAGACGCATGCGGTTATCTGTTTCATGCCTAGGGTGTTGGTGGTAGGCGCACTGTTTGTTAGGATCATGGTTTGGGCCATAGGGTGGCAGAGGAAGTGGTTTGTTTAAAGGTTTGAGATGCCCCTAACGGCTCAGAATGGCTGAGGTTTGAGATGAGGTCATATAGAGAGGGTCAAAGTTGCGACCGGGGCGATTTGAGCTTCGGGATGAGCTAATTTGAAAAGGGTCTTATGGTAAGGTTGAGTTAAGGGCGTTCACGGAGGCGTGAGATGTACGGCTGGAGAAGGTTTTCTTAGGTGGAGGAGTGGCCTCTTCTTTCCCAATGAGTCCTAGTTTGATACCATCTTCGATTTGCAACCCAGTGGCATGCAAACGTTTGAAATCGGTGATAGCCTATGTGTAGATGTGCCTGAGATATTTGGGTTGCAAGTTCTTGACAACTATCTTTACTTGATCTTCCTCAGAGGGGCGGTTCTTGGCAGCTTTTCTCCCCATCTAGCCACAAAGGTTACAAAGTCTTTGTTTGATTCCTGCTTAGTCATTTCCAAATTTCGAGTTGTTAACTCAATTTGAACGTTGTATGCATATTGCTCGACAAAAGCATTGGCAATTTCTGGCCAAGTATGATAGTGCACAAACTCCAAAGTGAGAAACCAATCGAGAGTGCTTTCAGTAAGAGTCCTTTGAAATAATTGAACAATGAGCTCATCATTCAAGCCCATTGGCTTCAAAGTGTTGATGACATGGCGGACATGGCTAGTGGGATTGCCAGTTCTATTGAACTTCTCAGGTAGTTGAGAATCTGGAAAAAGGCAGAGTCCTTCAAAATCTAGAATTTGGTCCCCTTGTGAACGGGCCAGAGTACGTCTGATCTTCTTGACTTGTTTGGCCAATTCAGGGTTTTCTGCCAATACCACTTCTTGAGGATTCTCATCTTCCACCGATTTCTCTTCATTCTCAGCATCTCTTGCTGCTTTCTCTGCTAGTAAGGTAGCGACTTTGAGCTTGGTGATTAGCAATGATGGGGTCGTTATCTGCCATGAGAGTGGGAGGATTACTTGATGAAGCTTAGGATTTGGTAGATGATTGAGTTTGTTGAGAAGATGACCGCGGAGTCCCTAGAAGTGATTGGGACCGTAGCAGTGTAGGTGTTTTGGCCGGTGAGAGTGACAGACGGGACGATTGCAAAGACCTCTGTTTGGCGTGACTTCGGGTGTCGTAAGAGTATAAAATTGGGTGTGGTTGCTTCTTTGTTTTACTTATTGTGTCTGCTTTGAAAAGTAGAGTACCTGTAAGTTAGTACTTGGCTTGTGTAGGGTTAGGATTTGGGCTGAAAATCCCAACCCTTCTGCACAGAAAAAGTTATTTACAACAACAGATGATACAAGGTGTGAGGAAGAACTTGGAAGCGAAAATGCAAGTAGGTTCCTAGCCTGTAGGTTCCTGTCTTAGTTTGATAAGTTCTATGGCTTTCTAATACATGCAAGGTTTTGGTAGTCTCAAGGTGCTCCGTTGTCAAAGGGCTCCAATCCTCTCACCAGCCCATCATAGGCGATGATTGGGTGATTCCCTCTTTGATAAAACACTAGGTACGAGTGACTGTGGAGTTTGCTGGAACCCCCAACATAACCCGTGTCATGCCGGGATATCAGGTGAACTCAACGGGTTGCCCGCTCGATGCATATGATAGATGAATTAAACAAGGCATGTATTAGTCTTATATTGAACTTTTTGGTTATGGCTCTCATGTCCCCAGCGGAGTCGCCAAAAACTGTAGACACCTCCCAAACGGAGCATCGCCATACAGATTGATCACGTTTGTTTGCTCGGTTGGTTGCTTGCTTTGTAAACCAAAATCATGGACATTCCCATGGCTAGGAACATCGCCACATGGTAGCGGTTATCATCAAAACAGAGTCGCCACCCAGTTTATTAAAACTGGGAAAACAGATAGAGATTCTGGGTACGGGAGCCAAAAGTACAGTGAGGGAAAGGTGTTAGGCACCCCTCTCTGCCCAGCCGTGAGGCTGGCCCATAGTTATTCAACATAAGACATGTAGATGCTTTGTTTAATTCTAACACATAGTCTGTTTAATTAAGCCTTTAAACAGTAAGTAAAGTGAGCCAGTGCGATAATTGAAGCATGCGTCAGAAAGCAAAACAAAACAAACTGTCCCAGGGAGATGGATCCCGCGGCCGGTGAATGGATGTCACGGCCGAGGGATCCTCCTGGTTTGATGTACCGGCCGAGGGATCGAAGCCCCGGTCGGTGTTCTTCCTCACACCAGAATATACATTTAACAGATGATCAAAAAGTTGTGATTAAGCGTAAGAACAATAAATAAAACAAACCAGAGGCCGTTGGGCCTCACAACCTTGATCCCTCAGTTGCTTGATTGCTTTGGATTGGGCGTGATTGACTGATTGCTCGATCGAGAACCCTAGGGTTAGGGTTTGAACTTCGGAGTTTGATCGCCGGATTGACGGCTGCCTTCGGGAGGTTAGGGCTTTTGAAGTGTGGGATTGAGGGATTATTTGTGCAGAGCTTTGAGGCTTGATTGAGTGTGTAGGTCTATCAATTTATGTGTCTTTATTTCGGAGCCCAAAGGCTCCTTTATATAGGCATAGGGATGATTCACTCCGGCCAATCAAATCATGAGATGGCAATTGCAATTGCAATGCATCTCTAACTCTACGTCGTAATCTCTGAGCGTAGCCCGAACGCATCGGGAAGGTAGTGTAGTTGGATCAAACCAAACGTCTGACAGAACGTTCCAGAGTCTGGAAAAAGGTCGATCTGGCAGCCGAGTAAAGGATCTTGCAGCCGTGGAATGGATGTCTCGGCCGAAGGATAGATCTTGCGGCCGAGGAATTGATCTCTCAGGGAGATTTTGAGGTTTCTCGGGTGAGGAATTGATGTTTTGGCCGTTAGATCGATGTTACGGCCGTCAGATGGATTCTCCTAGGCTTTTGTATTTCTGTCTGAAAGGCTGTATGGCTCTGAATTGGGTCCTCTAAGTGGTTCAAAGTTCTCACCGAAAGTCCTAAGGTCCTCAAGGAAGCAATCAGCAATCATTGTATCCATTTCATCATCGGGATGGTCCCAAGGTGGGACTTGAAATAATCGTTAGGCCAAATTGGGGTGTCTACATACTGCAAGCATCTCCATCAAACTCCCTACCTCTGGAGAATCTAAGAATGACGCCTCTTGGGCGGTTAGGGCTATCTCCAGAGGATCCTTGTATAACATACTATCGACATGCTCATGCACTAGCGTGTCTTTGAATCACTATAGTTTTCTTTCGTGTCCAAATATAGTTTTCTTACTCAGTGGTGTCCAAATATACTTTTACAAGTCTTTGAATCACTATGAAGTGGTGTCCAGGACTTCCCTATCTTGGCCTGTTCTCTAAAAAACTTGGGTTGAGAATCTAGATTCAACCTTTGGTACGTTTCTCACTAAAACTGTAAAAAAAAAAAATATAATGGACACGTGCAAAACACATTAATAAAAAACCCAAAAGACAGCATGAAAAAAGAGGAAAAACTAGCACAATAGAAAAATACAGGAAAAGAAACACTGACAATATGTTTAATGAAAACATAAACTAAATATTTGCCTCCATATGTTAAATGAAAACATTAAACTAAAATTTCAAAACCTTCCATATTAGAACTTGTCGTTTGGAGGGAAAAGGAAACACTGAAGGTGTACTAGGAATGTAAATACAATGCAACAAGTTATGCAATACATGGAAGGATAATATCACAAACAAAAATAATTCTCAAATTTTTGTTTGATATGTAACTCCTCTTCAGTTTCCATGATATCCTCTTCTTCTTGAATCCTTTTCTCAACTTGGGATGTCATTTTTCCTTTCCTTAATCTGGCAGTCACCACATTTACATCCACTAAAGGAAATGGATCTATATCAATCCCCATCACTTCCTTATTTCCCTTGGTATATTGCAACAAGCCTTTCTGGATTAGGTCCTGCACACAATTCCGAAATGTCACACAATTGTTAGTGTTATGTCTAAAAGAATTATGTCATTTGCAATAATCTTTTCCTTTTCTAGAGGAATGAAATGTCCTGCTGATAAAGTTAAGAATTTTTGATTTATTAGTTCATCAAACAACTGATCTGCTTTAGACAAATCAAAAGAGTATTGCCTAAAATTCGCTTGATTTCTCCTATTTGGATGTGATGATGGCATATTCACAGGCTTCTCAGCCTTTGTCAGAGTATCACATACAATTGGAGCTTTGCCAATTACTTGGGCAACATCAATCTCTACATCACCCTCTATATCTTGGTAATAAGTGCCAAGTGATTTATTTTTTCTGAGTTCACCTTCCATAAGTATAGCCTCATAACCTATGGCTTTTTAAGTAAAATCAAATAAGTCTCTAAATTCAGTTCCAGTGAAATGTTTCTTGAAGTCATAATCAAGCCCTTTCTGGGCAATTTTGACTAATTCAGATTCTGGAATATAAAAATGACATTGATTTCTGACCTTTTTAAATTTATTCATATATTGTTCAACAGACTCTGAAGGTCTTTGTCTAATTTTGGCCAAATCTGCTACTGAAATTTCTGGTGCATGCCTAAAGAATTGAGTATGAAATTGCTCTTCCATTTCTCTCTAAGAATGAACAGAATTTGGAGGCAAACTAATGAACCAAGAAAAAACAGTTCTAGTAAGAGAATGAGGGAACAATTTTAATTTTAAAGCCTCATCCAAATCTGCTTCACCTATTTGTAGGCAAAACCGTCCTATATGTTCAGTTGACTGGTTTTCTTCTCCATTAAAAAGAACCAAATCTGGAATCCTATAATGCCTAGGAAAAGGCACATTATCAACCCAATCTGGATACGGTTTTTTAAACATAGGTTTCTCAATCCTTCTTAGCCCAAGACCATACATGTCTTGCATGATATTCATAAGTTGAGCCCTTAAATAAGGCTCATGTACTCTTCCTGCTTGGTTAGGAAATCAGGCCTCATTTCATACCCATAGGGGTAATCTGGCCTTCTCCCATTTGGATTAAATGTGGGTGGGTCATATCCGTACATGTTGGGATCAACACTAGCCATATTTGGCATATTCCTATTACTCCATCCGTCCCTTTATTACAGTCCAGTATTCCATTTTGGGCTGTCCCTTAATAAGTGTCCATTTTGTAAAGTAAGTGGGTAAAAGTTGGTGAATTATCTATTTTGTCCCTAAAAGTAGATTCCATTTTGAAAAGTTAGTGAGTAAGAGTGTAATGATGATGGGTAAGTAGGGAAAGTGAAGGAAAAAGTTGATGTGAAAGGTATAATGATGATGTCTTTTTAATAAGTTGGAGTTACGAAGCAGGACACTTAAAAAATGGACGGAGGGAGTATCATTCCTACTCAAATTTGCATTAAGATTTTGACCCCCAATCCCAATATTATATGGATTTGGATTGTTATTCCCATTATTTCCAAATCCTGTGTTCATTGGAATTGTAGTTGGTATGCTTTGATAAAAATTTTGATTTTGTCCTAAATTTTGATTTCCCAAAGGAACTCTATTGACTCCAGTAAAAATGGCATCAAAAGTAGGATTATCAAATACCTGAGAATAAGGTATATCATTCACGAGATTTGTTTGTCCACTGCTTTGTCCAGGGTGAACATTCACATTAACTAGCACTTCAACTATCGGTTGAGTCGTTTGGTTTTGTGCCACTGCAGCCTTGAACATAGCCATCAATGTTTTGGCTGTCTCATTCTCTGGATTATTCTGCAACCTTGCAAATTGTTGAATCAAATTTGATGATTCAACTTCCGGACCATTTGATTGGCCTATCTCTAGAATTCTTTGATTCGAATCCGTTATGTTTCCTTCATTCACATCGTTTCCACCATTATTGTTAGCAGAATTGTTGTTATTATTGTTACCATCCATTGGTAATTGATTTTTAGCCTTCGGTGCCATGTCTCACTTCCAAATTAGTAAGAGCCTTCCTTCTAGCGCCAAAAATTGTTACTAAACTTCCTGGTTTCTTCTCAATCGACAGGGATGATCCAATCGGCAGAACAGAATTTGGTATTTGCTAGAATGTGGGTGTTTTATGAAGTGGAGTTTGATTCATTGCCGTGTTTCAGGACTACTTTGGAAGCAAACGTAATAATATGGGATGAAGAAATGGAATAGAATTGAAGACTTAATAAAAGAGACTTTTATTGAATCTCCAAGTAGAAGCACATAATCGACAGAGTACAATTTACTTAACAGTTACTCCTACTCCTTGAAAAGAAAAGATAAAGGCTTGTTGGCGTTGTTTGTGTGTCTTGAAAACTGTCACGATCTCAAACATAAATAGAGGCCCCTTTGAGTTTGAATTTGAATCTTTCTTCCAAGGTGGCAGTTAAGCTCCCTTTCAAACTTTGGCAAATAACTTCCACGAACAATGGGGAATCCACGTCTGGAAACTGCTCTATTGGTCATGCATAACTGCTCCTTCGATCATGGAAAAACTGATTATACATCCATCTAACACCTGTCACTTGATCGACGGATGGAACAACTCAAATAATAGTTAATCAATTAAAGGTAACAAACCAAATATTGGTTAGATGATGGGTAAATAACTCCAAAACTTTATTATAGTTTTATTGATATTTATTGAGTCATACAACCCAAACTCATCTTTTTATGGTAAACCGAAGTCACCTTTCAACTTTTCAACTTTGCCCTTGCCACGTGTCACCCAATCGACGGGTAAAAAGAAAATCACAGTTATGGAGCAAACACCCCCGCCTCTCTCTCTCTGATCTATAGCTGGGCCGGCGCCGGTGACAATTCAAGCTCTCTCGAAGCTTAGGTCTCGCATTGCCTCCTCGAAGCTTCGACGCCGACGATCTGAGATCGGCTAGCTCTTGACTTGTTGTGTTGTTCAGTGGGGCAACTCCTCTATTGGGGTCTCGTCCCAATTCTCTAAGTTGCAAAACGAGAATCCCAGCACTAGAATATGTTTATCCGATCAATGTTGATGTTCAGTTTATTTTATTAATTGATTCATTTTTTATGTTCTTTAGCTGATTTTTTTTTTTTTTGTGTGTGCGCGCTTATGGAATAAATACATTTAAGTCTACCTATTCTTGTAAATTTAAAAAAAGTTGAACAAATAACCTTATTTATTTTAAATGTTCCAACATGTAAGTTTATCGGTTCTAAAAAAAAATTACGGTTGGAAATAACCTTATCTGTGCTAATTTATTTTCTGTATCTTCAAAAATAAAGAAACAAATAACATTATTTGTGCTAATTCATTATCTGTCCACATCTATTCTCAATAAAACCAAAAATACTACTCCCGTCCCTTTTTTAGAGTCCAGTATTCCATTTTGGGCTGTCCCTTAATAAGTATTCATTTTGTAAAGTTAGTGGGTAAAAGTTGGTGAATTTTTCATTTTGCCCCTAAAAGTAAATTCCATTTTGAAAAGTTAGTGAGTAAAAATGTAATGATGATATTTCCATAGAGGATAAGGAGGGAAAATGGAGGTAAAAATTGATGTGAAAGGTATAATGATGATGCCTTTTTAATAAATTGAAATTACGAAGCAGGACACTTAAAAATGGACTGAGGGAGTAACAGATAAGGTTATTTTTGCAAATTTTGTACTCTATATAACTACAACAAAATCAACAGATGTGGAAGGTTATACTAACCAGATATGGTTATTTGTCGAATTATTCCAAAACTACCAACATATAAGGTTATCTTCCAAAAAATTTGCACTCTGTATAATTGCAACAATTAAAATCAACATATAAGGTTATCTGTTAAAATTGGTGCCTCACTTGCATTTAACAAATAAGGTTATCTATGCAATATTTCAACTTTTCGAAATTGCAACAAAACCAACAGAATATTTGACACATCTATAATCCACAAATATTTAACACAAAATTTACAAATGCACTTTTTGTGAATAAATACAAAAAATAATGCTCAAGAATTATTTAGCCAAAATAGGCCACACACACCATCATGATTTCCTTTGGAGACAAAGAGAAGCATCACAATCCACCGTATACTTTGAAATTTGCAAATGTTAGCTGTCCACACCAAGTTCTATCACTTGGCATTTACTACCACCATTTGTCAACAACAAAAGTGCATTAAATTAAGCACAATGATAGAGCTTGTTTCATCTCATGCCAAACGGTGGAGAAGTGTTCTGACCATAAAATAAAACCATTAGAGCATTATAACCCATCATGATGCTCATTCACACCATTAATATTCCAGTAAGTCTGTTTACACACAGACATTCTCCACACAGTTCATGCACAGATCCATGTGTGGGGTTCACTATGAGTCCCACACAAATAATCCGAACCGTTCATTAAATGTAAAACATTTTTTCAAGGGCCTTCGCGAAAAGCCAGCTTAATCCAATCCCTGTAGATACTTGATTCAATCATCTAACTTTTTATTATTTTGAAATCCAAATGAAAAGTTAGATGATTAAATCGAACACCTATAAGGATCGAATTAAGCTGATTTTTTGCGAGGGCCCTTGGAAAAATGTTTTACATTTAATAAACGGCTCAGATCGATTGTGTGGGACTCGAAATGGGCCCCACAACAAATCTGTGCACAAAATCTGTGCATTTTTTATGTGTGTGTAGCATTACTGTTAATATTCACCACTATATACAGAAAGTCTACACACAGACAATCTTGCACAGATTATGCACAGATTTTGTTGTGGGGCCCACCACGGGTCCCACACAAATCATTCGAGCCGTTCATTAAATGTAAAACATTTTTTCAAGAGTCCCCGTTAAAAATAAGTTCAATCCGATACCTATAGGTTCTCGATCCAACTATATAACTTTTCATTATCCGAAAATTTGAATGAAAAGTTAAATGGTTAGATGAAGCACCTATAGGTATCGGATTGAGCTTATTTTCTACGGAGACCCTTGAAAAAATATTTTACATTTAATGAACGGCTCGGATGATTTGTGTGGAACCCGTGGTGAGCCCCACAATGAAATCTGTGCACAATCTATGCACAGATTGCTGTGTGTAGCTGGACTCTACTATATATGCACCCTTGTTGCAACAGGACTAGAGGATACAGATCAAGCAATTAATACACCTCCATTGACCTCAGTTCCTCCATCGATCTTGCACCGACTATGATTCCCTTGGAATACACCTCCAAGTACTCCAATATTGCGTCGTTGCTTCCTACATCTCTCGTCCGACGTAACATCACCACCACCACCACTCAAACTCAATGCCCCCAAACTCAAAGAACTGGACTCAACACAGCCACCGCACTCCTCCAAACGGCAACGAACAACCATCAGGTTCCTAGTGATGTTTGTATACAGTGATCAGAAAGAACGAGGAAGCCGCATACCTGATGGTTGTATCCGTCGCTCGTCATTATCACTTCCCAGTATTTGGCCCCGATCTGGTTCCTCCATTGGCCGCCCTAGATGTGGAGGATTTCTCCCATTTTCTCGGAGAAGTTGTAGGGCATGGATGTGGGTGCGGACTTCGTGAGAGAGAAGATGGGGGGAGGAAGAGGGGGGGAAAGAGGATTGGAGGAACGGAAATGGGGTGGGAGTTGAACACTTGTGATGCTTCGATTCTCATCTAAGCTGAGCGAAAAGCAAGAACAAAACGCTGGGGTATTTTTGTCCATTTAAGGACCTTAAACTGTAACAGTTTTAAGGCTCTGTTTGGAACCCATGGAAAGGAAAGGAAAAGAAAGGAAAATTAAAAAAATTTCCCTTCCATTGTTTGGTTTGAAGAGTAAGAGTGAAGAAAATAAAAATTTCAAGTGTAGTGAATAGTAAATTTTTCCTCTCACTTTCCTCTCATTTTCCTTCTCTTTTGTTTTCTTTTCTTTTCTTTTCTTTTTAGTTCATTTCCACATGTTCCAAACAGAGCCTAAAACAAGGGATATCATATCGGGCCTTATAAAAATCTAGCTTGGATTAAATGGCCCAATAGACCCCTACTTCTGGACTAAAGGCCAATTTTCTGCTGTTGGTGTTAAAGATAAAAAAACAGAGGTGCTCAACTTGTTCTCTTTCTTGGCGTGAACAAGCCTCAAGCCTCCCTTTTATTGGTCCCTTGCCCCCCATTGTCAAACTCATCCATCTCCGATCTCAGCTCACAAACTGACTCGTAAAAAGCAAGCAATCTCTCAGACCAGAATCAAAATCTAAGCACAAGCTATGCTCAAAATACCAGTACAAATAAATATGGGTCAAGCCATGCTTGGATCTGTTGAGGTAATGTTGTAGATAAACTTGACACGGTCGAGCAAGAACATGATTTATATTTGGGAGAGAGACAGAGGTTCAATGCTATGGAAGATGGAGCCAAGAGGAGATGAATAATTATCAAAGGGAAGAATGCAGAGAAACTGGGTTAGGAGAGAGAGAGAGAGAGTAATTATAAATGAGGATAATGGGAATAGAAAAAGTGGTTTATTGGGAACAGAGGATTTATCACCCTCACCCTGTGAGGACTGAGGAGAGAGAAAATGTTAACGGAGGTTAATCTCCGTCGCTTTTAAACGGGCCATTACTAATCACACCCCCCGTGTCAGACCCCCCTGACACGGGCAGGCCTTCCCCCTTTTACCCCCGGCCCCCCCCCAACCCAGCCACGTGTCAATCCCCCGGCCCCCCCCCCCACCCCAACCACGTCTCTCTCTCACACTCACACTCTCTTATTTAATTTTTTTATAAAATTTTAAATGTTAATAATTTTTTTTTCACATACTTTTTTTTAATAAATTTTACATTTTTGAAATCTACTCAACGAAACCTATCAAACGAACCTAATATTGATGGTTAAATGATGTAAAACGGAAAAATTATATTTTTGTGGTAGTTTAAACTGTCTAAATAGGTTGAAAAATTAAGTGTTCCGAATTTCAATCCGTTTGAACTGGTGAAAAGATTTTAGTTTTCTGATCATTTTATCCTAAATGGCCATAATTAAATTTTGACTCTAGGACTCTCGTTGATGAACCCTAAGAGATATTTGATTCTACGAAACCAAAAATTCATTATGACCATATAAGATAAAATGATAAAAAAACAAGATCTTTCCACCGATTGAACCGGATTGCAAATCGGAACACTAAAATAATTTTAAATAAATAAAAAAGACACAAAGACACAAAGTATAAACATTAGAAATTAAATAACAAAAAATAACAAAAAATCGGTTATCGGTAATTTTTTAAACCTTTTTAGACAGTTTATATTTTAAATAATTTTGTTTAAAAATTAAGTGTTCCAAATTTCAATCCGCTTGAACTGGTGGAAAGATTTTAGTTTCTTGATCATTTTATCCTAAATGGCCATAATTAAATTTTGACTTTAGGACTCTCGTTGATGAACCCTAAGAGATATTTGATTCTACGAAACCAAAAATTCATTATGACCATATAAGATAAAATGATAAAAAAAACAAGATCTTTCCACCGATTGAACCGGATTGCAAATCGGAACACTAAAATAATTTTAAATAAATAAAAAAGACACAAAGACACAAAGTATAAACATTAGAAATTAAATAACAAAAAATAACAAAAAATCGGTTATCGGTAATTTTTTAAACCTTTAGACAGTTTATATATGTTAAAAAATATAGTTAAAAAATTAAGTGTTCCAAATTTCAATCCGCTTGAACTGGTGGAAAGATTTTAGTTTCTTGATCATTTTATCCTAAATGGCCATAATTAAATTTTGACTTTAGGACTCTCGTTGATGAACCCTAAGAGATATTTGATTCTACGAAACCAAAAATTCATTATGACCATTTAAGATAAAATGATTAAAAAAACAAGATCTTTCCACCGATTGAACCGGATTGCAAATCGGAACACTAAAATAATTTTAAATAAATAAAAAAGGAAAAAATATATAGAGTATAAACATTATTACGTAAATAAAAAAAAATAACAAAAAATAGGTTATTGTATTTTTGGGACAAGTTGCAGGTGGTGGTTCAAAAGAGTCGGCCAGCCATTGTTGACTATTGACTATTTTACTGGAAGCCTGAAGAAAGCATTTCTGCTTGTCAGAAGCCTGAAGAAAGCTGGCCATCAATGACAGTGGTCGTTGAAAGTTGAATCTGCAGCATTGAGAGGATTGTTACCCGTTGTAAATTTGACAGTAGCGTCTATATAATCAGTAGCGTATATATTCACACTTACTCTCATTCATCATATCCTCACAATTTTCTCAACTTTCATTTCGTTTTCGTAATTCATAGAAGAACATTATGGATCAGTACAATTTTTCATTTTCGGATAGTTGGTCAGTTGGGAACGATGTTGCTAATAATATTCCGTATGAGGAGAGTAGCTCCTACGTTGGAAACGATGTTGCTAATGATATTCCGTATGAAGAGAGCAGCTCCTACGTTGGGCGTGATTACACACCCGAATTTACGACTAACCAGGTTAGAAGTTATTTTCCTCCAGACAAAGTAATTTAATTCCTCTAATTAATAGAATGTATTTTATGGGTGTTACATTTGTTACTTATTTTGTCATATTTCAAGCATACTGGCTTCCCACGTGCACACACCCTCACTTATATGCCACCTAAAGCTTACATGGAATAATCAATATTTTTAATATACGGGATATTACATTGTGCTGATACGTATTCATTTTTTTTTTTGTTATAGATATTTGAAACTAGAGCTGTCATGGTAGATTGGGTGCGGAGAGTTGGTAAGAAAAATGGTATTGTGATTGTCATAAGTAAATCTGCTAGTATAAAGGGTAACAAGATGCCGAAGTGCATTCTTATTTGTGAAAGGGGAGGATTGTACAGACCGTCACTGGAAGGGCATTCAATGCAAAGGAATACTGGAACAAAAAAATGTGATTGCCCGTTCAAGCTGCGAGGTGTACCACAACCTCCAGACGGTGTTATGTGGAGTTTGCAGGTTGTTAAAGGTTTTCATAACCATGAACCAGCAGAAAGTTTTGAGGGACATGAGTACCCGTCAAGGTTGACCCCAATCCAGCAGCAATTTGTTCGTGACATGTCTAGCAGCACCGCGCCTCGAGAAATTCTTAATATCCTGAGACAACAAGACTCGTCAATTAGTACAGGAATTAGGAGTATTTACAATGTGAAGGCACAGTATAAGAAAGAGCAACTGGGGGGTCTACCTCCTATTGGGTACATTTTGAATAAATTAAACGAGAAAAATTACATTTACGACTACCTTACAAATGAACACAACGAAATCACAGATATTATTTGGGTTCATCCTAGAAGCCTTGAGCTATCTGTCAATTTTCCGTCCGTGTTGATTATTGATGCGACATATAAGAGTAATGTGTATCGGATTCCACTATTGGAAGTTGTGGGTATCACATCCACAATGAAAACTTACTCTATTATGTTTGCATATTTGCATAATGAGACAAAAGAACGACTGATATGGGCATTAGATACTTTAAAAAGATGGATGGTTGGAAAAGGGGCAGCATTGCCATCGGTGATTGTTTCAGATAGGGATCTGGCACTTCTTGGCGCCATTGGAATATGTTTCCCATTCGCACAACACATCCTTTGTATTTGGCACATAAATCAGTGTGTAATGAAGAAGTGCAGGCCTATGCTTGGTACGAGGTGGGACGAGTTTTCGAATGCATGGCACGTTCTTATTCATTCATCGACACCGATGTCTTTGCAACAGAGGTGGACTGCCATGTGTGGAGAGTTTGAGCAATACTCCAATGCCATGCAATATCTTTGGGATACATGGTTAGGTCCTTACAAAGAGCGATTTGTTGCAGCATATATAAACCAGTTCATGCACCTTGGGAGCAATTCAAGCCAAAGGTAACTTTCCTATAGTCATTGTATATTTACTGTTCTGCACTAAAGAATACTTTATGTAACTTTCCTATTTAACACAGTGTATTATTAAATTGCAGGGCGGAGTCTGCGCATGCGAGGCTCAAACAATACTTGGGAGATACCATGTCCTCGCTTCAAACATCTTTTCATAAAATAGAAAAGATGTTGACCAGTCAGTTTGCCAAGGGTCGTTCCAGAAATCTCTCAACATTCCACGACACAGACATCTACATGAAGGCATTTATAGTGAAATCAGGGGCGCATTTCATTACAGGCAATGAACTTGATCCATAAGCAAGCAGAACGCACCGATAACGAAGCCGGCCTTTGCTTTTGTAAGATCAAAAGGACACACGGATTGCCATGCTTTCACGATATCGCACTTTACCGTTCTGTGGACAGACCAATTCCGTTAAGCTCTATCCACCCTCATTGGAGTACGTTGTCCATGCATGCCCAGAGGCATACTGACGAAGGAGCACGATCCGACAGGGCAGCTCGGCTTATTGAAAGATTAAATGAAATGGATTCCGACAGTCGAGAGTCTATGATGGACAGGTTTCTTGATATGGCGGATCCATCTCGTTACACAGTTCAACCCACAACATACAACACAAAATACAGGGGTCGACCTACAGGCAGAGATGAGCAAAGTAGAGGTCACATACCTTCCTTCACAGTATCCACTTCAGAATCTCCGGCCTCACGTATTCCAATATCGCGAAGGAGCAATGGGAGGGATCACCTCGTTGAGAAATTTCCTCAGCAGTATCAGCGTTATATTTCCCACTGTGTTGACGTTCGACCCGACGGTCATTGTGGTTTCAGGGCGATAGCCGCGCAAGTCTATGGTTCTGAAGATGGATGGGCTCAAGTACGACAGGACCTTATCCAAGAGATTGAACAAAATTGGGTCCTGTATGAACAGCTTTATCCAGAACATAATTATGTACCCCAGGTGCTACAAAGACTTCGTTACTTCCAGTCATCGGCACCAGAGGATCATTGGATGGATTCTATATCATTGGGACTTGTCATTGCATCAACGTACAACGTTGTACTGCATACATTCGATATGATTGCTTCGAGTTGTCTCACTCACTTGCCGTTGAGCTCCCATCCAGTTCCATTAGCAACGCGCACACATATAGCTATTGGCCGTGTTAATGGCAATCACTTTGTGCAAGTTTTTCTATACCGTCATTACCCTGTACCACCCATCATCATATGGTGGAGGCCAAATGCATCAAATGAAGCACAAGGATGGGCTCATCCTTATGAAGCACGCCTCCAATTGTGGTACGAAGTAATGCAGATAGATCCACCGGGATGACAACCACAATTTGGCGGAAATATTGACTAAATTTGTGTATTTATTTATGTTCATGTATTGGTTCTATATACTCAATTATAATTAAATGAAGTTTGATTTCAGTTTGTATTATTGACTATTCAGAGAAATATAAAGAAAATTTAAGTGAATTCAATATATATAATTTACTTGAAAACTGAAATATAGAAGTTTAAAAAAAATGAAGGACAAAAAAATAAAAACAAAAAAAATAAGATATTAGGGCCGAAAAAAATATAGTTTTTTCGTTTTACATTATTTCACCATCAATATTAGGCTCGTTTGATAGGTTTCGTTGAGTAGATTTCATAAATATAAAATTTATTTAAAAAAAATATGTGAAAAAAAAGTTATTAGCATTTAAAATTTTATTTAAAAAAAATAAAATAAGAGAGAGAGAGAGAGAGAGAGAGAGAGAGGGGGGGATGGCCGGATGGGTCTGGGGTAAAAGGGCGGGGGTAAAATAGGCAGTTGGTGGGACCGGTGTCAGAGCCCCCCCTGACACGGGGGGGGCGAGTAACAGCACTCTTTAAACGGGCCTGAGCTGGCCAAAATCTGATTCAATCTGATTTTCTGCCATGTGTCATCCGGTGGTTGGCATGGGGTACCACCTCAGCCTTCCAGCTTTGTACCCAAAAATTTCTGAGTTGAATTTTGTTCACCCTCCACTTAAGAGGGTGAACATTACCCTCCTTCCTATTGGTTGAAATGGTGTGGATCTCACCACAAGATAATGTCATACTTACCAAAAAGTGTATTGCATGGTAAGCATGATATCATTTTGTAGTGGGATCCACACCATTTTAACTAATAGGAAGGAGGGTAATGTTCACCCTCTTTTAAGGAGAGTAAACAAAACTGAACTCAAAATTTCTCCTCAAGATTGCCGAGCTCAAGCTTTTGTAGAACACTCGCTCATGGAAAACAAACTTGCTTTGTGCTTGAGCGAAACCATGTAAATTTTCGTGCTCTTGTGTGGTTTGCTTTATTGTTTGTTCTTCTATTTCATGTTTGCCATAACAGATGGTTTTGAGTTTTCTTTTGGAAATTGATTTTAGCACTCCAAAAATTGATGGAGGAGCTCCAAAATGACGTCGTTTTGTATATCAACACAGTACAATTTTGGAGTCCCTCCATCAATTTTTGGAGTGCCAAAATTTTTAGATAATATATGTAAGAACAATTTCGTATCGGAATACATAAGAAATTCACTACACTATTTTTTTTTTGTATTTGTTCTTATTTAGAGTATATCCATACCCATGAACGTCATTTTGTCATTGTCATTCTTATATTTGGGCAACGAAAAGTGTCATTTTGCCCAAAAAAGAAAATGGCAAAGGTGTTGCACACTTGCACCCATGTTTTGCTATTTCTTTCAATCTTTCTCTCTCTCAATCTAAAAAATTGGCAATTTTGCCATACACGAGAAAAGAATTGGCATTTGACAAATTTGAGAGAGTTGTGATGGCTGTGGTGAAATGACAGTGGGAGTAGTCGAGGCAGCTATGGTGGGGTGCTGGGAAGGTGTGTTGGTGGTGAAAGTGGTAGTAGTAAAAGAAGATCGAAGGGTAATTTAGGAAAAAAATTTGCTCGGAACTTCAAGTTCAGTTCTGAAATTGAAATGGAGTTTTTAGATAGTAACATTTTAATTCCCCAATTACCAAAAGAAAAAAATCATTTTAATTCCCCAGTATTTATACCGGACACGAATGTCTTAGGATGATAGTCAGATGATGCCTAGGACACCTTTTTTTTTTTTTACCTTGATAAAGCTTTTAGTTCAAAATTGAGTATTGGACTTACGGTCACAGGCCCCTTCTCGGTTAATGTGGGTCCATACACTTTTTATTGAACCCCACAACACTGTATTATAGAGAAGGGACTTGAGCACCACGTGACAGTGTCCCAAGCATAGAATATATTTTCCAGTATATCAGGACGACTCAGGAGGATCACTGAACTCAAAATCTGGGGAAGAACAGCCATGAAGGTCTCCATAGCACATATAAAAAAACAGAAAGAAGAAAGGGAAAACCTTTGACGAAGCCAATAGGAAACCATTAATTAATGTGATTCATTATAGCACAAATTTTTACCTCGTTACAGCGGGACCAATAAGAGTCTCTTGGCAAACCCGAGCCTAGTTTGATTTTGATAATTACAAACACACGACAAAAACATGGTTTAAAACTCTACAGAGGAACAAACAAGACCAAACAGGTGCGTACCTATACTTTTGTCAAAGGCTTAAAATTATTCTCTTCGCATTTATATTATCAGATCATCCCAAAAAAAAATTACAATCCGTTTTGCCGGGCCTCTTCACACAAAAAATGTGATGCGCGATTTTCATGATGGGATGTTAAAATGAAAGAGCCAAGATATGACAAATGCCAATACCATGCAAGCGAGAAGGAAATTCACAAGGCGGTGACCATTCAACCAGCTTCGGGTCTCTGTATGGGGAGGGACCGAAGCTGAAACAGAATCAGCTATAGCGATATTGGTCTCATTCGTTTGTTGTATTGACTCGATCTCATTGCCACCAAAAACATTGCGTGCAACGGAATTACATATCTCGCAAGTCCTGAAAAACATATCAAGAGCTAGATAAATGAAGGAACCATTAGAAAATTCAGACATACAGCCACTAACAATCTGGTGTTTTGGGAAATAGTGGTTAATGTGGCAATTTCAGCGAAGATATATGAGTATATATGTAAACAAAATTTTCCATGAAACAATAGTAACCATAGTTGTTCAATAGAAGTTCACAGAAACATCTTATCACACGATTTACAGTAAAATAAATTAATACGAAATATATGTTCCGAATGATACAGGCAAAGAATTACTGATTCGTTTGAAGGTTAATGGGAAGGTTATGACAGACTGAAAAAAAAAAACAAACAAACAAACAAACCACCTATGGATGAGGGAAGGCCTAAAATCAAGCAACAAAATGTCCAACATACAAGGATATTGCCAGATGTCATCATGCAAACGAGCCAAGAAAATGCATGAATGGAAATAGGCCGCGAGGCATAAGGGGTATGCTAAAATGAAGATCCAAGATTGGTTATAATCGCTCAAGAAATTGTAGTATTGCAAGTCTTTAGTTGCTGAGATCAATTATCAACCAACTAAGTATTTTCTTTAATGGTCCATACTTGACGATGCCTTTACTTTCAAACGCCAAGAGAAACCTAACGAAGTATCGGGGTCATTCGTTACGTCATAAATTCGAATGTTGCCAAGTCATTTGCATATATATATATATGTCAAATCAATGACACAACATGGTCACGGAGCAGGAAAATTTTGCCAATATACAGTATTGGAACTATTTACACATAATGAGTCCAAAGCAATCACAAGGACTATTATACAATCTGTACTTCAAATTCAGTGTATATAGATTTTTAAAATCCTAGATTATGCACATTTGGAATCTGCACATGTGAAAAAACGAACTCCGAGGCTATCAGCAAGTAGTTAACCCTCTGCTAAGAAAAGAATCTATAAATAACTGGTCAAACCTCTCCAGTTTCATAAAGAATAGAAGAATCTCAAAAGTGAAACACAGAATTCTATGAACTTCAATTCACAAAAGGGGATAGAATAGGAAGCAATCACGGTGTACTCAGAAATACTACCAATTCCACTGCTTTACTCTTTCGCTTTACTTTTCCTCATTTTCTTTAGTTAGGCCACTCTTCTTTTAAGTTTTCATTTCACTAATCAAAACTTTTTTCCTAATTAACGGAGCAACCTACTACTTTAAGCTTTAAAAATTACTAATCACAGAAATAATGACCAAATCCTTTGGCTTACAACCTCAAATATGAGTAGTGAGACCTGTGAATTCAACAATAATCAGGTCATGTGGACATGGTAACCTATAATAAAATAAGCATAGCTGACAGACATAATATGAAATAACAAGGTGCATAATGCGAGGAACTACCACATGGGTACATTATTTTCTTCATAGCTAACCAAAACAGTAGGAGCGGCGGGCGACCAGTGCACTTGCCCCTCTCTCTCTCTCTCTCTCTCTCTCTCTCTCTCTCTCTCTCTCTCTCTCTCTCTCTCTCTCTCTCTCTCTCTCATATATATATATATATGCACCTGTATTTTTTTTCTTTGATCAACGGACTAGAATAGTTAGATTAACAAAGTAGTTGAACTTCTAGCCTCCTTTCTCCTAGCGCCTAAGTGCACACCAAAGGCCATATACATGTATACACCATAACTGTGTAACATGTCCCTACTAGCTAAGTAGAGGACAGTCTTACGTGACACCACATGACGTGGCGACCTGGTATCACCAATCCATTCATGTTTGGCCACGTATGATTGAGGCAGAATTTGAGGCCAAGCTAGCCGATGACTCATAGCTCAACCTCGCGACCTGCCTGAAGCACACCGCACACGCAGTCTAACATGGATGGATTGGTACCACCACCTCAACGTGCCACATGGTGTCTCCATTTCGCAGTATACTTTCATTTATTAGAGTACAACACACCGGAATTCGCAAGCACCCCCTCAAGATGGGCTGGAGCAGTAACCTGACCTCGGTGACATAGGATTAAGTACATGAGTCTACCAAACCAAACCACATAATATTAAGCTCCCAATCACCAGGCCACCCAGGTGCTGACGTAAAACTCCTAATGAAATATAAAATTTTCAGAAATGCTACGGCGACCTTATTTTAGATACCAGGTGAGTTGTCATTCCTTCATTGGTAAGAAGCGTAGCATGTGGGGCCATTCCATCAATGCATTAAAGACAACTGGTATGGTATTCAAAACATGATCACTCCCACACAATTGTCAGGGTTGACTCTTCGGGCAAACCCACAAAAAAATATTTTTTTGTGATTTTCCTAGTACCGGCGTGGATGACCTACCATTGACCGGACCGGGGAGGGAAATAGTCGAGGTGCGTTTACGCTGACCCAGACACCCTAACCATCAACATAGTCACCAAATGTGGTCACCGTAATATTACTGGAATAACTTCGAGTAACATGCAAACATATCAGATACAACAAAATGATAGAAATCGAACAGGTACTCACTTATTCCCCTTGATCTTGAACCAAGTCTCTGCACAACTCCTATGCGCAGCACCCAAATCATCCTTACAAGAGCAACCCAATTCAATGGCAACCCATCCCGACTCCATGGGATTCCTACTCTCCAAACCCAGATGACAAATCCTACACACCCTCCCGTCTCCGATTTCCACCGAATAATCCGACGACGCCCGCCTCGATCCTGGCCCGGAAACGCCGCCGTTGGAAGCGCAGTCGTCGTCGGCGGCGGTGGAGTAGGACTGAGAGTAACAGGAGCCCTCGTCGGCGTCGGAGAAGCAGATGCTGTCTTGGTCATCTCCGCATTCTAAGTCGATGTGTGGCATTTTGGAGAACAGGACCCGGATTGTTGAATTTGAGGAAAAGCAGAGGTCGAGAGAGGTAGAAACACTTAATCTAGAGTTAAAGCGGATTAGGCATAGAGAAGTTAGGCAAGTGGTTGTGGATTAGGTGAACATTTCAACTCCCATTTCATTCTTAGAGCAGAGAGAGAGAGAGAGAGAGTTTTAATTGTGAAATGCAGAGAGTTGGGTGAGAAAGGATGGTGGAATGAGAAGAGTCTCACAAGTCACAAGTCATAGATATCGTGCTTTTGATACAGAACTTGGAGTGAGGAGTAATTATTCAGTGGTCCTGGGACACCACCATCCCACTCTTCTTCACCATTTCTATATTACTCAAAGTCCATGTTACTATTTCGGACACTTTAAAAAATTATTTATATCTTTCAATCTATAATGTTGAAAATATCTAATATAGATCTTGTTTGATGAATCTCAATTAGTTTTAGACAAAAATTTTAAAAAATATTATAAATTGAAAAACATAAACAAAATAAAAATAACAGAAAAAAAATGAAAGTGGACTCTCATCTAGAAACAAAGGGAGTATTCACACTATTAATTACTAACGGGTGCTTTCATTATTTAAATGATATTTTTAGCGAAAACATGTGTAAACTCTTTTTTTTTTTTTTTGACATTATTCTAAAGACAAAAATATATATATATAAGGTAAACTCACCGTTATTGATAGGCTTTACAGAAATATGTGGTGGTGAAAGCTGTTGGGACACCACGTGGTAGTGCTCCAAGACCACCCAATAATTTTTCTTGGCGAAGTAATACGGAGAGGGATTACATCGTCTGATTGGTTTTTTCTTTTTCTTTTTTTGGGATCATTGCTTATAGAGCGGGTTACCAACTTCAGGAAATTGTATACTGGTATTCCATTCTTCTTCTTTTTTTTTTAAGGGAACGAAGGATAAAGACTCGTTTGGCGGGTGGGCGGATAAGATTTTTGCGCGATAAAAAATGAGAATAGATAAGAAGAAGTAAGTACAGTTTAACAGCATCCGCGGTGGGCTCCTAAAATGGCTCCTAGCTAGACTCCTAGGCGACATGGATAACGACTCATTTCATGAGCCAATTTTAGGGATTCCATTGGGTACCCTCCCACTCCCCAATTAGCAAATCCTTAGCACGCAATATTGAACCCCAATTTTGTTTATGTGTCAACTTTAGGACTTATTTTAGGAGCCAATTTTAGGGGTACACTGGATTAATTAAGTAGGGAGGATAAGAGATGGCAATTCGTCCTACCCCAGTTGGGATAGATTTTTTAAAAAAAATTTGGGTATCGGGTCGGGGATTGAAGAAGTCCGGTCGAATTCGGGTAGATGTTACCCCGTCTCAGAACCCGCCCCGAAATTATTTTATGCATAAAAATTTATTCTTATTCCTGCTCTTTCATTTTACCTCACTCACTACGAGGAATTTGACCCCATTTTCCTAACCTCAATCTTGTTCCTCCAAAGCTTTATCCTATCAAAGAGGTTGTGCCGACAAAAGAATCCGATCATTGAACTCTTCTTGTATGGGCCCGTATAAGCTTGAATTTGATACTTTAAAATAACTCTTACAACTACGAGGAATAAAAGTTCACGAATTAACTCTTACTACAATTTAACCAAAATCTACTATCCCAAAAACAAAATGATTGGAACTGATTTTGGTTAAATTGTAATAAGAGTTAATTCGTGAACTTTTATTATTTGTGCTCACTTATTTTAGAGTTTAAAACATATTTTTTCAATGAAAAAAAATAGAAAAAGGGTAGGGCGGGTAAACTTGGTACCCGATAGGGACGAGGCGGGGGACTCGTAAATTACCCGGTGGGGTTCAGGGCGGGGCTAAATTTTCTTGTCAGAGAATGGCAAACACACCCTCCGCTCCGTTGCCATTTCTGAGCTAAAAAATAATTTATTTAGTAGTTGATATGAATAAATAAGAGTGGGTGGATAAAGGACTGGGGGGGGGGGGGGGGGGGGGGCTGTGGTGACTTGTCACCATAAGGTTGTAGTGCCCCAAAAAGACACCGTTTTGGGGGTGCAAGGGGTTAAAAAAAAAGGCTAAAAGGCTATGTTTGGTGGAAAGCCGAGAAAAAAATTAAGAGCTACAATTTTGAATTCGTTTGAACATGTACGAAAACTTTATTTTTTTATCATTTTATTCTAAAGTGTTGTAATTAATTTTTGACTTTAGGGCTCTCATTAATTAGCCCTAAGAGAGTCGTAGAATCAAATATCTCTTAGGGATAACTAATGAGAGTCCTAGAGCCAAAAATTAATTATGACCCATTAGGATAAAATGATCAAGAAAATAAGATCTTCGCACCGGTTCAAACGGATTGAAAATTAGAGCAATTAATTTTCCAACCATCTTTAGGCAGTTTTTTTTTTCCAATATTGTATAGTTAGCGGGGTGTGTTAGGTTAGCGCCGGGGGTGCAGGGTCTGTCCATAGCCCTGACCCCAAATCTGCCAACATCGGGGCTCAAACCTCCACCTCTTGTATGGAGGGGAGGGTAAGAACCAACTGCACAAGGCAGCCGTTCTTAGAAAATTAAGTGCTTCAATTTTCAATCCGTTTAAACTGGTGTGAAATTCTTATTTCTCTGATCATTTTATTCTAAAGGGTCATAATTAATTTTTGACTATAGGACTCTCGTTGGTTAGCCCTAAGAGATATTTGGTTCTATGACAACTTTCTTAGGGCTAATTAACGAGAGCTCTAGAGTCAAAAATTAATTATGACCCTTTAGGATAAAATAAAAAAATAAAAAAGAAGATCTTCGCACCGGTTCAGACGGATTGAAAATTAGAGCACTTAATTCTTTTTGCTTGGCTTTCCACCCAATAGGGCCTTGCAGCCTTTTTTTTTTTTAAACCCCTTGCAGCCCCAAAACTGTGTCGTTTTGGGGCACTACAATCCCGTGGTGACCACAAGCCCCCCGAAACGGTTACTTTTAGAAAAAGTTAAGTGGAATGGACCTTAGTTGCCCTTATATAATTTTTGTAATGAAAATATAAAAAGAATATGGAGGATTTTCGGGGGCAAATCGGCAATTCCCCACACCTGGACAAGCTTACGATAGGGTATGGGGTGGGATATACAATCCCAATTCTAGGGGCTAACCAAACAACCAGAGGCGGACACAGGGGCCCGGGTCCCCGCAAATCTCCCAAATTATCGCAATATTTCTACTAAATTTTAGGTTTTGTATGTAAAAATTACGAAAAGGGTCCCCTCAAAATTGTATTATTGCTATATGAAGATGATATTTTGTTGTTAATTTACGAATACATGTGATACGGTCATCTCGCATCAAGAATCCTGCGTCCGCCACTACAAATACGGATAAGTTACGATACATATTGTATGACATGTGTTGTATGTGCGTGAGCAAAAGCAAAAGAGAAATCGCATTTTGAAAGTATTTCAAATTACGAAGACCGTGAATTAAAAACGAGACCATAGGAAAAAAAAAATTAAAAACAAAAAATAAGTCATGGTGGAAGTGGACCACTCTGAGATGATCATATATGTTGCCCCCCCCCCCCCCCGTTTGCGTGAAGAATACAAAAGCTAAAAATCACGTTGGAAAAATCCACCGCCCCATGAGAAGTTATTGGGTGTCAGGCAGGTACCATACATATGGTACCCTTTGGCGATCTCAATCGTATAAGCATGTTTTAGACGGTCCAAATTTTAGAGAGAGAATGGTAGAGTGAAGGAAGAGAGAAGAAATAAATCTGGACAGCTGGCGATTCCCAAAGGATACCGCCATGTGGTACCAACTCGGTACCCAAAAATTTCTCCCTCAATAGTGTCCCACAAAAGGGTCCCTTTTCTAATCTATATAATGTTCGTCCGAGTTTTTGAGTTAATAATTGAAATGTTATTTTCGTTAAAATATATTCTCAAATCTACAGTGTTACAACAAACTCATGGCCTCGGGAGACAGGCCAAGATTTTAGGGTAATATTAGATTCACGTGCAAGTTATTGTTTCTATTTGTCAATCCAAAGAGATCAATAACTAAATTAAAGGGTTAATTATAACGTAGATATATACTTGAGAGCCTTGTTCATAATATATCATCTACTCTCGAAAAAGAAAAAAAAACACTTGAAATTTCTCTGTATTTTAGGCAAATTGGGGCAATTTAAAACTGTTTTGTGAGGTCCAAATAGCAAAATTTGAGTGCAAACTATGAAATATCATTAAGAGAAATCAAAGTGAGTAGGGTCAAGTGACCGCACTTGTACCTTAGTCCCTCCGTCCAACCAAATGCGTCCCCTAATAGTAGTAATTCAAAACGAGGAGTTGAAGAGAAGGACCAAATTCCTTCTCTTGGGTGTGTGTGTGTGTGTGTTTTTTTTTTTTTTTTTTTTTTCAGAAAGGAAAAGTTTTTCATGATCAACCAGTTTTGCCTCTTGTGTCCATGTTCCCCGCCACAAACTGGGTGGAGCAATTACCCAATTTTTTTTACTGAAATTTTGTTCACCATCCTTAAAAGAGGATGAACATTACCCTTTCTCTTATTCTTTGAAATAGTGTGGACCCCACCACAAAGTGATGTCATGTTTACCATGCAATACACTTTTTGTTTGGTAAGCATGACATCACTTTGTAATGGGGTCCACACTATTTTAACCAATAGGAAGGAGGGTAATGTTCACCCTCTTAAGTGGAGGGTGAACAAAACTCAACTCAATTTTTTTTTAAAACCAAAATCAACCATATTTGGAAGGGAAAATTTTACAAATGGTCCCTCTAGTTTGCATGAATTCTCATTTTCGTCCCTCTAGTATCAATTGTGTTACTTTTAGCCCTATAATTTGCATTCTGTCTCAATTTCGTCCCTCTCACTTACGGCGTTAATGAAACAAACGGAATTGGAGGACAAAATTGACATTTCCCTCACAGAGGGACTAAATTGAGATTTCGTGCAAACTAGAGGGACTATTTCTACAATTTTGTTTTTTACTTTTGTTTTTGTAAATAAATTTAAAATACATCATATGTAATATATTATATATATCACAAAAAAATGAGAAAATTCGAAAAGCAACTCCTATGTTAAATGTCTTGGTATTGTAAATTTTTTTTTTCAATTGAATTTTCACTTTCGTTATTTTCTTTGTCACATGATTAAAAAGAAAAAAAAATTCAGTAGTATTTAGAAATCTAGTAATTGTGTTTAATTAAGCAATGAAACACTATTGAATATTAAGAGATTAAATACATTAAAATATGGGTATAAGTGTATTTATTTTGGGACTTACTCATAAGATCACTCATATAACAAATACGGATTTTGAACATTTTTTTATCGGGTGAAAAATAAGGAGATTATAAGAACATGATACAAAGACATTAGCTAAGGGGTTGATTTGTGCATTTTCTAATATTTTTGTAATTTGCAATGAAATATAAATTTTTTCAATATAGTTTGATTACCCAATAAACAATAATTCAGTTGTCCCTCTAGTTTATTGGGTAATCAAACTATATTGAAAAAATTGGGTAATCAAACTATATAGTTTGAATTATTATTTATTGGGTAATCAAACTTTATTGAAAATTTTTATATTTCATTACAAATTACAAAAATATTAGAAAATGCACAAATCAACCCCTGAGCTAATGTCTTTGTATCATGTTATTATAATCTCCTTATCTTTCACCCGATAAAAAAATGTTCAAAATCCGTATTTATTTGTTATATGAGTGATCTTGTGAGTAAGTCCCAAAATAAATACACTTATACCCATATTTTAATGTATTTGATCTCTTAATATTCAATAGTGTTTCATTGCTTAATTAAACACAATTACAAGATTTCTAAACACTACTGAAAAAAAATTTCTTTTTAATCATGTGACAAAGAAAATAACGAAAGTGAAAATTCAATTCAAAAAAAAAATACAATACCAAGACATTTAACATAGGGGTTGCTTTTCGAATTTTCTCATTTTTGTGTGATATATATAATATATTACATATGATGTATTTTAAATTTATTTACAAAAACAAAAGTAAAAAATAAAATTGTAGAAATAGTCCCTCTAGTTTGCACGAAATCTCAATTTAGTCCCTCTGTGAGGGAAATGTCAATTTTGTCCTCCAATTCCGTTTGTTTCATTAACGCCGTAAGCGAGAGTGACGGAATTGAGACAGAATGCAAATTATAGGGCTAAAAGTAACACAATTGATACTAGAGGGACGAAAATGAGAATTCATGCAAACTAGAGGGACCATTTGTAAAATTTTCCCTATTTGAAAGGCCTCTGGTTGTGTCTTTTACCGGCCCCCTCCTCCTTTATCTTTAGTGGGTGAGATAGAGTATAAGAGAGGGTTTATAAAGCATATCCAACCAGACCAACCCCAAGGGTGACAACAAGATGAGCGGTAAATTCAAACATCTAAAGTTTGAAACTTGGAAACCTCTTGCGGTCAGGTTGCAAGAGAAATTTCTTGTGAATCTTCTTCTAGCCTCGGTGTAGATGGCCTTCTTTTAACTGGACCGGAAAGGGGAATAGTCGAGGTGCGCTTAAGCTGGCCCGACACACCTAACCGTCAAACCACCAAAAAAAAAACCAAGATATTCTAAACCCCGAATTTTTTTTTGATCCGCCTAAACCCCGAATTCAAACCAACTCAAACCCGTTGGCCCAATTTTCCTTATTTTTGTCTGTATAACCCACCCAAACCCGTTCACATGACGGGTTTGGACTTACATTATAGCATCATTTCAGCCCACCCGAATTGAAAACCAGCAGACACCCCCATCCCCAAATAACCACAATCACAAGAGAAAAGGCCAAAAACAGAAACAAAGATAAGTGGGGGCCATTTCAACAGAAATCGTTACCAGCCTTACATTCCCATTCCCTCACCATCCCAACCCAATTTACCATATCCCACAAAAAAGAGAGGAAAAAAATGAAAGAACCAAACATTCCAAAAAACAATACAAAACCAGAGCCATGGTTGCAACAATATCACCACAACCAAGCTCACAGCTTCTCCACTTCAAAACCACCCACTCAACCTCTCTCCTCTCTCCCTTCCAAGTATCCGTATCCGACGCCAAGACACTCTGGTCATGTCCCACCACCACCGGCGGAAGCAGGAGGCGGCAAGTGGCAGCAGCCGCCGGTGGTGTAAGGTGCATGGCGGTAGGGGCAGCCCCGGAGGCGGAGACGAAGAAAAGGAGTAGGTTCGAGATTCAGACACTAACAGGTTGGCTGTTGAAACAAGAACAGCAAGGGGTTATAGATGCAGAGCTGACGATAGTGTTGTCGAGCATTTCAATGGCTTGTAAGCAGATTGGTTCGTTGGTGCAAAGGGCTAGCATTTCTAACCTGACTGGAGTACAGGGTGCTGTCAATGTCCAAGGGGAGGATCAGAAGAAGCTTGATGTTGTCTCCAATGAGGTTTATAGTCCATCTCTTCACTACCCCCTAACGTTGTCGTCTGTTTTTAGCTTGAGGAGCTATTATAGTGTTCGAAAAACTCGAATAATGACTAACCTCTTCATTTCAAAATGGGAGTTTAAACACCAAAACCTATCGATATTCCATAATGAACCACCCCCACCATCACCACTACTACGCGCCATAACTTAACACTATTTGGTTCATAACCTGTATTGGTTTGACATTTAGGTGCTCCCACAACACTTAGTTGAAAACAAAACCACATTTAGCCGTAAGTAAGCAACACAAAAATGCATCATTAAGACCGCTGCAATTAGCTGAACGTACGTTAACACCCCCCAAAAGATTGTTTGTACGCAGGCCTCCCGTTTATGATGTAAATTCACCTTTGTTGAACTTGTCTATAGTTTCACCTTCAATACCCAAGAATATATGGACCTATGATTTGGCACAATTATGCAGGTGTTCTCAAACTGTTTGAGGTCAAGCGGGAGGACAGGGATTATAGCATCAGAGGAAGAGGATGTCCCGGTGGCAGTGGAAGAGAGCTACTCAGGGAACTACATTGTGGTGTTTGACCCTCTTGATGGATCCTCCAACATCGATGCAGCTGTGTCCACTGGCTCAATCTTTGGAATTTACAGCCCGAATGACGAGTGCCTTGCTGATGTTGGTGATGAATCTGATGATGCCACAGTAAGTCTACACCTCCTATACACAACCTCAGAAAAAAAATGCAATGGAGGGTGCTTTGGTTTTCCTTCAAATTTGTCATAGATGCATTAGTGCATCTACTAAAGGAGTGTCATGGATATGGGTAAGACTTACACAAATTTTTATCTACAAACCTACCGATGCAGATGTGTGGGCAACCTTTCACAATCGGTGAGTCTCACAGTTGCAGGCTCATTTCTTGTGAGAGGTGTGTACAGACATGTGTTCGATAGGTGTGCACGTAAAGTATGGCAAGACCTATGACAGATTAAAAGATGATAGGACCACCATGGCACATGAGGAGACCCATATTGGGAAAAGAACTAATCTTAAAGTTGGTGATATGTAACAATCCTCCATTGAAAAGTTGGCCTATGTAGTTTGCGATGATTGCCTCCCATGAACATAATAAGGATTGATCATAATCAACGATGTAAGTTAGAGCTATAAACAAGCATAATAATGTCAAGTGGTGAGTTGTTTAATCTTGGGTTACTAAATTAACGAGTCTAAAAAATTGTTTAGGCTGGGCTTGTAAATTCACCCGTTTCCAAATCCGTTCAAGCTTAGCTTGTTCACCATTGAGTCCCACACAAGCGTACCTGGAGTAATTTATTTTTTGCACACAATGTACACTTTTAAGTTGACTTGTATACAGAATAAACCGATCCAAAATGAGCGTCTAACTGGTTAGAACACGAATCGAGGAGCTTGGCTTTGTTTCACAGCCTACCCTAGTGTTAGCATATACTAACTAATTGTCCTAACTGTTTGACCAAATGCCTGAATGCAGCTTGACAATGTGAAACAAAGGTGCATAGTCAATGTATGCCAACCAGGAAGCAATCTTCTAGCTGCTGGCTACTGCATGTACTCAAGCTCAGTCATCTTTGTGCTCTCCATAGGAAAAGGAGTGTTTGCATTCACCTTGGACCCCATGTATGGGGAATTTGTACTAACTCAGGAAAACATCCAGATACCGAAATCTGGCAAAATTTACTCTTTCAATGAAGGAAACTACCAGTTGTGGGACGATAAGCTGAAGAAGTACGTGGATGACCTAAAGGACCCTGGCCCTAGCGGCAAGCCCTATTCCGCTAGGTACATTGGTAGTTTGGTTGGAGATTTCCACCGGACTATGCTTTATGGTGGAATCTATGGGTACCCTAGAGACAAGAAGAGCAAGAATGGGAAGCTCAGGCTATTGTATGAGTGTGCACCGATGAGCTATTTGGCAGAGCAAGCTGGTGGCAAAGGATCGGATGGCCTTCAGAGAGTTCTTGACATCCAGCCAACTGAGGTGAGTATATGATTAATCGTATAAATCTAGAGATGACACAATTTTCCATGTGTATCAGCACAATTTCAGAAAGAGGTTATGTTCCTTTTGCAGATTCATCAGCGTGTTCCACTTTACATCGGAAGCGTGGAAGAAGTGGAAAAATTGGAGAAATATTTGGCATGATTCCAATGCCTATAGCAAGGAGAGTTTGATTTTGGATTTGAATATGTTTGGCAGCAGTTTCTCGAGAAATACATAAGTTTTCAGTTAGCTCTTGCCAAATTATCGTGAAATTATCATCAAGGTAAGGTAGAGCATAGTCTACTCCTTTTCAAAAAGAAACCTAATGTAATTGAAGTGTCATCAGATACAAGAAAGAGAAATCTCTAGTTCACACCCAGTCAATCATTTCGCAATCGAACAGATGTTCACATTGAACAGTCTATAATTCACGTGGCTGTTTTACCTAAAAGATTTGAAGTTTGAATGTCTTAAGTAGCCAAGCAACAACAAACAACATTGATAGAACATGACACATGGGAAGGAACATGAAATACGTATTCCACAACTTGTGTCAATACATCAGTATGACTAGATCATATTTTCTCCAGACCTTAATAAGTTCTGCAGATATAACTAGGACATCAAATAACAGAACTAAGAGATAATGGTAAGGTGATCAATTGAATGTTTGACTACAATCAATTTGACCTCTTAACATGTTAGAACATTAACCATCAGTTAAGAATCGGTACTTGGCAGTATGTACTGTACCAATACTGTGTCAGTCTAAGCGCAACGTTTACTGTAAAATCAGTCAGTTTTCTGATTTCCAGATCCCTTGTGGAGCTTCAACGATTTTTCACTGCAATTCAACAGAAAACCATTAATTTCATTCTTCAAATGGAACTAAAAGTTATAACAGTCATAAACTCAACTGCTTTACTTACTAGGGCTTAAAATCTTAATGCATTTTGTTGTGGACTTCACAGAAGTGACAGATTCTGGGCCTGTTTGTTCAAAAGAGCGAAGTGAGAACCACGTAAAATATACCTATCCAACTTTTATGCAACGACCAGATGATTTCTTTGTACTGTAACCGTAAATACATCATGCAAAAAAGGAATGCATTACCTTGTGTCTTCATGTCTTTCTCTGAAAGAATTTCTGTCACGGTGGATGAAAGCTCAGACACAACTTGATTAGCTCCCAAATCAACAGTGCACGGTTCATGCGGGGACCTTTCAATAAAACGTAATACCCAGTTATGAAAATTAAGTTGGATAGTATCAATCAGAAAGTCACATTGTGAAGGAAAAGAACTTACCCCGAGTGGGAGTTTGAAAAAGTATCCATAGCCGGCTGGCAAGAAAAGTCCCCGTCAAAATTGAAATCAACCAAGAGCTCACTGAGTGAGAAATCCCCACCCAAAAAATCCAAATTAGGCAAATCCAAGTCGAACATATCTCCTTCCTTGTCAGATTCAGATACGGAACTGCCATCACTATTTGGATTTGCTGAGTTCATTAGAGTGTTCGAACTGTCAAAGTCAAGCCTTCCTTTCACATGATCCCTCATGTTATGCCTTGGCTTGTCTGGTGAGGAAGTAGAAATGCAACGGTTCCTCTCTATCGAGTAGTAGGTTAAGTGTTTAACTGGGCTCACTCTGATTGTTTCCGAAGAGATAACAATGCAATCAGTAGAGATCGTTTGTGGGGGAGTAACATCGTTTCCTGAAGTAGCAGTGGAAGAATCTTCCGGTGGAGAAGCAGATTTATTCGTTTGAGAGGAAGTTGCAGGGAGCGGAGTCTTAGGAACAGACAGATTTGTTGGAGGGGACCCATTTTGCTGGTTGAACAAGCACTTGGCAACACTGGATCCTTGAACAGGTGAACCATCACGTACACGAGGTGATGATTGAGCTGCTGAGAAATGTGGAGCATTTTCTTGATTATTTACTGCATTGCTTGATTGTGAAATAGTTTTGGTACCTACAAGAATAATGGATTTTATTAAAACTTATAAGGATCAAAGATGAAAAGTAAATGCGAGGGTTGCTAAAGTTTAGTTGGTGACTTACCTTCGGTTGCGAGATGATTGGTAGTTAAGTGACCACGAGACCTCTTTGCAGTTATAGGGGCATCTGGAACATCGTTCGAACCCTTTCTCCTTTTTACAGAAGGTTGATTTGTAGTCGGTGTGCAGAAACTTGACGGATTAATTTGACTGACAGAGGGCCTTGATGTTGGCATCATTGCTGGGGTGCTGTACAGAGGCTGACCTGATAAAAGAAAAAAAAAAAGGGGAATAGAAGTCATTGCTCAAGAAGGTAAAAGAACACACATAATTCAGATGATTGCAATGGTTTATGATTAACGAGAAGGAAAGATTCAAAAAGGACAACCATTGGTCAATCATTTATTAATGAAAATTACTTGGATAAAAAGTCTCTCAGTATCCTATCCTTGTTTTGGCACACCAATGTTTAATTGGAACTTACAGTACATCCTAATACCAAGCTAAACCATGAACAAGCTTTTCACCGATTAGTTTAGCTCCTGTATTTAGATACTTCAAATTCCTCAAACTACAAGAATTATTAATTGCCATCTATGCAAATTTAAAGATCCAATTGAGAACTACAACCTAAACCATATCATCTTTGCAACAACTAATTCACCAAACCTGCTTTTAATCTGAATAGGGCTGCATATGTGATAGGGACTCCTTTGATCAGAAAGGTTTTCTTAGGCATTTTGTGTTACTTGGGATGCTATAGTATAGAATCATGAGGAGTGGACCAAATCCAATACAAAAAGGGAAGGAATTTGGCCATGACCAATGTAATATTGCAAGGTTTGAAAGGTCCACAGCCTAGGAATCAGGTCACAAACCCCTGGAATTTCGACATCTTAAGAAGTGGATACCACTTGGATACCTACCACAGACATCAGCTCAAATCTCAAAACTTGAGAACTAAAACAAGGTAGAAAGCAAACTAAGGTTCAACTTGTGCTTCAATGTACAGCAAAAGGTTAAAACTAAGCCTTCTCAGATTGAATGATCACAAGTTGGAGACCCATTTCTCGTTTAGCTTAAGCAATATTTAAAAACACAGATACACACCCACCCAATATAAAAGCATGTAAATATCAACCACTTTAAATAAGAGGAACACCCCTTTTGGCGTGAACAAAAGTTATGAAATCGGCTCACACTTTTCTTTCCCAAAAAAGTTGACAAACATTTTTACAATATAACGAATTTCCAATTTGACTTGGGACAAAAGAGAAAAAACACCCTATGCAATTGCTTGGGAAGTTATCAAACAGGTTTTGCCTTCTCCTCTTCTACAGCTTTCAACTGGTTCAAGCACACACATCGCGTAAGCCTCAAGGCCCTCAAATGCTAGCATAAGTACATGAGTACACAGATATACACATCGATAGATAGCCTGAAAAGATACCTGCAATCTGGGGAAGAAAGGCGACTGATTTTGCAGCAGCAGACGAAATCACAGACGGTGGTGGAGGGACAGTGCTGCCACTTGCATTGTAAACGTTCATCACATCTTGCAAGCCTCGCAGGAGCGTCTGCATCCGGAATTTCTCCTGCTCCAAACGGCACTTCTCTTGATCCAAAATCACTTTTTGTTCCTTCAAATCAATGTACTCATCCAATATATCGCTCAAACTCAACAAACTCTTTGGCGCCTACAAAAACCCAAGTAGTATCTTCATCTACACCCTCCAAAATACCAAGATTTTGAGAGATCTCAAACAAAAATAAGTGCAACAAAACACACACTTACAGAAATGGGGTAAAAGTCACATTGGGTAAACACACACTTAGAATGCTTTTTTCCTAGATGAACTTTTGTTATTTTTGCGTCTAATTTTTATGGATTAGTCGGAAAAATAATAAGTTATGACATAAAATTTTAAAAGTTCGTTAAATGAAAAAAATAACCCAAACAAATTTTTAGGATTATATTTTATCTTTAGTGAACTTTTTAAAGTTTTTTGTCATGATTTTTAACATTTTAGATTACTCTCATCAAGACGAATCAATAACCCCAAATACTTGATGCAAGACTTATGTTAAAAAAAATTCAGAAAAATAATCCGATAAAAAATTAGGCCAAACCCAACCGTAGATCTAAATCAAGTGCACAGACACATCCACTAGGGCTGCAAGGCAGCTCGTGGCTCGGCTCGTTAAGGCTCAACTCGTTTAGTAATTGAGCTGAGCTCGAGCTTGAGTTTTAGGATCATTTACTAAACGAGCCGAGCTCAACACTTGAGTTTTAGGCCCGACTCGGCTGAACACGTTTGCACCCCATGGACCACAAGCATACATCAAAAGGGTAAAAGATAAACACACATGGTTCTTAACTAAATCCACCAAAATACCAACATTTGGAGAGATTTGGCAAACATTTACGGGGAAGATGGAAGGTACCTCTTGAACGGGAGACTTGGAGATGAGATGAGAGGCCTCGTTGCGAAAAGTGGAGCGAGATTGGGAGTAGTTGTTGTCGGAGAGATATCGGTCGACGATGAAGGCGATCTGGACGGGTGTGACCTTCCCTTTGCCGTAGCTTTCTTGTTTTCTCGACTTCGATGACTGCCTACCCATCTCTCTCTCTCACTCTCTCTCTCTCTCTCTCAGGGCTTTTCTAGAGAGAGAAAGATGGACAGAGTATGATCTGGGAAGGGGGAGAGAGAGTGAAGGAGAAGGAGGGAGTTTAGAGAGAGAGAGAGAGAGAGTAGTGGAAAACGCGGGAGTGTTCGAAAATTTTGGAGGGGCCGGGGGGGACTTTAAGCGGTTTTATTTGGCGCTGTTTTTAATTGCAATTTTAAGCGGTAAAACGTAAAACGCGGAAATTGACGTAATTGGGCTTCCGCTTCCAAAGCCTGCAAGAGTTGTGTGGGACCCAGTACGTTCCCACTAAGGATTTTTTGGGGTTTTTTTTTTTTGGCTTATTTTTGTTTTGTCCTTGATCAAATTATTTGGGGGCGACTATTCGCAGCCCCGTATTTTCTCCCTTATCCCATTAAAAATTTTCAATTATCGAAATATGTTTCGACAGTTAGTTACCGAAATTGAGATATATTTTCAGCATCCAATTACCGAAATATATGTTTCTTGTGCATTTCCGACATGTAGTTACCGAAATATAATCTTATTTTCAACAGCTATTTACCGAAGTGTATGTTCGACAATTGTTCACTGAAGGTTGAACATATTTTCGACATGTAGTTACCGAAATATAATATTTGAAAATTTTTAACGGGCTATGGGAGAAAATACGGGGCTGCGAATAGTCGCCCCCAATTATTTTCGCGTTTGTTCGTTTTGCGACATACTTTTTCTCCCTATTAATTCGTATAGACTTTTTTGGGTTTTATCTTGGATATTTTTAAAAAATTTACTTTTTCGATCCTTCTTGTCGAGACGAATTAGTAGTGATAAAAAATTTGTTGCAAAATGAACAAACGCGAAAATAATTTGATTAAAGACAAAACAAACAAAACCCAAAAATCTCTTAGCGAAACTAAGCCTAAATATGTGCTCTTGTGTACGGACACGTGAATAGTTACGTGATGCTCTAGTGCGTTCCACGATCACAGAGTCATATGGATGTCTTGTAGAGCTCGTTGAGCATCAAGGGGAGATGTCCCAAAGACAACCTAACTAGTATAATTGGTTGTTGAATTTTTACCACCACCGATCTATTTCGACTTCGAGTTGTGTTTGCCTTGTTTCTATTTCGACTTCGACTTCAAGTTTTCAAAAGTTATTGAGAGTTGGTTAATTCTTTTACAACTTCTGAATCAAAGTACATTGTTAACAAAATATCAATTGACATGAACTCGCCTAATAATTGGCTCGACTGGAACTTGGTTAGTCCACAAGGGATTTCAGAGGCTATTCATAGCCCTAAATTCCAAACGCCCACGACGGGGTTGAACAAGTTGGCACACATTTTGCTGAAAGAAAGTGCTAAAAGAGTTGAGAAGAGCTCTACATTGATCATTTTCAGCTTATTTTAGTTGCATTTTCAGCTGGCACACATTCAAAACCAAAATAATTAAGAACTGACATGAGGAGTTTGAACAAACAGCCCATCAAGTGTGCAGAGACCAAATACACTATGGTTGAATCGAAATTCGACATTCATTTTTCGACTACAATTTCGTAGTAGAATTCAGATATGCAGAAGCAGCAGAAGCAGAACTATATTTCATCCCATAGATCAAAGACATGAGAGTGATGCTGATTGGTCTCAAATCTCACTACGAAACAACAATGAGAAAGAAGCACTTGATCATTACAGGAGCATAGAATGTCGGATTTCCACAAAAACCTGTTTACAGCTTTGACCGCTGATAGCTGTTTTTCTCGCCTCAACTTCCTCCTCCGTGAGATGAGAGAACCACCATACTTCTATGATCGATCAGGTAAACCAGTCTGTGTAGTCGGTTCCGCTGTTATATCTTCGATATCAGATTCGGGTAACAATCTGAACTTCAGAATCTGATGGAGGCGGGCCACTGGATTCACTTCCTTGGCTGGAGGTTGCTTCGGGTCTATTATGAATTTCCCCGAGAAAAGGTTAGCTTCAGATGGTCCAGTCTCTTCATGTACAACAGGAGCAGATTCTGCCAAAAAAAGGATCTTTCTTTAGCCATTATACAATTCTCATTACAGCACAACAAAACCATCAGACATGTGCGACTAAATCTGCGTAAAAAGTTCGTTAACTATTGGTAGAATCAATTTATTTGGCTTGCACAACAATTAGTTGATCCCAAAACAAATTGCACATAGCTCGTTGTTTCCAAATTGTGAAGGTCTTCATACTGTAACAAGCACGCTAGGCACTGTAGAACTAGAGACCAATCTTTGGTCGGCATGCAAATATGGCCGCCGAAGAACCGTAGCAGAGTGGCTTTTTACGAACAGCAACGATACATCGATGCAAAATATGATCTAGGAAAATGGGAAGCGGTTTTCCTAAACCCAGTTCCCTAATGATGTCAAAACCAAAAACACTCCAATACTAAATATCATACCGTAAAATGTGAAGCACGTCAATGCTTTGAATGTGAAGCATTGAAGATACCCATCCTATAGGGAAATAAACCAATGGACCCACCAAGACAGGTTGGCCAGTTCTCTCATAGCACATAAACCCGTAAAGAAGACAAGGCTATATCCAAAACATAAGTCCAATAAAAACAAGATATTATGGTGCATGCTAAGAAGGACAATGAGACAAATAAAATTTTAACCACATTCATCACGTTGTGAAATCTAGTCTTGCCTATGCAACATAGACAAGGGTCTTGTTTAATGAGTGGTGAGGGTACCCTTATAACAAAATCGTGAGATAAACTCTCCCTCCCTCCCTAAAAGCTGCATTTATCTCTTTGATAGCAGAGTTATGGCTTCGCCTTATGGTTGAGTGACCTTATGAAGAGAAAAATAGCTAAGCAAAAATAAAGTGCTGGCATAGTAGGAAAAGAATGTGACTCACCGCCTTCAGTGAAAACAAAGCATGTTCCAATTGTTTCTTCATATTCCCCAATCTGTGAGATCAATAAAGGGAAGTAAATTGTAATGCTCAAGCTAATCCCTCACAACCTACTAAGATCAAATAAAAGAAAAGGGAAATAAATATCTACCCGATCAGAAAATTAACCATTGAACTATTTCTAATCAAGTGACAAATCAAGTTCCCTTGGGGGTACAACAGATTGCCAAGTAAAAAGTGAACTGAGCGGCCTCCTGAGGTCTCAGTGCAAGGTGACAAGGTGAGGACAAGGGTTTCAACAAAGCGATGCAAATGCAGAAGGCATCTCTTGAATCAAATAACATACACAAAATCTCCAATGATTACAAGAAAAATGATTTATCTAACAATCCAACCACTATCTAAACATGAAATATCCAACAAAACCCAGATGCCAATATCCAGCAAAAAACAAAACATGCAACCAAACGCAACATTCCAAATGCCAATATACAATCACCTATTGACATGGTTTGAATGTGAGAGAATGTTAACAACAATGTAAGGTGCGTTAGATACTTAGTATGGACTAGAAAGTCAAAAAAAAAAAAAAAGAAGGGCCGTATGTAAACAATCCTGGGGTGACGTGGCTGATACTTGTCTCAGTCAGTCTTTCTATTTGTTTCAGAATCGAGTATCCAAGGTATGGTTACACAGTTAGAATTCATCTTTAGAGCAATGATACATTGGGTTAGATAGTACGGACTAGAAAGTCAGAAATGTAGTCTAGGTGGAATGAATCCACAGTACGTTGTTAGAGGAAGGATTCAAAACGCAACGAATAGCAATTCTTACAAAACCTTTCCAAGCTTTTGACTCACCAACTTTACTTTATTGTCGATAACCAAAATTGGATTTAAGGTGTCAAGACCCTGCATTAGGAAACAAGATGACAACGCAAGGTAAAAATTCTCAAACAGAACAGAACATTATAATAGATAAAAGTGCACTGGCAAGTGACTGTTATCCTTTGAATAATTGTTGGTCATTAAGTCTTCAAAAAAAACAGGAAAAAAAAAACATACGTTATGGACATACAGATAGAACATATGGTGCATTTGGTGGAATATGGACTTGCCCAGAAACCCCATCTAAATCAAGCAATACATACTTTTCTTCATCCTCCACCTGATCATGGGACGAAGAAATAGCGGCCATTACCTGTACAAGCGAACAACTAAGGGCAAGAAGAAAAGAAAATCTAAAGGCAAGAATGTGAAGCCAAAATTTGAGTAAAACAGATTTTGGAAACTAAGAAATTTTGTAGAATGACCTATGTTACACACTACCCACGAAATAAAGGAAGTTCAAAACTATGAGTCAATGAAGCTGGGTATTACATTTTAACTGCTTTACCGGCTCGGCGGCTCCTAATTCATGAGACCCATTACTAAGTAAAGTCAGAGAATGAGGTGGAACAAACTGCTCCTGACATCACTGACAATAGCCAATACAGACTTCTCATTACTAATTAGGAGAAGGCTTAACATAGAAGTGTTCAACTGATCATCAAGACTCATACCTTCCACCACACAACTTCTTAAGCAATATGGTGAAGTCCTTTTTATCCAGCCACCATTCAGCATGGTGCTCTGACATACTGGCACGGTGGCACCCCAAAGAGCAGCAATATGAATATGTGACAGCATTATCCCCATTGAACTATTGAGTTTGTGTGGTCTTATTTGTCCCAGTCCCACCACTAAGGATTACAGACAGGTTATAACGCATAAATATTCTCGGAATCATTTACATTATCTTCAATCCCATATCACTAGTAATGGCATGATTGAGCGGTTTCTTAGGTACATCATCAGTCCGATGAAAGAGAAAAAGAAAAAAACAAAATCCTTCTATCGCAAAAATAAGAAATGCACTAAAGAACAACAAAAAGAAGGCAACAAAAGATGGAAAAAGATGGAAAGAACATCAGATGTAAAAGAAAATATATCCAGTGCACCTCGTGCAAAGATCAGATAAAACTTACATACAACGAAAAATCATATTAGTAACTATTACCTAATTACGTAGTATAAAACCAAAGTCAAAAACAAAATCTACAGAAAATAGAGAGGAAACTAAGTATCTTTTAAGGGGTGGGTGAGGTTGGAGGCAAAAGCATCTCAGAGTCAAACATCCCCATAGTTTTCTTCATCAGCAATCAAAGTGCAAGGATAACGAAAGGAAGTTACTCATCATGGATGCTTGCAATAATCCATAAACTCTGTGGTGCAGTAATAAAGAGTGAAAGAACGCCATAATAGTTTGAAACTATGAGCAGAAAACCAAAAAGAATTCTGATCAGAAGCTCCAACCAAAGATGGGACAGCAGTACACCAAACTCCTCTTCAAAAGAACTGACTGCAAAAAACAAATAAACATTACAAAATTCATGACACTAGACCTTCCTACGAATGCCAGCGCGTCGGCTTTCGAGTGGAAACTCCGCTACGCTTCTTTAGCTCTATTAATTAGCACGAAAACGAAAGAAGGAAGATGGCAGAGCCAAACCTGCAGAGCGCATCAATTAACAAGAAAATGAAAGAAGGAAGATGGCAGCTCGAAAATCTGGAGTCAAATACATGTTCAAAAGAAAAGAGAGCCAACAAAGTTCGACTCCAAATGAGAAAACTTTACATCAACTTACTCCTGAGCCCCGATCATAAAGATACCTTATCATAGTTGTGTTTGGCACCAAAGTTTTATGTCTTGATTGGGATTTGAAAGCCATTTTATAAAAGTGAGCTAAGGCCTAAGATGATCTCCAATTCCAATTCAACGGCTAGATTCCACCATACGGCAATGCCAAAAAAATAATTTAAGGTATTTAGATTGCTGGATACAATGAAACTATCCCATCCTTGACACCCAGGGCTGGTCCCGGGGTAAGCCCCGCAAGCCCTCGGGCTTGGGCAACCCCCCAGGCTGGGGCAACCCAAAAATAATAATAATAAAGCTAGATATAAATATAAAAGTGTTTTCTATACTAGTGCAAGGCAGTTCCGTGGTGTTGCTGGTCTCTACAAGTTGTGTAAGTTCCGGGTGCAGCAAGTTCGATTCCCAGGTGGCCCTCCAACCTCTATTTCCTTTGTTACTTCCTTTTGTTTTCTTTCCGATTCACAATAATATGAAAATTATCTTTATTTCTCCATTTTTGTTCTACCTCTTTTTATTTTCCTCTCAATCCACAATATTGCCGAAAATAAATTACTTTGTTGGAAATTTTCGATTTAACAAACACAAGAGTGATGTATAAGTGATATGTTCTTACATTTGATCAAAAAAAAGTTATAGTTGAAATAAATCGAGCGAGCTAACACAATTTTTATTTTTACCTTCGAACTACCATTTCATAAGAGAGATTGACTATGATTTCAATTGAAAATGAGGCACCGTTCCACTAAGAGCATTTTTGGAGTGCTTTTTTTTAAAAACTTTTTATACTTTTTGAGATAGGTCATTCTCCTTGCATATATCAACTAAAAAGTCTAAAAAGCCACACACAAAAAAAGTTAGCGGAACAGGCCCCGAGTTCTTGGATAAGTAAAATACGATGATTCAATTAAAAGTTTTGCTTCAAAAAATGCAAAGAGAAGTTGTTTTCTTTGAATCAGATCATGCTAAACATAAAGCACTATAACCAAGGTTATTTTTTTTGGGTAATTAACCCATTTTGAATTTTTTTTGAACTTGTATGTTTTTTTATATTTTGTATGACATAATAGTAAGTGGACAACAAAGCATAAGATTGGGCTAAGGCAACCCAAATGTCAGGGCTGACACTGTTGACACCAATGAATACTGACCACATTATTCAAAAAGACATTAGTGTGCGTGAAACAAGGATCTCAGAACAATACAACCATCTACAATCACTCCGGACAACCACTGCCCAGTGCAGTTGGTTTGTCATATCTCCCCTAAGGGGGAGGTCCTGGGTTCGACTCCTGCTGGAGCAACACCCTTGGGGTCCCAAGCTATGGATAGCTTATGGACTCCGTGCTAATTCTAACACCCCCTACTAATCCCCGCTGATGTATGACGATTGAAAAAAAAAAAAAAAAAATCACTCCGAGGGAATTACAAATAGATTACGCAATCCTTATTGAACAGTGAACACCATTGTCCACGCTTTGTTTGTGAAACAGGAAACACTTTGATGGTGTAACCAAACGTTTCTTCTTTCAGTGTCCCGTTTCCCGCGCAAGGAGCACCACACACAAGTGGATCGAAAACAAAGAAAATGAAGGGTACAATATAGGTACACTTAGCCCCCAAAAAAGCTGCAGTTTCTTTCCATCAACAGATAGTGAGACTACCAAATAAATTCAACTACTTCACAAACCTAAAGAATGATCATCTTCCAAAGTGAATCCAACAAACCAGACAAGACAGAAAAGAAATTGGAAATAGTAACCCCATGTGGGTCAAAAGGGATCCCTTACTTCAGATTATATAGTTAAAACAAGTCTCTTGGCTCGTTAAATCTTCCAATCAACTACAAGTGGCTTCTTTGAACACTCCCATAAGGGAAACGAGTATTCATCCAGAGACCCAATTATTCCCACTAACTAATCGGTGATTTTCTCAACCACAATCAAATCGCAACTTTTTGCATGAGAAAAATCATACCCGCGTTTAGTCTTGAATTGCTCCTCGCATGTGCACAAACAAAATCAGAGAGAGAGAGAGAGAGGGACTTACTTGAGCTGTGGAGGTTGAAGGGTTTGTGTTGAGCTACTATTTTCCTGTCGCAAAGTAGTCCAGGGTGTCTCCCGGTGGTTTTTATGTACGCTTTCTATAGGGTCTCTGGGTCTGAGTTCAGTCCGGGGTTTGGGATTGGATCCGGTCAATTTGGCTTCGGATAAGTTCGGTCCATTTAGTGCATTCGAGCGTTCAAAAGTATTTTGGATGGCTTAGATTTTAAAGTCGGATGCACTAAATGGACCAAATTGGTCCGAAGCGAATTGAGGGGATCCAACCCCGGTTTGGACAGGTAAATTGAAACATGATTCTCTGTCGTGCCTTACGTGTAATCATGGTCATCCAAAAGTGTTATCAAAGTTTTAAATTGGATCCAGATTCAATATCCAATCCATGTTTTGGAACGAAGGAGAACCATCCAATGGCAGTTTTTTTTTTTTTTTTGGCCAAACTTTAGGAGATGTAATTAGATGTTAGTGTTAGGGGGAGGGTGGGACTTGAACCCCACACCTTATGCATAGGGGCAAAGAGTCATGCCAACTAGATTGGCGCCCCACTTGCAATGGTAGATTCAATGGTTCGGATTTTTTCATAAACTCTTGCCAATAAAAGTTTAAAAATACATCCAAAACATTGATTGCAACAAATGAACGGTCCCGATCAGAACTGTCTCCTCCAGTCCAAAACACAGAATGGAGAGGATCCATTTCCTTCTAAATTTGTAGAAAGAACATTTATGAGAAGAATATATATTCTTTATGAGGATTTTTTTTAAAATCCGAATCATTGATGGTTTAATGAATGATTGAAATGTAACTGCAGAGGCTCTCTGCACTGCAAAGAAGCCCGGTACGATAAAACCTTGTGGCCTTGTTAGCCCAAGTTATGTTTTGAAAAATAACTTCTTATGCAAGGACTATGAAGTTAAACATTTTTCATCATTCTCATGGATCTTGGTGGACCCAAAATAGCCCAAAACTGGATCAAACAAAACCCACCCACATCGGAGCAGTCAGCAGTGGAACCGAGCTCATATCCTTCTAGAGAAGCTTGTGGGACTGAAGAGTGAAGGGTACAGCTTCAGTGATGGGACCAGGGGGTCTAGTGGCGGCGGCCGCCACGACAAGATTTTTAGAAAATGCAATTATTATATGTAAAAAAAAAAAATTATACCCAACTTATATAGTCTCGCCACCACTAGATTTTTTTCCTTATTTTTTTGTTATATACTAGTCCTAAATCTTCTTTTTTTCAAGCAAGGAGACCAAAAAAATATCCCAAAACTAAATTCAAAGGGCCAAAGTGAAAGTAATATAAAAAATGAGGTGTAATTAAGAAAAAAAAAAACTTTACAACTCAACCTAAAATATTAAATAAGTTAACCTAAATTAATAGGAGTAGACGGCAGTAGTGCTATAACCTAAATAGAATTACTCTTGACTGCAGCAGTGCTATAGTAGGATTCATTTTCTACCTACGATTCTTGGTTCCAAATTTCCGACGCCGGTGGTGGACTTCTGATTTCTCTTGTTTAGAGCAGCGGTGGAGTTCCGATTTCCGAAACATTACAAAACCATTTATTGTTTGGCGTTTTGTGTGGATTTCACAAACTTCATTGGAAAAAGGTTAGTCTTCTTCAATTTTTTAATATTCAATTAAAGTTAGAGAAATTATTGAATGTTTTGAATACCTTGAGTTTGTCTTGAGCAATAGATGGTATTTGCACTTAAAAAAGTATAACAATTTATTAATTTGTGTAAACTAATGTGGTAGGTAATCATGGTCAAGAAAACAATTGACTCATTCTTTAAGAAAAGAAGTGTTGAACAAAGTGTTGAGCACAATACAATTGCAGAACCTTTAGAAAGTGCAATTGAAACTTCAACAATTGAACCAGAAACTCGTCCTCTCAAAACTCCTAGAGTTGAAGTGAAAGAATTTGATTCGTCTTCTTTAATAAGGGATCCGGGTTTAAGACGACCAATAAGAGATTATCCAACTTCCGAACGTGATGAGGTCCGACGAGCTTATCTAACGTTTGGACCATATCAACCAGAATTTCCGAAAGACCAATATCCTAAAGATGGCAATGGTCGCCGCTTTCTACCTTCAAAGTTGAAGACATTTGCAAGCTTGCTGAGAAATATTATCCTTCTGATTTCACAGAGCAAGAGAAACTACACTTGAGATTTCAGTTGCAAAATTATGAGCTCGATATTTTCAAGCATCCGGAGTTTCAAAATCTAACAACCATTTCAGAGTTATGTCAAGTGCTAAATAAGACAAGAAAGTCTGCAATTTATCCTCTTATTGATAAATTGATTCGTCTTATATTGACTTTGCCTGTTTCAACAGCAACGACAGAGCGTGCATTTTCAGCTATGAAACTTGTGAAGACTAGATTGCGCAATAGAATGGAGGATGATTTTCTGGCAAGTTTATTGATCACATACATTGAGAAGGACATAGCTAGAAGTTTTGACGCCGATTCTATTATTGATGCTTTTAATGACATGAAAGAGCGTCGAGCACAATTCAATATGTCTCACTTTAGTAGATAGCTTAAATTAAAGTTGGTCTTTTTTTGTACTCCATGTGCAAAAGACAAACATCATTTATTATACTTTTTATTATGTTATGTTAATTTTTTCTAGAGTCGATGATTTTTAATATTGTAATACCTCATTTTATATTTTTAGTATACATTTCGCCACTGCTAGGGTAAAATCCTGGTTCCGTCCCTGTACAGCTTGTTCATACACGTTCGTCCAAATCCCTTCTTCATGATTTGATCCGTTCATATTTTAGGGTTCGTCCAATACAACAATGTTCAAGCGAAAATTCATGTTCGCATTTTATTCGAGAAACTGCAAACTATGAACGTGCAAATTATTGAGGAGTTCAAGTGAGCCCCTAATGAACAAAGTGCACCTTGCAGTCCCATTTTGGGAGTAGTGCTGAAAAGCTCTCAAAACCAAAACGGCCTCACCCTCACCCACTCTTGTCAAACTGCACTATGCCATGTTTGGCTTTTTATTCACTAGTTACCAGAAGAGTTGATCTTAAAAAAATGTAGAACTGGAAGATTGTTTGGAACGAGTCCAGCTCCTCTCCCATCCCATCCCTATCAAAATTTGAGCAACAGCTTTGTGATTTTGTTAACTCTCTGTCGATCACTCGGTTGCCACAAAGGATCAGCATGTTATTATGGCGAATATGAAACCGGTTTTTCTGTTCTTTCATGATCTGAATCAAGCATTGCATTCAAATGTGTAATCAAGCCTAGTTTAACAACTGACTTTCGACCCAAAAAAACAAAAAACAAAAAGAGAATGGAATAATGAATTAATTGAGAACTTTGATCCTGTGCACATAATCAATAATTCTATACCTTCTCTGCTTCCCCATATAAACCCATTCTCTACACAAATACTGAAACTTGCATCTGGGAAAAAAACCTCTAAAGCTCAGCTTGGGAAAAAAGGCAGGACTGTTCAATCGCTTTTTTCAGAATCGCTTCGTGTAGAATACTTTTCCCGGGTTTTTTTTGGAGGACTTTTGAGGAAAATACCGCGTTTTTTGCCTCAGAAAATAAGCCCAAATGGAAACGATGAGCATTTTTTGTTTGGAAAACTAGTGTAAGAAAAGTATTCTAAGAACCGATTCTGCAAAGCATAACCGAACGCAACCGGCACGGTGCCATTCCTTATGAAAAACCCATGTTAGCTGGCTTTGAAGCAATGGGTTTCATGCACTTTACAAGGGGAAGCCAGTATGTATTTCTACCTAGGAAAAAAGAGTAAAGAGAAAACTAAAACCCTATCTTTGTGCAGATGCCTTTAGATTCGGTCTCCGATCGAGTCCAAGGCTGCTGATGTGCTCCTGAGATCTGTTGCAAACACAACCAGGGTAAGGGTTTGCATAAAAGTTTTCCTCCTGCTTAGTTGATTCTCCTGGCAATCTAAAATACGGTGCTCCAAGCCTATCAGAGTGCAGTCTCTTAACATTTGATGAGAACTTTTCCCAAGAAATTGCACCCTCATCCAATTGATCAATCAATCTCACAAAATTCTCCCTGCAATTGGAAAATGGTTCACATTTTGATGATCCTCCTGGTGATTTAGGAAGAAAAGGAAAAACAAAATAGCCAAAAATTCTCGCGAGAAACGTGAGTGCTGCTATCTTTCATGGAATTTTCTAGAGTTTGAAGTACTTTGCTGGACATTCGGACACTTAAAAAGGGCGTGAAATACGTTTTTTTCACGCGTCGGCTAGGGTATTTTAGTTGACATATGACAGTTGCATGAATTCGACACTTACACCCGATACTCGAGCTTTAGTTCATGAAATGTAGGCTGACAACATTCGTTTTATGTTCTGTGCTTCTAGCATTACTGAGAGTGTATTGACAGCTTGAGAGAACGCACCTGTCAGGGTTAATAGTCTTTCGAAACCCTTCAAACCTCCGGTGCCCTTGCACCGCCTTCGCCATATTCCCATCGTAGGTGTAAACAAACACGTCACTTTCCAATGCTACAATGTAGTCCAAGGCGGCAAGACGATTCTGAAACTGCTTAAAAAGCTCCAGCTCTTCTTCGGTTGCAAGAGTCGAATGAGAGAAAACGTTTGGGAATTCAGAGCGGAATGCGGTCATGCTGCTACCGCCATAAATTTCCCCAGCGACTATGTAGATGGTGGTGGTTGAAGGGTACCCCATGGCCTTGAGGAATATGGCTGCCTCCCTTGGGGACATTGGGCATCCCCCTTCGAGCCGCCTTGCTTTGCTGTCTATCTCCTTTTCTTTCCAATGCTTGACCTTGTGCCTCATAGAACGAAGGTTCCCAGCCTCTTCTGCTGTTAGGTTGTGGCTGCAGCCGGTGAATGCAAGCATATCTTTCTCATACCTACAAGAAAAACACCGGTTTATCAGTTGCTCCTCGGCTATAAACTACAAAACAATGACACTCCATTTCTAGTTGTTGAAGTATCGAATATCGACACGGATACGAAACAGACATGCCAAGATAAAATGTCTCGTTTTCTATTAGGAAACTGACCTTAAATTGTTTGATCTATTTTTCCTTTTTTTTGAACGGCACATTGTGTGACCTATTAAATTATAGGAACAACCCAACTGTGATATCAGTTTTGAAAACCACATTTTCTAAGACAAGTTTGTTTGTACAACATTACTCTTGTCGTTCCTAATACATTGGCCGACACGTTAAGAACACATACCAAGCATGTCTGGTGTTTAGGTATGTCGAAAAACAACGCTGATTTTATACATGCTCGTTCATAGAGGTCTACTTCTAAAGAAAGGTATAGTTTGTTGACAAGGTTGCAAATTTCCGAGGTCCCCTAGGATACGATAATGAAGTTGAAATGGCCGAGATTCTTCTATGTTGCATCGCTGTTAGAGTGTTGCTCTCTAGTCCGCGCTGAATGAGTGATGTATAGACTATGCTTCAAAAGAGATTTACGATATTGAGATGATACTTTTAGTGTGTTGCATCACCTATTTATCCATATACACAGCAAGCAAAATCACATATTGTGGTATTACTGTCATGACTATATCTTGGATCACTTGAAAATAACAGTTCTTCATATCTGTATTCATGTCGTGCCCATGTTTTGTTTTAGTGAACTATGTACCTTAAATGGAGGGCGACATACGGCTCACTGTTATTCCTAAGCCTATCCACGAGCGTGCGCCCAAGCTCCTCAATCTCTTCGGTGTATCGTAGCGCCTTGTAATTGGCTCGACACCTAAGCTTTTGTATAGAACTCGCGAGGCCATTGTTAGCAAGTCGTGAATCAGTATGCGTAAACTTGATCACCTTGTGCTTTTTCAACAACTGAACCATGTCTCCTCTGTAGTAACTAGCCTGCATGTTATGAAGCATACTAAGACAAAGTTTCATTTAACTAAAATCATGCCAACAATAACAGCAAATGCTACCTGATGTAGGACAAAAACTGAGAGTTTTTGTATTTTATTTTTATTGTTTTAGAATAAGATTTTGACTAGGAATATTTTCGTTTAGATTAGAATTACTAACTTTCCGTATTCGGTTTGATTTTGATATCTACCTATATTAGGATTCTTGGTCTACAAGAATTAGGATTTTATTTTAATTAATTAGGAAATATCTTTTATTTAATGCCGCTTGTTTTGGCATGATTTATTATTTCTTTTTCAGTAGGATTTCTAGGGTTAGGGTCTTATAAAAAGGACTGTAACATATTCATTTATTTAACTTTTAAACTTTTTATCAATAATATTCAGACTTTGTCTCTTTCTCTCGTGGACTCGAGTTTATCATTCGTTCGATTAGTACGCAACTAATCTCTTTGTTAATTCCGCTGCGTCACTACCATACAAAACGCAAGATGTACAAGAACATCGTTATGTTCGGTGTACCTAGTTTTTTCCGAATATCTGTGTACCTTAGACCAGGAAATGGGTGCCTTAGAAGCAGGCTTGATTGCTGCGTGGCTTGGTGGCAAGGATTCGACTATGTCGATATCGTCTTTCAAAACTTTAATGAAGTGCCTCCAATCGAAAATGTCCTTAAAATCACTGAATAAGAGAACTGGAAATTATTGAAATATCATAATAATTTGTTGTGAAAAGAAAGAAGAAAAAAAAAAAACAATTTTAGTTGACAAGGGCAGGGGAAAGTACCTTGGATCTGTCCAAAAGGACTCATGATCAAGAGATGGAAGGACCAAAGTGGCATTCATGATCTTTGCCACAGCAACCATATCACATATCTGAAAATGAATCAGCACAAAGAATTTGGCAAAGAGACAACTTTATAAAAATAATTTTTGTACAAAATGAAAGAACAATAATTCTGTAGATCCATAAAGTATAATCTATGTACCAAATTCATGTCTGACCCACATAACACTTTCTGAGCATTTTTTTTTAACAATTATTTTTGGATACTAAAGAGAAAAGAACTTTGTCAAAGACGTTTTACCGGTGGAGCACCACTTTTGCCACATATTTGGTCGACTTTGGCAGTCTAAATGGCTCATTGGTGGACTCGCTCTAGAGTGAATGATTCTAGAACGAGGCGGCATTTTGTGGTGTTTTTTTACTTCACCCAAACTGTTTACATTTGGGATATGAATTTCTGATTCAAAACTAAGTTGTTAAGTCATTTTCCAACTTTATATGCTTGGAATTAAATAAATATGTTTTTTTCCTTTGGGGAAAAAAATAATAATAAATAAAATGTTGGCTTAGGCAATATTGAAGCTTACCCCTGTTCTCATTTGATTCAATCCACCATTGGCATGAACTAAAATATAACCATTTGTTGCAGAGCTCGCCCCTAATAAAAGAGTTTTCAAAATGTGAATTAGTCAAACAACTCTGAATTGCAAGAAAACAGGGGAAATGTGAGAAGTGGAACCATACTGATTTGACTCCTTGGCCGAGCAATGCATTGGTAAAGGCTATCACTGTTTGGTTTCATCCATATTTCCGGTGTCTGCAAGCAAAACAAAAAGTTAAACATAATTGCCAAAAACAAAAACAAAGAAAAGAAGAGAGAGAATTATTACAAGAGAGCTCTCACGCTGTCTCTTGTGCGACGCAAAATGAGACCTACCACAGCTTCATTTGACAACTCAACCCGTTAATTTCATAAGTTTTGATATGTTTTTTGTCCATGACAAGTCTCAAGTTGATTAGACATCGGTAAACGCTTGGCCGGATTATATTCAACAGAAGAGGAAAGAATCATTAATTACGGGTCATAATTGATTTTTAATGTGGACCATTGATTGATGAGATCGGCGGCTGTGTGTCGCTCTACACGGGAGTGCACTACAGCACCCCTGGATCCATGACTATATACCCTTCATTTCACTTGTGGCAAATATCAAGATTTCCAAATTAAAATAGCTGGTTGGGATAGTCAAATGAAATCATGATGAAATCGTGAGATGAAAGGATCTTTACGTTGGTGGTCTGAGTTGTTATACCAAGAGGTCCGAGACTTTTACTTTGATCTCTCTCTATGAATGTAATCTCCAACCTAATTCATGATCTTGATCTTGACAATATAATGCATGCGACTCCCCTGATAATTAATTTTGTGGGCAGTCCGGTATTTTTCACGACTACACCCTCGGTGCAAGGAATTACTAGGTTCAATTCGATAGCAATTAAAATCAGGGGAATCCAAGCAAAACTCATTCAATCCGAGGACCAATAATGCAATTTTCCCAATAGGAAAAAAGGAGGAGGTTCTCTTGAACTCAACTTAAACCTGAAAATTTTGTCCTTATTTGATTTTTTTTCGCATTTGTTAAATTTGTACCAAATTTTTGTGGATTATTGGTTCATCTCGACGAAAGGAATCGGAAAAGTAAATTTTGGCACTTTTACTTAAAAAACAAAAATGTCATTTTTGTCCTAAAAAGTGGTTATTTCTCAAAATACTTGGGTAAAAGTAAAAAAAGTTTATTTTTCCGATTCCTCTCGTCGAGACGAATCAATAACCCCCAAAGTTTGACGCAAAACTAACAAATGCGGAAAAAAATCAAATAAGGACAATTTCCAGATTTAAGTTAAGTCTAAGAGAACGCAGTAAAAAGCTAATAGCGACCAGGAATATTTGGCAGCATATTTATATCATTATCAAGGGGTTCGATCTCCTTTGTTCCGAAAATCCTGTGCCTTTGTGCCGATGAGTTTCTCGACTCCAACGACGAAAAATCCCTCGGCACGGAGGAACTGGGTTTTTTGGATCCTGAATCCATTAGCAGCCCATGAGAATGTATTGACAACTGGAGGAAGTAATTGACAATTCCAAAGTTTGAATTCTTGTTCCACTAATGAAATGGGAATTATTAGTAAGACGACTTGGAAACTTAACAATCAAAGTGGCGAATGGAGGAAACACGAACTCATATTCCGCATGCTTCTCGGTGCGAAAGTCAAAGTTGAAGTGCACCAAAAGTTTCTAATGGAAAAAAACAAATAGCTCTACGTGTCGGAAACGGGTAGGAAGGTACGTAAGCCACATCGACTCCATACATATGATCGGACACCCTTTGTTTTGGAATGATTTTCTTAACTTAACTCTAAATACTAAACCACAAATTGAACGAATCAATCGAGCACTAACAGACATGGTATTTAATTGGACTGATTTTTTACGGGACATGGACCCTCCACGCCGAAGCCGACACGTAATCGGATTGTGGAAAAAGTAATGCCCGAAACCAAACCAAAAAATGATTTGGAAAGGCAACCTTCCAACGCGGGTTGACTTGCCAAACTTAAAAGGTTTAAAAACAACACACGTTTTTGCCGCCTCCTGCTGTCAACTTGTCGGTCCCAAAAGCAAAAAACAATTTCCAAATGGAAATTGATATTAGCACTTCAAAAATTGATGGAGACACCCAAAAAAAAAAGGAAAGTGGTTTTGGAATTACACTAATATTGGAGTGGCTCCATCAATTTTTGGAGTGCCAATATCAGTTTCCTTTCCAAATCCAACAGAACTAAAAAGAATTTCAAGAGCTTTTTAGATTATTTGTTTCAACAAATTAAAATAAGTTTATAAAAGTGTTTGTTATAGCTTGATTTTTCATGAGTTGTAAAAAAAAAAGTATAACATGTTTGCTTGAATAAGCTGTCAAATAGCTTTTTATTACAAAAAACATCTGGATTGTCCTTAAAATTTGAGTTAAGAATAATTTATTTATTTTAGGATTATTTTGTCCATTCATTTTATAACAATTTAAAATAAGCAAAAGAGCTTTAAATTGGAGCTTAAAATAAAAGCCAAATAAGTGATTATTCAAATTTGGTAACAAATACTCTTCATTGGCTTTTTCTAAAAAAAAAAAAAGCTAATTAAATTAAATTATAAGTGCTAGCAAACGAGGTCGAGCTGTTTGGTCGTAAGAATTCTATGTATCCACAAAATCTCCGATCCTCTGTTTGGTTGACGAGAAAACGGAAGAATGTGACATATTCCAGTTGTCACCTACCACTAGAAGATTATTAGTAGATTACATAATCATCACTTGTAGTACTAATTTTATTGGTTATTTTTGGTCAAAAAAATATTCAAGTTTCATTCACTGGCCACTGGATAATTTCAAACAAACTTAAAACTCCCACTAACATTTTCTTATTTTACTGATCAAATCAAATCATTTTTCTTGTTTGATCAATAAGATTGGCCAATTAACCCGAGGGGTTTGGCCAAGTGATCGTGAGAAAGCAATAAGTGCTCCTCCAAGAGATCACATGTTCCATTTTCACGGAAGCCAAATATTCCAAACTTTGGGGTCGCTGGGGGTTATGCCCGTTCGTTACATTTAGGGCCCCGAAATTAGTCGAGGTGCGCGCAGGCTGACCCGAACATCTGGTTATATAGAAAGAGAAAGATTGGGCAATTGTAAGGTGTCGTTCCGCTTTCTTTTTAAACTTTCTTTTTCAAAAAGAAGGTAATTTCAAGCTCAAATATAATGAAAATGAAAAAAAAAATTAATTTTTTCTACACCGTTTAAAAGATCTCACCATTTAAAAGATCTCAATGAGATCTATCAAATAAGATCCATATTGGTAGGAAAATTATTTGCATAAATACATGATTTTTGAGCTTGAAATTACCTTTCTTTTCTAATAGTTTTTTTTTGAGAAAGTGGAACACCCCTAAGTCACTCAAAAAAGGACCAACGAACCCGTTCTTTAAAACTGCCCTTTCTTCTGTTTTCTTCTATCTTCCCCAGAAACCAAACGAGAAAAAACCAATGGAAAAACCAAACACTTTTTTTTTCTTTGGAAAACATGATGGTTACCATTGGGCTACCACCCCACTTTAAAAAAACCGAACACTTTCTCGAATACTACTTAATGTGTGGCATAGTAGTAGCGGACGATCCCTCAACATCAGAATTTCATATGACATAAATCTCATACTCGTTTTTGAGTATTGGAATTGAATAAATAAAATAAAATAAAATTGGCCGTTAGTAGGTCAATTGGTATTTGGTAAAAAGGGGTCAACCAAATTCCCGTTCTATTATTTTCCTGTCATTTGTTTGGAAAATGGCTGTTGGTAGGTCACTGGGAAAAAGATCATCAAACTGATCCTCTGTTTCTTTATAAGGAAAGACAGAATGTACTAACAGAAATTTTATCAAACCAAATCGCTACGTTTTTTTATCACCAAAAGTCCGCGTTGATAGTTGTAGGTATCGATATTTGAACCCCTGGCAAATGCGTTGGAGTACTACTGCCTATTAGGGGTGAGAATTTTTGACACGATACGACAACCTGACACGAAGTTAGTGGGTATGGTCAGTTATTTCTGACACAGAACACGATAACACGACACGCTAATACGAAAAACTAAACAGATCAGGGTAGAGTGGAGAGAATTCTGACACGAACACGAGATGACATGATACGACACAATGCGGGGTGGAAATTTATAAAAAGACACGATAACACGACACGAACCGGACATGAAGTTAGCGGGTTAGGATCGAGAGAATTCTGACTCGAACACGAGATGACAGGACACGATGCCCACCCCTAGTGCCCACTACTTGACTACCACCCAACTTGCAAAAAAATCCCTATATTTTCCAGTTGCTTACAAGGCATTAATCTTAACAAATCCCCTTCTTTTTTTCTTCAATTTCTTCTGTTTTCTCACAAACCAAGAGAGGAAAATCAATGGAAATCTTGAAAAATACTTGCCGAGTATTTCTCCATTGTTTTGTTTGATGAGAGAAAGAATCTATCAACAGAAATTCGGAATTTCTGCAACTACCCACTACTGAATTTCATCTAAATCAAACCTCCTACTCCATTTTCCAGTTTGTAAATCAAAGCAAATCCCTTTTAATTCAAATTCCTCTGTTTTCTCTGAATCCGAACGAGGAAAAACAAATCCATTTTAATTCACTTACTGTTTATTTCTCCAGTACGTTTGACTCTATCCCGAATTGCTCATCTGAGTTACCGAAACTTGGCTAATATATCTGGAGACCACTCCACCTATTGTCAATTGGTTTTTCGGTGAAACCCTCCAAAAAAATCTAACCGTTCTGATGAGAAATAAAGAATGCACCAAGCCACTAACATAAATTCGAAAAATTCACCAACAACCCACTTCAAAATTTCATCTAAATTCAACCTCCTACTCCATTTTCCGGTTGTTCTGATGAGAAATAAAGAATGCACTAACATAAATTCGAAAAATTCACCAACAACCTACTTCATAATTTCATCTAAATTCAACCTCCTACTCCGTTTTCCGGTTGTTTAATCAAAATAAGCCACTGTTTATTTCAATTTCCTCTGTTTTCTCAGACACCAAACGAGGAAAAAACCAACGAAAACTTCGTTAAAAGAATAAAAATACTAGAACACTTACCGGGTATTTCTCCAGCAATCGCTTGGTTATGGCAGAACCAGACGCACGCTCAAATTCGGAAACGGCCCTGTGAGCCAAATCATCGGTAATAGCCTGGAAAATCAACAACCCGTTACTCTCTCTCCTCTCCCCGTTATCCTCTCTCTCTACATTATTATTGCAACCCGCCATGAACGAAACCTTAACGAACACCGAGACCACCACCATCACAATAAGCGCACACAGAACCGTCCGTCCAAAATTCCTTTTGCCCGATATCAAGCACTGGGCAACCGCGCAGGGCCCCCGCTTTCGCAGCATTCGGATCATCTGGTGGTGGTGGTGGTACACGCCGCTGTGTACGGCGGCCGCGGCGGATGAGGTGTCGAATCCTCCTCCCCCGTCGCCGTCGTCGATTCCGCTGAGAATGTAGCAGTCGACACCTTTCTCGGCGTCGGCGTAGTCGGCCACGCGGCGGCGGCGTGGGCTCGGGCAACCGTTGCAGGAGGACGTGGTGGTGGCGCCCCCGCTTGACATCCACGGTGAGCGGTTTATTTCGTTTTTTGGACGAAGACACCGCTTGCTTTTGTGTTGTTGAGGGGTGTTACCGTCTTTTTCTTTTGTTTGCTCTCTCTCGCTCTCTCTCTCTCTCCAGATTAGAGTATCTTTCGGCCTACGGTGTATGGGCAAAGACGAGGGTGCGAAATAAAAGGCGAGGAGAGAGGGTAACCCGCCGTTTTTATTATGTGAGAGAACTCCCAAGTTCTCTGACTCTGATAATATGGGCTTTATATACAGCACGCTATCTCTCGCTCTCCTTCTCTCTCTAGAATTTTGAGAGAGAGAGAGTCGTGCAGCCTTCTTTTTTTTTAATTCTAAGAGTCATGATGGGGTGGACTTGGGGATAGTTTTGGCAACGAAAATAATAGGATACATGATGAAACAGATACTACATGAAAGTGTCTATGAAATTATTGAAATAGGTGGTCTAGATTCACATCAGTACCCTATCAAACCGTCTTCGGCCGTGAGTGCCTGAGGGGTGTTTCGTGTTCAGATTAGCTTACGCGCACCTCCATTATTTTTTTCATCGGTTTGATCAAAGACAGACCATATATACTAGCACTAGGAAATTCACAAGAGATTTCATGTACGTACGGTCTGGCCCCAATATCAGGTTGTCAAATTTGAACTTGTTAAATTTCGAACTCAGGATGTCCGAGTTTACAACTCATTATCAGTGCAATTTGAGCTACCCCTTGGCGTTTAGTTTTGGCCTTTCAATTTTCTATGCCCATTTCAATGATCGAAATTGTTCATTGCTCATTGTGTGAAGCTAGTTGAAAAGATCAATTACGATGAAAGTTTTGTTTATGTATTAATTAAAATAATGGTTAGAATATACCTATTTCGGAGTAAATAGACTTTGATTCGCTGTATGAGTCTGTTTCTTTAACATAGACGTGTTTTCTAATCGTACTTATCGATATTCAAAAAACGTGATTTTTGATACCGTTGTACTTATCGACCGCTACAGATAAGAGATTCCAATTGTTAAACTAAGCCCGAATAGAGCCTAACATCGAGAAAGCTAATAAGAGTTTTTCTCCATCTGGAGAGGATCCTCTTTCTTGGGGCAAAATACTGTTATCAGTTTTTCTTAAAGTGATGGAACTAACCTGGATTTCTGTAGGGGATGAATCTACTTCAATGAAATTCACAGTTGAGGAGTCGTTTTCACACTTTTCCTTTTAATAAATTTATTTATTTTATACCTACTTCAATAATCAAAATTGTTTATTCTTCATTGTGTAATTCTCGTCGAAAAGATCAATTTCGTAAAAGGTGATCTATTTTTACGTTAATAAATTAATGATTAAAATATACTAACTTTGAAGTTAAAATATGCCGATTTGTCGTGTTAAGATAGACGTGTTTTCCTGTCGTACTTATCGATATTCAATAAACGTGTCTTTTGATGCATTTGAACTTTTCTTGAACACTAGTACAAAATAAGAGATTCCGATCGTTAAACCGAGGCCGAATAGAGTATAAAATTGACAAAACTTTTTAAGAGTTTTTCTCCGATTGAAGAGGGTCCTCTTTCTTAGGGCAAGATGCTTTTTACACAAGTGAAAAAGTTTTTCTTCAAGTGATGAAACTACCCTGGATTTCTGTAGGGGATGAGTCTAATTCAAGGAAATTTACAGTTGAGGAGTCATTTCACACTTCTCCTTTTATTAAATGCATTTTGTTTCTATTCTTATTTAGTGAAAACCAAAAACAGTCAAGTCACCCAAATGTGTAGATATTGGAAATTTATTTGATATGAGCCCAAATGTATAGATTATTTTCTTTCTTTTTTTGGTTTTGTAAACTTATTAAAGTGACGCATTGGAATATTTGTTTTGGGTTTTCTAATTTACGTACTTGAAGAGGATTCTCAAGTGACAAGTCATTTGATTTTGTGAATGTGGCATTGGGCACATGAATAGACATAAATTTTAAATAAAATGTGTTCGTGAATCTAGGAAATTAGTGGATGCACCATTTATTGGAGCACGATTTAAGAATTATTTTTGAGCCTTTTTGTCAACCGAGGTCACAATTATTAAAGCATGACTATACAGTTGGAGTACATTCACAAGTACTCCGTAATATATACAAAGTCATTGGTGAAAAATTTATGCCAGCTTTCTACCTTCTATACGGTTGGAGTACATTCACAAGTACTCCGTAATATATACAAAGTCATTGGTGAAGAATTTATGTCAGTTTTCTACTTACTATACAGTTGGAGTACATTCACAAGTACTCCGTAATTAATACTCACTCCGTCCCTTTTTAAATGTCTCGCTTCGTAACTCTAACTTATTAAGAAAACATAATTATTACACTTTTATTCACTAACTTTTCAAAGTGGAATATACTTTTAGGGGAAAAATAGAAAATGTACCAATTTTTATCCACTAATTTTACAAAATGGACACTTATTAAGGGACATCCCAAAATAGAATACTGGACTTTAAAAAGGGAACGGAGGGAGTAACAAAGTCATTGGTGAAGAATTTATGCCAGTTTTCTACTTAGAAAGTGTCGATGATTTAGTGACATACAATCAATTAATAGTAAATCATTTTTTTGAAATTCTGTATCTGACGTCCCTTGCTATTTTCCTGATAAGCTTATCTCTGTGTAGTAGCTAGTATAATACATACTAATGTATTGTCCTCTCAAGAAAATATCAAAAAATTCCACATGACATCTACTTAGGTCTATCTCATTCTTCTCTCCCAATGGGGAAAGGATCGATGTATGGCAACTGTAGACAATTTGGAAGATTTAATTGGATAACATATAATCATATATGGTTAAGTTTGATTTGTAGACAAGGTAGAATTAATCTTATAGTTTAGTTGCTTAATTTATATGTTTGTGGTTTTATTATATGTTATTTTGTTTTGTGAAATTATGATTTCATGACTCATCTGTCACGACCTGGATTTTTAACATAGAAATAAATAACTTATTGAAATAAAGAACCATGCTTGCCATCGTATTCCCAAAATAATGTCCCACCTGTTAAACTTTACAAATAAGTCCCAGTTTCAAAAGAGTAAACACTATGGCACTCCGGCCCAAAATAGATTACATTTGCTCATAAAGACAAATCATTAAGTTACAACCTCATCTTTATCAAAAGAAAGTCTATTACAAAGATGACTATGTAACTAGATCAGAGTTAGCTTCCAAAAATCCTTTACACTTCCAGGCACGCAAGTCATGCAAGTCACTGTCCAGCAGTTAATCCTGAAAAGAAAGAATAGGTTGAGCTACGCGAGCCCAGTAGGAAAATCTTTACTAAACTTATGTGCAAGTAACATGCTAAGTGCAAAAGGAAACGAATGAGAAGACATTGTCCAATCGAGCATGATAATGATCAATACACTCACTCTAATCATCCCGACAAGACTCGACAACATCATCCTCCACTAACTGTATTTCCACCCCTTGCGTTACAGTATTACATCCCGTGAGTCACCGTGTTACCACCCCTTGCGTTACGGCGAATCCCAACACTTCGGACCATCGTGGTACCACCCCTTGCGTTACGAGGTCCACTAGAGTCTCCGTATTTCCACCCCTAGCGTTACGAGACTCCCTACACCAATCCCGACTCAACAACTTCCTATTTAACCAACATGTGAACTAAGACTCTTTCATAATCACTCTCATGCATGCGACATCTCACATTATGTCAACGATACCACTGTGATACTACAATTACTTGGAAAATAACCAATCGATCGATAAGTCTCATTTCAACAAGGCTTACTCAAATGAACTCATAGAAAATCCTACTAACAAGAGGTCAATTGAACAAAGATACACCAATCAATCATTGGAAGTCAATTGAATAGCTTGTGATACTGTGTATGAGGTGTTACAAGGGTGTTAGAAGTGTCCGGGGTTCAAAGCAATCGAAGTAGAAGCAACGAAGGCAAAACTGCCCATAAGGAACTGGTATCGATACGGCCAAAATGGCTGTATCGATACAGGATGCTTATCAGCAAAGTCCATTCTGTGTTAAACGGGTATCGATACGGCAAGAATCCCGTATCGATACGGAGAGGTTTCGAGCAGATTTTTCTGCAGATTACAGAATTTCGACTACACAACAACAACAACAACTTTTAGCACGATTTCACACCACAACAAGCTACTAACACATAAATGTAGCAAAGAAATCCCTACCTCGGTCCAAGGAACGGAACCCAACACCTCGAACGAGCTCGAGCTCCCAACTTTCAAAATTTGCCGCGATCTCTTTCTCGAACCTCACCCAAAGCGATACGAGCCCGGGGTTGCGTAGAGGAGGTGAAATGAGGGTGGGTTCTTGAGAGCTTGGAGGTGTTTTGGTGGGTTTTTGAGTGAGAAGAGAGGAGAGAGAGAGAATCGGTGGAGGGAGAGAGAGGAGCCGAGAGTTTTGGTTTTGGGAAAAATGATTCCCTACACTCCAATCACTCCTATTTATACCTCTAAAACTTCAAATCACACATTTACCCCTTAACCTTCCGTTCTCTCACTTAAGCCCCCAATTCAAATATTCACAAATAAAACCGTATTTTCTCAATTAGACTTTTAATCGATATCTCAAACATTAAAATTATTCGGGTCTCTACAATCTACCCTCCTTAAAGGAATTTCGTCCCGAAATTTACAACGCATGCCAACTAAAACTTGCAACAATTAATCACGCTCATATAACAACACATATTTCCACTAACAAGTTAACAATCTTTAGGTTAAAAAGTTCAAGACTCACATTGATTAACTCGGAAATAAATGCGGATACTTCTCCCTCACTTCGTCTTCCCTTTCCCACGTCGACTCTTCCCTTCCGAGATGACTCCATAAGACTCGCACTAACGGAATGGTTTTACCCCTCAAAACTTGCTCGCGTGAATCTAGAATGCGTATCGGCTCTTCCTCATACGATGCATCGGCTTCTAACTCAAGTTCGGACCATTCTAGAACGTGTGACGGATCCGGCTCATACTTCCGCAACATCGATACGTGAAATACATCGTGGACACCCGACAACCTCGGCGGTAACGCCAATCGATACGCGACTTCTCCGACCCTCTCGATAATATCAAATGGCCCGATGAAACGTGGCGATAACTTGCCCCTTTGCCCAAAACGAGATAGTCCCCGACGCGGCGATACCTTAAGGAACACGTGATCCCCCACTTCAAACGATAGAGGTCGGCGACGGCGGTTTGCATAACTTTTTTGTCTACTTTGAGCGGTTATTAATCGTTGGCGAATTGTCTTGACTTGTTCGGTGGTTCTCCTTTGTGCTTCAAGAAGACGTAATCGGATCGCTCTCATGCTCTCGGAAGTTTCTTGAACTAATTCTGGCCCAACCAAAGTAGCCTCGCCCAACTCGGTCCAACAAACGGGTGATCGACACGGTCTCCCATACAAAGCTTCATACGGTGCCATCTCGATACTAGATTGGTAACTATTGTTGTACGCAAATTCGACTAACGGTAAATGATCCTCCCAACTACCCCGAAAGTCCATAACACAAGCCCGAAGCATATCTTCCAGAATTTGAATCGTTCTCTCGGATTGTCCATCCGTTTGCGGGTGATACGCGGTACTGAACAAGAGGTTTGTACCAAGAGCGGCCTGTAGACTCTGCCAAAAACGCGCGGTAAATCGTGGATCTCGATCCGACACAATAGAAACGGGAATTCCATGAAGGCGAACAATCTCACGTATATACAAACGACTAAGTGTCTCAATCGAATCCGTAACTTGAATCGGTAAGAAATGCGCGGACTTGGTCAATCGATCGACTATCACCCAAATGGCATCGTGCCCCCTTGGCGATCTCGGTAATCCAGTAACGAAATCCATTGTCACGTTTTCCCACTTCCACTCGGCCACAGGTAATGGTTGCAAATCTCCTGCGGGTCGTTGGTGCTCGGCTTTGACTTGTTGACATGTAAGACATTTGGACACGAAGATAACGACATCTCTCTTCATTCCCGGCCACCAAAACTGTCTACGCAAGTCATGGTACATTTTCGTTCCACCAGGATGCACGGCTAACGGTGAGTGATGGAATTCTCTCAAAATTTCCTCCCGACACGAAACGGGTACGAACAACTTTCCCTTGTATCGCAAACCTTGATCGGCGTGAATCATCCACCCTTCTCGAACATTGCCACTAAGGAACTTGGTACGAAACTCTCCGGCTTCTTCGTCGTGTTGTTGGGCCTCAATAACTCGGGTCGATAAGGTCGATTGGACGGTTAAGTTGCACAATGTGACTCCTTCTCGAACTTCCTCAAAATGCAACGCATACGAGCCTAAGTCATTCATCGTTTTCCACTCACGGACGGCCAAACTCGCAAGTTGGGTTGATTTCCTACTTAGCGCGTCTGCTACCACATTCGCCTTCCCCGGATGATATTGTAACTCAAAGTCGTAGTCCTCTAAATGTTCCATCCATCTACGTTGTCGCAAATTGAGCTCCTTTTGAGAGAACAAGTATTTTAAACTCTTATGATCAGAAAAGACTTCGAATTTCTCACCGTAAAGATAATGGCGCCAACTCTTCAAAGCAAAGACGACGGCCGCGAGTTCTAAGTCATGGGTAGGGTAGTTTCGCTCATGAGTCTTCAACTGTCGCGAGCCGTATGCTACAACACGTCCCAATTGCATCAACACGCACCCCAAACCCTCCTTCGAAGCATCACAATATACGGAATAACCAATTCCTCGTTCGGGTACAACCAAAACCGGCGCGGTAGTCAATCTCTTCTTCAATTCTTGAAAGGCCATCTCACATGCGTCACTCCACACGAAACGAGTCCCCTTACGGGTCAATTTGGTCAACGGAGTTGCTAGGCGAGAGAAATCTAGTACAAACCGGCGATAGTACCCGGCCAACCCCAAAAAGCTACGAATCTCAAATACATTCTTCGGTCGCTGCCAATTCATCACGGACTCTATCTTCCCCGGATCAACGGATACCCCATCTTTCGATACAACGTGACCCAAGAACTTAACTTCGGACAACCAAAACTCACATTTACTAAGCTTGGCATACAAACGGTTTTCTCTCAGAAGTTCAAGAACGATAGAAAGGTGAGATTGATGTTCCTCCTCTGAAGGCGAATAGATAAGGATATCGTCCACGAAGACTACTACAAAACGATCGAGATAAGCACGAAAGATACGGTTCATCAAATCCATGAACGTTGCCGGTGCATTCGTCAATCCAAAGGGCATAACAATGAACTCATAATGGCCATAACGAGTACGAAAGGCAGTCTTAGGAATATCTTCTTTCCGAACTCTCAACTGGTGATAACCGGATCTCAAGTCAATCTTAGAGAAACAAGTGGCACCTCGAAGTTGGTCGAATAGGTCGTCGATTCTAGGCATTGGGTACTTATTCTTTATGGTTACGCGGTTCAACTTACGGTAATCAATACAAAGACGAAGCGTCCCATCTTTCTTTTGAGCAAACAAGGCTGGTGCTCCCCACGGCGAAGTACTCGGACGAATAAACCCCAAGTTCTCCAATTCTTGCAATTGAATCTTCAATTCTCTCAACTCGGCGGGCGCGAAACGGTAAGGAGGTACGGAAATAGGTGCGGTACCAGGAAGTAAGTCAAAGGTGAACTCGACTTCTCTCTCAGGTGGTAAACCAGGTAACTCAGTCGGAAACACATCCGGAAAGTCACAAACAACTAGGGGCAACTCCCCACGCGCAGACACGTCCTCATCTAAGGTTAAGCTCGCTAGCAAGGCGTACATCGATTCCGGTTCCCGAGACCCACACAAATACGGTTCCATCGGTTCCCGACGCTCCCCGAAGAACTCAAAACAAGCACCCCCAGACGGACAAATACGGACTCGACGCTTAAAACAATCTATGGTGGCGTGAAACGTAGACAACCAATCCATTCCCAGAATAAGGTCGAATCCCGACATGTTCAGCACGATAAAATCAAAAGTAAAACGACGATCTCGGATAATAAGTTCACAATCCCGGCAAATACGATCTAACGGCGATCTACCCCCTATAGGTGTGTCAACAAACAACGGAGGATTGATGCTCTCAATTTCCAATTCCAAAGCATGAGCAAAAGATGCGGCAATAAAAGAATGCGATGCTCCCGAATCAAATAATACTCTAGCAAAGGAGTTAAACAAAAGAAATGTACCCCTCACTACCGAAGTCTCTGGAGCCTGAGAAGTAACAGGAGGTGGAATGGCGGAAGTGATGGCAAAAGCTCTTCCCTGAGTTGTCTGACCCTGAACGTGTCCACCCCGATGACCGGAGCCCTGAGTAGGTGTAGACGAACTAGCTCCTCTTTCAGCCTGAGATCCCTGTGGCGAAGCGGTTTGACGGAAATGAGACTGCTGCTGTCTCTGAGTGCCCCGAAACGACTGTCGATTAGAACCCTGTCCACCCCTCGATTGCTGCACTGATCCTGACTCACTACGAGCTCCATCCCCGCGTGGACAATTCCTAGCGAAGTGACCAGACTTCCCGCAAGTGAAACAAGTCCCCAGCAGCCGCGGACACTGAGCACGGATGTGCCCCACTTGACCACATTCGTGGCAGGTGATCGAAGACCTAGTGGTAACTCCTCTCGTTCCAAATGAAGAAGAAGGCGGAGGTCTAAAGTTTGACGGACCTTGAGAAATAGACATTTGATCCCGTTGTCTCTTCCTCCCTTGAGTACCAAAACTTCCCGACGATGAACTCACACCTCCCACTGATTGTCTCGGTTCCCATGTCTTAGGATTCTTTGGCGCCTCTCTCGGTGTCTCAATACTCCTAGCACACTCCACAACTTCGGAGAACTTTCCTTTTCGTTGCGCCACAACATACTTCTTCACGGCGTCGCTCAAACCCCTCTCAAATCTCCTACACTTTCTCTCCTCGATTGCCACCATCTCCGGCGCAAAACGGGACAAAGATTGAAATTTTACCGCATATTCCGAAACAGTCATGTCCCCTTGCTCAAGCTTCTCGAATTCATTCCTCAATTGATCCCGACTCGTTTCCGGAAAATATTGCTCCTCGAAGAGCATCTCAAACTCCGCCCAAGTCAAGTTCTCAACGTCTGGCTCATCTACTTGAGCCGCGGTCCTCGCCGCTCTCCTTGCGTCTTTCCTCGATTCCAAAACCGACTCCCACCACTCGCCGGCTTCCCCAACCAGTTGAACGGCCACAATTCCCACTCTAATATTGTCTTCGATGATGTTAAGAGCTCTAAAGATCTTCCGGATTTGAGTTAACCAATGGTCGGCTACCAAAGGGTCACTAATGGTTCCATCAAAGGTTGGAGGATTCCTACGGCTAAATTCCCGCATTGCTATCATAGCTCTATCCTCGGCATTCTCCCTCGGAGCTTGGTTCAATAGGTTTGCAGCTGTGAGTGCCGCGACAAGATCCCTAGCAAACTGAGTTTGATTCGGAGGCACACCTGCACCTCGACCGGCCCCACCCGGATTCTCCCCATGCTGACTAACCTCGTCCTCGGGAGGTACCCCACGGCCACGACCACGGCCACCCCGGTTACCAACCCCACCTCGTCGCACACGCGCTCTCGGAGGCATCTTACTACAATTATAAGAAAGAGAGAGTTTATCAACAACAACATCATTTAGTGAGGTCAAAACCTCCAACTATCCCAACACGGGTCAAAACAACGCTACACCACTCTGCAGTATTGAAAAGCTATGCCACGTAAGTCAAGCAATATCAATGCACACAAGCACATGCGAGTTATGAAAATTTTTGCGTGACATTTTAAACCCATGAGACTAGAAGTCTCCCCACGGTCTCTAGGTATTCTAAACCTAGACGCTCTGATACCAATTTGTCACGACCTGGATTTTTAACATAGAAATAAATAACTTATTGAAATAAAGAACCATGCTTGCCATCGTATTCCCAAAATAATGTCCCACCTGTTAAACTTTACAAATAAGTCCCAGTTTCAAAAGAGTAAACACTATGGCACTCCGGCCCAAAATAGATTACATTTGCTCATAAAGACAAATCATTAAGTTACAACCTCATCTTTATCAAAAGAAAGTCTATTACAAAGATGACTATGTAACTAGATCAGAGTTAGCTTCCAAAAATCCTTTACACTTCCAGGCACGCAAGTCATGCAAGTCACTGTCCAGCAGTTAATCCTGAAAAGAAAGAATAGGTTGAGCTACGCGAGCCCAGTAGGAAAATCTTTACTAAACTTATGTGCAAGTAACATGCTAAGTGCAAAAGGAAACGAATGAGAAGACATTGTCCAATCGAGCATGATAATGATCAATACACTCACTCTAATCATCCCGACAAGACTCGACAACATCATCCTCCACTAACTGTATTTCCACCCCTCGCGTTACAGTACTACATCCCGTGAGTCACCGTGTTACCACCCCTTGCGTTACGGCGAATCCCAACACTTCGGACCATCGTGGTACCACCCCTTGCGTTACGAGGTCCACTAGAGTCTCCGTATTTCCACCCCTAGCGTTACGAGACTCCCTACACCAATCCCGACTCAACAACTTCCTATTTAACCAACATGTGAACTAAGACTCTTTCATAATCACTCTCATGCATGCGACATCTCACATTATGTCAACGATACCACTGTGATACTACAATTACTTGGAAAATAACCAATCGATCGATAAGTCTCATTTCAACAAGGCTTACTCAAATGAACTCATAGAAAATCCTACTAACAAGAGGTCAATTGAACAAAGATACACCAATCAATCATTGGAAGTCAATTGAATAGCTTGTGATACTGTATGAGGTGTTACAAGGGTGTTAGAAGTGTCCGGGGTTCAAAGCAATCGAAGTAGAAGCAACGAAGGCAAAACTGCCCATAAGGAACTGGTATCGATACGGCCAAAATGGCTGTATCGATACAGGATGCTTATCAGCAAAGTCCATTCTGTGTTAAACGGGTATCGATACGGCAAGAATCCCGTATCGATGCGGAGAGGTTTCGAGCAGATTTTTCTGCAGATTACAGAATTTCGACTACACAACAACAACAACAACTTTTAGCACGATTTCACACCACAACAAGCTACTAACACATAAATGTAGCAAAGAAATCCCTACCTCGGTCCAAGGAACGGAACCCAACACCTCGAACGAGCTCGAGCTCCCAACTTTCAAAATTTGCCGCGATCTCTTTCTCGAACCTCACCCAAAGCGATACGAGCCCGGGGTTGCGTAGAGGAGGTGAAATGAGGGTGGGTTCTTGAGAGCTTGGAGGTGTTTTGGTGGGTTTTTGAGTGAGAAGAGAGGAGAGAGAGAGAATCGGTGGAGGGAGAGAGAGGAGCCGAGAGTTTTGGTTTTGGGAAAAATGATTCCCTACACTCCAATCACTCCTATTTATACCTCTAAAACTTCAAATCACACATTTACCCCTTAACCTTCCGTTCTCTCACTTAAGCCCCCAATTCAAATATTCACAAATAAAACCGTATTTTCTCAATTAGACTTTTAATCGATATCTCAAACATTAAAATTATTCGGGTCTCTACAATCCCTCATATAATAGCTAGCTAGAGATATACAAGAATATATTCAAATCAAGTACTCCACAAGTTTAAGACATATCAGCTAAATTATTAGCCCACAGGACCTTGTCAAGTGTCAACACAATAGTATCAATACAAAAGGTGCATTTCCAAAGTAAGAAGAAACTAAGATGATGAGCATGTCCTCAGCAATCACACTTCTTGCAAAAGAATTTAATTACTTGAAAACAACATAGAAAAGGGAAAGCTATATTTTCCTTTCTTTCTTTCTTTTTTTTCAACGGCCAGAATGTCCTGGCCAGCTGACATGCACCTCAACTAATCATCTCCCCTTTCTAGTTAAAGGCACAGGTCATCCATGTCTGGATTAGGGAATTCACAAGAAATTATTTTCATGCAGCCTGACTCCATGAATCAAATCATGGTTGATTAGTTGTGTGAGGAAAACCCATCAACCCACCGAACTGACCCTTGGGGGATAGGGACTGACCCTTGGGGGATAGTTTCCTTTCATTTAGGGGAACTTTGGAGCTCGAAAAGTCACTTTTAAGTATATATCCTTGTAATTTGATCTATGGTTAGAGGTTGAGGAGTGGTTCTATACATTCAATTGTATTCAACTTTACACTCTACTTTCGCACAAGTATCTATTCTACCCTTCTATCTATCTTCTATTCTACAATTAAAGGAGAGCACCCTTTTGATATGAGTTATGGACTATCCTTTGAGGCTGACTCACATATTGCTCTTCCGAAATTACCATACATAAAAAATACATCTTAGTTAACCTCTACACCCATAGTTGTATGGGCAAATAAGTAAAATACATGGCACAATACACTCGCGGGCCGCGTCCAAACTTCCGACATATACACAAAATTTGAACTGCCCTTGATCAACACTAACCAACAACTAGCAACTCTCCCTCTCTCTCTCTCTCTGATCCTCAAATTGTTGCATCATGACGCTGGAAACTTGGAATGCTAATATGTTGTATTCTGTTCGGGTAATTTTGATTTTTACTTATAATTAATATTGCACGACATAATTTGACCTTTGGTTAATCACGGATTGTATTGATGTAATTGGGGTTGAACACAAGATCGCGCTCACGCAGCAACGCTTGTGCCCACACTTCTAGTCTTTACTATGGGACTTTACTTGTACAAACATATCGAATTTTTTTCGCCTGTTCAAAGTCGTTGGATCATCAATGACAGACGAAGGGGAGTTTTATTACATGAATAAAATTAGGACACCTTGTTTTATTGTCAGTTGGGAGATAAGTTTTTAGGGTAGTGATTTTCATACTGCCATTTTTTATAACCACACTAATTTTTTGTCTTCTTTTGATGTAAATTCACAATGTTGCCTTTCCAAATGTGAAAAGAGAACAATTGGAAGGTTAATTTCGTAAATTCACATCACAAGAGGAAAAAGTAAGTGTTGATATAGAAAATAGAGTGTGAAAATCAATTACCTAATTTTTCGTCTTTAGTCAAATCTTTTAATATTTTAACAAACTTTTCTTACTTAATTTTTTGAATAAAGGTACTCTGTATGTATTCAAAAAGTAAGAATTAAATAAAAAAAATTTGATAAAAACCAGTAAGACAAAGAAATACGGATGACGGAGCAATCAAAAAATTTAGAAATAAGTTTTTTGAAGGAGAAAAGAGCAAAGCTCCAAGAAAAAAGTATGGAAATCGCTTTTACGGTCTGTTTGTTTGTTTGTTTGTTTTTTGATATGGTAGGGTCTGTTTGTTTGATCGTAGAAATAATGATGGAATATCTAATTTCGCAGGACATACATGTACTCTCTTTGAAGGGCGAGTTTAATTTTAACAAAAATAAATAAATAAATTCGGTATCCTTGTGACTTGTGAGTGTCCATTAAGTCGTTATTCATTTTTTTTTTGACTTCTTTCATCTTCATGCCAATATTTTTAGATTAATCATCCGTCTTGACAAACGAAATTTAAAAGTAAAAGATTATGACTAAAGTGAACAGTATCAATAATACTCACCTTAACAATAGTTAACAATAACATTACGTCCGCATGTGATCCCTAATCGGTAATCAACTGGGGCTAACTCAGTTGGTCAGGACTTTTGAGATCGCGAGTTCGAAACTCCCCACTTACATGTGGGAAACTATTCCTCTTGTATATTTTGTTGGAATTATTTCTCCCCTTAACGGAGCTATTCCTTAAATTGGATTTATAGTCATTGTGAACTTGTTTCCAGGGTTTGATCATACCGGATGTAATCAATCCCCAATCCGTGGGGGCATGGGACAGGGATGACTATAACCAGACATAGCATTTGACAATATATTTATAAAGTAATTGCTCAAAAATCGGGAAAATATTATGCTGTTAAATCATGCTCCCAAATCAAAACTGGAAGGTATCAGAGTGGATAGCTCCAGAGACACAGTTTTAGAAAATATTAATTTTGTCCAAATCCAAACACACCCTAGCACTGAATATACAAAACTGCTCTTAAAATAATTGGACTTCAATTTGTTGATTGCCAAGAATGAATGATCTTTCGCAAACTAAAGTCAATTGCGTGGCTAACGAAACCAAAGTTAGTTAAAATAGACCCTGCGTGACAGTACCCTATCACTAAAATATGTGGTACACGAGCAAATGAGATTTTAGAATGCATAGGCTTGTATTTACTCTTAATTTGTTGTTTGCGAAGAAATTTGAAGAAGTCTTGTATAACTAACTGAGCTAGCTCAGTTGATCAGGACGCTTTCATCTCATTAGGAGGTCAGGAGTTCGAATCTCTCCTGTGGGTGTTTTCCCCTAGATGGAATGGAATTTTCTTTTATAAAAGAAAAAAAGAACATCTTATGGCTAAATTTTAATTGTCACAGTCTGTATACTCTTATAGAGCTTTGGTGTGTATATTTCTAATCGAAAATGATATGAGGACCGACCACCGTCCAAAAATTCTAAAAAAAAAAACCGAGGGGGTCCACGCGGGAATCAACGGCATCCGACGTGTGTAGGTGCTTGGATCAAGCACCCTATTTTTCGTGTATATATACACACCCCTCGTTTTTTTTTTTAGAATTTTTGGACGGCTCGGATCGGCCGTCCGGTGGCCGGAGACGGCCGGCCGCGGCCGTCGGTACGATTTCGGTCCGGCGGTGGTCGGTGTAAATAGCAGTACTCATTTCTAATGGACATTTTCGAGTGAGATAGACTTTTTCACGACTGCCCCGTGAACAGGGTGTTTACGGAGCGGCGCAATCCCAGCTATCCATTCGTGCAATCAATGACTGAGATTTGTTTTCAATTATGACTGTCACAATTAACTTTTCCCCGAAAAAATTTAATTAAAATCTGGACTGTCTAAAACACTTTTGGACGACAGCGATTTACTTCCGTAAAGCAGTTTTTCTCTTTTCAAGTAGGGTTGGTAAAATGGTGCTCCTAAAGTTTCCCATGTGTAGCTAACGACAAGAACTCATCAAGAGGTAGTAAATAGAAAAGGGTCCGGATCCTCTCAGGTCCACATTTTACACCGGACCGGACAGTACTCTATATCTCGACAATTCATTTCATATTTTCAGCAAACAATGGTGAAAAATTTGTTGATAGTAGCTTTTCGGAAAGACCAACAAATTGTCGAAAAGTCATTAAAAATTAATAAACAGTTCGAATCATTTATGCTTGACTCAAAGAGTGGACCCCACATGCTGATCTAGTACCTCCTTTGTAGGTAGCCATAGTACAGTAATATTGTTAAATCACACATATAAGTCATACTAGGTTCTTGTTTATGGAACTCAAAAAAGTTTTAGCATTTGAATACGAAAAGGCCAATGGTTTAGCTCAGTTGGTATCTCCTTAGTCCTCTTCATGTGGGAGGCCAGTATTGGAGTTTTGTCGTGAGCGTTTTGGATTCAAAACTATGTATAGCCTCTGAAAACCCTTGTGAACTAATCTACTAAACACTCCGTTAACTCCGCTGATGTATACAATATTGACAAAAAAGAAAAAAATAGATAAAAATGGTTATGTTTTGGGAATTAGGCTTCTCCCCCTTTTTCCTAGTCAAAGAGAAAAGGGAGAAGAAAGATATTTAGAACGGAGGGAGGGAGGGAGGGAGAGAGAGAGAGAGAGAGAGGCGCCACTAGAAAAGGGAGAAGAAAGATATTATTAAGTGCCTCATCCGAACGTTATTATCTTGAAACAAATGGATCCGAAATACTATATAAAATCCATAGTTTTTTGGTACACTTAATAATTTCAAAAGATAATAATTTTCGGATGAGGCATTTAATGATATTCGATTGAACCAATTTTTAGTACATTTGTTCTACTCGACGAGCTTTACGTAGTAAACAATTCCGATCATCGGAGCAAGATCGAAGAGGCGGCGATTTATCGCGCATAACACACTGCGCAGCACCGCCCCCAATGCATTTTTCGGGGTACCTAGCACTTTTGATGTCCATAAGATCGTGGTTGGACAAATCAAGTATTACTACCGGAGTAATTAGATTCTTTGTCCTTTAATCATTGACGTGTAAATTAAACTCATCGACTTTCCGGACCCGACACAAAAGCCGATGCTGTGGGTGGAGTTGCTGAGGTGCTAAGAATCCTCGTACAGTACTATCAAATCGAAACTTAGTATATTCTAAGCGGGAATGTCCATAAGATCCTGGTTGGACAAATCCATTACTCGTAACACCTGACTCATCAAACAATCTTCCCAGCACAAAAGCTGCTGCAAAACTTCTTTCGGAAATTTGTTTTTCCCCGCCATTCGCCACGTGTTCTCTGTTATTTATTTATTTATTTAAATTAAGAAGATTTTATTAATCTGACAGACAGAAACACTTATACATCAGAAAGTGAAGAACCCCGCGGGGGCAAGATGGAAGTTCATATGTCAGACAAAACACAAGAAACTAAGAAAGGACCTTCTTAGCACAAACATGTCCCTATTACAATCTCATTTGACACAATTAAACTCACATAAAATGAGAAACTCCTTGAGAGTATCATGAACCAAAACCTCGATATCAGAAGGCGGGCTATTCAAACTAACACAACTCTTGATGATTGATTCAACATCCGATTCAATAATCACATATGTAAAATTAAGAGCAATCCCCACGTTAATACTTTCCCGAACCGCTAGAGCCTCGGGTTTTAGGGTCTGCAAGTTCCAATTTATTCGGCAATAGGAAAACATTGTTACTGACAAACTCGTACGAGTTGGGTTGAGGAATTCTGGTGTGAAGACTTGGAAGCCAAAAACCCTCCCGCTTGGTTACTGGGTTCGATAGAACGTGATAATCATCTTTATGAACCGTTGGTTTCATTGTTATCAATAAAAGTTTGTTACTGTTTTGGCAAAAAAAAAAAAGAGTCGAGTCAAGCTTTATTGTGTTCGAGCTCGATTCGTTTGCAGCCCTACTCCTACACAATTCGGGCCTAACACTTGCCATCTCGGATGTGATATGAATTGTTGGTCATAAATTGTATCCTTTTAACAATCCTTTAAGAGAAATTTATAGAAATGGTCCTCCTAGTTTGACCCGAGTCTCATTTTCATCCTCCAAGTATCAATTGCAACTCTTTTGACCTTCAATTTTGGTTTTCGTACCAAGTTGGTCCAATTGATAACGTCTGTCAACTAAACTGGACAGAAAAAATCAAATTGAGGGCAGACTTTATCAATTGGACCAACTTGATATGAACTGCAACGTCCAAACTACCATTAATCTGATTTTTTCCCATCCAGTTTGGCTGACAGAAGTTATCAATTGGACCAATTTGGTATGAAAATCAAACTTGAAGGTCACAAGAGTAATTGATACTTAGAGGTAGAGCTATAAATGAACTGAACTGTTCGTGAACTGTTCAAGGCTCGACTCGGTAAAGGCTCGTTCGAGTTCGATTCGTCTACTAAATGAACTGAACTTGAACCTCAATTTTAGGCTTGTTTCATAAATGAGCCGAACATGAAAGCAACAGTATTCGGTTCGATTAAGCTCGAGAATCTGGAACATATGTGTATCATGGAGATTTTATATAGTTATATAGTGAAAATTTTAAAACTTGTACAAGTCTAAACGTTTACGATTACTAAAAAATTACTTATGTATATATTTTTATCATTTTATATGTATATGAATATATTTATGTACATAATGGAAAATTTATTTGCAGTTTTAGACCTGTGTGAGAGCATAAAAATATGATATTATTGGATCGTTAAGACTCGTGAACAAGCTCGAGTTCGACCCAAACCTGGTCAAACTCAGTTCGAGTTTGGCTCGTCATAATTTTCATTGAGTTCGGCTCGAGCTCGCTAAAAAACTTAATGAACAAATCTGAACATTCTAATATTCGGCTCGATTTGGCTTGTTTACAACCCTACTTAGAGGACAAAAATGAGACTCGGATGAAACTAGAAGGATCATTTATATAAATTTCCCATTTTTTAATGAGATTTTAGTAAACAAATTAAAACTCATTGATAGTTGTAATTCTAAGAATAAGCTTCAACCGGATAAAAAAAAAGAATAAGAATAAGCTTCAACAAGAATATATTCGTTCATTATTCTGTTAGTATGATGATATCTTATTAATCTTATTTTTGCATAGATGAAGAGGAACGAGACGAATAAAATAAATTATTTAAATAACATTTAAATGGGATAAAAATGACACCGTTGGACGGACACAATACTTATATTGAAAAAATAATAATAATTTGAGTAGAATGCTAACCTCCATATGCATACATTAATGTATTGAAAACATAAAACTTGTACACAATTTTAGAAGCGTGTAAAGCGCTCTATTTCTTTTGACATTATTAATTTATATCCTAACCACTAGTGTCATTTAACTATCCTTAATAAATCTGATTCGCACATGGCCGAGTTGACGTAAGTTGGCAAAGCCGCCTCCTCTCTTCTTCTTTTTATCGGCAAGAAAAATTTATTAATCGTTAAAAATATTTACAAAGATTGAAAAAACCGAGGGCACACCGGCAAAAACGTCCCCCCAAAATCCAAACTAAAAGTAAAGCAAGACGCCAACCAAGCAAACAAAACACCTTAAACCAAAGGGAAAGAAAAAAAACCCAACCCCAAAAATCCAAACACCAACCACAAACCAAAACCCACAACCAGACTAAAAATTCCTTAACCTCACCAAAGCGCCCTACGCCAAATAGCCTAAGAGAACAGGAGCCGAACAACCAAACCACGAAAGGAAATCAAACTAAAATTTTAGGGAAAGAGAGTGCTCGTCCAAATCAAAGAGACAGGAGAAAAACAAAACAAAGACATGATTATAAAAGATTATGTTTAAAACAAGTACTATGACCTTCCCCTCCCACTGTTGTATAAAGATGTGAAACCCTAGGGGAGGGGAGGGGAGGGGAGGGGAAAGAAAGATATTTGTGGCGGCTAGGGTTTTTAGAGAGAGAGAGAGAGGGGAGATGATAGAAACTCATGAGTAGAACTGATCATCCTTAAAAATTGGCTTATAAGAAGAGAGTGTCCAAGAGCTTATTTATATACACTAGGCCAAGCCATGCTTAGGTGATGTGGGACTTTAGAATCGTAACACGAGATTTTGCATTCAAAAAATCGGGTCCCGTTAAATACCATTAATTTTTGTCTTTTGTGGGCAGCATGCCCTTAGGAAATTCCGGTTTCCCAAAGCGAGGCGTAGAGCCTGGATCGAGGGAGCGCAAGCGAAGAAGCAAACGCTCGGAATACAAAGTCGCCACTCGGGTTTGAAGGTTCGACACCCAAGGAACAGTATTTCAAAGCACCTGCCGCGCTATTTGATTTGAAAAAGTGAAAGTACCAATCCGTCATAACCATATCTGGGTTCGTGAGCCAGGTTACGAGAGGGGAAGGGTTTTAAGGCACCCCTCTCGCCCAATCCGGAGATCGGTCTTTACTTAGACATTTTGAAAACATTGCGATTCTTCTTTTATTAATCAACTTTTAGCCAATTAGAGCGGGGGAACAGTTAATCGGGGATTAAAACTGTAACACTTTGCAGGATGTGATCAATATGGCATGGATGAGCAGTTAATATAGGATGAGAACAGACTGCTGTGAGAGTTTAAACAGACTGGAAAGCCCCAGTTTTGGAGTGTCGTACGCAGGAGGAAACCAGTATGCACTGATCAAGTCAATGCATGTTGATCATACCTGCGCGCGCCACTACAAAACCTGCACGCGCTAGTAAGCCTAAGCCCACAACTCTTATTCTCAAACCCTCTGGGCTCTGGAAGGACCAGTGCACACCCAGGACAAACCAAGCAGTTTAAAAGCAGCTATAATGTACAGTTTAAAGGCCAAAAAGCCCTACAAATTAACAAAACACCCCATGAATAGTGTGAGGACAAAATAATGGCCTAAGGCCAAGTTACTCGTGTAAGGCCACTCACTGGTCAGAGACAGTCTGACGCGCGATGGAATCAGTCTGTCGCGCAAGGGTGCGCCCTGGTGCGCGAGGGTTGCGCTCTGGCGCGCGCGGGACTGAACCAGACCAGTGCTTGAACTAAGACTAGCAGTTTATACTAAAGAAAGTAGTAAATTGATTTTTATCATGCTTAACAGTGATCTATATGTAAGAAGAACATAAACCAGTAGGAAACCAATCCCCACACGGTCCAGCGCACGCAGTAACGGAGTGTCGCACGCGAGAGTGGGACCGTCGCGCGCTGGTTCCCACCATGACGTTTTTGAAACCTTGCCAGCTTTAGCGCCAGGACTGGTATTGATTACCAGCCTTGACCCTGCTAGCTTCCCTCAGGGATCAAAACAGAGAGCAGAACAAAGGTAAACTATACCTTTGGTCTTTGAGTTTGAATGGGTGTTTGAGCTTTGAATTTGGTTTGAGGTAGTTTGAGTGGAAGAAGAACAAGCTATGTTCTTGGGGTGTCTTTGTATCTCTTTTATTAGCTTAAAAGAGTACAAAGTAATGACCCTTTGAATGTGGAATTCTTGTAACCCTTTAAAAGATGAACAAATGAGGGGTATTTATAGGAAAAGAGGAGATACAACCAACCAAGTGTTGGTTGGTTTGGCTTGGTGGCCAAATTTCCTCCTTTGGAAAGGTTGGGTGATGCAAAGAGAGGAGTTCAGCCAGTCCACGAGGTCTGGCTGAGATTGCTTGGTGATTAAGTTGCCCAACCCATAAAGGTGATGGGGACAGATTGGGACGGTTGCGCTCTGGAGCGCGATGGTGTGCCCTGGTGCGCGATGGTCAACGGCCAAGCTTTGACTGTTGACCACCACCTGGCAACTTGACCAGCGCGCGATGGTTCTCAACCAACGCACGACAGTAGGATTTTTGGCTTTTGAAAAGTGGCTTAAGACTAGGTTAGGTTCAAGAATTTTACAAACACTCAACATTCCCGAGGTGTTCTTGATCCGTTTCATCATTGGGGAATCAGAAACCGTAAGTAAACTAATCTGGAAGCCCAGATTGAGGTGTCTACATCTTTAAAAATGGGGTCTCATTAAGCTACATGTCTTACATCAAGGTAGTTCGTTTATGGAACTCAATTAATGAATGCACATCTGAATAATTAAGAACATTTGTCGTAACTTAAAGGTTGGCTGTTGATTTTGCCACTTCTTTTTTTGTCAACGCCACTCACCTGCAAAAATACACTTGCAGGGGAGTGGTGTTAACAAAAAAAAGGAGTGACAAAATCATTTCCCAACTTAAATTAGATACAGATACGTTCTTAATATCAAGTCCTAAACAACACTGCTTTTATGATTGGAGGACCCAGAAAAAGATACGTTCTTAATATCAAGTCCTAAACAACACTGCTTTTATGATTGGAGGACCCAGAAAAAGATTGATTTCAACTCATCCTCATATCAAGCTATAGTTTTTCTTTGTTGATTTGGGTTTTTTTTTTTCAATCAATATAGAAGAGATCGTTTACATTATGTATGAAGTAGGAGTATAAAGTACAAACCCGGGATACTTCATTGATTGTGAGAGTCCACGAGATAACCAAGCCCAACACTACAAGAAATTACACAATTGCCGACTAAATTTCCCGACTAAATAAAATTTAGTCGCCAATTGTCGAACCATTACCGACTAAATACATTTTAGTCGGTAAATGTAAATAAATGCCGACTAAAACTATATTTAGTCGGGGAATATCAATTCTTTCCCGAAATTAAAAAACCAATAAATGAAATAAATATGCCGACTAAATCATTTAGTCGGGAAATGTAAATAAATGCCGACTAAAACTATATTTAGTCGGGGATTATCAATTCTTTCCCGAAATTTAAAAACCAATAAATGAAATAAATATGCCAACTAAGTCATTTGGTCGGGAAATATATATTTTTTCCATTTTTTAAAAATTTCAAGAAAGACGATATTTGTTTGACTGCATTGATCACAATGCAACCTTCCTGATCGAAACCATTCATTTTTTTTTTCTTCTTAATCATAACATTCTCGTAAAATTTTGACTCGATTGGGAAAACGAGTTCCCCCTTATCGACACCCAAATTCTTACATAGTTTGCGAGGAATCGGCGTTATTGCAAAAAGAAATTAATACGTCCAAAGAAATTAAAGTCTTATAGTGCACTGCATGAGGCCTTCTTTTGCTATCAAAATCGTCTATTTTTTTTTACGTAATATGGACTAAATCACTTTGTACCAAGAATGAAGTTGATCGCGTATCGTTAGCCACTTGATCAGACTTAAAATTTTCATTTTATTAACAAATTTGCATACCGATGAAGAGGTTTTTCTGAACCGATTGAGCCAAAAATTCACGTGAATGATTTAATCGACAAGCTCAAAGAAATCAACGGTATTGATCGCTATGATTGTGTTGTAGTTATGTGGCTACTATACATTCGCCTACAACACACGACTTAGTATACTAACAAGTAAGTTAAACGTATAGATTCTACAGGTTATTGTTGAGTCTATTATTATAATGGACGAACTAAACCGTTAGAATTTCATATTTTACCAATTCAATAAGTGTCACCCAAATAGAAGATTATCGGATATCAATAACTACTTGATCGGAAGACATTCAATGCGTCTGGAGGTATTAAAGTCTCATAATACACCACCCGAACACCACTCGAGGTATTTATTCGCGATCAAAACCGTCTATCATTTGTACCTTGTACTACTGATCATTCCTACCGAAAATAAGATTAAGGGACACACGTAACCACCATATTGGAATAGGTTATTCATGCCAAAAAACATGATTAGACTCATCTAATTTTTTTTAATTGTATAAAAGTATTTCGATGAGGTAGTTGCGGATGTCCGATCAATTTGAACTTTTGCGTGGAGATTCAATTTGACGAGTCCTGTAAGATGAATGGTTTGGATAATCGAGTAGAGATCCGGATCACTACAAGAAAATGAGGTCTGATTATGCACGTCAATCGTTCTAGAAACACCTGCAAAATCTCATCCCACCTAAAACGACGTCGTCTATGGTATACCCAAAATTTCCCTCCTCCTTTTTTCACTTTCTTTTGAACTACCCGCCCAAAATTTCCTCCGCCCAAAAACGAAAACCCCTTTAGAGTTAAGACGAAAAGCCCCAAATCCTGATTTCTTTCTAATCGTCGTCAATCTCTCACCGGCATCTTCACTAGTTGTCGATCTCTCACCGTCTGTCGCAGGTACACACGATCTCTCTCTCTCTCTCTCTCTTTGGTTGTAACGCGATTTGGAGCACACACATGCACAGAGTACGGTTTATCTCAAGTTCTGGGTTCGATCTCTCTGAACCTGAAGCTCTTCTGTTGCCGCCGTTGCTAGAGTTATTTGACAGCATGAAGTACGGAGTTTTTGAGCGGAAATCCAGAAGTACTGAATGTCGATCCATCGTCGAAGCCGGTGTGTGTCAGTAGACTAAACAGGTAGGGATCTAAAGCAAAACCCCAAATTGGTTGTTCAAATAAGATGATAATCTGGTTAGTATTGACAATTTCTCTTACATGAGCTAAATTACTGCTCTCTCTCTCTCTCTCTCTGTGTTCGTTTTTTTGAACGCATTCCAAGTGTTTGATTAAATGCTGATGTTGCTACTCAGCATATCATATCTGAAGCTCAACAGAAAAATATGGAGAATTCTTGATTGGATTCCTAGATTCTGGTAATTGGTTGTTTGCAGTTTTGATTTTAGAATGTGCTAAGGATATTTTAGAATGTGCCAAGGAATGTTTACCTATTTCCAATCTCTATAGAACAACGTGCATTTGGAATGTAATATTTCGGGAATCAATTATAATACATCTGATACAGAATTATATTTTTTTGGAAGTGCTTAGTTGTAGTAAACTCACACGTGCAAACCAATGTGGAAAAGAAATGTGGAAACTAAAAGATCTTAATGTGTTAATTAGCCTCACAGTTTGTTGAGCTTGGATGTGCGTCCTTACTATAAGTTTTTCAGCATTTCTAAACAAGTACTTCAATTGCCTGCTACGTGTTTGATAAAATGTGCCAATTACAATAGCCTTATGGTTTTGTTCATTTTTTTTGTGTAATTATTTTTCAGAATCTTTGGCAGAATCGGTCCCTCACTTTAAAGCCAATTTTCTACCAAAATCTTATGAACTCGAGGTACGTAAAAACCATTCTTTTTTAACTGCAAGTCCAATGTTACAGCTGTGAACCCTTCTTTCATAATGGGAAGACATCTTTGCATTGCTGGGATCCTATAGCTATAATCCTTCCTTTTTATTTTGCCATTTTGTCAAATTTTGACTTGATAAGCTAGGTTCTAGTTTCTACTTATTCCTCTTTATTTGATCACATTCATAAGCTAGGTTCTTCTTTGTTTTTGTGTAGATAGAGATCTTTCTGCTACTTTAGTGCACAACCCTAGATTCTGCTAAGATTCTGATATTTTTATTTTTTCTTGCAGCTATGTCATCATTTTTTGGGTGCTTGGTATAACCGAAGGTATCCATTTTTCCTTTCATTGTGTACACCATTGAGCATGTCTGTTATGAATGTGTATAAAAAGGAATAGACATATCAGTTTTGCTTCTTTGTATATAGGTATACATTACCTAATTCTTTGTATATAGGTATTACTTAATCACCACATGAGTGTTGGTGCTCTTTTTTGCATAGCTATTGGGTTTCACCTCTTCTAGCTAGGTATTGAAGATACATATATGAGTAGCTTGCGGGGATCTTCAATATACCATTATTTGCCATCTTTTTAACTTATATACAGTTGAAACTCTTGGACTCCTGGGGCATAACTTTTTACTTTCAAAGGAAAATAAGAACAGAGAAGAGAGTTCTCTACTTGTTTTTTACTTCCAAAGGTTTTTATAATAGTGAATTAGTTTACATATTTTTCGTTTGTTGAATCGTTTTCTATGTTTGTTCACCACCCCACCCCAGCCGACAACACATACGTGCACAACCTGATAGTTTCTTCCATCCATGCACAACCTATGCTTTTGGTTTTTATGCATAGAAAATGGGTGATAGACTGATGAACTGGTGAACATGTGTTATTGCCTCTATGCTTCTTTCCTTTTCTTTTTTTAATCTATAGATTTGATCTGGTTGATCAACTAGATGTTGTGGTCTAACTTTTAACTTTAATATCTTCACTTATTTAAAGGATTGAGCTTATATTGATCAACTATTTGCTGTGGGGCTTCAATTCTTTGTGGAGATATCTTTTTGCTCCCACTAGCTTAGTCCTAATTATCTCTAGGAATTCGTCGAGGTACACATAAGCTAACCCTATTACCCTACGTTTATCAAAGAAAATTCCAAAATTAACGCATTATATTCACCGTACTATGGGAGTCATGACAATTTGAGGGGGCAGTCACCTTCTTACATCCCTTTGGATCATCGATCAGTGGTTACCGAATAATTATATGATAGGGAAGAAATAATAGGGCATGGCCAAGGCCACTAGGCGCTGGTTGCACTGAATATTATGTCTTGCAGTTAGTAAACCACTCCCTCCCACCTTTATTCCTTTTACTTATTAAGTACTATATTCTTTTAATAATCTGTTAGGATAAAGTATGCCATGCTTCTATTTTTTTTTCCACGTATCATCTGAACATAAGAGAAAGAACCTAAATTGGTCTGGGTCACCGACAATGTTTGCTTTTTAGAATGGGAAATTTAATCGTGAAAAATCTGGTATGTGTCATCAATTGAAGTTGCCATAAAACTATGTTTTGATAAGTGCATTTTGACGGACCGTCATCAGTGAAAGTGGTAGTCAAATTTTCCAAAAGATTGAACTGTTGGCTTTTCTTCCGTTATCAATCAGCCAAAACAGATAAAGTTAATCTTACCACTCGTATAAGAAATGTTGTCTTTGCTTCCTCCCTTCCTCCTTACCCACCCAAAAGGCCAAGCCCTATCTCGATTTTCTAGGTTTGTGTGTAATGGTTCACCATTGGTTGTTTTATTTTTTTGTGTCTTGGTGCTTAAAGGGTGGTTCCTTTGGTATTTTAGTCCTGTTTTGTGTCCTGCAATTTCTGGGGTGGTGTCTTGGAATCTATATTGTTTATTATTTTTGGGTTTTGCTGATGTGTGAATCTATGTTATCTCTATGGATACCTCAGTTAATTGTGATGATGCCAATCTTTACTGTGCTTGATGCTAGTTTTGGATTGATGTTGTTTTGTGCTTTTCAGATGCTTATGGAGCTTTTATTCAAGTCTTTGGATGCTATTTTGAAAGGCCTAATTTTGCCTCTATGGTTGCACTTTGGAGTTTTTTTTGCCGCAGTTGAGTTGCTAATGTGGAGTACCTTCAATTTCTACTTCAATAGGGAGCAACACTCTAGTGCTACACTCTAATGCTAGATTGGAGTTTTAAATCATTCTGTTTCTTGCTATTTGTAAAGAACTTGATGCTTATGTGTCTTGTTCTCTCTCTTTCTTTTTAGATGATTGGATTTTTATTTCATACTTTTTGTGGTACGATTTTTTGTTATTTTGTACTCTACGAATTCGGATAAAGTTTGTAAAGTATTTGGTGAACATTTTATTTATGGAAGTTATGAATGGATTATTATTGAATTTATGTTCTTACAATAGGTTGGTGAATAGTTGAAAAGAATGATTGGTTGCTTGATTTAATTTACTGGGAATTAGGAAAAAAAATTAGAAGCAGGTTTTGAAATCATTATAATATAACATTTGCCAACCAAACATTTAGTTGGAAAAATAGTAATATGCCGACTAAATCATTAGTCGGGAAAAGTAGTAATATGCCGACTAAATATTTTAGTCGGGAAAAGTAGTAATATGCCGACTAAATAATTAGTCGGTAATTAATTAATCATTTACCGACTAAATGATTTTTCCGACTAAATTTTTGGTCGACAATAATTTAAATATAACGACTAAATAATTAGTCGGGAAAAGTGAACATTTGCCGACTAATTGCATTTTAGTCGGCAGTAACATTTGCCGACCGCGTTTCACCGACTAATTTGCCGACCAAAATTTTTAGTCGGGGAAGGCTTTTGCCGAAGGCTTTTGCCGACTAAAATGCCTACTTTTCCCGACTAAACTGTTAGTCGGGAATGGTGTTTTTTCTTGTAGTGCAATAACTTAACCAATTCAAGAAATTAAGCTCATTATAGGGTATAAACAAAGAAAGAAAGAAAGAAAAAACCCTTTAAGGGAAGAATACACACATATGAAAAGATTCAAACTCCTGACCTCCTAGTGAAATGCAAGAGTTCTGGCCAATTGAACTAGCCCTAGTTGGTTTATGTTATTACTTTTTCTGCCTTTTGAGAGACGTGCGCCAATATTTGGAGGGATCTATGTGAATAATCTCATACAAAGTGGAAACCCACCACCACATTTTTTTTATGTATAAATTAGGATGTTCGGACTAGATTACATGCACCTCGATTAATCATTTGAGAGACCAATTTCCAGTGGTGACTCTAGGATTTCTCGGGAGGGTGTTCAAAAAAAAAACTTAGAATGTACTACCCTGTATTTTAAATGGCGCTCGTCGCTAGTCAGGCGGCGACCCATCGCCAAGCGCCAAGCCCGCATAGGCGCCGTCGAGCAATTCGACATTTTTTTACAAATTCAAGAGATTATTTTTAATACAATATGGACTGAAATAAACAAAATAAAAGAGACTAACATTGTTTATATTTTAAAAACTATGGTTAAAAAATTAAGTGATCCAATTTTCAATAGGTGTGAAGATCTTATTTTTATGATCATTTTATAAAGGATCTCATAATTAATATTTGTCTCTAGGACTCTCATAATTGAGTATCTTCTCTCAATTTGGTTCTACAGTTCTCTTAGGGCTCTCATATGATAGTCCTAGAGTCAAAAATTAATTATGATCCTTTAGGATAAAATAATTAGACAAATAATATCTTTGCATTGGTTCAAACAGATTAAAAATTGGAGAACTTAATTTTTTGAACTGTTTATATATTAAGAAATATGATGAAAAATATATAAATAGTCTTAAATAAAGAGAATAAAGGGCCGTAATTTTTTGGATTGTTTGTGAATTGGGTGTTCAATGATATATGAACTGGGTGGTCAAACTACGGCTATCCTAAAATTTCTATATGTATTATAGCAAATATTTTTTTTTTGGATTGGTCATGTGACCATGGTGGTCTCCATGTGGAGCCGCCACTGCCAATCTTGTCATCTACTAGTGGGGTCATTTAACAACACGGAATTGATGGGAAAAAAAATACTATATCAATGAATATTTTACAAAAATTCTGTTAATTCTAAAAAACAATTATGTCCTTTTACTGTAAATTCGTCAAACAAAACGGCCCTTGTGACAACAGAATTATATATATATTTCCCTACCGTTAAACAAATGATATACTGTAAATTAATTAAGTGGAGTGATATACTATAAATTAATTAAATTCCACCTCTCCAAGCCACTTTTTTCTTTCGTATGATGCCTCTCCCAAGTCACTTGACAGCCCACAGCTATCAGTTACTTTCAATACACTTCACATACTTTTAAACACTCTTCACACATTTTAATACGTTTTTTCAACCTTAACGATAACCGATCGAATGCTCTATTTTTGCATTTTCCTTATCAAAATTCAATCAACATTACTTTTTAAATACTCTAGTAACTACTCAACGAGCTTCAAAATAAGCCGTTGTGATCATCAATGTAGTCCCGACATGAGCCCACAAAAGCCCAAAGTGTTCGGTGCGCTGCTAAAAAACCAGTTTCTTTGGACATCACACTTCCACTAAAGATCACAAGTGTGAAACTAAGCTTGAGTTGAGATCATAATGGGAGCCCACTCACTCAAGCATGCATCTCAAGTCAACTCTTTAGAATCAGGGTAGTGTGTAAAGTCCCTTCGTGGGGCAATTCAAGATTTGGTATTTAGGGTTATAAATATGATTATGAACAAAGTTTTCAATGGAAGGATGATTTAGGCTGTGTTCCAGAAAACCATTAAGAACTTATTTTTTGTTGAAAAAGAGCCCTGTTCCAGAAAATAAGAACTTATTTTTTGTTCACCCTTAGGTAGTATGGCCGGCGGAAGAGAAATCGGTCCGGCGGCCGCGCTGGGCCGTCTCCGGCCATCGGACGGCCGATCCGAGCCGTCCAAAAATTCTAAAAATTAAAACCAAGGGGGCTTACGCGGGAATCAACGTCATCCGAGGTGTGTAGGGTGCTTGATCCGAGCACCCCTTTTCCGTGTACATATGAAGTTACCTTGGTTTTAATTTTTAGAATTTTTGGACGGCTCGGATCGGTCGTCCGGTGGCCGGAGACGGCCCAGCGCGGCCGCCGGACCGATTTCCCTCCGCCGGCCCCCATATTGGTAAAAACAGTCTTCTTTTTGTAAAGGCAACTTTAAGCTCAAAAATAATGTGTTTACGCAAATAATTTTCCTACCACTATGGATTTTATTTGATAGATCTCATTGAGATCTTTAATACGGTGCAAAAAAATTTAAATTTTTTTTTTCATTTATGTTATATTTGAGTTTGAAAATGTGGAAGGAATTTTGTAGTTGGGAAAAATAAGAAGGTTGGATTATTTTTGGAAAAGAAGTGGGCAAATAAGAACTTATTTTATAAGAAGGGTTCGGGAACGCAGCCTTATTCGGTTTGTCTTGGTTTTAGGATTGTTTTCTTTTAGTCATGACCAGCTATGAAATTTTGGAGGCCTAAGACGATCTTCGAAAGTAAGGCCCTTAATAATTGTAAGCAAAAATCAAATAAAAAGTCGATCATACTTAATAATTTTGATTCGGATATAGTATTTGTTTGCAAGGAGAAGTACCGGAGTAGTAGTGTTTAAAGGGGGAAAAAAGATGCATCCATACAACCACCACACTGAATAATTTTGAAGGGCCCCAGAGATTTTTGGTGATCCCGTGACCTTTTACTCCTCCTTTTTGTTTTTTCTCTTTTGTTTTTTCCTGCATTCCGTGTTCCATTTTTTGAGTCATTGGGGCTTAAGTATAAAATGTCCTCTTGGGTTTAAAATTGGGTCCTAAAACAACACATATATACTAGGTCCTAAAAATAAATGGGAGCCTTTATTTTTTGACATTTTTGGGGGCTTAGGCCCACGTCTCTTGGGCCTTAGCCCAGAGCCAGCAGTGCTTTTAGTTTGTGGCTGTTTTGGTGTTAGACTGTTGGCTTATTTTGCGGTTGTCGTGATTCAATAATTATTTTTGAGCCTTTTCGTCAACCGAGGTCATAATTATTAAAGCATGACTATGACACACATCTCAAACCACCAAGGCCAACAATCTTGTTGTGCTTATAATTGGAACAACTAATATATATTATATAATTCTATTATATAAAAACGGGCCTCTTGTATGGTAGCCACACAATTGCAACACAATTATGACGATCTATACCGTTCATTTTGTTGTTCTTGGTGTTTTAATCACTCTCGCACATTTTCGGGTCTATCGGGTTTTGGAAGCCCTTTCATCGGGACGTATATTCATAAATAGAATTTTTTTTGTTATGTGCGATCAAGTATATAACGATAACCAATTTACTTCATTTTTTGCATAAATGATATAATCTCTCCCACATAAAAGGTAGACGGTTCCGATTTTCAAAAAACAGCTCGGCCAGCCCTCGAGTGGTGCATTATAGGACTTTATGAGAATTTTTCTTTATCGAGTGCATATGAATTATGGTACGACTGTTGCACATGACCACGCACTAGTGTAAATGGAAACGATGAGGCGTCCGGCTGTGGTGCTCCAAAGCGGTTTGGGAGCACCATACTCCCATTCTGTCTGAGCCGTCAGATGCTATGAATTTAATCTCAACCATTGATATAAAACTCCCCCTCTCTCTCATTTACCTCCTACTCCCGGTTACCTTTTGCACGTGAAAAAATGGCCAAGCCCTAATACTTTCTTTCTCCTCCTCCCTCCCGCCTCTCTCTCCTCACGCCTCCACAGCTCCGCTCCTCTCCTCTCCTCTCCTCTCCTCTCCACAGACGCCCCTCTAAGGCATCTACCTCCACAGCCCCCTAATGCAAACGACGAAATCAGAGTCGGACGCCTCCTACCTCCAGTCGACGGAATCCTCCGCACCTCCACAGCCCCGTGAGCAAACGTCGAAAGCCCTCTCTCTCGCGATCTCCCCAACTCTACGAGGTCTCTCTCTCTCTCTCTCTCTCTCTCTCTCTCTCTCTCTCTCTCCTGCACGCACGCACATACACAGACACCTCTACACGTACACATGCACCCACCCTTGTACACACCCATAGCCCAAGCATTTTTGGGGGGTTCAACTGCTCTGCTGTGCTGACTTGACTACCAGGTTTTTAAGTGTCCATCCTCCCCCTCTCTCTTGAATTCGAAACAACATCAGGATATTTTAGATGGGTTTTCCTAATCACTCTGTTGTCATTCTCGATTGTTTCAATTGGCCAAATCTCTTGGATGAGAAGTTTGGGAAATAGGTTTTGCCGGCTATATTCCACAGATTTTGCTAAAGACTTGTGTTAATATTGGTTGGGCTTTTTCCTGCAGTAATCTCTGTTTAAGGGCTACCAATAATTTGGGGATGGTTCTATTTGGTCCCCTCTCCCTTTATTTTATTAACTCGAATAAAACATTTTAGCAATCGATGTTAGTTTGTGGTAAGCACTTGGAGATGGGGTGTGATTCTCATTCCACTAAATTGTATGATGGCCCAATTGAGAAACTGACTTTGGAAGTTGTTCCCTGTTTATGGTGTAAGAGTAGACCTTTTTAAGTTTGAGAATGGACTGACTTCATGATAATCGGAGTGCACTGCCAACAAAGATGAGCGGTCAAGCACTCAAGCATCACCAAATATGTGATTTAGCTGATTAACCTCAAGGATTTTTGTTTGGGTTCTGAATTATTTGCTGTGGTATAACTAGGATTTGTCATTTTATATATTGAATTAATTGATACCTTTTCTTTTGTTTCTTGTTGTTCAGACTTCAGACATGTGAGCTACTAGAGGGATTGAACTACTTGGGATTGTGTTTGCCGTCAATGCATTATAAAGAAGCTTGGCTTGGTTCAATTTTTCTTTCATTCTCTTTCTACAAGAATAAAGTAGTACTTCCAATGTGTAAGGTATAAGTTTCTTAATGCCATGATTCTTTGTGGAAGGTATAAGTTTATTAATGCCATGATTCTTTTTTTAATCACCTTAATGGGATAACTAAATGTACGTGTGTTGATTAGGATATATGGAAGACATAAGTAGTAGTCTTGTGTTTAGTTGAACCATGAATAAATGTGTGGCAAACTCATTTTTGTCATCCCCTTGCACAAACATTAAGTTAATTTGAATCATGTTTTCTTTACCCTCTTTTTGTTTTTTGGTCAAATGACTAGACTATATCCCTAGAAGAAAATTTGTTGTCCCTGTCTTGTTTGATGGATAATGCTCATCGCTATTGTTGCTTGAGCATGCAAAAGTTAGTCTGTTCTTTGTCTGTGTCAGATCAATAGCTTCTTTATGAGTGGTAACTAGTACATGTGTTAAAGTCTTTTTGACAGAGATGATGACAAATGATTGCTGGTGGTCAGTTTTGCATGTGTGTATGCCTTCTCCGCCTGTTAATGAGCTATGTTTTGTATTTTTATTCTGATGCCTTGTAACTTCTTCTCCACCATCCAATGATTAATGATGCTTGTCAATTGGTTGAGTCGTTTCAAAGTAGAAAGCCTCTCATGCTGTTAGTAAGTAGCACCATTTTCCTTTCTGTAGTGGTAGTTTTATAAGGGCAGTTCAAGTAGTCTTAATTTTCTGTTGGATGGAGGACCCATCATAGCTTAATTTTCACTTTCTCATGGACTCACGGTGGGATGGACGCTTGCACTTGGAAGAATAATAGTGTTAATGTGTTAGCTTTTACTTTGCCATTTCATTTTCTTATGTATGATCTAAACACTGTTAGATAAACTAAGGATTGTGTAATGGTTTTTTTTTTTTGCTTGGCAGTTATAGTTTTAATGTATGTTCCACTCAAGTCTCAAATGGGACATGTAGAATGTAATCGACGAGTAAAGGAAAAACCAAGTAAGTATGATTACATTCTACATGTCCCATTTGAGACTTGAGTGGAACATACATTAAAACTGTGAATGAACCGAGAGAGAGAGACGTTGAGAGAGTCAGAGACTCAGAGAGAGACGTTGAGATGAGAGTGAGTCAGTGAGACTGTGAATGAACCGAGCATCTCGCGAGCTTGGCTCGGTTCGGCTCATTAAGGTTCGGCACGACTTGGCTCGTTTAGTAAACGAGCCGAGCTCGAGCTTGAGTATTCGGCTCGTTTACTAAATGAGCCGAGTGGAGCTCGGCTCGTTAAGGGAGGCTTGACTCGATTAAAGAGGCTCGTTTAGTAAATGGCTAAGCTCGGCTCGTTAAGGCTCGAGCCGAGCTCGAGCTCAAGTTTTGGGCTCGTTAAGTAAACGAGCAGAGCTCGAGCTCGCTGAAGCTCGGCTCGGCTCGGCTCGTTTACACCCCTGCTCGTCGCCCAAACGCCGACGATCAGCACTTGACAGCAACCACGGAACCACACCACAGCCAGCGAACCAATCATCTCCCGAAAACCACTGTGCTGCCACTAGCCTCCCAACGGAAAGATGAACCGGTTCATCGACAACCCAACTGCCGTGGATGCTCACTGTTCACCGTACCATTAGGCAAAGACCGGTACACCCAACAATGTACACGACGGGAGGCCACGTCGACCATGCCATCCAGAGCCGTCCGATCCCCTAGCTGGCTAGCCGTTAGGCTAGGGGTGTCAAACAGGCCGGTTCGGCACGGGCACGACACGTTTCAAGGCGGCAAGGCACGCCACATGCACGGTCTAATTCTGGCATGGCACGACATGACATGATAAAAAAGGCACGGCACGGCACAACATGACAAAAAAGGCACGGCATGGCACGACAAAAAAAGGCACGGCATGACACGTCACGATTAATTAATCGGGCATGGCATGACACGACACGATTTAAAAAAGGCACGGCCCGACACGGTACGATAAAGTAAAATGGCCCAGCAAGGCACGCCTAAAGCACGGCACGACACGCCATGGCACGATGAAGTAAACGGGTACGACACGGCACAGTACGAAGCACGGTTGGCACATAAGTTGAATGGCACGGCACGACACGACAGGCACGTTTGACACCTCTAGGCGGGAACATGAAGAGAACAAATTTGGATATACAATCATATATGTCTGTTATGGTGGCATGATAAAGAGTTTAGATGTACACATATAGCATTATATGTGCTTGTATATTGGCATAAAAAAGATTTCAGATTTGCATATATAACCATATATGTCTCATATCTACCTCTATTGTTGATACTTGATAACATGCAGAGAACAGATTTGAACATATAACCATATATGTCTTTTATGGTGGCATGGTACAGAGTTCAGATGTACACATATAGCATTATACGTGCTTATATTGGCACAAAAAAGATTCCAAATTTGCATAGATAACCATATATGTCTCATATCTATCTCTGTTGTTGATAACCTGTAGAGAACAGATTTGGACATATCTCTATTATAAAACAGAAGGGTGTGCGGACAAGTTGTTAGAACGGCTTAGATTCATTTGATCCAAAGGCTGTAGTGCATCCTCCCACTTCCCGGTTAAGTGCCCATGGTTTTCACCTAAATCACACAATTGTCATCCCCTTCCAACCGGGATGCGTAGTGCCGTAGGCACGGGCTAGCACTAGTAACATTATATGTGTCAACTCCACCGTACACAAGCCAATACAAAATTTGGGGAAAATCTCAAAGAAAAAGCACGAACTTGTTCATCGGCTCAAATGCATCTACAAATGCTATATACGCAGAACAACTAACAAATAAACCCTAATAAATCGTAAACTCCATCGAAATGAGGAAAAACTCGAAATAAAATCAGATCTAAAGCAATAAACTCGCCACGACGAACACAACGGTAGCGGATCTAGCAATTTTGTTCAGGGCGGGGGCGGTCTTTTTGCGCTTTTGGATGAAGAATAGACAGAAACAGATCTCTACAGTGGCCCTCGCCTTTGAACTTGCGGATCATGGCAGAGATCTTTTCGTCGTCGACCTCACTTGACCTAAATCGGCGTAGATCATTTCGCCGACCACGCCACGGTCTCCACCCTCACCGCCCTCTCGTGGACCTTGTGCACCTGGGCATCCCTCGCAGCCTTGACGTCGGCGGCAACGAAAGAGATGTGACAGACTCCTACTTGAGCGCGACGAGAGAGAGAGAGAGAGAGAGAGAGAGAGAGAGAGAGAGAGAGATATTGCTTGAACGTCCATCTTTATTTGTATGCCTGAGATACTATTTCGGATCAAAAGGTGTGCATCCATACATACATATACGAGTATATATTGAACGAATTTATTTAGACTACCAAGTGTTTGTTTGTTGTTCTGGTAGAAAGCAAGAAGCTAGACGGAGAGAGTAGCTTTTGTATGCTGTTGAGTCTTAATGGCAAACAGCAAATATGAGTACGTGAAATCATTCGAAGAAGAAGATGAAGTTATGCTGCCTAATTTGATTGTTGTTCGGATCGAGGGCCGCAATTTTCGCAGGTATCGAAAAAAATCAATTATTAGTTTGACTGACATTGAGTTAAATAAAGCTGTATTTATTTCTTTTATGGACCAAGATTTACATGTAATAGTATACAAAATATGAGATCGAAACATTATATGTGCTAATGATCATCTTTTCCGTCATTCATTGGTGTTCTGGTCTCTAGTTCCTGCATTTTATTGTTGAGATTTTGGAAACAAATAGATGGGTCCTTCATTCTGTAAATCAGTAACATTTTCCTTGTTGAGTTCTAGAAGCACAAATCCTGGATTCTTTTGTTTGGGGTGCCGTGACTATACATCTAAAGGCGATACCCAAAACGAATTTTTGAGCAATAGAAAGAGGTTGACCAGTATGGACACTGGAGTCACTGGACAGTTATAGATGACGTGACTGACCCCGAGCCCTCTGGGAAGATAATAGACTTGATGATGAACGGCGATGACACTGAGGTAGGGTGAATAGATGTGAGAGCCAGGCAACAGGCACAGTGGCGGCTCTAGACAGTTTGTGTGGGTTGTCATCCAGAACTCTAGGTTTCAAGATTGTGAAAATAAATAACACATTAGTACTTGTCGTCTATTGTTAACTGATAGGTTGATTTAAAATTCTCCAATCACAAAAAGAGAGCGTTCTATGATATAGTTTCTGCTAAAAATTTAAAGAGATAGAAAAACAATTTTTTTTGAGGCCTAACAATTAACATTGTCGAACCAAAATTCTATACCTGTTTAAACAATGATTCTACATTTGCCACGTTTGGTTATTATGTAATGTGACTCCTTCTTTGCACCAGTCACAAATGGGTTGGGATTTGGGGGCTAAAGATAAAAGAGGACGTAGTTAATATGATCTAGCCGCATACGGTCGCCTTAGGAATATTCATGTTTATGTCAAACTAATTAATCATACGTAAATGAACTTGGGATGGATGTTTAAGTTTTAGATTAGGGTGGATTGAGTTTTCAATTTTATAGTGCAATGAGCTGAGAATAACCTAATTGTTTGTATGAAAATCAAGGGTATTCAAGTGAATACACTTGGCATGCTGTGGGCCTCCACTGAAGACAGTGGAATCTTTTTTTATGGGTGGGAGGTCCCTTTTGTGCAAGGGATAGAGCTAGGGGAGCCAACTCAGCCATGGAGAGGTGATGTGGCTTCCCTAGTTTCACTACTACCACCTGTTGTGCTTGGGCACACTCGTTTCTGACCCCCTAGGACCATTTTACATTTATCTAGAATGTGAGATGTAGGTAAGAATTGTAAGATAGAGTGTACTAGGAGTCAGCTCTGGTCAACAACGGTCTCTCTCTCTCTCTCTCTCTCTCAAGTTAATCAGTGAGCAAGCCTCACTGCCCATTGGTAGGGCGAGGCTATATTGTGTGTTGAGAATTCTAACTCCATCCTCGATTCCACAAGTTCTATGATAATTTCAGGCGGACTCACTTAGCTCCTTTTTCAGCCTTGTTTCGCTTGAGGTAGATTTGAGTCTTTGACTGCTGCCTGGTAAGGGTAAGTGTCAGCCTATGGCCAGTATGACATGAACTGAAGGAATTTGTTGTCGTGCTGCACGAGTGCACGTGAGGAGTGTCCGTGTGAGTTGGCCATGTATCGCCTGCAAGGTGGTACCCACCGTCCACAACTATGTGTTTGTGCTCTACTGAACTTGCATTTGCACATACATGTGCAGGACCAAGGGTGAGAGTGGGAGGAGGAACTTTTTTTTTTGGTAAAGAGAGATTTTATTACCAAAAGAGACAAAAAATACAAGAATCAAGGGGCATACCCCAGAAAAAAAAAAAACCAGCAACCTATTGGAAACAAAATGACAGGAGCACGAAACTAAAACAAGAGCCTAACTACTTGCTAGTTACAAAATATGTTCCGAAATATTCCAAACTCTACACAAATCTCTATTAACAGTACTACGACCATAATCCCGCCAAGAAGATGCTCTATCCCAAACATCCTTAACAATAATATCATAAATGGCATCCGAAGTGTATTGCTTGTTGCAAAAAACAATGTCATTCCTCGCCTTCCAAATGTAGTACACTGTACCCGCCATTGCTAACTTGTAGAGGGCAGATAAAAGACAATTTTTTTTGAGGTGCTGAATAGCCCAACCAATTTCTTGCCCCCATTCAGTTGGTCTTCTAGAAATGCTAAACATATGAAGAACTTTACCCCAAATGCATGCTGAGAAAGAACAAGCAAAAAACAGATGGTTTTGGGACTCATGCACATTAGAACATAGGACACATAAAGGATCCACCATCATACCCCAAGAAAGAAGCCTATCCTTTGTCGAAAGTCGGCCCCAACAAACAAGCCACATAATGAAAGCCCATCTAGGAATACCATGCTTGAACCAAACAACCGGAGCCCACGGAACTTTAGGGAGAGGAGTTCTAAGAGTCTCCCAAGCAGTTTTAACAGAGAACATACCATTTGAGGTAGGAATCCAGATCACGGAATCAGCGACACCTATGTTAGGCCTGAGAATTGAAGGGGTACTCCTCATAAGTTGCATAATGGCCCTATTTCTTTGTCTAGGCCAGCACCACTCTCCATTTTGAATGATAGATGAGACCTTTGCCAGAAGAGAACTACCCACATTATGAACTATGCCTTCACCAAATACTTTATAGAGAGGTCCTACGTCATGCCAGTTATCCAGCCAAAGAAAAGTAGTGTTCCCATTTCCAATCACATGCTTGATGAGGGGCTGCACTACCTCTCTAAGCTTGAAAAGTTTTCTGATGGTCCAAGAAGAGTCTTGAGGCAAACACATCTGCCAAAAACACTTCCTTTTTATGATATATGAATGAACCCATTTAACCCATAAAGAGTCAGACTTCTTGCTTAAAGCCCACAAGTGCCGAATCATGGTTGCTTTATTCCAGACTTTGAGAGGCTTGAAACCCAAGCCACCTTCTTCTTTTGGGGTGCAGACCCATTCCCACTTAATTTTTGCCCCAGCCTGTCTTAGATGTACACCTGTCCAAAAAAAGCCCTGAGCAAACCCTCAATTTCCTTCAGTAACTTTTGTGGGAGGATGAAAATCGAACACCAGTACACTTGCATGCTCCATAACACAGAACTGATTAATTGAGATCGACCCCCAAAGGACAACAACTTCGTTGACCAGCTGTTAATCCTTTGTAAAATTTTATCTTTGAGTTGAACACAATCAGAATAAGAGAGGCGAGAAGTGATGAGAGGCGCCCCTAAATACTTAACAGGAAGACTGCCCTCGGGAATAGGGAGAATAGCTTCCAACATCACTTTAAGATCAGTGCTCACACCAGAATAAAAGACAGCACTCTTATGAAGGTTGGGACTGAGACCAGAAAAGGAATAGAAATCATCCAAGGCAGCTTTGACTGTAGTAAAAGATCCCTGATCAGCCCCACATAGGACAAACAAATCATCTGCAAAAGCTAGATGATGAATTTGTAATTCTTGACACTTAGGGTGGAAGACAAAGGGGCCAGTTATAGCCCTATTGTGCAGTATAGAGTAGAAACCTTCCATAACTAAGAGAAAAAGATAAGGTGAGATCGGATCACCTTGCCGTAACCCTCGTTCACCTTTGAAAAAACCTTCAAGATCCCCATTTAAAGCCACTGAAAACCAAGCATTTGAGACACAGTACATGACCCATTTGATGAATTGGGCTGGGAATTGCATAGCAAACATCATTTCAGATAGAAAGCCCCATGAGACTGAATCGTAGGCTTTCATAAGGTCAATCTTGATGGCACACCGTGAAGGCCCCTCCTCTCGATGATAATTCCTGACTAGTTCTTGCATGAGCAAAATGTTGTCAGCTATAGATCTCCCCTTAACAAAAGCAGACTGACCATGGTTGATTATAAGAGGCAAAATCCCTTGCATCCTATTAGCTAAAACTTTAGTAATACACTTGTATAACACGTTGCAGCAAGCAATAGGGCGATACTCTTTCATACAGGTAGGGGCAGCAACTTTAGGCACCAAAGTTAACACTGTAGTATTCCAACTTTTAGGCATACAACCTGTGACAAAAAAAGACTGAATAGCCATAACCACATCAGGACCAACTATCCCCCAATTCTTCTGAAAAAAAGCAGCATTATATCCATCCGGCCCAGGTGCTTTATCACCCCCAATAGAGAACATAGCAGACTTGATTTCCTGAGCAGAAGCAAGGCTAGTAAGAGCAGCATGGTATTCCACAGGGACTTTAGTGACAATAAGGTCATTCAAAACTTCAGTAGCTATAACTCGATTAGGAAAACTAGTACCTAAAAGATTCTCATAAAAGGAAACAACTTCTCTTGTAACATCAGCTGGAACTTCTAGCCGAATCCCATTTCCATCATTAATAGATAGGATCTTGTTCCTTAATCTATTCGCAGCCATCTTCTTGTGAAAAAATTTTGTGTTGTTATTCCTTAACTTCAACCATTGAACCCTTGACTTTTGTTTCTTAAAAGCTTCCTCAGCGGCACTTAAGGAACGATAAGCAAACATTGCATGTCTCTCCTGTACAATTAAATCCTCAGTAACAGAAAACAAGGCAGCCTCTTCCTGAATTCTGAGCAAATTAGCCTTTGCATCTGCCACCCTAGTACTAATTTGACTATAGCAAGTAAAATTTAGCTTCTTAAGCAAACCCTTCAAGAAAGTAAGTTTATAGGAGAGTCTCTTCATAGGATGAGATCCCCTATCCTGCCTCCAGGCTTCCTGAATCAGACTGGGAAAGAGAGGATGAAACATCCAAAAGTTGAAGAACTTAAAAGGTTTCTTTTTATGCCGGTAGGGGAGAATAGACACTAGAAGAGGGCAATGATCAGAAATGCCTGGAGCTGAAAAAATAGCCTCAGACTCAGTGAAAATATCCTGCCAAACAGGATTTACCATAACCCTATCAATTCTACTCTTGTTTTGGCCCAAACCTCCACTCCTATTTGACCAAGAAAACCAAAAGCCTTTAGCCGGAAGATCATCTATCTCGATATCTTCAATACAAGAAGTAAAAGAGGCCGCAGCAATGTGATCAAAATGAACAGAACTGCTCCTCTCATTCACCCTCCTAACAGCATTAAAATCACCCAAAAGAAGCCAAGGCTCACTGCCCAGAGAACCATGTAGCCCCCTGAGCTCATTCCACAAAACAGCCCTTTCCCCAGCATGATTCAAACCATATACCAAAGTAACAATGAAAGAATGCAAGGTATTTACATGGTGAATTCTACAAGTAATCTGTTGATCACTCCTAGAGATTAAAACTGACTTAACTAAAGAGGAATTCCAAGTTAAGATAGCTCGAGCAACCAACCCAGAACCTATATTATGAGTATACTCCCAATTTGTAGGAAGACAATTCTTCAAAGTAACAGCAAGGTTTTGAGACCTAACCTTAGTTTCCAAAATCCCACACAAGGATAATCTATTATCAAGAATAAGTTTTCTAACCTCCACTTGTTTCGAAGGATCATTCAAGCCTCTGATATTCCATGCACCAAACTTGATCATCGCTTCTTGTTATTCTTCCTAGTTGCCTTCTTTGCCCCAGGGGGTTCAGGACCCCCATTCAATCCCGTAGGAATAGCTACAGCTCGACCCACATCCTGAGATACCTGCTCAATAGCTGTCACTGTATCCTGAACACACTCCTTGACTGGAGGGATATCACTACCAGAGTTGCGACTATTGTTAAGAAGAGAACTAGGCTTTTGTGGATCCACAGGAGAAGAAACTTGCAGACTAACCCCATCAATGAGAAAGCCTTCTTGAGGAGGTGACACATCATGAACCACAATAGCAGTAGAAACGGGTGCCACTTGAGGGGAGAAAGAAGTATCAGAGCAAGGCGCCTCAGATAAAACAGCTTGACCATCCTCTACTCCAAGAGAGACATTACCCAAATCCATCTCCTCAAGAGGTTCCACAAAACCAAGAGCTGCATCAGAATCAAAACCAGAGGAAACCAACACAGCAAACTTGTTGCTTGGAATACTAGGCTGACCATACTCAGTCTGGACAGGCACCTTTGGATCTGATATAGCAGAGTAGGGGACATCAACTACCTTACCCTTATGTTTCTTAGTCACCCAAACCTGCTGAGGAACCGGAAGAGAATTCTGATGAGGAACATGCACAACCTTCGGAATATTCTTTAGACATCCATCCCCACTATGACCGAACACCTTACATTCCAAACATTGGAGGGGCTTCCAAGGATACTGAACCTTGATTTCAACTTCCTTTCTACTACTAAGACGAAGACAGAAGGAAGAGGGGAGAGAATCTCCAACCTCTATTTCAACACAAACCCTGGCATAGCTAAGCCGTTTACAACTTTCAGTCACAGAATCAGCATAGAGGGGTCTCCCAACTGCGCTAGCAACATAGCTAAGGCCAGGAGCAGTCCAATATTCAAGTGGTACATTATAGAACTGTACCCAGATAGGAATTCGAGCCAATTGATCCTTAACGAGGCACATTTGGGGTTCCCATTTCTTCAGAATCATCAAGCGACCCCCAATATGGAATGGTCCAGAATCCAGAATACGCTTATATGCATCATCATTATTGAAAAGGAAAAAATAGAAACCATCCTCATTCGAGAGTACGTCAGTAAAACCAAATTTAGCCCAAATTTTGGATACAATGGATTTAACAGCCAGGAATGAAACTTTCTTGTCCAAAAAATAGCCTACTAAGCAGGACTGCCATTTCCGAGTACCAAGCTCCCCAACATCAGGGGGAGGAGTTACAAAAAGCTTCCCTCCTTCCTCAGAGGGAGCAAAGAAACTAAGTTCCATACCCCCACCCTCATTACCCTCATGAACAAGCAAATTCTTCCAGGGAGACGAGGAATTCCCAAAATTAGCAGGTATGGAATCAGAAATAGTAGAATTACCTTCAATTAGCTTTTTAGAGAAATTTTGCTCAGCCTTCTGACGAAGAACCAAATTCTCCGCAGATAGGGCTTTAATTTGTCGCGCCACCGTATCATCAGAGCTTCCAAATTGCAAATGAGAGAAGACCTTCCGAAGATCCTCATCCAGTAACTCAAACGCGACATTCCGTTCAGAACACATCGAAACCCTAAGGAGTTGTTCAGGATTTAAGCCAGGGGTCGAAATCCCTTCCTTAACTGGGCCGACGAAAAGACGGAAAAGGCGGAACTTTCTTCCCAATCTTATACTATTAGTTATTATATGAAGATTTTGACACCAAAAAGGCGGAAAGGAGTATGCTGGATAAATTACAAGTTGGCTATTTAACATTGTTTAAACTTGAAATGGCTTGCACATTTGCTCAATGTAGTCACGGTGCATGTTGTGGTTGTCGTCGTATTGAGATTGCTGAAGTGACTTTATCTTACAAATTGTGTCACTTTCGGACCTAGCTGTCATGGTTTGTACTAATTCACTGGGTAGTTGGTAGGCCATATTTGATGGTTATATTGGAAACTTTACTATATTGTTCATTCTCTTTCTCATAGGTTTTCTGATGTTCACAAGTTTGAGAAACCAAACGATGAGAAAGCTTTGAATTTGATGAACACTTGTGCAGCTGCCATTTTGGAAGAGTATCCAGATATTGTCTTCTCTTACGGATTCAGGGATGAGTACAGGTATCTCCTTGGTTATTCATTATCTTGCCAAATTTCATGATGGTCATTATCATTCCACTATCACTAGCTTGGTGGATTTTATTCACTTTTGGGGATGTGACTTGCAGCTTTGTTTTCAAAAAGAAGTTCGCATTTTACAAGAGGCGTGCAAGGTACTTTTCATATCTTAGCCTCTGTGTGATGGACCTAATGGTGTTGTCAGATTTTGGTGATTGTGACAAATACTTCTGAGTCGACGTCAATGTGGGTTGGCTGTGCAACTTTACTAGAAGTTACTATTCGGGATTGCATTTTTGGAAAATTTTTAATCCCTCCGTCCCATATTGCTTGTCATGTATGGGGAATCCAACTTTTTTAGGGGACATGCAATTAATGCATGTCTCCATAGAAAGTTTGATTATATTTTTTATGATTTTTAATCATTAATGAGGGGTAGTTTTTGTCAAATTTACACACTTTTTAGTTTGACTTTTTAAAGAGTACAAACATTTTGGGATATCCCAAAAATCGAAAACTCAGTCAGGTACTAGATGTATCAAGTTTGACTTCCTCCTGTTGTTGAGTTTTGATTACTATTGCTCATAAGGATTCTTTTGAACTAAACTGGTCAGTAATGCAGAGAAAGAAAAATAAGAGTAGTGTCTTTATATGAGATATGAGCTACGTCATAACCACAATGGATATCCCCTTTATTCGGTGTCTGCAGTAGTAGTAGTTGTGAATAGATTAGGTGAATGACGTTGATTGCCATGGAGATCAAGCACCCAGCTTCTTTTTGATAGTCACGCATACTGTTGATTTGATGATCTTCTCCTTGTCCATAAGCACTTTCTCGGTACCATACCATCCAGTATGAATCTATAATCTATATGTGGGCATGTAGGAAGGTCGCCACAAGAGAACTTTTTTCTGGTTTCCATTGTTGGAGTTTGGTGGGATTGTCACAGCATTAGTGCTAATAGAATTTCAAGCATAGCTAGCTCAATAACCATATGTATCATAATCACATCCGGTTTGTATATCGTACCTGGTATTGCATTTCTAGAACACTTTAGAGGCAGATATGAACTTTGTGAATCTAGCTCTAGCTTTATACCTAGAATATCCCTTCCTTTGATAGAAATTTAGTGCAGGACAACGGAAACCTTTTCTTTTGATCATTTAGATTTGGCATATGTGTTTTTGCTTCTAGCCATCTTAAATTGAAGTCCATATTACCATCCTAGTGGCCACCGAAGGTGGTAGCCTAGTGGGTAGGGTGCCCTTCATCCCCAGGTGAGACTCGGTTTCGAGTCTTGCTAGTGGCAAGGGGGTGTGGGGGTAAACACTTATGCCCACTTGTACCTAGGTGGTACTGTGGTAACGGCCTGTTCTCTCGGACAGTAGTTATGGCTCGAACCGGACATTCCATAGCAGGTAGGGAGCCCCTATGGTCACGCCCAAGGGGGGGTTGCTACGCTGGTCGCCCCCTCCCGCCCTTTTTAATGATAAAAAATATATATATACCATCCTAATGTCTCCAAAGAAAAAAATTAGGGAAGTTATAAATGGAAAGCCATCTTGAACGTTAACAATATGAGGTCCCTTGGGATTTTGTATTGAAAAGGAAAAAGTCCAGTTTGGGAATAACCTAGGTAATGATGAAGTTTAGGAGTTCTGCCTTTAAAACCAAGAGATATGTACATCTACATCTATAGGCAGGTTTTTTCCTCGAATCCTCCTCCCACTGTCCATCTTCCACATGAAAAAGCTTACCTCCAAATGAAATTCTTTAATCATTTTCCTGATCAGGGTCATAGACTTATTAAGCTCACTACTAAAATATTCTCAATAGAAGAAAGCTCACTACTAAAATTTTCTTTGCAGCAAAATACTCTCCGTCGTCGTATCCCTCTTCTCATCTGTATGTGTGACAAAGTGGAAGGATTATTTTCCTCAGATGGAGTTGAGGTTCCCTCCTTCATTTCAATCTCGTATCATAACCTGTGCATCAATGGAGGTTCTTCAAGCATACCTTACATGGAGACAAAACGATTGTAAGTGTCTGCTACTGAGACTGAGCCTCCAGAAAAACTGCGCCTGAGTAATCTTATTTCACAATTGTTTCATGAATATGGATTATTGGGTTCATACATGATAGGTATACAGAGGTTCTGAACTTACGGTATTAAAGCACAACATTTTTATTCTTTTGCAGGTCATGTCCAAAACCAGTGTAATACTTGTCTTTGGATGCTGATCAAATGTGGGAAGAGTGAAATGGAAGCACAAGAAGTTCTGAAGGTGCTCACATTTGCATTATTTAGCCAATTTAGGAATTTTTCTGATGTAGTGCCCCAGATGTGAGGTCTTATTTTTCATGTTGGTAGCATCCATTTGTTTACTGCTCTTGCTGGGTTCTAGTTGATAGCAAATGTATGGATTTTTTTTTTGTTCAATGGAAGTTTATGCTGAGCACGTAAATGCAGTTTTCTAAAACTCAGCCTAGTTGGCTAGGCAGTCTCCCATTGCCTAGATTTTAGATAACCTAGAAACCAAAGCTTAATTCTAAATGCATGCTAAGAATTAAAAAGACGTCCTATCATGTTAATTTCATCTAGTTATAAAAGGAAGTGCTATTACAATACCCGTATAGTTCAGAACCCAATTGCAGTTTGGTTCTGTGTTTTGCAAATTTGATACACATGCAGATGTGACGCACAAAGTATTAGTGCACTTAGTAATAGTGCCGAATTTGTTTGACCTTTTTTTAAAGTACCCATGCTTCAAAGTCAGCCGATATTCTGGTGATGTGACGATAGGCTAGACATAGAACTTGCTTCTGTCTAGCATTTGGAAGGAAGAAGTAGAACAGGGTTTCTGGTGGTATCAATCTTCTGCTATCTAGATTAAATGATATTCGGTCAAATTCCTCGACTTTTTGTGCTTCAAGCTCTGCAAGGATTGAGGAATGCTGCATAATTCACTTTTATGTGTTTGACATTTGAGGTCTGTTTGCTTGGCCTTCCAGTTTCCCATTGTGTACCCACCCTACTTCAAGATAAGATTTGCTAGACTTTGATTTTCTCCTAAATAGTTAATTGCTTACATGCACATCGATGCTAGGGAGTTCTTAAATGTTAGTTAGAATTGATTAAGTAAGGAAGGGGACATCTCTAGCCCTAGTACATATTTACATAATACAACAGCACCCCGCTGCTACTAATGAATACAATATCCATAGTATTTTACAAGAACTTATAGTAGCCTATGGGATTATCTTTTCATATGACCCTCACATCTGTTTAAATTACCTTTTGTAACAGACAATTCACTATCTTAACTCGGCAAATTGGGTAAATTACCTGATAAATTAGATGTTTATTTTCAGGGAACTGGGAAACAAGAGAAAAATGAGCTTCTTTTCCAACAGTTTGGTATCAACTACAAAAAACTTCCTCCAATGTTCCGCCAAGGGTCATGCGTTCTCAGGAGGGCAAAGAGATTCAAGTCAGAGGTTACATCATTTTCTTGATCTTCTTCTTCTCCTTTTATTTTGTTTGATTTTTTTTTTTTAATGAATTGGCTTCTACTAATGTAACTAATCTAAGTCTGCTTGTGGTTTTAATTTTAATGTGTATTATATTTCACACTCTTTTAACTGTGATTGTATGGTTGACTAATTTACATTGCCTTAGGGGTAGTTTGATAAAAATGAAAAATCAAAGTATTGGAAAGTGTGGGAACATTTTTGTGCGGAAACTTTATGATTGAATGTCACACAAAATAGTAGTTGAGTCCAAGTCTCTCCTTGCTACACTGACTCGTGTAACTTTCCTTGCCTGCAAGAAGCTGATAGGAAGAAGAGTCCAGGTGAATCACTGTCCTTGCCTGTCAGTTCTATAGGGTATCTATCTTGCTTTAAGGGATGGTCGTAAGGGTTATGGGCGGCTAGGCTCTATAACAGGCATTGGTCATAGGGTTATGGGCGGCTAGGCTCTATAACAGGCATTGGTCGTAGGGTTATGGCCAGCTAGGCTAAAAATCGACATACAAATACGCCTGTAAGCCGGCTTTTGTAGCAAGACCCGCTACAGGTGAAAATTAGTACTATCCTGCTACCAGCTATGTCAGCCTTGGCTGGTACAGTTGCACGTACAGACGTGCGCTATCTCATTGGACAAGGTGCCACCTGTTGAGGCTGATACGAAGGTCCAAAGCCTATAGAGAGGATGAAATGACACTACTGTGGGACACCATGAGGGAAAATGGAATATGGTGTACTGACTGCTTTTGGGAGTTTTTGTTAACGTAAAATTTAGTTCTTTCAAACTGTTCTCCTCTACATTCAAGGATTCACCAGGATTTATCCAAGGATCCGGATGGATATACTTCTTGATTACTGATCCAAGTATCCTACAAAGGCTACAATAGTCCTTTTGGGAGCCGAAATCTGCATGAGTATCTAGTAGTAGTCAATGTTGGTTGGGATAAATTGGTACAAGACCATGATAGCGAGGCTTGGGATTTTCTGCTTGGCCTGAACGCCACTTAACTGTGCCTACTTAAGAAAAAAGGAAAACATAATACCTTGTCTTTCCTGCAGATACACATGATGGGAAAATAGACTTCAGTCTTTCGAATCTTTGTTGCTCTCCTTTGTATTCGCTTGCATACTCCGTCTAACCTTTCAAGCTATAACCTTTATTATCTTTATTTCAGGTGGAAGATATTGATAAATATAAAGACGGTGAAACTCTTGTTAAAAGTCCTGGGAGGAACGTAATTTTGGTCCATTCAGGAAATATAGCATCAAGAAGCTTCTGGAGTGAGCACTCGTGTCTCCTGAAGGAGCTAGGTAGTTTTGAAGAGGACATCAACAAAGTTAAACCTGAATATGTCAAGTCCTTCGAATTTGAGCGCAAGTTGTTGCCTTCTACTTGGATCGTGGTCAGAATTGATGGCCGTCACTTTCACGGGTAAATAAATAAATGTTTAGCGATATGGTCCTTTGTTGCTTTGACTGACTCGCAGAAACTCCATTGTTGAAGAAGTCTGACGGAGAGTTCCATGAGTTCTGCTTAGAAGTACCAAATGAACCTGGGTGCTGCTGTGTAGGATGTTCTTGGTTTCAGGAATTTTTATGATTGCTGGGTGTTAGGAAAAATCGTGATGCATGGAATTTTGTGGCTTGTTTAATCCACTAGATGTTGCTAGTGGAACTCAACCATTCAGTTTTATGCCTCTTGGTAGATTTTCTGAAGAGCATGAATTTGAGAAGCCAAACGATGGGCAGGCTTTGAACCTTATGAATTCATGTGCAGTGGCTGTGATGGAAGAGTTCAAGGATGTAGTCTTCTCATATGGTGTCAGTGACGAGTTCAGGTTATAAATTTGTTTTAGCATACTTTTTCAGTCCTACCTTTTGATTCAGCACAATTGTGTTTCTAATTTAAATTTTTTGTATCAGCTTTGTTTTGAAGAGGGATTCCCAGTTCCATGACCGGCATGCCAGGTTTCTTGTCCATTGTTCTCTTTTCTTCCTATGCTATTGTGCTGATTTTTCCCAATAGATATCATATGTTGGAAATCATTCTGGAAATGCACTTGGAGGGAAGTTTTGGGTGCACTGCATGATGGGTGGGATCTTCTTAGATAACCTGATTGGCATATTTTGGCTTACCAATCATTCCTGTGAAATGAGAACACCTTTTATATCTGTCTAAATAATAGTCTTGAATCTTGCTATTATGAGTTATGCTGATTTGGCAGAATTAACCGTTGGCATGAGATCTACTTCTCGGATATTTACATAGGTTGAATCCAAAATTCTACCAGTGCTTTTCGTGAGTGAAAATAGTGATTGTGATTTCTATTATTTACTAGATTTTCTAGCTGAAGTATAGAGATTAGAGATCAACGTCTTTGTTTTCTGTTGGATTGTAAGCTTTACTTCAAGATGCTGAAATTTTTACCGACTGATGATCATGATAGAAGCCCCTTATCCTTGAAACAAACTCAGCTCTGGGATGTAGGGTTAGGGCCTTTCTAGGCTCTATAGAGCCCTTGCAGTCTGAGTAGAAGCATATTGATTTGGCCACCACATGAAAGCTATTACCGTTTAGAAGTATGTTAAGACACAATCTTCCTCTCTTCCTGTGAAGTTTAGTTGCAATTGATTGATGGCAACTCCTCTATTTAATGTGGACTTACAGCTTTAAATCGCCTTTGCAGTGGCATTGTGTCTGTCATTGTATCATTTTTCTCTTCCATGTATGTAATGAAGTGGAAAGGTTTCTTCCCACAGAAAGAGTTGAAGAACCCTCCTCCAAGTTTTGATGGACGGGCTGTATGTTATCCATCAAAGGAGATTCTTCGAGATTACCTAGCATGGAGACAAGTTGATTGTGAGTACTTGTTTCCTGAGTTGACTCTTATTTTGGTATGAGATTTCTTAATATTCATGGTATAAACTGAAACAAAGAAGGTGCACAGCAATCCCTTGATAAAAAAAAATGTTTTCCGTGAGGACTTCCTTCTAAACGCACCACTTCTGTTATGTTTATGAATTATAGGTCACATTAACAATCAGTACAATACTTGTTTCTGGATGCTCGTCAAGTCTGGCAAGAGTAAAAGTGAAGCTCAGGACTACCTAAAGGTGCTAAACTTTGTTGGAATTCATTTATATTCATTTGAGAAGTGTTCCTGTATTTTCTTTGGCAGAGCATTATTCTTTCAGTCAATGCTATTATATTTTGCTCATTACTTTTCTGTCTTCCTAAATCGCGTTACTATCTTTTCTTTGTTTCTCCTCAATGTTTGTTGTTTTTACAATAATCTCCTTGATTCCGTGGCTACTAGGATGAATAGGATATGAGGTTTCTTGACTTAAAAGCATGAAGGGATGAGAACTTGTCAAGCCTTGCTAAGCCCATTGACATTCTGTTAGTCCTATAAGCCCTTTTGCCGTGGTGTGGACAGTAAATGCATTCGGTGAAGGCTAACGCGAGTAGCCTATTTGCTGATGTCATACATCACACGTCATTGGCTCATTGCTTATGCATCCAGACCAAAGAGTGTGTTTTCTGATGACACCAGTTATTATCATTAGGCTGCGACCAGATAATCTTTTTTTCCCCCAGAACTCATCCTCATTTGTAGTCCACGTGCTACTATAAGTGAGGCATGTCTATGACAAAGAAAGGATAGATTCTAATTTAGCATGAATCAACTCAAAACAAATGGTTTTGTAAGTAGAAGAATGCACATAACCATGGATTTTTGTGTATTCTACAGGGTACTCGAGCACAAGAGAAAAGTGAATTGCTTGTCCAGCAATTTGGTATTGACTACCAGACATTACCAGCCATGTTCCGTCAGGGATCCTCTGTTTTCTGGGACAAGGTTGGTTGGTCTCTCTCTCAATCTCTTTCCTGCTATCATTATGTTACTTTTACCATTTCCACTCTGAAAAAGTGTGAGACTTGCATGTTGTACATTTTATCAATCCATTGCCAAAAGTTAATGCTGCCGCCTGCTGAATGGGCAAGGCCTCTATTCATGACAAAACGGTTAAAAAGTGCAAGGAACAAAACCTTGAAGTGCTCCTGACTAAATCCTTGGGAAGTGCAAGGGAAAAAATTGCAGGGTGTTGAAGTTAAACATGATTTGTGCAGCGTGAGCCTTCTTCTATCCTCGATGCGTTTTCCAAAAACAAAATTCTTGTGCGGACTAAAGTTTAAACATTAGCAAAGATTTCAGTCCTAAAACGGGACTAATTCCATTAGTTTTGAGAGGAGAACCACCACCTAACTTTGAGCGTGGCTGACTCCGTCTACAACATTTGTAGAGTTTACCCTTTCATTTTGTATGCAGGAGGATCCAACTGAGAGGTACAGTGATGGACCTGATGGAAAATCTCGGAAGAAAGTTGTTGTGGTAAACTGTAACATAATTGAGCAGAGCTTTTGGGAAGCTCACCCAAATATACTTGATGAAGAGTGTTAGATGCTTCATCTATTTTTTCCCATCCAACATTAACCATGTACAGTAATTTAGTGATGAATTATAACAGAATTAGTGCGTATGTTTTCACAGTAAGATTGTCTGAGGTATGAACACTAATATGGAGACCGTCAGCAATACATTGTTCTGAGATGATAATTCCACAGTTTGATGTGCATAATGCAACTCTCATGATCTCATCCCCCTTTTTTCATTGATTCCGCTTCCTTTTTTATCAAATGGAATTGTCTGTATATACAAATCAAATTATTTGTGTTCCCTCAATCTCTGTCGATGCACGTAAATGAGGGGTGTGTGTGTGTGTGTGTGGGACAGGTGATCTGCACAAGGAGTAAATTGTGTAATGAAGTGAAGTGTTTTGATGACTAAAATTCTACTTCCTGAAGAATCCAGGACATAGTAACTCTTAAGGGCCCATTTGCCCCAACTTATTTGTGATTTTTTGGCATGGTTTTTTTGTTATTTTATCTTAATTTTTACTAGAGAAAGTTAAAGCAATAAACTAAAAACCTTCATTTCCGCACCATATTGAAGCAGGAATTTTTTAAGTTCTACCATATCCGCTAGCATAGGGTAAAAATCAGGTAATACCCTCCTCCCAATAAGCAGAGCGGGTGGGTACCAATCGGATTTGGGGAAATTGTCATCCCTGAGTCAATACCCCATGCAAAAACATTGCAATCTCCAAGGGTGAGGCAAGGAAAAAAAAAATCTAAAACGTTCAACAAGTAAAATAGAAAAAAAAATCCAAAAAGGTCAAAAAAACCCACAAGGCCTCATTTGGGAGTTCACCCCTTGGCAGTAGTCAAGCTGGCAATGTAGTATCCATTTCCTTGTTCACTGCTCTAATGACAGCAGTAACTTGTTCAATCTGGTCTTCACTAGAACAAGCGTTGAGAAGTACTTTACAAGTCCTTCCATCCGGGTAACAACCATCGTCGATCATTTCTTCAGATATTTCAAAACATCTATTGTACTGTTTCTTCCTTGAACAAGCTCCAAGCCTAGAAGTCCAAGTCACCACATTTGGTTTCAACTTCTTCACAGGGAGCAGCTGAAACAACTTCTCCCATATGCATTGATCAATACATTGTATGTGGTGATGTCAGCAGATAAAGGTCCATTTTCCATGGCTTTTAACACTTCTTCCATTTTTTCTAGCTGTCCTATTCGGCCATAGAGGTTCAACATGCTGTTGAAAACAAAAGTATCTGGTTGGAGACCGGATTTCTGCATCTGGTTCACGATTTCTTCGCATTTTGCTACATTGCCAACTTTTGAGTAGGCAGAGAGCAGCAGCATGTGGGATTTCATGGTTGGGGTTATTCCTAGCTGCTTCATCTCTTCAAACACAGCTTGTGCATCTAACCACAAACAATAGAGAGGTGAAGCCATAAGAGGCGGATCGATGTAAAAGAAGCAAATTTAGTAATCATCTATGAGCTAGATGAAACATTCTCCCATTAGTCAGTCAAGCATTGTGAAAAAGATTTGAATGCAGTTATCGCTTGTTCTAGATCCATCTCAATTGTGAGATACATATTAAATAGAAATACCATTGAATTCGATTCCAAGTTTTTTGATGAGTTGACAAGTCATATCCATTCATATCCCCCAAATCTATTTAGTTTGTTAATGTTTGGATAGAGAAAATGCTATAACATTTCTCCCAGAAAACTAATAATTTGATTAGTCAGGGACTAGTGAATCCTGTAACCTCATCCTTTTATTCTATTTGCTGTAGTATTCTGTATCCCACTAGCCAACAGTTGAACTCTTCATAGCCATCAGTTGAACTCTTTAATTGGCTTGCTTTCACATATTCGTGATAGCTACCAAAAGGAAAATTCAGCTTTAAGGGGTTTCCGTTGGATGATTCCTAAGAGCAGACTCAGCCTCTTAACTATTTGTATTTGGTCCTTTGTTGGATTCGGTGATGGTAATAACAAAATACCAAATCAAAAGAAGGGTGAAACGAGACCTCATCGATCTTTTTGTTTTTCCAAACGGGATTAAAATTTTCAGCGAAATAAATTACTACAAAATCGGGCAGCAAATCCTCAGACTCAATATTTGACAGACAGGATTAGTGCAATCTTTTCCCCTCATGAAGACCAGCTCTCCCATATGCATCTACCATAATATTGTATGAAGCTCTATCTGGTTCACAACCCATATGCTGCATGAGTGAAAATATTTCTGCAGCCGCATAAGGAGAACCTGCACGACTGTCAGGAGCCGAAAGTCAAAGAAAGAAAAAAAGAAGTAAAGACTAGTTTACAAGGAACGTTTATGTTCATGGATGGCAGAACTGTGTAACAAAAGCAATCATTAACTTATTATCACTTAGGAACACTAGCAACCATTAACTTATTATCACTTAGCAAACGGACTTCACTTCTGCCCGGTCCCTACACAGTACACAATCCAGAAACACACCATAGAATGGCAGAACTATACAACAATAGCAACCGTTAACTTATTATCACTTAGCAATTACGGACTTCACTTCTGCCCGGTCCCTAGACAGTACACAATCCAGAAACACGCCATAGAAAACTTTGAACTTAAAGTTTGTTCTATGATACTATTTCCATTAATGTAAATTACTCGGACCAATGGGATCTGATAGTCGATGTAAACTCATATATATACTTGGTTAAAACCCAAAAAACATTGTTGTTTGCAGCCTCAACACATCATCTTTTTGGTATACCTCCTTCCTTGTTGGTAACTTGGATTATAACTCACTTCCCCACGGAAGTGCATCAATTGGTCTATTTTTTATTTGCAAATTCTCAAAGAGCTCTTCTCAAACAAAACAAGACCACCCTTATTGATCTCAACATGATCATTTCATCTGCACTCATTCCAACATGTTTGATCTTAACTACCTACATGTGGTAAAAATTCCTATCGGTTTCGATTTGTCTTATCAACTTTGTTTACATTTGATTTTCCTCATCTTCCAATTTCTTTTATATTATTATTTCTAAGGTCTAGTAAACCACAATAAAATGGTTTTGATTTCATGCGACGAAGTGCACTCACACGATGAGAGAGATTTGAGAAGTCACCTGTATGCTTCCATGAGGGCATTATAAGTGTATACATCATCAGGCTCATGCCCAGCTTTCTGTAGCTGCTCAAATATTTCTTCTGCTTTTTCACAGAGTCCGTCTCTAGCAAATGCATTTACCAGAGCAGTGTATGTGCAAATATTCGGTTTACATTTCCGACTCCTCATTTCATTGAAACAACTTCAAGGCCATGTAGGACTGATTTGCCTGCAGTAGAGAGGAATTAATACTAGAATTTTCCTATCATAGGAAGGAAATAAAACTACCAAAAACAATGTCAGGGGCAACATCACAAGAGAAAATCTTGACATTGGAAAGTTCAATAAATTAGCAATGGTAGAGTATAACCCTACCTTGGATCTCTGCCCTCTAATAACCAGAATGATCAAATGGTCTTTACTGTACTTAACAAAGTTATTCTGGAGTCAGAAAATCTTTCATGACTGTAGGTTAACTCTCTCTCTCTCTCTCTCTCTCTCTCTCTCTCTCTCTCATAACGTTTCATCTCCCAGGCGAAAACTCTCTCTCTCCCTCAAATAACGTTTCCAAAAATAATACTCACATAACAATCCAAACACAACCTCTCACATACATATGGGTTGTCAACAACAATGTTAGTGGATACAGTAGTAAATATATATACTCCAGAAATGTATCATTGATTGTTTTTAGAGTACTCTATGATGGCTAATATTGAGCACCTATATAGGTACTTTGCTGTCCAAGAAAATGTCCGTTTATCCTTCTTGCTTTCCTTTTTCTAAGGATATTTAATTAAGTAGTAGTATCTCATTTAGCTAGGCTGGCCAGTTTAAAGTTTAAACCCTCAAATTTCATTGGGTTTCTTCTTCTTCTTTTTTTTTTAAATCCTTTTGTAATAGGCCTGCAAAAAAGTTGTGTCTAGCGTGATGAAGGACCAATTATATAGGGAAGCATGATTATACAAACTTCATAATTTAATTGCGAGCAAAAATGCAAGAAGAGTTAAGGGCTTCTTCTTATGGCTACTAATTAGGCTAAGTTCCGCTAAGCCTTTTGGGTTTTTTTTGGGCGTTTTGTTCTTATTCAAAAAAAAAAATTTGCGTTTATTAGTTTGCGCCTAACTTTTGTGGATTATTGATTTTTCTTGTCAAGACGAATTAAAAAAGTAAAAAATTATGATTTTTACCCAAATATTTTTTGAAATATCTAAGATAAAGCCCGAAAATAATTTTTTACTACTTTTCTGGTTCCTCTCTTCAAGATGAATCAATAATCCACATTTTAAACCTTGGGGTCACTTGAGAGTTTGCTCGGTTGTTTAACTTCAAGTTACGGAATAAATTGCGCTGCACGCAAATTGACCCGAACATCCAATTGGGAAAAGAAAAAAAAAAACCAACGTCCTCCTTGTGTTCCAACTTCCAACTTGCGCATGCGGCAATATACTTTGGTTAAAGTGTTGATGTTTTATTAATGATCCCATGCTCTCAAACTCTTGGGGTCACCACTGCACATAATCTTGAAGCCTTAAATGACATTTGGTAAAGAGAAAATAGCTTTTCTCCAAATACATCTTTGAGTTTCATCTAGTGCTTTGTTTGTTGGGAAAATGACGGTCAATGACGTGTTTTGATAATTAATACCCGCCAAGGATATTTTCAGCATTAACAAATATTCTCAGCATGTCTTTGACGAGTATTAATTATCAAAACACGTCATGAGCCGTCATTTTCCCTTATTTGTTGGATAAAACCTACTTGAACAAGACAATACAAGGCCAACTTACTATGTTAAAACCTAAAATAGAAGAAAAGACCAATTTATTGAGTTAGGACATGAAGGACAGCCCAACATAAGTTTAGTTATGTATTGAATTTTAACTTTTTGTTTGGGCCTAGCTTGTTGGGGCCCTTCGGGGTGGTCAATGTCATAATGGACACATCAAAACTGTACAGAAGCCTTGACCCCAAAACTTAGGCAGCACTTGGGCTAAATGATTTTAATGGGGATATGGTTTATATACTAGTAGCTTAAAATAAGGGAAAATGAAATTTATTTTTCTGTATATGTTCGGTTGACAAGAAATCTTGCAGGAAAACAAGAATTCCTTTCTTTTGGCAAGACCTATTTTGTAAGAAAGTGTTTCCCAGTGGAAAAGTTGAGACTATGAGTCCTACAACTTTCCTAGTAACTGAACACACAGAAAATCATAGGAAAGTTGATTTTCTCGTCCTTTTCCATCCTTTATGTGCAACTGAATGGGGCCATAATTGATCCAAAATGGGCCAACAACGGTCCAAAACTAGACCATAATGGACAGATCAAAGCTGTACAGGAGCCTTTGACCCAAAAACTTACAGCCTCTCCTTCCATTCTTGGGCTAAATGTTTTTTTAATATGGGTATGATTTATACTAGCTTAAAATAAGGGGTAAAAACAAATTGGAGAGAGAATAAATGCTACCCCTACCTAGAAACTACCTAACCCCCAGCAAACACCTTTGACTGCCTAATACATGACCTCCTTCCCTTCTTATTGGCTAGGCCCCCTTTACCTTAAAGCTAGCCCCCATGTTTTACTATTTAAGGTTGGGCTCAAATGTTGATTCATGAAACAGAAAGAGACTCCTAATTATTACTAGTAGGATTTTTTCTTCCTAATAATAAAGAAATCCACCTCAGACATTAATATTCAGAGTCTATTTGGTTCGCCGGCTTGTTTACTTTTAAAAAAAACAAATAATAAGATAAGGTAAGTAAAAAATTAGTTTCTTCTTTTTTTTGGCAAGACAGATCTTATTCTACTACTAATCTAGGAGAAGAGAATGTAGCTGGGCAGCTGGTGGGGATTGAACCCTCACTTAGTGCAAGAAGTATAGGGCGCCTATTACTTAGCTGTCACTCTATTTGCTTTTATTTTACTTAGTAATTATGTAAAATAAGTACTCTCTCCGTCCCAAAATGGATGACAATTTTTGAAACTCGTGTCACTTTTCGTCGCTTATATCTTTCAATCTATAATGTTTTTCATGAGTTTGAAAACTTTGTATAATAGAACTAATCGAGAACTATCAAACAAGATCCATATTGAATATTTTTTGAGATCCGTATTGAAAGATATAAGGAATTGAAATTGACACGAATATCAAAAATTGACATCCAATTTGGAACGGAGGGAGTATGTGTCAGTTATTAAAATAACAAAACCTTAGGGGTTTTTTTCTCTCTCTCCATCTCTGAGTGCAAACGAGCCGAGCCATGTCAAGTTTAAAATTGTTCGAACTCAACTCATTCACTAACTGAGCATAAAACTTGAGCTCGAGTTCATCCGTACACGAGCAGAAGTTTAACAAGCCGACCCCGATTCATTTACTAGTCGGACCTATAAAAAACGAGACGGATTTTTTTTCGAGCCGAGAAAAGCGTATAATGAGCAGAGCGCCAAGCCACTCGCAAGCAGCCCGATTCGTTGGCATTGGTTCAATTTTTTTCTTTGGCAAATCCCCAACCCAATACCCAAACGCACCCCTAAACACCCAAACCACTTAGGAAGTGAAACCATGCCCTCACTCAACAAGGCAGGTGAAACTCCGATCGAACCACTTCTCCTTTCAACGGTCTAACCGAAAAATGCTGCCTCATTATCACTCTCTCTCTCTCTCTCTCTCTCTCTCTCTCTCTCTCTCCGCATAGGAAGTATCGACGATTAACCCTTGCTCTCTCACTCTCTCTCTACACGTACCCCCTCTTGACGATCTCCTCAATGCTCCCCTCCTCTCTCACTTCCTAATACTCTCTCTCTCTCTCCTATGGCTCCTCAGATCTCCTCTCTCCGGTGATCGCACCTCACCCGGCCCCTCGGTAAATCTCGACGACCAATTACTCCTTGCGAATTTTACCTTCGTTGCATGCGTGTGTGTTGTGTTTTTTGAAATGATCTCGAGCTTTAATTCGACGCGTGACGAATGTGTTTCCTTGTCTCGATTTATTGCCGTCTGTGTTTTAACTGCTGATTGATTATCGTGAATGTCAGCTTTTAAGTGGAGATTTGTGCTTTCTTTAAGTTTTTAAAAATTCGTTCTTTTAGGACTTTTATTATCCTTTGCTGTCCTTTTTTTTCTGTATGGTGTTTGATAGTTGGATTTTATCGTTTATACCGGTCGGTAGTCGAGATTATTACTCCTCTGTCCCCTTTTGGTTGCTTCCTACGGAAGACCGTGTCCTTTTGACCTTTCAAAATACACGAGTATTTTTTAACGGTGCAAAAAAGTTCGAATAAAGCATAGGAGTATTTTTGTTGGAGGTGAAGACGACAGACTTTTCGTAGTAAGCAAACAGGATGGGACGGAGGGATTATGTTTGGCCCGAGTTAGGGAAAAATTGGAGCTTTGTTACTGCCATATCTTTAGTGTCCTTTACTTTCTCTGCAACCGAAGTTAACATCTAGGTTGGTTTATTTTTCGTGTGGTTGCTGATAGAAGTGGTGGAGGACTGAAGAAAAACAGATTGTATATCTTGATTATTTGTGTAAGAAGTGGAATTTTTGTTCACGTTAGAAACCTCCTAGGTGCTATCAATTCCGTTGGGGCCAGTCCATATGGGCTTTGAGCCGGATTTAATTGGGCCCCTGCTGGCCGCTAGTGGACAATGGGATTTGTTCCCCAACAGTAGTCAAGGTGCTTCTAAACTTGTCTGGACACCTGAGTTATCAAAAGAAAAAAAAGGTGGAATTTATGGTAATTGTCTAAATTAGGCGTAATTGGAGCTTTGAAACTTAAATTTCTTTAGTGTCCTTTAATTTCTCAACAATGTTAACTTTATGTTACGGTCCATTGTGGACTGTGGGAGGTACGGAAAGTAGATAAAAGAAAAGACATTTTTGTCTCTAATGGGTGTGATAAGAAGAGAAACAAAATGACTATGTTTTCTCCCATGTTTGGCTCCTCAAGAAAGAAAAACATGAAAAGTATGGATATGTTTGACATTTCTTTTTCTTCATTGGTATTAAGGTGTTTTTTTTAATCTGAAAATGTGTTATGGTGTTTTTAGAAATGCAAAACCAATCCAGTTTGTTTACCTCCAGTTCTTGCCAAATCTTACCATATTTGGCAAGAAAAAGTACGTGTTAAGTGAGATAGTTCCTTTCCAGTGCTCACTTGATTTGTATGCCAAATGCATGGGAGAGTTCTTCGTCTCATAATTACTTACACTGAGAAACAGTGGTACTTGCAGAGATATATTTTGTTCAGCCTTTGAATTGGAGATCTGTTTGGTGTAATCAGTGGAGGATTTGGAGAATGACTTCACTGTCTCATTCTCCTGTAACATTTACTTGGAATTTCGCTTCTAGCACTTCGGCTTCGGATCTTCTGCGTAGCTCCCATAATAGCGTTATCGGCGTGCCTTTGAAATCCCTAGGGAGGGCACGGATTGGAATAAGTAGGAAGGCTTTTACGGTCTCTGCCAAATTGTTTAGGAGGAAGAAGAGGCATTCTTACCCTTGGGATGGTGAGGATCGGAATCCGAAGACAGATGGCGAACTATGTAGAGCAATCCATCCTTTCAAGCCTCTAAAAGAAAAGCCCAAGCCAGTTATTTTGGGTTTTGAGAAACCTCTAGTAGCTCTGCGTGAGAAGATGATTGAGGTATTCCCTCTTAGCAAGTTTTGTAGGTTACTAAACTGAGGACATGTATATTCTGCTTCTAAGTTATGCTTCTCGTCGCTGCAGGTACAGAAGAGGGCGAATGAAACTGGTGTGGACTTGAGTGATCTGATTGTCGCACTAGAGAACAAGTACCAACAGGTTTGTCAATCATGCAAGCTGTAGCAATCTAGAAAATTGGTCTCGTTGCATCAATTTACTTACCCAATCTTATTTGTGTGTGTGTGTGTGTATTTAATTAACGATGGAACTTCTACTTGCTAATCCTAAGCTTTCATCTGAAGTTTGGGTAGGCCTTGCCTCTCGTAAGTGGATCGTACTATGATAATTTTTCATGTTGGTCCTTGAATTTCAGTTCTAGTGGCATTCATGTTTTAAATACATTTATTTCTTTGACATTTGTATCAAATGTTTACCATGCAAAGTCATGAGCGTTCACTTGCTTGGACACTATATTGATGTCGGGTGCTTCAGATCCATAGTGGGATTCGAAACCTTGTAAACCATTGAGATCAGAAAGTAGAGGACTTCTTAAACTCGCATTAAGATTTTCATGTGTATTTCCTCGTCTTGTTATTCCGAACCATTTAACCTTGGTAGGGGTGGAGGTAGGTGGTATAAATACAAGTAGGTGAAATTCCATGGAGACCCCCTCATCTGTGACTGTTTTACAAGGAAACCCCCTATGATTTAAAATCACTCAAACAGACCCGCTCATCTATAAATGTTACCCAATCGGACCCCTTCTATTAAATGTCCGTTAAATAATGTTGGATATCTAGGGCAAATGTTATTGTTTGGACGAAAATACCCTTCGTTCGTTACATACAAACATTACCCTCTTCTCCTCGTCCCCATCCTCTCTTTCTGGCTCTCTCTCTCTCTCCGCCAAACCACAATACCTCTCTTCATCTTCGACGGGTGCTTTCAATTAGCGATAGGTTAACAGCTTCTTGTGATCATGAAGAACAGAGGAGTTTTGAGAGGGAGAGAGAGACTGGGTTCGAATGTTATACACAGAGAGAGAGAGAGAGAGAGAGAGAGAGAGAGAGAGAATTGCAATTTAGCGAGAGTGAGAGAGAGGGGGAGCTGTTTGTCAGACCCTCCCTCAAAATCTCAATCTTGAATCCAATAGAGCTATGTTTGTCAGACCCTCAAAATCTCAATCTTGAATCCAATAGAGCTTCGTAGCTCTGGCAACTATCAGTGGCTTCCACATCCTCATGGACTCCACACTTCGCCAACAATTATCGGCGAAATAGCAAGCGGATTCCAAGTTTGAGGACGAGCCGCCACTGCTCAAAGAAATCGGAATCATCATGCCACAAATTTAGAGTAAAACGGTATCCCTCTTGAATCTGATAAGAGTCCTTATTTACATGGGGATCTAGACGAAGAAGTTGTTGTCGGTAACGGTGGCGTAGTGGGCAAAGCTGACGGCGGTGAAGCCGAGGGAGGCGTAGAAGCGTACAGGTAGTTTGGGTTGGGTTTGAAGCGTGTAGAGGTTTGGGGGTAAAAATGGAAAATTGAAATTGGGATGAGGGATTTGGAACATGGGTTTGGAATTGGTTAATTATCATAGATGAGGGGGTTAGTATGGGTGATTTTTAAGGGGTAGAATCGGCATTTCCATCATTCTGTTAACAAAGCGATTTTTCCGTTTCAAGTAAATGGGGGGTCTGTTTGGGCTATTTTAAACCTTAAGGGGTCTCTCTGGGAAACAGTCATAGATGAGGGGGTCTCCATGGAATTTCACCATATTTGTATTTGTGATATAGTTAATAAATTAATCTCTAGAACTTGAGAATCTTTGGGATTTGTCTACTTTATTTCTTAACTCGGAAATGAAGTAGTAGTCTAGGGGTGTAAATTGATGCAATATATATATATATACAAAAATTAAACAATATATGACATGAGTGCTTTTTTCTAGATAAAATTTTCCTCTTTCCCCCTCCCCGAATGAAGATCCTAGCTCTGTTCAGATAAATGGAAGTAAAACAAAAAGGAACCTGCCCTAGTTAGGTATTTTAAATACGAAATTAGTATTCATACATATCTATGAGATTTGATGTTTTTCGTACTTTTCCAAATTTTATTTCGCAATTATCGTATTTTATCATGAGTTTTTAGGCCTGAAATTCAAAACTTTTCCATACCTTCCAAGATGTATATGGATACCTAGGTAAAGGCTCCCTAAATCCTGATAAAAAAAGAGCTCCTAAATAACAAGGCATTAAAACTTGAATATTAATCCTAACTGGCAACTGGTAAGACAGGGTTCTGTATATGCACATGAACTTGCTGTTGTTGTTGCTGGGGTATATTTGGGATATCAAATCTTGAACTCCCACTTGATAATGTGTTCCAGAGTACATTCATTTTATGAACTCTATTTATGTCTTCCCGATTATGTTTTCAGGTTCTGAAGGCTATATATACGCGCTTGACTCCCATCCAAAGAGTATACATAGCTCGGCATCCTCACAGACCAACTTCTCTTGATCACATCTTTAATATTACGGACAACATGGTATAGTGCTTGGGTTCTCTCTATCCTGTCGAATTTTCATTTCCATAATACCGATTACTGACCAGCCTTAATGCTAAAAGAAAGACCTCTGCATATAACGTTCTACATTTCTTTTGTCCAGTTCTTGGAGCTTCATGGAGATCGACACGGTTACGATGATCCTTCCATTGTCTGTGGTCCTGGACGTATGGATGATAAAACTTACATGTTCATTGCCCATCAAAAGGGCAGAAATACAAAAGAGAGCATTCACCGCAATTTCGGGATGCCTACTCCCCATGGGTATGTATTTAGAAAGGTTTATTTCTGAATTGGATCTTGGTTTTTCTTTTTGGGTAAGGATATTTTTGTAAGAACATCAGAACTACTACAACAGCCCAGGGGCATACCCCAGATCACAAATGACAATTGTATCTTAGTTTTGTAACCGTAAAGACAGTAGCTCTAAATTCCAAAGTACCAAAAAAAAAAAGAAAAAGTAAAGACATTAGCTCTGGACTGACCATGCAAAAGACAAAAGAAAGTAAGAACTACTATTTGCGGAGTTTGTAGTAAATAATTTAATAAGCTGAACTTCTGAATAAATACCCTTCAATATCTGAGTAGTTTGTTTTCAACAGTTACCGCAAGGCACTGCGCTTTATGCATATGGCAGATCACCATGGGTGGCCCATTGTTACTCTTATTGACACTCCTGGGGCATTTGCCGACCTCAAATCTGAGGCACTAAACCAAGTATGTTGGTAATTTTATCTTCAAGCTTGTGCAATTCTCTTGATTTCGGCCCACCAAAGCGCTTACCTTACCTGGATGCAGGGTGAAGCTATAGCACATAACTTGATGGTTATGTTCGGTCTGAAGGTACCAATTATCTCCGTTGTCATTGGAGAAGGTGGTTCAGGTGGTGCTTTGGCGATTGGATGTGCTAATAAATTGATAATGCTTGAAAATGCTGTTTTCTATGTTGCCAGGTAATTTGACATTGTTTCCTGTTGCAACTTTTGAATTGCACAACATTATTGTTGGACTTGTGCCTGTTATGTTTTCGCCTAATGCTTACTAGATTGTCTAGAATGCATGAAGTGTATATCCCAGTCTTCGAAATTCTCGCCTTTAGAGTAATGACTCTGAGGAGGAGTAAAATGGCCTTTCAACTGATTCTGAAGTAACCCAACCATTATCAGACATTACATCAAGACTGCAATGGCTCCTGTATTGAACTAAGTTTACTTGTCTCTGACTATCAAGTTTTCAGATGTGCCTTCCATCTGCTGTTATCTATTCTGGCACTGGGCAATTCCATGTTTGTAGAGTATTTGTTTGGATGCCTTCATCTGTGTCTTTAAAAGAGAGATGACAACTGTATTCAGTGGTTTGTTTTCCATTAAATGGGGGAAATGCAGCTCAAGGGATAGTTATTTGTCATCGAAGTTAGGAAGTTCTTGTGGTGCATGTCGAAGGGAGCCTAGGCATCTGATATGATTTCGATCATCAACAAACTCTTGCTGACATGGCATAACTTTATACAAAGAGAAGCTTATGGTTTTAGCATGATTAACATGTGCTTGCCAATCATGGATGCATAATTTTCTTCGTACTCTGATTTTATGCCATAATACTTGTCAAATGAGAAATCTGATTGATGAGATACTATTGGCAAAGATCTTGTCAAATCCTTTTGTTTTTATTGGTTTCAAAAAGTTGAGTCTTATCCCGACAAGGAGATTGAAGGTTGTTACCAGGTTTGGTTAACAAAGAGCCAGATGCTTATTCCCTGATGCAGGCAATAGTTTCCTACTGTGATGGTCTTTCACATTCTTTTAACTTCTATTAGAGCTACTCCTTTTGTTTGGTTGTGAGCGGAGTGTGATAAGATTCTGCTCTTTTCCGCTCTCCATATTTCCTCCCATTGGCCTGCTAAGGGGCATTTAATACCTCGTAAATTCTCTTTTCACCAATGGGACATGGCTTTATGACTTTCCTCAATTATTTCCTATTTGTTTTCACTTGTCCATATGCTGAACTGTTTTTTTGCTATTTTGTTTTTTCATTTCCTCTTCTATGGTACAGTCCAGAAGCATGTGCAGCAATTGTGTATAAAACTGCCAAAGAAGCTCCCAAGGTTTGTGTCAAAATTCGCTATTTGGTTTGTCCAAGAAAGTAGACTACGAATATTGATTAATCCAACTGTCCTGTGCAGGCTGCTAGGAAGCTCAGGATCACTGCACGCGAGTTGTGCAAGCTAAAAATTGCAGATGGAATTATACGTGTAACGTTCTTCTCCACTATAATACATCTAACGCAAAACGCTTCTCGTAATTGTGACAACATGAAATACATGTGAATATGGGCGATCGCGATACTGATACACACGTAGTAGATACGACTTATGGGGATGTGCCTGTCAAAAAGTACAGGAAGTAATGACTTGTTGAAATTGTGCAGTTATATGATTTTCTTTTCCATAGAATTAGATTCTTCAGATGCCATGTGGTCAGATTTGTGCTGTTTGCCTTAGTGACATTTTCTCTTCCTCTTTTGCTAATTTTGGCTTCTAGAGGATCTGCTGGTTCGATCCCTTATACTTCAGGCTGTCTTTTGTTTTGTGCTTTCTTAATGCAACTTTTGGACTTCCTGCAGGAGCCACTTGGTGGTGCTCATAATGATCCATATTGGACCTCACAACAAATTAAAAAAGCGATCCTGATATCAATGGATGTGAGTGTATTGACAATTATACCCGTGGCAACAATTATAAGTTTTGATCAACATCCTAAAATTCATCTTTTGCTGTATAGGAGCTTACAAAGTTGGACACACAAGAGCTGCTAAAACATCGTCAGGCGAAATTCCGACAAATGGGTAGGGTCCGAGATGGTGTTCCATTAGATCCATACAAGAAACGCAACATGAAAAAGCGAGAGGCAAAGGAGGGGTTCCACTTTAAAAGGCGAATTTTGGATCCAAAGGAGTATCCAACGGAGTCATCAATGTCGAATGAAATATCTGAAGCCGTGAACCTGTCTGAGAATAACAAAAAAGAATGCAAATTAGAACAAGAAGTCAATGTGAAATCTAAGGGTCAGGGATCCGAGAATGGGGGAGTAAGTGAGGAATCCAAGGATGAGAAAGTCGTGTCTGAGAATAGCAAGAAAGAAAGCAAATTAGAACAAGAAGCCGATGTAAAATGTAAGGATGTGGAATCTGAGAATGAGGTAGTCAGTGAGGAATCCGAGGATGACGAAGTCGATGAGGAGTTTTTTGAGGAATCCCAGGATGAGGGAGTCGATGAGGCATCCGAGGATGAGGAAGTCGATGAGGAATTTTTTGAGGAGTCTGAGGATGAGGGAGTCGATGAGGCATCCGAGGATGAGGAAGTCGATGAGGAATTTTTTGAGGAGTCTGAGGATGAGGGAGTCAATAGAGAATACGATGATTTTATAGACCTGGCTGATATCAATGGTGAAATCGATGAGGAATTTGAGGATGTTTTAGATCAGTCTGAAATTGATAAGAAGATTGAGGCTCTGAAAATGGAAATTGACCAGGTTGAAGATACCAATTATGAATTCAAGGATGTTTTTGATCAGCCTGAAACCGAGAAGAAGGTTGAGGCCCTGAGAAAGGAAATTGAAAACTCAGGGGCATCCTCGTTGGAAGATTTAACCCAGGATCTGAAAGATAAACTTTTGCAGCTTAAGGAAGAAGTGAAAAGTGAATTGGTTGGTGGTGGTGCATCTTCGGGCTTGCATGTTAATCATTCGCTTCCCTTGTCAGAATTCAGGGCACGCAATATAGCAATTAACAGTGAAATAGAACATGCTATCAATAATTCACCAGATTTGACGGCCAAGATGGAGCGGTTGGACCTGGTGGTAAAAAAGGCAGGAAAGCATCCCGATTCGGAAACGCGAAAAAAGATACGGGTTTTGCAACGAGAGATAAAGCAGGGTATTGACGAGGCATTGAAGTCCTCGGAGAAGTACAAGAAGCTGGTGGCGGAGCGGTCAGAGCAGAAGGAAGTAGAAATGGTGGGAATGCTTCCCAATCTTGGAACTTTAAGTGAAATTCTGGTTGCGAAAAGAAAACCAAACCAGGGTATAGAAGAGGCATTGAATTCCTCAGGGTACAAGAAGCTGATGGAGGAGATTTCGGGAGTCAATGAATCATCTGGAGAGAAGCAGATATAAAACCACTACCGGTTATAGGTGCGATGTCTTTTGTTCGTTTTTTCTTCAATGCATAACATGTTTCTCAAGGAATTTTTGCATTTTTCTCTCTCCTTTTCTTCTTATTCAAACTCTCAGTTGTAGCTTAGTCACTAAAATTAGCTTAATCGTGGTAGCATTATAGCGGTGCGGACTGCATTGAATTAGTTACAAAAGCCGGAGAGCTGAAATATGAAAACCTAAAGTTCGAGGGTTATATTGGGAAAAAAATTGGAGGGACTTATTATAAGTTTAGCCTTTTTCTGCATTTTTTTCCTTTTTCTCCCCCTGTTTATCAATGTAGGTTTTTTACTATTGGTATTTTAGTTTTTTGAAGGTGCTGCACTGAAACTTATTGATCTGTCTGTTCAACGGCTTCAGAACAAATACCCATTTCGACTTCTGTACCTGTTGGAGGAACAAGTGAGAGTGCTGCTTATATCGAAACTCGGATCTTCCAGATTTGACTCAGTTTTTCCCATTTCCGGCCATTAGTTTCATTTTTTTTCCCTTGAAGACAATTTGCCTTTTTATTTGATTGGGGAGATTGTCTCTCTCCCTTTACTGGTAGACATAGAACTAGAATAAATTGTGTGAGCGCAAAGGCTTCCTGAAAACACGTTTTCTGGTATCAGGAGGACTGGAAATCGGACCTGATATTCCCGTTGTTAAATTTTATTTATGTGTATTTCGTGAATGACATTAATGAGTATGTTTCTCCAAGTACTTGATTTTATGTGGATCCAATCAATAAATGGAGAAGAAATCCAGAGGGTTTTTTTTTTTTTTTTTTTTTTTTACAGTTGGTTTTGAAAGCCACTCTTGAGGAAATGGGAGATGGTGTTGGGCAGTGGTGTGCGCAGCACTGTGCTGTGCACCTCCGAGTCGCCGGATCGTGCATCCGACGGCTCGGATCTCATCTCGGCATCAATCGTTGGTTGCCGAGATGAGATCTAAGCCGTTTGAATGCATGATCCGACGGCTCGGAGGTGCGCAACACGGTGCTGTGCACCTTACTGCACAGCACCAACCCGAAGTCCACTCTTGAGGGTGACTCAGGAGTCATTCTGGCTTGTTCTCTGAAAGCATTTGTTTTTCTAATTGCTTTTGGCAAGTTCTCTTATATATCAATTTCCATATGAAACAACTGCAGGCCTTTGAATTCCATCGGTTTGAGCTTCAAACCGTCTTTGGGTTTTACTAGTGGAAGTAATTTGTAGGCTTTCGATAAAATGGATTGGTTCGAAACTTGGCAACCTCTTGGAGTTAGGCTGCAAGAGAGAAATCTCTTGTGAATCCCCTAGGTCCGTTTGATTAGCGAGAAAAATATAATGGAAAGTGAAAATGATAGAAAGTGAAGTGAAAGAAAAGAAAAAGAAAATGTAATTTTTTTCCTCGCATCCATTTGATTAGGATTAAAGTTTTGCAAGAAAGAGAAAATAAAATATCATTGTTTGAAAAGGAGGAAAGTTGCTCAAATTAGAAGAGAAAATGTGGAGGAAAGAGGGAAGTTAAGTAATCGAGGTGTGCGTGAGCCGGCCCGTACACTTTCAACTGTCGAAAAAAAAGGAGGAAAAAATGGATTGGAAGCAAATCCATTAGAGTGTTGCTCTATGTTTCAGGGAAAGTACACCAACATAGAAGTACAATTCTTTACACTTGCAAATTATTCAGAAGTGGGAATGGTCCAGACTCCAGAGTAGGTTTCCGCCCCTCTCGTACAACCGTGAGATTGTGTTGGATCATGCTCAAGAAACATCAATAATATCCCTCAAATTGGTCCATGATCCCTCAAACCCTGTTCGGATTGGGTTCGGTTTGGGTTTGGGTTTGGATTTGAGGGGACGTTTTGTTTGAGAGTAATGAGTAAAGAGAGATACATAGAGAAAATTTATTGTGAAACGTGCACAAAGGTTTTGAGACCCACAATGAACAAGCCATTTAACAACGTGATCGATTCCAATCAACTGGTACGCTGTGTCAAACTTATCAGTTTTTCAAAGGCAAAGTTATCACACATGCATTAATTCCGAGTGGGTATCAGCTCTCCTTTGTACCTGCGTCTCTCCATGCTATGCTCCTCAATCTCTATAATTTCTTCTTTTTTAACAATATATATAAGAGAATATTTCCTTATTTATAAACCTACATTAATGTATACATTTACGGATTTATCTGATCCACTGCAGTATATACACTTTCCTTTTAAATTGATTCCCGTTTAATAATTCCCCCTTTTAAGTTGATTTCATTGAAAGTGGGTTGATTACCTTCATCACTACCTTTTTTTTCCATTCATTACCTCTTTGTTTGATTATTTTCTTGGAAATTTTATAATTACAACCTCTCTACTTTCTCCTTTTTGTCCTCTCCTCTCATCTTCACATTCCCAATGGGAGAAAAAACGTGAAATTTCAAGCCTTTCGTAGCATTGTTTTTTTCCCCCAATCTTAATCATTTTCAAGTACTACGGAGTATTTTATATAGTCACAGTAACTTAAACTTTTAACACGTTTGCTTCGGTGATCTTTCAACGAGATATCAATAACCAATCATTCTACAACCACACCCAAATACACAAATATATGGGCTCCACACACACACTAGAGTATATAGTGTGTGTGGAGCCCACACACTTATGTGTATGAGTGTGTATTTGGGTGTGTAAAATGAGTGTGGTTATAGAATTATTGATCAATAACATACCGTGTGAATTTCACTTCTAATAAGGAATGAAAACGTACAGTTCCTTTTTCTTTTTAAAATAATAATAATTTTTTGACTGCACCTTTTCCTTTTTAATATTGCAAGAGATTTGATCAGTATGAGTATTTTTCTTTTTGGTCAAATATGGAGAAGAAAAGAGGTCCGAACGATTAGTTTTAAAGCACATTGATCATTTTAAAGCACAAGATTTTCAAATAATGATCAGTTGAAGTGATGTTGTGAGGCAATGACTGAGCGTTTTGGAACATCATTGAGAATGATGATGAACAGAATTTTCTTATGCCAATAGTTCTGATTATTTGTTGCTCTATCTTTTGCTTGGTTAGGTATTGGGCGAACACTATATTATATATGGGCACATATGATGTGAGTACTGGTTAATCGGTCATCGGTGGTGGTTGGCGGTATGAGAATTTGCTTAGAAGTTTTATTTAATTATATATATTCCTATTTTTCAGTTACGGTTCTTTAGTTGATGGAGGTATACACTATTAAATGTAGATAATTTTGTTGTCATAATTGGTTGTTGTAAGATGTCGTACGATTTTTAATAGGGGTGAGTATGGTCCGGATTGGTTCGGTTTTATGGTAAACCAAGAACCAAATCAATATCTACGGATTATGAATTTGGAGGACCAAATCAACCCACAAAAGGCATAGAACCAAACCTATCCAAACCATTAAAATACGGATAGGTTTCGGTTTTAAACCACGGTTTGCTTTAAACTAAGCTATCATTTTCAACCAACTAATTAAGAGTAGAATACCAATAATTGCCTCAAATCTTAAACTAAGAAAATGAAATACTGATAAGCCACTACAATGAACTAACTAAGAATACCAACTACTAAATATCTTAAGATAGTTTAACCAAATAAAAGGCCAAAGATAATTCCTAAAACTATTGAATTGAAATGTGGCAGCGAAAGTGTAGTAGCAACAGTATGGTAACAACCAACTTGTGATGATCACTCCACAACAAGATTAATAATCATAGGAAATTAGGAATGAGTTGTGAGATATAAAAGTTTAGTCTAAATTATATTGGCAGAAAAGAAAAACTAAATATTGCGGTGGATTTAATAGGATCAAAATATTAAGAAATTAGTTGACTAAGGCTCATTTATTTATTTGGTGAATCATAATTAAATTATATATATATGTATTATACGGTTCGGATCGGTTTGGAACCATAACCGTAAACCTGAATCCACAAACCAAACCATATAATCCGGTTTTTATTTTTTTTAAACCATGACCAAACCGGATTGGGGGACTGTGCTGTGCAGCTTCGTGCTGCGCAGCCTCCGGTGAGGCCTTTTCGGCATCAGTCCGACGATTGGAGACGTTCACCGCGTAGAGCTCGTCGAGTTCTACTTACGCACCAAAAACCAGCTTGATCAAATATTGTTAAGTGCCTCAAAGGAACAAATATAACTTGAAAAAAAAAGAATCCTAATAGATAAGAAACACTGGATCAAAATCACTGAATCAATTTTTTTCAAGTTATATGTGTTCCGATGAGGCACTTAACGATATTTGATCGAGCTGATTTTTGGTGCCCATGTAGAACTTGATGATCTCTGCGCGGTGAACGTCTCCGATCGTTAGACCGATGCCGGCAAGGCCTCCCCAAAGGCTGTGCAGCATGCTGTGCAGCACGAAGCTGCACAACACAATCCCCCAGTTCGACCAAACCATACTACTAAAAAACTGAACCAAATATTTCGGTTTGGACTGGATTTGCGGTTTGACAGATTTTTTGCTCACCTCTAATTTTTATGTTTCTGAACTGAATAGTTAGATAGAACCAATTTGAAGATTATTCGAAAAACGACTTCTTGGAGAAGTTAGATTTATTGGCGAGGGTGGTCAATAGTTAATAAAAAATGTAATCCAATTTAATTGAATTCAATATGTCATGCCTTTAGACATGGATGTTAGAATCGTCACACATGCACACGATTTACGAGTATAAAACAGTAAAGAATTAACACAAAGATATACGTGGTTTCCCAAAATCGGGTACGTCCACGGGAGCGAGAGCGGCTGCCGTTCTTTTATTATCACAGTTCGAAATAGGGTTTACAACATAGAGTATTTATACCGACTTTATTCTAATCCTAATATGGTATTTGGTCTGTATCGCAAAAATATCCTTGTATGACCGTACCATACCGCCAAATTACGGAACACTACGCTTCACTCGTTCCGCTTTGCTCCGGCATCTGGCCTTCTTTCTAAATGTTAGAACTATGGCTCATATGTAAGTATGGAGAGATACTAAGGAGTTCTAGAAAGAAGGCTAGATGCCGGAGCGGAGCGACGGCATTTGACCTATTACCAATAATCTAGTAAAAGTAGACTAGGTCGAAGGCCTAGGCGTTCTGTAATTTGGGGGGTGCGGGAGGCTACGCCCCCGCGGTATGGTACGGTCGTACAAGGGTATTTTTGGGATACAGACCAAATACCAGGTTAGGGTAAGAATAGAGTCGCTATAAATACTCTATGTTGTAAACCCTAGTTGATCACTGTGATTATAAAAAGAACAGCCGCTTTCGCTCTCGTGGACGTACTCGATTTTGGAGAACTACATATATTACTGTGTCGATTTCTTTACTGTTCTTATACTCGTAAATCATGTGCGCGTGTGTGACGATCCTAACACTAAAACTTCTTAATATCTCTCCATATTTATATATGAGCCATATTTCTAATAATGGACAATTGCTAGTCTCTATAATACGGAAGCTCATTGTTTTCAAAAAAAAATGTGTATGCAGCAGCCTCCTATTGGCTAAAGGACTTCCATAAATCTTAACCATTGAAATGCCCTCGGTCTCATCTGACCTTTCACAAAAAATCCCCGTTCCCGTTGCTTTTTTCTCCTGTACTGTTAATCAAACGTGAGGGGTGAAGTCGCACATGGAACAAACCATAGGGACCAAACCATAAGGGGCCAAACTGAATTTTTTTCCTTTATATATATTTTCCTTTTTCTCTTTCTTAATTTTGTCTCTCAAATTTGATTCATTAGATTCGAATCTATGTTCTTCCTTCTCCAACTCCCGATTCTCGTAAAACCAGTTTGCGTCATGGATCTCTTAACCAAATAAATTCTCTCTCTCTCTCTCTCTCTCTCTCACACATAACGGCGGAGTCTGGACCGCGCTCTCTCTCTCTCTCTCTCTAGGGTTCCTAGTTGTTGCTCTGCAGCCCTGCTCGCTCCCCCACAGTCTAACATACAGATACACACATACTTATATGTTCCCCCTAATTACTCGTTTCCAGCCCTAGTTAGCCTAAAAAAGAACATTAACATCTTTCTTTCTTTCTTGTTCTGATCTTATACGTGCTACCACGCACGTTAAAGTCTTTGGGCAATTCGTCGTCGGTTGCTTTATTCATCAAGGTTCGAACTCTCTTTCATTGCTTTCGATTTTTCTATTTTTTAGTAGTAATTTTATGTGCCAATTTATTTATTTTTATTCGAATTGGTGTATTGCACTGTGGTTTTATTCATTCGAATTGGTGTTATTGAGTTATATCCTCTAATACTTCTAATTTTTCGTGTCCGAACCAAACCAAGCCTTGTGACCCAATCAATTGGGTCGGCTTCATGAATCCTTTATTTCCATTGAGCTCCGTCCAAGGCTACCTTCTCACTTAGATTAGTTATATATGCTCTAATATTTCTATTTTTTCTTGTCCATGGATTTCGGGTTTATGCGATGGCATTCTTAGTCAGCTCACCCGGGGTTCACAGTCGACTGTATTGGAAAAATTGCGCGTACTCTACTTCGGTCGATTTGTTTGATTTTATTGTCACATGGATTCCCATTACACCATATTCATCGAAACGGAGGGATAGTGCCGTCATATGATGAGTTTATATTTATTTATTGCTTTGTGTACCTTCGCATTCAGTTATAGATGCATAAAATTGTCAGCGATGTTGGGTTATCGAGTGTAGTGTACTTACTGATATGATTATTTGTTGGTCAGATTAGGAAATAAATGTCACAGTTGTCAGCATGGTTGAGATTTCAAAAATAAAGAGCCTAGCGAAGCACTTGCAAATATTGCTTTGCATATGTTGAATAGTTGCCAGCATGGACTTGAATGCCTCGCCTCAGCCAGAAGACGACGACGAGGCATTTGAGTCACACTTTGATGAAAGCGCTGCACCAGAACATACTGAACATGTGGAGTCTGCAGTTGAAATTCTCCGCCGGGTACTTCACTTTCTCCTCTTATGTACTCTGTGCATTCCATAAGAGGGTCACATTTATTACTATGAGGGTTTACTCCTGAACTTCTCATCGAGGTTCCTATCTTTGTGTTCGGGAAGGTATTCCTTTGCACATGGCAGTTTAAGAAGGTGTTTAGGACATTCTATGAAATTTTGGAAAATAGAAAATTCATTGTGCTCTCATGGAATTTGAATGGTGTGTCCTTTTTCGTTTTAAGTTCTGTCGCATTTTGGAACAAATATAGGTTATGTTTCTTGTTGTGTTTAAAATTGGTATTGGGGTTTGGAAATTTCAACTAGCGTTTCTTGTTGCTGGATCTTTTTGTTTGTTTTTGTAATGAAAAGGTTATGGGTTGAAGTAAAAAAGTAATACGGAGTAGAAGAGAAGTTGGGGTTCTAGATGGAAAAGACTAATGCTGTGTTTGGATGAGTTTTTGAGAAATTTTGTAGGGTTATGAGTGGAGAGAGAAATGAGAGTAATTATCGGAAGTAGAGGTAATGATTGGAGAGAGATAGAGAGAGAAATGAGAATAATGATTGGAGTTATGGATGAGTAATGATTGGAAGTAGGGTAATGAGTGTTTTTTGAGTTGAGAATTTTTTTTCAAAAAGCAATCCAAACAAAGCATAAAATAGAAATGTTTTAAAAAGGGCAATTGGAAGTTTGGAGGAAATCGGTGCTAAAGGCCTGGATACATGTTTTGATTAGTTAAAAGGTCTTTGAAGTGGTTAATTAAGATACTGGTGAATAATTTCTTGAGTTCCTTTCAAGCCAAATAGTTGGAAGGACTGCACTCTGCAAAAGCATCTTCAAACGCAATGTGCAACAAAGTGCTTGCAAATAGAAGGATTACCCAATCACCCTAGCCACTTGAAAAACTCTCCACTGTGAAGATAATCCCAGTGTTCAAAAAATCAGCCGCCTAGGCACTACCCTGCCGCCGCGCCTAGGGGCCTAGGCGTTTGTCCAGGCGCCGGCCGCCGGGCTGATTAATTGGCCGCTAGGTGAGATTAATCGGCAACTATTCAGCCAGGTGGGCTAGGTGGCTAGGCAGATTCGGCGGGATTACGCGGCTAGGCGGGGCTAGGCAGACGATTACGCAGGTAGGCGATGTGATTTTAAAAAATTAAGGGCTTTAGTGTTGTGGTAATAATATAAGGGGCTATGGTGTAGTTTTACTATGATATATATACATTTCCACTCTACCCAGTTCTCTTACATGATCGAAAATTGGGAGGGGGAAGGCAAATATTTAAAAAAAATAAAAAAATGGAAAATCCACCTACTATCTAGGCGCTGATTAATAGGCAATTAATCGGGCTAGGCAGTGCCTGGCCGTCCGACTATCACCTAGCGACTTTTAGAACCTTGGATAATCCTCAAAACCCAAACCAAAGTTACCAAACAAAGCCTTTGTGTTTTGCTTACAAGGTTATTATACTTCAAGGGGATGAGTTGTTGGCAGAGACTTACTGTAGACGTGAGTCACGTGACTATGGAGAGGACAATCTTCTTGTCCGGTAGGTGGTTTTTCTCTATTACGTGATGTCACCAGAGATGGAAGCAATTCTCTGGTGATGCTTACAAGTTTGATGGTGACTTCTGGCTATGAGAGCAACACTGGGGCGATCTAAACTTAAAGCAATCACTCAATTTTGCCGACATTCTTAAGCCAGACACATCTAAACATCAGTGTGGAATTCTTTGCCTGATATGAATAGACTTGAGCATGAGTTTGATGGAGAGGACTATTAGCGAAGGAGACAGCTATACATGGGTAAAACTATCATATTATTTGGTGCATGTAATCGTTAAAAGTACATCGGTGGCATTCTCACCACCCAGGAATGATGTTGCACCTAAGAGCGAAAGGCATCCTACCCTAGATTTCAATGCCTACTTTTTGTTTCCGTCCTGGTTAGTTGACTCCATTTCAGTCTTCTTCGCAATTGTCTTTTTACATTCTCCAAAGTCCTGAGTTGGCAGTTTTGGGTCCTGGTCAGCCAAGTCAGATGGTTCTTGAAGTGAGACTTGAATAGAGTTGCTGGCTTGCTGCATGGTACACTATTGTAGACCAATATGGGGTTGAAATATGAAAAGAGCATCTTTATTCTTTACACCATCCACCGCCCTTGTTCTTGATTGCTGCCTAGGAGGGCACTCTGGAGCAACATTTGAACGTGCTCCTAACGGTTTAGTATATCTAAGCCCTTAGACCTAGCTTAGCGCCCGCAGGGAGTTCCTATTACAGAAGTGGATGGAAATGTAACCAACTTTGATTGGAAAAAGCTTACACCATCTCTGTTGGGTCCAACCCAGGAATTGAGCTCAACTTTGATATAATATCACCAACCTAAGTCCTCCAAGTGGGTATGTGGTGCAGCAACAGAGCAAATCCTGCAACCTGATTGCTGCAAGCCTGCAACAATAATCTAGAGAATTCAACAATGATAACAAGAATTGTTGAAGTGGGAACAAATTATGTTGGGGTTGTAGGGTTTTCTGCAGAAGAATTACTATTATATTATTTGACAGATGGAATAATACATGACACTGAAACCAGCCTTTTGGAGTCATATTTGCAGCTTATCGGTCCTACAAAGAGAAAAGGCAATATTGATCCTTTTTGAGCAGCTTATAAATCCACTTGACTTGCTACATTGCCTTGTGACTTGTTACTCATTAGAGTAAAACTCGCCATAACTGTACAACTGGAAAAAATGGCTGCTGTGATGAGCCCAGCTGCTTCCCCACAATTTATTGCTCCTGCATTGGTATGTTGTCCAAGGGAGATGAGGTTCTCCTACTTGATAATGTTACTTGGCTTCAACGGTAATGGCCTCTTCGCTTGTGGGGGTTAAGGCTGTGTACATCCAACCCTTTCCTAGACCCTCAGTACTGGGAGCCTCATGCAATGGGTAGCCCTTCTTTTATTGACCTTAGGTGGTTTCATATTTCATCATTTTTAAGATGGTCCTGGTATTGACCGCCCATTGGGCTGTCAATAAGACAACGAAAAGGCCAAAATGATAGGATTCCCCTCAATTTATACACATTTGAATGCACTTTCACGTACTCTTATACCCTTTTCCCCAACACACGTTTTCAACTTCATTGACAACTAGTGGGCTGTTTCTAGCATTTTTCCTTATAAGTATGATTGAAGCAAGATCCCCCTTGCCCTTTTGAATAATGTATGGTCATTTGTGGTTCTATCAGTTATTTCCTATTGGTAGGAGTTGGACAATTGAATTCTCTCTACCTACTTTCTTTTCTGCTTATCTATATGGCTTTTGGACGCACATCAAGGTACTTCTATCTCTATATTGACCTTGTCACTTGAACTTTTGACATCGAAGAGGAATAGGTGCCATTTTGAATTTAAACATCTCAATCAGCCGGCATGGTCTGTGATTGTTGATTTTTTTAGCTTCTTGAATTAGGAACGGGAAGAAAGACGTCAACGGCTGAAAAGAGAACGCCCAGATGACAGACCAACACATGCATCTCAGCCACCTATCCATGATCAGTTGTATCAGAAAAACCATAGAACTTATGACAAAAGCAAGCTCCCCCCTGGTAAGTTCTGGCTGCTTGCTGTGGCCTCGTTCCGTGGACTTTGATTTCATGTTAAAGATAGTTGAATTCTGCTCATTAGTCTCATGATTTTGATTTCTAGGAATTTAGTTATTGGAACTGGTGAACATTAATTGCTGAAAACATAACACGGTTTTGAAGTATGGTGGCTTTTTGATTCATACACATGTAATGTTCTTTTATACCAAGTTTTGATCTGAAATAAGTTTTAAGATGTAGCATGTGCTGTATTTGAATCCAGCTTTGGGAGGGGGCTTTTGTACTTGGTGCATTGCTTATAGTCAGGATTCGTACATTACAATTCTTCTTGACATTGAACTTTTGGTCACTGTATCAACCACTTGATGTGCAGTCCTCAGAACACTCTGCTTTACTAGAGACTTTCTGATTTCCTTAACGGGGGATATTACGTTGTATACACCAATGTCGCATTGGTGTACACTATTAGTCATTCTGTCCATATTAGTGATCATGAAAAACTCATGAGAATGTGGAATTTGGGAACAAGATAGCTGTTTTATATTCTCCCATAGTTTACCTTTTACATTGCAAAAAGGATATTTCTTCTTTTCAAATTTTTAGAAGCATATAACAAAAGACTGCATGATGAAAATGGATGTAGTTTGTTTGCTTCTTGTGAATAATAATTGCAAATCGTGTTCCAAAATAAATGGACAAGTCATGCATTTCAATGGTGCTAACCTTCACACTATCTATTGGTTGAGAGAAAAGCACTCTTGCTCCTATAACATTATTGCTCCGTATGCTAATGACGGGTATGAGTTGACTGAACAATTTTCGGACACCTTTAGAGTTAGGTTGAGGAAAAATTTTGCCTTGTCTTTTTGGTCTTCTTTTATTAATTTTTGTCAGATTTGGGTGGAATTTTTTGATTAATTGTTCATCTTGACGATCGGAATCTGAAAGGTAAAAAATTATGACCACAAGCAGAAAAAAATTCACTAAAGACGAAGGAAGTTTGAATAAAACAGTTTCATCGTCTTTGTCTTCTTATCTAAACTTTTTTCAACTTTAGTACGTTCTTTTACATTTTTCCAATTCCTCGAGCAAATTTTTAATCCCAATAATATAGAGGACAAAACTGAAAAAGTTCACTGCACAGCTATAATACCAACTGTCTTTCAGAATAGGGATAGTCTATGAACAGAACATCACACACAACACTTTGCACAACGTGTTGTGTTGTCATCAGTTCATTGGTTGTTGTAAAGTAACATTACATGCAATAAATGAGGAAATAATAACACAAGCATGTTGTGCACATTGTTGTGTTAGTAGCAAACCTCTTAAGAACAATTACTTCCTCTGTCCCCTATGGGTATTCGTTCATTTTCGTACCCCCCCCAAAAAATATGTTTATATATATTAATTTTTTTCATATTTTACACCAAATTGAAGTACTCATTGAATACTTTGATTTGTTGTAAAAAATAAAAAATAAAAAAAATATGAGGAATAATTTTTTTTGGGGTTTCAAAATGCACAAATCTCCGTAGGGGACATTTAAAGTGGGACGGAGGGAGTAATTTAGTCCAAACCCACCCTTAAATCAAGTACTGAATTGGTGGAAGTAAATGATACTACAACAGAGAGAATGACACAAAACCGACTAAGTCTTCTGTTGCAAGTTTGCAACTGTATTGAGATTGTGTGGAACTGAAGTGTGTGACAGTAATTGTCATATTTGTTTGGTTGACTAATTGTTATCCAATTGCAACTTATGCTCAACTTTAAGTCATTATTCATTGGGAATAGCTGTAGATGAAGCTGAATTATGGGATTATGAATCTGAAAGATCAAGTTTAATCCAACCATTTCCCTTTCGGGAATTTAACTAAAAGATAACTTTTGGAACTGCATGTCCTAGGAGTGGTGCCACCTCTGTATGCACAATCTGCTGACTTCTGAGGATTTCATGTGATGAAGGCAGGGAATATAGCTACTCTCCCTCTCTTTCAGTCTTTCTTGTCGTCTGGAATTTATCTTGTTTAGAAATATATAGTGCTGTAGGCATATGACTTTGTCTCTTGTTATTTTTGGGAAGTAAACTGCTCGAAAACTTGCAAGTTTGAAGTTTAATATTTTGAATCTTTAGTTTCTAGATTTAAAATTGCTCGTCATTCAATTGGTTACCAATTTTTCCATTGTTTACTTTTTCCATTCTTCATTTTACAGGTTGGTTGGATTGTCCTGCATCTGGTCAGGAAATAAATTGTATTATTCCTTCTAAAGTTCCTCTTTGTGAATCCTTCAATGCCTATGTGCCTCCTGGTAAAAGATACTCTTCCAAGCAAGTGGTTCATCAACAAAGGGTTTTAGGAAGAAGAGTATGTACGCTACACTTCTGTCTTGTTTCTAATGTCATTGAAATTCTTGTACCTTGTGACTTCTTAACAGGGAAGCGCTCCCTCATTACATGTTTAATGAGTTATAGTACTTCCATTAAGAGAAGGTTTAGTGCAAAAGAGGGTTAAAAATATGTGACTTAAAGGATTTATGTTAGGGCTATGAAAGGGTAAGGTTTTAGGAAGAAAAACCTTGGATTCAGGGCTGTTTTGATAACTGTTCTAGCACTGTGAATAGTAACTTGTACTCAAAGAAGAAGAAAGAAGGAGAAAAGGAAGAGAGATGCTTTCACCCTTGCAAGGGTTAGGCAATTTCACATGCACACATAGAATCTCAAATTCTCGTATTGATCAACTCTAATGAATCCATGGGATTACAACTATATTTTTAGGCAAAGATTCTACTATCTTACTTCCATAAGGACTAGGACACAAAATTTAGAAACTAACCATATTTGGCAACTACTAATGTTCTAAACCAACTAAGAATATGAATTTTTATTTTTCCTTATTCAGAATAGGATATTAACTATTTTAACTACTAAATTATGACTGCTAATAAAATCCAGCACTTATTAAATCACCAAAATACCCTTAAGTACCATGGACACTTTTTTTGACCAAAAGGCTTCTTCAAAATTGTGGGACCCATGGCCTTGGGTTTAGGCTTCCAAAGCCTATCATACTTGTTCAACCAATAAATGGATTCTCCATCAATTAGGAATAGGAATTCTTACTTGTGCTAAAGATGAGGCCAAAACTGAAGTTGTAGTGGAGTTCTTTTCCTAATTCAACGAACTTTTACATGTGATGGTATTTTGGGAATTGCTAAAAACTAACCATATTTAGCAACTACTAATATTCCGAATAAGGGAAGAATAAGAATTCCTACCCCTAGTTGGTTTAGAATATTAGTAGTTGCTAAATATGGTTGGTTTTTAAATTTTATGTCATAGTCCTTATAGAAGTAGGAGAGTCTCGGTCTATAAATATGGTTGTAATCTCATAGATTCATTAGAGTGATCACAATGAGAATTTGAGATTCTATGTGTATGTGAAATTGCCTAACCCTTGCGAGGGTGAAGCGTCTATCTCTCTTCCTCTTCTCCTTCTTTTTCTTTTTTTCTTTGCGTACAAGTTACTATTCTCAGGTACTATTCACAGTGCCCATTACAACCATCAAAACAGCCTCGGATCAAAGGTTTTTCTTCCTAAAACCTTACCCTTTCATAACCCTAACATAAACCCTTAAAGTCCGGTCCCACATTCTTAACCCTCTTTTGCACCACAAAAAGCCCGCAAAAACTGACGTGAACAGCCTGCTACTGCTGCCGCCATAGTTCTGATTTTGGATAAGTTATGCGCTGGAGAGTAGTCCCCTACTTGTCCTACATCACCACCTTAGTCTATTTTTTCAGCAATATATCTTCAAATGGTGCTACCTTTATGATTCACGATGTTATATTTTCTAAAAGATCTTGTTGCACATACACTTTACATTTTATGTATTGTTGCACATGCACTTGTCCTATATTCCTATTTATGTATTGCCTGTTAGTTATCCAATGTTTTGTTTACCGCTGTTGTGTTAGTTGTTAACATTTTCTTTCCAGTTTTGTAGGTAATAGTTGATTGCATAGTAAGTGAGAGACGTCCCTCCACTTTTGCCCACCTAATTATATGTGTTACATGATCTGCAAATCTCTCTATCCGTATTATAATTTTTTTTTGATAAGTAAATAAATATATTAGAAAGAAGGCATTAAGGGAATGCTGCCCGTATACAACTATCCTTATTATAATTGAACCTAAATAACAACAATCTTCACTTTTAGGTATCTCATGATTCAAATCTTTGCTTCTCGGATACTAGTACTTATATATACTACATTCAAAATTGCAAATATTCAATATTATTTCTACCTAATTTATATCCTTTTTGACTTCAATCTTCTCTCAAATTTCTACTTTGTCATCAATGTCTCCTGTAGTTTCTTTCACTGAAAATTTATAGTGTGCACACACCATTATAGGACCTCTTTTAGATGTCTAGGCTATTCATCAATAACTAAGGTAAAAGAATACGTACTCAAATTGAACTCTTGGTGTAATTCTTTTTGTTGTTGGAGGTATTTGATGTGTGATTCATGATGTCCAGCATGGGAAACAAGTGCTTCCGCTTGATCTGCACCTTGGGGTGCCGCATGCTAATAAGTCACTACATCTTATCCCTTTGTTTCCTGGAAGAAACATTACATGACCTCATCATTTAAAGAGGCTTCTGCTTGTTGATTGAAACCCTGTTGAAGAGATTTGGTTACCTAGTCTCTTCCCTCCCAGATTCTTGTTACTTTTGGCATTTAAGAGGTTTGTTGGGAGAGTGAAAAATACTACAAACACTTTCACTTTAAGTTCAAAAATTAATATTTTCACGTCTTTTATTCAAGGGCACTGAGAAGGATCTGTAACATGACAGTTCTGCTTTGCTTCCTTTTTGAGTGACTGCAAGTTTGTAAGAAGCTAGTGTGCTGTTTTCTTATTTTGGGTTCTGTGTGAAAACATTTTGTTCATAATACATTACTAATAGTAACTGAAGCTCCAATGGAAATCTCTTTTCAATCATTGTCACATAGAGTTTAGAAAATCAAACTGGAAATTTGATTCTGCTGAATCTGGATTACCATACAAGATCCATGAAAATCTTGAAGGCCTATCTTGGTATTTGGTAGAGCGCACATATCACAGATTGACTTATTGTATACCGTACGATGAGAAACATCTTTCTTGCCAATTTTGCATCGAGAATGTTTGCTTTCGTCGCTTAATGGGATGTTAAACATTTAAAAGTTTCATCACTGGTGTTTCCAGCTTGGTTTAGTGATCGATCTTACAAATACTAGCCGTTACTATCAAGCATCAGACTGGAAGAAAGAAGGTATCAAGCATGTTAAGGTGGGAGTTGAATTCTGGTGGTTTAATCCTTTTGTGACATGGCAATTGAATTTTTTCTGGCCCTTATTGATTTTTTTTTTTGTGTATAAAGATTCAATGCAGGGGGCGTGATTCCGTACCTGAGAATGAGGCTGTAAATTGTTTTGTCTATGAGGTTAGTTTTTTGTTAGACGTGTCTTTAATATGTACATGGTTTGTGCATTGCTTCTACTGTATTTCAGTAGAAGTTTGCCTTTTGTGACCCTTGATAATACTAATACAAGCAGCATACTAAAGATTCTACCAGTTCTGAACTTGGTATATTCTTAAGCTTGAGGGAAAATACAAGCAGCATAGCTAAAGATTCTACCAGTTCTGAACTATATTCTTAAGCTTGAGGGAAAATACGGATTAGGGTTCTTATTGTGGTGTTTCTATTATTTTATAGTGTTTCTAAGGGTAGTTTAGTCACAGAGTTAATTAAGGCTTTTCTATTTATCCTAGTTAGTTTTGTATTCATCGTAACTCTTTTGATTCTGCAATAACCATTACGTTGATTCTCTTTGCAATCTATCATGGTATCAGAGCTCAGGTTGTAAGAGGTCTTGTGTGACGACCCGGTTCCACAACCACCTCCACCGTGAACCACCAACTGAAATTGCTACGTTATGCATCACCGTGATCGGTCGGACGATTGCTCCACTCCCCATCGCTTCTCTATTTCTCTCGGCCCTCTCTGTATTTTGTGCTACTTGCCGTTTTGGATTTCCTCTTATAAAAACCAAGTGTCTAACATGTATATATGCAAGTCTTATCCAAGACTTCCTAGGCCAAGTTTTGTCTTGACACATCCTAGCATCTCATGTGCACACCCCCCCACTACTATGCCACCTAATACATACATACAAATATACATATTTTAATATACGGGGTATTACAATATCCCCTCCTTTGGAAATTTCGTCCCCGAAATTTGTCTACTAAAAATATGAATTTCATGTTTCTGCTGCGCACTTTGATCACCCACTCGATCCCATGTAAGACCTACTCACCTATGCTCTGATACCAACTGTGACGACCCGGTTCCACAACAACCTCCACTGTGAACCCCAACTGAATTGCTACGTTACGCATCACCGTGATCGGTCGGACGAATGCTCCACTCCCCACCGCTTCTCTATTTCTCTTGGTCCTCTCTGTATTTTGTGCTACTTGCCGTTTTGGATTTCCTCTTATAAAAACCAAGTGTCTAACATTTATATATGCAAGTCTTATCCAAGACTTGACCAAGTTGTCTTGACACATCCTAGCATCTCACGTGCACACACCCGCACTACTATGCCACCTAATACATACATGCAAATATACATATTTTAATAGACGGGGTATTACATCTTGGGTCAAGTCTCTCTGTTTGCATTTGTTCCCCTTATGCATTCTGCTTCTCCCCTTCGTATTCTGTTTTGCTCTATCTATGAAAATGTGCATCTCCACGTGCAAGACGGGGTTGGATGTGAGGGAGGATGTTGAATAGGTTGATATACATTGTCGGGCCCATTTCCTAACAGTTTAAGCTTTTGGGACTATTGGTAACTTAACACGGTATCAGAGCATAGATTGTTGCCGCCGGAAGTATATCTCAATCGTCTTCTATGAATTTTCTCATCTTTCAATCTCTTCTGTCTTTGTTCATCTAAACGTAAAGAAACCCTTGTCACCTTATCGAACTGTTGAAACACTATTCAAATAAGGGAGAAGGAGGAGCTCCACCAGCGGGAGGAACTGCAAGAGCTGCTGAACGGTGAGGGACATGTGGTGAAGGCCGAGAAGATGAAGGTGCAGTTGAACGAGAAGGATTATGCTTGCTCATATGCAAAAGTTTAGGACAAGCATGCTAACAATGTCCCTTCTGACGGCAAAAATTACACTCATCCATGGCAACCCGAGGCATGGGCTTACCTCTAACCTGTATTAGATGTGAAGCTAGAGTAGGTGGAGCGGCTAAAGTGGCAAAGATAGACTGAGCTGGAGAGGCAATAGAAGACACTTTGAACCTAGTTTCTTCTGCAATATCTCACGAACTAGGAGAGAGGGTAATCCAAAACCAGAGTTTTCCCTTTACAGACGCGTCCTATTTATAGAGGACTCTCAGACCAAACTCAAATGAAATTATACTAAAATTACACTCAAATTAGGTTTGGAATGAAGATTCGTCGGGTGCTCAGTGGGCCCCATCGCCACGTCACAAAAATCAAAATCTTTGTCAATCAAGACTGAAAATGGAGTTTCAGTAATCCAATACAATTACTGGGATTACATTGAAGCTTGGACAAAAACTTTTTACTACCAAAATCAGAAGAAAAAACACTCATGGTTCTTCAAATTATGTCCAAATCTTCTTGGACAAAATGATTTTCCAAATTGGTTTCTTATCTGGTGGTCTAAATTTGGACCCCGCTCAGATTATCTCCCACAGGAAATTCAGAAGGAAATTGAGTCCTTCAATTTCATTCTCAATTAGGAGGAGCAAATGTCCCAGAAGGAAAATCATTCCTTCTCGCAATGACAACCTTTGGAATCCCTTGGATTTGGAGATGGGATAGCCAAATTGAGAGTAATAATTTGGGACTACCAGTACAAGTGGTGGAAATCAGTTGAAATTGAAAAAATTGTTTTGACAATTAAGTCAAAAAATCAGGAATTAAAACAGCAATTGCAGCAACAAGAAAGATGTTCCATCAAGAACCCCTTCTTGGAAATCTCAACCCAAATTAGGGCAAAGAATCCATCCTTATCAGATAATGAAATTGTAATTAAGACAATGGATTTCATGAAGGACCAATTTTTGCAGTCCGTTCATAAAGCAGCTGATGACGAATCCATGACATCAGCCAAGAGTAATGAAGAGGACAATAATCCATTTGCTTGCGTAGCAGGGGAATCTCAAGACCCCTACGAAGATGAAGGGGATACACCTACTTTGGGAGACTTCTGGGACAGCATGAATGAAATGATGGCCGAACAGCTGTCCTCCAGAAAAGGAAAAGAAAAGAATCAATAATTTTCAAATAAGGCCAACCAACTTTCGATGGTGGCAACCTCAATTATGAAGGACCAACTTCAATTATGGAGTAAGCAGCACTCAACTTTCGGTGGGATGACAGATAAACGTGGCGATGGGGCCCACTGAGCACCCGACGAATCTTCATTCCAGATCTAATTTGAGTGTAATTTTAGTATTTAAGCCATTATGGCTTTGATACCAAATATAGAAGGATCCTGATAGATAAGAAGATTGAAATTAGGAGAATAAACTGAAGAAACTGACCTTATTATTATTAAAGGCCGAAGCCAATATTACAAAGGAGGAGGAGGAGGAGGAGGGGGAGAGAGCAACTCAATGGATTTTAGAAAGAGAGAGGGTAATCCAAAACTTGAGTTTTCCCTTTACAGATGCGTCCTATTTATAGAGGACTCTCAGACCAAACTCAAATGAAATACAAATGAAATTATACTAAAATTACACTCAAATTAGATCTGGAATGAAGATTCGTCGGGTGCTCAGTGGGCCCCATCGCCACGTTTATCAATCATTCCACCGAAAGTTGAGTGCTGCTTACTCCATAATTGAAGTTGGTCCTTCATAATTGAGGTTGCCACCATCGAAAGTGGGTTGGCCTTATTTTTAAATTATTGATTCTTTTCCTTTCCTTCTCTGGAAGACAGCTATTCAGCCATCATTTTAGTCATGCTGTCCCAGAAGTCTCCCAAAGTAGGTGTATTCCCTTCATCTTCGTAGGGGTCTTGAGATTCCCTTGCTAGGCAAGCAAATGGATTATTGTTCTCTTCATTACTCTTGGCTGATGTCATGGATTCATCATCAGCTGCCTTATGAACGGACTACAAAAATTGGTCCTTCATGAAATCTATTGTCTTAATTACAATTTCATTATCTGATAAGGATGGATTCTTTGTCCTAATTTGGGCTAAGATTTCCAAGAAGGGGTTCTTGATGGAACATCTTTCTTGTTGCTGCAATTGCTGTTTTAATTCCTGATTTTTTGACTTAATTGTCAAAACAGTTTTTTCAATTTCAACTGATTTCCACCACATGTACTTGAAGATTCTCTGAAGTTCTCTGAAGTACTGGTAGTCCCAAATTATTACTCTCAATTTGGATATCCCATCTCCAAATCCAAGGGATTCCAAAGGTTGTCATTGCGAGAAGGAATGACAGAAACCAAAACCCTATATACTACATTCACACCTCCTCCTCGTTTATTATTACTAGAAGATGTAACACAAGCGATGTGCGTGCGAATACTATTATTTATTTGACAAATAAATACATTATAAATGCATAAACAAAAACCAAGACCAAAACTTCAAATAGTGTGCAAATTCTATTTTTATCTAACAGCGGAAAAAGTGCAGAGGCCAATAGCAAAACTTCAATAATCAACCAGTGAACCATTTGATTTTTAGCTTTTTACTTTTCATAGAGTGACTTTTGTTTACTTCGTTTTTCTTGGCAACCTGCCAACCAACACGAGGATAAAGAGCAGACCACTGGGTACCACCAAGTAAATGAAATCGTTCATACCACATCCACCAGCCATGTTGCATAGTAAAAACTGCAATAATGACTAACAGAAAAGACATCATAAAGGAAATGCTTATCATAGTTGGAGCGAAGGGAAAACATTTATCATGATCCGAAAATAAAATAGTCGATTTGGCATGTATACACATGTTTTTTTAGATGCATAGGTCTAAGAGAAAACCAAAGACCCCATTAGCACAAAAAGAGGATAAGAAAAATAGGAGCAAACACAATAGTGATTTGAAGTCAAAACTTTCTTGTGAGTTGTCATGGAGACTTGGAGAGATTTAGGTCGCAAAGATCAAAGTGCTGGGCTTGCTACATTTTTCTAATTGGAAAAAGTACGAACATGATGCTAAGTGTGGAGACACTTCATGAATTCAAATTAGTGGCACCTTTTGCAATTGGTAGAGAAGTTTGAAGGGGTAATTGCATCAGTACAAGCACATGGAAACTCTCTCCATTCCACGCCGGATGTGAAGTTAAAAGCTGATGCTGTTATATCTATGTTTGATTGCAGAGGCCTTGGGTTGTAGAAACTGTTAACATAAAAACAGTGTTGAGCAGTTTTCAGAACCGTAGATTTCACTAGTAAAATGCTTCTCGGTTAACTTGGGCCAATGGAGCACGGGTACGGGAAACAGCAAAACCCCAGAAAAGTAGGGTACGGGTACGGCGAACACACACACACATATATATAATTTTTTTCTATTTTTTATTGCATAAAATGAAATATAAACCCATTTTACCAACAAAAAGCAACATAGATAAAAGTTCAAAGTTCATACATCAAGTTCAACGTGCCTAGATCAAAGCAAGACGAGTTCCTTGTTCCTTACCAATAGTACTTACAAACATTGTTCATAATTTCATAAAGCATAGGCTTAGCTAAGAATTAAGGATCTTGAACTTCATCGACTTCATCTCTAAAGATCACAGCTTCCATCTCTGGCTCATCAAGTGAAAGATCAGCAACTTCAAGCATACCAACACCCCCAATTGAATCAAATGCATCTCCACAAATGTCCCACAACTTAGTCTCTCCTTCGGTATAAAGAGGTTGCCTCCTTGAAAGAAGTCGGATATTGTAGTGCACGAAGACTAAATCTTCACATCGTTGGGGTGTCATCTTATTTCTTCTCATGGAGTGAATGAAAGAGTAGGTACTCCAATTTCTTTCGCAACATGAAGAAGAACATGGTTGGCTAAGCAATTTCAAGGCTAAAGATTGGAGAATAGGTGTAGAAGCTCCATGCACCAACCACCAAACTCTTGGCTCCAACACTCCTCTATCAACCATCGAGTCCGAATCCCCAAAACCATCTAAACTACTAGAAAACTTAGCATACTCAATGTTAACAACCCTCCTTTCATCTTGGTCCAGAAAAAATCTCTTAAAGCACTTCATTCGCATTGCCGAAATTTCTTCATCCAAGTGAGGAGCAACACAATTTCCTACAAGCCACGTAGTACTATAATACCTACATAATACATTACAAGATAAAGAGAAAAGAGTTAAATTGTTATTCTTGTTCAGCTCAGTACAAAAAGTTGAAAGCTAAAGTGTTTAAATTGTTATACCTTGGATTCAATGAATGTGCAAGGCAATGAAGAGGAGTGCTACTTTTTGTCTACCTCTCAACTAGAATTTGGTAAACCACAGAATAGAATGTTGACTCCTCATTTTCTAGTTTGCCTTCATGCCTATAAATGGATGCCTTCACCTTTTGTATCATTGAATCCCACATTTCATATACCAAGTGTAGACATGGCCTGTTGGTGTCACAAAATCTAAGCATCTCATAGATTGGCAATGTGAAAGAGAGTATGTAATCAATCTTGTCCCACCAAATATCACTTAACACTTTTTCCTTCACTGATGCCGCTTTCCCAACATCATCTTCTCTATAGGAAGACCACCTCTCACTTATCACCATTGCTTGGCGGCCGCGAGAAATAAGTTTAAACCTTTTCAACATAATTATCGAAGAGGCAAAACGTGTGTCGGCAATGGAAAGCAACTTCAAGGACACAAATTCATTGAATATTGCCAATCTCATTGAATGGTTCATGATGACATTTTTCACAAACATCACATCATCAATCACATGTTTGATCCAAAGGCATTCATCAAATGCAAAGCCAGCAACTCCAGTTTCTTTTGGAGCACACATGTTCTTAAGAGCAAGATTAAGTGTGTGCACGACACATGGTTTCCAAAAGATTTTCGGATAAATACCTTCAATGATTGATCCAGTGGCACTACAAACGGGAGCATTGTCGGTTATTACTTGAAGTCTTGAACCACATTCTGAGGTCCAACTTCATTAATTGCTTCACCAAGTAGCTTAGCAATAAAGGTATTGTCCTTGGTCTCACCCTCACAATTAACAGTTCTCACGAAAACAGCTCCACCATTAGGTGCTCCCATAAAATTAATGAGAGGCCTCCTTTGTGCATCACTCCATCTATCGGCAACAACACTCAAGCCCTTCTCATTCCATGTTTTTTAATTGGCTCCAACAACAATGCAATGTGTGCCCTTTCCTTTTGAAGTAGTGTAGTCCGCAACAAGTTATAACCAGGAGGAACATTCCCCAGAATATTATTCTGAGCAGTAAATTGAAAAGTAGCAATAAAATATAGATTCCTAGCCAAATGGAAAGGCAAGCCAGCCGAGTAAAACATATGAGCAATATGAGAATGCGAAGTTTCTCGAGCACCCATATTCATCGCCTTTTCTAAGGGAGAGTTCCCCGCTGCCTTTCTTTTCTTCGGCTCTGGATCATAACCCTCCAATCTAAAACCCCCAACACCCCCAATTGTCGTAGATGGAGGAGGTAGAGGAACGTTTTTAGGCTCAGCCATAATTTTCCTTTTCTCAGCATCTTCATGTGCTTTTTTTTATTTCGACAAGAAGTTCAGACCTCTCCTTCACAACAGAGCACACTCTAATTCCTTTATCTTTAGTTAGCAACAAATGGGCTTTGACTCTCATGTATGACCCCTGAAATTCAATGTTACATAAATTGCACTTGAACTTTGTGTTGTTACCCCCTTCACCCCTTTTAATTAATTTAGTCACATAATCCCATAGGGGAGCATTCTCATCGTGATCAACAGGTGAACTAGTAGCACTACCAATTGAACTTGAACCCATACTGCTCATTGAACTCATCTCCCTATGAATTATGGAATAATCACAGTGCATTCAATCAGTACAAATATTGCCTATCAAAAAAAAAAAAAAATCAGTACAAATAAACTTATAAACATATTGTCATATCTACTGCAGTTTGCATATATACATATCTACTGCATATCAATTAGTATTCAGAATTTTAGATACATACATATACATATATATATAGAGTCCCCTTCTAATAAGGACCACCTCATTTTAATAAAATGAGGACCTCTTTTTTTCGATTGAATTTTGATGATCCGAGTCGTTCAATGTGTTCAGAACGTGATTTTAAGGGTACCCCCGTGAAATCAGCAAAAAAAAAAGACCGGGAAGGGCTTCATCTGAGCAGTTTTTATTTTAACCGTTCAATAAAAAAATAAACAAAAACTGCTCGGATGAAGCCCTTCCCGGTCTTTTTTTTGCTGATTTCTTGCGGGTACCCTTAAAATCACGTTCTGAACACATTGAGCGGTTCGGATCATCGAAATTCGATCGGGAAAGGGGAGGTCCGCACTTTGCTTGGATGCGGAGGTCCGCATTAGAAGCTTACTCTAATATATACATATACATTACACATGCATATATACATACATATATACAGAGAGAGACTATATGATCGATCAAAAAAATATATACAGAGAAAGCGAGAGACGAAGAGAGAGACAGATGAAGAGAGAAAGAGAGAGGAGAGAGGGAGAACTTACGGTTTTTTTTTCCCGATTTGGAGCCCTATATGTCTTCTTCAAGATCGCTGCCTCTCTCAGTGTAAACGTGTATATAAAAGACAAATAAATTACACAATAAGCCCATATTTTATAATTATTTACAAAAAAATCCCTGAAATTTTGAAAAAATATATTTTGGGCTAAAACGTACCCATGCTGTACCCTTGCCGTACCCAAAATTATCAAAAGTACCCGATCCAATTTTGCCGTACCCGGTACGTTTTTGCCGTACCCCCATTGTACCCAACTACCCATACCCGGTATGCGTACGGTGACATTTCTGGAGTACCCGTGCTTCATAGACTTGGGCTCAAAGCTTATTGTCGGTCAGTATATTTTCGGTTCAAGGTAATCTGGACAGCTGAAAAGAGTACACAACCTCAAAAAATGTGGACAGCTTAAAGGGCTCTCCCTTTGTATATTAAAATGTCATAAATATATCTTAGTGGTGTGATTTAATGGTAATAGAGGGCCTTGCGTATTGTATCATGGATGCGTAAAGTTAGAAACTTGAACTATGTGCTATGTCGTGAAACTTGCTTTTGATGTTGATATGCATTTGCATTTTTATCAGGTTTTGCAATTTCTCTTCTCTCAAAAGCAGTCAAAGAGGTATATACTTGTTCACTGCACTCATGGGCATAACCGAACAGGTTATATGATCGTTCATTATCTGATGCGCACACTATCCATATCTGTCACACAGGTTAGTTTTTTTCTCTTCATTCGGTGTTGCTTCGCTTGTTGCTTGGTTGAACAGAAGAATTGTTGTATTTTGGAATTTTTTGGCATGCAGGCAATTAAGTTATTTGCTGATGTACGCCCTCCTGGAATCTACAAACCAGACTATATTGATGCCTTGTACAACTTCTATCATGAAAGAAAGCCCGAAATGGTTGTCTGCCCTCCAACTCCAGAGTGGAAAAGACCTTCGGATCTAGATCTTAATGGTGATGTGGTGCCAGATGACGACGACGACGGAGGCTCTGCTGCTCCTTTGCTTGTAAGAATTTTTTGGAAGCTTTATTTTGGGTTTTGTCCTAATTTTGTTTCACACATTCTTTGGCAACTAGTATAGCTAAGGTGATGAAAATGCAGCCCTGTATAAAAAGTGTCCTTTTTATGCGTGTTACATCGCAGAAGCCTTGATGTAATTGTTGAATAGCTTGATATACATCGTTGGGCCGGTTTCCTCACAACTTAAGCTTTTGGAATAACTGGTAACTTAATATGCTATCAGAGCTGAGGTTGAGAGAGGTTTAGGGTTCAAGTCATTCCATTTGCATTTGTTCCTCATTTGTATTTTGCTTCTTCCCTTCCATGTTCTTTTTTGCTCTATCTATGAATGTTGCCTCCCCATGTGCCAGACAATATCACATGTGAGGGAGGGTGCTGAATAGGTTAATACACATTGTGGGGAATATTGGTCCATTTCCCAACAATATGAGCTTTTGGGATAATCGGTAGCGTAGTAATTGCAAGGAAGGCTTTTGGATGTTTAGGACTCGAGTATAGTTTTCTAAATTTACTGGGATGTAGATAATTTTTGGTTACCATTGGAAGTATCTATAATTTGCGTAGGCACAGATCTGTAATCAATTAGGCATTCTTTTATAAAAATATGATGAATTGGTGGATCTTGTTATCATCTACTTTGACCCTTGTCCCAGTGTTTGCCCCTCTTCTTCTCCTCTTCCTCCAGAAGGGGTGGGGGATAACCTTGGTAAATTTGTAGAAGTGTACATTGTATCTACTTGCGTGGGTATTAAAAAGGCCTCTGCCACAAAGCATGCTCCTAAGCAACTCTACCATACCACTAACGGACTCCCGTCTCCAAGCCAACCAACCTCCGGGCTTTCCGCTGCTGAATAAGTGAGGTTGCCTCCCGGTGCCTTTCGTCCCAAGGAGCGAACATCCAATGAGCTGCCAGGTGCCTCATTTCCCAAGGGCAATCTCCTAACAAGCCACCGGGTACCTTACCTCTAAGGATATCTTATCCCATAGGCCTTGGCTACCTCCTTGAGAGCCACCTCCTATGGAGTTATATGAGTTCGAAGAGCTTGGAGGGCTTGGGTACCTCGCTCCTATGGAGTTAACTGGAGCCACCTCCTATTGAAGCGATTCTAACACCACCTTAGGCCAGGGGCAGGGTTTGGGTACCTCGCTCGGGACCAGAGCAGGCATGTGGTTTGGAGGCTAAAGTTTTGTCTAGAAGGTTGAGCCTGCCGATCAATACGACTGACATCTTGAAGTAGGAAAATTATTCAGTAGTCCTGGACTACCACGTCATCATGCTGAAGTGGTAGTCGAACTCAATCACAGCGCGACACACTAGTACTTGAGATTTGCCAAGTCAGCCTAGCCCAGCTAACCCAGTTGATTTGACAGAAGCAAACTGCTGTTGAACACATTGACAGCCGTCTATGATGATTTTTCTCTCCTTGATGTAGCTAAGTTCACATTTTGAATAGATTTCAATCTGATTTCTAAAATCCATCTCTATTTTGCTCTCCTTTTTCCGTTTCTCCTGCCATGGATCTTTCTTCTTTCACAGAGTTCAAGTGGCTGTTGCCGACTCGCCAGCCGTCTCTTCGACCACCATCACAGTACGGCAGTACCCCACCTCCCGCTGCCTGGCTCTCTCTCTCTCTCTCTCTCATTCATAGAATTTTTCTTTTACTGGTTCAAAAAATCTGAATTTACCCTAAAAAAAGAAATAGAAATGCCATAAATAAATTCCATTTGAGTGCATATTCCTGTTGAGCTTACATACAATGCCCTGAAATCAAATCGAACCAAAAGGATCTCCAGCCATGGTTGAAGCCGTCAAAAAGATAAGAGATTGAAGGGTTTTTTTTTTTGACAAGTCTTAAGGGATTGAAGGTTGAATATCCATTCCATTTGGAGGTTGAATGTCTGGATTTGGAATATCCCATTTATGTGTTCTCAGAAGAATGTTGAGGGTGAGATAAAGAAAAAAAGGAGGAGAAAGAATGAGTCGGTAGGACCGTAGGATAAAGAAGAACAATTTGAGGGTCTTCAAAAAATTTCAATATCCCGCCCAATTTGATATTGAGTGGTTTTCGTGGAACCCAAAATCTGTATTGATCAGTGGGTTTCTTGGAATGGATGGAGTTAACGGACGTTAAGAACATGTGGCAAGAAAGCTTATGTCCCACTATTGTCCTTATCCGGCATGTTTCCATTGGCTTGGACTACCACTTCAGCATGATGACGTGGTAGTCCGGGACTGCTGAATAATTTCCCCTTGAAGTAGCACGTATCATACCTACCAAGTACCGCCCAACGGCTTAGGGAGCTCAAGTCTTGCCCTATGGTTAGCAGAGGAGGTTCTATCACCTCAAACTACTACCTACTAAGCCAACAAGGAGAGGCCACATGTCCTCTCTCCTCTTACCCTCCTATATAAAAGAAGGCCAAGCACAAACAGAGTAATTGACTTCAACTCTGGTACATCAATCTCTGGCTGACCACTCTCCACTGTTATCCCTCCCCTCTCTACGTCGGTCTTGAGCTCTCTCATTCTCTACTTCTGGTGCTCTAGAGCCATTGTAGTGTTATTTGTATTCCAGGAGGGCCACGTTGGGTACACTTCCAATACTAGTATCCACCATTTGTAAAAGTGCCTGAGGGATAAGTGAAAAGTGCTTAATATTTTGGCGTTATGATCCCATTAACCGCTTGGAAGATGCTTGGTGGGATCATAGTGCAAAAATATTTAGTAGGAAGAGCATGAATAGTAAAAGTTTTATCTACAAACGTAACAAACCTGATGGCTTCATTAAGGAAAGAAAAATTTACACATTCGTAAATAGTACACAAAGTCCACCAATCAAGAGAAGTAAAAGACAAAACTAGATGTCACATGTTGCAGTCCAATGACTCCAATCTTTACACATAAAAAACGGAAGGAAAAATCCCCTTTTAAACATTCCTGCTTTCTTTTCCAATAACCCAAAAGAAAACGCAAACTACACTCTTCTGAAGAACTTTAACCTTATAATTAAGACAGAAACGTCTGCAGTGTGTAGCATTCATGAGCATCTGAACACGAGAAAGGTTATAGCCAATCCTGCTAAACCAATCAAAACAACTTCCGCCCTAGGTGAAGGTCTAGGAGGCAATGCATGACCAAATGATCAAGTCTCTTGTCCTCCCTCCTACGCATGAGTCACTCCTGTGGATGTAAATAGCTTATAGGTCTTCTTTTTTGAGAATGCTCTTTGGTCTAGGAAGCAATGCATGACCAAATGATCAAGACTCTTGTCCTCCCTCCTACGCATGAGTCACCCCTGTGGATGTAAATAGCTTATAGGTGTTCTATTTTGAGAATGCTAAGAGCATCTGAACATGAGGAAGGTAATACCCAATCCAGCTATACCAACCAAAACTACTTCCACCCTAGCGTAATGGTCTAGGAGGCAATGCGTCACCAAATGATCAAGACTCTTGTCCTCCATCCAACGTATGAATTGCCCCTGTGGATGTAAAAAGCTTTTAGGTCTTCTATTTTATAGACAAGTCATCAGTGTTACGTTTCTTACGAGTCATAGACCAAACAAATACTTCACTTTATGCGGCACAAACAAACCCCAAATTCTCCCCGTCTCTTCTTTGTGGGGGCCCAAATTATCTTATGAGGGCCAAACAAAGGGACATTAAGATCATCAATAAACTTCTCAAAAAAGGACTTGCAAGAAAGAAAACACCGGATGAATGAATAGTCCATAACCCATCACAACTACACCAGAAGAATGATTTGCACTTGTGACATTATTTTTTCTCAGCCACAAGTAACCCGAAGTATTTAACTACTTTGTCTTTGGAGGTCTCAGATTTTTCCAGCTTGGTTTTCTTGGTAAATAATTCAGTTCTCTTTCTATATGATTCTTTCATTGTGTGCAGTTTCTTTAGGGTAATATAAACATAGATTATCTATATTGAATTGATTGAAGAACTCAAGAGAATTCACCAGCTATCTGCTATTGACTTCAGGGAATTAAGGAGACACATTGGTTTTGTTTTTGAACAGCAAGGAGACACATTGTTCACAAAAATAAGAGTTGCAAAAATGGACGTTGGGCTGAATAATTGATAGCCTAGTGTACAAAGTTAAGAATTTGAATGCACCAGATGAGGTGAAGGTGGGGTTGTATAGTGAAACGGAGTGGAACAACAACAGAAATTAGGAATTGGAGTGATGTGGTTCAGGTTGAATCTTCGAAGGATAAGGGGATGATTATAAAAGAGTTTGCCTAGCAGATGTGGGTTGGGAATATGTGGCCTTATACCGTAATGGTTTTTATTGTCATAGATGAACTGAAGGCAAAATTGCATTCTTCTTGTTGCACAAATGCTATGCGATACTAAGGTGAGAAGCTGCTGATGTGTATGACACGAGGAGTTTTTAAGAAGTTAGGGCTCCGTATGGTTAAGCCTGACAACGTAGACTCTACTCAAAAGAACTATCCTGAATCCTTTCTCTGGGGTTGGCTATGTTCATCCATCTACTCTAGCTTGCTCTAGGTAAAGCCATATCTAGGATAAGTCAACAACTTGTCTGCATATACACCATTTTTTGGCTCTCGTAGCACCTTTATTCCAATAAGATCAAGGGTTAATGGTGTAGTTATTGTTCATTTTGCATTTAGTCAAGCTGTCTCACGCACCTCTTATTTTGTATCAGTTGGAGTCACCTCTCAGTTCCAACGTAGTTGTTAACATACTATTTTTCCCTTATCCATCTCAAATCCTCTTTTTGGTGTGGTAAATACTTTCAGTCACTTCTTAACTACCTCTTTTCAAGGTTTGTGTCATACTTGTTCTTTTTTGGTTTTCTAATTGCAACATTGTACCTTGTGTTACCTATGCCCACATTCTCTTGTTTGTCTTGGCCCTTTCCATAGTAATGTTCCAACATGGTTAGAGCTCCTTTCGCTTAAGTGTATATTTGGTTTATAATTTAGCAATGGTATGAAGCTTCATTTAGTTGGATTTAGACTATTTTGTTTCCGTATTGTTTACATCCTTCCCTGTTTTTACTTCTTCCTTGTCTGGGGAGGGGTTCGGAGATTGTGAAAATTCCAAGACAAACTACGATGCTGTCTTATGTAAACTCGTGCCTTTGAACTCTCTTATTTTGGGGAGTGGTCTTCCTTCTCTTTCATTCCGCACTATTTTTCGCTGTCCTTTTTTTTTTACTATTAATTTTTTTTTTTGGGGGGAGGGGGAGAGTGGGGAGTAGAAATTGCATTTTAGTTGAGATGTACAACACTGGCATACTTGTGCCGTCATGCTATCTGTAATTGACTAATGGTTTGACATGCCTTATCTGGTCTTTTTCTGATTTAATACTGAATTTCAAAATTCCTGCCCTTTTCGTGCTGTTGAGCTAGCATGTATCAAAAGTTGCAAAATGTCTATTGGAGGTATTAGTTTTTGTTGCAGTTTTAAGTTTTTAACATGTCTTTTACTCAGGAGAATCATGGGACAGAGACACTAATGTCAAATGATGACGTTCTGGGAGATAGTATACCCTTCAACCAGCAAGATACACTGAGGCAGTTCTGCTATCAAGCACTGAAGTTGGGTGCAGGGGTAGGAATTTCAATGGCATATGTTCCATTATTTATGTCTGGGTTCATCCAGACCTCCCAATTGCGCTTTGCATTTATATACATATAGGACAAAAGGGAACTGGTGTGGAAAACTTGTTCGGCAAACTATTTCCACTAACTTTTTTGAAAAGTCATATGAAAACTTCCCATTTCTTAGGGAACATTTGTAAGACATTTTCTGGTTATTTGATAAATGTTTTGCACTAAGTGGACAGAGTGGAGTGGCAGCAGGTGTTTTGGAAAGAGTTATGAGGGTGGGGTTAGGGTAGAAATGGAGAATGAGAACCTGTTTCGAAAACAAGTGAAAATTGTCACCATAATTATGAAAACAAAACAGTTTCTTCGGGTTTTTAAAAAGAAAAACAAAAATAGGAAACCAAGATGTTATAAAGAGAGTTTCAAGACTTTGTACTGTTACTATTTCAACGAACAAAAAAATGATGAAAAATGTAAACAGTACGAAACGGATGCATGCAATCTCTGCATACTACATTCGAATCAAAGTTATATTCTAGTTCTTTTTAATTGTGTAAAGATGAAATGCACTTTTCTTGTCATGTGTGATACTTTTGTCTTTTTCTGTTTTTAGGTAAGAGGAAACTCGCAATTCCCAGGGTCGCACCCAGTTTCACTTAACAGGTTCAACTTGATCTTGTCTGTATCAGTAATGGTGATGGGGGATGAGTGTTTCATTTCATATTAGCCATGGTTGTGTCGAAGTTCAGTAGTATATGATGATCTTTATTTCAATTGAACTTTCTTAAGATACATCCTTGTCTCGTGAAGTTCTGGTGGCTTTGACTGTTTTTTTCCCAACATTAGCAGTTTAATCTAGCCACTAAACGTCATTAAAATAGTGTTGCCAACTTGTGGCATCACTCTTGCTGTAATTCATACTCACATACAACATGTATATAAAGATAAGAATTATTGGTCTTGTTTTTTCAGTTCATGGTTGTTTGTTACTGAATCTGAGGGGACAGTTATTCTGTTAACTGCATTTTGTTTTGTCAATAAATTTGAATTCCCCAATTTTTGCATTTCTATGTTAAATAGAGCTTCGCTTTGATTCTGTGTGATTGTGCATCAGGTCTTGATAAGCACCTTGTATTGATGATAGTGATACCATGCTTCTGTAACAATGTTAGATGTAAACTGAGTAAATAGTGGGGAAAATGTACTTGTCTCTAAAGTGTTATATGACATTCTCGAACCGAGTATGGTCTCCTTAAAGTGGATTGGAATGTGTATATTTCATGTGCTTCAGGTAAATACTGCGGTAGATAGTTGTATCAGTTGTGGAAATCCACTCGGAAATTCCATGCCTTACATCACAGGTCTTAGCCTAGGAGTTCTCTGATCCTTGGCATGTGCGTGCAATTTTCTCTTCCGATATACATGTCCTGGAATGTATACTTGAATGGGGATGCGTACTGGTGGATGTACTTCACATTGTCTTCATCATTTTTTGCTTGTTGAGGCCAGTTAAAAGGCCCCTCAAGAACTTGGTGTGTTAGATAGCTCTAAAGTCCTATCATCCGTTCACTCTGTGGGGCTCGAGGTGCTTTATGTCAAAGGTTTTCGTTTGGCTATTTGAAGCTATTGTAAAAACAATGTGTGGGATTATGGTCACTAACGCCTCCATTCTGTAAAGAAAGTTCACCCCGAATTTTATATGATTGTGTGACATGTACCATGCACATCTGTGAAGACCTTTGCTAAGTTTGATAATTGGTCTAGATATGTTGTTAGCCTGTAAAATACCATGTTTTAGTCGGGTTACTGATGCAATTTGAATCTTGGCCAGCGATGTGGGATCCTTCCTATGGAGCATTCATTCTTGAATATGCGCTCATGGGTTATATTTATGTGACCAATGTTTTTGGCTTGCAGGGACAATTTGCAGTTGTTAAGGCAACGTTATTATTATGCCACCTGGAAAGCAGATGGAACACGATATATGATGCTAATCACAATGGATGGTTGTTTCTTGATCGATAGAAATTTTAATTTCCGAAGGGTTCAGATGAGATTTCCTTGCAAAAGCACTAATGATGTACGTGATAGTCTGCTTTAGTTCTTGGGAAAAGAAAATTGTACTTTGCTTTCATGGAAATTTGTTGCTTTAAAACCTCTTCAATTGTATTCTTAGCAATGATGACCTGCAATCTGACGTAATTTTCTGATTTTTCCTGCAAGGCTTTAGCTGAGAAGACTCACCACTATACATTACTTGATGGAGAGATGGTAATTGATACTTTGCCAGACTCACAGAAACAGGAAAGAAGATACCTGATCTATGATATGATGGCAATTAATCAAGTTTCCATCGTTGAGGTTAGAAAACCAAGAACCTACTCCAAAATGGACCCAATCAAGGATCCAACCTTGGATGCTTAACAAGTCGTATTACTGTAGTTACCTAACTAAGTTTCTTTCTGATGAGGCTCTGGTGGGTAGGTGATGCCGGATGGCCGGCGAGATTGAACCCACAAAATAAAAGAAAAGAAGCCAAAGAAAAGAAAACCCTAATTCTTTACTCAATATCAAAAGTACCTTACGAAGGTAACAAGCCTAGTATTAATAGGCTAGTCACAATGTTTCCAAATTTGAAATAACATGTTTCCAAAATAAAAATAAACAATAAATTCCTAGATCACATATTCGCTTCCTAAAATTAAAATAAATCAAAGACCAATAGTTATTGATTCTTTCTTCCATGCCTCTTGTACGTGCGGGTGATCTTGGGTCTTATGTGATCCCCATCAATAGGCCGATCAGAGAGAGGTGGAAGCCCTAGTGCGCTTTAACTTTGACAATCACTGCCATTAATTGTGTGTCCATTTGCATTCATTATGACATAATGTACAGGCTAAATGTTACTCTTTTTGCTGACATTGAAAGTGATGGTGGGTCATATGTGAAGTGTGAGATGATATACTGGCTAACTTGTCAGAGAGAAAAACGAGCTCTAATTTAATATTTATCACGGTGGAAGCCATCATCGACTGGCAATTTGTAGACCATTATTGTTGAGTTGGAGAAGTTTTCAAAAGCTTTGCACATGCTCTTTCCGTGGTCGTTCAAATTTTGGAAGATTTGTTAGAAGAAAACTAAATCCATTTCTGGGAATTATTATTATATTTTCAGGATTATTGGTTTAAGAGGATCTTCCTCTTCGATTCTTCTACTGTTCTGGTTGGTAATTCTGTGATAACTGCAAATATTTGCAGCGGCCCTTTTATGAAAGATGGAAAATGCTGGAGAAAGAAGTGATTGATCCACGGAACTATGAACGACAACATGTATACCAGAGTAGAAATCCATATTATAGATATGATTTAGAACCGTTTAGGGTATGTTCTGAAGTCTCAGATAATTAGCTACAACCAATTTGATTTCTCAACTGCGACTCGTTATTGATTTGCTTGAGAAGTTTATCAGGTGAGGAGGAAGGATTTTTGGTTGCTCTCTACTGTTACCAAACTTTTGAAGGAGTTCATTCCAAAGCTTTCACATGAAGCAGATGGTCTCATTTTTCAGGTGCTGAAAATTTATGTTGCATACATGAATAAACTTTCCAAATATGTTAGTTTTTATTGGACGGAACCAAGTTGGGGCTTATGGGGGCCAAGGCCCCCGCATTGTTTTTTTTTTTTTTTTTTTAAATTTCGATATTAATATTCGGGTTTTTTTTTTATTTAAAATTTCAATATTAATAATAGTTGTTTTTTGTTTGTTAAGAACACCTAGATATTGTATTTTGTATAAGATGTTATTTAAACATTTAAATGCTTTAAGAGTGTGTTAGGGTCCCAAACCCAATCCCTCTCTGTGTGCACGGTCACCCATAAGTTTTTTCTTCAATTATTAATCTCATTTATCTTTCTATCTCTCTCCACTCATTATCCAAAAAACCTCCATCAAAACTTAAACCAAACAAACTATTAGATTCCCAAACCTTGAAATTTCAAAATTTTATTGTTCATAGTTCGGCCCCCACGTCTACGATATTCTGGTTCCGTCCCTGTCTATGCATCTGCTCCACCATGAAGTCTGAGGTTCTGTGTTGGTGGACCTTATTTATTTAACAAAGTTTCTGTATGCGTACAAAATGTGTTGTCAACGCAATGATTCCTTTGAGGGTCTCAGTAGTGAGTGATTGAACTGAATATGTGACTTGGATATGCTGCTGCTCTCGGCTGGTATTTGGGTCTTAGAGTTTCTAAGAAGCTTGTTTAGGTTATGGGGTTGTGTTTTGTCTATGTAGTGCAAACCTATATAGTTCTGGGAACACATCTTTGGTTTACTCATTATGCTTAATACATGGAAGGGAGGTACAGTTTTCTCAACAGCCAAGTACTTTTGTGTTTCAGGGCTGGGATGATCCTTATGTTCCCCGAACACATGAGGGCCTCTTGAAGTGGAAATATGCTAACATGAACTCAGTTGACTTTCTGTTCGAGGTTGCCCACTCAACCTCTTAGAATGACATCTTTTAGTAGCCTATTTATCCCAATTTCCTTCCACTGCAATTCACTGTCTATGCCTGCTTCTATCAACAGATGGTTGATGATCGCCAGCTACTTTTTTTGCATGATCGAGGAAAGAAGAAGCTAATGGAAGGGAATAGGGTTGTTTTTAATGGTTGGTATTTGGTGGACTTCTTCTCTATTTGATATGCGTACATACATGCATATATCATACATACGAATAAATTTATACATATACATCTATTAGGGGCATTTCCGGGGACACTAGTTTTGACACAAAGTATAAACTACCTTGTGTGGGACCCATTTTGGAGTCCCACGCAAATGATCGGAGCCGTTTAAACAATTTTTTTAAGAACATGTTCTGAAGAGTTCCCGTTAAAAATCAACTCATTCGGATATCGGTAGGGGCTTGATCAGTGTTTGTCCCTAAATTTGATAGGATAATAACTAAATGAATCGATGAAGCCCTTATCGATATCTGAATGAGTTGATTTTTTATGGGAACTCTTAAAAACTTGTTTTAGACTAATTAACCGGCTCTGATTATTACTGTGGGGCTCTGTTTACAGTTTGTGTCAAAACTTGTGTCCCCGGCTATATATATATATATGTGTGTGTGTGTGTGTGTTTCCCTTTTTTCGTGTGAACAAAAGACCTGCATTTAGCACTGTTACACTGTTGGAACATTTTGAATTGGAGAAAATTTCCTATAACTTTTTGTTGCTTTTCTAATAGTGTACAAATATGCGTTCTTTACTTGTCTTGGTAGAAGAAGAGTACAACCAAAGAATAGTCCAGTGAAAATAAGTTTGAAATTTAATTGAGGTCAGTTGCTGTAGATGGTTACACTTCTCAGCGATGTTGCTTGAGAATCAATCTTAGGAGCTGGAGGCTCTAATAGGATTGCTCTCTTCCATTAGATTTTGGTCATTAACTCAGAAGTCCGCCTGTGGCATATGGTGCCAATAGCCTCTAGTTTTTCCTAGTTTCTTGAATTTGGTGCTGCTGCCGACATAGCTAATGTTGGAATAAAGGCAATTAGTTGACTTATTGATAGGTTTTTTTGTCCGGGTTCCTTCTTTCATTCTATCTTGCTGGCTGTATCACGAGGAATCAAGGGAAGGTCTTGATGGATTTGGACTCTTAACAAATTAATGTGGATACTGTTGATAAGCCTGGAAGGAGGGTTTTCTGGCTTCTTCTGGTTGGAAGGGCTCGTTTTTCATTTACACAACTCAAGTTTGCCGATGATACCATTTGTTAATTTGTTCTTGTTTCTTTCGTGATACGCTGGGTGTTTCTGAGGGATGTTGTAGGTGTGCTGTGCAAGGTAGTGGGTTAGAGTCGGGAAGAAAGGCCATAAGGCTTGGTTGTTGGCTTCGCTTTGTTTGATGTTGATGCTTCAACTGGAGCACAATAGGAGGTCTTTTCAGGGTATTTAGAGTCTTAGACTCTGTTGCACTAGTAGAATAACTCTTTCTTTGTACTTGTACACTTGGGACATTGGTGCAGTTTCCCTAGCTTGGATCAAATTGCTAATTTTTTCGAGTCTTTTCATATTCCCCTCTTTTGGCTTTGCCTTTTAGTTGTTCAGTCATCAGCATCCCCTTGATGACTTTTTTAAAGCTAGGCTTCTTTGGAAATGTGTGGCCTGTGCAGTGTTGCGGGTTATTTTGTTGGAGAGGAATCCAAGAGTGTTATAATTAGTTAATCCACAAACGTATAATTCCATCTTATTTTCATTACATGACCTTTCACAAACTCGTATGGGCAATAGTTTTCAATTATCTCATGAAATTTTAGTCTTGTTAGTCAAACTATTATATCTATGGTTGAAGTAGTACTTCAGAAATTTGTCATTTTGTTATCTTCTTGTCTTTTGTATTTTTTTTCCTGCCTCTTCTTTTTGAGAGCTTGTCCTCTTTCTGTCATGAGTAATTTTTGTCTATTAATGGTATTTCCTTGTTGAGCATCAAAACAATATAGGAAATATGACTGGATTATCGTCCTTGTTGGCTCATCATGCGTACTTGCAGTGGGAGTTTCTTTTAAGATGATTGTAATTTTACTAGTAGTTCGTGGTTGAAACACGTTTGTAAAGCATTCCTAAAAGCATTTTAGAAATTATGTTCTGCACACCTGCTAATTTTGGGGGAAAGTAGCTCTTCCTTTTAGATGTCTGCCTGAATCTGATTTACAGTTTGGTTGCTTTGTTTATTTGATGACTTTTTTAGCAAAACCACTTCAGGACTTCAAAACCTACATTTACAATTAGGTTTGCAATATAATTTTTGGGATATTGATTCTATATGGATTATTTGGAGCTTGATCACTTCATTTCCACAAGCATTTTTTGTGTGTTTACCTTTAGGGTCTATTTTGTCAAATGTTTCCCTTGATTTATGTAGTTCCTGACTTGCAGATGATTCGGATCCGGCCTCATACTCAGGGAAGATCATCGAGTGTTCTTGGGAAAAAGAGGAAAATGTATGGATCTGCATGCGAATCAGGGTAGATAAAGCAACTCCAAACGATTTCAATACCTACAAGAAGGTTTTTCCTCACTGCCATCAGTTTTTTTTTTTTTTTTTTGTGGAAAAATTAAAATTTCAGCTTTATATACGAACCTTAAACCAGAGAACATCCAAGTTTAACTAGAGTTCCAACATAGAGGTTACAAAGTACAAACCAAAACTAAAAAGCCTAAAACCAAAGAGAAAACATACTCAAGGTTGTTCCTCATTGACCATTGCCATTGTGTTCTGGTCTGTTTCCCGAATGATTGTAGCAGTATTTGAACTGAATCAAGTGCTCTGGTTTGAAATAGGTGTTGCGAAGCATACGGGACAATATCACAGAGGAAGTATTGTTGACTGAGATTCACGAGATTATTCGGCTTCCCATGTATGCTGATAGGATACGTAGTGATAGCAAAGCAAATTCAGCACGACGTAGGTGAGGAGTGAAGAAGGAAGTCAAGAACAACCCCCAACGAGGTGTACCCTTAACTGCTTACGGCTGAAAGTAATCGCTCGATGTTTTTCCCATTTTTTTTTAATCTTGTCTAAAGTAGAGTATTTCAAAGGTTATATTAGCGTGAAGGGTCACCGAGAGTAGCGTGTAATTAGCTACCTTTGACAATAGCCTCTTATCATTAACAGTCTTTGACATCGGGCCTGGGACTTGACTTTCTGATAGAACTAGGATCATAATGTACATTACCGTTGTCAATTTTTCCTTCTTTTACTTGGTTATACATCCTGATTTGTATCATTTGTTTTGCTTTCACATGAAGGTGTGAAAATTCCACCAAAACTGGATATCGGTGACGTCTCTGTAGAATTCGGTTTGGTTTGGTTCCTTTCATTTAAAGACTAATTCTTGTAACCAAGAAAGTAGAAGGTTTTATACCTATTGGATCAATTTTATTCTTCATTCAGTCAGGTGTTAACATCTGCTATCAAGTGATGAGTACTGCATACAGGTAACCTTTGTGAAGAGCGATTGGAAAGAAATGAAAGGCAGTCGGAAGTATTTGTTATTAGCCGAAAAGCCGAATTGAATTCTGGACAAAAACTTACATGCCAAGGAAAGCGAAGAACACCCCATTTTTTTTTTCCCCAATGGGGAGTTTTGTCAATGTATACCAAATGTGTCCCTGTGCAAACCCATGTTTTTTTTTTTTTCAAGTAAACCAAGCCTACCTTTGAAATGTTGGAATGATCTTAGAATAATCCCACTAAAACTCATAGACCATCAACCTCCAAGAACTAATACACACAATCACCACCACCAGCAGTTACTCCACCTAACACCGCTTCCTGCAACCACTTCTGCTTCTAGTACGCAATTCTCTTGCTCATCCGTAATGAAAGTGAAAAAGTACGATACGATTCTATCACATGCTAGTCTAATTGATGTAAAATTAATTGCTGAAAAGAGAAGTAAGATCAAGTTGATAAAACAAACTAGAGGGGGTGAATAGGTTTAAATCCTGTGATAAACAAATTTTCTTTTGCAAGCGAATAATTAAAATAATGAAGTACTGAAAATAAATAAGAGATGAGACAGAGAATTTTTATAGTGGTTTGACTAAGTGCTTAGTACTTCACTAGTATACACTATGTTCTCAGTACTTATGATTTCACAAGAGCCAACACCCTTTTACAACAACTACTCTGGTACACGCAGACTAGTTTACTATGTCTCAAACCCAGAATATACCCAAATTATAGAAGAATAAAATTCTAACTGACAACACAATGAATTGGATTCTCCCTCATAAGGTGGGTTTAAGTGGTGCGATTCAATCTCTCTAAGATTGGGTGAATCCCAAGTGTAAGCTCACACATAGAGAGTATATAAAATCTACAGTGAAAACTCTCTCTATAAAGTCTGAGGAAGAAACTCTCTACGGTGAAGTGAATATAGGTCCATCTCTATTAACGTTATTTTTGGGCTATTAATTGATTTTTTTGACATTGCATATGATCTGATATATGTTGGGTACATATCTATTTGGCATATTGACTTTTGTGTACATGATTATAACGTTAAGCCGTAAAAGAGAAACAAAGCATTCATTATTATGAACGTTGAGCTGCTTTTTGGATAGAGTGAGTCTACAGACCATGACACCAACCCATGCTCCAACCCATGATCACTGTGATTGGCTGAGGGTATATTTCTGTGTGGTGTAACCTACTGACTTTGATATAACTTATGTGTTATAATTACACTTTACTACTTAATTTATCTGTTATTACCGTTCTAGTCCTAATTTTGGAACGGCTTTGCCTTTCTGTACTGAAGTTGTGCTTCAGCTAACTGTTGTTCTAATTCTCTAAGTTTATCCTGTTCTTTTCCTATGAATCTAGTAAGGACGCTACTAGATCGAGGCCTATTTGTATATAAGGTTGTATTTAAAAGTCTATCTATCAAGAGGTTCTTAATGAATATTTCTTCTTCTATCCTGCGAATGTAAATTAAAATATGTTCTTCTTTGTTCATTCATGCAAAAGATAAACGCTCGTGATAAGATATTTGTGAATCCTACTCGGTACTTACCACCACATGATCCAGATGAACTGTTTAAAATAACCTGGATACTGTATACAAAATTATATATTATATTTACCCATTGATTAATCTTTCTTTTCATTATCATTTACCTCCTATGTGTCAAAATTTTATCCAAAGAAATTTCTTATTTTCCTTCTTAACCTACCTCCGAATACTGTTCCCTCAACGCCACCTTTTGGCAAAACGGGTTAGACTCAAGAAGGCTTTATGGTTTAAAGGCCTGAAGTCATTTCTTTCTTTAAAAACTGAATTTTGGGGTGTTAGTGATGTATGAAAACTGGATTAAAATTTTTGGGTAATACAAACATATAGCTCATACAGTATTAATGCTATTTATGATCATGGGGGTGTTCCCTTTCGGGAGTCCCTAAGGAACAATAAGAACTGGAGAGAAATTGAAACTTACTATATTACTGCTGAAAGCTGCTGATTACAAAGACTCAATTGCTGAAGATTGACTCGACCAATTACAATTGCAACAAATGCTTACAGATAGCAAGTGCTCAAAATGCTCGGAGAGTCGTATCTACAACCGAAAGACTTGACCCTATTTATAGACATCAAACAACAAAATGACTGGTAACCTACTAAGAAAAGAGGTCCGGTTTTTCAAAAAGAAAAGTAGATGCCGCGTGATCACTGGCCCGCATCGTCACATCCTTCAACCTTCTTTTGAAAAAGCAGGGTCTTCATTATTGATATCTGCAGATATGTCCAAGGGTGGTTGAATTTTGCTGGTGGAAAGTGGTTGGAACAGTCAAAGTGGTTAATTGCCCTTTTACTTTCGGCAAGTGCTTCCAAACTACTTTTGCTGATAAAGTATCGACCCATGTGATGACAGTGTTGCTGTCAGTTATGGTGGGATACTTTGTCTTTGATGCTTATCCTTCCATTGCATTATTGAGATTTTGGATGGCTTCGTCATCAAAGTCATAGTCTTCATCATCTTCATCATTCAGAGATAAGTCAGATAGATCATTTGGATCTCCTCCTCTTATCATTACATCTTCTTGGTTCTTCTGGTGAATGTAATATCTGACTAAATTATCATATCCTGTTTCAAACTGAAATTTTAATTCTGGGAGATGATCATTGGACCTAATTTTTTGAAATGAGTCCTCACATATTAGAGGTGCCTTGCCATAGGTGTATAGATTATCATAATGAAATCCTTCGGCTATGGTAAAAGAAATGGCATGTCTAATCTGTTTCCTAATTGAATTTGTTTCGCAAATCCATGGTTCATCATTGTCACAATGATAAATTCTTCTGAGGATCATGTTTGCAGGGTTTGTGTTGATATGGATGTTGTGGTAAGCCGGGATGAGTTGTCCTGTAGGTGTCCATTCTGGAAGTTTTGATTCCACAATTGCTTCAACTGCTGTACCTTGATCTGCCATAGTATTAAGAACACAAGCTGCAATTTTTCTTCCAAATCTGTTAATATCTTCTGGATCATAGAATATGATTTGTTGAACATATCCAAAATCCAAGAGAGTAACTTCTGTGATTTCTACCTCTTTTCCCTTAAAGATAAGAGTAAAAGGTTTGAACTGCTTCATGTCAATGTTGGCTCTTGGGATACTGTATATGAGTTGGCATGTACATGCTATTCGTTCCAATGGTCCCTGGATGCAAGTAGGTTTGATTTTTGGACATGGGACAGTATCTTTATCTTGTAGATAAAGAGTTTTCCAAGTAATGGTGAGTCCTGGGATACAACTTGTATTCTGGTTAATCTTGACTAGTTCTGAGAATAAGAATTCTTGAAAGTGGACCCTATCTTCTCTGGCTAAATGTCTAATATGGTGAATAACATCTGGAGGAAATTTAGAAAGAAAGGTAGTTGCTTTAACTTGTAAAAGCTCCTTCGGACCATATTCCTTACTCCACTTACTTCTTTCTTCATCTTCCAGTGGGGAAGACGGTTTTCTCGCTTTTACCAGTGGGGTAAAAGGGTCTCTAACTTTCTTGAGCTCCTTTTCTGAATTTAACAACTTCATTTTGAGAGTTGTTATTTCCTCTTCAAGCCTTCTCTGGTTGTTAATCAATTGTTGATTGGCTTGTTCAATATCCTGGTTTCTCTTATTTAAAATCCTAAAACTCCTGGTCATTGTTTCGCAATGACTACAAAAATTTATTTGTTGAGAAAAAGGCTGGTTGAAAGCTTGGTTGTTTTCAAAACCTGCAGTCTCAAAGACTGATTGATTGTTTAATCTCCTGGTTGATTCTGAGATGTAAAAATTATTCCGAATGGCACGATTGGCCCATTGGTATGCTTCTGCAAATGTATGAAAACCTTTCCATGTTGAAGAAGGGATTCCATCTACTTGTTTTAAAACTTCTGGCCAATAGGAATAAATTCCTGGAACACGGCCTACTGCAACACAATAAAATGAAAATCTTTTTGTTGGGCTTGACCCATTTTGCTGGTTAAAGAAGATATTTAAAGCATTTAAACAAGCTAAGAATTTAGGAACATCTTTGTGAGAGTCCCAAAGATTATCTAAAAGACACTTCTGTTCCTCACTGATATTATGAATGAGGTACCTGAATTTGGATCTGGATTGTTCAGGAAATACTCTGAGAGTTATGTTCCCAAAGGTTAGAAACCTCTGATCTATTCTGGTAATACTGGTTGCATTGCTCGAGGATGCCATCTGTAAAACTAAGGATATTAGCATTTATTTCTCTGGACAAATAATCTGCTAAAGTATTTTCTTTTCCTTTAATATGTTCAAATTCTACTGTATAACCATTTCCTGTTATTGTATCAATAAAATTAAGCCATCTTCTATTACTGATCTTTTTCTCATTGAGAAGCTTATGGAATTTAACAATTGCTTCACAATCTGTTCTAACTGTGAAAGGTTTGAACAACCATAATTTGAAGCTATTAATGGCGTTAATAACTCCTAATATTTCACAATCTATACTGGCTAAATTCCCCTTTTCTCTATATTTTCCGCTGGCATATCTACAAATCTTTTCTGTAGATTTTGCAGAGTATTTGGTAGGTTTGCTAAGGAGTATTGCTCCCCATCCTTTTTCACTGGCATCTACTTCTATTACTATGTAGTCTGGTTCTAATGGTAATTCTAGCTCTGGTAAATTTTTACAAATCTCTTTGATTTTTCTGACAAGATCTATGTCTTGCTGGTTGAAGTATTTCTGACCTGTTGGAGTTGTTTTACTATACAAAGGTCCTATGATTTTGCTAAGATCTTTTATGTATGGCCTAGCATAATTTAAGGTTCCTAAAAATGACTGGAGTTTCTTTTTATCTTCTATCTTATCTGGAAATTCTAAAATCTTCTGTGCAATATGTGGTTGTAACTGGATTTTTCCTTTTTCTATTCTTACTCCTAAATATTCTATGTATTCTTTACACAATTCCATTTTCTTTTTACTAATAATCAAACCATTATCTATAAATGTCTGAAATACTATCCTAAGATGTCTATAGTGTTCTTCCTGTGTCTTGCTGAAAACAAGAATATCATCAATATAAACAAAGATAAAAGAGTGATATTTTTTAAATATACTATCCATTTTCCTCTGGAAAATACTGGGTGCTGTCTTTAAGCCAAAAGGCATAACAATCCATTCATAACATCCCTGAGGACATGTGAATGCTGTCCATGGTCTACTGGACTGGTCTAGCATAATCTGCCAAAATCCTGATTTGCAATCAAATTTGCTAAAGATTATTGCATCCTGGATATTATTAATAAGCTGTTCTTTGCTGGGTATGTCATAACTATCTATTTGGATATTGTCATTAAGACGCTTATAGTTTATGACCATTCGCGCTTTGTCTCTTTTGATTTCTGCATGATTTCTTACCATAAAGGCTGAGCTTCTATGTGGACTGGTACTTTCTCTTATAACCTTAAGATCTAATAATTCTTTAGTCTATTTCTTAAATTCTTCTATATCTAACGGACTGTATACAATTTTCTGAGTACTAATCTTAAAATCTGGGTTAATAATTTCTAAGTGTGCTAAAGTTTTGTTTTTATTCCAATGTTTGATTGGATTTTCCCCTAGAATTTGGGTTCTTTCTGCTAACCTAATTAATTCTTCTAGTCTTTCTCTGTCTGTTCTTCTCTTTTTGCGATCAAGAATCGACAAAGAGTATTCTATTTGTTCAAAGTCTATTAGATCATACTCTATCTGGATTAACTGTTCTTCTTCTTCCATTAGCCATTCCACTTCTGTTTCAATTGTATCATCTATAGTTTCTACATATGAGTCTAAATGTGCATCTGAAAAAGGAATATCTTCTAATGACTTTTCTATTTTTTCTTTTACTATCCTATTTTCTTCTGCTATTTTCTGTTTTTCTTTCATGGTTCCACCACGCTTAGCTGACAACTCTGATTCTAAATTCTGGGCGTGTAATGTTTCAACTTGTAAACTACGTTTGTGAAACGTCACAAAGTGTTTGCTAAATGTGATGCTTCCATTCATACTGTCTATAAAGTTTAATCCTAAGATAAACTTATAGCTGTGGTTAATGTCTCCTATCCATACCATGGGTAGTGGGTAGGTGTGTTGTTGTTGAAGTCTGTTGGTGAATCTGATGCTGCTATTCATAAGACATGTATCATAAACAATACTGGTGTTATTCATGAGATCGGCTCTGGCTATATAACCTGGTCTGGTGTAATGTTCGATTGGTATAAGATCACGGCTAATGTGACTCTTACTGGCTCCTGTATCGATCATCGCTTTAAGTTCTATAATTTTCCCTGGGTTTTTACCTCTAGGTGGTAATAAAATTTCACAATTTATTTCAATAAGACTGTTTTCTCCTATCCTATTTATTGATTCTATAATGTTACAGTGGTCTTCTATGGTTTCAATAGTCTCTAGTTGTTTTAAGGGCTGGTTTTTCTCGTATAACTGATTTCTTAATCTACTATTTTCTATCCTGTATGTTTCTATTTCTATAGACAAGATTTCTATTTTCTTTTCTAATTCACTGATCTGTTTTTCAAACTGGAATTTGGTTCGATCTAATTCTAACCTAACTGTGGCTGCTTCTAACTTAGCTTCTTGAAGGGCTAATTTTGAACTTTGGTTCAACACTGGTTGCTGTATACTGCCACTTAAATCTATTAAATCTCTATCTATCTGATGGTTCTTCTTAAGACAAAATTTACAAATATTTTTCTTACAAATGTCACATACACTTCTAAATAATCTAAAAGGGTAACCATTGCATTCTGAGCAAGGTTCACTATCCTGACCTATATTATGTTGCCACTGGTGTATACATTCTATGCTGGGACTTTTAATCATAAAAGTATATTCTGGTATATAACTGGAAAGTTCATCTTCTGAACTACTGCTGCTATTACTGTCTAATTCTTCTAAGAAATTTATTTCTTCTGGTTCTGTACTAATTAGACTGTATATTGATTCTGTATCACTATCTTCTAATCTCATTTCTATAAACTCAATATTATCAAAATCTTCTAATTCTACTATAAAATTTGCTTTTTCTGTGGTTTTCTGGTTTTTCCCTTTATTAGGGCATCTATTGGCTAGATGATCTTCTGAATCACATATAAAACATTTACATTTACGATTTTGAGTTGACTGGACTTTCTTCCTAAAATGTTTTTTAGGTTTTGGCCTAAACTGTTGTTTACTAGGTGTTTGCTTATAGGATTGGCTCCTCCTATATTTCTTTCTGGGGTAATAACCATGTTTCTGGTAACTATAGTTATACTTTCCTTTCGTCTGGGCTATTTTCCTATTATACTTATTGGCTTTCTTCTGGTATTTATAGAATTTGCTTTTCTTTTTCTTTTCTTTGCCATATCCATACTGTTGTGGAGTATATATGACCTGGCTACAAAAATTCAACTTGTTTTTCTTTATACCTTTCTGGATTTCAAGTGTGGTGCACTTGTCTCTAAGTACTGCAAATACAAACTGGATTCTAGGACCAATTCCTAGATGCTGGTTTTCGTCTCCATTAGTAGCTTTCCACTTTTCCCATATTTCTTCCCCTAATGGGCCTGGAAGTTTCCTAAAGAATTTGTTACTAATTTCTGAGTCTAATGCTCTACCTGTTTGTGATGCAAGGGCTATAAAGTCATTGCAAAAACTGACTATGTATTTCCATTTATGTAGCTTAAGCTGTTCTAACTGTCTTATTGCTACATTCTGGTATGTTGTGTTTCCTCTATTAGGATCTGCTCCTATTATCAAGGTTTTGACTAAACTGGTAAAATTGTAAACATTTGGTCCTTGGGCTACTAAAGTTGCATATTGGGGTTCAAAATCTCTCTTATAAGCTTCTATAACTCCTTTTGCTGTGTCTCCTAAAAATGACTCACAATATGACCACATCTCTGCTGAAGAGTGCCAATTGGTCATTTCCAAAAGTTTTCTAACTAGGGCTTGTTCCCATCTGTCTATAACTGCTTTATGAAACTGGGGATCAAATGCTGCTATATCAAGCATTAATCCTGTTCCTGCTTGTGCCATGAGTGATATATCTCTATCTACTGGTAACCTTTTTCCATAGGTTCTGTATTCTAGTTCTTGAGCTGATGGCTCAATTCTAGACCTACTGATTGGGATATTTCCCATCTCATATACTTGATTTGGGAGTACTGGTGGAGTGTTGTCGTATGTTTCCATTTTGACTTCTACCATATGGTTTTCTATACTTTCAACTGGTGGTTGATAGTATTTGGATCTAGGATCTGAATGACAAAACATATCTTCTACTGAGAGATTGTTTTTCCTACTAGGGTCATATTCCATAAATTTTTCTTCTAAGACAAATATATTATTTTGTAATAAATATTGTCTTTGGAACTTGGAACTGTCATCTAATTCTGGATGTTCATACTCAAGTTTCTGGGTATAGTATCCTTCTAAAATCTGATAATCATAATAATCTAGATCTGGTTTATAAACTGGTTCTAAAAGTTCTTTTAATCTGATTATGTCAGATTCGCTGAATTTAACTAATTGATCTAGTGTAAACTGAGGTTGTTCATATGCCATATACATATGCTCTGTCTCTGCGTCTGAACTTCTGGCACATTCTGTGTGAATAGAGCTACCTACATCTGAATGTCTACCTGCTGAGACATAATTACTGAATCTAAGATTAACTTCTCCTAAACTGTTGGTATAAAAACTGTTACTGCTGGGCCTTAGTTGTTGCTTGGGCAATAAATTTGTGACTTTCCATTCGAGTCCTGCTAACATTTCTGAATCTCGTTTCTTGGCTTCTATGACCTGAATACCTCTGGTTCCTAAAGCTTTCAGAGCTTGGTCTGTTCTAAGCTTATACTTGGTATTACTATGATTACTTAATTTTCCTACAAAATTAACACAAACTAGAAGATTATGCGTTTCAGGGATCATGTGATATCCCTTTGTCTTAATAGCTATACGAATATACTGATAAAATTCATCTAATTTCATTTGGAAATCTGGTACGCAATAAACAATCTGGCAATTACTATTCATATCTAATTCCATGCTTCCTATTAAAGCTTGTTCCTGGTTTGTGAATCTTTGATCAAAAATCATGACTAATACTTTGGTTCCTAATTCTTGCCTAGCTAAACCCTTGATTCCTATGGTAATCAAACCTAGGTGAATAAGTCCTAACTTTAACTGTTTAAGCTCATTGAAGCTTCTTGGGGTGATCATTTCTAAGATTTCTGTCTGATCCTCTGTTACAACACTGACTGGTTTTTCATGATAACTATTGTAAGTTCTAACACCTCTGTTAAAGAAATTCTGTGATCTATACAACACTGCTGGACTTAATAATTCTAGACTGTGATTTCTAAATCGATCTAACTGGATATCTGGATCTATAAGTCCTTCTATTCTATTTTCTTCTATTGGCTGTTTTCCAAATATTTTATCGAGTAAAGGAATTCCACTAACTTTGGTTTTACTACTGGATGCCATTATTAGGTCTCTGAAGTTTGAGATGACTGAGGAATTTCTGGTTTCTTACCTTTGTTTGGATCTGGAATACCAAATATGTTATAATAAAATGTATGATTTTGTAAAGATCTATTGGATCTTTTGGGCTCTAGATGTCCTGTTGAGGCTGATAAACTAATCTGGTTAATTTTAGAGGTTAGGGCCTCTAAAGCTTTATCTTCCTGGAGTTTATCTACTTTGATAGATAACTGGTCTAATCTATCTGATACTTCTGCTATCCTATTGCTAAGACTTATCAAAAGTTCAATAATTGTGTTATTTTGCTTGATAAGAGTCTCGTCAGTTTTTCCTGTTGGTTTGGAACTGGATAATCCAATAGGATCTGGTTGAATTCTTCCTGAATGTTCTAATGCTAACTTATAAAATAAGTTATCACAACTATTCATTCCCCATTGGCTAATTTCTTAACTTCTTCTAAAAGGATTTCTATTTTTCTTAGTTTACTATCTAATTCTGTCTTGACCTGAACTGAATTCTGCTTTATTCTGTCTACTTCTATCTTAAGATTTTCAACTAAATTTCTAGTTTCTGTTTCTATATCTTTTGGCTGAGTAGTGTCTAACTTGCTGGTCAGATCTATTATATCCTGTTTGCAGGGTAATTTATCTGATATTATAAGCTGTTTTTCTTCTATCTTACTAATTCTCCTTAAAATTTCTGAATGTAACTCCTTGAAATAGTCTAAATTTTCTGACTGTTTATTAGATCTGGATCTATTAAGGGTTTCTAAAATCTGAGTGGTATGCTCAAGAGATTTTTCTGAGAATTCTATAAACTGGCTTCTGGTTACTATATTACCTTTAACTTCTAGGCTAAATTTTTTATCTAAGCTACCGCTAAGTTGTTCTACTAGCTGGAAACCTGTTTTAATTTGGATATTCTGTTTTGACTGTTGAGATCTAATTTCGCTTAAACTAGGACTAATTGCTTGTAATAAATCATTGATCATAACAATACTATACTAACAATAAACTAAATAACAATAATCTAAGAATCTTTAATCTGGCTACTTGAATTAACAAATAGTACTGAAGGCTCTGATACCAATTTATTGCTGGGTACTAATAAATTAAAATGCGGAAATAAAAGTACAAAGAAAAGGAATTAAAAGTACAAAAGAAAGGGGTCCTAACTGAAGTTATTCAAAAGCTCTGGTGAAGTGTTTTAAAGGTACTATAATTTGCCTATAAGTTTCTTGAAAACTATGGTCTGAACTGTAATTTCTGTATTCTTTCACTCGTGGTAGTACTAACCACACACAATCTTTTTCTTGTTGTCCTGTTTTTAAGTCGTGGGTGGAGAGCCTGCTTCCTAGACTTTCTCTTTTGATATGAGTTATGTGGCAGAGAAGATACATTGGGATTTGCCTTGGGCTATAAAAAGAGAAGTCTTCATCAAAGATCTTACCTAAGAGATAAATACACCAAGTATTACAAGCATTCAAAGGCACACGTTAAAAATACAAAGTCTGACATTCGAGTTTCTTCGTCAGACTTGAGAGAGAGTTGTAAATGGAGTTTAAGGATGTAATGAAAAGGAAAGAGAAGGTCCCTGTAGATTTTATATTCTCTGTGTGTCAGCTTACACTTGTATATTCACCATTTCTTAGATTTCTTAGAGGGATTGAATCGCACCACTTAAAACCATTTTGTGAGAGAGAACCCAATCCACTGTTTTGTCAGTTAGGATTTTGTTCTTCTGTAAATTGGTTATAATCTCGGTTTGAGATATTCTTAATTGGTCTGCGTGTACCAGTGTGGGGAGATTGCAAATTCGTCTGTGTGTACCATTCGACGAGGTCCTCATTCTGGGCCCTCAAATGTCACAGGTAAGAGATATTTTAGAAAGTAAGCCACAATTTGTCTCCTGAAATATTTTCCACCAGGAGGGTCCAAAAATGAAGGAAACATGCTTTAGTTCAAACTTGTATAATCTGTTGTTCCAATGGCTCCGAGCGAAGACTTTGGGTTGCACTTTCAGTCTCACACATTATCTTACGCACTGCGTATATTAGGCCCGGTTTATTTATGACTAGAGAGAGTTTCATTGTAAAGAAGAATTTTACTTATCTTAGAAACAGAGTTACAAAAATTAAAAGGAAACGGGGTATCGGCATCACAATCAATAACCTACATCCCAACAATCTGATGGTTGTTCCTGGAATTCCCAAGTGTTTTCTTGTTATACTTGCTCGTTACACTTGGGTGATAGGAGGTTTTGGGTAGAAATGGAAACAGGACTCCTGTAGGATATGACTCTGGTGGAGTTTGGTTTTTAAGCTGTACTTACATTCCTATTGCTTAAGTAGCATATGCTAGAGGTCCAGCTCCCGAAATGTAGGTGCTTCAATTAGATTGTTGAGAGAACACTTGGAATTGTGGGCTAAATTTGTTGCGACTTGCGATCGTCCTCCATTGACCACACAATTTGGCCTTCATCCACCAGCATTGCCACTAAAATAGAATATACTTGTACCATTCACTGCAGCTAGATCAGAGTACCATAGTTTTAGCCATAGTTTTATTAGAAGCAAAAAAAAATGAATTTGTGCTTCAATAACCTCTTGCTATTTTTCTACTATCATCACTACAAAAGCCAAAAACACTTCCCGATACCAATTTATCAAATGAGCATGTCGAAACATGCGAAGCACGGGCATTAAAACTAGTAGGGGAAAACAAAAGAGCAAAACACCAAAAAAAAGCTATACAAACTCAACCCAACCAAAACGCAACAAAAGAGAAGGCTAAACTAAGTATGCTGGAACACCCAGCGAGGAAAACCCCAGGCATACTTAACTACTAACAGCACTTAACAGCTTAACTAAGCTCATTTAACTACTTCAACTAACTAGACTCAGTTTTTGGTCATTTTCTTGTATTCATTCCCTGCTTTGTATATTAGTTTTTTCAACATGTCATTTCTTAGGGCGTGTTTGATAGGAGGTTTGGGAGGGGGGGATTGGATTAATAATCCCATGGGGCTCCTAATACCTTGTTTGGTTAGGTTTTATGTGGGTGGGACTAGTTGTCCCATGGGATTGTTAATCCCCCAAAATGGGGGTATTAGCAATACCATGTGGGGGTGTTACTAGTAATCCCATCCCCATGGGATTGAGCAAGACATGTTTAAGAACCCACCTCAATCCCAATCCCAATCCTAATCCCAGCCAAAACAAACATGTTATTTACAATCTCACCTCATTCTCAATCCCAATCCTAATCCTGTGCAAAACAAACATGAATAAATGATATATCCCCTCATTAATAATCCCATCTCATTCTCAATCTCAATCCTAATCCCACCTCATTACGAATCCCCAAAAACGAAATCTGCAATCAAACACGCCCTCGAGAGTACACATATGCCGAACTACAAAATTAAGATGGATTTAATTACCAACAAAAAGGGAAGAACAATATGAGACCCACCAACAAGACAAAGGGGGACTCGAGTTTATCGACTAGTGGAATGAATGGAAGGGCAACAGGAGCAATTCATCAAACATCTTACGTGCACTGAGTATTTTTTTTGTTACAAAATCTGCGTGGGTTCAGAATTCAGCAGTGTAAGTAGACATTTAGAGAAATTCTCACTGTGTGAGCAATTCATCAAACATCTTACGTGCACTGAGTATTTTTTTTGTTACAAAATCTGCGTGGGTTCAGAATTCAGCAGTGTAAGTAGACATTTAGAGAAATTCTCACTGTGTGGAATGTAGAAGCCGGTGGAAAGTAGGAGTAATGGTTGGTGTGGAATTGCAGTGACGGTTTCGTGAGTAGGAGTAATGGTTGGTGTGGAATTGTAGTGACGGTTTCGTTTTGGAGGCGTGGGAGGTTGGAGTTGGGAGTTGGTTGGTTTTGAATGTGGGCGTCGGTTCGGAGAGGGGGCAGCGGTGACGGCGGAGGAGGTAGCGTGGTTTTCAATTGGGTTGGGTGAGTGATTTGGAGTCTTTTTGAGTGGTAAAAATGCTAAGAAGAAGAGTTCCGCATCATGCGTGAGCACATAGTGTCATACATAGTAGCATACAAACCAGACGAGAAGGATTCAAAGGTTAGACTTAACATGAAAGCCTCTCTAATCCAGGGCCTGCCTTAGTTGAAGGCTATCTCTAATAACAAACTCCCCAAGAGAGATAGGCATCTGGGTTTCAACTACTAAATCTTCATCCTGTTCTGCCCCAACTCGAGCAAGGTGGTCCGCTCACTGGTTTGTCAGCTCACTGGTTTGTCAATCGGTAGATATGATCAATTGAAGTGTTGGTGCGGTTCATAAGGTAGTGAGCTTCATTGATGACCACGCTGAGTGGGTGATTCCCTGGGTTGCCCTCTTTGATCAAATTCACTGCATTGAGAGAATCGAATTCAATTCTCACACTAGCTAATTTTTTCCTCCAAGATTATCTCCAGTCCCTTGTAGATGCTCCATTCTTCAGTTTCAAGATGAAGTCACAGGTAAGTTTACCGTAGAAACCCAAAATCCAGTCCCCGTTACTGTCTCTGAATATGCCTCCAATGCCACCTTTTCCACTGGCTTCATACCAGCATCCATCTGTATTGAGTTTAATGATACCTGCAATTGGTTTAGTCCGTGCATTAATACGAGAGATGGAACTATCACCTAGAAGGAGAGATTTGAAGGCCTCTACAATCTCGTAAGCATATGAAATAATTAACTTGGCACTAACAGAAGGCGGTATATCAATATTGTCAAAACTTTTTTTATTTATTTCTGTCCCCTTCCAAATCTGCCACAACGTGGTGATAAAAACAGTGTGCCAAGGTAAATTATTTCCTTCTTGAGTGATTCTCTTGGATTTCAGGTTTAAGGAAATTCACTCAGAAAGGGAGGTGCTCAAATTTCCTTTCAATAGGTGGTTTGATGGGATATGGTTCCAAAGCTCCTTAGCTTTGTCACATTCCCAGCTTTGTCACATTCCTTGAATAGATGTTGAATGATTTCTGAGGAAGAATTACATCTTGGACAAAAATCCAAGGTTGTAATGCCTCTTCTGGCACGGAGTTGATTGGTTGGAAGTTTGTTGTGAAGGATAACCGGCCAGATGAAAGTTTTGAATTTAGCAGGTGTTTTTAGTTTCCAAAACCAGTTCTAACCCTTCAAATCCGTGTCTCCCTTATTAATAACATTAAAGGCAGCAGAGATGGAGAAAGCTCCATTTTCAGTTCCCACCCAACTTGGGAGGTCAAAACTTTGGGTGTACATAGGAAGTGTGATAGCCCTCATGCTTTCCAGAGTAGCATCATCCACATTTTGAGCAATATCCTCTAGACACCAGTTACCATTAACAATCAAGTTCTCCACTTTCTGATTGTTATTAGTATGGTCTCCAGGATGAGATAGGGCTAGGGGTTTATCCCCACACCACCAGTCATGTCAAATGCTCACATTCTTGCCATTCCTAATAATCCATTTCACCCCTTGCTCAAGGACTTGCTTAGTATCCACAATACTCTTCCAAACATAAGAAGCTGATCTACTTCTAGGCCAAGAAGAGATGGTGTGGTTCTTTAGATACTTATCACTGAAGATATTAGCCCACAAGCTTTCATCTTGGTTAGACACCTTCCCAACCAAGCTTAAACAGCAGGGCTAGGTTTTGCTTTCTGGCCTTTTTGATGCCCAGACCACCACACTCTTTGCTTTTACAAACTTTATCCCACTTAACCAAATGAATTTTCTTTTTCTCAAGGGTGTCACCCCACAAGAAGTCTCTGTTCAACCTGTCCAATCTATCACACACTGAAACAGGAAGGAGCATGGTTTGCATAGAGTAACTGGGGATCGTAGAGGAAACAGATTGGACCAAGGTAGCCTTGCCAGAAAGCATAAGGGTGTTAGACACCCAACCAACAAGCCTACTTTGGACTTTTTCAATTATATGGTTAAAATCTTGTAATCTTTTATGGAAAAGAGGAACCCCCAGGTACTAACCCAGGTTGTTAGTAAGTTGGATCCCACAATAATAACTAATTCTCTATGCCTTATTTCTACAAACATTGGGGGACACAGAAACTTTGGATTTGCTAAGATTGATGGTTTGGCCAGAATTCAAGCAAAAATCATTTAACACATCCATCATAGATTTAACAATGCTCATATTGTCTTGACCAAAAAGGATCAGGTCACCAGCAAAGAAAAGATGGGTTAAGGGGCTAGTGTTAATAGAAACTTTAATCCCTTTCCAACCTCCTTCCTCAGCTTTGTTTCTAATCATTAAAGATAGTCTCTCCATGCACACAACAAAGAGATAAGGAGATAGAGGATCTCCTTGGCGTAAGCCACGACCTGGAGTAAATTCATCCAAGGTTTCCCAATTCCAAAGGATAGCAATTTTCACAAAGGTAACACAGCTCATGATAATAGACACCCAAGAAGCATTAAGTTGAAAAAATTACGAGTATCAAAGATGAACTTCCAGGAAACTTTATCATACGCTTTTTCTAAATCAATTTTGAAGATCATTCCCCCTTTTTTACTCCTAAGAGTATGTAGAACCTCTTGAGTGATAATTATGTTATCACTAGTGGTTTTTCCAGGAATGAAACTACTTTGGAAGGGGCTTATAATTTTATTGAGCATAGGTTTGAGCCTGACTACAATGATCTTAGTAATGATTTTGTACCCCACATTACAAAGGCTAATAGGTCTAAACATTTTAATGTTAACAGGGTTGTCAGTTTTGGGGATTAGAGCAATGAGGGTTTTGTTCATGTCATCCGGTATGGTTTTGGAATTAAAACAATTGATAACAAACCTGCACACCTCAGGGCCTACAATATGCCAGAACTTATGATAGAAGATGGCTTGGATACCATCTGGCCCAGGGGCCTTATATGCAGGTATACTTTTAACAGTGTTCCATATTTCAGCAGGGGATATTGGCAAGTAAAGCCTGTCATTGTCCTCTCCAAACAGGGTGGGATGAGGATTGTTAACTTGGTAGCAACCAAGGTTACTATCCTGTCCTTTAAACATATTGACAAAGTATTTTTGCACATGCTCTTTAATAAGACTAGTGTAATTCTCGTGCTTCGCACGTCTTTGCGTGCTCATTGTGTAATTGATAGTTAGGAAGTTAAAATACGTACATTGTTTGTTCATGTAGTGATGAGTAGAAGAAAATGAACAACACGAAAATGGATGTATCTACTACTGTTGTATCCAGAAATACTGGGAGTCATAGGTCTCATGGATGATTTTCTTATAGCACTCATCCGCTTCCTTCATATTGCCACCCTTTCTCGGTCTTTACTAATTCATTTCAAGACTAAATAACTACTAATAACTTGAAGTAGTCATCCTGCCAACCCATTTAAATGCCAAGACAAACATGCTACTTGCTAGTAAAAGCTCACATGGACAAGCTATTTAGAAAACGATCTCTCATTCCCATCAATTTGTCTGCTCAAATACAATTTAATTTCTTTCCAAGGGGAGAAAGAGTGTGTCTCATCTCTTCTTCAGTCAAAATGGAACCATGACTTCCTACCTACAAAATAGATAGAAAACATAGTAATGTCACACTATTTCGCATCAGATTATATGAATAACTGATCAAACCAAAAAAAAAAAAACAATAACTGCAAAAATTATCTGCAGTAATAAACCTCCAAACCAAGGCTTCCAAACTTAACGTGATCAGATAAACCTACTTGAGATGGTGAGGGTGCACCCAAAGTTCCAACATCTAAAATCGGATTAGCTCGAAGAGATGATGAGGGTGAAGCTGATTCTATTGTCAATCTCTTTGTGTGTGTCATGGAAATAAAGCTGCAAGAATGAAGGAGCACGGTTTGTAGGATATAGGCTATTTATGTAATGGTAAACTTGTCCTTGTGCTTGGAAATGAAGTATAGATTCCCTTGTTGTTTGTTGTATATTTGAGATCGAGATTCACTCTAAGGGAGGTGAATGCGAAGCTAGCTATTGTTGTAGGCTCGTATATTGTGTAAGAAATGCTTTGATTTTTCACTTTGGCCCTGGTAAAGTTCCAATAACTTTTTTGGAATATTGACAGAGTAAAGCTGCACTTCTCCTCTCGAGAAACAGAAACGATTAGATTCATTTGGGAATCTTTTTGCTGAGCAAAATACGCATGGTGGGGTACACTGGGCAATTTATAGGGTTCAATTGGAATGACACGATGCCGAAAATTGGATTTCTGCGTAGGGTGCCTTGCCTTCAGTAATGTCTTGGTTTTCTTTGATTCACCTATACACAAGATAAAGATCGGTAAAGTTAAGTGGAAGCAATTGCTTTCAAAGTGGTTTAAATTTAGGAGTGTAAATTTTGGATTCATACGATGGATATGCGATGCTTCCAAAGTATGATCGGGGGATTCACCTAAGATAATGGCAAAGATAATCAATTTAATTTAGGCATTTTTTTTTTGTATGTTCTTTATGGCTTAAGTATATATAAATATATATAGCTATGGAATGTACAAGTAACTCTTTCGTATGCTGAAGTTGCTGTGGCAGATAGAAGGTTCCCATTGTCAAGTTCTCGGACAACAGTATTTATGGTTGTTGAACCGTTGAACTCTTTGAGATGGTATGGAATATTGGTTGGCAATAGCAGGTTTTTGTTCCCCTTTTTAAGTGATCGCAATTCTTTTCTTCGTGCATTAAGGCAAGCTTTTTCTTCTTTTGAAAGTTCAGAATAAGGTGTACGTGCTCGTTTTTTGCTTTCCATGTATATTTAAATTTGGTCTAGTTAGATGTGTAGTTTGTTTAGTTTCCAATAGTGTGCACGAATCTAAACAGATTGGCTATGTTAGGCAATGGAAGCATAATAGAAATTAGGGAGTATCAACATTGGTATGCATTTATGGCAAATAAGTATAACAACGAAGCATCAATTTGGCATGCATTTACGCTGAGAGAATATACGAGGTAGTTTGTAAAGCTAACTTGATGAAGTAGCAACTTGTGAGACAGTTGGGAAGAAGTGAATGAGCAGCTTAGTCGGGAAATATCAAAACATTTACCAACTATTTTTTATTTAGTCGGCAATTGATAAAAAATTGCCAACTAAGTTTATTTTAGTCGGAAATTTTAGTCGGCAATTGTGTAATTTGTTGTAGTGAATAGTTGTTCAAACCTCTTCTGCAAAGTTTGGAGGAGCTTAAGATGCAGCAACTTTATAGAATAGAATCTATTCATTGAACTATTTCTTGAATGAAAGAATCAATGCGTTACCTTAACTTCTACACTCCCTGAAGCACACCAAGATGGAAGATAAATGCAAGTTTTTATAGACTGAGTTAGAACCAACAGTTAATATCTTAATACTGAGAGGTATTTCCATGTGCGACAAATGCAATGATGAAAGGAGTCCATAGTTTAAGACTGCAATTAATGCTGACCCAAAAGAGCTGCATTTTAGTCATGGTTGCATTAAATGCAGCCGTCTAGATGTACTTGAACAACTGTTGAACTGCACATGTAATGATTAAAAAGCAACTCAATTGTATCTCCTTCCCTCTTCTTGATCATATCTTCCAAATTTAGAGAATACATCAAGCTTGATTTTAGCAAATTTAGGTGTCAATTGTACCATCTCAGCCATGATTTGAGGACATTCAGTCAGAAAAAGTACAGGTTTTTTTTTTTGGAACAATTTCCGTTTTATAAAAGGGACGAGCCCAAAAAAAAACCAAGGAGATAGCCTTGGATAGATTTACAACCTACCAACACCACCTGACAACTGAACTACAAAAAAGCTGCAAAAACAGGAGTACACAAAAAAATCCTAACTACAAGCTACTAGCCGAAACAACCAGAAATCAATCAAAGGACAAGACTAGGCTTGTTTGAGTACTCTCATAGGAATTCCCCAATTGGAACAGAGCTTCAAGTTAGTAACAGACCTGGGTAAATTCTTCAAAGAGAAGATACAAATTTAAGCTGGACCAAACACTATCTCAGGAATACCCCACCCCAGACAAAGCCTAATATTCTTAGTAGTCTTAGGAATCCTCCTCCATGAGACTGCACAGGTTTTCACTTCATTCACAATCTGCTTATCAACAGTAGCAAAATCATGTCCAATATGCTGAAAGATTCTATTATTCCTCTCCTTCCAAATGTAATAGATAGAGGCAGAGAGGCTAAGTTTGAATAGGAGAGATTGGATAGAACCTCTCTTACAAATGGAAATGCCCCATTGAACTTCTGAATGTAAATCCCAAGCATGAGGAATAATCCCACATAAGCTTCTAATGTTAAGCCAAATTCTTGAGGAGAACGGACAGTCAAAGAATAAATGAGCATGAGATTCTAAACCCCCATTGCATAAAACACACTCTCTATCATTGAGCACACCCCACGTAGATAGCCTGTCTTTCGTGGACAACCTATTCAAAATAGCAATCCATTGAATAAAAGACCACCTTGGAACTGATTTTTGATACCAGACCATGTGATACCAGTCCACTTCTGGAGCACAAGAACGAATACCTGACCAGGCAGATTTAGTTGAGTAGCAGCCATTTGCATTTAAAGACCAAAAAACTCTATCTGCTCTATCCATACAAGGCACAAGATCATGAGGAGTGGAAGCAATGATATCCCTAACAAGATCACTTCTACCCCTTTGCCAACGCCATTCGCCATCATGAATAATAGAACTGACCTTTGCATTTAATGATCTACCAAACAAAGAAACAACCCTATCTCCAAATCTTAGGTACAAGGGACCAAGAGAGTGCCAATTATCATACCAAAGAAAGGTATTAAGACCATTTCCAACGTGAACTTTAATGAACTGTTGCCCTTCCCTCCTTAGATCAAAACTTTTCTGAGAGTCCAAGATGAGTCAGTGGGAAGCTTCATAGACCAGAAACAATGATGCTTGATCATATAAGAATGAATCCACTTGACCCAGAGAATATCCTCTTTTTTACAAATAGCCCATAGATGCCTCATCATAGATGCTCTATTCCATTCCTTAAGTCTTTTGAAACCCAAACCACCTTCATTTTTAGGTTGAAAAACTGCTCCCCAAGCAACTTTTGCACCTGTAGATTTCAGCTCCAGGCCTTTCCAAAGAAAAGCACTAAGTAAGCTTTCAATCTCCTTAATGATCTTTTGGGGCAAGATAAAAATGGACGACCAGTAGATTTGGATACTGAATAGGACAGAGCTTATTAGTTGAGCTCTACCCCCAAAGGACAACAACTTATTGGACCAAGAATGAATTCTCTTGAGCATTCTATCTTTCAGAACCACACAATCAGAATACCTTAGTTTAGTAGATATCAAAGGGACCCCTAGGTACTTGACTGGTAATTTTGCCTTAGGGATATCCAGAATACCTCTTAAAACCAGCTTTAAGTCTTCATTAGCTCCAACAAAAAAACAAGCACTCTTTTGGAAGTTAGGCTGCAACCCAGAATAGGAATAGAAATCTTTTAACAGGACATCAATAGTAGAAAAAGATTGAAGGCTGGCTCCACAAAGGATGAACATGTCATCTGCAAAAATCAGATGAGAAATGTTAATATTGGCACACTTAGGGTGAAATAGAAAACCCCCAAGGTTAATTCTTGACTGCAAGATGGCAGAGAAAGCTTCCATAACCAAAAGAAAAAGTATGGGGAAATTGGATCGCCTTGTCTCAATCCTCGCTTCCCAGGAAAATAGCCCTTCAATTCCCCATTAATGATTACTGAATAGCATGGAGTAGAGACACAAGTCCTAACCCAGTTAATAAACTGAGAAGTAAAATCCATCCATTGCATAATCGCAAAAAGAAATGCCCAGTTGACACTATCATAAGCCTTCATCACATCCAGCTTGATAGAACATCTAGCAGGGCCTTGATCACGATGATAACCCCTCACTAACTCCTGCATAAGTAGGATGTTATCCATGATGGATCTGCCCTTAATAAAAGCAGATTGGGAGGGACCAACCACTGTAGAGAGAACTAATTGGAGCCTATTAGCCAGAATTTTTGAGATGCATTTATAAATTGTATTACAACATGCAGAAAAAGTACAGGTTATTGGAGTGAAATAAGTAAAACATTAAATACCTAAACTACTCACGGTTGAACACATGCAAAGACAAACTGGTGACAAAGCTTTAAAGGGCAAATAGGTAATTTCGCCATGTGCCTTGGCTTACCATCCTTGGTTCTTTTATTACAAGAGTATTGATCAGGATTATCACGCCAAACATTATTGTCATCCTTTAACATGGATATCTTGGACCTCCTCCTTTATAAGTAGGGAGATTACCAAGACTTTACTCTTAATGCCCTTTCTTTGCACACCCCTGCAAAAATTCACAATCCACCCCACAATGCAATCAGCGGCGTGGCTCCTATTTGGCGTCTGCGCCTACCTCGCCGAGCCGTTGGTTTGCGCCGATGTTGTGAATTCCGAGCCGGTCGCAGACGGGAAAGATATCAAACTTTGTAAAACGGAAGAAAACTTTGGCATTTTGTTCTTTTCAATTTGGGTAAGTTTCTATTAATATTTTTTTTTTCAAAATTTGGATCTCCAGATATTCCATCAGATCTCCGTTTCCCATTTGGTATGGGGATGGAGGGCCAAAAAAATATCTGTCGGGGATCGGGGCAGATTCAAGGATGGGTGGAGGGTTCGGAGTTCACAGTCGGATATTGCAATATTTGCCCCGTTGCCATCACTACACTGCAAGGCTACTCTCTCTCTCAAGTACTCTCAAGCTCACACTTGCTCTCCAATTCTCTATGGATGGAAATGAGACCCTCCACCTATTTATAGGCTCCAAGGACCTTGTAGGAAACATCTAGAGCTCCTCCATTCTACCAAATCTTAGAACATTCCACACAAGTATAGTACAAGTAGAATGTCCTACATAACCCTAGCAAGTTTCACTCTATTCCAGAACTCTCTGGAATACTTTGGCTGCATCCAGCTTTTTCTTGGATGTTCCGGAATCTTCCAGATTTCTCTAGCTCCATCTTGCACGTTTCAGACTCTTCCGAAATTCTCCTGACTCTTCTAGGCTATTCTAGACCCTATCAGAGCCTTCTAGAATCTTCTCGGAACCTCCACCAATTTCTAAAAGCTTCTAGTATCACAAAAGTTGGCTGTCCGTGACACTAGGTCTATCCTTCTCTAACTCTTCCTCTCTTCCTTCTTTCAAATTACTATTCACGGACTACTCAATCTTAGATTAAGATTTATTGATTGGTTAATTTTTGTGGGGCCCATTTTGGGTCCCACAATGATGATTCAAATCGCTCATTATTCTTAAAGTATCTTTTTATTGGTTCATACAAAAAATTAGCTCAATCCGATATCGGTAAGAGATTTTTTAGAATTCGTAGGGTCCCTACGAATGTGAAAAAGCAATTATGGATATCAAATTGAGCTAATTTTTTACAACAACCCATAAAAAATATCTTAAGAATGACTTACGGTTTGAATTACGTAGTTTTAATGGGACAACACCCATGTTGTCCCAAATGGACAACAGGGTCCCCGCTTCCATTTAACAGGGACCAAAAAAATAGATAAGTCATTTTAATATTGTCCTTCCTTGTGTGTGGTGGCTGGCTTTCTCCGGTTAGACCTTGTGGCTTGGACGGGCTAGACCTGCGCACGAAACAACCGCGTTAGTGCCCAAACCCGGAGCGTGGTGTCCGGGGCAGGCACTCCGACGCTCTAGTCAGTAAACAGGAGAGGAGATGTTGAGGTATAGTTTAGGTTTCGAGAGAGTATTATCAACGTACCTTATTCTGGAGGTGAATACCTCCTTTTATAGCCAAAGGGTATGCAGAGTCCAAATCCCACAAGGATACTTATTCGTTGTATGATGAGCCCGCCTATCTCGGATCCAGATAGACATCCCAATCCTGAACCTATCCAAACTCCTATACTCTGCTCCTGAAGATAAGGGATTGGATAAGACGAGAGGTTGCCTCCCCCTGCCCAACTCTTCCTAACTTTCTCTCCAAGTTAGGGGACAGGAGGCTCGGTGAGCACAGGTTCTGCCGGACCGCTTGGTACGGCATTGTTCACTTCAACGTGGTACCCACCAACCAGTTCGGCGGAGAATCGCCGAGCCGGGACATACTAATTAATACATACGCCGAACCAAACCGTTTTCTTCCATGGATCGACACTTTGGTCACCTTAACCAGGCCCGGCCGGATTTGGATCGGCTACCGACCCAAACAGCCGACCCATGGGTGGTAGATTCACTGGTCCGGCTAATTGGTGCAACGTGGCCACCGTCCTGGTCCCTCCGCCGGACCACGCCCTCCACATTGTGGTCATGAGACGAGTAATTGATGGAAGTGCCTGTAAATCATGATTGGTGGTGTAAATTTGCATAGACTTTCTGATACACTTTGAGATGGAGAATGCGTCTCAGACCTCTCATGCTTCACCTCCTTTGCACCTTGAAAGTAGGTATGGGGAACATTATTATAGTACAATTATTAAAAATAAATATATAAATAGTTTTTCAATACTTTGTTTACTTCCGGGAGAAGAAGATAATAACGAGACCAAAGTAGTATCATCTTCTTCTTCTTCTTTTTTATATGAAATTGACATACCCTTGTTTGTTTTATCGTACGTATGTGTGTTCCATATTAGTATCCATACTTTCGCTATGCCCAATATAGACTTGATGATGTTAAAATGCAATATTTATACGACCTCCTGAAAAATTCTTTAGCTTTTGTATAAAACAATATATATATTTTTTTATCAACAAAAAGATTTTATTAGCTTGAACACAAAGTACAAGATAAAAGGATAAGGCAAATGATTAAACAAAAGAGCTAGCCTAAACCCGGGAAAGGAAAGTTGGCAAGATGCCAGCAAAAAAAAAAAGCCCCCCAAGAACGCACCAAAATCCAATAAGCCTACAGCAAACAGCACCAACAACAAGCAAAGCACGAAAAGAAAAAACCAGCGGGAAAGCGACGCAGCCCCGTGCAAATCCGCAATGGCAGTAAAAATATATACTTTTTTTTTAATGCAATAAAAATATATACTTTCGTAAGGCATATCCTAGCCGTATCCGTATGCTACTTTTTTAGGTTTTCTCGTATCGCTGTATCGGTATCGTGTCGTATCCATATCACGTATTTGTATCCATGCTTTTTAGGTTATGAAACTTGGTTGGACACGTAAACAAATCCAAGGACAGCCATGCAATTCTATATCTTTTTAAATCCGCTAACTACTACTGTCAGCATTTTGGTTGAAGGACGCATTGCAAAGAGGAAGAGCCACAGTTGACCAAGGACAAGACGGGAATAGTTGGGCCAATATGGCGCGCGATCCATGAGTACTATTGTCTCGAGGCTAACATTTTCTTTTACGGTCCGGCTAACTGGTGAACTATGGCACCATATAACATCGTGAATTGTGGCAGTTTTTTTGAACTTTATGTTGCCATCGTGAGTTGAGAGTCTTATATATTTGTTCTTGATCGTGTCGTATTGCATCAAAAATAAATTTATAGTACCTTGGAGTCATATTAATATGTAGAACAGTGGTTAAAACCGAGTATCGATCCGCAAGGACAGATTGACTGAGTTACTATAATTTCAATCAATTTCTAAATTAATTTGGAGGAAAAAGATTTGATTAGTTTGAGTTTTAGGAACTAATTAAATTAAGAAAGCAAGTACTAATTAAAGATTTTGGAAACCAGAGGAAAAATGATCTAGGGTTTCGAATTCACCCCGACCACGTAACAATGACATGCCTAAACTAGGTTTAACATGCATTCACGTTATTAAAGACAGTCGTTAGAGTTTGCAATCCCTTCCGACAGCACAGTCGACCATCTCACTAACGTGGTCCAGCCGCCTAACGGCACGATCATAGAATACCATTGTATAACTTTGTATTTGAACCGCGGATAAAAATACGAAATAGATTAGAAGAATTAAAATCATTCCATAATACTGAAACGAGTTCGAATTAAACCATCGATCTGAATATTCAAACCTAAACATATACATATATAAAGTTACTTGGCACAGATCTTCATCTTCCCCTTAGAGAATGGAGCTAGCAGGCCATGGGAGTGCCAAAATGAATTCTCTTATTATAGTACTAGTGTAATTCCGCGTGCTTTGCACGATGTTGTGTGCTTATTGGTGTAATTGTTCATGTATGTAAGATAGTTCAAATTAAGATTTAGTTATGGAAATAAAGAAGTCGTAAGAGTAAGTAATTGAATTAAAGGTCATTTTTGCAAAAAGAAAGAAAGAAAGATAGGATTTTATAAGCAATGCAAAAGGAGTTCTTGTATGAAAAAAATAACATAAAGTACACTATTTTGGATTACCAAAATATTTTTAATTTTGTAGACTCAAATAATTAACTAAGGATTGTAATTTCATAGATCATGCAAGTAATTTAATCCAACATATGCACTAAACTGAAGAGAGTCACAAATAGCTCAACCTTGTTAGAAAAAAGGATTATAAGGAACGGTATTTCTGATTCCATCAGGATAAATTAAACATTTCCTAAACATAGATCAAAGAAATAGGTATTTGGATTAAAATATAAATTCCTTCTCAAACAATAGCAACAATAATCAAGATAATGTCATGGATTAGATTCTAAAATTGTGCGAATAATGAGGCTTTTTCGTCCGTGTGTTTTGGAAAATAACTGTAAAATCTTGCCACAAGAGAGCCTTTCTCCAAATATCATACAAAATTAGAGCTCGGTTTGTTGAGAGCACCCAACAAATTATCAAGCGTTGATGCTGAAAAAGACAGAACCATAAAAGTAAAATAATTAGAAAACCCCAGAAAGAAGCGACCACAACAAAATCATAGTCCGGGGTTATGAAATCTAAGAGAATCTGACCACGTGCGTATTTCTTCGCGTGTAAGAATCTACGATTGAGAAATTGATGCGTCTATCTTCATCTGAATTACAGAGGGATTGATGTGTGTGTGTGTGTGTGAGAGAGAGAGAGAGAGAGAGAGAGAGAGAGAGAGAGAGAGAGAGAGAGAGAAGGATTTCTTTCTTTCTAATGGTTAGATTGAGAGAAGATGTATAAAGCCTTTTCTTCTTAACAAAGCAAAGAAGGACCTAAAATACCTATGAAAAGCCTTTTCTTCTTGACTAAGCAAAGTAGGATCTAAAATACCCTTGAAAAGCCTTTTCTTCTCGACTAAGCAAAGGAGGACCTAAAATATCTAAAATACCCTCGAAAAGCCTTTTCTTTTTGACTAAGCAAAGTAGGACCTAAAATAACCTCAACTCAAGACATCCAAAAGAAATTTGAAAGACGAAATCTACAAGGGTAATTTTGTCTTTTAACATGGTAGCTTGGCTTGCCTTAAATTAGGGAAAAGAAAGATTTTTTTTTGTACCTATAAAAAAAAAAATTCCCTTAAATTAGGGAAAAGAAAGATTCTTTTGTACCTCCTTAATTTTCTTCTCGACTAAGCAAAAGACCTAAAATACCCCCAACCCCCATAACTCCACCATTGACAAACTATGAGGACAAATCGGTAATTTTACGGTGTGGCTTGGCTTGCCATCCTACGTTCTTTTAGATCTTCCAAACAAGGCGAAATGACGACCATATCCTTCAACTCAAATTACAAGGGTAATCAGAGGCGGCTCTACCTTGACGGTTCCATGGTCAACTGAACACCCAAAAACTTTTGTTTTGCTTAGAATACATGTAAAAATTTTGCGCTAAACCTTATTTTGAACACCTAACCCAAATACAAATGAACACCCAACTCAAATGTCAATGAATACCCAACCCTAATAGTCTTGAACACCTAACCCAAAAATAATTGAACACTCAAACCAAAACCAATTAAATACTCAATCACAATTCAATTACAGCCCATCAATCCAGATAATTCATATTTAAACACCTAACACCTAACACATTATCTCAAATAAAGCTTACAATAATAATAAAAAAATGAAAAAAGAAAGAGAAAAATCTATAGAGGTAAGTATTATACTCTGTGTTCTCTCTCCATCTTTATTATCGATGGTCTAAATGTGTGAATTTCGTATTCATGAAATAACTACTTTATTTATCTATTTTTGTTTAGTGAACTTATAGAATTATGGACAAAAGCTTTAAAAAAATTCAACTACGTTGCAAAACTCTATTAATTGAATAATATTCCTTTGAATTTAAGACTACAATAAAAAATCTCATCATGTTATTCTAAAGACAACATATTTTCGAGAAGGTCAGCCCCAACATACTCGCTACAATTTCTTTCAAAAGGGTTTTGGTACATTAATACTTTGGTTAAACGTTGACACAAAATATGAGAACTCGTCTAAGACAATTGTAAAATTTTACCCCCTCCATTTTCGAAACACTGTCTATGTTGGGGTCCACCCATAGTGGTGGGGTTATTTTGTGTAACACCCTTAGTGTTGGGTGTTGAGCGTATTTACCCTTGGAATCCCTTATATATAGTTGTAAACCCTATTAGGGTTAGTGTGTGACATAATGTGAGGGAGAGGGTGAGGCGAGTGTGGGGGGCCGGGTTGTGGCCTCCCGGAGAGGAACCGGCGTGTGATTTCCAGAGAGTTTTTTCATCTTTATTGTATATTATGTGAATATATAATCAAAGAGAGTTTTTCTCTGAAATCACTGTGTGGGTTTGTGTGTGTGGTGTCCTTCGCGGTCCTAACAGTCTACTACGCTGTAATAACCCTCATTCTAATTATGCTTAATACACGGATATTTGTTGTGCTTCTATTAACTATGTGGTTATAGACTTAATCTTATTTGCTAAGTTAGGTTGGAATAAAAATAGCACAAGGTTACTTGCACACTTGATAATTTTCCTAAGAAGAGAAAAGAAAAGGAAAAAGACATACGTGTATTCCTCTTGAGAATTCCACCGCTTCATTCATCTGAGAGAGAGAGAGAGAGAGAGAGAGAGAGAGAGAGAGAGAGAGAGAGAGAGAGAGAGAGCCGAACAGAAACAGGAAGAGGAGAAAGAAGAAAGGGAAAACCTAGAATGAAAAATCCTAGCTTTGCTGATCGAAATTCAAGTAGATATGAATTCCCAAGTTCTTAGTGTGAAATTCATATTCCTTGCTGCTCTAGTAGATTGATTTTAAGTTTAATTGGATTTGGAAGTTGGGTTTTTGTTAGGGAGTTAAAGAACTCATGAAAGCCCTACTGAATGTTTCGATTTTGTGTAGTTAAAGTAGTTTAGAACATAAATTACTTGGTTTGTCTGATTTGGAAAATTCATGTTTGTCTGATTTTGGGGAATTTTATTGAGATAGTTCAAAAGTTCTTAAATTTCTGAGAATTTTACTGAGAGTTCCTCTATGAGTTTTCTATCTACGGTAAAAATTTCAGGATCAAGTTCGAAGTGTTGAGCTCTATAGAAATTCTTAACCTAGCATCACTCATTTTCGAAACTGTGCAATCTGCACCGACGCATGTTGGGGAAACGGCCATAATTTTTAGCTCGAGCGATGAAATTACGAACCATTTTCTGATTTTGAAACTAGATTCATAGACCTTAAAAAGTATGTGGAGTTTGTACCTTAGTTATTTCTGTGCAAAGTCAGATTTTAAGTTGAAGTTGATGAAATTGCAGATTCTAGAATTATTTCTTGAGATTGGTTATCTAACTTCATATCTTTCACTCTAGGACCTTATGTTCATTAAAGATAGGCTTATTTACCATCTTCTAATCATGTTTTTGTTGCCTAATTGTCTAGGAGGTTCGTGTGACACGTGAATCGAGGTGAGTGACTCAATACCTAAATTACATGGTTTTGTGCAAGTTTTTCAACTCAAAGCTTGTTCTACATGTTTTGTACTATGATTTGAATTCCATGGAAATAAATGAAAGGTGGCTATGTTTTCCTATCTAGAAAGACATTCCTACTATGTGACACTTATACGCTAGGGGTAATGCTAAGACGTCGAAGCTTATCCACTACCGGGGACGCCTGTAGATACACCATGGGGAGTGTGCTTTATAAAGGCTATGCTTCTATGTTTGAAATCTCTATGAAATGTTTTTATCATTTCCATGGAAAGCATGTAAATTATGTATTAATCACTCATACGAGCGTTAGCTTATGTATTTTTCTCCACCTTTCAGGATGCGAAGATTAAAGGGTTGACGTGGACTCTTTTGTGTAGATAGGCTGTAAATATAAGACTTGTACTTTTGTTGTAGATATTGAAGCTCTACTTTAGAGGCTTGTTTGTTTGTAGTTGAATCTTGTAATATATGTAGAAGGCACAGTTCTGAGAGGTTGGTAAGGAAAACCATGTATATAACCTGTGATGTTTGATATGGTAATGTAAATTCCGTTTTCGCTGAATCCATATTTTGTCCCTTTGTCATTGCTTATAAGGTTTGTTACTGGATATGGCCTTGGTGGGATTTCCACCGGGGCTTTGTTTTGGCTTAACCCCTAGGGGCGGGTTAGGGTCGTTACATACGCAATACGATAACTTACAAAAAAAAATTACTCCCTCCGTCCCTTTTTAAGTGTCCTGCTTCGTAATTCCAACTTATTAAAAAGACATTATCATTATATTTTTCACATCAACTTTTTCCTCCACTTTCCCTACTTACCCATCATCATTACACTTTTACTCACTAACTTTTCAAAATGGAATCTACTTTTAGGGGCAAAATGGAAAATTCACCAACTTTTACCTACTAACTTTACAAAATGGACACTTATTAAGGGACAACCCAAAATGGAATACCGGACTATAAAAAAGGGACGGAGGGAGTAATTTTTTGTAAAAAAAAATTGTATATATTCTTGAGTTCTCATTTCGCCTCGTAGTTAATTTTTTTAGAATAGAGGTTATGTTTTTTTTACCGCACTATTTATACTAATTTCTGAGATTTTCCACATATACTATTGGTTAAGGTAATTTCTGAATAGTCTATCAAAAATTCCTAAAGCCACCACTAAGGGTAATATTACGAGGGGTAATTTCGTATTTTCACAGCGTGCCTTGGCTTACCATCCTATCTTCTTTTATTACAAGTGTATTGATGGAAAACGAGCATTTCGTAGCAATTGAATTCGTTTTCAGTGAAAGTTTTACTAGCATTGACAAGACCCACCAACCAATCCATCCTATGTGGAGTAAATGCACCGTAATCTTTGATCCATTATTTTCTTCGTCTTCTTCACTTATTATTACTCCTGAATTCCCGGCACTCCGCGGTAAACCACCAGGAAACCTACTTTTAACATGTCGGATGCCGGCTGCGGATAGCGTTGTTTCAGGCTCATGCTGAGCTAAACAAAACCTTCAATTCCAGGACTTTCACGTTCCTGCCCTCAACAAAACCTTTAATTCCACTGCCAATACCATGACAACGAGAACCGGGACAAGGCAACCTCACGTTTTATTTTTGTGGCTTCTCTGTAGCGAGCCAAGCGTTTACAGAATTGTACAATGGGAACAACAAGAAGGCTTTTGAGGTGGTTTCAAACAAGTCGGGTCCGGCTTAGTGTGATAATGAAAGTCTAGACCACGGTTTTTGCGAGGCAAGACGTTAGCTAAAGAGGGCCAATTGGGAAGGATTTTCCTCACGCCACCAATGATGCGGTCGTCAGTGGTGCCGGGAGCAAAGTAGATGAGTGCGTAAGAATCTCCTTTGTATATGTATGCCTCATTAGTCCTGTGCGAAGCAAAGGCTGCATCAATTCCACTTTCAAAGATGGTGTTTTCCAAACTAGGAAAGCCTTGAGTGATGCGACGGACCTCAATGAGTTTGGAATCAGAACTGTAGTTTATAAGAGCATACTGGTTGTCTTTGAAGAGGTAAGCTTCTCCTTTGTTCGTTGCCTCAAATGCGGCATCAACGCCGCTTTTGAACACCGTCCCTTTGAACAAGGGGAACATCGCAGTGATGGTCATCGGTCCTTTGATTATCTTGTCATTTGTTGTGCCTGGTGCGTAGTTAATCTGTGCACAAAGATTCCCAGAGAAGATGAACGCCTCATCCCCATAATGAGAACCAAAAGCAGAGTCTATTCCATGTTCTGCAAAGGCCGTGCCTGTGAGGGATCCATACCCATCGCAAATAAAAAGCGGTCCCTTCACCACCTTGTCGTCTGTCGTGCCTGGAGCATAGTTCAGTAGCACATACTCGTTCATCATGAATAGATAGGCTTCATTTGTACGAGACGAACGGAATGCAGCATTTATGTAGCTCTCATAGTTAGCCACATCGCCAGCATACCAATTGGTGGTGGTAGAGTCGATGGGCACTTGTTGGCTCTCTTGTTCGGAAACGGCAGGGGGTCGGTAAATGCGAATGGTTAGATGCGCCTTCCTATTGATTGCTGGATCCTTGTAATCAAATATTGGCCTATGAATGTTGAGCAACCTTGATGGATGTGATTGTGGATTGAAGTTCCCATTTAGTACTATTATATTATCTACTCTCACCAGTCTTGTAGACCTGCATGCATCGCACAATTGTTGTAACGTAAGCCCTCAATATTTACATTATTAATATATGAATCTGTTATCTCACAAACACTATGTTAAACTTATCTAAACAAAATAAATTATGGTCAATTAAAACGGATACGAAGAAATATTGAAGTTTTAATGCATAGAGTAACCTCGTGCTAGCAGTAACAGTAAGCATGAAGCGTTGGGCAGACCGAATGTATTGAGGGACAATGCCAACAACAAAGCAAACCTCATCTTGGGCAGGGTACTCGTAAGTATCACCAAGAGTCTGAGCAATCCAAATGCCACCGGGAGCATATATCTCGTATCGATATACTTCAATCTCAGTCTCAGTCACGTCGTCGAGGCTGGGATGCCAATCGGTGTTAAGCATGGTGCTAATGAATGCGTGGGTGGCAGGCAGACGGTAATCGAGAGGCCTGCCGCCAACATGACGGACGTAGTGTTCCAGATTGTAGTAGACCTCGTCGGGAGTGCCTTGTTGAGGCCGCCTTGCTTGGAATCCATTCCGAAAGACCTCCTGATAGGGGGTAAGATCCCAGCGAAAGACATGGCGGAGGATGTCTTGTTCTCCAATGCCGCTTCTGTACAGGATGTGACGCAGAGGGGGGCAATTTACTTGATGAACAGTTTCTACCAAACAATCAATTGTACGATGATCTTCTTCACTGACAGGTTGAGGGAAGTTTGCCGCACATCCTCTAGATTGAACATCCGGCGGGATTGACATTTTCTTGTCTCAACTGTAAATTAATTTGAAAGTGCTGTCATTGCCAACATTCCTTTCCAATTAAAAGGAAGAATGAAAATGCGCTCATTTTCTAATTCATTTGTAAGTTGCCCGAAAATCAGCCCCAATACTCATGTTTCCTTTTATGGTCTAAAACAGCCACTTACGGGTAGAAAAATCATAACTAATTCATTTTAGATCCAAAAAGGATGAAACCAGCGGCAAATGGAAGCTAAGACAAGGGGCTAGTCCTAGTAAAAATGTGGGATAACAAATCCAAGGGAATTAGTACCAGAAAATGAAACAAGAAGGCTGTTTCAAATGAAAAATGTGTTCCGGACAGCCAAACTTCAAAAATTCACCATAAATTGATTTCTCCACCTTTTTGAGTGATTCCAGTGCCCAAATTTAGGTAATACACAAGGGTAGTCACAGTGAAAAAAAGAGGACAAAATACCATAGGGATTAATACCAGAGTTGATCACAAGTGGCTGTTCCAAAAACAAATTCTGGGCCAAGGCTGGTTTTTGGGCCAACTTTGGATGGCCATAACTCACTCGATTCTTAACCTTTTCGGGTGATTCCTGTGTCTAAATTTAAGAGAACGAAAAGATCTACAAATCTCTTTTTACGTCCGAGAACCAATTAGAAGCCGAGTTACGATAAAATTGGCGATTACAGAGGTCAAATAATCAGCCCCAAAACAGAGTCTATGTGTGTGTGTGTGTGACGTTTTGGGCTAGTGGGGGAGGTCCGATGGTGGCCGATCAGTGGTGATATAGGTGCTGGTGGTTTGGTGGTAACACCTCCCATGGGCGGTGGTGGTGTTTCATGGTGATGATGATAGGTGATGAAAGGCTAGAGAGAAACTAAAGGAGGGAGGATATTGAAGCTCACCGGAGATGGAGGGTGGTTGTCGGAGCGACCGGTGGTGGTGTGGCAGAGCTGCAGCTCTTCCTTTTTCCCTTTCCCTTTCCCTTCCCTCCTCCTCCTCCTCCTCTCTCTCTCTCTCTCTCTTCTCTAAAATGATAACACCTTACAGAAATGTTACATACACTACGTCATTCCATTACATTTGTTGTAGGGCTCGGTTTGGATCCCACAAAAATATGAAAAAATATCCATACATTTTGAAATAATATTTTATAGGGCCCTGTAAAAAATCAGCTTCAACGGATATATGTAAGTATTTTTGCTAGATTCACAGGGAAGAAACTGTTCAACTGCGGAGTTTCGCTCATACGAATTCAGAAATAATATTTACAGATGTCCATTAAACACGATTTTTTACAGGACCCCATAAAATAGTATTCTAAAATTTATGGGCATTTTTTTTTGTATTTTTGTGGGACCCGGAGTGGGCCCCACAAAAAAAGTAGTGAATGGTGTGGTGGAATGAGGTAATGTATGTACTATGTAGCATCTCTCAAAACCTTATACTAAGAGCATCCACAGTGGAATAACCAAAACTATAGAATTGCTAAAACTAACAATATTTTCTCAAAAAAGTGCTCACAGTGGCATAATCAAATTTAATAACCTTTTAGCAACTCATCAAATTATGAACTTTGGATAATCAAAACTAGATACCTTTTGTCAATAACCAAACATTCTCTCTCTTCCATATCTCTCTCTCTCTCATATTTTTAAAAGAAGTTTTTGTTCTTTTTGCAAAAACAGTAAAACTATTTTTTATTAAAAAATATATTTTTAAACTTTTTTTTTTCTTCAAAAACTATAATTTTAAAAAATGTATTTTTTCCAAAAACTGTTTTTTTTAAACTTTTTCCGAAAAGTGTTTTTTTCAAAATAAAAGTTTTCAAAAAATTATTTTCTATTTCTAATAACCTATTTTTTTAGTTTGAAAACTATTTTTAAAAGAAATTGTTTTTATACGGTGACAATTTTTAGATTTTTATAAGTTGAAAAGGTGATGTGGCAAGTTTTGATTATTCAATTCTGATTATGCTATTGTGGACATCTACATTGCTAAATTTAGCAACCTCTTAAATGGATAACCAAAAGATGATGTGACAACTTTTGATTATCCAGTTTTGATTATTCCACTGTGGATTCTCTAACATCCACATATTTACATATTTATATTTATATAATAAAGAGCATCGCTTTTTGAATCTTATGTTGTAACGACCCGAATCTCGGGCCAATTTTTTTTTCGAATAAAATTAAATATTTTATTGAAGTATTTTTGTAGATATAAAATCTAGACTTTCTAGGAAACCCTGGCTCTACTTCATAATCCTAAAAATCTAGGATAAGATTAGATTGGATTTTATTTGGATAAGATTAGAATGGATTAGGATAAGATTAGATTAGATTAGATTTTGTTAGATATTTTAAGATTTTGTTAGATTTGATTTAGATATTATTAGATATAGTTGGATTCTCTTAGATTATATAAGATTTGATTTAGATATTATTAGATATTGTTGAATTTTCTTAGATTATATAAGATTTGATTTAGATATTATTAGATTAGATTTAATTATCCTAGATTCTCTTGGATAAGATCAAGATACACTTAGATTCTATTAATTATGATTAGATTTTATTAGATTATGTCTAGATTTTATTAGATTATGTTTAGATATGATAAGATTATATAAGATATGATTGGATTTGATTAGATTAGATTCATTAGGATTTGTTTTAGATTTACTAAGATATTATTAGATAATATAAGATTTGCTCTAGATTTTGTTAGATATGATTAGATATGGTAGAATATTCTAGAGCTTGTGATCCAACACTATAAATAGCCCTCTCATCTACTTCTAAAGCACACACCACAAACACATCACACTAAACACACCACCAAGTAAATAGAGAAAGGAAAGATAGAATAAAAAGGGGAGGAAGATAAGAGGGAGGAAATATTTTAAGGCATTGATTTGTAGACAAAACGGTCGGCCATATTTGAGGTAATCCGGATTGTATACGATATGCTTCCGACTTCCGGAATTCTTTCTTCACTCTCATTTTTGTACTCCTTTTGATTATCTCACGATCTTTGTTCAATCTTGTGGATATCATTGGAAAGTGGAATAATTGGTATCGAATATGATGTTGTTTGCTGAGTACTATAGAACTGTTTAGTACAGGGATCGAATGAACTCACCAATAGCCTGTCCAATATCCAGGATGGGTCGAGGATGACTCGGTGAGGAAGGTATTGGGGGAGGATCACTGGTCATGTACTGAGGAGGACATGGTATGAGGTCCTTTGTGATTGTTGCTTCGACTTGGTGGTCGATTATCGTTTATTGATTCCACTTATGAGCTTTGTTATTCTGTTGTATCGTATACTTCCCGGATAATTTCTTTTTTAGGTGTGGAGCCGGATAAGTGGAAATTGAATTGGAGCACATAAGGATTAATTTGGAGAGGTCTTAGAAGAGTTGATAATTTTGGAGGATCTAGAAGATTATTTAGCTGGCGGCTTAATTTATTTTGGTGATGTAATTTATTTATGGAAAGAATAGGGGCCTAGAAGTGTTTAAAATACAATGTATTTTGGAGTTTATTTTTAGAAAATAGCGGGGCGTTACATATGTTCATATTTATAAATCTTAGCTCTTCATTTCTAAATCATCCGATTAATGTGTGCTAAAAGTTTCTATAAATCTAGATCATCCATATTTGATGCATGATTTTCTCATATTTTCTTCTTCTTCTTCTTTGGATCAAAATTTGGTGCATGATTACCGTAAGGCTGACATGTATCTTAAGAGGGAAGGAGAATGTGATTCTGGAACTCTAACATTCTTATGTTTGTGAACGGTGGGAATGAGAATGAGATTATTGATCTCTCAATCCAGGAGGAATCACATTCTTGAATACAGGAGAAATCTGATCCCTCCCACCCCCTATGGAAATCTTGGATTCTTGGTTCGATCGATATAAAAAGAAAACGTTTGACTTTAGGATATTTCCAAAATATATGATTTCTAGAGAAGATTACTTAATTAATCCAAACGTCTGAATAGAATTACTCCAGGTATCGAATTACTAGGAATTTAATTCCTAGTAATCAAATTTCTATTCCTACAAAAGATTATGGGCATCCAAACTGAGCCTAACGGACAACAAACTAAAATTATACAAATTGAAAATTACCCAAAATAGATATGACATTTTTTCTAAGGAAAATAATATTGACATGGCATCTTTTTTTTTATTACCGTCCTTTGTCATGATGCAAATCAATTGAATAGTCCTCTGATTAGAAGAAGACCAAAAACTTTCTTCTATTGTGTTCTCAACAGATTTGATTTCCTATTCAGTTGTGTATGTGTTTATAATGGTCTCTTTTCGTAGTAATTTGTGTATCTTTTCGTAGTAATTTGTGAAATTGTTTACACCCATTTTTGGCCAAAATTAGGAAAAGGATAGAAGAATGGCCTTGGAGGTAGTTTTAGGCCTTGAGAAGCCTTATAAATTGGTCACTTGTAGAATTGGGCATTTGGAAGAATTTAAAGTGGCCACAATTAGGCCAAATTGAGTTTGGAAGGGCAGGAGAGAGTTTAAAAATTGATTAGACCGCATTAATATTTAGAGCATGGCCGAATTAGACAAGGCCCAAATTGATTTTCAAATCTGGGCCCATTTTCAGGCCTTGGCCCAATTAATCAAAGCTCGGACTAGTTTTTCAGGCCTATTTAGCCCAATAAGGCCAAGATTCGTTTATCAGGTCTGGGCTTAGTTTTTCGGATTTTTTCAGGCCTGAAAATGAAGAAGTCAAAGAAGGCCATAAGCTGTTTAGTCATGCTTGGGAAGCAAGCTGCTTAATGGTGATTGTAAGCAGCTCAAAGGCCTAGAAGGTTCTCTCTAGCAAGCTGCTCACAAGCAGCTCAAAGGCCTAGAATGTTCCTGCTGAACAGGTCTGAGTAAGCTGCTCACAAACAGCTCAAGGCCAAAGACAGGTGGCGTACATGCAGCCCTTGGAGCTGATTGGTAGATGACTCATGCAGACCTAAGCAAGCTGCTAACAAGTAGCTCACCCAGGTCTGCTTGATCTTTTGTTTCTCGATTCTTCTTCCATGGGAAGTCAGGCCCAGAGGAATTGAGGGCCCACAAGGAATGGAAGGTCCAATATAGTCATGGGAAGGCCTGAGGAGGTCTCAAACTTCAGCATTGGTGGGCCCAGGGGATGTCCATTCAAGCAACAGCTTGAATTTTGAAGCAGCTCAAATGGCCTGGATGCTGCAGGAACTGAAATTCTTTTTGCCCTTTTACAAAGTTTTATACAAAGAGGCAGGTTTTCTTAGGCCTTTTCCATTTTCTTGGAGTAAAAGGCACGTTTTGTTCAGGAAGCAGCCCCTCATTGGAGTATTTCGAAGCTGCTCAAGCCAAAACCTCTGCTAGAAGGCCACATGGCAGCCATGCACTAGAGCATTTTGAAGTAGCTCAAGGCCTGTGGCTCCTATAAATCACAGTTTTGGAGGCCTTGGCAATGGTCCACGACCAAACAAGCCCACGGCTTATCAAATTTATCTTTCATTTACTTTCCAGCAAAATACTTTACTATCTTTCAATCTAGCCCAGCCTAGATTTTAGGAAGAATTTTGCATAGGTCCACTATAGCAGTTTCCAAACCCATCTAGTCCAGTTCTAAGTTTCATAACCCACTAAGTCCATTAATAATTTTAATGACAAAAATACCCCACCTAAGAAACAAGGGCCTTGCTTAACCAAGAGTTCTCCCACTTAAGAAATCCCAATGGAATAAATGTTCTCCACCGATCAAGCACAAACTTCTCTACAAAACACCAAAATCCAGTCAATCTGCTCTTCATCGCCAAGAAACTTCTCATACTTCAGATACTTTTTGTACAAGATCTGCATTTGTAAACAAAAAAGTAATGGTCTTTGAAAAAATTTCAGAACAGCCTCTTGAGTGGAAACACTCAAGTAATAAAACTTGTAAAGGCTGATGGAATGAAATTGATGGTGAGAAAACTATTTGGAAAACAAGATGAGATACGCACAATGGCATAAATCTTTGTACCCAGGGAGGATTTCAGTATTATTCTCCAAGATACAATAAGACACCCATAACCGCATCCACCATCGCATCAAACAGGTTTCGGTACCGGACTCCCGTCACTGCGTCATCGCGGAAGTTGAACGAGGTCTCCCGAAACAGGGCGAACCCGATGGGGATCTCGTGCTTGGCCCTGTACACGTCGTAGGGGCGGAGATTGATGAGGAACAAAGAGTTGGTTTGGTCGAGGAAGTCGAGCAACAGTTTGATGAGGATGTCGGCTGTGGAAGGTTGGAACTTGGCGGAGGAAGGGGGAAGGCGGTGGTTACAACGTTGAGGAAGGGGAGAGAGAGAGAGAGAGGAGTCTGTGCTCCAGATTTTTTTTTTGTCTAGGGTTTCTCTCTATATGATAGCTTATATAGGAGGACATTTTTGTCTTGATTTAATTTCTTTTTTAAAAGAAATGGACTAAAGACCTTACCAAATCTAATTAGTGGACTAGAGGGGTTTTAAACTTTAGAAGTGGACTTGATGGGTTACAAACATGCTATAATGGACCCTAGACCAATTTTTTATAGATTTTATTGTCTTTCATTTCCTTGTACCCAAACTTTGTTAAACCGATTAATAAAGTTTGTTTCGTTCCTTCATTATCTTTCAACCCTTTTCATTTCTTTTACCCATTTTCTAACAGCGGTTAGGAAATATTTAAGTCCTTAGCTCACAAAGGCAACCAACGAACCATCACAAGGCCTTACCCTTTGGGCCAAGCACAGCCACTTGAAAGAAGTCAGATTTTGAGGCATGAAGGCCTTAAAAACAACTCGGACAGCAATCCTGTCCTGGCACGCCCGCTCTCTCTAGGCCGATATGGTTTGACACTTTTTGTGGAAAACAGAAATGGAAAATTGGAGAATGAGAAATCCTCAAATAGATTTTTTTTTGAGAATTAGACAAATGCATCAAGAATGCAAATGTGTTAGTGCCTCTCAAGACTCCAAACCCCCATTTATAATTTTTAAATTTTCTTTTAAGCCCCGTTCCGTTAAGGCCTCTTAAAAAATACAGTAAGTCTATTGACACATACAAAAAATGACACAACGCACAGATTTTTTGTAGGGCCCACCACGGATCTCAGAAAAACGATTCGAGCCGTTCATTAAATGTAAAATATTTTTTAAGAGCCCTTGCGGAAAATCAACTCAATCCGATATTTATAGGTGCTCAATCCAATCATTTAACTTTTCATTATCCTGAAATCTGAATGAAAAGTTAGATGAATGGATCGAGTACCTATAGGTATCGGATTGAGTTGATTTTTTGCGAAGACCCTTGAAAAAATGTTTTACATCTAATGAACGGCTCGAATCGTTTGTGTGGGACCCGTAGTGGGCCTCACAAAAAATCTGTGCGCGATCTGTGTCTTTTTTGTCTGTGTGAATAGCACAATTGTGAAAAATGAGTACTTCTTTTGGATTTTTGGACGGGGAAATGAGAACCTTTGTTCCACTAAGGGTTCTTAAGAAATAAGTATTTGTTCGGTGTGTCATTTCTAATTGCTTAAATATTTCAATATGAATTTCAAAAAATATGCAATATAGATTTTATTTAATAGATTTCAATTAGTTATATTATACTCTACAAAGTTCGCAAAATCATAAAATTCATTATATATTGAAAGATATAAGCTATAAAAAAATGGTACAGATTTTGAAATGTCGAAATAAAAAATGTAAAAAATTAGTAGAACATGGGTTCTTATTGGGTAAAAAATAAATACTTATATTATTAGTGAAATGGCCACACCCCTCTCACATTCAGGTGGGACGCGTTCCAATGGGACCCACTTGTATGTGAGAGGGGTGTGGCTGAGGTGTGCCACACCGATGTGCCTCTAGCATTTCTGTATAAAGTGTGCCCGCACAAATTATTTTTCTATCTCGTGTTTTGAACAAGTACAATGCAAGTAAAGTATATGAGAAGCCTATCAAAAAAAAAGTAAAGTGTATGAGAAAGTAAAATTTTTAATTTTTTTTGGGTAAGTAAAGTAAAAAATTATTTAATAGACGAATATTTCTTTTGGGAAATTATTAACGAGACCAGAAAGTATATTTGAGAAATTTCAAGTACTATTATAGACACAAGCGTCACAATGACAAAACACACTATAATGAGTTTTAATTTAGAAGTGACAAAACACACTATAATGAATACAAAATGAAAATATGGTGCTCATTTTGGAAGTTTTCAACAAGAAATCACGTTTTGATGTAGTAGAGAAAAAAATACATTTAATTACGCGATTCTTGAAATTTCCTATTTTAGTACGCAAAATAATCTCCTATCAATTAACGTATTACGATAAATTTTTTTTAATGTAGTAAGAATATACACATTTTGGAAGAATAATCTCCTATCATTTTGGAAGTTTTCAACAAGAATTCACATTTTGACGCAGCAGAGAAAAAATACATTTTAATTATGCGATTCTTGAAATTTCCTATTTTAGTACGCAAAATAATCTCCTATCAATTAACGTATTACGATAAAAAAATTTAATGTAGTAAGAATATACTACTATAGTTATTTCGGACTGAAATTTCTAATAATAGAGAGATACAACACCACCACTTTAATACTACTCATATCTCTTTTGTTTTTCTGATTGTGTATTTGAATTTTGAACTACTCCGGAAAATTCACAAGCAGAATTTTAGGGAGGAGCCTAGTGGAATACAGTAGTGTTTATCAATATACAGTAGTAATATGTATTGATTAGGTTTGATTTATGTTACGGTCCGGCTAATAGGTGCACTATTGCACCTTTTAATTAACATTGTGATTTGTGCACTATTGTGTACTTTATGTCCCTTCCTCTTGCCAGATGTCAAACTTTGCTCTCAACCTTTGTTCTTTTATGTCATCTTGGAAATGATGCTGGAGTATATTTGAGAGCCATATATATTTGCCATATTTACCCTTTACTTGACCCACACAACTCGAGTGAGACTACTGTTTTGAAGTATACTTTTTTTTTTTTCTTTTCGAAAAGTCTAGCCTTACCACATGGTTTTACCGTGCATTTGTACCGCATGGCTAGTGGGACCTACTCCGGGTCCAACAAAATACAAAAAAAATATCTATACGTTTTAAAATAATTTTTTATGGGGTCCTGTAAAAAATCAGCTCCAACGAATATTGGTAAGTCTTTTTTTTGAGATCGTAAGGGCGAAACTGAATAGTTGAGCACTTTCGCTCCTACGAATTTAGAAAAAATACTTACCGATATCCGTTGGAGTTGATTTTTTGCAAAGTCCCATAAAATATTATTTTAATATGTATAAATATTTTTCTGTATTTTTGTGGGACCCAGAGTGGGTCACACTAGCCATGCGGTACAAATGCGCGGTAAACCATGCGTTAAAGCTAGCACGGCTGTTTTCTTTTTGAGGTGGTTGACAAGTCCAAGTCAGGATTTCCAAGCCAAATTTACACAAATCAAATGAATTACACCTCAAGCCAAATATCTTTGATTAAGCTCATTCGAAATTTTGATTTCTAGGGTTCTAATAAGTAAAAAGGAAATGGAGGGGGAAGGACGAAATGAGGAGAAAATTAAAGGACCCATGTAGGAGGGGTTAATCAAGAGTTTTTGAAGCACCACAAGTGTAATAGAGAATTTTTTGACACCAGCGATCAAAACAAGTTTAGGAGATAGGAGAAAAAGAGAGTTTAGGATGGATCTGGTTTTAAAAGTCAAATGATAACTTTTTTTTTTGTCTTTATTCAAAAAAAATTTGCATTTGTTTATTTTGCGTCAAATTTTTGTGACTTATTGATTTGTCTTGGCGAGCGGGATCGGAAAAGAATAAAATTTTGATCGAAATTCATAATTTTTTTTAAAAAGACAAAAAAAGTTGTCTATTTGACTTATTTTTGTCTTTATTCAAAAAATTAGTATGAGTTTGGATCACAATTTTTTACTGTTCCCATTCCTCTCGTCAAAACGAATCAATAAGTCACAAAAGTTTGACGCTAAATAAATAAATAAATAAATAAAATTTAAATAAAGACAAAAAAAATAAGTTACTTAACTTTTTAATCCAAACCCATCTAAAAGAAGAAAGGTGAAAAGGAAATTCCTGGGAAAATGGCGCCAAAAGGAGGGGGGGGGGGGGGGAGGAGAAATGACGTTTCACATTACTTTTCCTGATTGGGTAAACAAAAATGCTATCAGCAGAGACAACCACCATGACCCTCACAGAGATCCTACGTGGAAAGTTGTAAAGGGACCCATTCCCAGCTAAGAAGTCCACTCCTCTACGACGCATAAGCTGTGTTCCCAAATTCTAAAATTCCCAAATTGATTTTGAATCGTGAAATCCCCAACCCTCACTTTCTCTCTCTCTTTCAGAACACCACACGACGATATCCATTCTTCTCTCTCGTGTCTCGACGCACCACCACCGACGGCCTCCTCAAACTCCCCACCACCAACGACACACCACCTCTATCTCCTCTCTTCTCTCTCCTCAATCTCACACTCTCCTCTTGTCACAACACCACCGACGAGCAACTCGAAACCCACCCCTACCACCACCGACGGGCAAGCCCAAACCCAGCCCCTAGCACCACCGACGCACCACCACCATCTCTTCTATCTCAACGGTATCTCTCTTACTTCCCTCTCCACTAATCTACATTTGATTCTTTCACTAATGTGCACACACAAAGAAATTAGGTTTTTTTTTTTTTTCAGATTTCATAACATTGGGGTTTTTTAATTTTGATAGTAGTGGTTGTCAACCTATCGAGTGAATAAATTGCTTTTGGGTGAAAAAATTTCTGGCTGTCGATATGTTGATCTAAATTGACTGTATAATGTAGCTCCATCTCCCTCCGTGTGACGATTGCAGCTGTACATGTGAACTGGTATTTCACAAACGCAAAGATTGTCCATCCAACATCTACTACTTTTGCGGCCTGGACCACGAAATTTGATAGTGTTTAATCTATTGACTTAAGGTGAGGATGTGGGTTATGTAGGGGAATGCCAAGTCTGATACTTTGGGACCTTACATAGATAATTTTTCTTTATAACTTTGAAGTGGTGAAGAGATTTACGCTTGTTTCCAAGTTTATTGCTTGCAATTTTTTTCTTTAATTTATTTTTCAATGGTTTGTCATGGCACTTCTCTGTTTTTTTTTCTCTCTCTCTTTTTCTTTGGCTTCTTGCCAAGTCTCAAGTCTGTTTTGCTTTGGATTATTAGTATGCGAATTTTTTGTTTCTTTTCCCTCTGCCCTTGCCTGGCTTTGTTGTTTGTCTATCTGACGCTGGAAAAATAGGTGATCAATAGATTCATCTACTCGAGTTCAAAAAAAAGAAAAGGATTCATCTACTTGACTACAAATAAAGCATAGACCCGAATTAATTTATCACAAACCCAAGCTTTTAGCTTATCTCCTGTTCTGAGTTTGCTACTGATAGCCATCCACGGTTCGAAACCATGCTAGCTTGTGATAATTAACCATAGTATGTTGTTGCCTAATAGCTTTCCAATGAGCATACTGTCTCACTCACTCACACACCCCATTATTATACTTGTTTTTGGTGTAAGTTGTTTGAAATTAACTTTCTTTTCATGTTTAGAAATTGCAGGAAAACAAGACTAACACCAACCGAGCAAGTACACAAGATTTGCTTCATTGAATAAGCTTTGTCCATATTCGTGCCGTGCCGTGCCATGTCGAGTTGTGTCCTGATGACTTTTTGTTTCATTGGGGTGTAGCCTTCTTTTGGGTTGCTGAAGCATATGAGGAGATGGCTGAAGCATGAGTGGAAGGTTACCGGTCAATTTTAGTGTAAAGACCGAGTGCATGAGTTCCAACTGTGTAATACCATCTCCAAACTCATTCATTGTGTAAATTCATGTAACTGATTCACGTTTCTTTCCATAGTCACATCTTGTAAGTTGTATACAAACTAGTAAGGAAATACTCTGTTTTATCAGAGCTGTCTATGATGCCACTTGGAAGGGCCAACTATCCTACTAAGTTGTAGAATTTCTGTGAATGGAAATGGTGATTCAATGATTGAAGTGAGTGCTTGACTTTAAGTTTCAATTGTTTTGTTTGAAGTGGATAAAGGGTAATTTCCTTGCATTTTCTGTTGTATAGCTATATAGAGAACTCGTTATTAGTTTCGGCCTTTCGAGCATGGGAGTGCAGGAGAAATGTGAAGGGGCTCTCTTTTTCATCTCTCTCTCTCTCTCTCTCTCTCTCTCTCTCTCTCTCTCTCTCATGTTCCAGTAACACTTCTCATCCTAGCCAGCACCTCTCATGAGCCTTTTCCTCTGCATTCTAGCATCAAAACGTTTTCAAACCATATTTTTAGGTATATTCCTTCATTAAACCGTATCTTGTTACCAAGTCCAGGCATAAACCGTGCTAAAGCTGAGAGAGATGAAGCTATGTAAGTTCACTGGTTTGTTACCACATTGCAAAGCCAAAACTCACAAACAAAACCCCCAGAAACAATTGAATAAGGCCAGGACACATACCCACAATGTGAGTTCACACATTGCAATTACAAGCACAATACTAGAGTAATTAGAAGAAAGAAATCTAAGTCTAAAACTCAGCTTTTACTCCTATTGTGGGTAAAGGCAAATCCAAGTCTAAAACTCAACTTCATAGTCTTCAAAATCAGGTGGTCCCTGATCTCCAACAGTTGCAGAGCTTAAATTGCTTCGATATCGAATGAGTAGCATGTGGACATTGCTCAAGAAAAATAGGTCAAGCACTCAAACTGATATGGATACAAATGTAGAACATGATACAATACGGATACATCGACACATCACAATACAAATATAGGACACGACACGATACGGATACGCTGACAAGACACGATATGGATACACCGACGCGACACGCATAAGACTTCCGTTTCATACCAGAAATTCCACTTTAATTTGTTTCATACCAGAAGTTGATTACATGAATTTACACAATGAACGAGTATGGAGAAATCAAAATGAATTGATTATGAACATATTTCCATAATTGGAACTCATGCACTTGAGGTTTTACACTAAATTTGACTAGTAGCCTTCCACTCGTGCTACTGCCATCTTCTCATGCTTTTGCAACTTCAAAAAAGGCTACACCCCACAGAGAAATCAAAATGGTCATCTCTGCTTCTACCAAAAAAGTAGCAACATCAAAGGCTCAGAAGCAGCAGATTCAGCAGATTCATCTACGGCATTAGCCCATGATTCAATGAAGTAAAGCTTAAGACAAATACAGCTCCCAAAAACTGCATTCCACCAACAAAAAGCAGCAATTACGGAAACAAAAAACTACAGTTTCATCACCAAAAAGATGCAAAAGTGGCAGCATAATATTTCACAATAATGGCAGCTCCTCATTTTTTTCACATCCTGCTGTGTATCTCAAAAGCATCATTCCATCCTTGAAGTTCTCAACATGCAAAGAAAAAAGAAGACAACAAAAAACAAACTAAGTCAAATTAAAACATTTTGATTTATAAAAGAGAGAGAGAGAGAGAGAGAGAGAGAGAGAGAGAGAGAGAGAGGTCCTAGTTAAACTTATAAACCGATAAAAGTGTAAAGTCTTAGAACTAAACTTACTATAATCATGTCCCAAATCATATGGAGATCCATTAGGGTCATAGCTCCATGTACGAAGATATCCTGCACTCGCCTGAGATGGCTAAAATCATAACCAATTGAAATTACAATAACATGAGAAAAATTACGAATTGAAAAGATTCGATGTAATACAAATGTAGTCATACTTACAGTAATGTTTCCACTCTCTTGCGTTACTATCTCATGAAATCCCATAGCATGAGTGTGGACTTCCACATCCTAAAGTGGAATAAGGTCAAATTCTAAATCATAGCAAACCAATGATCATAATTATGTGAAACATTGAAAGAAATGCATAATGATTGGTATACCGGTGTACTCTTTGCATTGGCGTGACTACATTGGACCCTTTTGTTTGATTTCGTATTCCTCCTAATAATTTGCTCAGTCATTGATTGCTTCCTCTTCGTTGGCGGTCGCCCTCTCCGATGCCCTTTACTTGGATCGCCCACGGTAATTGATTTATCTTGGAAACTTTCCAAATCATTTTGTACATCTCCAACCGTAGGCATATTGCTAAGACAATCCTCATCGTGTAAGGCATTCTCCGCTATAATTTCTCGCAACCTAGCCGCCATCCTATCAGTCTTGGCAATGGAATACATAGCATTGTCGGCGGCCTCATTGAATAACTTCAACAAAATGTCATAGCGAACAAATTCAGGTTTGCGTTCCCAATTAACATAACTCACCTTTATTTTTGTGTGACTCCTCACCAAGTTTTTCATCCATCGTCGTAGAATATATTTATCGGGCACCACTTCAAGCTTCTTTTTTGACCAAACAGAGATCATATGCGTGCACACCATTCCCTTACTATCGAACAACCGACAATTGCAATTAGTTTCTGTTGACTCTTCATCAAAATGAACAAGGAAAGTGCAAGTTTTAAAAAGATTTTTTTTCTTTCCAACTAGAATGTCTTGTTCAATGTGAAACAGTGAATACCATTTACTACCGGTCCAATAGTCAAATTGCACCCAATCTTGTTAGCTACTTGCTCTCGGAACTCCTTGCATTTCCCAACTGTGTATACTTGCTGAAATTGATCCTCAAACCTATAAGGAGACACCTTCTGAATTTGAAAATTTTAAGAATGGGCATCTGCCTCTTCTTCTTTTTGCACCTTCTTACGTAAGGCATTCTCATATTGATCCACAAATTCCTTCAAGGTGGTTTTGGAATGGACGTAGCCGTCAAAGAAGGCATTCATGCTCTCGCTTCGTTGGGTTGTTGACATCCCCGCCCAAAAGGTATCCTTAACAAATGCCAGTACCCATCGATGCCTCTCCTCATACAATCCAGCTAGCCAATCATTGTCTTGTAGATCAAATTGTTTGATGAGATCTGCCCAATTTTGTTCAAAGTCCACTGGATACAAGGAATCATATACAGCACTCTTGAGGGATATTTTTATCGCCTTATACTCATTGTAACCCTTCAACTTGTCACGAATTTTTTTCATGATATGCCACAAACACCAACGATGTCGTACATTTGGAAAGACTTCACTTATCGCGTTTTGCATGGCCCTACATTGGTCTGTGATGATGGCATTAGGGTAGGAATTAGACATGCAAGAAAGCCAAGTCTCGAACAACCATACAAATGAAGCAGTGTCCTCCCGTGATATCAAACCACATCCAAATAAAATCGATTGTCCATGATGGTTGACCCCTACAAACGGTGCAAAAGGCATATTGTACGTGTTAACAAGGTAAGTGGTGTCAAATGTGACAACATCGCCAAATTCTTTATATAACTCTCTACTATACGCGTCAACCCAAAGGACATTCCGTAATCGTTCATCTTCATCAAGATCGATGGCATAGAAGAAGTCACCATTATCTTTTTGCATTCTTACAAAGTACTTGTACATTGCATCGGCATCCCCTTCTTTAAGCAGTGCACGCCTTTCTTTATCCTTGTAATTCCTTAAATCCTTACCTATCCACGTTAGATTATCAGGGCCCTCCGCCTCGATCTCACATGAGGCAATGATTTTGTTCATTGTGATTCCAGCTGCCGTGTTCAATTCAATTGTCCTCTTCGTATGTGGTGGGAGAGTCCGGTAGCACCGAAGATATTTCACTTTTTCTGGGTCCATTTCATGATTATGCTTCAATTCAATCGAATTCAACATCCACTTCCCGTCAACTTGCAAAGAGATATTCATATGGGCTTTACAACTTATTTTTGTTGTTAGATGGGATTTAACGGGATTCAAACCAGTTGGCCTAGCATTTCCACCCCGATGACAACCATAACTTATATTCGACTTGACATTGTTACGCTTCTTAGAGGTTACTGTGACCGCACCAAATCCTTTTGCTTTCGCATATCTACTGTAACATTCTAGGGCCTCGTCTTCATAGTCAAATATTGTTCCAACTTTAGGTTCTAATACCAACTCCAAATTTTGATTTTCCTCAAAATTCTGATCTTGTATGTCCATGATTCTACAAATAAAAAATATAAGGACTTAAGAACAGACACACATTTGTCCCATCCCCCCCAAAAAAAACAAAAAACAAAAAGAACAGACACAAATAACTGTGGGATGTAGCAGACTCTAAAAGGGCCCCTTACCCATGGTGATTCCATTCCAGTTCTCAAAAGTGTACTAGTATTTAGACATAAAGGTTGAGGAATCAAAGTAATAACCAGGACAAAACTCAAATTACGTCCCCATATTTACGGATTTTTTGGAGTTTTCTTAACATTTAAATGTACATTAAGGGAGAGGGAAGTTGTAGAGACTCGCAAATTTGTTTCAATTTCAGAAAATCGTTTATTTCGTTAAGTAGTTGTATTGTTAGTAAAATCGCTCGTATGTTGCGGGGTGTACGGAGATACGTATTCGGGTGTGTATCGGACTCTTGGAGGTTGGTAAAATGTTAGTTTTGATGTTGTATTGATGCTTGAAAGTGTTAGTACCAAGTCGGGTTCGTTTCGGTGTCCGTTGAAAAAAATTCTTGTTCTGCCCTTCATGAACCGGTACAGCTTTTCCCCGTACCGGTACATGGTGTCCAGAAGTTGTGCTTTCTGACAGTTTGAAGGTTCATGAACCGGTACAGCTTTTCCCCGTACCGGTACATGGTCTGTTTTCTGCACTTTTTCAGCACGCTTTTTGGACCACTATAAATACTCCTTTTTGTCATTTCCCACACCATTTGGCCACGAAAACAGATCTAAACACCCCCTCTCAACCACCTCACTCCAATCTCACCCAAACCTCTTGATTTTAAGTTCAAATCTTCAAGATCCAAGGGTTTCCAACCTCAAATCTCACTTGAATCTTGCTTTTGGAGAACAAGAGGTAAGTTTGTGTTCTCACTCTTGTCTTGGGGCTCTCACCCACGTTTTTCTCTCTCTCCTCTCAATCACTTGTTGATCCTCGTTTGTTTATCATGTTTTTGGGTCGTATTCACTCTAGATCTTGTACCTTAGCTTGGGTGAAGCTCATTTTCGAAGGATTCAAGGGTTTGGCTCTCGGTAGACCTAGGGTTTTGCTCAAAACCCACTTTGGTAGGGATTTCTCTCTCTCTCTACATGTTTTATGGTGATTAAGAGTGATATTGGTGATTGATTGCTATTTATGTTCGAATGGGGTGCTTGTGGCTTGGTAGTTGCTTATTTTATCAAAAAGGGGTAAAATGGTCATGATTGTTATAGTTCATGGGTTACGTGTAATGTGTGTGATAATGTTCGTACGTGTAACATGTGGTTGGAGCATCGGAAATGATCATGGAAATAGCGGATTTGTTGTGATGAAGTGAATGTGGTGTATATTGTGACGCAAGGGGTGGAAACACAAGAATCGCAAGGGGTGGATTATATTGTGACGCAAGGGGTGGAAACACAACTCGCAAGGGGTGGAAATGGGTTGGAGGAAGCGTGTGTGAGTGTGTGTGAGAGAATTGGTATGTTACATGAAATAGCATTGACTTGCGTTGTTGGACCTTGTCATGTAATTCAATTTGCCACATTCATGCTTATCATCTTATTGCATATAGAATCTGTAGAGAATTTCCTACTGGGCTCTAGTAGCTCAACAAAATCCTTCTTTTCAGGTTTAAACGCCGGTCAGTAGCGTGCATGCCTTGAACTTGAGACGTGGAGACTTTTGGAGGCTTACTTGACTTTGTTACTCATCCATCTTTGTATTTAGTTTACTTTTGGGTTTGAGATGGCCTTGTAACTAAATTTGTTGTTGAACGATCGTTTGCTTAAAGTTGTAACGTTCTTAATACTTGTACTTGAATCGAAGTTTAACTTGGGCCGGAGTGCCAACGTTGTATATTTTGAAACTTGGAGACTTGGCATGTAATTAAACAGGTGGGAACTCTCTTTTGGGATATTATTTACTTAATGCGAGGACTTTTATTGAAATGGTTATTTATTTATGTTTAAAAATCGAGGGCGTGACAGAAGTGACAGACTCAAACCTGTGATAGAGAAGCCGGTTGGAAAGTACTCGAGAGAGAGGAGTTGGTGGTGGTGCAGCGTGGGTGGTGGGGCGTCGTTGGTAGGGAAAAATCCAGTGATTGTGGCCGATCAGTGGTTTTCCACGGAGTCGTGCTGCAGTGGTGGTTGGCCGGTCGATCGGTGGGGGCTCCGGTGATGGTAGGCTGGCGTATGTGGGACAGTGGGAGCTCCGGTGGTGGTTGATCAGTGGTGGGAGGGCGTTGGTGCTGGATCGTGGAGAGAGTGAGAGAGAGAGGGCGCCCTGTACTGAACCACTTTCCCAAAATTTTTGAACTGAAATAGGTTTTTATCATTTCGCAAAATTGGCGCGCGTTTGGTGTTCTGAGAGAGAGAGAAAGAGAGAGTGGGGGCAGGGGATTTCACGATTCAAAATCAATTTGGGAATTTTAGAATTTGGGAACACAACTTATGCATTGTAGAGGAGTAGACTTCTTAGCTGGGAGTGGAGGAGTGGGTCCCTTTACAACTTTCCACATAGGATCTCTGTGAGGGTCATGGTGGTTGTCTCTGCTGATAGCATTTTTGTTGGGTAAATGGTTGTTTTGTTATTACTTGCAAAACTAAGGGCGACGAGAAATGACGTTTCACATTACTTTTCCTGATTGGGTAAATGGTTGTTTTGTTATTACTTGCAAAACTAAGGGCAAATTTGTAAAACAAGTTTAGAAGTGCTTTGTGATGTCATTGTCCAGTACGGGAAGAATTGGAAAGCTGGCCAACGGACCCACATATCCGGTGCAACATTGCACCGGTTAGCATTTGCCTTTATGTTATTGTCTCCTTTGATTTTGTTCGATTTGTTTCGGTTATGCTCTGACCTAGGGGTTTGTTTTTGTCGCTTTATACTGATCTTCGCAGATAGGTATTGCCGGCGGCCGGTAGAGTTTGAACTTAGAGATAGAAAATGAAGAGATAAGCGGAGAGAGGTAATTGCAAATCACGTTTGAAAGAAGAATTTGTTCAAACAGAATTATGTTTGACAAAAAAATTAGTTAAAGCAATTTTCTTACAACAAAATAGCTCTAGCAGAAATCAGATTCTTTCCACCACAACCACAAAATGAACATTTTCCAATGCCCACACATTTCTTTTTGTCGGCTGATTTGGCCACTCCTTTTTTTGTTAACGCCACTCTTCTGTAAGTGTATTTTTGCACCATTCTCTCAAAAGCAGAAATCAGATTCTTTCCACCACAACCACAAAAGGAACATTACCAATGCCCACACATTTCTTTTCTTTTTTGATACTTCGGAATATATGCCCACACATTTCTTCGTTGTCAGAATATTGATCAAAACCTCAATGTGCAGGTAGGCATGCATACTTCTGGATTCACTCGAGTAGTTTTGCTTAGGCCCCGTTCCGCGGATAAAGAAATCCTGTAGAGATGTGCTATAGGGGCCTGCATGAGTGTTTTCAATGGTTCGGATTTAAAATAAATATTTTCGGAAAAGATCTTTCTAGAAAAAATTTGTTTTAAATCTGGACCGTTGAAAACACTCATGGACGTCTGTGATCTGCACTCCCAGGTGCCTTGCAGGGACGCTTGTGATCTTCTCAACCACTCATGGACGGCTGTGATCTGCACTCTCATAATACATCAGTTTTAATTTAAAAAATAAGTACTTATTTTAGTTAGTGAAACGAGGTTACTCATCCACATTCCTTGAATCTAAATACTTCACCCTGCACTTACTGCTTCAAACACTTGCGGAGATAAACTGCAACACTTTTCATCCACCAGTCACACCATTCGAACTCAAGGTATATCTATGACTTCTACGAAAAATTATTCAATGCCTCAGGCTTCTTCTCAACCACACATTTCTATGAGGTCCGAGATTAAGAGTAAGAACCCTAGAACAATGTGTGGTGGTGAGAGACCTAGGATACTGCCACGTGGTGCCCAAAGGTAGTGAATAATCTCTCGACTTCTACATTCTTTCTACCGTCAATATTTACTACTTGTATTAAAGGTTAGTTTGGAAGTTGCAAAAATAAAGAGGGGTAATAATCAAGAGAGAAATTGGAGGGAAACTTGAAGGGAAAATAAATGAAAAATTAAACTTTTTTTCCCTTCAATATTATATTTTTCATCTATCTTCCCTTCAACTTTCCTTTCTCTAATACTTGCTTATGGAGAAGAAAATAATTTATAACCAAAAAAAAAAAAAACTAATTTCTTCCCCATAAGCTAATATTGACATTAACACTTGATTACCCTGTTATATAATCTTCATTACAGGTACCGCTGGCTGAAGATATCCTACAAACACCATTGGTTTTACCTTAGTTGCACGAAGCGGGAGCAGAAGAGCGGATGATCAAGGAGTGTGAGAGTGCCGTCAAGAGCGTTTAGTAATTTTTATTAAAATAATAATAATTTTATTTGTTTATATAGTTAAATGTTAAAAAGAACATTAATTCTACCACTTATTTGCAAAATATTTAAAAAAAGGGTGCGACTATTCGCAGTCCCGTATTTTCTCCCTTAGCCAATTAAAAATTTCCAACTACCGAAATATGTTTCAATAGTTAGTTACCGAAATTGAAATTCATTTTCGACAGTTAGTTACCGAAATTGAGATACATTTTCAGCATCCAATTACCGAAATATATGTTTCTTGTGCATTTTCGACATGTAGTTACCGAAATATAATCTTATTTTCAACAGCTATTTACCGAAATGTATGTTCGGCAGTTGTTTACCGAAGGTTAAACATATTTTCGACGTGTAGTTACCGAAATATAATCTTCGAAATTTTTTAACAGGCTATGGGAGAAAATACGCAGCTGCGAATAGTCGCCCCCTTAAAAAAATCCAGTTATATAAATGGTCCTCCTAGTTTCATCCGAGTTTCATTTTCGTCCTCCAAGTATCAATTACAACTCTTTTAACCTTTAAGTTTAGTTTTTCCGTATCAAATTGGTCCAATTAATAACTTCTGTCAGCCAAACTGGACAGAAAAAATCAGATTGATGGCAGTTTGGACGTTACAGTTCGTTCCAAATTGGTCCAATTGATGAAGTCTGCCCTCAATTTGATTTTTTCCATCCAGTTTGGCTGACAGACGTTATCAATTGAACCAAATTAGTACGAAAACCAAATTTGAAGGTCAAAAGAGTTGCAATTAATACTTGGAGGACAAAAATGAGATTCGAGTGAAATTAGGAGGACCATTTCTATAAATTTCCCTAAAAAATATTACATTTATTAGTTATAACCTTCTTTTCCCATTACATAAGTCAAGTCCAATTTCAATATAAATAGTTAACCATTACTCTTTTCACTCACGAAACGTAGCAGATCAATTTCAAAGAAAAACGTGCAAGACAAAAGTCTACCAGGTCTTGGAGAAAATTTCCAGTGCCCGGTGGGATATATCTCACGTGGTATCCGTTTGGCACATTCAAACCATTTAATACACTTTTGGACGATACGGATTGAAAATCTCTCACCCCAACTCTTTTTCTCTCCAAATCTAAGCCATCCAAAAACGTAATGGATGGCTCGAATGCACCGAGCGGACACCACGTGGTACCACTCGACACTGAAATTTTTTCCCGGCCTGGTCTTCTATTAGTCATTTTTTAGTCTACCAGTTCTTCTCTTTTACTACTACTCCGTATGTTGTAGTGCCGCTCCTCTATCTTCTACCCCTCTCTCTCTCTCTCTCTCTCTCTCTCTGCAAGAGGGCAGGTCCTCCCATCTGTCATCAGTCATCTCTTCCACGAGCATGATCCTCATGACAAAATTTTTTTCGATCTGAAACCTGCGCTTGAAGTCGGAAGTGATCCATCGCGGCTCCAAAACTCGCACCGACGATGGCGATGGCGACGGCGACTGCAAGAAAGACGGTGGCGGTTGCAAGAACGACAATCGCGACCGGAAAAAAATCGTAGGCGAAGACTTTTAGATTTGTTTTTGGGCCGAAGTTTGCATCTCTTTGAGGAACGCGTTTCCTTCAGCTTCTATCCTCTGAAACGCGGAACCGTCGTTTCTTGCTGAGAATCGCCGGCCTTATAGGCGTTTCCTGCAATTTACCTACTCCTGCTGAAGGTATACAATTTACCATAATTCTTGAATACCACATTTCTTCATTAGAATTTAGTCATTACATCTTTTGCAAATCATCTCTCCATACAAAATTTTCAAGCATGTAAAAGTTTTAAAAGTGGACACATCAGAAAAATAGCGTGTCTGACTATCGTTGTGTGTGAAGCTACACCAAGTAAATACGAGGGAATGGGAGAGGAGGAGAGGAACGAGGGAAGGGACGATGGTAGCGGCTCCAGAAACTTTGAAAAGGGAGTTCAAAAATCTCTACTACCTCTGAAAACCACAATTATGGTATATATTAGATTGATTTTTGGCCTTATTTGGATGATAAATGGCTTCTTTATTTTTTTTTTTAACAGGGGAGAAAATAGGAAGGAAAAGAAGAGGTAGTAACTTTTTACTGTATGGCCAATCAACTAGGAAATATGGAAAATGAAACCATTAGATAATAGGCTTATTCTTGTAGGCCCCATTTGATTACCCAACTTTAAGCATCGGAGTGGACTGTACACATCCAAGCATATCACATATGTTTGTTTGATACTTGTTAATTAAACTTGTCTCACGTTACTTATCTAAGTCATTCAAACTTGGTTAATATAATCGAGTAGTTATAGAGTCGATTGACAAAAAAAAAAAATTTTTTTAAAAAGAAAGAAAAAAACCTAAAAGCTCTTATCACGAGATTCACATCTACTCTTCTGTTTTGAAGAATAACCAAAAGGTAACCATGTGTAGAAGACAAGGGCGTGATGGATCCGATTCTAGCACACTTTTATAATACTCTTTTATAACTTTTCTCCATATGTTGAAGACAAGGGCGTGATGGATCCGATTCTAGCACATGTGCAGAGACTCTGGAACTTGTGGGATGTTCGGATACTAGTTCTCATCAGTCTTATTTTACAATTCATTCTTTCCATTTTTGGCAACCGCAGAAAGTACATATCATCAATGTGGTTCAGTGTCCTCATTTGGTCAGCGTACTTGATGGCTGATTGGGTGGCAACTTATGCCCTTGGCCATCTCTCGAGAGCCCAAGTCAATCATGACAACAATGACAACGGATTATTGCGGGCAATCTGGGCCCCCTTGCTTTTGCTACACCTCGGCGGCCCCGACACCATCACTGCTTACTCTTTGGAAGATAATCAGTTGTGGTTGAGACATCTTTTGGGGCTGGGGGTTCAACTGTTCATGGCAGTTTATGTTATTATGATGTCCTGGAAATATTCCTGGTTCTCGTTTATGTCGTTTCCCGCGTTGGTGGCTGGAATCATTAAGTATGGGGAGAGAACGTGGATTCTCAAGTCGGTGAGCGGTGATAAATCCGGAGACATTGTACCCTATGGTTATCTTGGAGATTATAATACGATTGGTTATCTTGGCGATTCTAATACAACGGAGGGTGAATACATGCGCGTTTTATATATTGCCCATAAATTTCTCAAGGAATTTAAGTCTTATATGGAGTATTACAACATAAGTGAGAATGGTTTCCCTTTGGCCCAGTTTCTAGATCGTTACCGCGACATTCAACTCTTTTGGAATGCGTTGGAGGTCGAAATGCGGCTCATGTATGATCTATTGTACACAAAGGCAGTCATAAATTATAGCAAGGCCGGGTGGATTCTGCGCAGCATCAGCTTTACGTGCACAGTGATTGTGTCGCTAGGATTATCCGTCCGGCTTATTTTCATGAGGGAAGATCATCAAGAGAAGTGGGACGTGGTTGATATTGCCATCACAGGGGTACTACTAGGAGGAGCTCTCGCGTTGGAGATTTATGCAGTCATCGTGCTGTATTTTTCCTTCGATTGGACGATGCTTTGGATAGTGAAGGAGAACAAAAGCAGGTGGGCGACCCAGTTGAGGCAAAGATTCCCGTGTCTTTTCAGCGAGAAAAAGTACCGGTCTAAAATGATGGCGCAGTTCGATCTGCTTGGTTTTTGCATCAAAGAGAAGTCTGATCATCAAAAGCCGATTAGAAGAATGCTTGGATCCGTTTTGGGGAACGAATATCAGGACAAGCTAAATGGGTACCTACACAAGACTGTTGTCCATGTCCATCCACTTCTATACAGGGAGATGTTGGATTATTGTGGTAATTTAGGTGTCGTATCTGATAGGATCGTAGTCGATGAAGAGGATAGCATTCGCGGGAGATTTGCCAAAAAGCCTTTTCAAGAGCAAATTATTATTGCGCACATCGCGACAGAAGTGTGCTACTATTTAGAAAGGGAATCAGATGCTGTTGCAGCATTCGAGCCCCCTGGATCTGATGATCCCTCGTCATGGGAGAACAATAGGGAAATAAGCAAAACTCTGTCGCGCTACCTGATGTATCTACTCTTCGTGTGCCCTTCGTTGTTGCCCCTTGCTACATTGAGGGATACTAGCGTTCGTGATTACATGCCTGATATAGGGGCTGCAAAGGATGTAAGCGAGGCTTGTCGGTATATTTTTGAAAGGAGAGTCTTTGATGATATTTGCGAGGGAGACTTGAGAAGGATGCGGAAGGTGGAGAGATGGAAAATATTGAAATTGATGTGGTTGAGGATGTTGTGTTATGCAGCAAGCAAGGGTAAGAAAAATGATCATCTTCAGCAGCTGAGACAAGGAGGCGAGCTTCTCACTTTCGTTTGGTTCTTTCTCCCACAATCTCGCGCCCTCGGGCTAAACCCCGAGCGAATGGGTCCCAGGTTAGATAAGTGGGAAGTAGATTCTTAAGAGATTCATCAAGCCACTACTAGAAAATGAATCATTAGCGTGACAATTTTTGCCAGGAAAGGCATTTGTCGTCGGCAAAGGAAGACTTTTGGCGACGAAAAAACATTAGGGTCGGCAAACCACCCAAAAAGTATGTGTATTTTTGGCGACAGAGGATACTGTTGTTGGCAAATACTGTTTGGGGAAAAATGGCGCCATTCTCTAGCTAGGAAGGAAACGGTTTGCCGACAAAATTTTATATTTTGGCGACGTGTTGCACATCGGTAAAAGTGAAATCTTTTGGCAACGAGCTTTCTACGTTGGGAAAGGCTAGACTCACATATCCTCCCATAAGGATACAACGCAATTTATTTGTGGACATTTTAACAACCATTACAAGAAATTTTACATCTCGCAATGGTCAGAAGCGTCACTAAATTAAGAACGCAAATAGCGCTGTTAAAGACCCATCTATATATTATCATTATCTCTACCTAAACCATTCTCTACATTCCTGCGCTCCCTACTTCACGGCATCACTGCTGATGTCTCTTGATCATCTCTCTCAGGTAATTTGTGTAACCGTACGCAATGGATACTTTGGGCAAATTTACAATTTTTTTTTTTTTGGCTAAGCAAAAAGATAGGCTGGGACAACCAACGTAAGCGACTCTCCTGAGTGTTACCATTTGGGAAAATTACATGATTACAATATCAATTAAACACAATTACCTCCTACAACTTGGACACCTTACAATAATTTGTATCCTTAATTCTTTTCAGGGGCTTTTGTGCCGGTACTCAAAACCCACTCAATCGCAACTCACACTTATGGGTCAAAATGGGTCATAACCATTTAACCCCAGAAAAGAATTGATCAGTTCTAAATGAGTGGGTTTCATTTTATTTTATAGAAATATAAATGAGTTGGTTTTTTTTTTTTTGTCAACATTATTTATATCAGCGGGGGTTAGTGGGGGTGTTAGAAGTTACCTGTCACTCCCAAAGGGAGCTACACGACCCCGTGAACAGTCCCAACAAGAAACAAGTTAACCTCTAGGCTACAAAGGTATTTTTGTTGGGTAAGAAAAATAAATATATTTACATTGTACTAACTTTTTCATAAAAATGGAAACACTTGCTCTGATTCAGGTATGCTCGATCGAAATCATCAAAGGTTCTCACCTAGGGTTTCTACATGATATGGGCGCAATAGTGAAGTCTGTTTCTTCAACTCTGTCTCGGTAGATGAGAAATTATACTACATGTATATGCATGCAAAATGATTGATTTGATTCATGTGATCCTCATATGATTCTCACGAATTTTGACAGGGATAGTAATCATATCAAAAGAAGAGTTACGAACGATCGGGGAAAAAAAGATTCTCCAATTTACCAGACCAAACATTCTCCAATGAAAGATGTTGTAACGAACGCTATGAATGCAAGCTAAGAACGAGAAATTGAATACTAAACAAGAAATCACAAAGACACAAGATATACGTGGTTCCCCAAGATGGGTACGTCCACGGGCGAGGAGAGAGAGGATTCACTAACCAACGTGAAGAAGAGATACAAAGAGCCGGCTGTAATCCGTAACTCTAGAAAGGCCACAATATGAAAGCCCAAAAAGATACTTTAGAAGTTCCCCAAAAGCCTTATTTATAATAGGCTACAAAAACGGGAACAACATAATTAACCAATGTGGGACTAAAGAATACAAGGCATTCCCAACAATTCTCCACCTTGACTTGAATTCCACTGACCCAAATCACCAAATATAGCTCTCACTCGCCAAATGCCCTTGAGGGGCAATCAACTACAAATACCAAGCAAGCCTAAGCAATGCTTGAACTTGGCAACCGAAACCAGTTTAGTCAACGTATCTGCTAGGTTACCGTCGTACCCACTTTCTTCACATCAACTAGCTTCTGTGAGATGATATCCCGAACGAAGTCATGCCTAACATCGATATGCTTAGTTCTCTCATGATACGACAGATTTTTAGTCAAATACATAGCACTTTGCGAATAACAAAATACTAAAATCACACGATGTGCAAGATCAAGCTCACAAAGCAAATATCTCATTCACAATACCTCTTTCACAGCTTCAGCAATGGCCATATACTCTTCTTTTGTTGTAGACAGCGCGACTGTAGCCTGTAAAGTAGCTTTCCAATTAATGGCACTTCTGGATAGAGTAAAAACGTTACTTGTCAAAGACCTCCTGTTATCATGGTCACCGGCAAAATCCGAATCAACATAACCAACAACATGTCACCAGGATTGGCAATCCCAAACAATAGACCAACACTGCAGTTCCGCATAAATACCGTAGTATCCATTTCACAGCCTCCCAATGTGCCTTTCTGGACGCCCCATATAACGACTAACGACACTAATTGCATGTGAAATATCGGGACGAGTACATACCATGGCGTACATAAGGCTCCCAAGTGCGCACGAATATGGAACCTGAGACATATACTTCTCCTCATCCTCCGACTGTGGTGACAACTCAACTGAAAGTCGAAAGTGTGCTGCCAAAGGGGTACTGACTAGTTTCGAGTTCTGCATGGCAAAGCGCTCAAGCACTTTAAGAACATAAGACTTCTGATTCAAAAATAATTTGCCAACTACTCGATCTCTGCAAATCTCCATACCCAAAATACGTTTTGCCGCACCCAAATCTTTCATCTCAAATTCACCACCTAATTGTTGTTTCAACTGTTGATTTCTGATACACTCTTGGCAGCAATAAGCATATCATCAACATACAACAGTAGATAAACAAATGAACCATCTGGAAGTTTTCGAAAATACACACAACTGTCATACTCACTCCTAGAATATGACTGGCTTATCATAAAAGTATCAAACCGCTTATACCACTGCCTTGGGGATTGTTTGAGGCCATACAAAGATTTACGAAGTAAACAAACGCGATCCTCCTTACCAGAAACAACAAACCCTCAGGCTGACGCATATAAATCTGTTCCTCAAGCTCGCCATGCAAAAACGCAGTTTTGACATCAAGTTGCTCTAACTCAAGATCATAACAGGCAACAATAGCAAGTAAAGTGCGAATGGAACTATGTTTTACAACAGGTGAAAATACCTCATTGTAGTCAACACCCTCTTTTTGGTTGTATCCTTTCTCCACTAGCCGAGCTTTGAACCGAGCGTCTTCTACCCCTGGAATACCCTGGTTTGCGCTTGAAGACCCACTTGCACCCAACAATCCTCTTCCCTTTCAGCGGTTCTACTAACTCCCATGTCTGATTCTTTTGAAGAGACTCAATCTCCTCATTCATAGCAACAAACCACTGTGCAGACTCAGTGCTCAAAACAGCTTCCGTATAGCTGGAAGGCTCCTCATACTCAACTGTCTCAACAACTGATAAAGCATAGGCCACCATCTCAGAATAAGCCGAATACCTTTCAGGAGGCCGAATCTCCCTCCTTGGCCTATCTTTAGCAATAGTGCGTGGTTGCTCAACTAACGCATCAACCTCTGTGTCTGAACTCTTGAACTCCTCTTCAATTGGCTTCTCAATGTGCTTCTTCCCTGAGTCGGAAGATTCACTCAAAAACTCCACCTGCTTTGGAACACTCTGTTCCTGAACTGTATCATCAACCTGCTTAGACCCCTTAATCAAATAATTTTCATCAAAAGTCACATCCATGCTAATCAAAAACTTCGAATCATCACCATAACCTGTACCCTTTGACACCTGCTGCATAACCCAAGAAAATACACTTCTTGGCCCGTGGCTCCAATTTACCCTCATTCACATGAGCGTAAGCTGGACACCCAAAAACACGCAACACAGAATAATCAGCTGGATGACCTGACCATACCTCAAACGGAGTCTTACACTCAATAGCAGTCGACGGAGACCTGTTCACCAAATAGCATGTCGTGGAAATGGCTTCAGCCCAAAATTCTTTGCCCAATCCGGAATTGGACAACATACAACGTGCCTTCTCCAAAAGAGTCCTGTTCATTCGTTCAGCCACACCATTCTACTGAGGAGTTTTTCTCACTGTGTGATGCCTCACAATGCCCTCATCACTGCAGAACCTATCAAACTCGCCAAGACAAAACTCCATACCATTGTCAGTTCTCAAATGTTTTATTTTCTTACCAGTCTGATTCTCAATCAAAGTTTTAAACTGTTTGAATGTATTAAAGGCGTCACTTTTATGTTTCAACATATACACCCAAACCTTACGAGAGAAATCATCGATAATACTCATAAAATAGCGAAAACCACCTTTAGAAGTTACCTCTGCGGGACCCCAAAGATCTGAGTGAAAATAATCCACTGTGCCTTTGGTGCGATGAACAGCTGTACTGAATTTCACCCTGCACTGCTTGCCGTAGACACAATGCTCACAGAAATCCAGCTTCTCAGTTTTCTGGCCACATAGCAAACCTGTTTGCTCAAAACTGTCATCCCCCTCTCGCTCATATGCCCAAGGCGCATATGCCACAAACGAGTCAAGTCTGAATCTGAAACCTTGGATGAAGCAACCGTTGCTGCAGCACCTAGAACTGTACTGCCCTGGAGTGTATAGAGGTTACCACACTTCTGACCCTTCATCAGTACCAATGCACCCCTCAAGACTTTCAAAACTCCACCTTCACCGAGGAATTTGCAACCATGAGAATCAAGAGCACCCAGGGATATAAGATTTTTCTTCAAATCTGGAACATGTCGAACCTCAGATAAAGTCCTAACAATACCGTCATGCATCCTAAGCTGAATCGTTCCTGAACCAACAGTCTTACAGGCCATGTTGTTACCCATCAAAACTGTACCACCATTGACCGCCTCATAAGTAGAAAACCACTCTCTATGCGGACACATGTGGTATGAACATCCAGAATCCATAATCCACTCGGTATTAGAGCGAGAATCGCCCTCTGTAACTGATAACACATTATCTGACTCATCTGAACTTTCAGCAATTCCAGCAATTACTTTACCCCCTTTCTGGTCTTCTTTTTCTTTCTCCTTGAGTTTTAAACAGTCTTTTTTCCAGTGTCCGGATTTCTTGCAATAATTGCACTTTCCTTTCTTCTTACCTGATGATCTGGATCTTCCCCTATTACTCGACTCCTCCCTTTCTGTTGTTCTTCCCCTAACAAACAAACCCTCCGCATGTGCATCACCCTCACCTGACACTTTTTTCCTTAATTCTTTCGAATAAAGGCTGGCCTTAACATCCTCCATGGATATCGTGTCTTTGCCATACAATAGGGTTGTAACAAAGTGCTCATACGAAAGTGGTAAAGAACATAGCAAAATTAGGGCTTGGTCCTCATCCTCAATTTTACTATCAATATTTTTTAGATCCATAATAATACGATTGAACTCGTCTAAATGATCCTTAACAGGTATACCTTCTCGCATACGAAACGTATAAAGACGTTGTTTGAGATATAACCTGTTGGTGAGCGACTTCGTCATATATATGCCTTCCAACTTCAGCCAAATTCCTGCTGCTGAAGTTTCTTCTTCCACCTCGCGAAGAACATCATCTGCCAGACTCAACTGAATAGAACTCAGAGCTTTGGCATCCGTATCATCCCAATCTTCCTCTTTGATTCCAGAACTAGTCTTGCCTGACAAAGCCTTGTGCAATCCTTGTTGGGTTAACAGAGCCTTCATCTTTACTCTCCAAAGACTGAAACTGCTGCTCTGCCCATCAAACTTCGCAATCTCGAATTTAGCCGCCATAGCCACAATCGGAAACGAAACCCTAGTTTTTGCAACCTAAGGCTCTGATACCAGTTTGTTGTAACGAACGCTATGAATGCAAGCTAAGAACGAGAAATTGAATACTAAACAAGAAATCACAAAGACACAAGATATACGTGGTTCCCCAAGATGGGTACGTTCACGGGCGAGGAGAGAGAGGATTCACTAACCAACGTGAAGAAGAGATACAAAGAGCCGGCTGTAATCCGTAACTCTAGAAAGGCCACAATATGAAAGCCCAAAAAGATACTTTAGAAGTTCCCCAAAAGCCTTATTTATAATAGGCTACAAAAACGGGAACAACATAATTAACCAATGTGGGACTAAAGAATACAAGGCATTCCCAACAAAAGACAAGACAAATGTGTCGCGATCATGTGTCTACTGATATCCGATCAACTTGATTTTTTTTTGCATGAAAAATATAGTAGATAAGCTTTATTAAATGAACAGGTTAGATCATAAGTTCTTACAAAAATCTGTTGCTTATGTTCAGTATCCATTGTGTTAGACTTACATAAACTGAACATATATGGTAGCTATATGATCATAACACAACCTGCATGATCCGAGTCCGTTCATTTTGTAGCATCCTCTGAGCTTATGAGTTGTGGAAAAAATTAAATTGATCGGATATCAATTTTCACATGATCGGAGCACCTTAAATGGCTTCGATGTATTACATCCATCTAGTGCCCCCATTTATGGGGTCACCACGACCTGCCATCATGGTCCAAACTATTAATTTTGTAGATTTTATTGGTTAGATAATTCTCGTAAAATAGTAGGTTCATCCTATATCTATAGCCACATAATCAGAGGATAGATTTATCTGTGGTAGCCGATTACCTATTATTACCAGCACTCCAGCAGTTAAAAATTACTGCCATTAAAGCCCATATTTAGCGTAGTGAGTGATACAAAGGGGATTTTTTTTTTTGGTCTAAACTAAAAATTGAGAAAGAAATGGAATGATCATTCCTCAAGTACCCTTTGATGATCATGTATATATAATTATATATGTATATATTTGTAGGATGGGGTAGGCTCGGTTTCGGGGTCAAATATTCAATGTATAAGGAAATAGATGAGAAGGAAAGGTGAGGATGGTTTGCGTTTGGTAAAGGAGGAGAGAAATGGAGGAGTGATAAAAGGGAAAGAGATACAAAAGAAACTAAGGCAGAATCCCTTCGGTTGCTTTGTGTGTGGGCTGATTCACATGACAGCCCAAGAGGAGATGGTGCTCTCTCTAGGAACACCCCCCCCCCCCCGGGAGTGTTGCGCCCTCGATTTTCTACATAAAATATAATGATTTTCGATAAACGATACCTTGCAATAATACAGATAATACCCCAAATCATGGTTCATTCCCATATTTGCAATTTAAGTTCAAAGTTTCTTGTCAAGCTTGACGATCCAAATGACATAATAGAAAAGAAGTTTTAGGGTTTACAGTCCCCCATGATCAAACGATAGTCATAATAGAAATCAATATTACACTGCCAAAGAGTTTTACAAAAGATGCCAAAGTAATTTCCATATCAGCTTTCAAAGGGATGATGTCAAAAATGCACGCCAAGCACTCCATGTCGCTATCTCCAAGTGTACCTGAAAGAAGGATGGGGTTGAGCAAAACACGTGCCCAGTAGAGAGTCTATGCTCAAACTATATGAAAATGAAATGAATCATGCATCGAGAATGAGTAAGCATAGGCAGTGATGCCCAAGGTACGAATGATTACCAACGAGCTATACGCTTTGAGTAAAGGGTTCTAGACTCCACCGGAATGTCACTAATCGTTACTCCTCAGACTAGATACATCAGTAAACTTATGTTAGTCCATACTAATCCATGCGTCATTCCAATTCATCTTATTATTCTTTATACGATACCACAATCGTTCTCATGTCTACAGTCATCATTGTCCAATCCCTTCATCACAGAATCTTTCCTTTCTTTTAATCAGACATTTCCATCAATACTCACTAGAGTCACCTCGGGTCTATTTCCCTCGAGCGCAGGGTCACCCCGAGTCTATTCCCTTGATAATAATAATAACTTGGGTCACCTCGGGTCTATTTCCTCGAGCGTAGGATCACCCCGAGTCTATTCCCTAAATAACAAATCGTTTGGGTCACCTCGGGTCTATTCCCTCGAGCACAGGGTCACCCCAAGCCTATTCCCTCAATCATAATCATCATCATTTCATAAATCGCTGGTTAGCGGAAACACACATCGCTTAACCGACCATCTATCATTTCATAATCAACTTCGTCATCAATCTATCGATTATACCACAATTCTTCAACCAACCATTATAAAACACTACAATACTCTATCCATTTGTTTATTCATTTGAACCTTTTAGGATGAGTTCCAAAAGAATTTGAAGGTTTGATGTGTCGATCAAACAATCACAGTTTAATCCTCCCAAATAGTTATTTCATGATATCGATTTCACTTCAAGCCTTCTCAACGATCTAACGATCCACCACATGAATTACATTTCAAACGTTCCAAACTATTTACCATATCATGACCACATCTAATAATCTAGTACACGCCCTTCCCTCTAAGTACACCACAATACTACACGCAATGTACCAACCCATCACCACCGTACGACATACCTCTCGCTAGTATTGACACCTAGACCTCATGAAATGAGCATCAAGGAACAAAAGGAACCACGTGACGGATAATAATAATACGAATTTCAATCTTACCCTTCGATTCACTAGACGGACACCCATCTATCCCTTTCACACTCACCACGACAACTCTCACAACCTACAACGCCCCTAAACAATCCTGCATTACATTCTCCGTCTACAACGTTACTAGAATTTCGGTTATCAAGTATCTAAGGAAAGGACTCGAGTAATAAGACATTGAAGGACGAGCAACCAAGCTTAGAGATGGTTTAAAAGTGTTTTAAAGGTGTTAGAAGTGATTAGAAACCAAAACGGTGAAGTACGAAGTAAAACAGCAAAAGCTGGAGATAAGCAACAGGTATCGATACCTTTGTCTTAGGTATCGATACCTCTGGGTCAAAATTGATTCCAGCCGCAAGGGTATCGATACCCATGAAGAATGGTATCGATACCAGCTCAGTTCGAGCAGATTTTTGAAACTAATCCCAACAATCAAACCAACATTTTCAAGCACGATCAACACACAAATTCAACTCATAAGCATATAGAATAAGCAAGAAATCCCTACCTCAAAGTTGGAGAGCAATCCCAAAGAGAGATCGAGCCCACGCAAGCCCTTGACTCTGAAATCTCAAAATCGACCGAAATACTCCTCCTCCGGTCAAGACCCACGAAATTCAAGCTCAATAACGCGTTAGGAAGGTGGAATGGAGGTTGGTTTGTGTGGGTTTCAAGTGATTTTGGTGGGTTTTTGGTTGAGAGAAAGAGAGAGAGAGTGGAGCCGAGAGAGAGATCGGGAGGGATGAGAGAGAGTGAGATGGGGATTTTTAATCCCCTACATCTCCACACACATATTTATACTAGCACACACCCTAATCACAATTGCACTCCCTCCACTAACAATCCTTTCAAATTAATCCCAAAATCAACTAAACTTAACAAATTTCGTCCTTTCCTTCAATTTCTAATATTAATAAACCTTTAAATAAATTTCCGAATTTACGAGTCCTTACAGGGAGAATCACCTTGAGAGTGCTCTGAGGGTCTTAGACTGCCTTAGGCTGTGAAAAATCCCTTTTAATCTGGAGGGGAGTGCTTGATATTTATAGGCACCTCGGGCCATTAATCGGGCGCTAGGTGGCTTCTATAATATTGCAACAAGTGTCCCTTCTGTACCCTTCGGCCATGGAGGTAGTCAACCCTCGCGCTACCCCATCTCATAGCGGAACCCCTTCTCCTAAACTACCAAGTCACTAGATCTCCCACATTCCCACTAAAGGATTGAAGCCCAAACTGGGCCTCAAGAGCTCCTCAAGTCCTATCTTACAACCTGAGCATACATTAAGTGTCTGAGTGTAGTTATCTCGCGCTAGTGGCCCTAGCTCGGAGATCTAACATTATTGCTGATTTATAAAGAGAAATCATTTCACTTATGCAAAAAGAAAAATTATTCATTGTGATGGTAGCCTAACAGTGAGAATTTGAGGATGGATCTTGTCTAACTGTGACAAACATCTCATGGTAAAGTTATCATGTGTACAAATACTATTGTAGTGTGTTTGCAAATTTGTGAAACATTTTATGAGCCTCAATTGTCATGGTACGTAGATTTGGAGATATATTTCACAATAATACAATGAATACATGGTCATTTTGTTCCAAAATATTTCATGATAATCCATGGTAGATTATTACGTTTGTAACCTAACTTTAACCTTTTTTTTTTCATGTATGTAATCAATTTATCATGTTTGCAACTTATTTATCATTTTCGGGATATCCTATTTATCATGTATGTGATTTTTTAGCCTCAGTTTTTATGGTTAATTTGTATAAATAGTTCATGACAATACATGAAATTGTTACTATTTATTATGTTCAGGATATTTTAGGTTTTATAATTTATTGCATTTGTCAAAATGTTCCTATATAAGATATTTATCATGTTAATCAAAATTGTCTATTTTTACAAATTTATCATGTGTTTTTTGAATTTATCATGTTCATCAAAATTATCATTAACATGATGTGTTGTTGATTTATGATAAATTTGTCATATCATATCTGTCAAATATCTACCGTATTTGTATTCAACAAGTTAATTCTGTTTTTTTTTTTATATAGTTTGATAGTTTGATGATTTTGTATTCAATTTTAAAATTTATTTTGAAATTTTAGGGGAATGAAAATTTGAGAGAAAAGATTAGAAGAGAGAAAAAATTAAAAAGATTATGCGAGAGAAATGTTTGAAAGATTGGAGAGAGAATTGAGATAATCAAAAAAGATAAGGAAAGAGAAAAATTTGGAAGATAGGAGAGTGAAAGGGTAATTTAGAATTTATTTAAATTTGAGGATGAAAATATAAGTTTTCCAACTCACTAGGATGAGTACTTAAGTATCTATATGGGGCAAGACCTCTATTTAAATTTCCCATTTTTTTTTGTTTAACAAGGAAGACCAATCTGAACTCCAATGGATTGGATAACCAAAGCTCTCCATTAAGGATGAGGAAAAATTACAACCTCTTGAGCTGCTTCAGAATAAAGGGAAGAAGGTGAACTTGGGGGCTTGGTGAGGAAATGGTGAAATTATTGAGTAGTCACTTCACAACTACACATTTTTGTGGGGTCCATCAAAGACGGAACTCTATATAGGCATATGAGGCCAAGGCCCCCGTGTTATTTTGGGTTTTTTTTTTCAAATTTCAATGTTAATATTACTCCCTCCGTCCCTTTTTAAATGTCCTGCTTTGTAACTCCAACTTATTAAAAAGACATCATCATTATATATTTCACATCAACTTTTTCATTCACTTTCCCTACTTACCCATCATCATTACACTTTTACTCACTAACTTTTTAAAATGGAATCTACTTTTAGGGACAAAATAGACAATTCACCAACTTTTACCCACTAACTTTACAAAATGGACACTTATTAAGGGACAGCCCAAAATGGAATACTGGACTGTAATAAAGGGACGGAGGGAGTAGTTATTTTTTGTTTGTTAAGAACACCTAGATATTGTATCTTGCATTAATGGATGTTATTTAAACATTTAAATACTTTAAGAATGTGTTTATTTTGTTCCCAAAACCCAATCCTTCTCTCTGCGCATGGTCTCTTATAAGTTTTTTTATTCAATTATTAATCTTTTTTCTTTTTAATTTTATGTTTATCCACTCATTACCCAAAAAACCTCTCTCAAAACCTAAACCAAACAAACTATAGATTCTCAAATCTTGAAATTTCAAAATCTTGTTGGTCATAGTTCGGCTCTCGTGTTCACAAAATCCTAGTTCCGTCCCTAGGGTCCATGATTAAATGTATGGACTCTACATAAATATGCGATTGTAAAATGATCTCCCGCACTACTAATAATTACTAGAGGAAATGGGAGCAAAGAAGTGATAGTTTTGGAGCTATAACTATGTGAGCAACACATTTTTACACTTATTGGCTTTACATAGGTATGCATATGTAGTTCGAAATAGATATATGATTGGGTTGTCAATGTGTTTCTATTTTTTTTAGGGTTTTAATGAGTTTGTTGCTGAAATTATCATTATGATTTAGATAATGGATGATTATGAAATTCATATTTTGAAGGATCAAAGAATACGAGATAGTACATTGTTTCCATAAAAACCTTTGAGAAGCTGTATGCCTTTATATTGTTAGAATATAGTATTAATAGTAGTACCACATTGCTTAGTTTATTTATTTAATATGTGAGTCGTCTATATAAATAAGATTGTTATGTGCTAGGGTTATTAATACCCTACACACTTTTCCTTCCTAAACAATATGGTATCAGAGCATAAGATCTAGGCTTGTGGGATATTCACTTTTCGGCGGGCAGCTTATGCCTCACCACCGTCCGCCGGGCACTCATCTATTCTGTAACAAACCACAAAATCTGCACAGTAGTCGTATCTTCTTCCTCCTCTTTCAATTTTCTCTCTTCTAGTTTTATTATTTCTTCTTTTGATCCTTTCGCGAGCACTGTTCATCGCTGTTACTGTTCATCACGCATTGTTCACTGGTTTCATCGTACTGTTCACTCCTTTATCCAGTCTTTAGGGTTTTAAAAAGCCAAGGTTGTTTGTTTTTTTACACTTGAATCCCTCATGTTTATTTTATGACAGTTTGGTCCCTAAACTTTGTAGTATTTGTTTCGGTGCCTACTTTTGTAGTAGTGTGACAGTTTGGTCCCTTGTGGATATTTCTCGGCTTTTAGTGAATTTATGGGCAAGTCTTTGTCTCGTTATTTGGTCATTTAATCCCCATTTGTTATGCCACCGGCACCTTGTCTTGTTGTGATCTATATTGGATCCTTTGTTTATCTCTCCTCGTGCGATTTGGGGTTCGCATGTGAGGGGGAGTGTTAGAATATAGTATTGCTATTAGTCCCGCATTGGTTAATGTAGTCTTATGTTATGATTTCCCATTATAGAAATAAGAGTTGATTGTGTTAGGGTTAGTTAACACAATACCCTACAAATTTTTCCTATCCTTCTTTCTCTTACAATTAGGAAGGAAAAGTGTGTAAGGTATTAATAAGCCTAGCACATACCAATCTTATTTATATAGACAAAAATGCTTCGATTGCTCGAATATATCAAATAGAGATCACCCCAAGCGTAGGGTATAAGCGTCCAATTGAAGCATAATAAATCCGGAAGTCCGGGATCGTACCCACAGGGATAAATAATACGGCTTGATGGATTGTAGATGCAAGTACGAGCTTTCGGCTTTTAGTTAGCCAACTTGGTTTTTCGTATGCGGTGGAAAGTAAAAAGGCTAAATTAAACGAGAATAAACTAGATTAAAAGAAGTTTAGGTCAAGGAATCACTAACACCCACGACTCAAGCAAAACCACATTTTTCACCCCAATACACGGTTTAACCCGGAAGATAAGATGGTTCGAAAATCAAGCTAGGTATAGAATTTATTTAGCAAACACCTCGAGCGTCAGAGCTCCAAGCATCATGTGTGGTAAGTAGGCGAAGCTCTTACCTACACATGATCAAGGAGGTTAACACCTCGGTAATTTGACAAACAAATCCAAGCCCCACATCAATTTTCGAATCAAAGTTGCAAACTTTTTGGTGAAAAATGCAATTTTTACTCAAGCCATGGGGTGCTAATCACCCCATGACCCAACCTTGAAAACTACTCACGCATATCTATGGAGATAAGAGCAAGCAAAAATCTACTAAGCATAATTGTAAACACAAGCCTAAGAGAAAATTAGCTAGAAAGATAGATCGGGAGATAATAAACAACTTTAATAAATGAGATAAGAGTCAAAATTAACTTACAAGGGTAGGAAATGCAAAAATAAGAGTTGGAAAATAAAGAACACCAAGAACAATTTGAAATCTAAGTCTAGATCTAAAAATGCGTTCAAATCTAATTCACTACGTGTTTGTACAAAATGACATCACAGGGTATTTATAAGCCCTTAGGACGCGGACGGAATATTCCCAAAATATGCTCCAGAGATCCTTCGTAAGCCCTCGGTACCGATGGCAAAGCCCTTGCCATCGATGCCTAACAGGTTATGGCTGCTGTCGTAGATAAGGGCTCGGCACCGATGGCAATGTCTTTACCCATCGATGCCGAGATGGTTAGTGGCCCAGCGCTTGGTCTTGCTCGGGCTGCTTGCTGCTTTGCCTTGGCCATTGCTCGGGCCACGCCTTGCTTTGCCTTGGCCATTGCTCGGGCCGTCGGGTCATCTTTTGAGCTTTGAATAACCTTGACAAGCTTTGGGCACTGATTGCACTCAAGTGCCATCCGCGGTGCTAATGACGCCTTATTTGCACGATTTTCCTGTCAAGACTTGGGAACACCTTTACGCGCAAAAGTAAAAGAAAACAACTAAATTAACAATGAAATTAGACTAAACTAGAGACCTAGCGCACCCTTTATTACATTATCGGGTGCTTATCATACCCCCCCAACTTGAGGTTTGCTAGTCCCTAGCAAATAAAGCGCAAAACATTTAAAAACTAGTAACTTGTAATTCATTCCGCTATCAAAACTTAGAACATGCTCAACATTGTAAACTAACAAGAGTTTAAACAATCTGGCTTTTTATTTCATTTCTGCAACTCACAGTTTCAGCATTAAACCAAACAAGCTAAGTATCAAGCAAGTTAAGAGCAAGCTAAAGAGGTTTGTGTCCTCGAACAATGGGAGGATACAGGACACAAAACCTTGCGAATTCAGGCTAAACCATATCCACCAAAAGAAGTGCTTGATAAGCAGGCAATAGCGAAAAAGGAATACTACGCCTCAACAACTAAAGCACTTTATTCAACAGAATTGAAAACTAACAGATGATTATTGGATAACGAAAGGAAAGCAAGCTATACAACTAATCATGCAAATATCAGACAGTCAATCATAAAGGAATCCAAGCGCGTAAAAGATCAACTAAGGACTTTTTAAGCTTGTAATGACCTTGGTTTCAAAGAAAAGGGTTAGCAAAAATGGGCGATGGTCTATTTTCTAGCTTGGTCATCTACCCGAATGACCGCCGCCAACTCAAAATGAACCAAGTCAAAGCCAAACCGGCTAAACCAATATCAACCAATTACTATCTACTAATGTGCAAAGCTAAACTACGAAATGAAAATGCAAAAGACAGAAGAAAAGGGATAGAGTGGTCGGCATGTCAACCAACCTAGACCCCGACCAAGTAAGGGATTTCTAACCACCGACTCTCTACATCAACCACACCACCAACATCACAAGTCATCACACCGCCCCATCAATCATCCTGCTCCTCACTCTCATAGCCTGCAAAGTCATCACTAATCTCTCCCTCCTCAACGGGCTCGGGGACATATTTCATCCCGGATTGCTGCTCTAGAATAGAAGTCTGCCATGCTATCTCCTTTCTCTGCCTCTCTTGTTCCCTCATCATCATTCTCCTTTCAACCTTCTCCTTCTTCTGACAATTTATGAGTGCAACCACTTGACTGAACAGCTTTTTGATCCAAGATGACTGTTTTTCCCTTTTAGATGGCATCGAAGTCAAATAATCCCCTCCTTTCACCTGCTTACCCTTAGCGGAATGAGCCTGAGAAGAGCTTTTCGTATCAAATGCTTCATCAAATGGCCCCGGAGACAGCTCCTCCAAATTTTCATAACCCCAACCCTTGACTCATTTTCTCCAACACAAACTAGTAATCATACAAGGGAATGGTATGTTGGTAGTGATCAATGTGTTAACCCTGAAATCTCGCAACTGTGTAAAGATAAACATTGGCCAATCCACTACCAAATCATCAGTCAAGAAAGCAAACATAAGTTCTCCACTTTTCCTACTTGGTCTGTGATCCGAACCTCGAGGGTATAAATTAAAGTGGATAACTTTGTTCAAAAATCTAACATTCCCTTTGAAATTTCCAGGCACATGGGGGTTAGAAGCTTTCGAGGGATCAACATAAAGAACGCTATTCACCACTTCCGAATCAATTGTCACATTCTTCATAGGGTAATTCACAGATTCAGGAGGGGGGCGTTGAATGTCCAAATACTTAGCAATATCATCAGGGGTAATCTCAACATCAATACCAGCCACTCGAGAAACAATTCTAACAGCAGGGTCATTTTCCCAATCTCCCTCAGGCACTTGCATATACTTATAAAAATCTAAAACAGTATTCTTATTATACCCATGTAATTGTTCAGTCCAGAATTTCAAACCTTTCTGAATAATGTAGCGGACGCCCATATGATCCGGTCTGAATTTGTTAGCATCCACTTGACGCTCGTTTTTGAACTTTCTGCCCACAAAATTGCCCTCCCATTCTCTCCTTTTCTCTTCTGCCATCTCAGCCCGTGTACGCCTCTTCTTTCTAGTACGAGAACCCGAAGCTTCCTCCACTTGAATTTCAGCCCCCTCCTCCATAAAATCATCCTCCTCCTCCACAATCTCTTGTTGCGAAAAAGAAGCCCGGTGTGCGGTTTGTTTGATCTTCGGCATTGAAAGGTAAAAAGGGTTTTGGGTTTTATTTTTGGGATTTTCGGATTTTTGGGAAGGGTTTTCTAGGGTTTTGATTTTTGAGTGGAAGGATGGAATGTAGGGTAGAAATATGGTGGGGGTTGAATGTATAAGTGAAAAACTAGGAAAAGATTTCGGATTTTTGATGAAAAATGGAAGAAAATTCGGATTTGAGAGGGTTGGATGGGTTTACCTCTTTTTTGGTGGAAATCCCTGAAATTGGTGGAGAAATCTTGAATGTTGTTGAAGAGGTTGAAGGATTTGGTGGATTTTATGGAAGAGTATGGAGATTTTGGTGGTTTAATGGAGGTTTAGGGTTAGGGTTTTGATAGAACAATGGAGGAAGGAGAGGGGGGGCAGTCGGCTGTTGAAAGGAGAAGAAAGGGTTTGAAGTTTAGGTTCAGAAGTTGGGTTCAGAAGTTTGGGTGAACGACTGATCTGTTTTTGACTGATAAGGTGTCGGTACCGATGGGTAAGATTGAAGCCATCGATGTCGACTGCTTAGGTGCCACGCAGAAATCACTTCAGTACCGATGGGTAAGATTGAAGCCACCGATGCCGAAGTCCTTATTTGACCTATTAACTGGATCTGAAATCCACTCGGTACCGATGGGTAAATATTTGCCATCGATGCCGAAGCTGTTAGCTCTGAAAAACTGCCTTGCTTCAATTTGGTCCCCTGAGTTTTCCAATTATTCCTCTAACACCCCCAAGACACCTTAAAACAATCAAATCACTTCCCAACAACCCTCCGAACAATCGGTCGCCTAGGTTAAAGCAAGAAACGGGCAAAAGACAGGTTGCTAAACAGGACAAGGGGACTCGTGTGTGGTATGATCATGCAAAGAATGCCTTGTATCTTCTCTTAAGTGCGCTTTAGATTCCAAAATGATTGAAAATCGACATTTAAAACACAACTAAAGATAGACATGCGATTATTCACCTAACTACGAGCTTTTTATTGAATTGAAAATGTGGGGATATGGCCAAAGTTTTGCTCAAAAACTTAACTCAAAACCTAGAGCGTTCAATTTTTTTAACCAAGCATGCAAATTGAGAAGCACAAAATTCTTAGGATTGCTACGAACTCTTGTCAACTAACAATTATTGAGCATGCAACAAGTCACGAAAAAGAACTAAAAACATGACAAAAGGAACGAATTGCAAGTCAAAAACTTTTATTTATTTTTAAAATTTCCAATTTTTCTCATTTTTTTGGATTTTTCAATTTTCGATTGTTTTTGAATTTTCAAAATTTGACAAACAACTAGCAACTAGCAAACAAATAGCACATAAGCTAACCCCTCCCCCCAACTTAAAGCGATGTTATGCCCTCATAGCATTAGGAACAAGAGCGAAGAAAGGAAAGTGAGCGAATGTACCGTCCAAGGGGAATGTCAACCCCTAAATACCTCGACCAAGTAGGAGGATTTCATGTCAATTGCTTGCTCCAGTCTGATTAGATGTTTCCAGGGTTTACTCTTTCGGTTTTACCCACTCGAAACCACAACTAGTCACACTGGGCCATATCCAAAGCTTTATCGGACTAATAACCGCGGCGCATAGCCGCACCCATGCTTAGGGCTCCTGAATGCCTCACTCACCCTGGATTTAGACCTAAACTACCAAGGCTGGTGTGGTAGCAAATAAACCCTGCAGAAGACTTGAGAGATAGACTTTCCACAAGACAAATGACATTAGAAACACCGGCCCGTGTTATCCGGCTTCAAACCAAAATAAAAACAGAAAACAAAGAAAAACACAAAAGACATGCATAAGCAAATAGAATCATGCAAAAGGATTAAGAAAATGTAACACATAATGCAATGCGATGCACCACCCGATCATCACGCAATCAAACGAGTCATACTTTTCTTCCCATCCCTTACCGGTGGGGTAAGCAATGGGTGGCTATACTAGACCGTTGAAAATTTGTTATGCTAGCGCCCGTAATAAAATTTATCGCTCGACCTCGCCAAACAATGAAGTTCAGCGTCCCCTACGATCAAAACAAAGCAAGATAAGATACAACCTAGTTTGCACTCCAGGCAATATCACACCTCACCCATAGACCTAAGTTGCCACCGATAGGGGCCTATTCGGAGAGCATGGATCATTAACGATAAACTATTACCAAGAAGAACTAATGAAAGCCCTTTTTACACTAACACGTTGGTGAAATCTTTTCATGTGAAATATCTCCAAGACTTTATTCAAAACAAGAAAAACATAACCAACAATCATGCTAAAACAGAACAAAGCAAAACATAACACAAAACATGCATACGAAACAAAACACGACAAAGCAAGAAAGAAAACACATATGTACAGATATTTAGCACGCCATTAATAACTATTAGAAGAAACAGAGCACTCCAAGCTACACTCTTTGTCAAAAATTGAACTCGACCATGCCACAAGAAAAAGTACTTTGAATAAAGTAATTGCCGAATTCGTTTTAAAAACTTGAGTTCCACCAAGTGCATAACCCAAACAAAATCAATTTTCAAGTTGTTGACAACATCTACAATATAAGGATGATAAACCACAAGAAAATCGTCAACACCAAGAAAATCAATTACTTATATGATTGGTAACTTCTCAAGAATTGGCTCACATGCATCTTGTTTTTCTAACAAAGAGTGTAAGGAATCTACCTCAGCATCCATTTCCTTAGCGGTGAGAAAATCAAGGCACGAAGAACTCGAAGGGACAATTGTAGCTTCCATGGGCTCCAACTCTTCAAAGATTGGTCCATAAGCATCTTGTTTAGCTAACAACGAATACAAGTAATCCACTTCGGCATCCATTTCCTTAGCGGTGAGAGGTTTTGCCAATAGATCATCACAAAGAGGGTAACTCTGGACCTCAGTTTCATCAATAGGCTCTGAGGAGTTGTCACAATCTAAACTAACAGTTTCAACCAAGATATATGGCTTAATTTCCTCTTCCATGGCATCCGAGTTAGAATCCTCAAAATTTTCAGACAACTCATAAAATTGGAGCTTTCGGGCTAATTTATCAAGGTAATCCCAACCCTCTTCAGTGTTTTTATCCAGAAATTCATCATTGGACATAAAATCAACTTGACATGTCTTACGATTTAAACCATGGCAAAAGATAGCCAGAAGACTGCCAAGCTCACAATTAAAACTCGACCAAGAGAATACGGAACATTTAAAACGCTCCCAATATTGCGAAAAAGACTCATTATCTTGTTGGTAAAAATGAGATAGTTCTTGTAAAAGCATATGAGTCTCATATGAAGGAGTGAAAGTTTTGAAAAATTGTTCCGTAATCTCTTGCCATGTCGATCCTGGACTCAAAGAATAAAATCAATCTTGAACACTATCACGCAAAGACGCTGGGAATACTTGTAAAATAGCCCTTTCATTGTTAGCAAAAACTTTCTCAAGGTCATCAATATGCGAAAATGGATTTTCTGAGGCCAAGCCATAAAATATAGGAAATGACACTGAACAATCAAATTGTTTTGCATACCTTCCATAGCACCTTGCAAAATAGGCCATAGTACCTCTTTCTACTCAGAGTAAACAGACATACACAAGCAAATCTACCAACTAACAAACTAATTAACTAACTATCAGCAAACTAACAGACGGGAGGGGCTAGGCCGCCACCTCAACTCAACAAACAGAAAGTGCGAGGGGTTATGCCACCACCTCGGCTCAGCAAATGCAGATTAAATTAAGCTAACTAAACTAACTAAGCAAGTAACTCAATATCTATTTCGGCTTCGTTACACCTTAGGTTTGGCATAAAACCAGGTTAGAGGTATCCACCAAATTAGATACGAGTAACTAACAAATAAACTACTATACTACAACTAAAAGAAAGAAGCGGGATACTCACAATGGTTTGTCGATCCTCCAATAAAGCCGTAATAAGAAATCCCCAGCAACAGCGCCAAAAATGCTTCGTTTGCTCGAATATATCAAATAGAGATCACCCCAAGCGTAGGGTATAAGCGTCCAATTGAAGCATAATAAATCCGGAAGTCCGGGATCGTACCCACAGGGATAAATAATACGGCTTGATGGATTGTAGATGCAAGTACGAGCTTTCGGCTTTTAGTTAGCCAACTTGGTTTTTCGTATGCGGTGGAAATTAAAAAGGCTAAATTAAACGAGAATAAACTAGATTAAAAGAAGGTTAGGTCAAGGAATCACTAACACCCACGACTCAAGCAAAATCACATTTTTCACCCCAATACACGGTTTAACCCGGAAGATAAGATGGTTCGAAAATCAAGCTAGCTATAGAATTTATTTAGCAAACACCTCGAGCGTCAGAGCTCCAAGCATCATGTGTGGTAAGTAGGCGAAGCTCTTACCTACACATGATCAAGGAGGTTAACACCTCGGTAATTTGACAAACAAATCCAAGCCCCACATCAATTTTCGAATCAAAGTTGCAAACTTTTTGGTGAAAAATGCAATTTTTACTCCAGCCATGGGGTGCTAATCACCCCATGACCCAACCTTGAAAACTACTCATGCATATCTATGGAGATAAGAGCAAGCAAAAATCTACTAAGCATAATTGTAAACACAAGCCTAAGAGAAAATTAGCTAGAAAGATAGATCGGGAGATAATAAACAACTTTAATAAATGAGATAAGAGTCAAAATTAACTTACAAGGGTAGGAAATGCAGAAATAAGAGTTGGAAAATAAAGAACACCAAGAACAATTTGAAATCTAAGTCTAGATCTAAAAATGCGTTCAAATCTAATTCACTACGTGTTTGTACAAAATGACATCACAGGGTATTTATAAGCCCTTAGGACGCGGACGGAATATTCCCAAAATATGCTCCAGAGATCCTTCGTAAGCCCTCGGTACTGATGGCAAAGCCCTTAAATTGCTGTTAAGGGGTTCGGTACCGATGGCAATGCCCTTGCCATCGATGCCTAACAGGTTATGGCTGCTGGCGTAGATAAGGGCTCGGCACCGATGGCAATGTCTTTACCCATCGATGCCGAGATGGTTAGTGGCCCAGCGCTTGGTCTTGCTCGGGCTGCTTGCTGCTTTGCCTTGGCCATTGCTCGGGCCACGCCTTGCTTTGCCTTGGCCATTGCTCGGGCCGTCGGGTCATCTTTTGAGCTTTGAATAACCTTGACAAGCTTTGGGCACTGATTGCACTCAAGTGCCGTCCGCGGTGCTAATGACGCCTTATTTGCACGATTTTCCTGTCAAGACTTGGGAACACCTTTACGCGCAAAAGTAAAAGAAAACAACTAAATTAACAATGAAATTAGACTAAACTAAAGACGTAGCACACCCTTTATTACATTATCGGCTTATCAACGACATATTAAATAAGTAAACTAAGCAATGTGGGACTACTACTAATATTATATTCTAACACTCTCCCTCAAGTTGGAGACTCTCCAGCTTGTTACATATCAACCAACAAAACAATTACCTCAACTACTAACTGTAGACACCTTATTCTGGACTGTCCAGATTTGTTTACTTACGGTCTTTGATTCCCCGATGATGATTAAGGTCAAGAACATCCCGAGTTTGTGAATGAGTTTGAGCTTTGAGCGTCCTGAACCTCATCCGAACCCTTTTCAAACCCTTGTCGAACCCTCAAGCCAGAACCAAATGGCCTCAGCAAAACCCTACTAGAGTACGCTGGTTCTTGACTAGCGTGCGCAGGAAGCACTGCCACGTGTCAGTCATCGCCAGTTACTGGCGCACGCCACTCAACAAGGGGCGTACGCCAGTCAATGCCAGTCAAATAAACCTTTTCAGCCAGACGCGCGGGAGATTTTGTAACCGCCCGACGTCAGCCACAGTTCCCCCTGATGATTATCTCGTCCTGAGTTGTTCCCTTCTCTCCTACATTGCCTTTCAAGGCAAGTCCCATGCATTTAATGCATGGGAGGCTCCTCCAAGCCTTACCACCCTAAACAGCCCTTAAGGGACCAACTGATCTCAGTCTCTCCCCTCCATAAATACCCCCCTTGCATTCATTTGCAAGGGGTTAGCTCCATTAAGGCTTAAGTCCTCTTGTCTTCTTCTTCTTAAGTGTTCTTTGCTTCCTTTCTTTTTCTATAGAAAGACTAAGTGAAGAGCACACTCACCACAGTCCATAAGCCTCACCACAATCATCCTCCAACCTTCAACTCTCAAGCTCAAGCTCAAATCATCCATCAAAACTCATTAGCAAAAAGGTATATCACCTTTGCTTTCTGTTTTCTGTTCTGACCCCTGAGGGGGGCTGGCAGGGTCAAGGCTGGTAATCTATACCAGTCCTGGCCCTAATGCTGGCAAGGTTTCAAAGCTGTATACAATGATCAGTGGCGCACGCCAGTAGTTTGAGCCGTACACCAGTCATGGTAGTACGTGTAAAACTGGCGTGGGGATCATGGATCATTGTTTTCTTGCTTCATTTATGTTCTGATCACCCTGATGCATGCTAAAACCAATCTTTTGCTTTATGTATTTTAGAACTGCCTTCTCTTCCATCTGTATCTTAGTGTAGTTTGGCCTCTGGGAGCCTTTTGGTCATGTTCCAGAGCCCAGATGATGCAAAGCCAAAGCATTGGTACAAATAGACAACTGGCGTACGGCCATATACCACTGGCGTACGGTAGTAATTCAGCTTCCAATGGCTTGGCCCTTGCATGGATCTTCCATCCAGGCCTTTGATCATCCTCCCCTCACTGTTTAAGGGGTTTTCTGTTCATTTGGCGGCTTCTCAGCCCTTTAATCCGTCTGTAATAGCTTAGTAACTTATATCAAGTGCGTAGTTTGTCCTGGGTGTGCACTGGTCCCTTCCAGAGCCCAGAGGTTTGAGAACAGAAGCTGTGGTCTTAGGCTCATCGGCGCACGCCAGTTGTGGGGTGGCGCACGCAGGTCATGGCTGCATGCAGTGGCTTAGCCAGTGCATGCAGGCTTGCTTCTGTATGCATCACTGCACAAACAGCGTGCACTAGTTGATCTAAAACGTCCACAGGAGCTTGTTCTCAATCTATTATACTTGCTTAGATCAAACATCAAACATCCATAAACATTTTTGTCACATACTTGTACATAAAATGCAAATGTGTTACAGTTTTAATCCCCATTAATTGTTCCCCCGCCCTAACTGGCTAAGAAAATGATCAAACAAAGAGAGAAATGCAAATGTTTTATAAAATGCCTGAGTAGAGACCGATCTCCGGATTGGGCGAGAGGGGGTGCCATAAAACCCTTCCCCTCTCGTAACCTGACTCCCGAACCTCAGATTTCAAAGGTGACGACGGTTCAGTCTACAAAAGCCTTTTCTTTTCAAACTCAAACAAACGTGATCCAAACGTTTTTTCAAAAGCACGGTTTCTTGGGTACTCTCCACAAAACCCGAGTGGCGACTCTGAACTGCGAAGCGTTTCGCCACGCTCTCCGCAAAAAAGGGCGCACCCGGAATTTTATGCCTAAAAAAACATGGGATTTTTGGAGCGTGTGCCCACAGTGGCGACTCTGCTGGGGACATTACATTAATCTACATTTGGAAATTAATACATGAATGAACGATTTTTCAAAAGTTTGTCAAAACAGTACGCTCCGCGCTGCTGAAGAACGGAATGGTAACGTAACAGGATTCTACATCCGACCACTCCGAACTGGGGCTTTTACTATTGTTCGCTTATGTAGTTTTCTCCAAGTGTCGATTCATGAAGTGAGCCAAGCTTCAAAGGGCGTTTTTCAAAAAAAAAAAAAAAGCATTTGCGATTTTCTCTCTCTCGATCATTTTTCGGCACGCGTACATTTGCATCGGTGTTCTATCAGCTCCGTTTAGGTGTTTTGGGTAACCGGCACAGTTTACAGGAGCCCGGGGTCCTCGAATGCCCAACAACCTTGGACGATAATGAGACGTATTACCGTTTGACCATTGCTCTGCTGCACGCGTTGCGATGGGAGGTATAAAACATCTCTAGCCTGAGGAACCCCTTTAAGCCAAAACCAGCCTCGCCACGCGTACAAAGCAATAGAACCTTCCAAACTAGGACAGGAACCCACAGGGTAGGATTACTTGCATCTAACCCCCATAAACTGTCTATGTGTTACTGCTTTCCCTATCGCATGCCTGTACATACATTCATACCGTTCTGCGTAGGAGCATGCTAGGGCGGCTTTTAGGGTTTTCTCTCTTTCAAACCCGTTTTATGCCTGCTAGGGCGCTGCCTGGACCGATGACGAGTCGTGCATCGTGATGATGCATGTTATCAACTTTCCAATTCCTTGGGTCAACGAGACTTTGGGAAATCGAGACTTTCTAAGTCCTTGTCTAAACCCAATCGAGGTTTCAAACAGAAAACTAGGAACAACGGGAGACATGACATGATGCTCATACCACCTAGGTTAAAAGTGCTAAACACTTACACCACTCAAGGCTCCAGCACAATGCTGCTTATGCCATCCTGGTTACAGTATCATGTCATCAACACCAAGTTGTTCCGTTCCAACATTGAAACTTCGAAAACGGAATAGTCAAAGACTTAGGCTGTTTTGACATCTCTTAGTGTTAGTCGATCCCATCAAGGTACACTGTCGAAAAGAAATCCGAGGACCTAGGCAGCGTCCGGCTGTCATAAAACGGTTTTGTCTGCTAGCTCTAGAGTCTAGGAGGACACCGACGACGTTGAGCATTTTTCATTCTCTCTTTCAAATAAAATTGCTGCAGGCTGTCACTGAGCCCTTCTACTTTACTGTCTAGCCATCGCACCGTACAGATTCAGAATCAAGAGCCAAACCTACTTGGGAACGTTCGCCGGGTCTGTCTGTGAGAAGATTTGGGTGGGTCTGTTTCTGGGTCTGCCACAACGGAAGCTCCGGGTTGTTTTCTGTTAGGAGAGGCCTCGCCACCAACTCCTTTCACTCCATTCCCTGCACCTCAGAAGCTCGTCCAAGTCAAAACAGAACCTCTTGATATGGCTGAAATTCCGACTCTTGCCCAGACTCTCGCCGACATTCAACGCAACTTGGCTATCATGCAACAGAGGGCCGATCAAGCTGATGCCTCTACGGCCAATCTCCGCGCCCTAATTGAAGAGCGCCTTCCTCTGGTAGCTGCAGCTGGAGGAGGAGGCGGAAGGGAAGAGCGCGAACCCGCAAATGAATAGAACCTCCAAGGAGAAAACCCTGCTCCGAATCCGGAAATGGCCGCTCTGATCGCCAAGATGGCTAAACTCGAGGAAACCGTTTCCAAGGCTGAGAAAATAGGCGCTGGTGGCTTAGACATGGACCGTTTTTGCCCCTTTCCAAATGCTAGGTTGCCCGAAAGGTTTAAGATGCCTGACTTTGTAAAGTTTGACGGTTCTGGGGATCCTAAGACCCACTTGTTGGCATACCATAGTGCAATGAAACTACATGGAATTGAAGAGGAAACCATGGCACAACTCTTCCCTCAAACTCTCACTGGTCCCGCATTCCAATGGTTTCTGTCGCTGGACCTCTCCAAAAGGAGAACCTGGGTCGATATTGGGGCTGCTTTCAACTCCCAATACAGTTACAACGTCCAACTCAAGATGACCACTCGAGAGTTGGAATCAACCAAGATGGGAGCGAAGGAGCCCTTTGCAGACTTCATTCAGCGGTGGAGGGCAAAGGCAGCCAAAATGACGGATCGCCCCAGCGAAAAGGATCAGATTCGCATCATCTCTCGCAACCTGCAGCCGGACTTTGCTAAGAACCTTGTGCTGGTCCAAGGGGCAAACTGGGAAACCTTCTTTGACTCCGGTCTCGCCATAGAGGAAGCTCTCCAAAACGGGGTCATCCCGAGAACCGAGTCTGCTCCTGCCTCCTCGACGTCAAAACCCAAGCCCCGCGCTTACACCGGAAGTAGCACTGCTCTCTTTGGCGGTAGCAACTACGCCAATGCCGCCACTGCTAGCAACACCGCCACAACCCAAAGCTCCAGCCATATAGCTGATGTCAACCAAGTGCAAGCACCGCAGAAACCCCGAAACCGCAATCAACCCCGTGTCTTCGCCAACTTCGAGGCACCCCTCTCTGCTGTCCTCGAGAAGCTGGCCAAATTTGGCCACCTCAGGCCTCTCACTCCAACTCCACTTCCCCAGAATCCACCTCCTAGCCACAACCCCAATGCCTTCCGTGCATACCATCAGATGCCCGGCCATTACACCGACTCTTGTTATCGCCTCCGTCATGCAATACAGGATTTGGTAGATAATGGAACTCTCCCTAATCCACCATCTAAACCCAACGTCATCTCCAACTCCCTCCCGAAGCACCATAACCAAGTTGGCCAGATATCCCTTAGCTCCACCATAACTTCTCCTAGCTCCACCATATTCAACCCCACTGACCATATAACCCCTGCAGATCAACCGAAACCAGTCGTGTCCATGCCCCTCGAGCCTGAAATACTGACCATAAACCTGGAGAAGGGACAATCGTCTAAGTCAAGAACGCCCCTAGAACGTCTGCGTGACAGCATGACCACCTTCAACGATGTGTTCCGTGACCTTCAACGCGACACTATCTTTTCTGCACAGCTCCTCCCTGGATCCACTGTAAGAAATTTTTTCTTTACCGTCACTGGGACTGCTCTTGATGGGACACCCGTACAGCGCGCAAGGCTTACTAGGGCAGCAGCAAGCCCGCCAGAACCGGAACTCGACATGCAGGCAGTAGGCTGGGCGATAGCAGACCACAACAACTTTGACGTCCCTAGGATCAATGAATGGGATGATCTTGCCTTCGAGGGATTTCCGGCCGTGCCAGAAGCAATACCGTTTGACCATGCTGCGAATGATGAGTGGCTGGCAGCACAAGATGATGACATGATGGATCCGCTGGATGGGTTTGCTCTACCTCTGCTTTTCAATCCACCTGAACCCGTTGTCGAAGAAGAGCCGTACTTCTGGGATCCCGAGCCTGCTTGGCAGTTCCCGGACGACTATGTTCTAGAGGAAGTCGTGCCTGACTATGAAGCGTTCTACACAGAAGAGGACCTCCGACAGGAAGAGCCCCGTATACTTCGGGAGTGTTTCCGCGCATCAACGATCGACTCACTGCTTGCCTCTGCGACTGACGTCGAATTCGACCCAACATTCTACATAGTTAATGAGAACCTCCCGCGCCCCGCTGTGCCTCTTCCTGACGAGGACTGCAGTATTATGGTTTTAGACGCGATACCTGATGACCTTTGGGAGCTGGACGAGATTGTCGACCTTAACACGAATCCGCTGCCCGCTGACTTTTGGGATGAAGACAAGGTAGTGGACGTCAACATGGGAAACGAGGTTTGGACGGTCAACTCCGCTCTGATAGATGCCGGTTTCTGGGATACGCCATTCGTCACCAACCCGGGAGCACCGTTCGAAGAAGCTGCAGCACAGGATCCATCCTTTTGGGAAGAACTGGTAGTGAAGGGACTGGAACACGAATTGGCTACGGGGGAAGATCCATCTGCGACTGTGGCAGCAACCGATAAAGGAAAACGCAAGATGGATGACATACTTGCAGATTTCTGGGATTTCAACGACGCAACCTCTTGGTGGGACATCGCCAATGTTACAAGGAGTGGCCGATTCTTTCAGCACTCTAACTTGCAGGCTGGGAGCTCATCCAATCCTCCCGTTGTGCAACCCGCTAATTCGACTGTTCAAAGAGGCGCTCCGAACATCCTTGCTGGAGTCCCGGAAGGGGACATGATTCAGAGACAACTTGAAAGGATCCCTGTTGCTGTATCAGTTTGGGGTTTAATCGCGTCATCAAAGGAGCATCATGACGGGCTGTCTGGGGCTCTCGCCCGACTCAAGGCACCAACCGGCATCACCCCCGAGGCATTGGTTGCTCTTATTCTGTCGTTGCTTGCCAAGCACTCTGTTACTTTCACTGAGCGGGACCTGCCTGTTGAAGGAACTGACCACAACCGCCCGTTGCACATTACCGTCAAGTGCAGGGGACTCTGGGTGCCAACTGTGCTCATTGACAATGGCTCTGCCATTAATGTCTGTCCGCTGAGGGTTGCTTACCGCTTGGGATTCACGAAGAACGATCTCGCGCCGTCTAACCTGGCTGTCAAAGCCTACGATAGCACTCGCCGTGTTGTTGAAGGAACCATTGTGCTTAAGCTCGATGCTGAGGGCTTTGAGATGGAGGTGGAATTTCACGTGGTCGACATCCCCGCCACCTTCAATCTGTTACTAGGCAGGCCATGGCTGCACAGGTCAGACATCATGGCAGTACCCTCGACTCTACAGCAAAAGGTCATGCTGGGGCTTCCAACTGGGACTCTCACTATTTGTGGGAACTCTGGGATCCGCCCACTCAAAGAGGATGAACCTGTTCAGGGAATTACACATGGGGAAGAGGACTCGGACTTTGGAGGGTTCTCATTCGACCCCGCAGGCTCAGTCCTTACCGTCACCGTGGACGATGACTTCTTCGTTAGCTCAGCCGCTATTGACATCATGAGGAAAATGGGCCACATGCCCAGCTTTGGACTCGGAATAAACCAGCAGGGGGTCGCTGAGTTCCCTATCTTTCCCTTTACCGAGAGCCGATTTGGCTTTGGGTACGCACCTCCAACCAAAAAGGCTAAAAAAGGGAAAGGTACGGGAAAACCTCGTACCCTATATGGTAACCCCGACAGTTACTTCATCCGTGAAGGGGGGAGCATCGTTTACGAAGGTCAACCTGAACCATTCTGGGATCCGGAGACTGGCACCTGGCTACCGGGATTCGAGATCTTCGCTGCGGACACCTGGTCCGATGATGAGGAGGAGATAGCCAAAGATAAGCTGGCAGAGGAGGAATTCAAGAAGCAGCTGGCACGGGCTAAGGAAGAGACTGACTGGCTGCTGGCAATTGATCAAGAGGACTTGGAGATGCTGTTCTCTCAAGTAGGTTTGGTTGGCAAGGAAGAAGAGGCTAATGTGCTGATGCTTGGGCCCGACTCTCCGGACATCATCGAAGATCCAACCTCCCTCATCGTGGAAGCTAAGGGTAGTTTAAATAATTGCTTTTTCACTCCACGTCTGACATGCATTGACAATGTACCTGAGTCTGACACAGAGTCTGTCAAGTCTAGGTCTAGCTCAGAGTCGGAGTTTGTGCCTCTTGGCCCTCCACGTCATAGCTTCTATTTCGAGTTCGAGTCCACTGTACTTGGCAACCCGCTGGGGTTTTATGAAATGCATGATCCTGCTTCTGATTACTTTGCTGATTTCTATATAAACTGTGTCGACCCCGACGATGAAGGAACAGACTTCGATGGGGACATCCCCGCTGAGTTGCGTTCCCTCATCGAAAGGGAAGACGAAAGGCATGCTCAGCCTCTAAAAGAAGAAGTAATTTCCATAAATTTGAAAGATGAGGGTGACCCCCGAATGATGCAAATTGGTTCAACTCTGTCCCCCGAGGATCGTATTGCGCTGATTGATCTGCTCAAAGAATACTTCGAGGTTTTCGCATGGTCTCACAAGGACATGCCCGGTATCGATCCTGAAATCGTGCAGCACCGAATTCCGTTGGCTCCAGGGGCCGTTCTTGTCAAACAGAAGCTCCACCGGATGAGGCCGGATTGGGTCGAGAAGATCAAGGAGGAAGTCACCATTTAGATCGACGCTGGGTTCCTAAGGGTTGCCGAGTATCCAAAATGGGTGGCCAACATCGTGCCAGTTCCTAAGAAAGATGGGAGGATCCGGGTCTGCGTCGACTTTCGGGACCTGAACAAAGCAAGCCCCAAAGATAGTTTTTCCTTGCCTCACATCGATGTGCTCGTGGACAACACGGCGGGGGATGCTTTGCTCTCTTTTGTCGACGGATTCTCAGGGTACAACCAGATCTTTGTGGCGCCAGAAGATCAAGAGAAGACAACCTTTGTCACCGAGTGGGGTACTTACTGCTATGTGATGATGTCGTTTGGGTTGAAGAACGCCGGTTGCACCTTCCAGCGGGGCCAGACCACTTTGTTACACGATCTAATCCACAAGACGGTTGAGGTCTATGTCGACGACATGATTGTCAAGGCAAAGGAAAAGGAGGATTTCATCCCAGCACTCAGACAGTTTCTCGAAAGGCTCCGGAAAAACAACGTGCGTCTTAACCCACAGAAGTGCACGTTTGGGGTCACAGCAGGCAAAATGTTGGGGTTCCTGATCACCGCGAGGGGGATTGAGGTCGATCCCTCTAAGATTACAGCAATTCTCGAGATGGAACCGCCACAGTCGGAAAAGGGAGTGCGAAGCTTTCTGGGTAAGGTTCAGTTCATCAGTCGATTCATAGCCAAACTAACACTGACTTGCGAACCGCTGTTCCGTTTGCTCAAGAAGGACGTTCGTTTCGAATGGATGGAAAAGTGCCAAGCTGCTTTCGAATCTATCAAGGCGTATCTGAGGAATCCGCCTGTCCTAATGCCGCCTACACCTGGCCGCCCCTTGATCCTGTACTTATCTGTTACCCCGACGGCTATGGGATGCTTGTTGGCGCAAGAAGGAGATAAAGGAGTCGAGAAAGCCATCTACTATCTGAGCAAGAAGATGGTGGGGAGTGAGGAACGTTACACCCCCCTGGAGAAGACGTGTTGGGCGCTAGTTTGGGCTACCAAAAAGCTTAGACACTACATGCTAGCCAATTCGGTGAAGCTGATTTCTCGGATGGATCCTATCAAGTATCTATTCGAGAAGCCGGCGCTCACCCATAAGCTAGCACGTTGGTTGCTTCTGTTGGCTGAGTTCGATCTCCAATATGTCACGAGGAAATCAGTGAAGGGCCGTGCCGTGGCAGAATTCCTGGCCGACCACCCGATCGATGGACCTGAGGACGTGGACTTCAATTTCCCGGACGAGGATGTATTAATAGTTGTTGAAGAAATCTGGACGCTCTATTTCGATGGGGCCGCTAATCAAAGAGGTTTTAGAGTTAGGATATTGCTCATTACGCCCGCTGGGGCTCATATCCCGCTTGCTTTCAAATTGAACTTCAACGTCGCCAACAATTAAGCTGAATACGAGGCCTGCATCGTTGGAATGGAAGCTGCTATTGCACTGGGAGTCGAGAAGCTTGAGATAATTGGGGATTCGAACCTAGTAATCTCTCAGGCTAATGGAGACTGGAAGGTCCGTGAGGAAAAAGCTGAAGCCTTATCACCAAGATTTGGAAGAACTGATTCCTCGCTTCAATAAGGTGACTTTCACCCATATTCCACGCTTGAAGAATCAGTTCGCCGATGCTTTGGCGACTTTGGCTTCAATGATCGAACTTCCAGTAGGGGTCCGGATGCGGCCGATTGTGATTGAGCAGAGGGACTTGCCCGCTTATGAATATGTCAACGCCATTGATGATGTCGATGATGGCCTGCCCTGGTACCATGATATCTGGAACTTTGTCGAACGAGGAGAGTTCCCTGCTGGAGCTTCGAGGAAGGATCGGGTTGCTCTGCAAAGGCTCGCTGCTTAGTACATCATTTGTGGAGGGAAACTATATCGAAGGTCTCACTGCGGAATGCACAAGCTGTGTGTCAATGGGGCCGAAGCAACAAGGATAATGGAAGAGATTCACGAAGGGGTCTGCGGTCCTCACATGAGTGGAGTCATGCTTGCGCGGAAGATCCTCAGGCAGGGTTACTACTGGTCAACGATGGAATCTCAGTGCATCGACTACGTACGGCGCTGTTTCAAGTGTCAAATCCATGCCAACCTGCAGCATGTTCCACCCTCTAAGTTATATGGCATGACCTCGCCGTGGCCGTTCTCCGTGTGGGGAATTGACGTTATTGGGATGATCACGCCACCAGCTTCAAATGGTCATAGGTTCATACTGGTAGCGATAGATTACTTCACCAAGTGGGTCGAGGCCGAATCTTACAAGACTCTGACAACAGTTCAAGTGGCTCAGTTCATCCGAAAGAACATCATTTACCGGTATGGCGTTCCTCAGGCGTTCGTCTCAGACAATGGGAGTCATTTCAAAGGAAGGGTCCTGAACCTCTTCGAAGAATTCGGCATCGAGATCCACCGGTCAACTACCTATCGTCCACAAACAAATGGAGCAGTCGAGGTCGCTAACAAGAACATCGAGGTGATCATCAAGAAGACTATTGAGTCCGCAAGGAATTGGCACGAGCAGCTGCCTCTGGCACTATGGGGGTACAGGACGTCGATTCGAACTTCAACCGGTGCAACTCCTTTCTCCCTAGTCTATGGAATGGAAGCAGTACTTCCTATCGAGCTTGAGGTTCCCTCTCTGAGGATCATGGTTGAAAGTGGCCTGGAAGAATCTGATTGGCTCAGTGGGAGGTTTGTCGAACTGATGCTATTTGATGAAAGGAGACTCCGAGCTCTATACCACGTACAAGGTTACCAGCGTCGAATCGCCCGGGCATTTGACAAAAAGGTGAAGTCCAAGGGCTTAGTCGAAGGGGACATGGTCACGAAAGAGATATGGGCTCCAGTGTTTGATGCTCGCGGGAAGTTTCGGCCAAAGCGATCCGGACCGTTCATTATCAAGACCATCCTATCTAGGGGTGCTGCTCAACTCTTCGATCTCGACGGCAATGAATTCAGCACTTTGGTTAACCTGGATCAACTCAAACGTTTCTACCCCTGAGAGAAGCTCGTTGGGCCGAAAACCACAAGGGTGGGCGGTTCCAAGCAAAAGTTAGAGCAGCCTGCTAGACCGAAAACCTGTGAAGGAGGTCTAGGCAAAAATAAATAGGCAAAAGTCGAAAGCTCACTAGGCCGAAAACCTTTGAAGGCGGCACTAGGCAAAAGTTAGAGCGTAAAAGGAGAGGTAAAATACACGAGCGAACCTTAGCCTGAACTACGTTCTGACCTGATTCCTTGAAAAGGGATACGTAGGCAGTCTCACCTTGAGACCCGGTCATATTCTATCAAAGTGATCCATGGTTCAATGTTCCGGTGCCGTAGCATGATCCGAGTAAAGTCAAGGGGCAAGTCAAAGTTTCGTCGAGAAATCTGAAGGAGGAAACCCTCCATCTTTCAACCTTGTTATACGATTATAACTTCTAAAACAAGGGCTGAGCATGAAAACCTTAAAAACAGTGAAACATGAAAAACAGAACGAAATGCTTGAGAAGCCTAACGGCTCACAGTTTATTCTAACTACAGCAAAGTGGTCTGGAGTCAGTCGACGTTTTCTCTTGCTGCAACATCTGCTCTTAACCATTGTCGATAAACGTTCCTTAGTCTTGGAGTGAAATCTGGAGACTCTGCTTGAAGGGCTCTGTGGCCCCAACGCCTATCATACCCATGGAGCGTCTGAGCATTGAAATTGGGGACTCGGAAATCCCCAGCAGTGATACGAACATTCCTCTGAGGGATACCTAGTTGACGAAGGATGCAGCCCGGGATGTAGAAGGTGAACCGTGTCAGCCCTGCGATCACCACCCTGTCAAAACCATCTGAGTAAACCACCATTTCCTCCAGTTCCAGCCATGGGCACCTCCAGACGATCTCATCGGGCTATATCTCCCGCATGAAAGCGAACCATTCCTCCTCATTCATCTCAGGGTACCTCATCCCCCTTTGATGAAGTCTCTTCGGAAAAAGATGCCAGCCATCCTCCGGAGCATGCAACAGGTTCAGCTTGTCAGATAACCACAGCTGCATGAGTGAAAAGACAAGTAAGAAACCAGATAAAGCCTGAGCAAAAAGACAAGTAAGGAGCCAGCAAATAGCCTAAGCCGAGTGTCGAGGTAAAACGAGAAAGTGCGAAAAACCAGAAAAAGGTGAGCTGAGTGAGATTACCTGTAGAAGAAGCGGACTGCCGCTGAAAATGCGCGTCACCCCAGTATACACCGAATCCAAACCTTGAAGCGTTTCGGCGAGTACCAGAGGGATCACGTTTTGCCGATCCGCGCCACCCATCTGGAGAGCGACGCTCATGAGCAGGGGACTGACCCGCCCATCAGCAGGGATAAGCAAGTAACCGGCCAGGAGGCAGATCACCAGGGCCAGGCGGCGCCGTGCCTGCCAGGCAGTGTCCCTCAAATCACCCTCTGGGCTGTACCGCTCGATCAACTGCAGAATGTGGATTTCGCCACCCTCTAACATGGAACGGTTCAGGCCCCCGGGAATATTGAGCGCAGTGGCCAGCAGTCTAGGCATGCTCACCTGGTAAGGAGGGACGACAAGTGTGGGAGACGAGTACGTCCGGAGGTACGCTTGAAACTCCTCGACCATTGGGCATATTTCATCGTCCCCGAAGCGGAAGACATGGACGTCCGGATCCCAAAACCGGAGCGTGGCCCTCAACAGTGCCGGGCGGAGCGGCACATGCCGGAGGTATCGGAACGAAGACAGGCCGTGGTATTGGAAATTTAGCCAGTCAACGCCTATCATTTCCACTAACCAGGGCCTCATCAAGGTTGGAATTGGGTTCTCCATTTTTGAAACAGTGCTACAATTGGCTGAATATATGAAGGGGACGTATCAATGTGACTTTGCCAAGCTTGCAACTCCCAGTTAAATACCAACCTACGAATCTAACTTCCTGTTCCATGTTCAAAACCAAAGACTACATGCCAAAGGCCTTACACTAAGGTACTCTGCCCTCCCCAAAGTCCAAAAACCGTGTGCAAACCGTGTAGGGGTAGAGACAAGAAGACCCAGGAAAAAGGACAGACGGTCAAACAAGTGGCTCTGTATCACACTTTTGTGGCGTGCACCATAAGTCTACCAGCGTGCGCAGGACTCCCTATGATACTGGCGTACGAAGCACAATTACTGGCGCACGCCAGTCAGGCCTGCATCAGATTCCAGTTCACAGCAGCAACTGTCATCAAGCAACCAATTTTGATTCCGGGGTTTGTTTGGCAGATTTGTCGATACGTGCAAGTCTTGAATGGTGTTTGGGACTATAAGGAAGCATCGGCTCGGAAACGTCGCGTTTAACGAAGAATTCGGACCTCCGGCAGCCCGTATCCTCCAAAATTTAGGATACGGAGACTCAAAGTTCGTGCCAAGGGTTTCGTGCCAAGTTTTCCTATACCATATGCGTCATGTAGGCCTTATGTGACTGTACGGGGGTGTCAGTTTCAGTTCGGGACCATATCGAGTCATCTTTGGCGTCTTATGTCCATTTTGGGACATTTTTGGGCATTTTGCGACTTATTTCTCATATCGATTCGTTTTTTTTCCTGAGTCTTTCCACTCGTACAGGTCTTTGTACATATCTATGGTCTTACGAGAGTGTCAGTTTCCCTTTCAGAGGAGGATTGGGCGTTTCAGCCCGCAGATGCCAAAAAGTCCGTATCCTCCGCGTGTCTTAAGGATACGCGACGTATCCTGGGACTTCCCTCCCATTTTATTTGAGCTAGATCAGTCATACACGTATCCTAGCGTTAGTCGATTGATTCGGAACGTTTGTCAATGCATGTCAGATGTTAGTGGTTGTTTTGTTTACTTCTAGCATCAATACCATCAATATAGAAGTCAAATGAACAGAAAATGCAATTACTGTACTATCCAAAGCATGTATCTCTAGAAACAAAAGGTGGAAATGTATGAAACGGCACAACGGCCCTAGCAAAACAAGCAAAATCATGTGCTGGGCAACATTCGCCCACAAATCAGAAGGCGCGTAGGCCCCATCTCAAGAATCAAGTCAAAAGTCAAGTACCAACAGTATCAAAAGGCAAAGAGACGGTAAAGTATCTGAGGCTCAGTGGTAGCCCTCACTCGCTAAAAAGCTCGTCGATGTCGTCGCTGTCGCTCTCCTCTCCCGCAGCCAACTCTCCAGGGGCTAGTCGGAACCCAGGGTCGCTAGCAGACCCAGAGCCGCTACTGAGGGACACGGACTCCTCGTCCTCGCCCTCGTCCTCCTCCTTCTCTCTCCTCTTCTTCTTCGCGGGCCCCTCCGCTGGCTTCTTTTGAGCAAGCCTTTTCCGCAGCTCTCTCTGAGGTGGTGGTGACCCTCTGTCAGGAGCAATCACCACCCCTCTGGTCTCGGGCCGTGTGGTCCTCACCGGTCGCTGGACCACGACAGGAGCCTTCCCCTTGCCCTTCGGAGGGGCTGGCCTCGCTATCTGTCGCCTAAAAGCCGTCCTAGCGTGTCCCTGCATTGTCATTCAATTCAAGTCATTATCAATATTGTGCATAGTGTATATGTAAAATGCTGAAACAGGAATCAAGAGCAGGTACTTCTAAACATGCATTGTAACAGACATGCACAGTTGCTAAGTATCGAATTCGGAATTCTGGGTTTATACCTGAGGCTGCGTAGTAGGCGCTGGAGCTGCCGGCGGGTAGTGCAACTGCAAGGGAGTACCACTCGCTATCTGGTGGAACTACTTCTCCATGGCAAGCATCAAGCGCATGACCTCCCTCGCCCACTCTAGCGGCACCTGAATCACAAGTATTGGAAATCAAAGGCAGTTCAAATACAGTGCAAATACGATACAGGAAATAAGTAAAGCTGAAAGTACATCATACCGGTCCCGTGACCTCTGCTGGCTCTGTCCTGGCAGGCTCGAAGCGAACCTCTGCGGCCTCCCCCTGAGGGTCACGCACCGTCAGCGTCCAAGAAAGCTAAGTGAGCCCGGTCGACTCCGCAAACTCACTCCTTTCCCTGGAACGGCCCAACCTGCTCCGCCGTCCCGACCTCTCTTCACCGGCAGCCAAGACCTCTGCCTGCACTGCCCTGTGCTCTATCACTCCAAGCGCCCCGGCCAAGTATCGCCTCTGGTAGACGGCGTAGTCTCGCCCCCGCCTCAAAAAGGAAGTCGCAACAGCAGGGACAGTGAACCTCCTCAGCTCTCTCAGCGTGTACCTCCCAGTGTGCGAAGCACGAGGTGGAAGTGGCCCCGAAACAACGAACTCGGACGAGTCAAGCGACTGTCGTGTCACCCGATCACCTAAGTACCACTGCCACCCAAAAGCCGACTCCAGCAGCACCCGGCTCGCTGTCACCACCCTGCTCCTCGCCAGGTATTCAGGCTCAGGCCCTGTAAACCTCCACGGGTCCCACGCCACCTGTAAAGCAATCAAGGGCATCAGCGACAGCATTAAAGCAATTCAAAGGCACGAACTACCAAAAGGGAAAGCTGGCCTCACCTGAGAGTCTGTCAGGTGGTCAACGTACAGCCGGAAGTCTGAAAACGTCTTCTGAGACCTCTTCTTCCCGACACGGAGCGGTCCCCAGACCATCGCTCGAGGAAGCGCCCTCGGGTCCGGACTCCTGTTCTCCGGAGGGTACATCCTCAGCACCTCGTAAGCCCACAACTGCAGGGATTTCAAACAGTCAAACAGTCAAGGCGTCAGAAATACAGCATATGCAAGATAAAGTGCAGGTATGGAATGAAATTGAAAAACAGTATTGATTCCTTACCTCCCACACTCTCCAGTACCCAGCAGCTGCCTTTCTCCCTCTGGAGAACTCGCCCAAAAAGCTGTAGCACGTGCCTAAGGCCGCTCCTCCCCAGTCAAACCGAGAAGCCGACCTCAAGTCAAAAAGGGCCGGCAGGTAGGACAAGTGCACCGTGGACCGCTTGTTCAGGTACAAAGTAGCCCCGAACAAGTACAACAGGTACACCCTCGCTAACTGCGCCAACTCTAGCTCAGAGACCCGCTCTCCTCTCAACTCCAGCACCGGAACCCTCTGCTCCACATGCTTTGCAAACTGGTCGTGTTAGACCGTCTCTGAGCTCCCCGCAGGCACCATGCCCAAGAACCACCTCAGCGCCTCAGTGTCCCTGTGGATCCCCGAGTCGAACGGGATCGAATCACCTCCAACCCTCAGGCCAGTGATGGCCGCAAAGTCCGTCGGTGTCACCGTCATCTCCCCGATCGAGAAGTGGAAGGAGTTCGACGTATCCCACCACCTCTCGGCCAGGGCAGACAGTACGCCGTGGTCGCTCCTCACCGCTGTCAGCGTGGGGATGAACAGGCCAAACCCCGTCGCGTCCACCAGCTCTCGTGCCCCCGTAGGCAAACTCAAGTACAGCTCTAGCGAGTGCGCTGGTCCGCCATGCCCCCGCGAGCTAATCACTCCTCTCTGCACATCGCAACAAACAAAACAACAGAAACAGCATCAGCACAACAGTTCAAATTCAGTGGGCAGTCAAATCAAGGACTTTTAACAGTATCTGAAGCATCAAAGGCATTCATGTAGTCAATTATCAAACTACCAGGCATCCTATTTAGTCGATTCAAGTCATTTTTAGGTTGATTCAAGCTTCGAACATTCAGGTAGTCGATTATCAAGCTACCAGGAAACTATTCAGTCGATTATTGTTTTCAAGCATCCTATTCAGTCAATTCAAGTTGTCAGAGCATCAAAGGCACTTATTTGGTCGATCATCAAGTTTCAATGGCACTCTACAGAGTCAAGTCAAACTTCAAGGCAACCTATCAGTCGAGTTCCGTTACATGGCATACTACAAGTCGATATCAGTTATCCACAGGCATTCTATGGTCGAATTATGAAGTCGAAGCATTCTACAGTCAACCCAGTCTATCTCAGGTTGAGGTATCACTAACTCTACACAGTCGATCAAAAGTAAGGGTTCGAGTATCATGCATCACAAGTACGAAATAAAGGCTAAAGCGAAGTTCAAAGGTATACCTGAGTCCAGCCCCTGGACGAGTGCTGCTCAAGGTCTCTCAGCACCAGCTCCTCGTCGTAGTCCTTCTAGCAAGGGACGTAGCTCTCGGTGCCCGACGGCACAAACACGTGCGGCTCTGGAGGAACGTACGTCTCAGCCACAAACGGGGTACGAGCGATCTGCCGTCTGGCCTCCGCTAAGTCAACCGCCACCTCGTACACCCCGGGACCCTCCTCCTGCTCCCTCTCAGCCTCCTCGGCCTCTCGCTCAAGCTCCCTCTGGTCTCTCTCTGCTGCCTCGGCCTCTCGCCTCAGTCTCTCCGCCTCGTCGGACCGGGCTATCTCCCTCAGCCTCTCCTCTCGAGTCCTCAAAACTGCCGCGACCACTGCAGGGCTCTCTCTCATGAGCCAAGCAAGCTCAGACTCACCCACAAACTCCGCCAAGTCACGGCTCATGATCGGCTCGTGACTAGACGAACCCGCGGGCGCCATAAACTCAACCCGGTCTACGTGAGCCGCCCTCGGAGTCTCCTCCTCCCCTGCGGGATCCTTCCCTCTATCCGAACCTCTCAGAGGCGACCCCGGTCGGCCCTCACTAACGCCGCCACCACTGCCACTGCCACTCGCTCCGGCCGAACTAACCCCGGTGACCACTAAGGCTTCCACTCCACTCCGGAAGTCCAACCGACTCACTCGTGGACCCTGTGACACCACCGTCTCCGGCGTACACCCTTCCATTACTAGCGCACGCCGCTCGCCGTCGACACCCGCCTCTGCTGCATGGCTGCCATTGCCGTCGCCGTCGCCTGGGATCTCTGCACCGGCGTCTGGGGAGGCTTCCTCTACCGTTTGATCGTCGATCGGAGTCTCCGAACCCTCGATTTCGTGACTCGGCCGAGCCTCGTCACCACCGCTATTTCCGCCACCGCTGCCACCTGGTTCCACCATGGGTGTGTGTGGGTGAGTGGAATCGGGAAGAGAATGGGGAAGAGAGTCTTGGTTTTGTAGAATTCGAGAGATTTGGAAGGATTTTGGAAGATTTGAAACGAAGTATGGCGGTTTCGTTCGTGTCCTGAGAGTTTGATCGACGTGGAACAGTGCTGGGCCGGTTTGGGCCGGATCTGGGCCTGGATACTTCAGTATAAGTGGCGAACGGCACAAATATTTTGGCGCACGCCAGTAGTTCTTGGGCCTGAGGCCCAATTCGCATTCCGTGATCAAAATGAGGGCCCGTGGTCGTCAAATTGATGTTATCACCTTGGATGGTTATTTCCCAAGCAGAACCCGTCCAATTTCAAATCAACGACGATCTATCCGTCCAATTTCAAATCAGTAACCATGAGTTGCTCTCAATGGATTAATCCCCAGGAGGATCCGCACCCCTTGACAGCGTGTTCTGTCCATTCCAAATCAACGACGATCCGTTCGTCCAACTTCAATCAACGACGGCCTGTCCGTATGCTAATATCTTTCCCCGGTGGAGTCAGCCCATCCACAATGGATTGTTACCACAGGAGAGTTCTTCATCTACAGAGATCTATCTCATCCCCTCAAGTCGATCGGGCGACGGTTTGTATCGTTGTTATCCCCAGCAAGTGACAGCCTGTTCTGTCCATTCAACGACGATTTATTCGTCCAACTTCAATCGACGACGGTCCGTCCGTATGTCTGTATCTCTCTCAACGGAGCCGATTCACGGCTTATCTTCCCCAGCTGAGTCTCTCCTGGACCGGGCCATCAAAAGTCAAAACCAGCATCAACCTATCTTTGCATATCAATATCCTCGGCAACAGCGATCTATCCGCTCCGCCAATCCGATCAATCAGGTTCTTTAATTTTTTCGTCTATCATTGAACTCGTACGTCCTGCTCTGGATGGCCTAGATGGGTGTCTAGAAACCTTTGACGTTACTTACGCCAAGTCAATGGTGCTCTAAGTGCCGTCAAAGGGGGGCTACTGTAGACACCCTATTCTGGACTGTCCAGATTAGTTTACTTACGGTCTTTGATTCCCCGATGATGATTAAGGTCAAGAACATCCTGAGTTTGTGAATGAGTTTGAGCTTTGAGCGTCCTGAACCTCATCCGAACCCTTTTCAAACCCTTGTCGAACCCTCAAGCCAGAACCAAATGGCCTCAGCAAAACCCTACTGGAGTACGCTGGTTCTTGACTAGCGTGCGCAGGATGCATTGCCACGTGTCAGTCATCGCCAGTTACTGGCGCACGCCACTCAACAAGGGGCGTACGCCAGTCAATGCCAGTCAAAACAACCTTTTTCAGCCAGACACGTGGGAGATTTTGTAACCGCCCGACGTCAGCCACAGTTCCCCCTGATGATTATCTCGTCCTGAGCTGTTCCCTTCTCTCCTACATTGCCTTTCAAGGCAAGTCCCATGCATTTAATGCATGAGAGGCTCCTCCAAGCCTTACCACCCCAAACAGCCCTTAAGGGACCAACTGATCTCAGTCTCTCCCCTCCATAAATACCCCCCTTGTATTCATTTGCAAGGGGTTAGCTCCATTAAGGCTTAAGTCCTCTTGTCTTCTTCTTCTTAAGTGTTCTTTGCTTCCTTTCTTTTTCCATAGAAAGACTAAGTGAAGAGCACACTCACCACAGTCCATAAGCCTCACCACAATCATCCTCCAACCTTCAACTCTCAAGCTCAAGCTCAAATCATCCATCAAAACTCACAAGCAAAAAGGTATATCACCTTTGCTTTCTGTTTTCTGTTCTGACCCCTGAGGGGGGCTGGCAGGGTCAAGGCTGGTAATCTATACCAGGTTTCAAAGCCGTATACAATGATCAGTGGCGCACGCCAGTAGTTTGAGCCGTACGCCAGTCATGGTAGTACGTGCAAAACTGGCGTGGGGATCATGGATCATTGTTTTCTTGCTTCATTTAAGTTCTGATCACCCTGATGCATGCTAAAACCAATCTTTTGCTATATGTATTTTAGAACTGCTTTCCCTTCCATCTGTATCTTAGTGTAGTTTGGCCTCTGGGAGCCTTCTGGTCATGTTCCAGAGCCCAGATGATGCAAAGCCAAAGCATTGGAACAAATAGACAATTGGCGTACGGCCATATACCACTGGCGTACGGTAGTAGTTCAGCTTCCAGTGGCTTGGTCCTTGCATGGATCTTCCATCCAAGCCTTTGATCATCCTCCCCTCACTGTTTAAGGGGTTTTCTGTTCATTTGGCGGCTTCTCAGCCCTTTAATCTGTCTGTAATAGCTTAGTAACTTATATCAACTGCGTGGTTTGTCCTGGGTGTGCACTGGTCCCTTCCAGAGCCCAGAGGTTTGAGAACAGAAGCTGTGGTCTTAGGCTCACCGGCGCACGCCAGTTGTGGGGTGGCGCATGCAGGCTTGCTTCTGTATGCATCACTGCACAAACAGCGTGCACTAGTTGGTCTAAAACGTCCATAGGAGCTTGTTCTCAATCTATTATACTTGCTTAGATCAAACATCAAACATCCATAAACATTTTTGTCACATACTTGTACATAAAATGCAAATGTGTTACAGTTTTAATCCCCATTAATTGTTCCCCCGCCCTAACTGGCTAAGAAAATGATCAAACAAAGAGAGAAATGCAAATGTTTTATAAAATGCCTGAGTAGAGACCGATCTCCCGATTGGGCGAGAGGGGGTGCTATAAAACCCTTCCCCTCTCGTAACCTGGCTCCCGAACCTCAGATTTCAAAGGTGACGACGGTCCAGTCTACAAAAGCCTTTTCTTTTCAAACTCAAACAAACGTGATCCAAATGTTTTTTTCAAAAGCACGGTTTCTTGGGTACTCTCCACAAAACCCGAGTGGCGACTCTGAACTGCGAAGCGTTTCACCGCGCTCTCCGCAAAAAAGTGCGCACCCGGAATTTTATGCCTAAAAAAACATGGGATTTTTGGGGCGTGTGCCCACACTAACAGCAATAACGAAAAACAACCAACTTGTTAAAAAAACAATGAAACAACTTTCAATAGCAACGACCAACGAATGACTTCAACCAACGAAACGACTTCAACGAACAAAACGACTTCAACAACCAACCAACTTCAACGATCAACGAACGAATTCAACGACCAACGAACGATTCCAACGATCAACGAACAAATTCAACGACCAACGAATGATTCCAACGATCAACGAACGACTTCAACAACCAACTTTAACTACCATCAACCAACTACCAACGTCAACGAAATAGACAACAAAACAATATATGTTACCACGCTCACCAAAAGCATAGCCAAAAACTCAACCACGATTCCCAGAATCACGGCTGCGGCCATGACCATGGCTGTATGAAGAACCACACCCATTAGAGACAGCGGAAGCAGAATCAGAATCAGATTTCATTGCAAATATGTCACCGTGCAATGAGAGGCAACCAATGAATCAACCACCAATATTCCACCAACTAAAAATAAGCATCAAACAACTATCAACAATACCAATACGAATATACCTTCGGCAACCAACAACAGAACCATAGAACATATCTGACCAGCCATGAACAGTAACGATGATGAACAGTACTCCCTCCGTCCCTTTATTACAGTCCAGTATTCCATTTTGGGCTGTCCCTTAATAAGTGTTCATTTTGTAAAGTTAGTGGGTAAAAATTGGTGAATTGTCTATTTTGTCCCTAAAAGTAGATTCCATTTTGAAAAGTTAGTGAGTAAAAGTGTAATGATGATGGATAAGTAGGGAAAGTGGAGGAAAAAGTTGATGTGAAAGGTATAATGATGATGTCTTTTTAATAAGTTGGAGTTACGAAGCAGGACATTTAAAAAGGGACGTGTAGACACCCCATTCTGGACTGTCCAGATTAGTTTACTTACGGTCTTTGATTCCCCGATGATGATTAAGGTCAAGAACATCCCGAGTTTGTTAAGGTGTTTGAGCTTTGAGCGTCCCGAACCCCTCCGAACTCCTTGTTGAATCCTTCAAGCCAGAACCAAATGGCTTCAGCAAAACCCTACTGGTGTACGCTGGTGGTTGACTAGCGTGCGCTGGAAAACAGCCACGTGTCAGTCATCGACCGTTGACCTTGCTTCCACTGGCGCACGCCACTCAACATGGTGCGTACGCCAGTCAATTCCAGTCAAATCAACTTTATTCAGCTGAACGCGCGGGACTTTTGCTGCCACCCCGACGTCAGCCATAGTTTCCCTGATGATTATTTCGTCCTGGGCTGCTCCCTCCACCACTACACCACCTTTCAAGCCAAGTCCCATGCATTAAATGCATGGGAGGCTCTCTCTTGGCCTAACCAACCAAACACTTCCTTAGGGCCAACTGATCTCAGTCCCTCTCTCCTCCATAAATACCCCCCCTTGCGTACATTTGCAAGGGGTTAACACCATTAAGAAGGGCCCAAGCTTTGGTTCTCTTCCTCTCTTGTTCTTCTTGCTTTTTCTTTCATCCATTGAGAGATAAGGCAAGGAGAATAGCATCCACAGTCCATAACACCCCATACTCATCTCTCAAACCCTCAAACCCCAAGCTCAAGCTCTCTTCCAAACTCACAAGCAAAGGTATATCACCTTTTGTTTCTGTTATCTGTTCTGACCCCTGAGGGGGGCTAGCAGGGTCAAGGCTGGTAATCTATACCAGTCCTGGCCCTAATGCTAGCAAGGTTTCAAAACCGTGTGTGATGATCTGTGGCGCATGCCAGTTAACCATAGCCGTATGCCAGTCATGGCTGTATGGCAAAACTGGCGTGGGGATCACTGATCATCCTTATTTTGTTTTATTTATATTCTGATCACCCTCCTGCATGCTAAAAACCAGTTTATTGCTTTCTGTTTTTTAGAACTGTTTAGTTATAGTGTTCAATATTTCATTTCTGTTGCTTTGGAATGCCACTGGGAGCCTTCTGGTCATGTTCCAGAGCCCAGATGATGCCAAGCCAAGCACTGGCCAAGTCATGTTAACTGGCGCACGGTACCATGTACCTGCGTACGCTAGTCACATCTTGACCAGTGGCTGACCCTTGCATGGCAACTAGGCTCTGGCCTCTGTTTTTCCTCCCCTCACTGTTTAAGGGGTTTGCTGTTTATTTGGTGGCTTTCAAGCCCTTTATCTATCTGTAACTATATTATACTGTTGATATAAACTGCGTGGTTTATTCTGGGTGTGCATTGGTCCATTCTAGAGCCCAAAGGGTTGTTTGCAAGAGTTGTGAGTTTGGGCTTACCGGCGCACGCCAGAACTGGTGTGGCGCACGCAGGTTGTGTCTGTATGCAGTGGCTTGGCCAGTGCACACAGACTCGTTCCTACGTGCACCATATTAAGTCAGTGTGTTCCAGTTTGTCCAAAACACTCACAGGAGCTTGTTCTCAATCTATTATACTTACTTTAGATCAAATATCAACATACATCACATTTTTATCACATGATGCAAATTTGTCACAGTTTTAATCCCCTTTAACTGTTCCCCCGCCCTAACTGGCTAAAAATGATTAAAAAGAGAGAAATGCAAACGTTTTACAAAAAAATGCCCGAGTAGAGACCGATCTCCGGATTGAGCGAGAGGGGTGCCATAAAACCCTTCCCCTCTCGTAACCTGGCTCCCGAACCTCAGATATCGAAGGTGACGACGGTCCAGTCTACAAGCCTTTTTCAAAATAAAAAACGTAACCAAGCGTTTCAAGTTCGGTTCCTTGGGTGTTTTCCGCAAAACCCGAGTGGCGACTCTGAATCGAAGCGTTTCGCTGCGCTTTTCCAAAATAGGGCGCACCCGTTTTACACAAAAATGTAAAAATTTTGGGGCGTGTGCCCACAAGACAGAGGGAGTACTAAACATCGATGAATAGTAACGATGATGAATAGTAATATGTGAACAGTGGTTAATGGCTATAGATTTCAGTTAAGTATCCGATTTGGAATTTTGATGGGTGGAAGAGATTAGGGTTAAGATAGAGGCCAGGATTAGGGTTGTGATTTTAGGGTTTCGTGGTGAGATGGTGATGGCGGTAGAGGGTAGCGGCTAGGGTTTTGTATATTTAAGGTGGATGGTGAACCTGCTCTGATACCATGTTGTTTGGGAGAATAAGAAAAGTGTATAGGGTGTTGTGTTAACTAACCCTAACACAATCAACTCTTATTTATATAATGAGAAATCATAACATAAGACTATATTAACCAATGTGGGACTAATAGCAATACTATATTCTAACATATATAACTTCTCTAAAATTGTTTTTCCTGCGGCGAATGTTGTGTCCAGAAGGTTTGTGTGTGGAAGTGGGGTGCTTTCTTGCTGGCCCTCTCCCTTGTGGCTTGATTCGCCCGTTGTGTTGTGGGGATCTTGCTCTTCTTGATTTACTGTTTCTCATATCAATGGAAACTCCTAACATTTTGGGGAGAAAAAAAAAAAAAACTTCTCTAAAATTCAATCACCATAAATTATCTTCATAGCTCGCTATTTTCAACAACCAAATATGATGGGTTTGGTTCAAATTCCTTAATACTTGCACGGGAATTTGAAAATGGGAAGCTTGGGTAATTGGTTTGGTTGACAACATGGCTATTAATGGCTAATGGTCATTAGTATGCTTGTTTTTCCCTGCATGGGTAAATAAACGGTCAGCAGTAATTATCAAGCTTCTGGATCTTTCCTCTATGCTCCATTTAAACCCAAGTGTTATTTGTTTTGTATCATCAATATACGACAGTGTATATTGGAGTGGTGTGAGTGCAAGTGTCAAGTCTTAATGCTTGGTGTGAGAGTGGGTTCTTGGTGAGAGTGGGTGTATAAGGGGTTGGGGTTGGGTTTGGGTTTTCAAACTCGGGTGTTCTCTTGTACTAATTCTCTCATAGTGAAAGAACGGGATCCTCTCCGTAGAGTAGGCGTGTTATTGCCGAACCACGTAATTCTTGCGTGTTTCTCTCTATTTTATTTTTCATCGTACTTCCATTAGTTGTGATTGTGATTGTGTTTCGAATCTCGGTTTTTGGGTGCTTCCGCGTTTAATCCCAACAAAAAAGTTATGGAAAAGTTAAGTGTACAGATGGGCTTGCACGAATTGTGCACAGACCGCTTTATGGGCCCACTTTAGAGTCTCACTTTAGTAATTCAAATTGTTCATTAATATTTAAATATTATTCAGAGTGGCCTTCAAAAAATTAGTTCCATCGGATGAGTAATTGACTCAATCTTTTGATTGTTTCATTCAGAATTCGGGACCATTAGGAAGGAGTGAATATGGTTTGAGACTTGGAGGAGAGTGAATATGGTTTTATGACCATTAGGAAGGAATGAATATGGTTGGAGCTATGGTTGTGCTCGTTTTGCATTTTTTGGTATTTTAGGGCTCATTCGGCTAAATAAGTCATTTGGCTTATTTTTTTGTCTTTATTCATTTTTTTTTATTAAAGACGAAAATAAGCCAATAAGCCAATTTTTCGTCTTTATTTAAAAAAATTGGATTTCTATCGTAATTTTTTACTTTTTAGATTCTTCTCGTCATGACAAAGCAATAATCCTCTAAAAATTGACGAAAAACTAACAAATGCGAAAAAAATTTGAATAAGGACAAAAAAAAAAGCCAAATGACTTATTTAGTCGAATGAGGCCTTAGTTTTTGTAGTGGATGGAGAGAGAAATATGGTAATGATCGGAGGGAGGAGTAATGAGTAGAAAGAGATAGAGAGAGATGACAAAGTAATAATTGAAAAACTAGGGTAATAATTGGAAAGAGAAATATGATAATGATTAGAAAACTAAACTAAAACAAAAATAAAATGTGAAACCAAGAAGGCGATAATATTTTCATCTACGGGCTAATTCTCAACATTGACTAGAGAAGAATATGATTGATATTAATTTTAAGTACCTCTATTTTTAATTGTGATCATCACTTTAATTAGGATTGAAAATGAATTAAGCTGTTAGCGAGCAACTCAAGGTTTGGCTCATTGGTAAACAAGTTAAACTCGAGTTCAAGTTAGTTGTAACTTGGCCCGTTTGTTTCAAATCAACTTGTTTAGTAAACGAACCGAATTCAAACATCTCGATGCTCAACTCGATTACTCGGCTTGACTCGAGCTCGAGTTGGACTAATTCTAAACGAGCCGAGCTCAAACACTTAAAAGCTCGGCTCGATTTGACTTTGGAGCCCTAACTTTTTCTCTCTCTCTTTTTTTTTTAATCTGCATTTTGGAGCCCTAGCTATAATAGAAGGAAATGGAAATACTTAAAAAAAATGCATGTGTTTTTCCTTTTTCCAAAAAAAAAAAAACAAAAACAAAATTTAAAGGGGAAAAAAAAAATTTCGAACATGGAACCCTAAAATTCGCCCCCTTTCCCTAAAGCCACAACCCAGCGCCTCCACTCACAGAGTCAGAGTCACGATTCATACCCACCGATCTCAACTCGTTCTTCTTCCCCACTCCACCTCAACGATGATGACGCCCAGATTATGAAAATGACGCGCAAATTCAACAGAAAAAATGCATCGCGATCGCTGAGTCCTGGCTCCTGACCGATGGTACAGAATTTTGATCACCATTAGTTATGCTTTTCATTTCATTCTTTTGTTTGAATTACAGTATTAGTTTCCATAAGAAGTTCTAAAGTAGTTTTTTTTTTTTTGGTTTATAATGATGACATATATTATGAATAGAAGAAAGATGAAGTTTTCCATTTCATTCTCCTCGTGTTAATGGCAAAGAAGCTGTCTTGAATTCAATTTGTTCTATTGAGGTGATATCCACTTGCCTCTCTCCTCATTTTCTGGCAGGGACGGATGCAGAATTTCTTAGGTTGGATGGGTGAACATTTAAAAAATGATGAACAGATGAAAGGTGATATTAATTTTGCTTGCATTGAAAAAACACTGTAAAAAAGACTGTCCGATATAGTTTCGTTCAACCTATTCAATCTACTAAGATATAGTCATCTATGATTATAGCTGCATAGAATTTTATGCATGCCTATCCAACAAAACAATATTATAAACGGGAAAATATTGCTAAAAGCCTAAAACTATGTTTTGATTTTCCAAGTACTCTTGGTTGGACGAGTCTTGGATGGTTCAGAGCAATGTTGGGTGGGCGAATATAATCCAATTTCAAAAATTTAAAGAAATGCTACTATAACTTTATTAAAAATTTGAAACATGAGTAGAGCAGTTGTCCAGGCTCATCCGCCCTTGGGTCAGTCCTTGGTTTCTCAAAACAGCTTTTCGGTTTCAAGATTTGTCATGTTTAACGGGTTAGCACAGAATTTCTTCCCGGATGCCTACAAACAACGGTGACTATCCAAATACTGTAGTATCAGGTTAAAGGTGTTATACAGTTCAATTTTTTAGCGAGTCTTCATCAGTATTTGATCCTTTCTTTCAACGAAAACTTTAGGTTTGAGGTGTTTCATCACACTCTAGTTCATCGCTAGTACAATAACCAGATCAGTTCACATTATGCACCGTGATCCTGAAGAGTTTGGACAGCAAATTATGTGATCGAAATTTTCGTTAAGTGGCTCAAAAGCCTCACATAGTAGCTCAGTGCAAATGTATGACCCTCTTTGATGGACCTGATTTAGGTATCCTTTCCTTGCTGAGGGATTTAAATATAATCATATGTTTATCTGTTAAATAGACTGACCAATTAAATTAAGGTTACAGTACAATTCAATAATGTTTAATTGTTTCTTTGTAGCTTTGATGAAGTATCCTGAGGCCAGCCGGGGTTCATAATCTTTCAAAGAGTGAAGGCCAGTGGAGCTTAACACGTCTGACAGTAAAAGTATGTGGTGCAACTGCATTTCCTGTTTTGTTCAAGCAATAGCACAACGCGTTGTCGATGCAGCAAAGAATATGAAAGCAACCATATCTAAGTTGGTAGTTTAGTTTAGATGTGGCCTGTTGAGAACAAGGTTGCAATCTTGTGAAAGAAAAAGTTGCCATGTTGCTTGCAAAATTTCTAGTGGTGTGAATTTTAGTTTTATGGCATCCAGATCTGGAGTTCTATTTTAAATGATCTTGTATATCTTCAAAAGCAAATTGCGATGCAGTACTCCTCTATCTTATTGCTCTTCTGATATCTTTTCCCCGTCTTTTATCACGTATCCAGGTCAGGTTAGGGTTTTACAACAGCAGCACGACTCCTCATCAAATGGTTGAAGAGATGGGATCACTTCGATCTGCTGGGTTCGTTGACCCTGGATGGGAACATGGAATTGCTCAAGATGAGAGGAAGAAGAAAGTAAGATGCAATTACTGTGCGAAAATAGTTAGCGGGGGGATATACAGATTGAAACAACATTTAGCTCGACTTTCTGGAGAAGTCACATACTGTGATAAGGCTCCAGAGGAAGTTTTTTTGAAAATGAGAGAAAATCTGGAAGGAGGTCGTTTTGGTAAGAAACCAAGGCAAATTGATTACGATGAACAAGCATATTTGAATTTCCAGTCCAATGATGACGTAGAGGAGGAGGAAGAACAGACTGGATATAGGAGCAAAGGAAAGCAATTGATGGGTGCTAAGGGTTTGGTTATAAATTTGGCCCCTCTTCGATCATTAGGATATGTTGACCCTGGGTGGGAGCACGGTGTTGCTCAGGATGAAAGGAAGAAAAAGGTGAAATGCAATTATTGCGAGAAAATAGTTAGTGGTGGTATCAATCGATTTAAGCAACATCTAGCTAGAATACCGGGAGAAGTTGCACCCTGTAAAAATGCTCCAGAGGAAGTGTATCAAAAGATAAAAGAGAACATGAAATGGCATCGTACTGGAAGGAGGCATAGACGGCCTGATTCTAAGGAGATATCTGCTTTTTATATGCATTCAGACAATGAGGAGGAGGAGGAAGAGCAAGAGGAGGATGCTCATGTGAGCAACGAAAGACCATTACTTGGAGATAAAAGATCAGGCAAAGACTTGAGGAGGACATTTAAAGGTACATCCTCTGGTAGTGGATCCGAACAAATAATGAAAAGACCAAGACTGGATACTATTGTTCTGAAAACACCAAAGAGTCAGATGGCTGCATCGTCCAAACAAGTAAAGTTGGGTTCGAGCAAAAAATCTCGCAAGGAGGTTATATCTTCAATATGCAAATTCTTCTATCATGCAGGAGTTCCTTCGCACGCAGCAAACTCCCCATATTTCCATAAGATGTTGGAGTTGGTTGGCCAATATGGACATGATTTTGTGGGTCCTTCATGCAGAATGATATCTGGTCGGTTTTTGCAAGACGAAATTGTGACCATAAAAAATAACCTAGTTGAGTATAAGGCTTCCTGGGCAGTTACTGGTGGTTCTATTTTGGCAGATAGTTGGAAAGATACGCAGGGTAGGACATTGATCAATTTTTTAGTTTCATGCCCCCGTGGTATATACTTTGTTTCTTCTGTTGATGCCACTGAAGTAGTTGAAGATGCCACAAATTTATTTGAGTTGCTTGACAAAGTAGTGGAGGAGATGGGTGAGGAAAACGTCGTGCAGGTACATTTAACCTTTTCTCTTAGTCTAGTTTCCCACGTTTCTCGTCATTAGCTGCAAATGTCTATCAGTTTATTTATCTGTTTCTCCTACCTCCTCTCTTCCAACACTCCATTATAACTCCAAGTGTAGGTAATCACCGAGAATACTCACAGTTATCAGGTTGCCGGAAAGATGCTTGAAGAGAAGAGAAAGAATTTGTTTTGGACTCCTTGTGCTGCCTATTGTATTGATCGGGTACTTGAAGATATTGTGAAAATAAAGCTGGTGGGAGAGTGCATGGAGAAAGGCCAAAAGATAACAAAGTTGATTTACAATCAGATTGGATTATTACATCTCATGAAAAAAGAGTTCACAGGGGGGCAGGAACTTCTGAGGCCATGTGTAACCCAGTGTGCTTCGAGTTTTGCTACTTTGCAAAGTTTGTCGGACCATAAGATTGGTCTTAAAAGGATGTTCCAATCAAATAAATGGCTTTCATTGCGGTTATCGAAATCTGATGAGGGTAGAGAAGTGGAGAAGATTGTACAGAATGCCACATTTTGGAAGAAGATGCAATATGTTAGGAAGTCAGTAGACCCTATAATGGAGGTACTTCAGAAAATCACTAGTGATGAAAGTCTTTCAATGCCATATATCTACAATGATATGTACAGAGCCAAGCTTGCTACCAAAAGCAATCACGACGATGATGTGCGTAAATATGGACACTTCTGGAGTGTAATTGACAATCGTTGGAACTCACTGTTCCACCACCCTCTGTATCTGGCTGCTTACTTCCTGAATCCATCCTACCGATATCGTCCTGATTTTGTTGCGGTAAGAAAAAATAATGACTGCATACGCTTGCATGCTGCTTTCTTAAGCTGCTTTTTTTGCCAGTTGTCCTATATAAATTTCCTGTTCCATGTATGTACTTGTAGCATCCAGATGTTGTGCGTGGGCTGAACTCATGCCTTGTTCGACTGGAGCCAGATAATGGAAGAAGGATTTCTGCATCCATGCAGGTAGGATTTTATTATTGGCCTGATCGTGTTTAAGGGATCATCCATTCTTAGCTGTATTTTCCCTCTCTTTCAGATTTCCGAATTTAGTTCTGCAAAAGCTGATTTTGGGACTGACCTGGCAATTAGTACCAGATCAGAACTTAATCCAGGTAATATCAATAATAAACATTCAAGTACTAGTTAGACAAGTTCTCACAATAGTAGATTATCTGAATAAATGCATATTTGCTCTATGCATGTACATTGAAATTGAAATGTGTTCCTTCATATTGTACGGATTCTAATTATGGACTGATGAAAGACGTCATTCCCTTTCCAGCTGCATGGTGGCAACAACATGGGATAAATTGCTTGGAGCTGCAAAGAATCGCTGTACGCATATTGAGTCAAACATGCTCTTCTTTTGGGTGTGAGCATTCCTGGAGTATATATGATCTCATCCATCGCCAAAGACGAAATCATTTAGCGCAGAAAAGACTAAATGACTTGAGCTACGTCCACTACAACCTGAGACTCAGGGAGCGTCAAATACGGAGAAGGTCCGATGACTCAGTCTCCCTTGACAGTGTTCTGCAAGAAAGTTTGTTACATGACTGGATTGTAGATGCTGAGAGACCAGCTTTGCCACAAGACGAGGTAGCTTTCAAGCTCAGATCTTCTTTGGAGCATTTTATTATTTCTGGATGCTTTCCTTAGCTGGTATTGAATTTTGGTCACTATTTCTCTAGGCAGTTCAGTTTTAACTATCGGGCACTCATATTAATCACCTCCATGTTTCATTGCTATTTTCTTAAGAAGTTCAAGGTTAAAGAAAGGGGTACTGTGAACTCAGGCAGAACGTTTACAAATTACAATACTATAGCTAAGCCATGCAACATTTACAAAAGGATAAATCTCCGATAAAGTGCACAAATGCTTTGGAGTCCCTTCTAACCAACAATGGAAATCTAACGCGAAGCTGATTTGAGTCTATATATCCTGTTACTATTCTGAAGAGCTTTTGTTTTGGAACTAGGCATACGGCCCATATAATGAAGCTGTTTAGCGCTATCTGAAATCCCTTTATTTTGATATTTCGTCCTGCATGTGTCAACTTTTTTGGATCAAAAGAGATGTAGGGATTATATTATTTTGATGATATGGGCTTGATAGGATCCCTTGGGGGTTTGTACCCCTACCTAGTTTTAAGTCTCCTGTTAAGCTTAAGCACACCAAGTCTTAAATTTAAGCTAGTTAATATGCATTAGGGGCAAGTGTTCAGTACCCATCAAAGAAAAATACTCTTTTAGCGTTCTCTTGATGTTGTTATGACCAGTGTGTCTTATTAGAAACATAGAAGTAGGTTTCAGTGACAACAAATTTGGCTGGAACTTCAACTATTATTATTATTATTATTATTATTATCATTTTGTAGGAAATCCTTTACCATGAAGTGGAACCAGCTGACGCGTGTGAAACTGATTTGATGGAATACGAAGATGGAAATGCAGAGAGTAGGAAGGGATCACTAGAGATGCTGACTTTGGGAGAAGCGGAACCCTTGAATGTCAATCCCCATAGTAATGTTGGTACTGCCACTGATGACGATGACGATGATGGTGACGATCTCAATTTTCTTGATGATGATTTGAGCGATTAGCTGAGTTTTCTGGCTCTGCTAATACTGATGAAAGAGTGGAATATTTCCCACTTATTGGATCTAGAGTGCGGAGAGTTGAATTCGACGGGCACAAGTAAATTGCTAATTTAGGTTGTGTTGGGCATTTCTTTCTTTAGCGCTTGAAGCATTTTCACTTGTAAAGTTCCAGTCATCTGTTTTCCGGTCATCTGTAACTGAGAGTACATGATATCACTAGATTGTAAATTTTGGTATTGGTTCTTAGACATGATTCCCCAAAAAAACCCTTCCTCGTTCCGAATGTACATTACATTCTTTAGTAGTTGCTCCCAGGGCCACGGGTATACGGAGCGGGAGTGGCACATGCTACCTGGGTTCTAAATTTTAATTTTTTTTTACATTATGGGAAGCTGATTAGTGATTATTGATATCCGAATAACTTGATTTCTTACACAAATGATTTAACTCAAATAACTCTTCCCCACCAGGGGCATCCATGACTCGAAACTCCTGCACTTTCTTAGACGGAAACCTCATATAACTTGAAGATCACCATTACCACAGCGAAGCGAGCTTCCTTGGCGATTGCATCCGCGCATTCATTAACTTCCCTATTGATCTCAATCAGAACACACTCCCAATCCTCTTGCAGATATTCACAAATTTGCAAATTTGCAGACCATCTGGCATTAAGAACTTAATGTGTTCAAATTCATCTATCGTGCATTCGAAAAGAAAGAGAATGGACCATGAAGTTTTATTCTGGCTCCGAGCTTATGATCGTGCTAAGATACAAAAGTGTGAATTTGAATTCGTTGCGAGCCCATTGGGGTTATTGAACAAACTACCTGAGGGTGTTCCAGAAGAGTTAGAGCACAAAGGGCACGGAAGACTAGCCAATCTACGAGTGGCCGGTGTCGCGCCCAATTCATAATACTCAGTTTTTCCGATCAGAAAGCTTAGATGACCCACTGCTCGAGTTCATGCTTCAAAGAGCTAAATCATGGATAATACCAAGTTCAATAATGAACTGGTTGATTATCTTCATCACCTCTTTGTCATGGTGAATTTAAATGTGGCTCAATTTATTGTTTCATGACCTAAAATGGGGCAAGTTTATGGAGTATATATATAGTGTTTCAGTGTGATTTGCATCCAATTATTGAACAAACCACATTGATTTTTAGACTATCATTCAAAGTTTGTTGACATCTCGAATATGGAATATATTTCTCCAAAAAGCATGTTGGTCTCTTACATTACTTGGTTGTCAATGTCAAACCTCTAAACAATTTGCACTCTTAAAGTGACAATATCTTTGTTTTAAAAGTGTTTATGCCTTATTTGCCAATCGCATCAATAGCTCAAATGAGCTTTCATCGATGTTATCAAGAGGAATAATTTATGGTTGTTCAAATAGGATGACTTTGTTATACACCTTGTATGTAACAATATGATTTGTTTGAGCTGTTGTTTTAGAATTTATAACTAATTTGCATGAGTTATTGGCTGGTAGAATTATTTTAAATTTTACAGTATCTAGTTTTTTTTGGAAAAATTAGAATTCAACCTCTCTCAATTTTATCTAGTTTATTGACTTTGTTTTGCAAATTAAATAAAAGAAATATTGAGAGGCCGAATTCAACATTTTACAAAAAAAAAATTGAATAAATTTTTAAAATAATTTTACCAGCCAATAACTCATGAAAACTTGTTAAATTTAGGACAACATGCAGCTCAAACAAATCATTTTTTTTTTTAATCACCAACAAATCATATTGTTACATACAAGGTGAATAACAAAGGCCCCATTTGCTAGCACTTATAATTTAACTTATTTAGCTTATTTACTTTTAAAAAGCTAATGAAGATAGCTAGTCCCAGTTTGCTTCTTCGTTTGGATCCCTGCTGCAACAAAAGTGAAAGATAAGGACAACGTACTCCCTCTTCATGCCCCATATTAGTTTGCAATCCACGGCAACTTAATTAGTTTGAAATCTTAGTCCCTCAATTAAGGCTTAATTGTGATGCTTAAGCTTAAAAGAGGGAGTTGCCTTGGGATTAACTCCGCTGGCATTTAGTCCCTCAATAATCAACTTAATTAATTTGCAATCTAAGTTCACTTTTACAGGGTATTATTGGCAGAGTTATTTTGATAATCTTCACATAATTACACAAATAAATTGAGGTATTTTTATGGGCAAAGTCCACTTTGACCCCATGTGGTTATCGCCATGTGCAGATACCCCCCTCATGGTTCAAAACTCAGCACATAACCTACCTGTGGTTTTGAAAATGTGCGGATAGACTCCCTGCCGTCATGTTTTCCATCCATATTAACGGACACAACATTAAAAGACTGATATACCCTCATCATTTCCCTTGATTCTTCTTCTTTTTAATATCTAACCACACCATCCCCTATACCAAAAATCGAATCCAAACCGTTGATATTGTAAATTTTGACGAATACTACATCTATGCCGAAATTCAAGTCAATCAAAAAATGAAAAGCTCACGGTCAAATCGATTTTGTTATGAAATTAAAATTTCAAATTTGAATTTACTAGATCACTGAGTTATTGATGCTTGATCGAGATGATTTTTTACAGAGATACTCTATTCTTTATTTAATACATTATGAACGACTCAGATTACATTCTAGAGACGTGTGAGATACACCTCCGTTAATATGGATAGAAAACATGACGGCAGGTGGTCTATCCGCACATTTTCAAAACCACAGGTAGGTTATGTGCTGAGTTTTGAACCATGAAGAGGGTATCCGCACATGGCGATAACCACAGAGGGTGAAAGTGGACTTTGCCCTATTTTTATTTCAAGATGAATAACCATGGGGTTTATGAGTTATGCACAACCTTTTTTTTTTTATTTAAGTTGATGCATGTAGCCGATTGCATGAGGCAAGCCATGCAATATTCTCTTTTTGTCTCCATGCCCTTTCCTGAAGTCAGCAGCCATTTAATCCATCGGGATCACCCAATTGCATTAGGCAAGCCATGCAATAATCTATTAAGAGCGTTCATGTACCAAAATAAAAATATATATATTCTATTAATCACACCAGTCTCAACAAAATTTTATTCAAATTATGATTTAGAAGTGTCATGTTTTTACATCAGGTAATCACTTCTTATGATACTCAATACATCACACTCTCTGTTCTAATTGTACTTTAGTGATACATTGCGATACTATAATGTTTCTACATTGATGGTGTAAAAGACAAACCATGCAATAAAGTCAACCTAAAGATTTGAGAAAATTTCTTTTATATCCCTTCGACTTTGACTAAAAATTCATTTTGGTCATTCACCTTTCAATTTCGGCATAAAAATATTTCAACTTTCTAATTTTTTTCAATGTTATCCTTTAGGGATATATAAATATATACACACAAAATAGGGTGTTTGGATTAAGCACCCTACACACATCGGGTGCCGTTGATTCCCGCGTTGGCCCTCTCGTTTTTTTTTTAAAATTTTTGGACCGCTCGGATCGGCCGTCCTGTAGCCAGAGACGGCCCGGAGCAGGACTCAAAGAAAACGAATTCCTTCTAAAGGACGACATTGAAAAAAATTGGAAAGTCAAAGTATTTTTATGCCGAAATTGAAAGGTAAATGACCAAAATAAAAATTTTGGTCAAAGTCAAAGGGATATAAAAGAAAATTTCCCTAAAGATTTACAGTAGAAGTTAAGTGAATACAATTAAAAAAGAAAAATAGCGTAAAGATTTAGAACTCTGGTCTCCCCCTCCCAACCTATTAAGCTACATAGCAAAAAAGAAAAGAAAAGTGAATACACTAAATTGTTGAATTGCTATTGAATGGTCACTCGGCACAATTTGACAAGTTCTTGTAGCTTTTTTAAATGAACGTACAGGTAGGGACAAGCGATCGAGGCCGGTAGAGCAACAATTTTATTTATTTTACTCACCAATGGGCCTAAAATGATTTGTCAAGTGCGATACTAATGTTCTAATTAGAGGTGCATGTATCCGAAAAGTTTGACGTAATCACTGTTTTTGATACTCAATACACGACTCTACTCTCTCTGTTCTAATAAAACGTTACGTTTTTATTCGTATTTTGCGATACTTTTAATGATTTCTACATTGATGGCATGGTGTAAGACAAATGATGGAAGAAAGTCGAGCTAAAGATTTACTAGAAGTTAAGTGAATACATGCACTAAATTATTGAATAGCTATTGGAGGGTCACTCGTCACACAATTGACAAGTTCTTCTAGCTTTTTTAAATGGATATATAGATAGGGACAAGCGAGGCTGCAGGTAGAGCAACAATTTTATTTTGCTCGCCAATTTGTCCAAGCTTTGATTAAGTCAGGCAAGGATCCAACTTTATGCATGCATGCGCTCGTCTGATTTGCTATCTACCTTAATCCTTTCCCTAAAATGCTACGTACACCAATCAATGTTCACGAATCGGGAAAATCAAGGTATATATATAGGACTTACTTTTTACATGCCTTTTCCTACGCAACATATATACGATCTCGCAGCAAGGGTGGACCCCGAAAGCTCGACCATGGATTGTTCCAATCGACAACTCACACGAGGTCTGTGTTCCACCCGGTTTAAAAGCCTCAAAGTGCACAAGCAAGCCGATCATCTTCACCCATGGTGGAATTGGATCCGTCGAGGATCACTAAATCAACACAGCCAAGCAAATGCAGTACAAAAGAAAAAACCCGCAACGGGTGACTCAAAACAAATAAAGAAGAGATGATGTGCAAATGTTTTGTAACATTTCAACATCAATATAACGGATATAGACGTCCTGTTACATATAGAGCGGAGCCCCCGGAACAAATTCAAGATTCAAACAGGGCGTAAACAATTGTAACATGACTTACAAGCACTATGTGCATTTAGTCCCTCATTTTGTTTTAAATAACCGGGTGTCCAGGCCAGCTTGTGTGCACCTCGACTAACTTCGGGATCTTGAAGTTAACAACTGGACAAACCCTCCAGTGACGGTTTGGAATGTTTGGCCTCTGTGGGATTCGAACATGCAAACTCATTGAGGACAATCACTTAATGAATTTATCATTCCCACTATGCCAAACTACTCTCTGTACCCAAAAAAAAAAAACTACTCGAGATCAATTAGATTGCAATATTAGTTCATTTTTTCGTTTGACTTTATCCACTTCTACATGGTATTAGCAGAGTAAATTTGATAATCTCACATAATTACTACTACTACATAAATAAATTGAGGTACTTTTATTTCAAGATATAAGCAACCATGGGGTTGTGAGTTAGCATGACACAACCATTTTTCATTTAAGTTGATGAATGTATTACCACTTCCTTTCATCATAATATAGTGAGACAATAATGTTTGTTATTATTCGTGGGCTCCACACGTTATGTGAGGGAGAGAGTATAAGAATACTACTGAAAAATATAGCCGATTGCATGACGCTAGCCATGCAATAATTATGCTTCTTTAGAAATATTGAATGATGACTTGTTTGTGTTTTTTTTTTTATCAGCAATGACTTGTTTGTTTATCCAATAATAACTAGGAGTCCGGAATGATAACTTGTAAACAAACTTTTGTTGTAAATGAAATTCTAGCTAGTTGTTGGAGTCCTTAATTTACCTTGGGCTGGTACTCAATACATTGTACTCGCTATTCTAGGTGTACTTTAGTAAAAAAAAAAAATCATTTTTATTCTTTACTATTTTGCAATACTCTAATGCTTCTACATTGATTTAGGCCTGTCAACGGGTCGGATCCGGATCCGGATCCGATAAGACTTGGATCTGATCCGAATCCGATAAGACTTGGATCTGATCCGAATCCGATAAGACTCAAATCCGATAGTGGTAATCCGGATCCGATCCGAAAAATTTGGATTCGATCCGAAAATCCGAATCCGATCCGAAAACTTTTTTACTTCAAAAATTTTAACAAAAATTTTTTTTTTTTTTTTAAAAAAAATTCAAAAAAAAATTATTTTCCAAAAAAAAAATTTAAATAAATCAAAATAAAATTTAAAATAAAAATACAACTTCTAAAACATTTTTTGTTCAAAATAAAAAAATTTACTGTTTTTTTTTTAAAAAATTTAAAAATTTATAAAAAGTTAAAAAAAAAAATAAAGTTCGGATTCGGATTCGATCCGATCCAAAAAAATCCCAATCCGATCTGTTCCGATCCGTAATAATCGGATTAGGATTACCGGATTACGGATTTCTGTTATCGGATTCGGATTCGGATTGGATTTTTCGGATCGGATCCGATCCATTGACAGGCCTACATTGATTGATGGTGCAAGAGAAATGATGCAAGAAAGTCAAGCTACAGATTTAGAAGTTAAGTGAATATACTTAAATTATTGAAAAGCTATTGGACGGTCACTCGGCACAATGGACAAGTTAGTTCTTCTAGATTTTTTAAATGAAGCATATCGACGCCAAACTCGCATATTTCGTCTAATAGGTCCAGAGCAATTATAATATAATATAATATAAAGAGATTCATTAACCCGACAAATAGATATTTTTTTTCTTTCGACCATATTTCGATTGTTAATATGATAGATAAGGAACGCTTATACATATACAGGGACAAGCGAGGCTGATAGAGCGACGATTTTATTTTGCTCGCAAATATGTTAAAAATGATAGTTTACCAAGTGTGATGCTAATGTTCTAAAAGGTGTATCCCAAAGTTAGTGAAATCAAGAGGGGTAATAAAGGAACAAGTATTAAGTCAAGCAAGGATCCAACTGTATACATGTGCTCGTCTCATTCGCTCTCTACCTTGACCTTTTCCCTACTGCAATATTCCGTGCAAAAAAGCTACACAGATCAATGTTCACAAATCCTGCAACAGATGTGTTCAGAATCATCCGATGTATACGAGCCGCACATCTACTGTATGTGTGAGACCCGCGTGAATAGGGTGTGCAGTTCCGGACACATCAGTGCCCGAATGTGTGCCCTTTTATGCGTCCATGGCATTGCTCCTATTCTGTGTTCGCATGCGGGATAAGAAAGTTGTAAATGAGAAGAGGATTAATCCAATAATTTATGTGAAACAGAAATAAGTTTGAAACTTGCTATGGTCTGTTAGTATACTGTCTAAACAAGTTGGAACAGGGATCTTCTTTACAACAAATTATGCAGACAAACAACTTACAAATAACATACATTACAGCACAGCTTGCTCTACCAATGATGGGATATAGTACTAATCAAGAGTACTTTCCGTTTACGCGTTTTACAGTGTTTGCTATAAATCCTTTTCACGATTTCTTGTTTACGCTTTAAGAAGCAATGCGTTTTACAGTGTTTGCTATAAATCCTTTTCACGATTTCTTGTTTACGCTTTAAGAAGCAACGGTTGGAAAGTAAGGCAAAGGGAACCGGAAATATAATGATCATACAGAGTTGGAGGAGTCGGATTGAAAGACAGAACAGGTGCCCTTCCAGAATTGAAATCCGGAAAGACAATCCTTTGCCGGCAACAAGTTTACCAAGTCTCCAAAGAAGACCGAAGCGAGTTAGACTTGCATGCTTTTGCTTGATCCTCCAGGATCGCATAAGCACAGCCGTGTCAAATAAAAAAAGCTACCTATCTGGACAACTGGTTTTTTCATAGTATTCACAAATAATCTGCAAAGAGAATTTGGCACCTATTTGCTACACCGGGTAGTCAAAAGGAAGATTTTCTCAAATTTCCAACTGGTATAGAAAGTAAAGCAAGGCAACGACTTACAAGCATGATCCGAAACAATTTCACACATCCACTGGCGTAGGAGAATATCAAGCTCTTAAACAGCACAATAACAACACCACCACACCTAACATTTGACAATACATGCAGCCTACTCTAATAAAGTGTTACGACTGAAATAGCAACCTCTATACCTACAACTATCGAGGAACTCAAGGGGCATTATGCCGTGGAACCGTACCCCCAAATCAAAAGGCCGGAACCCCAAATTAAAGTCGGAAGTGAAATAAAATACCAACTAGATAGAGCAGAAAGACAACATATAATCTGATCTATGTATCCGAACCAAAACATCAACTACAGGTACTGTAGGAGGTAAAGAAATGAATGGTCTTCTCAAGTGGCACTTAAATAGTGGTAGTACCTGTAATTAGCAAATTAGTAAACTGATGAATTTGATACTCGTACTTCTATTAACCAAAAAGAAAGGAGAACCAAAAAGAAAGGAGAGCTACATCTGCTTGATTTCAGAGCTCAAAAGAGCAATTCAGAATACCCAAGCATCAAAATACTAATACTGAAAGTACAAACCTATCCTTAATTAGTAGACCACATAATTGAGATGTTGACAGACACACAAACTTTACCCCAAAAAAAGAAGAAGAAGAAGAGAGAAACACAGAAAGTTCTTCGAAGATGATACGCAAATGTGATGTACTTAACATTTCAACATCATTTCCACATACATAGTACAAACCAAACTCATTACCAATCAAGAGCATCCATATTCAGCAGAAGGGATGCCCAAAATTCTAATGCTGAATATGGATGCTCGAACCAAACATCTTGAAATCACACATGAGAGACCAGAAGGGATGACCGAACGTGGCCGGAACATTCCCTTCAACGAAGAAGTGACTGTACCAAGCACAACCATAGCCAACTAAAGGCACAAGAAACACACACCACCAATTGAAGCATAAGGAGTAGATCAAGCAGAGCAACCTAGCTAGAATGCCAACGCTTTGTTGCTGGCTTTGAGTGCTGGTTCACATAGAAAGCCCAGAACTCTTCCATATTCCTGAAATTCATATTTTCAGAACCACCACATTGAATCCCAACTCCCTTCTACTCCTACTATATATAGAATTTTAGCTAGTTGTCAGGTCCTTAATTTACCTTGGACTGACATTAATCTATTAAGAGCGTCCACAACAGTCTTAACATATTTTTAGTCAAACTATGGTTTAGAAGTCATATTTTTATGTCAGCCAATCACTTTTTTTAATGCTGCATCAAACTCACCCTTCTAATTGTACTTTAGTAAAAATTGTGTTTTTATTCTTCTTTCGCTATACTTTAATGTTTCTACACAGATGGTTTAAAAGAAATGCTATGAAGCACGGATACTTCTAATGGGTAGTTGTGTCTGTATCATATCCGTATCGGATACCGATACTTGCCCGATACTAACAGAAGTGTCACGACTTTGGTTTCATAGAGTATCCGATACTTCACAAATACAAAAGTTTGGGATACGTATCTGGGATAGGGTTTGAATAAAATTGTTAGGAATAGAGAAAAGTAAATAATTTTCAAAAATATTCTTATTATGTCGTATTTGTGGTTTATGTATGTGTACATCGTTTATAACTTTTAGGTTGTAAAAATTTTCAACGAGTAACCAAATAAACTTGAAAACAACATAAGAAAAATAGAACAGTCTACCACCATTCTTGTGATTATTGGAAATATATTGATATGAAATTATTCTAGTGTATCCTAGCCGGACCCCGTATCCTATTTTCTAGATTTTATTGCTTCGCCATTTCCGTATCGTATCGAATCCGTATCTCGTATTGGCATCCATGCTTCATTGGACAAATGAGTCGAAAAAGTCAAGCTAAAATATACCCAAAAAATGAATAGCTATTGAACAGTCACTCGGGGGCAATTGACGAGTTCTTGTAGCTTTTTTAAAAGAATAGATAGGGATAAGCGAGACTGGTAGAGCAACGATTTCCAGATTTTGATCACCAATATGTCTAAAATGATCGTTTACCACGCGTGATACTGATGTTCTAAAAGGTTTATCCCAAAGTTTATGAAACTAAGAGCAAAAATAAAGGTACAAGCATTGAGCAAGACATGCAAGGATCCAACTAGATACATGTGTGGACATCTGATTTGCCCTCTTCTTTAACCTTTCTTCTACTGCAATATTTTGTGCAAAAACATCACGGACACAGATCAACATGCACAGATGCGGACACAGTGTTCGGGATCGTCCGGTGTTGAGCCCCACATCTACTGTGTGAGACCCAAGCATATAGGACGGTTCGGGAAACATATCTGATACTCTGATCTATGTACTTTTATATGTGTCTGCAGCATTGCTCTATTCTGTGTGTTCCTGTGTGGGATAGAGACAGTGCAAATGAGAAAAAAGACTGAATCACATCATCTATGTGAAACAGACTAAAGTTTGAAAATTGCCATGGTCCGTCGGTACACTGACTGAACAAGTCGGAACAAGGATCTTCTATACAACTAATTAAGCAGACAAATAACTTCCTAATGTACATTACAGCTTGCTCTACCAATATGAGGATATAATTAAGATTACAGAATCATAAATACTTGCCAATTAGGCATCTTACAGTGTTTGTTATAAATCCTTTTACTACTTATGGTTTATGGTTTTTCAAAACAATATTCTAAAGGGAAGAGAGTGTTAAAAAAACACATACAAAGACTCATGCAAGGGAAGTGAAAGCATAATGATTAAACAGAGTTAGAAATTCGATTTCCCCTTTCTTTTTCTTTTTTTAAAAAAAGAGTAGGAAATTCAGATTAAAAGACAGACAAGGTTCCTCCAATTAGTCAGCCCTTTGAGCATAGGAATCCGTAAAGACACTCCCTTGACAGTGACAAGGTCTTAAACTCCCCACTGAAGATCGAAGCGAGTTAGATTTGCATCCTTCTGCTCAATCCTCCAGGATCGCATAAGCAATGCCGTGTCAAACAGTATTCTAAAAATCGGCCTAGGCAGCGCCTAGGCACTAGGCGTTGGTCCACCCTAAATCACATAATCCGCGATCGCCGGCAGGTGCGGGTGAGAGAGCGTCGATATTTAGAAGAACCGTAAGATAAACGTCTCAGAGCATTTTATGCATATATGCATATGTCAACTAATATCTGTAATGAACAATGTAAGTTGAACATGCATTCACGCCATAGAATTTCATGTTGTTGTAATTTATGTTCCCATTGAAAATATAGATGTGCTGTTATGTATAGATTGTCAGAATGCAAAATTTACAAAGTATAGAGACGATAAAAAAAATCAATTCACGGACAGCTATGTATACGTAGAAGTCATACAATAAAGGGGGGTGACCTTGGGAATGACTTTGCTACAGAGAGAAAATAGTTAGATGGGACGTGGACTGAATGACAACAGAGCGGGATTGCATTAGTACACATAAAGGGCAGTTCTGGTTGGCTACATGTCACTTAATTAGTGGACAGCTGCTGAATTCATTGCACCATTACAAAGACCGTGAACCGAGGAAAAGGAGTGTGCGAATTTTCGACGAGCTTTCCACAAAACCGTCAAACTGCGAACCAGTGTGCAATTCCTTACCCTCATACCAAGAATTGTGTAACTACTGGTCCGCCGGCCCGACTAGCGACCTAAGGGCTAAGTTAGGCGGCAGGATTAGTCCACAAGTAATCGGCCAGGCAACTGGGTGGGATTAGGCAGGATTAATCGGGGGTTTAAATACTTAATTTTGCAAATCTAAGGGTTTAATGTTGTGGTAATTTACTGTTAGGGTTTTAGTGTTGTTTAAAGGGAAATGATTTTGCCACTCCCTTTTTTGTTAACGCCACTCCCCTGCAAGTGTATTTTTGCACCAAAAATACACTTGCAAAGGAGTGGCGTTAACAAAAAAAGGAGTGGCAAAATCAGCAGCCTGTTTAAATATAGGATATACATAATACACTTCATAGTATAACCGATTCAAATCTAAACCTCATATTCACTGCTCTCTCTTTGTGCTCTCTATGTAGTCACTGCCTTTTTTCTTCATCTGTTTGTTGTGAAATTATGTGTATGTAAGCTTTGTTTGTTGTGAGATTGTGTGTATGTAGGCTCTATTTCCTCTGGGTGGATGCTATTTAAGGTCTCCTTCTACTCTAAGCGACTAATCTCTAAGCGCCGATTAATCCCCGACTGCCCGACTAGAAACTAACGAGTTTTAGAACATAGGTGTCAACCAAGCTACTTATCTAGACATCCGGTTTTGCACAGTAATCAAAAACAATTTGGAAAGAGACTTTGGCTCCTAATCCCTAAATTTGCTACGGTTGATAATTTATTAGTTTCAGAACAAGATACTCCTCTAAAACACATGGTAATATTGACCACTTACTATATGCAAGAATCCCACACATAGCAGATGCTATTTTGTACAAGGTATATAATATATATGCTTACTCTCTTAAAGTATGCTCAGCTATCTCGTGTTTAAAGCCCTCTTTCCACACATCATATATCATGGTAGTCAAAAGGAGGATTTTCTCAAATTGCCTATTTTCTCAAATTGCCTACTAGTAGAGAACGTAAAGCGAGGCAAAAACTTACAAGCATTATCCAAAATAATTTCATACATCCACTAACATAGGAAATATAGAGGCAGACCTACCCTATGGCAGTATATGCATGAAGAGACTGCTCTCATAAAGTTTTACCACTGATATAGCAGCCCCTTTATACCTCCCAAAAAGTTACCAAAAAAAAAAAACAAACTCAAAGAACATTATGTTGTGGAAGTGAACCATGCACCAAATCAAAGATGAAAACCCAAATCAAATCCGGAAATGAAATTAAATACCACCTAGATAGAGCAGAAAAACAACATAAAACATGATCTAACGTACCCGCACCAAAACAGGAAAAGGCATTCTTTGAGTTGAATTGTGCTCAAGTATAATTCACTGCAACACATAAAATGCAGGTACTATAGCAGTTACGAGAGGAATAGTGTTCTCAAAGTACCATAGAACAAACTTGGAGCCCCCTCTGAGTCCCAAAATAAACCATCAAATAGTAAGTAAGCTAATGAATTTGATCGTCTACTAAACAAATGGGAGAGCTATTTTGCAGAAATTAAAAAAACCAATTCAGCATATCCAAGCATCAAATCACTAATACCAAATTTATAAAGGTATCCTTAATTTCAACCTTTAGACCGCATATTTAAGATGCAGCTAGTAATACAAACACAAAAGTTCTTCGAAAATGATATATGAATGTGTTGTACTTAACATTCATCATCAATTCCGCATATATTCAATAAACCAAACTAAATCCCAAATCAAAAGTAAAGGAGAGCATCATTATTCTAACAGTAGGAGTTTGAATGGAAAGGGGAAACAAAAGAAGCATTCGTGCTATTACAGATATATGTTGAAGAAAATAGAAAATCTAAAAGGAGGATCAAAACACCTGCAAGATAGGCCTCTTACCAAGCCTCTTGATCTCTCTATCCATTTGACCAGTAAGCATCAATCCAAACATCTTTAAATCACACATGAGAGACCAGAAGGGATGCCCGAACGTGGCCGGGACATTCCCTTCGACAAAGAAATGACTGTACCAAGCAAAACCATAGCCAAATAAAGGCACAAGAAATACACACCACCAATTGAAGCATAAGGAGTAGATCAAGCAGAGAATACTAGTGAGAGTTCCAGCAAAATGCCAACGCCTTGTTGCTGGCTTTGAGTGCTGGTTCACATAGAAAGCCCAGAATTCTTCCATGCTTCTGAAATTCATTTTTTGTCAGAACAGCCAAATTGAATCCCAAATCAGAATTTGGCTAGTTGGGTCTGCTTGAAAACCCTGATCTCTATATAGCCAAAAACAGAATCTTGATTATCAGATGCTTCAGAAATCCCTAATAGGGAGTAAATCCAAAAATGCTAGCTGGATTCTTGAAAATCCCCAATCAGAATTTTGGGTTTGGGATCTTCTTGAAAACCCTAATCACAATATACCCAACTCAGAATCTTGATAATCAGATGCTACAGAAGTCCCTAACAGGGAGCAGACTCAAACAAAAATGCTAACTAGGTTTTTGAAAATCCCAAATCAGAAAACATTGGCTTTGGGGTCTTCTTGAAAACCCTAATCACAGCATACCCAAATCAGATGTTGATGAGATTCTATTGGGCTTCAAGGCTAATCAGGTAATTTTGGGGGGGGTGGGCGCGGGGTGGAACCCAGAAATTTTTAAGATAAATTAGGTCGAAATGTGTGGTGTGGGATTTGACCCAAGTTTTTGTAGGAGGAAGTGTTTGAAGATTGAAGATAGTAGCTATTTTGGGGGTGTTCTTGATCTTTCCCTCACCTACCAATCTGTGGTGACGTTTGTTTGTCCTGATTGAGAAGCTTTTAAAGAAAGAATTACAAGAAGTGAATGGTGGATTGGTGGGCAAAAGGGTGAGTGGTTGCTCTCCATTGCTCTCTGAAGAAATCAAAGTACGTTTGGAAAATTCTTCTGAAAGTCACATTTTTCAAAGTTTATAGGAGTATTATTTTGTGGAGGCGTGAAAGAAAGATTAAAAAACAGTAATGATTCTCATACAAATAATTTTGCACATATTTTGCACATATATTTTTTGTGAGGTCCATATCGGGATTCCATAAAATGATCCGAGCCGCTCATCTTTTTTAAAATAATTTTTGGAGGGTTCTAATAAAAAAATAAGCTCCAACGGATATCGGTAAGGGCTTTCTTAGAAATCGTAAGGCGAATCATTCTGTTTTGCTCTACGAATTCTGAGAAAGTCCTTACCGATATCTGTTGGAGCTAATTTTTTACAGAAACTCTTCAAAAAATATTTTTTTTAAAAATGAACAGTTCGGATCATTTTGTGGGACCCCGATATGGGCCCCACATAGATATATGTGCAAAATTATCTGTGCAAGTAGCACGGTTGATTAAAAAAAATACTAAATAAATGTGGATCCGGCTTCTTGTCTTTTTTGATTGCAGAAAAGCATTTGCAGTCACATCTCACCTATCCATAGCATGAAGAAATTATTCTTTCTAACCGTTAAGAAATATTTTTGAATGACTGAGATTATATGTGCGGCACATTACAATCCAAACACAGAAAAGCCATTTCCAAAATCCAAAATTACAGATTGGGCCTCCTATATGATGCAATACTCAAAGGCAAAAGCTATGATCAACATGCCACTGTTCACCCAATCTATCTTTTTTAATTATTTTATTTATCTTTGCATATTTGGAAACAAGAAAAAGCTTATCCTTGCAAAAATGAAGCAACCTTTTGGGAGAAATGAACAGTAAGAATATATCGGTGACTAGTGCTAGCCCGTGCCTACGGCACTACGCATCCCGGTTGGAAGGGGATGACAGTTGTGTGATTTAGGTGAAAACCATGGGCACTTAACCGGGAAGTGGGAGGATGCACTACAGCCTTTGGATCAAATGAATCTAAGCCGTTCCAACAACTTGTCTCCACACCCTTCTGTTTTATAATAGAGATGTGTATGTTATCGTTACACGTGCATGCAATTTTAGTAGGTGCGCTAAGGGGCCTTTAGATTAATTTTTTGCTTTTTTTTATGTTGTTTTATTAATTTTTTCTAAATTTAGGTTAACTTCTTTACATCACATTTTTTGTCTCGACTAGAGGAATTGAAAAAATGCACTAATAACACGGAAATTTTAATCGTAAGGAAGACTGCACCAAAAGGACACCAAAAATTTAAGCCAAAGGCCGCCACCACCCTACACAACTCCCTTATTAGAGTTTTTTTTTTTTTCCCAAGGAAGTCTTGGAATAAATTGTAGTTAAGTATGAGTAGATAATAATAGTACTTTATAGTAAGTGATAAATTTGTCATTGTACATATTTTTCAGTGGTGGGTGAGGTTTTCGGTGATCTCGGGCGATTGTACTGATATAAATATTGTTAGCATTATCTATCTTTCATAATTATATTATTGAGAAACATGAAAATATTTGTTAGAAATTCGAAGTTCGGTTATTTTTTTTAAGATTTGAAAAAGAAGAAGAATGTGCAATGTGTTTTCTTTTGGGATTAGAGGTCTTAGAAAAGAAAAAAAGGCTTAAATATTAGAGAAGGGTCAGGATTTAGACTTCCTTCACTGTAAGCTATGAGAGTTTGAGAAATACTTTTAACTGACTGAAATCTTAAGTTTTTAAGAGTACTGCTCTAAAAAATGAAATGGGGACAGCACGGGTATTGGCTTCATCAGGGCCGTCCATGCTCGACAATGGACGGCTCAGATTTCATCTCGGCCGAATATATCTCAGCCGTCCAGCCGAGATAAAATCTAAGCCGTTCATTACCAAGTATGGATGGTCCGGATGGGCCAACATCGGGAGATAGCAGGGTCCCGGTTCTACGGTACGTTGGATGTTTTATAAGATTTCTCCCAAATTTAAGCTACCCTCAAATGCCTACATCAAAATAAAAAAGTTGAATAATTAAGGAATGAATACTTTAGCCAGTTTTTTTATGGGTAAATTACAGTTAACCCCCTCTAACTATGCTTCGGTGACACTTAACCCCCTCTAACTATTATTTTTGGCACTTAACCCCCTCTAATTAACTGAAATTCAAACGGTTATAACTTCAAACGGTCATAACTTCTTCGTCCGAAATCAAAAACATGCAAATTATATATCGATTTCGAGATCTTGAAGTCAGCTTTCTAATGACACCAAAATCACATCACGATTCAAAGCACACAGAAAGTTATGATCAAAAGAGTAAGGGCTGGTAGGCAGAAAGACCGTTTTGATCATAACTTTCTGTGTGCTTTGAATCGTGATGTGATTTTGGTGTCATTAGAAAGCTGACTTCAAAACCTCGAAATCGATATATAATTTGCATGTTTTCGATTTCGGACGAAGAAGTTAGGACCGTTTGAAGTTATGACCGTTTGAATTTCAGTTAGTTAGAAGGGGTAAAGTGCCAAAAATAATAGTTAGATGGGGTTAAGTGTCACCAAGGCATAGTTAGAGGGGGTTAACTGTAATTTACCCTTTTTTATTTTTTGTTTTTATGCCTTTTTCCGTCAACTAATTTGTACTAGCTTTTTTTTTCTATTTTCATATTTAGTTTATCTAGTTATCTTTTTATTTGATAAAAATAGCTTTTTAAACATCCAACTGGCCTAAGATGGTGGCTATGCTACAACTATTAAGTTAACCACCAGCACCCATGTGAGTTCCACTGTATTGCATTGACGAAAGAGGTCAATCTTCATATTGCACACATGCCCGTGCGCGCCGAGAGAGTATCATTTGCGTTCTTTTTTTCTCGGCGAAAGTCATCGCATCCATCAACTTCTCAATAAACTCAAAACTTAGATTCCTCATTTACCATATTCAGAAATTTGATGTTTATACAAAGAACTAACTAGCAGTCGAACGAGTGATCATTTTCTGTTCGAAGGAAAAAAAAAAAAAAACAAAGAATCGTTCTTTTATTTCACAATATAGGTACCAAAATCAATGACAAAATTTTCATAACACTGACCAATAAACATATTTGCATCTTCGTCCACCTAATTTTTCTTTTTCTTGGATACACCCCAAGGAGTATTCCGAAAGTGAGGAGAGTTTTCTGTCTAGAATACTCGTTCTCCGGTCGCGTAGAGGTTCCAGAAAATGGTTGAAGCAAAATAAAGTCCGGCCGTGACGGTAAGGAACGCTTGAAAGGAGCCAAGCCATTGCACAAAGTAACCCGTTCCGATTGTGCTTACTATTGCAGCCAGAGTTCCAGCTGAATTCGCAATGCCTAAACAGAAATTTGAAAACGGAGAAAAATATCAGCATTCTAAAGAAAAACGTATTAGACGGAAATCGAATTAGAGTACGGATGAATTTGACAATGTACCATGGAGGAATCCTGCGTACTGAGGAGCAATATCCTGATCAAACGACGATGAAAATTAAGTTTTTTGAAGAGGAATAGAATTGATTTTTGAGAAACGACGACTCATTCTGTTTTCGAATATAGAAATTGTGCATCGGAAAGGGGATGAGAGAACTTACTTGCATATTGAGGAGAAAGCCAGCTTGGCTGAAAGAGCTGAAGCTCAAGGCTGCAGTGATGAATATGGATGCAACTACTGGCGTCTTGGCATAGTTCAAAAGGAGCAATGACACCCCAGGCCCGATAAATCCAATGGACTGTCATGTTCAGATGATTGCCACTGTTAGTTCAAAATGTCACAAGCCGGAAGGTACGATTCTCCTATCCTCCCTCCTCCTCTCTCTCTCTCTCTCTCTCTCTCTCTCTCAGCCTAAGAAGTACGGACATGTCTACTGGTTTCGTATGTGTGTTCGATGTGTCTAGGACACCGACACGCCTCGAGATACCCAAATATGTGTTTCATTTTATGCTACATTAGTTACAAGATGACAAGTTACTGTCGCATTGTTTGCTTCACATACTGGACTAATCAGTAATCCAACAACAAAACCATGCCATTGTTTTGTTCCATACCTGGCTCCGTAATTAGGAATTTGGGTTTTTTTCCCAGATAGTAATTCAAGAGTTTTACCTGCATAATTTTCCTGACTAATGTCACGGAACATCCCGCCTTTACTAAGAAATCTGAAACCAGCCCGGCAATGTAGCCCGAAATCGCCATTGATCCCCATGGCACGGCGCTGAACCAAGCCGCTTGTTTTAAATTCACGTTGAATACCTATTTGTATATCATAACCCAAATCATTAGTAGTGAACTGTGGGGAAAAAGTGTCAAGAAAAGTGAGAAAATTGCGCGACGAAATTGGCACTTACAGTTTTAAAGTAAACTGGCATCCATGAGAGCATAACAAAGTATCCCTGCATTTAGAATCATGTTTCAAATTCTTAATGAAAATAGTAAGAAGCACGGATGCAGATACGTGAACAATACTATTCAAAAACTTGAACGCAGACGCGTTAAACATAAGAATACCCATATATTATGGATTCAAAGTAAAATCGTAAGCATTATTTCTGTCAGAATAGATATGAAAATCACCACAGGCTTATAATTGAAGATTTAAACTTGGTACTAGATTCAGTCAACTAATTTTCGAAACAGTCTCTCTGGTTTTTTTTTTTGAATATTTTGCAAATCCTTTTTCCCCGGTTTGAATCTTGGTGTTGCCTAATCAACGAAGAAATCTTCTATTTCGTTCTGTTGACGTAAACAACAAAATAAATAGTCGCGACAAATTTAAAACGGTCCCAACTTTTTAAAATTGCATTAATCCTTCTATGTGGCGGCAATGTGTCACAGCATGTTTGGGAAAATGTTTATATCATATGAAGATAGAGAACATATGAATGCAAGGCTAAGAGACATGTCTGTATTTCAGGCAAATACTAAGAAACAACAAAGACTTGGATTTCGAAATTTACCAAGCCAACTTACCCAATTATTGGTAACGTTTGCAACAATAATTGCCCATGTGGGTAATTTTGACAGCAGGAGGCGGAGAGGCAGAACCTCGCCTTTCTTCAGCGAAGTGTTGGATTTGCCGGCTTGGATCAACCGCAGCTCTGATTTGCTGATAAACTGGCTCTCGTTTGGATCATTTGTAACCCCATATGCCCATGTTGTGAGCCAGAGAAGCCCGAGGGACGAGAAGAAAATGAAAGGACCAGCAATTCCGATTGACGACATGGCTATAGGAGTTAGTACTAATCCTGCTACATTTCCAAGATGAAATCCAGCCATTGACATTCCCACTGCAGTAGCTCTTTCATGGCTTGGAAACCACCTGATATGAAACAGATGGTACACCATGACTTACTGTAGGGATCCACAAGTATAATATTGAGCACGAATTCCTTAATCGCTGCTTTTGTCATAAGAATTGTGCGTTTTTGGATACGTATGGCACGATTTGATATGACATACGACGTAATCAATTAGTATCTTGTATCGAAGAAAGCAGGAACAGCATTAGGATTGAGCGGTTCATGATTTTATTGGATGATCCAATTCGATTCAAATTTATCACATGTTTCTGCTTGCAAAATAGTACTCCTATAGCAATGAATGCAGGGTTAAATCATTCCAGCTGGTGGTTTGAAAATTGATCGATATTTGTTTCTTCTAAGTCATACAAAAGCATGAATTTACGGATTACAAGTCATATCAGAATCAATAAAAGAATGCAACATGAAGGCAGGCCACATTTTACACCATGTTTTGATTCGCGATTCAATTTATGGAAAGTTGATTTTGATTCACGAATCTGACAATTTTCGCGATTCAATTTAAGTCCAATGACTGTACATACGGATAAAGACTGATTCACAAACACAAATACTGTACAGAAAATCCATCAAGAATGACATGGCAACGTCGTTTGTAAAATTGTGGACCTCAGATGTTGGTACTTTAGTTTCAAATGAATAAAACAGAGAGACAACAATATGCATGGAGATTGATTTTGTATGAAAATTCTGTTTGTGTAAGAGAAATTACCTTGACAAGAGGGTGCTCATGGAAGGGAGAGCCACGCCTTCGGCGAGGCCAAAGAAGGCACGAACAGACAAGAGGGCGATTGTGGAGTGATTCGCAGCCCATGGGGTGAGGAGAGTGGCGATAGACCACAAGCCCACGCCCCAAGCGATCACCTTTTTTCCTCCGTATTTGTCAACCAATGCTCCTCCCACGACGGATGAAAATATGTATCCCCATAGAAATGAGGACTATACATGTATACATATAAAAGAAAACATCAAAACCTTCGTTAGCACATCAACCATGCATAAACTTGACCTTGGCAAAGAAGAAGAGCCATGAATATGAAATTAGTTTATTTACAGATGAAACAATTATCATGGAATACTGTAACTATTGTTAAGAGCACCCGGCTTTGGCCTGGGCAGAACAAAAATAGATGGATATCAATTGTACGAATTTGAGGATTGACTAATAAAACCAACTAGAAAGTAGAAACACCAATCATTCCACAGTCACACCCACACCCACTTACGCACTCGTTTACACATCCACGCTCACAAGGATGTGGGCTTCATACACACTATGGAGCCCTGCGAGTGTGGGGCTGTACTTGGATTGTGTGATTCTAGCATGTATCATAGAGTTAAGGGGAAAAAAAATACTGAAGCTCGACTCTTGTTCCATGGACTCAGGGATGGTGCTGCCTATTAGGCGTTGTCCCCCAACTGCTTCATCCGCACCGTACGTCTCAGCAATCAATGGTTCGCATTTTTAAATAACTTTTCCAGGGATTTAGAAGAGTTCTTTTAAAATTCGGACCATCCAAAACACTTTTGGACGGTTGAGATTAAGCACTGCACGGTGCTGCCCACCATCCCCGAATCCGTGTTCCATTCAACATCAACTAATTACGTAAAATTACAGATATCCTGAAACTTGTTAATTTTGCTTAGCTCAAACCTGACCCAATAAGGTAAGGCCATGCTGTTTTGAAATTTCAAACTATGGAAAGTTTGAATCATGCTCGTCTGAGCAGACACCCGTTTCAAACCAAACCAAACCAAACCTGTATTATTGAAACCTAGTTATACATTTCGAGGTCCAACTCTACTCATTTAATGATGCTAGGTGTATTGACAAGCTAAATTATCAAAATTTGTGCTTATTACATTCATTCCACACCCATACTCCAATGGATTGTCGGGGTGGCCAAGGTTGAGACTAAAAAATCTGCTCTCTTCTAAGGTCAGATTTGAGACTTCTTAGGCGTTGTAAACTATCGTGGGGTGTCCAAATAGAGCTCTCCAAGAATTAGTTTAGGTGCAGGTGAACAAACCCGAACGCCCTTAGATGTCAAACAAAATTAATTTACACGCATCCACATTTAGGTATTGTTGTAAGGGCAACGGCCAGTCTACAAAAACACCCCCACCTAACTTCTCCAAAACCCAGATTAAAAAAAACAAAAAAAAATTTTCTCCAAAACCATATATACAACTAGTACTACTGTATGATGGTTGGCTGTAGCGGTGGCTCCAGGATTTTAGTTTAGCGGTGATAAAAAAATAAAAATTATATACAAAGCTCTATATAAAATGAATTTTTTTATAATGGTTGAAAAGGAATTGTGCTTAATTTATTTCATTTTATTGAGTTATATTATTATTATTATCTACATACTCATAAATTTAAGTGAAGTTCTTTTTACTTTGACTATTACTCATGAAAAATTCAGTGCTGACAATATGAAAAAGTATGAAAAAATCAAATTACTATATAAAAAAATACAAAATTTTAATATATTTTTCGAGTCCGGGAATTCGCTTAAACCTCTTCAAACATAGGTACAACCGCCCCCGTTTGGCTGTGAATGCACGAGCGGTTGGTATTGCCGATAAGGAGATGAGAGTGCCAGAGCGGGTTGGTATGTGGCCCTTTCAGTTATCGGTGGTAAGCGTAGTAACGGGCCCACCAAGAATTTAACAATTTGGCTTTTCGTGGACCCTGTAGGGGACTAAACGAGTTTAGAGTCGTCTGGAATTGTAAATCTACAGTAACACTATCCGCCAAATAAATCCGAGGTTGACATACCCGTTTCCGTTTCTGTTTCCGGTTCCGCTAAAGTTCTTATTTTTTTAAGTACTTATTTACCGCGTTACGATACAGGTCATTATCTCACAATACATCACATTTAATTCAAAAAATGAGTGTTTATTTGAAAAATAAGGACTTATTTCGCTTGGCGAAATGGGGCCTGGTCAAGGACATAGAATTTAGGAGTTTGATCTCTCCAAAGATTTCAGATTCGAAACCTCTCATATGGTAACAGCTCCTTTGGGGCCAGTCCATTTGAAGTTTTGCTCTGACTTTAATTGGGATTCCACAAGTGAGCATCGGAATTGATTATTGAACTCCAAACAATATTTTTTGGATATTGTTTCCAAGAAGTCACAATATTATAAAATTAACAAACCATTTGGTTGTTGCTGCTGAATTTGGAGTGGGTTGATGCTGTCAAATCCACGTAGGATTTGGATTAACTTTAAGGTTTGGGGAAGAGCTTAAAGCCAAACTGGGGATGCTGCCAAGCAGTCCCTGTTGAGCGGGTGCAAGGCGCATTCAGACCGTCCAAAAGTATTTTCAGCGGTCCGGATTAAAAACAAACTCTTCCAGTGGAGAGTTAACTCTACTCTTCCCCAGAAGAATTTGTTTTCAATCCGGACCATTAATTGTCAAGATGAACCATCCGAATGCACTCGACAGGGTGCTTGGCAAGACCTGCTTGGCGGCATCCTCGAAGGCATGCAGTTGGAGTCTCCAAGTTGGAATTGGAATTTATCTCCAACTTTGTACTTGTGGTAGCTGGAAAGATGATAAATTATTGACATAATGAATCGACTGGATTCCATTTCTACTTCTGAAGAGATTAGTTTCATAAAATTTAATTTAATTTAATCCGTGTGAGCATAACATATTTAACTACCTTGATATTTCTATTTAGAAGAAAATATCTGATACGACATGCTAACATGTGACACAAAATTAACCTAAAAGGAAAGAAAAAATGAATGATTTAAGAGTTAAGAGAATTAATCCTACGATGATGCACCACAAACAAGGCAAGAGTTTCGGCTTTCTTTATTTTTGTGGTGTTTTGGTTGCCTTCTTTTAGTTTGGTTCTCGTGTGACTTTTGCCGGTGTGTCCATGATTCTTTCAATCTTTGTATCATATCCAAAGATTAATAAAATCTTTTTTTGCCGATAAAAAAAAAAAAAAAGGCACCAAGCTTAACTCTAAACTCTAATGGGTGTGCTAGATCAACAACTCTCTTTTCCTCAACTTTTACATTTCCAAAAAGTATACAAAATAAAGAGAGAGAAAAACTGGATGTCGTATATTATGCCCTTCATACTACTATACCAGCATGACCTCGCGGCTCCTGCTATGTGGACTTCGGGTGTGGTCACACTGCACACTTCTGAGCCGTTGGATTGTGCATCCGACGGCTCAGATCTCATCTCGACAACCAACGATCGAGAGCTGTTCAATATTGCCGAGATGAGATTCAAGCCGTAATCCGACGGCTCGGAGGTGCGCAGCACGGTACTACGCATACCCCTGCACATCACCATCCCACAATTCCTGCTATGCACAGCAATTTAAAAAATAATGAAATAAAAAAGATTTCAACAAACATTTTCTTATCACAATATGTGAACATATTACTATACTAGTATATAGTTATTGTTCGAGAAAAAAAGAGATAGATATGTAACTAGAATTGATTGATCCCTAACTTATAGGAGTTTTTTTTCCAAATTCTAAGTTATCTTTAATTTTTTTCGATAGGCCTAAGTTATCTTTATTGTTTGGTACTAATTGGTTTTGAAAATTGTAAAAAGATTGAGTAAATGAGTTCAGAAATTTTAGGTTAGGCCACCGGCGGGGCTTCTCACGAAAATACCCCGACATGTCTTCTTAATCTTGGGAAGGGCATAGATTAAGGGCATTTTAGTGATTTTACGTTACGTTGACAACTTGACATACAATTATGTACGGAGTTGATATCAATCGATTGAAACTCAAGACGTGCGCCGTCCGGCTTTAATTTGGTTTGGTCACCGTGAATGAATGCGTCGCATTATGGCAACAACTATATAAATCTAGTATTAAATGGTGGAAATAATTTGAACTACCTCTGCATTCATATCTCCAATCTAAAAGTTCTGAATTCTGGTATATATGATTTTACAAATTCCTAACATGCAGTAGGTTAGAGAGAGAGAGAGAGAGAGAGAGAGAGAGAGAGAGAGAGAGAGGGGTTAACCTGAACGATGCCGAGAAAAGAGCTGCTCCAGCCGTGTTTGGCAGCAAGGGGGACAATGGCTACGGACATGACAACTCTATCCGCGTTACAGAGGCACATCACGCACGCCAATAGCGCCACCACCTTGAACCTCTCCGGCACCACGAATTTACCTTCCTGCCCCCTCCCTCTCACCAGCAATCCCCTCTCTATCCCCTCCGCCGTACACCTCACCACCAACCCTTCCTCCCTCCTCTCTGTTCTCCTTCTTGCTCTTCTGACCCCATCTCCCCCCGAAAAACACGCATTGCCCGATTTCGAGCGAATCGGTTCTAATCCCGACTGGGTTTTCTTGAAACTAATGGAATTGAATTGGGTTTTGGGGAAAAATGAAGATTTTGGGAAGGATGAGGAGGAATGAAGCAGAGATTTAGTTGGAGTAACGGCCGCCATGAGAGAGAAAACTCCTGGCAGAGGGAGAGAGAAAGAAAGTAGATTATTACTATATGTGAAGTGTCAAATGAATGATCTTTAAATGAAGCATTAGTTTCTTAAATAGCTAAATTAAAAATGGTGAATTGGTGATGAAAATTAGTTTAAGATAGGCCATGTTTGGATTGAAGAATGCCCAAAGTGTTAAGTTGATTTGGGTTGGTAAGAATCTCCTGCGTTTTAGGTTGGTGAGCAAGGAAATGAAAGTTGGGGGACTGAAGAATTGGCCGCCTCTACATCATCATCATTTTATAAAGGGATTTTGATTTGAAGAAGGGCATTTTCGTCAAGTTGAAATAGGTGCACCTACTATATACAAGTGGCACACCATCGCAAAAGACTGACGTGGCGATACGCGTCTTAGGAGTGAGTAGTCATTTGGTGCTGGTGGGATACTATAAATCTTATCCACCTTGAAGCACATATTATTGTACTTGTGGAAAGCTCTCATTCACTTGGTACTAGAGCAATGCTACGGCCACCGAAGCCAAAAGCGGTGGCCGGCCACCGCACGCGTGTGGGGCCCACTCCGGGTCCCGCACGGATAATCCGAGCGGTTCAATAATTTTTAAAAAAAAAATTGAGTGGGACCCGGGAGAAATCACCCCCGTCCGATACGTGTAAGTGCTCGTTTCAATCTTTTTCTTTTGAACGGCTCGGATCATCTGATTTTTGGAAGTTTGGATCGAGCATTTACACGTATCGGACGGGGGTGATTTCACACAAGTCCCACTCGGTTTTTTTAAAAAAAATTATTGAACGGCTCGGATTATCCGTGCGGGGCCCGGAGTGGGCCCCACACGCGTGCGGTGGCCGGCCACCGCTTTTGGCTTCGGTGGCCGTAGCATTTTCTCTTGGTACTATGGGACAACCAATAGTTGTTCTAACTTGCCTAGATACATAGGATTATAGGTTTTCTCTAGGTTTTAGTGATTTAAGGATTAGATTCACGTAAACATTTATTCCCTCCCTAAATCTCTCAGGATAGAGTAGATTATAATTAACGAATGACAAAAAAAAAAAAAACTCTATCAAAACCCAAATCGAACAAGGTCCGGCTTATTTGTGGTCTTAGATAGGGTTAGATTTCCGTAAACATTTATCCTCTCCCTAAATCTCTCAGGATAGAGTAGATTACGATTAAAGAATGACAAAAAGTTAAACTCTATCAAAACCCAAACCGAACAAGGTCGGGCTTCTTTGTGGTCTTAGATTATAGAGTAACTTAGAAAGTGTTACCTATTCTTGTAGTACCACTTTATACGAGACTTTGCCACTTTATACGAGACTTGTTCAGTTCGCCCCTACGAATCAAAAAGTAATATTTACCGATGTCCATTGGAGTTGATTTTTTATAAGACTCCATAAAATAATATTCAAAAATTTATGAATATTTTCTAAATTTTTGTAGAACCCGAAATGGATCCAAATACATTTTTCCTTGCGTGGTTCCTTACAAATCTTCATTGCGAATAGCAAGACGGTCAAGAACTAATGGCGTGTGATGCTCCAGTTTTCACTTGGTCACAGTACAATGTGAAATGATTTTTTCCGAAAACAGTAGTCCCAATGCACTAGATAATTTCCCCGGCTCCCGTCGTTTTTTGTCACCAACCACTTAGGGGGTGGATGCAAATAACAAACAGCCAAAAGTGTGCCAACTGCCAACTACCACGGATCGGGCCGGTTTGAACGGAAACCGGAAACAAACGCAAAAAGCAGTAATTATTCAGTAGATCCGGAACACACCCAAGTGATGTTCCAGATCATTCCATCACCACACCTTTGTGTAAGGTCTGTATACTTAGTCATAAAAACCATAAAAATGTGTTGGGTTGGAGTGTCCCGGAACACCACATGACTGTGCTTCAAAAGTACTGAATAATTAGACTGCAAGAAGGGTTGGTATCATTGGTACTTTGTTTTTTAATAGTACAGTAGCTTAAGAGCATGTACACCAGTTTGTAGCAAAAATGGCTATGAACAGTGCATTTTTTTTACTTTACCTATTCAAATCTCTCTCAACCCCACACCAATCCTCTCTATTTATCATTATAAAATATTATTTTAATCAACACTTTGAAAAAAAAAAAAATTTCAGCACACACACTTCATCACTGCCGACTCATCATCCACTACAATCCACCTTTGATTTCCAACGGTCCAGATCCTTCCGGACCCCAAACCACCCCTTCAATCCACCTTTGATTTCCAAAAATCCTCAACCTGGTTTCCTCCTCTCTCTTTTTCGAACAGCTTTTTTAAACCCAAAGAGGAGGAGCTTGGAAAGCTGTTCCAATGGCGGATGGTAGAGAGAGAGAAGAGGAGAAGTCGGTGGATCTCCGATCCTTGCCCACCTCCTCCAGTTCTCAAATCCTCGACTCCTCCACCCTCCTCAAACCCAGAAAAATCAAAACCATCAGTCGCCAGAAAAATCAAAACCCTCCACTAGTCCTCTGCCCTCCTCCAAGCCCGCCGGAATACTTCGTTGCAGTCTTGCAGAGAGGAAGAACGAGAGAGAATGAGGAAGTGGTAGGGAGGAGAGAAGGAAGAACAATAGTATTTTAATGGTTTGCTCATGAATAGTTGCTCGGTAGAAGTAGAGAGCATTTCTCAGAAAGGGAAAATGCCTTTCTGTTTTGCGAGGCTGCTGCAAGCAGTTTTGTTGCCATTGATTAGGTATAATAGCTATAAATGTTGTTTTTGCTCTTCTGGTGTACATGCCCTAATAAGTTGGCTAACTTTTACCTTTACTCTTTCTCTCTCTACCTTATCCAGAGAACAAACATCCCAAGTTTGGTTTGGCCGGGGGGAGGGGGCCGCCGCCTCTTCTCTTCCCCTCCTCCCCTCCCTGCTCTTCCCCACATTTCTCTCCTCTCCCTCTCCTCTCCTCTCTGGTTTCCCGGTTCAGCCCCTCTCTGTTTGGGTTGGGTCCTGGGAGTGCTCCGGAAGTTGAGTCCCAGGCCGGAGGCTTGTGTTCTCCTTCTTCTCTGGCTCCTCCCCGGCCCCCTGATCTGGTAGCAGTGGTCGACGGGTGGCGGTGGTGGAGCGGCGGCTGTGGGTGGTCGGTGTGGTTGGATTTTGGGGTTTTTTCTTTTCTGGTCTGTTTTCTTCTACTAGTGTTTTTACTGGTTTTCTCCGGCTGGTTTCCCTAGTCCGGATTTGTACCGGTCTGGTTTCCCCAGATCCGGTGGGTGGTGATGGTGGGTAAATAAGGTTTGTGTGTTGTTTACTGTTGTATCTCGTTTTGCTGGAGTGGGACTATGTGGTGGCTGGATGGTGTCGGTGTTCGGCGTTTTTTCTGGTTGTTGGGTGGTGCTGCCGCAGTTGGAGCGGGTATGGTGGTGACTAAATAAGGCTCCAGGGCGTGGCCCTAGGCCATGTTTCGTCTTCAGCAGAGCGGGTGATCAGCAAGGGAGTTTTCTCGGCCATCGGCGCCGTGTGGCCGGTTATCGGAGATCCTGCCTGGGATTCCTACTTCGATTTCCGTGTCCGGAGCCTGTCGTGTCAGCGTAGGCTTGCCGGAGATGATTCTCCATCCTTCGGTTTCGAGATCCAGTCAGCGCCTTTCGTCGATACCGGGTGGTCCCTCTTTGCCGGAGGCGACCGGAGTGCTTTGTGGATTCCATTCACGTTGGTCGTTTTTGTCTTTCTTGTCTGTTTATTACTCCTGTTTCCATCGGCTTGTATAGTTTATCTCTGATAGGGTTTCTTTATCAGGCTGGGGCGGCTAGTGGTTAGATGGCTGGCCCCTCGTGTCCCGACCCTTTGTGGCGGTGAGTCGTGCACAGGTCTAGTTGCTAGTTTTGCGATTGTTATCGCTGCTCCTGGGTCAAATGTGCTTAGTGTTTTTCTTCGGTGATGGTTTGCTATAGGTTCTCTATCTCTGTTCTAGGATGGATTCGCTGTAATTAGCCTATTTTAGCTGTTAATGAAATGGGCTTCGTTTTTCAAAAAAAAATAAAATAAGTTGGCTAGATTCCATAATGGCCATTGATGGTATGAATTTAGGCCATGTTCTGCATTTCAAAATAAGGATTTTTTTTAAGCTTAAAAATAATGGGATTACGAAAATAATTTTTTAATTTTTTTTGCAGGGTTTGATAGATTTCATCGAAATCTATCAAACAAGATCCATATTGCATATTTTTTTATTTCAATAAGTCTATTATTTTTAAGCTTAAAAATTATAAATAAGTACTTATTTTTTAAGAGGGTAAACCGGAACACTAAGCCTCTCAGATCCGAGTAACTATTCAGTGGTCTTGGAGTACCGCCCCAACACCCTTCTCATTACAAATAAATATGGGGTTCATACACTTGTCTTGTGCCCCACATTAATATGTGATGAAGAAGGAGTGATTGTCGGTGCTCTGGGAGTACTATCACGTGGCGCTCCACCGGCATTTTACCCCACACATTTGTGGAGCAAAACAATTCTTGGTGATGGAGCTCACACAAATGTGTGGGGGAGAAGGTTTCTAGAGCCCTGATTGTTTAGGAGCATAAAATAATTCTCTGTGAATAAGAGTATTGGAGCATCACGTGACCATGCCTTGGGAAGTATGAACATCCAACAACTCTTCCGGATATCCTCACTCCTCAGCGTGAGAAACGGTCTCGTTTGGAAATCGCTCGGCAACTTAGAGGCCGTTCCACTTTCTTAAAATTTTTTTTTTTTTAAAAATAAGATAATTTCAAAGTCAAAAATTATGTGTTTACGCAAATAATTTTTCTAACAATATGGATCTTGTTTGATAGATCTCATTGAGATCTTTTAAACGGTGCAAAAAAAAATTGAAAATTTTATTTTTCCATTTTCGTTACATTTGAGTTTGAAATTACCTTTTTAAATAAAAAAAAGTTTTGAGAAAAAGCGGGACATGGCCTTATGCGGCGAAACAAATTAGAATTTAATCACGACTTTGGAACCAACGAAGTAGTGTACCAGCCCCGAGGGCATCCTTGTCATCCTCCGCGTCCTATTGTAATATGCTACTGCACGGATTTTTGTTTGATTGCATTGCATGTGTCCAATCTCTGAGAAGTTTTTCGATGCCGAGCGGGTATTGCTGACGTAGCACCCGCTTGGCGCATCTCAGCCATCCGATTCACTTTTGGACGGTTCGGATTAAAACCCTCTCTCTCCTCTTACCCCAACACTTTCTCTCTCATTTTTCTCTCTCAAAATCTGAGCCGTCCAAACACGAAATGGACGGCTCGGATGCACGAGCGAGCACCACGTGGTACCCGCTCGGCACTGAAAAATTTTCCCCAATCTCTAAAACAAATGATTTGTACTCGTAGATTTTTTGAAGTGTTACTATCGGGCTCTGTTCGGTAAAATTGTTAGTTTTTGTTTGTCGTTTATAAAAAATAAGAAATGAGTTTTTGTTTATTTATTAAAAAATAAAAACAAAAAATATAGGAGTATTTGTAATAATTTTTGTTAATTTATTTTTTGGGCTACCAAAAGTGTTTTCAAAACAAATGAAAACGCCATTTTTGTATTTCTAGAATTTCTGTAAACTTGTGGAATTGATCATATATTTTGTAAACAAAAATAATAACACAAAACATGTTTATGGTGTCTGTTTAAAAAAATATCAGAAACAAAAACAAAAAATTGAAAAAAGACTTTTCCAAACAGAGCCTCAGTGTTCACATTATGTTTGGCGATTTCTTTTCTATGAGAAATGAAGTTGATGAATCAATTTTTCACCTTGAGCTCACCACAATTGACTAGATTACACGTTCATTTTTCTGGTAATCTGAAGGGTCACTGTCGGTAATGTAACACTAATGAAATGTAATTGAGTGAACATGAGTACTCCACATGTTCACTCAGATATAGATCGATCAATATTGGGATATAAATTGGACCTGTTCATGAATCATGACAAGCATGTCATGCGCATAATATTTTATGTACTGTGTTTTCTTTTATATATAAATAGAGTTTAATTCTGGTAAAAAAAAAAAACATATTTAGATCTCATGCTTTTTTGATTGGTTGGAATAATTATTTCATGTTGTACTAACCAAATAGTTTTGACCATATATACTTCTAGGTAAGTAAACCTAACCCACTCATAAATTTCTTAGATTTGTGTCAAGTCTAATTTTATAATCATTTTGTTAAACCCACTGCTTTTAAAAACGAATTAGTATGGGTATCGTTCAAGATGATTGCTATGGAGTAGAATGCTGAAACAGACGGCTCAGATCGCGCAAGAACACCCCCATAGTGCACTATTGCACTACAGGATCCTCCAATTCGAACTACAATCGGACTACGAGTGCACCACAGGGGGGACAATGGGTCTGCGATGAACATAACAACTCCTTGTTTATAGTGGTCCACAAAAGCATCTTACTCAATTTAACAAGTGATGGACAAGCTTATTGAGACTGATATTTCCTCTGTTTTTTTTTTTTTTTTGGGAGAAATTTCCGCAACTTCAACAGGGGGTAGGTGCTTCCTATGATTGGTAGAAACTACAGTAGAAAACAAGGGTGAACCTACCACTGTAGGTCCAACAATTATAGTACTACTATCATCTAAATATCTACTCAGCATAAAATAGTTTCAGGAAAAATGACGGCTCATGACGTGTTTTGATAATTAATACCCGTCAAGGACATGCTAAGATCATTTGTTATGCTGGAAATCTCCTTTGCGGGGTATTAACAAAACACGTCCTTGACCGTCATTTTCCCATAGTTTTAACAACAATACTACGTACACTTCTACCGACCACACCTCTCTCACATTTGTGTTGGTCCCACATATTTAATTGTGGAATTGGCCTCACACATATGTGAGAGAATTGTGGTCGGAGAGTGGTCAGTAGGAATGTACGTAGAATTATTGTATTTTTAAACGACCAGTTTCATGGGAAATGTGGAGGGTCATGTGACTCATGTGATCTTCTTCAGAATCCAAACCAACTACCCTCTTCCTTATAAAATTATATAAACTCTGAAGGTCCTATCTTTAAAAGTATAGTAATTTTCTTAGTTTTTTCTAGATTATACTTAGTAAGGGTTAGTACGTACGATATTTTATTACTAAAAAATATAGCAATAGTGACAATTGATAGCTCTTTCAATTTGAGTTTGATGAGGGTGTGTTCCAGATTCCCCCTTTATAAAATAAGTACTTATTTGTAATTTTCAAGTTTAAAAATAAAAAGTTTATTGAAATTTAAAAAAATATGCAATATGAATTTTGTTTGATAGATATCGATGATATCTATCAAATCTTGCAAAAAAAATTTAAAAATTATTTTCGTAAGTCCATTATTTTTAAACTTGAAAATAAGTCTTTAATTTTTAAGTACTAATTTGAGAAAAGCGGAATGGGCCCAATATTTTTAAGCTTGAATTTGACTACGAGTTACTATGTTGTATACACGTCATTCCAAACACTTCTCTCAAACACACCACCCAATAGTAGGAGTTTAACAGACAATTTGACAATCCGAACGGTTTTATGCTATGGGCTTTGATATGACATTTGGGTACGCAACAATACAGGTCAATCGGATATCGATAAATGCCTTATCAGATCAATTGATGAACGGAGAGACTTCTGATGATTTATGTTTATCAAGAAAAATTTTAAATTTCCAGATTACAACTAAACCCAGATGACCTTGAATTTCCTGCACGAATAAATCAGATATCGAGACCTATAAAAAGAACAGATTGGATTGTTAAAATAGGTGATGAAACTCACTCGTGGTGGAGATGTGTGCAGCTTCCACTGACTTCCGTATTTCTTCATGTGCGCGAATCGAGGACTTTGTCTCAATTTAAAATTGGAAAATTCTAAAATCAGCCCAATAAGCTGACAATAGTGAGTGTGTGAATATGTATTAAATGGTATAAAAAGTACACAGAAATACGTGTTTTCTTCATCTTCTAGTGTGCTTATCGTCAGCCCAGTGGACTGACAATAGCAAGACCGTTTAAAATTTTAACCCCACGGATAGAGCACTTTGACATTTCTAAAAATACTTTAAATACAGCACTTTAAAGATCCATCAATGGGCGATTTTGGAATAGCTCAAGCTTATAGTAGCATTTTCATTAAAACTATAGGCTGTACCCTGTTTTGACACTACTATTTTGTAACCCCAGCCCATCTATCCGGAGAATCTAATGACTAGTAAATCAAGGAAATTGTCCTATTAATTAGTTCCTTTTTTTGTGGGTGCTAGTCAGCTACCTTTCTTGATATAGGTTGTTCTCCTGTTATACTACTTAATAGGCATGAATAACATTCTCGTATTCCAGGAATAAGTGTCCTACTCTAGCAAGAAAAATATTCTTGATATAGGGTGTTCTCATGTTATATTTATAGGCATGCATAACATTCTCGTATTCAAGGAACAAGTGTCCTATCCGTTGTAACGCTCCGATTTTCGGACACGTTAATTAAATTATTTTTAATTGATTTAATAATCCATAAAACTAATTTAAGAAAATAAAATTTTATTAAACAGAGTTTAGCAACGAAAATCTCAAACTAAATTCAAAACTACTTAACGGTCTTACAACCCAACGAATATAAAACAGAGTTTGATAAATGTGATAACACTTTTGGAAATTAAAATAACAATACTTTAAATTAACAGAGCTTCTAAGGGAAGGGCATCCAGGGCTCGACAAACTCGTCTTCCTCAGTTGGGAGGTCTTCACCTTGATACTAATCATCTCGAAGAGGATTCTGTTCTTCGGTCTCCGGATTACCTGGCATGAAACGCCAGCCCAACGGCACTATGATGAATTTTGAAACTCAGTAGATAATCTCAACCCTACTAACCCCTTACTCTACAGTTAGCAGTTCAACAATATAACAATTAATAATACACAGAAGGTACAGAATAATAGCACATCATCTTTTTCTTTACTATCCATCAACTTACATGAAATCTAAGGATTCTCTCCGCGAGATCCTTTCCTCCCACATCCATTAACTACAACCGTCTCATGGGTCCACCCTTCCTCTTGCTTGTCCTGCACCAGGGTCCTAGGTGAACGCATCTAAGTTATGTACCGAGTATGTTCTCACTTAAGACCATAACAGGAGGATCGAGTCATCCCATGACGTATCGTACATTAGGGTCGGACATCCACTACCCCACGCTAACTATAACCGTCTCATGGGACACATTCTCTTCCTCAAAGAGAAACTTCCCATGACGTATCATACATTAACGTCTCACTAACTATAACAGTCTCATGGGACCTATTCCCTTCCTCGAAGGAAAACTTCTCATGACGTATCATACGTTAGCGTCACAACATTTTTCAACACTGGGCCCCGTAGGTAACCCATTTCAACATAGGGCCCCACAGGTTACCCTTGCCATCACCATGGCTCAAATCACAATCCACACACTCACACTTCCAACACTTTACCATTTTCCCTTTACTTAACATCGTCTACGTGAGTCACTACTCGTAACCATCCAGTGAACCTAAGTCCATTCTAGCACGTACCACATGATACAATCAATAACAACTCAAATCATAACATGATACATTTCAATATAAAGCCAGGCATGACAGTTGATATTGTGCGAGTAAGTAAAACACATAGAGTTTTATGATCAGGCCGATGCCCTTAAAGTTGTTATGTTTTTAACAAGGCAATTTAGCAAATAAGCGAGTTAATAATTTTTTAAACTTATACATCATATTACTATTTCCCTTATTGTCAAACATTTACTGAAGTCAATGAACTACACAAAAATTTTATTAAAAATATTTGGGCCTGTTAACAATAAAGTAATAATACCAAAAATAATTTTATTCTTTTCTAAACCTAATACTTTTAGTTACTAAATCCTTTAGAGGTTAACATAAATTACAGATCCCAAAGGAATAGTCGTAGATGTATCCTAAAAGTTTAAAATTTTAGCACAGGAGGTAAAACAAATAATTTTACATAGTTTAGGATCTAATTTTTGTACAAACTAAAACACAGGGGTAAACTATAAATTTTGATGGATGGATTCATGCTGACGTCAGTCATCTTCAACCTGGGTACTGTACGTGCGCAGGAGTATAACATATATATATATATATATATACACACATATGGTTTGACCCGGAACTTTGACCGGGTCGTGTGATCAATCCCGACATCGAAAATGGGCTTATTATACCTTTCCGGAATCGTCTCGACCAGATGAACAAGATGAACGAATCAGATTTTCCATACGAATAGTTTCCTGAAAACGCAGATCTGAACTGAAAACGAAAATTCCCGATTTTCTCGACTTACAATGCACGGGTTTGTTTCTTTTCAATTCCTATCATTACAACTAATATAATACCACATTCATATACTTAGGAGAGAGTAGAGGAGAGATTTGTCTACCTCAGTTCCGGCCGAAAAAGCAGCTAACGGTATTCGGGACGGTTCCGGTAAAACGGAGAAGACAACGGAGCAACGGGACGCCAGGATTGACTTCGGGTAATTGCGGATTGGTTCGGAGATGCTCGGGTCGTTCTAGAAGATGGGCAGTCGAAATGGGTGCTCGGATAAGTGTAGGATCGAAACCGACTTTTACTTTCTCTCTCTAGACCACCATTGTTGGAGCTCAAAAATCTCTCTCCTTTTTGCTACTGGATTCAGTTGTATGAGTGTGGGGTTTTGTGTGTAAAAATCTCGAGTTAAATTCCATGTGGTGGTATATATGGAGGAGTGAGTCATGAAGAGGGAGAGGGATGGTTTGGAGGAGTAATGGAGGAGGTGGTGTGACTGAAATTTTCGTGGGATAAGGATGGCGGCCGAAGATAAAGGGAGAGGGAGTGGTGGTTCGGCTGGAGAGATAAGGGAGAGGGATTAAAAGCCTAATCCCATGCATAAATTGTGGGATGGTTACAAATATCTATTTTATAAATATATAGACACACACACACATATATAGTTACAAGCTAATTAAAATTTTGCTAAACAAATTTTATTCACAAAAAATTAATCTAGGTTTTTGTTTAATCTAATTACACTTTTAAATAATTAATCGATTGCGATAGACTATTTGATTAAAAATAATTTTTTTATTCAAAAAAAATAGGGCAAAAATCCGGGTCTTTACACCCGTGCTATGCACGAGAGCAAAAAAAATATTCTATTCTATTTAATGTAATTTGTAGTTACCGGTAGGGGTGAGCATGGACCAGATTGGTCTGGTTTTACTGTAATCCAATAACCAAACCACTACTTACGGATTATGAATTTAGAGAACCAAACCAACCCATAAAATTCATAAAACCAAACCAATCCAAACCAGGCGGTTTGGTTTCTGTTTTAAACCACGGTTCGCTTAAAATTGAGATATCATCACTATAAACTATTTTAAGTACTTAAAATTGCATAGATAACTTAAACTAAAAGTTATATTGAAATTAGTATATTAAAATCATCAAAACTCACTAACATCAACTGATCAACTAACTAAATAAGAATAGAATACATTAGAAAATAAGTTATTGAGAAAAAAGTGTAGGAAATCACTTGACTAAGCCCAAACTGTGTATTTTTAGCGTAATAAAATTGTAGGAATAGGAAGTTTAGAAAATTAATATTGGAAGTGAAAGAAAAGAATAGGGTGGTCGTGGTGGAATAGAGTATTAGATAAGGAAATTAAGTTTATTAAGTATATCTAAACAAATTATATATAGTATATATATCTCACGGTTCGGATTGGTTTGGAACCAAAACCATTAACGTAAATCCATAAACCAAACCATTTAACACGGTTTTTATTTTTTTTAAACCGAGACCTAACCACAACATTAAAAAACCAAACCAAACTATTCGGTTTGGACTGGATTCACGGTTTCATGGTTATTTTGCTCACCCCTAGTTATCGGTAAAGTCTAGTTATGTTAATTATTTACCCCCATTATGGATGATTTATCATTAAATGTAAAAGTTATAATGAGACAACGTTTGAGGATGAAAGAAAGTTTTGAAAGCTTTTTTTTTTTTTTCTAACTTTTTATATTTCACTTTTGGTATTTTTTAAAGTGCAAGGAAAAAAAGAAGAAAATAAATTTTATTAAGAGAAAGTCACAGAATAACTCTAATTAAGGAGAGAGTTTGATCTTATTTTTGGAAACTACATTTGCTTAGTATATAGTATATATATATTTGTATACATTCATACACTTCCATGCATATTTCACCAAATGCTTTTTGTTATTTACCGAAGCCTTAAAGGAATTCGGAATTGTTAATTTTTCCAATATCAATGCATATTTATTTTCTAATTAGCGTTAGTTTACATGGTTTAGCTGGAATGCACGCTCTACGGAGAAAAACACATATTTATCAGCAATATTGGGAGATTCCACACTGGAAACCTCTCAATCTCTCACTCCTCCATGATTCAGGCACAAATCTCACTATTTGTTGTTCTTTCTCTTCCAAGACTGATTACGTAACTAGTATAAATGTATATTTATACAGACAGAGAAAGCAACTACTAGGGAGGCCAGTAATGGCCAATCTATCTTCAATTAGCCTCCCAAGCAGCAAGAGGTCACTCTTAGGGTCACTCATGGGGCACATTCAGACCTCAAAAGTCAACATCTTATTCTTACATATACTTCAAATTGCTACACAAAATGGTAAGTGACGTATCCATTTCAAGGGTTGCCCCAGTGGTTCGGGCGGATGTCTAGGCTTTAGGAGTACTTCTCAAGATCTGGGGTTTGATTCCCCACAGGGTGAGTACGCTGAAGTAAGTGGGGGGCCGTGACTAGTGTGGCCGCGCTAGCTCTCCCGGAGGTTTGGGTTGTGCAATCGGGTCCATTTAGTGGCCTGATTGTAAGGCTGTTCCTTCGTTACCAAAATAAAAAAATAAAAAAATGCTTCTAAGTGACCTATCCATTTCACCCTTTCATGGCCTAATGCAACCATGCACTTTCATATTTGACCAAGTGCAAATAATGGTTTTCCAAGATGTTCTCTAGCTCAACCACAAGTGACAAGATTATATCAAATCAGAAATTGCAGAAAAAAGGAAAGCCAAATTCAAATCCAGGAAACCCTAGCTACGCGTACCCAAAATGAGAAGCCTATTTACACCATTAAATGCGTAACTAACACTACAAAATGAGTAGCTGATGCTTTCATGAGTTTCATGCATAACTAATGAGAGGAATGAGACAAAAAATATTCATCCCGTGCATAAAAAACATGCATAGCATGCACAAAAGATAAGCATAATTCCAAGGTATACCATTGCGTAACTAATCAGAAAACACGTAGCATACAGAAAAAGAATGTGTAACATACACCGAAAAATGCATAACACTTCTATGGTTCACCTAGCTTTCTCCTGCTTGAATGGGCTACAGAAATCTTCCTATAAACCAAACCAAACCAAACTAATGAATCCACCCATTGCAATGGAAAGAATCCCACGTTGAAGTTTTTCTGTTCTACCTAAAAATCATCATAATGTATCAATGTTGACTTGCTAGGGTGACCTAGTTTGCAGGCTCATACGTCTAGGGATAAACACATTGAAGTAAAAGCTCAAAATGCTCTCTTTTCCCTTCAAAGGAAAGCACTTCAAAGCATGTTTCAAGAAATTCTTTCCCTGGGATAGTGGATACGTTTTTGCAAGCAACTCAAACCTTTCTTGTTCCTTTAATGTCCATGACTTGGAAACGTCTTCTCCCATCTCATCGAACTTCCAGCTCAAGAATGCAGTGCCAAGATCAGATTGCAAACAGAGCCTTTCCTCAATAATGTGGTGTTTCGTGCAATCGATAGACCCAGGAGAAACACATGGGCAGGAGTTTGGTCTCCCTTTCCCAACTGCTCTATCGTTGATTTTCTTAGTTCTGCCTTTCGGAGGCCAAATTCTGGTGCCCAACCACCTTGAAGTTTTTGAGTCAGAAACTTGAAAGTTGAAACTCTCCTTGTTAGGTGGGCCGTTCCACTCTGGAACATCGGCCTGGAAGCCCGGCCCAACTGGGATAGCCATTCTTTGGAGATGATCACCAATGAAGTTCCTTAACCTGATTGACCGTCGACGTTCCTGAAGATACAATCCTTTTCCCACCTCACAAATTGAGTAGTTTGAACTGTTAATTGAGTCATCATCCCAATCAAATGAGGGTGGATCATGGAGGATTGAACCATTGTCCGATTCTTCAGATTCAAGTGCAGGACATACATTACTTTTGGATGGACCCCTGTCTATTCTATCATCCAGTTGGTTGAATTCTGTGGGTACCTGCTTACCTGAAAAAGTATCCTCAGATGTCACCAAACTCTGTGAACTCTGCGATTTCGAGAGGTGAAAACTTTCACTGGTGTCAACTGAACTGAGCAAGCATTTTCTTTTATTCGCATTTCCAACACTATGCTGATCAGAAATTTCTAAATTCAATCGACGTGCAGCTGCAAATTTGTCTTTTATAAACTGCTGCAGTTTCCGCTTTCTCTGGTAAAAAAGGTCAACTCTGTTCTATTAGAATGAGCAAGAGGAAGAGCTTGAAATGAAAGATGCTTCGAAGTGCAGAAAAAAAAAAAACGAACTTTGGTATCTTAGAGTACAATAATGGCATTGATCTTTGATAGGTATAAAGGGAAAAAGACTAGGGTACCTAAAGGGAAAAAGACTAGGCTATTATGTGAATGAATAATAAATTGGATAGCATCAATGGTCATTCTATTGAATCAAGCTGAAGTTCTGAAAGGTGATTCCACTCCTTGTTTTACTTTGTTTCAACAGGAATGTAAACTAAAATGTTAAAACAGCTTGACAGAGTACAAAAATGTATATTTCACAGAGTTCAAAATAGAAGTTTTCAAGCAACACAACATCTTAATCAAGGCATTAGTAATAAGCATCCGCCTATCGTTTGGCATCAGTGAAAGAAAGCAAAAGACCAGAGGCTGAGGATCATAACAGTTACAAGAAAGCCAAGTTATGGTTAAAGAAAAATGCATTTGTAACATTTTAGGTAGATCAAATATGTCAAAGAAAATGAGAAAAACATTAGCAAAGATGGTTTGACAAAGGAACAGCTCCACCATAAAGATTACTGATTCATGTTAACACAACTAGTAGCTGGGTTGTGTTGGGTGGGCAAAAAAAAACAGGATGTTCCTCATCTTACCTGCTGACTAGTAGAGTTAGCGTTCAAGGCTTTCTAAGCTATCTAGAAGGCATTTTTAGAAACAAAGCGAAGGCTAACGTACCAAAAAGTTGATGTAGAGGTGCATGATTCCCACAACTTGGTGGTGGTGCGCTAAGAAGCAAAAACACTTCAAAGAAGGATACGTGTCCATCTCTGACACGTGAGACATCGACACTTCTCAAACACACGTTTGATACTTTTTTTTCCCTAGTCCGATAAATAAGACACATATCCCCAACATGTCTGCGTCCTAGTTTAGAGACAGTATCCTTCTTTTTAGAGAAATAGCGTATTCAAGTGTCCGTGTCATGTCATATCCGTATCACGTGTTCTTGCTTGTTAGGTGGTGAGGAAAAAATTACAGCATGAGGTTAAATCACAATGGCATGTTGCTTCCCCAAGGACATAGGGAACCAATTTAGAATTGATTTAAGGCTTTGTGCTTACCTTCCAATTCCATAAAGCAAGTATCAAGTGTGAGTGAAATAGGAGGGCATGGTCAGAAAAATATACAAACAATTCAGCTTACCCGAGGACATTCAGTAACACTCAAAGCCATAACTTTTCGCACTTTAATGTTTTGATTCCACAATGATCTGACTGAACTCGGTGATGCTCCCGAAGAACAAGGATCTAAGGCAAGTCCTTTTATCCATAACAGCATGTCCAAATCAGAATATTTTCCAAAAACAGATAACCTTCGGATTCCACCTCCTTCAAGCAAATAAGCTTTATCAATTTTCTCCTGTTTGTCGCAATCCATCTTAATTTTGACACAGGGGCCTTCACTTGTGCAATGCAGGGAACTTAGTATCTTAACTCTAGCATATCCAAGGCTGAAATAAAAATTAGTGCGTGATGAGCCATGCCAACCCTATCAAATAACACTCAAATGTAGTCTATGATTGTAGGAGTGTCAACAGACTGGTTTGCCAGATGATGTTGTGAAGCGAGAAGCAGAAGGGAACCTACGGACTACAGTTCCAGAAAATTAGGAACTGAACCAAACTGTAGAACATTTGGAATCTAACTGCTAAAAGATGGTTTCTTTAATTTCATCCATGTTCTATGCTGAAATATCCATCACTACATACAACTATCTAGTTCAAGAAAATAACATCTTACAAGCATCCTAAAAGGTCAACAAGTATAATTCAACATCCATAGAACGTGTACTTCGTTACTATTTCTATCCCAAAGACTGCATTTATGGAGTGTTATTCATGTAAGTATGAAGGACATGTTGCATATAAATCCATAATATATCTATTCAAATTGGTTATAAATATGGAACCGTTCAGTTTCATTCTATCCCAATTTTGTAGTCTATATATCAGAAATCGAGCAGTAGTTAATGGTTCATAATTACTTGAAACCGGAACAAAGCCTTCCTGGAAGTACAGGACCATACCGCACGGTGTGGATTGGATAAGTTCGGTATTTTTGAACACCCCTGCCTAATCGAGATTGTAAAAGAAAAAAACCCATGTTAATTTCAATTACTTTTGTACCCAAATGAAAGTTGTTTTCCATTTCATTATAGGTCAAGTACAGTGTAACAAGGATTGGGATTGGGGACCAAATCAATTGATGAAAGTTTAGGACCAAATCAATTGATGAAAGTTTAGGAAACATGGCAAAGCAGCACCATAACAAAGGTTATCTGCCTCGACAGGCGACTTATGCAATCAAATAAGACGTACCAAATCATAACAAATTATCAAAAATAATTAACATATAACATAGTTAAAAACCCTACGATATGGATACGTATCCTATTGATTCGTATTGTCTCCATCCAAAAACGATTATCACATCCCGTATCCTATGATTACATTCATGTATTCCGATTCGGTATGTATTCTACGATTACTTAATGAAAAAGAAGTCATGCCATTTTTTAAGAAGCGGAACACCAAAAGCGTTCTTAATTGTTTGATCTAATTATTGCAACATTCAAACCATTAATGAAACCAAAACTCAATCTATTAGAGCTTGAATAGAAGAAAGAAAAATTTTCAACTATGTTTTGCATGAATCAAATAAGGGCTCTTCTTCCCTTTCTTTGACCAAAGGCTCAGAAAGCCTTTAATGTCATAGACCCTACCCTGGAGACTTGAAAACACTTATTTTCATATAGACGAGATTTTTAGATTGTAATTAGGTGTAACAAACTTTTAATTGTGAATTTGCTTTTGTTAACGTGCTTACAATACACATACGTATCCCAAGATTTATGAAACGAAAAAAAGCGATACACGATGTGTATTCTGATTTGAAAACACTCACAAATAGTACCATAAAAATTTCATAGTAACACGTAAACTTATGGAAAGGAAAGGGAAAAAAAAAGATTAAATAAAAAAACTCCAAATTTTTCCTATACCATACAATTTTTCTTTAACTACAATCAAAATACACAAGGTAGACAAAGTAAATAAGTAACAATTCTATGCCATACCTGGCAACATTGAACTCCAAGCACTGAAGAACACAGCACGAAACCCTAATTACAGGACGGAATCTGGAGAGTGAAACAGCATTTAGGAATGCAAGTGGATGTAGAAGACACAATTAGAGACGGACCCATTATAGCAATGAACTTCTGTATTACTTTCATTAACATTGACTTTTGTAAAATGTATGTTCTGCATTCAGCTGTAATGACGTCTGGCGCTTCACTTTCTCTCACTAATTTAGGAGAGAGAATCAATTTTGGTATGGCCATGGGTCACCATCAGAGTGCAGGGGTGCACTATGCACAATCCGAGAGATTTTTAGGGGCCGAGCGGGCACGGTGTCTGTGCAGCTGCATTCATTTCGGTTTTGGACGGTTCGGATTTAGGAATCCTGCTCCTCTCCAATTTATAGGAAATTGGATGATCCTTCAATTCCAATTCAATGGTCAATATTACCCTAGTAACTCAAGTCCCAAAACTCATATGATATTCTACGGGAATTCAATTACTCTCCAAATATTTCTCAATTACATCTTCCCTCCCCGTTTTTGGAACGGCAAAAAAAATTCATTAATCTTTTTGAACTGCGTCTTCTCCCCGTTAAATTTGCCTTTGAAAAAAAAAATTATATAGCTCATGAGGATTTTTTTCGACCGATATCATATAAGGATTTTTTTACTAATATTATATCAGTAATTTTTTTCTTTCGGCATGGTTTTTTTTGCTTTATCTTATTATGTAGCTCATGAAATTTTTTTATTAATATAAGTGTATTTTTACGTGTGCTTCGCATTGTGTCGTGTACTCATTGATGTAGTTGTTCTTGTATATAAGAAAGTTGAAATTAAGATTCAGCTATGAAAATTGTAAAGAAATCATAAGAGTAAATAATTGAACGTAAAATAATTTTTACAGAAAAAATATTTTAGAAGAAATGCAAAAGGAGTTCTTTAATTAACCATGTGAATCTGCACCTGTTATTAAAGTTACGATATGAAATTTTACTAATGTTTGGAATGCTACCCGAAATGTGATAAATGATAATTGGAGAATATTTAGGAAGTAATTGAGTGGCCGTAGAATACCATATGAATTTTGGGGTTGAAGATACTAGGGTAATCTTGACCGTTAAATTGGAATTGGATGATCCTCCAATTTCCTATGGATTGGAGAGAAGCCGGACTCCGGATTTGGAGAGAGAAAAAGGAGAGAATGGTGGGGTAAGAGAAGAGAGAGGATTTTAATCTAAGCCATCCAACACACTTTTGGATGGCCCGAATGCACTGTTCAGACACCACATGGGCACGGCCACTTGGTACCCACCCGGCACTCCAAAATTTCTCGCACAATCCAAGCCCATCCATCTCTTGGCTATCAATGGTGTATGATTTCATCTTGACAATGGACGGCAAAGACTTTAAGGCCTTTGTGGTACCAAAGTGCGCTACAAGGCTGTAGTGCACGATCTGAGCCGTCTATCTCGATAATCAATGATCGAGATTTTAGCTCTGATCTTTCAGAATTTGAGTCATCTATTGCCGAGATGAAATCTAAATCATTTATATCCGAGATGGACGACCCGCTATCTCCATTACAGAAGTTAAAAAGTACTGGGAAAAAAAGCCTCAGAACTTTCATGAACTTTACAAAAAAAGACTTTAATTAATGACAAAAAGACACCTGAACTTACCATTCCGTTAACAATTAGGCCCCCGCCATCGAATTCCGTCAATTTGAAACGGATGGAGCTAACGGAAGGCGTTATTCTCTCTCTCTCTCTCTCTCTCTCTCTCTCTCTCTCTCTCTCTCTCTTTTCTTTTCTTTTTTTTCCTTTTACTTTCAAAAATTACTTTTAACTCTTTCTTTTTTTAGTAGTAAATAAATATGCAATAAAGTTTTTTTCCCTTACTATTTATCAAAAATTACTTTAACCCCATTTTTTATTATTTACAAAATAAATTTAACAACTGCCGCCCCTTTTTTTTTTACTTTCATATTTTACTCCCCCTTTTTTTATTTATAAAAGAATTCAACACCATACCACTAATCAACCCCACAAACAACTGCCAAAACCCTAGTCCCAATTTCAAAAATTTTAAATTACTTTAACCTCCTTTTTTTTTTTACTTTTTACTTCCAAAAATTAACTTTTAACTATTTTTAGTAATAAATAAATATGCAATAAAAAAAATTCTTACTTTTTTCCAAAAATTACTTTCACCCATGTTTTTTTAACTATTTACAAAAATTACTTTAACCCTTTTTTTTATTTTCAAACCATACATTTCCCTCACTCTCCCTCTTTTTTTTTAAGGGGAATTTGCACTTACACTCCTTGTACTATCACCGATTTGCACATACACCCCATGTACTCCAAATTTAGGCACTCACACCCCTTTGTACTTTGGACTAAAGTGCAACTATTAAAAAATACGTTAAAATTGATGGAAAAGCTACTGGCGGGAGATTTCCCTCCAAAATGAGGGAAAAAATGCCCAAACTAACCCTGATAGCCATTTATAAGCCCTGTCAAACTCTCATTCCCAAAAACAGAGCATCCAAATCCCCTCCCTTCCCCTAACCCACTCTCTCCCTCGTCTATTATTGTCAATAGAAAAACAGCAACATCTAGCACTATATCTCATGTCTAATAAGCCCCAAAATATCTGCAAATGTACACAAACACCTAGCAGCACAGCAAAAAAATGGACTTATACTGTCCAAATCCACAACATAAATAGCCAGCAATAACAACAAAAAAAATAAAAATACATCAATTGCATATATTCAGTACCGGGTAGTTCAACTGAGAATTTCTAAACACAATTTGGAGTAGAAAAATTATTGACGATGTGTAGTCCGGTTGATGTCTAACCTGAGGAATCGATTCTTGAGGTGGTGTTCACATATCATACGATACTCATTTAATGTACCGGGGTAGTGTTCAATACATTCCTAGCTAAATCTTTTTGCAAAGAGTGTTCTTTGATTCTCTCTTATTTGTACTCATTTGATCGCTACGCTTATTGACTCGGTTGGAGTATTTGAAAGATTTAGTTTTATAGATTATTGTTGAGAAATTTGTAACATTTTAGAGGTTTTTAGGCCCATCATGTACATTTATCTTGAGGAATTGTAATTATTAGAGATGTAATTATTTTGAGGCAACGTGGTTTTTACACTCAACCTGCACCAAAGTTCAAGCAACCAGAAGTGGGATTTTATACTCAACCAAACAAAGCTAGTTCATCCACAGTCAACCAAACCAAGGTAATTCATGATGTTCTAGTATAGTTCCTTAATTGGTAGTGTAACTCAACTGAATGAACTTCGGTTGTGTAGGCAAGGGAAAAGCTGGCTTGCATTGGTGGCAAAGGTGGTGGTTCTCGAAATGCAGTTAGGGGAAGGGGAAGAGGAAGAGGAAGAGGTTCTGGAAATGCAGTTAGGGGGAGGGGAAGGGCAACTGCCATGGGGTGGATCGCACCAAGGCCCAACTAAACTAGTTTAATTAGTGCATATGCATGCTCTGTTTTGCGATTTAATTAGTATGTACTTATGCATGCTCTTTTTTTTTTGGGAAAAACCAATAGTTTCTTTGTTTGGACACTCTGTTTTGTTGGTAAATCTGTTTGGATACTCTATTTTGTGGGAATTCTGTTCAGGTTGACTTCTGTTTGTGAACTCTGTTTTGGGAACTCTGTTTAAAGTCACTTTGTAACTCTGTGTGACTTTTGTTTAGGAAAAGAACTCACTTTGAACTACCTGGAACTGAATATCTGCATTTGAAGTGTGTTTTTTTTGTTGTTGTTGTTATTGCTGGCCATTTATGTTGTGGATTTGGACAGTGTAAGTCCATTTTTTTTGCTATGTTGCTAGGTGTTTGTATTGCTACATTTGCAGATGTTTTGGGGCTGATTAGACATGAGATATAGTGCTAGATGTTAATGTTTTTCTATTGACAATAATAGACCAGGGAGAGGGTGGGTTAGGGGAAGGGAGGGGTTTAGATGCTCTGTTTTTTGGAATGAGAGTTTGACAGGGCTTATAAATGGCTATCAGGGTTAGTTTTGGCATTTTTTTTCCTTATTTTGGAGGAAAATCTCCCGCCAGTAGCTTTTCCATCCATTCTAATGGATTTTTTAACAGTTGCACTTCAGTCCAAAGTACAAGGGTGTAAGTGCCTAAATTTAGAGTACAAGGGGTGTATGTGCAAATCGGTGATAGTACAAGGGGTGTAAGTGCAAATTCCCTTTTTAAAAAAAAAAAAATCAACCCAACACCACCAATTAGCCCCACACCAACCGATAGGGGAATTTCAGATTTCTCCGAAGCCAAACCTTAAATCTCCCAGAGAAGAAAGAGGGGGAGAGATAGGTAATTTAAAAATAAAAAATAGGGGGTGAAAGTAATTTTTGATAAATAGTAAAAAAAATATTACACATTTGTTTAGTACTAAAAAATAAAAAGTTGAAAGTAAAAAGAAAAACAAAAGGTTAAAAAAAAGAGGTTGAAAGTAATTTTGAATTTCTCCGGAATGAAAGTTAGACGATTTGATTAAGTACTTATAGGTATCGAATTGAACTAATTTTTCGCGGAGGCCCTTGAAAAAATATTTTAAACATAATGAACGGATCGAATTATTTGTATGGGATCCTTAGTGGGCCCCACAACGCGATCTGTACACAATCTATGCACAGATCTACTGTGCCAATAGACTTTCTGTGGCAAAAAATGGGCCCAACTCCCCGCCTCACCCCCCACCTTTGGTTGTGTAGTTTTTTCTCTCTCCTGATTGAATCTTCTCCTCCTTAGTTCCCACGCCCACCCCACGTTACTGACGAGGCAATGTCGGTCCGTCGCAAGAACAAATTCACAATAAGATAATCACTAGTAGTGAGAGATGATTTTCGTATCAATGAAAACACTTCTAAACTTTGTAAGGAAGCGTATTGAAATAAGAAAAACTAAGGTTGCACATGGTCTAGATTGGTCCGATTTTCTAAAAAACCAGTAACTAGACCATTCCAAACGGTTTTAGAAAATCAGGAACCAAAACCTAACCAATATATATGTGGAACCTAACCAGAACCAAACTGCAAGACCGGTCCAATTTTGGTTCTGTTCTGGTTCTATCCAATTAGTATTTAAACACTTACAGGTCGTTTGGTACGCGAGAGTTCGCGAGAGAAGAAAAGAAACGGGGAGAGAGCTCAATCTCTCCCTTGTTTGGAAGGGGAAGAAGGCGAGAGAGGGTGAGAGACCAGAACCCCTCCTAAGCCTAGTTCCGTTTCTCGCCAAAAGTGGCGAGATTTTCGTGAGAAAGGGGAGCGTGTGGTTCACCCCCTCGTCGGATCGTCGTCGAACGAGTGGTTGTGCGTCGCTGGAGAGAGAGAGAGTACCAGGTTTGCCGGAGATGAGAGAGAGAATTTCAGCTCGTCAGAGAGTCGTCGGAACTCTACCAGTCGCCTGTGAGATTTCTCACTGTTATTTGGATGGGAGGGTGAGAAATCACACCCTTTTCTTTTCTTTTCTCACTAATAAGGAAGAACACACCTCTTTTTTTTCTTTTCTCACCCCTTCATCCAAAGGGGCTGTGAGGGGTTTGGCAGGGTAAAGTAAGGATTATAGAAAGATATTCTGCTGGAATGGAAAAAGATAGGAAGAAAGAATTTAAAGAATATAAATTAGGATTTTGGTAGGGTAAAGTAAATGGTAGAATCTGAAAATTGGATAAGTATTCGAGTAAGAAAAAATGAAACTGGGTACACTCAATACTCTTAAGAATCCTTAATGGCTTGGATTCCTATTAATATACTACTAGTATATCAAAACTTTCCTAACAAATAAGATTTATTCTCTAAATAAATTAATTATAAATTAACTTTAACAAGGAAAAGATGTCATGGAAAAGATTAACTTACCAAACAAAATACATAATTATATATATATATATATGTATTATTTTTTATACTAGTGCTTGCACGTGCCTACGGCACTACGCACCGGTTCAACCGGATTGAAAAATGGAGCATTTAATTTTTTAATCACATTTTTTTATGTGTGAACAGTGAACGCGTGTGCCAGTGTGTGTGAACGTGTGTGCATATGCGTGGTGGGTGCCACCTAGGATAAATGGTGCCACATAAGACAACCCTTCTGTTTTATTAGATAGATATTAGTTCTAAACGGTCCAGTTCGGTTCTAACCATGAATCTTTATTTGAAAATCAGTAACCGAAATCAAATTAACGATTCTTATTTTTTGGAACCATAACCTGACCAATGAACTGCAGAACTAGACCCAAATAAGACGATTCAGTCCGATCAGACCGATTTTGCAGTTTGAGCGACTTTCTTCAGTACCCCTAAGAAAAACGCAAGAACAAATTCATAAACTCACAATAAAGAGAGTGCTCTTTGTTTTTTCATTATCAAACTCAATGAATTTGCTCTAAGGTTTAGAATGCTTATTTATAGCCTAAGAGACCCCTAACATACTACAAAATAAAACCATGAAAATAATCAAACCAAACTAAGGAAATTACCATGAGAAAAGAGATGAACGAAACATGATTCTTATTGTATCTCACAAAGTATCAAATATAAAAGATATTGTTGAAAACCGAATCCCAAAAACCAGTGATAACATGGACAGATTAGGTAACAAAAAAAATATTAAAAACCCTACAGGCGGAACTTAAGATTTACCTCAACTCCTGCGACACGAACGCTCGCTGGTTGACTTGTTTCTTTACTGAACTAGACTGCTACAACACATCGATTACTTTATGCTATGAACTCTACGTACCTCCCGATTTTTTGTCGTATTCTCTTATATCTCAATCACGTACCCAAGTGTTGACTCCTACGTGAACTTTGTGTTTTCACTTTGTGTTTTCTCTCTCGCAGCCAACTTTTTGAGTTATGAAAAACGTGTGAGACCTAGAGAACATAATGATATATTTATAGGGATAAGACAGGGACCTAAGGAGAAATAAATTTGGGTTTCTTATGCAAATAAAAATTCCTAATCCCACCAAGAATCTACCTAATAAAACACAAGGGTGTGGGGACTACACAAACACAAGTTGAAAGAAGGGCTGAGATTCATTTGAACCAAGGGTTGATGTGTGCTCCAACTCTCTTAAGAAAACACTCACACTCTTACAAATATATTACAAAAATGTCATCGGTTCTTTTTACCCACTGCTCGGCTTCTGGCGTAGTGCCCTAGGCACGGGCAAGCACTAGTATATTTCTTATTTCACAAAATTATTATTCACACCATTAAAGAATTACTATGATGCACTCAGCCACTCACGTCATTATCTCAATTATATTTCGAGCTCCATTTTATTAAATACTTGTTATCACCCCACGTTCAAGATTATTGATATAGGTTGATTAAAATTGGATTACTGACAGTAATATTTAATCAACATTTATAAAATTTCTTGAGATTGTCCACTTAACTTCTTCAATTGTCCACATGCAGAATTTGACATAATTAAAACTTATAAGTTACTCAATGGTGTATCACCAATCTTTATCGGAACGTGAATTCCATGGATTAATAATAAAAAACTATCATACATATAATCTTGTGGCACAACTCACCAGGATATTGATCCCCAAGGAATCTCATTATCTATTGAATCAAAATCAATTAACAATAAATGTATATATTTGTTAATTATCTTTGAATTAAGAGTATGAGTATGCATAATAATCATAAGGTCTTAATTGTTTTATAAAGTCAGTAGAAAGACAATTACCTCAAAGCGGTAATGTTCAATACACAAGTACCGTTTTCCGTAGTCAAGACAAACCTACTAAAACAATGTCCTACAACTCTACGAATGATGTGTCCAATTCCACCTAAGATTGTGAAGCATATCTTATATTCAACAAGACTTGATAATCCAATTTTCCGTGTATAAGTTAAACTCTACACACCGAATCATCTACTATAAAAAATAAGAGACACACATGCACAACATACAATAATATTATGCAAATATTATCCATAAATGCACTGAAAATTTTCATTTATTTTTTTGTATAAATTAAATTTTCCTTAGTATTGTTAGCGCTGAGTTACTCGTGCAAGGTTAAAATATGAAAGTCCAAGTAAATTTGGACCCAAAATATTATCTCTCTTATAAAACAAAATAAGTCCAACCTAAATAAGTTTGACTGTTAAAGAATCTAAAACTTACAGCGGTGTTAAAAAAAACAAAAGTAACAAGTGGAGCACTATTCTTTTTTCACGTGAGTAACAAATATTATATTTTTTCTCCGTATTTTTACGACGAATACATCTAAAACTTCGCTCCAATCATATAACGTAAGCATGGGTGGTTTTACTAGTCTTTGCGGGGATTCAAGCGAACCCATTGGGATAAAAAAAAATACACTAAAATTTTGTACTTTTTTATAATTTAATTTTTCTTTATTATTGTTGCATTGGGTCATTCGTGCATAACCAATATAAGCGAAAATCTACTTAAACCTATGAGTAGATAGATAGTGTATGACAACAAAATAAAATTAATCAGACTCAATTTATTTATAATTAAATAAAAATTTGCACTTAGATAGAGTTTTGCATTTGCAAAAAAATTTTACACAATTTTGTCACTGCTGAACTGACATCTTGGAGCCGCCGCTCTGAAATATACTCATCAAAAGTGCGGTCTTTCTACTAGGCTGACAATAAACATAAACACACAAGAAAACAAGAAAAACACGTATTTATGTGCACTTTTTACACTTAATACACATTCACACACTTGTTATTGTCAGTCCAATTTAAAAATTCCCATAAACTATTATTATCAAGATATCAGAAGCTAACTTTATTAGCTTTTTTGTTTAAACATTAGTATTTTTCTAGAATTCCGGCTGCATCAAATTTTTACCCCAAACGAGAATACCTCCAAAGGAAAAATCACATTAATAGTACAAATGCAAAAAAGAAAAGCATATTGTATATTAATGTGCCTCGAAACTCTCATCCAAACTATTAAAAGATTGAGATTCACCTCTGTGTGGGGATTCTCCATTAAAGATTGACATAATTTGCACAAAGTCAGTATGGACTTAAAATTGAATGGAGAGTTTGCAAAAAACTTTCAAGAATCTTGACATTATTGGTGTTAAAAATTTTACTACAACATTTTGTAAGGGACGAGAATGAGAAAGAAAGTTCTAGAAGAAAGAATGTGAAACATGGGAGAAAGTTCTCAGTATGTAGGCTTAGCTAATTTTTTTTTAAGGTTTTGTCCTTATTTAAAAAAAAAACATGTTCGTTAATTTTGCACCAAATTTTTGTGAATTATTAATTCGTCTCGACAGAAGAAATCGGAAAAGTAATACTCCGTATTTGTTTTACTTTAATACAGTTATTTTGAAAAATAACCACTTTTCAAAAAAAAAAAGAGAGGTAAATTTATTTATTTATTTTTTATTTGACTGGATAAAAGTAAAAAGTCAAACAAGCCACTTTTTGAACCTTTTTAGTTTAAATGTGAATATTTCTCAAAAAATTTAGGTAAAAGATTTTTTTTTTAATTTACTTTTCCGATTCCTCTCGTCGAGATGAATCAATAATTCACAAAAATTTGGCACAAAAGTACTAATGGACGCAATTTTTTTTTGAATAAAGACAACTTTCAACAGGGTGTTCACGCTAATGAATAACTTATGCATCACAACTTTTTTTTTTGTTCTTATTCAATTTTTTTTCGCGTTTACTAGTTTTACGCCAAACTTTTATGTGATTGGTTCGTCTCAATGAGAGGAACCCAAAAGGTAAAAATTATTGTTGTGTTTGGATGGGTTTTTGAGAATTTTTGGATTTGGTTTTTGGGGTAATGAGCGGAGAGAGAAATTAGGATAGTAATTGAAAATATGGGTAATAAGTGGAGAGAGATAAAGAGAAAAAATGAGAATAATGATTGGAGATAGGGGTAATCATCTATTCTAGTCTGTCTGTCTATCTATCTATCTATCTATCTATCTATCTATCTATCTATCTATCTATCTATCTATCTATCTATCTATCTATCTATCTATCTATCTATCTATCTATCTATCTATCTATCTATCTATCTATCTATCTATCTATCTATCTATCTATCTATCTATCTATCTATCTATCTATCTATCTATCTATCTATCTATCTATCTATCTATCTATCTATCTATCTATCTATCTATCTATCTATCTATCTATCTATCTATCTATCTATCTATCTATCTATCTATCTATCTATCTATCTATCTATCTATCTATCTATCTATCTATCTATCTATCTATCTATCTATCTATCTATCTATTCTATATAATATGGGAGGGTGGTTTATATTTTCTACCGTTGGATTGGAAATACAATCCTTACCGAAAACAAAATTTGAAATACAATTCTCACCTTAAATCTCTTTCAATACATACCTTTTTTTAAATTAAAAAGTCATGCTTTTACATGCCTTTAATTAAGGAAACAAAACATTCCGGAAATTAGTCTAATTTCCGAGTACTAAATTTCCGGAAATCTATAATTAAGGAAGTTATCCTAATTGGAATCCATCCTAATCTCCTTGACTCTCTCTCTCTCTCTCTCTCCTTATCCTAATTGGAATCCATCCTAATCTCTCTCTCTCTCTCTCTCTCTCTCTCTCTCTCTCTCTCTTTCCTTATCCTAATTGGAATCCATCCTTATTTCTCTCTCTCTCTCTCTCTCTCTCGAACACGTTATTTCCCCAAAAGCAGTGACTTCCGAAATCCTACGTTCTTCTCATTACGTTCCCTAACTCTGCTCTGGAACTAAGTTTGAGATATTGATTTTTAACAATACCGTGCTTGAACGGGCATAATTTTTTCTCCCTTTCTTAGCCTATACCGTTCTTTTTCTCTTTTTTTTTTGTCTCGATTTCCATTCATGGCTTTCTGAAAGTGTTCAAAAAGTTGGACCTCCCAAAAATGGGCATGCTATAGTGGAGTTTGATTAAGGAAATCAAAAAATATTGTGCTTTCAACAAAAGCTAGAACGGTTAGAAAAATATGGAGTATAAGAAATTATGGAGTAGATTTTTTTTTTGCCTATACCGTTCTTTTTTTTGTCTCGATTTCCATTCATGGCTTTCTGAATGTATTTTTGCATTTATCCGAGTATGCTTCCTCACACGTAGAAAGAAGAGAAAAATGTTTGAATCTATTTTTTACTAATGTAGTTATCCATCTTCGTTTTTTTGGTGTCCCGTTTCCAGGATGAATAATGCAAATGAAATTAATATGCTTCCAGTGAGGATGCTCCAGCTGAAGAGCAAAACATAGCGAATGCAGTAAGTTATGAAAATTTTATTGTCATTTGTTTTTTTATTCCTATGTTCAATAATGTGTAGTCTTTCCAATCTAAGTACTGTTCTTCGTCATTTGATTTCCTGTTTTTCATATATCTGAAGTCTTTTTTTTTTTCCATCGCAAATGGATCAAAACTCTCACCAAATACGATCTGTCCAAGTATTGATTACGATACCTTTCCTATGGTAGCACGGGCGAATTTCCGATTCCGTGAATGTCAGTAAGAATGTTAAAATTGTGTCCTCATTCCTACTTACATTATAGTACGTGTTATGACTGTGGTGTGCAAGTTTTTGAAATTCGCCTTCATTTTTTTCGACAAATAGAGTTACTGAAGTCAAAATTCAATTGTTTTTTTGGGTGTTTTCTTTGATTTTCATTTGCTTTGTAAAACTGGGAATCCACGGAATTGCCTTTTACATGTTTGATAAAATGCTTTAGTCATATGATATTGGCTTTTGGTGTCAATGTTTTGTGATGATCATACCGTATATATCATATGATTTGGCCACCCATGTTGGAAGCATAGAATATATTTTTCATTCCTACTTACCTTTTTAATTTGTTGTTTATTTGGTAAATGGCTACCACTTTGTACCTCATACCAGTTCAAGTAAGCCAAAATCTCCCCAAACCAGAAAGAACAAATCCACCGACGCATTATTGTCAAGTTCAATCGATCAAAGGTAAATTACTAAACCGGCGGCGGAACAGTTCAAAGCGGGACCGCACACTGGTCTGCCAGTAAACCCGATAGGCTATCACAAGGGAAGGTTCCGATCAATGGAAGTACTGTTGGAAATTTACGGAATTTCGGATGAATGAAACCGGGATTTCTGGAGGGTCTTCCGAGGCAACCGGTCCCGGGTTCGTTGTATCCGGACGCATCACAATCAATAGACGTATTGATGTGTGCGGCTGTAACTCCCGTAACCCCTCCACCTTGATAGCAGCATTATTCCTCCCTCCTTGATGGCAGAAATCAATACCAGAATTCATTGTGGGAGTTATCAGCAAGGGCCTTTTGCTATATATAGGTGCATTCCGGTTTTGTTCAAGCACCAGAAAATTCACAACATTCCAGACATACTCTGAAATTCGTTCTTGAGAGAGAGAGGCAGACGGTAGTCAGTTCGCCAAGGCGGTCGACGGTGGTGTTCCGACGGCTTGCGGTTTAGCCGAGCCAACCCTGGGAGGAAGTCGCCGACACAACCTACAACACCCATGGTAGGAGGCGAATCTTTCTTAAGGTGACTGTGGTATCACACAGGCCTCGGTTCGATGTTCTGTAAAAATCAGTTTGTATCTCGATTATTTCAATCTATTTTGTACTTGTATTTTATTTCGATTATGTAATTGTTACCTTATCAATGAAATTGTTCTCTGGAATTTCTTATGTTGCCGAACTTTTTCCCAACAGTTAGCATTATTGGAATTCCAGCTTAGGGTTTTTATCTTGGATTTGGATTTTGTTTCAGATTTGGCTTTTATCCTAGCTGTTTGAAAGAGCAGCAGCTGCAGAGTAATGGGTTTCCGAAGGGAACGAAGGGTTGACAAAGGCGTCGTCAGTCAACATCAAAACTACAGGTTGCCATTCCACCGGCAAAAGGGGTATATATGTATATAGATATGTATTGATACTTATTTGTCTTTAGAGTGTCAAGGCCATAATCGAGTCGAATATCGACTCGACCAGCTTATTTTTTAAAACTTATAGCCTCAAAAGCTTGGTTTTGGCTATATGGGTAATGAGTCGGGGAAAACAAAACCATTAAGTGATTTGTTTCGGACACTGGGCAAACCGCAGTGAGCTTAGGTGTGGAGAGGGATTATATTAAAAGTTCCACCTGTAGTTGATGCTTGATTTTTTTTTTTTCCCACGAATAGTGCTATGAATTTTGTGCTATTAGAGTGGTGGTGAGGGGTTAGATTAATTGTTCTATATCGGTGATTTTTCTCTTACTTATATTTTTTGATCAGCAAAAATAAATTTTATAAACTCATAACACGAAATACAAAGCTAATAGGAATTTGGGTACACCAGCCTAACCACCCAAAACCCTCTTCTCCAAACCACACGGAAGAACTGATTAAGGTTCAATAGGCTGAGCCCAAACCAGGAAGGAAAAAAAACCCAAAAACACCCCAAAAGTTGGTAAGGAACCAACCCAAACAAAAAACCCCAACCCAAACACCCAAACCTAGACAAACCAGCCCAAAAAAACAAACACCAAAACCCTAACAATTAACATCAACCACGACATCAGCTCACCACTGCTGCCACCGCAACCCAACCCCCGTCCAAGAGCCCAACAACCATATGCCACCTCCATCAGCAGCCACCAAAGCCGAAAAACGGCGATGCACGCTCGCGTCCTCTTCCGAAACTACCAGAGCACACCGGACGAAACAAGAAGCGGCGACAGACAGGAGGAGTCGAAACACCCTATCCCTTCTGATTTGACCACCACCACCGCCACAAATCGTCGCCAACCACCATCAGCCACCTGTGAAAAAAAAAAAAAAAACCCCTAGCCCTAAACGAAATACACCATCTCCTCAGACTATCAACCACATCACCTCCAAGGCATCCACAGACCAACAAAATCGCCAAGACTCCTGTAGAGACCCGAATAATTTTAATTTTTGAATTGATTATTAAAATGCCAAATTGAGAAAAATGTGGATCAATTAGTGAATATGTGAATTGGAGACCTAAGTGAATAAATGGAAGATTGAGGGGTAAATGTGTAGTTTAAAGACATGGGACTATATAAGGTGTGTGTGTGCATTGTAGGAGATTATTTACTTCCATCTCTCTCTCTCTCCCCAGCCGATCTCCATCTCTCTCTCTCGGCTCTATCTCTCTCTCTTGTTCTCCTTCAAAACTCACCCAAATCCCTTAAAGATCTCAAGAATCCACCCTCATTTCACCTCCTCTACGCAACCCCGGGCTCGTATCGCGTTGGGTGAGGCTCGGGAAGTAGATCTTGGTTGATTTCAAAAGTTGGAAGATAGGGCTCGTTCGAATCCTTTGGGTTTTGCTCCTGGACTCGAGGTAGGGATTTCTTACTCACTCTACGTGTTTATGGGTTGATTATGTGCCTTGATCGTGTTTGATTCGTTGTTTGTTGTTGGGATTTCGTTGTTGAAAAGCTGAAAATTCGCAGAAAAACTTCATAGTATTGATACCCTCGAAAGGGGTATCAATACCCCATTCTCCTCTGGGCCAGATTCTGGCCAGGTATTGATACCTCCGTCAGGGGTATTGATACCCCCTTGATTTCTGGGCAGATTTGACACACTTAGTTCATCTCATGCTCGTTTGAAATTCAATAACCTCTAACACTCTCCAAATACCTTTGAACCACTTCTAAACTTGATTGTTCGTACCTCAAAAGATTCATTGACCAATAGATCTCTTTGGGCTCTCGTCGTAACCTAGAAAAGTGTAGAATTAGATTATTAGGATACTCGTGTGTTATTTATGCTTTTGGTGGACTGAAGTAGATATTATGGCACGTCTCAATGATCGATATAGACTTGTTAAGCGCTGCAACATGACGGGATGATTGGTGAATTGAGAAACGTACTATGGAGTCGTTATTGAATATCGTTGGCAGTTAAGTATATCGTAGGGTGCATGGTTGGTTGATGAGGCCCTATCAAATAGTTCGAACGACAATAGAGTAATCCGTGTTCTCCTTATTTATCTTGTTGATTTTCAAACTTCCTTTGATACTTGTTCTATAGATCCTCATTAAGAATCTAGCCGGTGGTGCATAGTGGAGTTGTTATGGGTGCGGTACGTGACGTAGGGCATCGAAATAGACTTAGAGGAATAACGTGGATGTAAAATATTTATCGATTTACAATGAGACATGTTTACAAGTTTGCATTATGTTACGTGATGACGAATGAAATAATGTGATTTTGGGAACCGTTGTCATCTTGTATATGGATCGATAATGCACGGGTGTTGTGTGTGAGTTGTGAATTTTGAATTGAGGGTCCTGCAACGCAAGGTGTGGTAATGCTGACTCTAGAGGGCCCGCAACGCAAGGTGTGGTAATGCGGAAACCCAGGTGGAGAGAATTCACTGTAACGCAAGGTGTGGTAATACAGTTGAATGTCTCGCATGATGAAGGAAGTTATGATTGGTTATAGAAGTTCGTGTTGATGTTTGAGTTGTTTATTGCTTGAGATTGTGATTGTTGAAAAGGGGAATAAACGATCGATTTTATCAAAGCTTTGAAAAGAAAGGACTTGGTTTTTGGAAAAAGGATTTTTATGAAAAATCCTCCGGTATTTCTAAGTGAATCAACGGTTCCGGTATTTGGGTACAAATCAACGGATTTCGGTATTCAAGTGAATCAACGGAGCTTGACCTGTAAAGGTCGAGAGTTTTCCCAAAGTTATTTTGGCAACCAAAAGGAAATGTTTTCTTTTTATAAAAGAAGCTTGATGGTAAATGGTAAGAGATGAGGAAAATAAAGGTGGCAGTCATTCGAGAAATCTTAAAGTGATTTGAGAAACGGTATTGGATTGATTAGATTAAATTGTGCATAAAGCTACTCCTGGTTATTGTACGAATGGTTAGAGGTATCTCTAAGACGTATTGAGTTCCATAGTTGTTGTCTGTCGGTTCATTATGGTGCCCCTTTGTATCTCTTGCTCGTTTATTGAAAATCACTCATTCCCTTTGCATGTTTCATCGCATTTACATATAGCTTGAGTATAGAATTCTCTACTGGGCTAGTGTAGCTCAACCTATCATTTTCAGGTGTATCTCAAGGACCTTGACGTGGAGTGCATGCTTGAATCATCTCTTTGAAAGCCGCCCGAGAAGTTGTTTCATCGTCTTTTGTATGATCCCTTGGGAAGATGAAGTTGTAAACTCATTTGAAGTATTTTAATTTCAGATATTATGTAACCTCTAAATTTACTATCTTTAACTAACTATGGAATTTGTAGTGCCAATGTTGTAAATCTTTAAACTTGGGGATTTTAGTTTGTAAATGATCATTTGGGAACTCTCTTTTGGGTATTATCTGTAATATGTGAGGATCATTTACTGAAATGGATTATTTATTTATGTTAAAAATCGAGGGCGTGACAACTCCGACCACCAAAAACCAGCAAATCCATCCAAAAGCCCAAGCAAACACCAACCACCACCGTCAGCAGCCACCAGAGCCATAACAGTAGTGCATGCTCGCACCGATCTTCCAAGCAGAACATAGCAAAAGGTAGCCCACTGGATTAAAAGGGTTACTGAATTTTCTCTTACTTATATTAAAAGTGTTACTGATTTTTTTTTTGTAGTCCTTAAAGTTCAGTCGAAGCATGCTTCCATTTTGGAAAGGTGAAGCAAGGATCACAGATGTAAAAATTATTGTAACTGATAAAAAAAATCTTCTTTGCCGTAGTTCTGTTAAGTTTGGGTTCCTAATGTACTCAAAGGTACTTAATTTTTGAGTTTCTTTTTTAAGAGTATTGATTATATCCTGGGTTTTGTTTGTTACTTGGAGTTGGAGTTTTTGTCCTTAGCTATACAGGTGTGTTTATTTTAGCGTGAGCATGAGTTTTGTTTCTTAAATGCAGAGGTTGTTTATTTAGATAATTGACTTCTATGCTTTTGCAACTTTTTAATTCTCTTAATCTCTTTTTGCATTTGTGTATTACATTGGATTGACCTCTACACCCATTTTATTGGTATGGGACGATTGTGTAAGTCTAGGTTTAATACATACCTCAACTCCAACCACACGTATTTGTTGACGTGACTCACTTAGTATCGTCTTTTTTCTGGCTATCATACTTTTTGATTGTTCTATTCAACGAGGTTAACAACATTTTAGAGCTCTATATGAGATATATTTGTCTGTATTGCTTTGTTTCCTTTTTTTTCTTTGATGGAATTGCCCTCTCTTTCCGTTGTGTGGCTTTGGGTTTTATCATATGTTTTCTTCCTTGGTTGCATTCCATCGCACAGGAAGTTGCTACTTTGTTTAACAAAATGAATTTGTTGGACAATTGAAGGACAAATAGAGGTTAGATGGTTGGTAGCTCAAGAGGTACTATGTCATTACTCATTAGATGTGAACATGCCATATGCCATGCCAAAAAACTAGAGATCAACTTAATGTTTTCCTCTTCATTTGATCGTAGTTATGTACAATGAACTGAATGTTTCAAGCAGAGAAAAAATGAGAAATAAATTGTATACTTGAAGCACCATTACTATGATTCAGTATTAGACTTCATTTTCCTCTTAGGACCTCTGAAATTCTGACACAACTGGCTGTGAGAGTAGGTCAGTTTTGATTGTAGCATCCATTGCTATGTAGCATGCACACGGACATATATCAGTAATGATTCTCACACATATGTTTTTGCACATATCTTGCACATATATTTTTGTGGGGCCCATATCGGGGTCCCACAAAATGATCCGAACCGCTCATCTTTTTAAAAATATTTTATGGAGGGTTCCTGTAAAAAATCAGCTCCAATGGATATCGGTAAGGGCTTTCTTAGAAATCGTAGGACGAATCATTCTGTTTTTCCCTATGAATTCTGATAAAGCCCTTACCGATATCTGTTGGAGCTGATTTTTTACAGGAACCCTCCAAAAAATATTTTAAAAAAGATGAGCGGTTCGGATCATTTTGTGGGACCCCGATATGGGCCCCACAAAAATATATATGCAAGATATGTGCAAAAACATATGTGCAAATAGCATGGTTGGACATATATTTCTAAAAAAATGTAGACACGGATTAAATGTCTAGCTATCAAAAAGTAGCAGTCTACTTATATTTTAGTTTCTATATAAACCAACACATAGTAGTAGTCTATTTTTAGCATGCTAATGTCTAGCTTTTAAAAAGTAGTAGGCATGAAGGGCGGTGGATCATGGCATACTTTGCTGAATGAGTTGGAGGTATTGCATAAATATGAGGCAGGCGTGTGTTTTCTACCAATGAGTTAGACACTTTTTTTTTTAGTTGAAGTTGGTAGTAACTACTTAACTGGTTTGATCAGGTACACTAATTGAAAAAGTTTATCTTTCTAGGTAAGTTGATTTTAGAATGGAAAAGTTTTATCTTTGATTTGATGGATTTAAATTTGATTCGTTGATCAGGATTTAGTAATTGATGTCATTAGTTAGTGTTGTCAATTGAGGCAATTTTACGTCACGTTCACCCGTGCCTTCAGGCACGGGTATTCGCTAGTCTATCAATCAATATTCTATAGGAATGTGTGTGAGCCTCACAAGCCTCTAAACCCACATTCCTAATTTCCTGAATTTTTAAATTTAAAAAAAAAATAAAAACATAAACCCACGGATCTATTTCTCTAGACCAACACGTGTCCCACCCACATTTCTAGGGTGGGACAAGCACCCCCACTACCCATGTACCTAAATGCTACTCCCACGTCTGCCACCCACGTTGCCCATTTGAAACCCCAAAAAAAAACAATTAGCTTCAAGGGTTTTTTTTTTTTTTTAACAGGAGTTGGCTCCAAGTTTGCCCACACCACTTATTTATATATATTCCCACCTCCAAACTCTAATAGCAAATCCCACATTGTTCGGAATTATCATTGCATGCAATTCGAACATTCATCCCGACTGATGAAAACATTTCTAATATTTGTCCCCCATTGATAATTTCCATGATCTCACTCCATGGTTTGTTGCAAGAATTTGTTCATGGAAATTTAACCAGCAAGTTTGGTTTCATTCTTCACGAGAATTTGTTGGCGGATTTTCGAGTACCAAGTACGGGTCTAATTATTACGAGAATTTGTTCATGAAGCAAATACCATTTGCTCAAAGGTCGGTTTCCATTTCCAAACTACGTACCTATGCATTTACGAAATTTTGACCACGGTGCTAGCTAGGCATATATTTGGCTGTGTTCTTCAGCCAGTATATTTGATTTAGTTCTTCGGCTCCATATACCTGTATTCTTCGGCTCCATTTGCTACGAGAAGTTGTTCACGTAATTTTAAGTATGCTCCGTTTGTTACAAGAATTTGTTCACAGATTTTTGAGCACCAAGTTTAGCGAGAATCTGTTCATGGATTTTTTGGTACAAGTTTGACTAATTGTTATGAGAATTTGTTCACGTAAAGCATACCAAGGTTGGTTTTAATCTCCAAACTACCTACGCATTTACTTCTTCTTTTTTACTAGCGATGTGCCCGTTTGATGCACAAGGAACAAAAAAAACATCAACATAAACCCCTTTTTTTTCTATTGTTCCGTGCATCGAACGGGCACAACACTAATATATTATTATAGAAATGCATGGGCAAAACTAATCCGTTCTAACGTTGTGCCTGTTCGATGCACGGGACAATTAAAAAAAGTAGGTTCGAACGGGCACAACGCTAGAACGGGTTAGTTTTGCCCGTACATAGAACGGGTTGAACGCTAGTATATATTATATTATTATAGAAATGTGTCTAAGCTCCACAAGCCTCCAAACTATCTTTCCTAATTTTCTGGAATTTTTATATATTTTTAGAGAGAGAGAGAAGGATATTACTAATCCCCCCCCCCAACCCCAACCCCAACCACGTGTCTCTCTCTCAGCACACTCTTACTCTCTTATTTAATTTTTTTATAAAATTTTAAATGTTAATAATTTTTTTTTCACATACTTTTTTTTAATAAATTTTATATATTTGAAATCTACTCAACGAAACCTATCAAACGAACCTAATATTGATGGTTAAATGATGTAAAACGGAAAAATTATATTTTTGTGGTAATTTAAACTGTCTAAATAGGTTGAAAAATTAAGTGTTTCAAATTTCAATCCGTTTGAACTAGTGGAAAGATTTTAGTTTTCTGATCATTTTATCTTAAATGGCCATAATTAAATTTTGACTCTAGGACTCTCGTTGATAAGCCATAAGAGATATTTGATTCTACGAGGTCAAAAATTCATTATGACCATTTAAGATAAAATGATAAAAAAAAATAAGATCTTTCCACCAATTGAACCGGATTAAAAATCGGAACACTAAAATAATTTTAAATAAATAAAAAAGGAAAAATATATAGAGTATAAACATTATTAATTAAACAAAAAAAATAACAAAAAATAGGTTATTGTATTTTTGGGACAAAAAGGAAAAAAATTGATTTCACTAGTGGTGGTTGAAAGTTGCAGTTGGTGGTTCAAAAGAGCCGGCCATTTTTGACTAATTTACTGGAGGGAAAAAAGTCTTTCTGCTTGTCAGGAGCTGGGTTACATTGATAGTGGTCGTTGAAAGTTGAACCTGCAGCATTGAGAGGATTGTTGCCCGTTGCAAATTTGACAGTAGCGCCTATATAATCAGTTGCGTATATATTCACACTTACTCTCATTCATCATATCCTCACAATTTTCTCAACTTTCATTTCATTTTCGTATATAAAGAAAATTTAAGTGAATTCAACATACATAATTTACTTGAAAACTCAAATGTAGAAGTTTAAAAAAAAGGGAAAATTTTACAAATGGTCCCTCTAGTTTGCATGAATTCTCATTTTCGTCCCTCTAGTATCAATTGTGTTACTTTTAGCCCTATAATTTGCATTCTGTCTCAATTTCGTCCCTCTCGCTTACGGCGTTAATGAAACAAACGGAATTGGAGGACAAAATTGACATTTCCCTCACAGAGGGACTAAATTGAGATTTCGTGCAAACTAGAGGGACTATTTCTACAATTTTATTTTTTACTTTTGTTTTTGTAAATAAATTTAAAATACATCATATGTAATATATTATATATATCACAAAAAAATGAGAAAATTCGAAAAACAACCCCTATGTTAAATGTCTTGGTATTGTATTTTTCTTTTTGAATTGAATTTTCACTTTCGTTATTTTCTTTGTCACATGATTAAAAAGAAATTTTTTTTCAGTAGTATTTAGAAATCTTGTAATTGTGTTTAATTAAGCAATGAAACACTATTGAATATTAAGAGATCAAATACATTAAAATATGGGTATAAGTGTATTTATTTTGGGACTTACTCACAAGATCACTCATATAACAAATAAATACGGATTTTGAACATTTTTTATCGGGTGAAAGATAAGGAGATTATAATAACATGATACAAAGACATTAGCTAAGGGGTTGATTTGTGCATTTTCTAATATTTTTGTAATTTGTAATGAAATATAAATTTTTTCAATAAAGTTTGATTACCCAATAAATAATAATTCAAACTATATAGTTTGATTACCCAATTTTTTCAATATAGTTTGATTACCCAATAAACTAGAGGGACAACTGAATTATTGTTTATTGGGTAATCAAACTATATTGAAAAAATTTATATTTCATTACAAATTACAAAAATATTAGAAAATGCACAAATCAACCCCTTAGCTAATGTCTTTGTATCATGTTCTTATAATCTCCTTATTTTTCACCCGATAAAAAAATGTTCAAAATCCGTATTTATTTGTTATATGAGTGATCTTATGAGTAAGTCCCAAAATAAATACACTTATACCCATATTTTAATGTATTTGATCTCTTAATATTCAATAGTGTTTCATTGCTTAATTAAACACAATTACTAGATTTCTAAATACTACTGAATTTTTTTTTCTTTTTAATCATGTGACAAAGAAAATAACGAAAGTGAAAATTCAATTGAAAAAAAAAATTCAATACCAAGACATTTAACATAGGGGTTGCTTTTCGAATTTTCTCATTTTTTTGTGATATATATAATATATTACATATGATGTATTTTAAATTTATTATAAAAACAAAAGTAAAAAATAAAACTGTAGAAATAGTCCCTCTAGTTTGCACGAAATCTCAATTTAGTCCCTCTGTGAGGGAAATGTCAATTTTGTCCTCCAATTCCGTTTGTTTCATTAACGCCGTAAGCGAGAGGGACGAAATTGAGACAGAATGCAAATTATAGGGCTAAAAGTAACACAATTGATACTAGAGGGACGAAAATGAGAATTCATGCAAACTAGAGGGACCATTTGTAAAAACTTTCCTAAAAAAATGAAGGACAAAAAAATAAAAACAAAAAAATAAGATATTAGGCCGAAAAAAATATAATTTTTTCGTTTTACATTATTTCACCATCAATATTAGGCTCGTTTGATAGGTTTCGTTGAGTAGATTTCATAAATATAAAATTTATTTAAAAAAAATATGTGAAAAAAAAGTTATTAGCATTTAAAATTTTATTTAAAAAAAATAAAATAAGAGTGAGAGAGAGAGAGAGAGAAAGAGAGAGAGGGGGAGGGAAGGTGGATGGGTCTCGGGGTAAAATGGGAAATTGGTGGGTCCGGTGTCAGACACCCTCGACACCGGGGGGCGAGTAACAGCTCTCGAGAAAGAAATGTGGGAGAGAGAGAAAGAGAAAAGAGAGGTGGATTTAGGGAGAGAGGAGAAAGGTGGATTGAGAGAGAGAGACGTGGGGAGGGGGTGTGAATATGGAGAAAAAATTATTATACGCCTCTGGAGCACAGTCACATGATGCCCCATACTCACTCTCCACCACATATATGTCTTTCAATGCATATAATGTGAATAATGTTAGCGTGAAAAAATTGAATTATCTTTTTCATCAAATATTATTGTGCCCGTCCGTTTGATACACGGGGCCAAAATGCACCAATATGGATTTTTTGTCCCGTACATCAAATGGGCATCAACTAACGTTGTACCTATTTGATACACTAGGACAGAAAAAACCAATGTCATTTTTTTAACCCGTGCATCGAACGGGCTCAAACGCTAGTATATACTAAGCAAATGTGTTTTGTCTATAAAACCATCCAAACCCCAATCCAAATTTTCTAGATTTTTGGATTTTTTTTTTGGTTTATAAAGATTGAGAGAGAGAAACGTGTCAGTGTATAGAATGAGACTAATGCTAACGTGCATCGAACACAAGACCAGAAAAAATGTTTAATTGTTTTTTTTTTTCAATTAATGTCACTTGATTCACGGGAGCACCGCCACTTGGTACCTAAATGCATTTTCCATCGCACATAGCTTTCATTGGATAGAATGAGATCAATGCTAGCTTGCATCGAACACATGACCGTAAAAAATATTAAACTGCTATTTTTCTCAATTAGCATTATGCCCGTTCAATACACGAAACCAAAAATAAACCACTGTGATTTTTTAATCCCGTGCATTGTACTGGCACAAACGTTAGTGAGTGGAGAGAGAAATGAGAGTACTGATTAAAAGTAAGAGTAATGCGTGTTTTTTGAGTTGAAATTTTTTTCCAAAAAACAAACCGAACAAAGCATATGACTTTTACACAAGTATTTTGGAAAATATCCAAGAAAAATTTCAAAAATTAACTTTTTGAACTTTTCTTTGGACATTTCTCAAAATACTTGTGTAAAAATCATAATTTTTTACTTTTCCGATACTTCTCGTCGAGATATACTAAAAGTTTGGCTTAAAACTAAAAAAACGCGAAAAAAATTACTCCAATAAAAACAAAACCAAAAAAATATGCTGCATGTTATTCATCAGCGTGAAAACCCGACCTAGTTTGACATTGCAAAGCCAAGGTTTTTCCGTACCCAAAAATATCAACGCCGTCGCCGGCCGGAAACCTCACCTCCGACTACAAACCACCCACCTGAAAACCATGGCCAAACAAAATGACAAGTAAACACAAACATAACTCATGGCAGAGTTACCCAAATTTCTTTCTCCTCACCACCTCCTCACCCTCCTCAAATCCCAGAACAACCCCACCTCAGCCCTCTCCCTCTTCTACTCCGCCCCCAAAACTCACCCTAATTACACCCATACCCCCGCCGTCTTCCACCACATCCTCCGCCTCCTCTCTCACCACCCAACCCTCCTCCCTCACCTGACCCAAATCATCCACCTCATCCGCGCCCAAAACCTCACCTGCCCCGAAGACATCCCACTCACCGTCATCAAAACATATTCGAAAAACCTAATGGTCGATAAGGCCGTGTTTGTTTTCCAGAGGATGAAAGAGTTTTTCAGGTGCGAACCGGGTATAAGGTCGTACAACTGTTTGTTGAACGCGTTCGTTGTGGGTAACCAGTGGGACAGGGCGGAGTTGTTTTTTAAGCACTTGGAGAAAATGGGCGTGTCTCCCAATTTGGAGACTTACAATGTCTTGGTTAAGATTTCGTGCAAGAAGTTGCGATTCAGTGAGGCGAGGGAGTTGTTGGAGTGGATGTGGGTGTGGGGTCTGAAGCCCGATGTTGTTAGCTACGGTACGGTGATTAATGGGCTCGCGAAGAGTGGGGATTTGTCGTGCGCGTTGAAGGTGTTCGACGAAATGTCTGAGAGAGGGGTGAGTCCTGATGTGATGTGTTATAACATTTTGATTGATGGGTTTTTCAAGAAAGGTGATTCTGTTGGGGGGATGGAGATTTGGGAGAGGTTGGTGAAGGATTCGGGTGTGTATCCGAATGTTGTTAGTTACAATGTTGTGATTAGTGGGTTGTGCAAGTGCGGGAAGTTCGATGAGAGTTTGGAATTTTGGCAGCGGCTTAAGAGGAATGACCGGAAGCAGGATTTGTTTACTTATAGTAGTTTGATACACGGGTTGTGTAAGTGTGGAAATGTGGATGGGGCTTCGAGAGTGTACGGAGAAATGGTTGAGAGCGGAGTGTCTCCGGATGTGGTGGTATATAATGCGTTGCTCAATGGCTATTGCCAAGCTGAAAAGATTAAAGAGTCCTTTGAGTTGTGGGATTTGATGGGTAAAGAGGGAAAGCGTAATGCCGTGAGTTTCAACATTTTGATCAGGGGGTTGCTTGAGAATGGCATGGTGGACGAAGGAATTTCTATGTGGGAACGCGTGGCTGATAACAATTGTCTAGTAGATTCCACAACTTATGGTGTGCTGATTCATGGATTGTGTAAGAATGGGCACTTGAACAGGGCTTTAGTGGTCCTAAGAGAGGCAGAAGATAGAGGAGATGCTCTAAATATTTTTGCATATTCATCCATGATCAATGGGTTATGTGGAGTAGGGAGGTTGAGTGAAGCGGTTCGCTTGCTTGACGAAATGAGAGAGCATGGCTGTCAGCCAAATTCTCATGTTGTCAATGCACTGCTAAATGGATTGATCCGAGCTTCCAAAATCGAGGATGCTATTCAGTTATTCAAAGAAATGATAACAAAGGATTGCTCTCCTAATGTTGTTACCTACAACACTCTCATTAATGGGCTATGCAAAGTGGAGAGATTCAGTGAAGCCTATAACTTTGTGAAGGAAATGCTGGAAAAAGGATGGAAGGCGGACATGATCACTTACAGCTTGTTGATGGATGGTCTCTGCCAAAGTAAGAAGGTTGACATGGCCATTAACTTGTGGTTTCAAGTTCTCGATCATGGGTTGCTGCCGGATGTGATAATGCACAATATTATGATTCATGGGCTATGCTCTGTAGGCAAAATGGAAGATGCTTTGCACTTGTACTCGAAAATGGGTGAACACCACTGTGTTCCAAATCTTGTGACCCACAATACACTAATGGAGGGGCTTTACAAAGCCCGAGAATGCCAAAAGGCATATATTATTTGGGCCCGAATTTTAGAAAAAGGGCTACAACCAGATATAATCTCCTATAATATTATCATGAAAGGGCTTTGTTCTTGTAATAGAATATGTGATGCCATTGTGTTCTTGAATGATGCTTTGTCAAGGGGAATTCTTCCTACTTACATTACATGGAGCATACTTGTAAGAGCTGTGCTGAATCATGGGGCTGTGACATGACCTTCGCATTGGAAGTATTGGAAGTGAGCTTCTGACTCCCTACTACTCTTTTAGTTTCCCAAAGTAGATTTTATAAGTTGCATATGCAATTTAGCTGCAAAAATGACGGTAATAACTGATGCAGCTATCGCTCTTAGTCTGGGTTTCCACAGGTGTTTGAATTTGTAGCCAAAATACTCATTACTGAATTGGAAGAATTTCGTTGAGGTATGAATAACTATTTCTGGAATTCTTTGCTTGAAGTCTGCTGCGATTTCTAACTTCTGCTGTAGGATCGAAGTTACTAATTTTGGATCCATTGCTGCAGGTTGGTTGAATAATAGTCAGCTAGTTGGAAAATGGTGATTTTTGCTACCCAACCAGTAATGCCTAGCCTTGCTTCTCATGGATCTATCTACCTATCTTCAGGATTAGGCACGTCCGCAAAATTTGGCAATGGAACCATTATTGCCGGTAGCATCTAACTCAATAGATGTAAAAAGCTTCTTTGTCTCTGTTTTCTTTTGCAAAATGATGTATAAAAGGGTTCGATTTTAAAGCATCATAAACAGTAACTAAGTTACATGGGTTTTGGTGATAAAGGAATATGACCAAAACTAGTTGTCGATGCAAAAGTAAAGTTGCTTGATGTATCAGCCCTAAGTTGTAAAGATCACACTTGGAGTTATATCTCATGCTATATTTCTATCTGGTAATAGGAAGTGTCACAACAAACCAATTAGACTGAGGAAAGAAAAGACATCAATTTTTCTTGTCCTCACTTTTCTCCTTTTCTGTTCTTTCTGTTTTTGACACTATGTTCTGCTCGTAGATGAGTTGGGAAATCAAACCCACCAAAATCACTCCAAGAATCGCAACCTTTTGCCATCTGGTTGAAGAAGAGATCAACGAATCAGCGATCCCGGCGGCAACCAAGCCAATCAATGCGAGGTAAATATTCCGCCTAGTCTTTGAACCGGCACTGTCTATGGTAATCTCCTTAATCTTCTGCATTTCCTCTTTAGCTTTTGCTTTGTCAATAGGCTTCCCCTGCCCCAAGTTCTTAAAGAATAGCCCTTCATTCCTGTCTTTCTCTATCAGACCTTCAAATTCTGCTAACTTCTTTTGATTCTCCTCAATCTCAGCTTTGTTCAACTCTGCAGATTCTTCAAATGCTTGCATTTGGCTGTCTAGGTCCCCCATTATCTGTAAAACACAAATGACATTAACCGGGTAATATATGCAAAAAGGAAAAATATATTTCATTAGAGGATTCTGTTTAGTTGTGGTTTTATTTTTAGAATCAATTTTGCAAGATGCTTCTCAAAATTTATTGTTGAAAACTAGAGATTGAATCGAGAAACTCAAGGGTGGTATGTCGTGGAACCATGCCTCCAAAGAAACCGGAAGGCATCATAGAGGTCAGGCCCAGAGACTGTCCAATTTTTGCTCATAACCTTGCTTCCTTCATTCAAAATCCAGAGCACTGCTAAGGGTAAGGGGTTGTTGTTTCAGTGATAAAACTTTCCGAGAGCAGCCACTTTGTGCATATATTGCAAAATATTAGGTTTGCTTCTATTTCTCCCCGTCCATACCCCATCGATTGGGGAGTACATGGGTTCTACTATTGTTGTATTGTTGAAAACAAGGCCAATCGCTGTTTTGATATTCTATTCACTTTATAGCCTAATTGTTTTTTAGAAGATGAATAAAGAATTGTTTTCTTCATTAGAACTCCGACAAAACTAAGTTCCGTAAACCATCAACTGCTTTGTGTGTGTGTTTTGAGATATGAATCTTGAAAGCATAGACTGAAAACTACCCAAAACAGGTTAAGAAGTTGAGGAGACCTTGGCACTGGCTTCATTGAGATCTCTAAGAGCATTTTCTCCAAACTGGTCGAGCTCGGCAGTGGCTTCTTCGGCAAATTTGGTTAGATAGGCTGACCGCTCGTCCAAGTAATCGGTGAGGCGGACTTTTTGTGCTTCGAGCATTGCAATTTTGGCAAGCAGTTCCTGTTTTTGAACATCTCCTTCAGGTTGGGATTCCTCGGCATTGGATTCTTTGGATTTGCACAGTGAGATTAGTGTGGGATTCTTCGTGTGGGAGTGTACTCTTGTGTGGAAAAGGGCATGCTTTGGAGCGAAGGAGGTCTGCATGGTTTTGAGGGAAATCATCATTTTTGGAGAGAGAGAGAGAGAGAGAGAGGCAGTAGAAGTGTTTTCAGAGCCTCTCATTCAATGTACCTTATCTAGTTTGACCATATAGTGTATATCCTGCTGTTGGGCCACTTCAGAGACCACTTCAGAGAATGTACACAACAATACTTGGTCAGAGCGTAGTCAAAATTCCTAGTAATTGCAGGTTTTTTTTAGTTTTAATTAGCCATTTTCTGGTTCAGGTTCCTACAATTCTAGCTACTCTCTTTATTTCTTTAGGTATGCATTTTTTTTTATATCTTTTACTATTAAAGTGATGAGACAGAATTTTAATAAAAGGAGAGAGTCTATGAACTTTTTTTTTACCCCCTCTGTCTCTGATTTTTAGTCCCAGTTGACATTTTTTGCTGTCCTAAAAATATTGTCACTGTTCAAAAGTAATGGACAAAAATTGAAGAGTTTACTCATTTGCCATTCATTTTTGAAATTACAGCCAACATAGGACCAAGGAATGATGGTGGTTCGAAGGGTAAAAAGAGACGATAAAAATATGACAAGTGCAATGATGATGTTCCCTAAATAAGTTGGAATTCTTAAAAGGGATCAATAAATTGTGACAGATGGTGTATTATAGAATAATGTTGAATATAGTTGCCGAGTGATTCAACATATTTGTTGGGTTTTATTGGAGGAATATTTTTAAGATGTGTTAGCCCTTTTTTTTTCAATTGGCAGAGAAAACAATTCATTAAGAGGATAGAACATTGCAAGAAATAAAATAAACTGCGCACTTGGCCATGTCTGGAATGAGGAGCACAGCCCAAACTATGTTGATGCCTATACTCATCCCTCCATTGGTCGAAGCCGCAACCTACAAGAACAAATAAAAAACCAGTTTGGCAAGGAGCTAACCTACCAATCTTGAAAAGCAGAAACCATAACAGCATCATGCAGTACAAACTAATGCTTAGATCTGACTCAAAACAAGCCCAAGGAACTTCTGAAAAGCTACACATGAAATCCATTAGTATCTCAATAGCATCCACAGCCTTCATCAGCATCAGCAACTTCAGAATGTAGATCTGGAAACTGCAGCCAAGCCACCCCCACTTCACCTTCAAAGCAGCAGACAAAGAGAGTGGCTAACCCAAGAGTTAAAAAGAAGCAACAAAGCTGCAGAAACTTGGCAGCAGAACTAGGGCAGTTGCAACCATAGACTTGGACACTCCAAAACAGCAACACAGACTTGCTCTTGATAGAAACCCCGTTGAGGAGGCTTGTAGTAGTAACATATAACCACATGGAGAGGAGTTCATCACAAGGATCCAAAAACTCTTCAAGGTATAAACAATAGACATGAAAAACTCAACCCCAAGTTGCACCAGCCCACCAAAAACATAGCAAAGGAGAGACTGACCAGAACACAGAACAGAAACAAAGACACTCACCACTAGACTCAGACACCAGACTCACATACCAAGCACAAGAAACAAAAGCAGACAACCCACTAACCACCCAGAAAGGGGAGACACATACACCCAAAGCCCACAAGTAGCACTCCCTAGCCCCAATCAGAAAACAGAACATAAACCCCCCAACTTCATTAACCTATTAGGTTTTTTTTTTTTTTTTTAATGTTAACCAGACTTAACATAGTTTGGGAATAAAGTTAAAAAAGGCGCGTTTTGTTTAATAAAGTAGTAAGAAAAACCCTAATAGGTTAATGAACCAAAAACAGCAAACCCCAAAACCCACCCCAGCACACGAACAAAACCCCTTGAAACCAAGTATTCCTTCAGGTCATAGCAAGCTTTTGTCCATATTGCCACCTTAGTCTTGATGCTATCCACCAACACATCTTCCTCCCATTCTTTATTTCTGAAAACCACTTGATTTCTTTCCAACCAAATGGACCAAAGAATAGCACAGAAACAGATTTTCCCAAACACCCTTCTTGACGTTACTGAACTTGCTGGAAAACCACTCACACATAACAAATACATGACGGGCGAACCCAATGTATTCCCCACCAATTAATGATCTTTGTCCAGACAGCCCAAGAAACATTACAATATAGCAGAAGATGAACTGCTGTTTCTAACTCTTGGCTGCAAAGTGAGCATGCTCCTCCAACCAGATCTTCTCCAGCTACTATAATGTTTCTCTGGATGAGTTCACTACCCGTAGCCAATCTCTCTTTTGTTGAGGCTGTTACTAGTCAAAATAGATAAAACTGAGCTGTTGATTGGAGAATATAAACTATTAAGGATAAGTTTCCCTGAAAGAGCCATTTGGGCTCTTCTCTTATGTCTTTATTAAAAAAAAAACGCATTTGTTAGTTTTGCTCCAAACTTTTTGTGGATTATTGGTTGGTCTCAACGAGAGGAATCAGGAAAGTAAAAAAAAACCCAAATTGTTTTGAGAAAATCCATAAAAAAGCCCAAAATAGTGGTAAGGTTATATGAAGACATATTATGGCACCTCTTACTCAAATTGGCTGTCTTTGAATATTCGGCTTATGAATGGGAAAGAGAATAATAAAAAGGAAAGACGGGAAGAATGAAATAGAAACTGAATATGTTTTTACTTTCCTTATACTGGGGCTAGATTTAATTCAAATAAAATATGTTAAATATTTACAAGCAGTTCAATCACCATGTAATCAATTTAAGCCATGAAACAAAAAAGCAGAAACATAACCAAACAAAAACAATAACCAACCAAACAACAGTTTTCATCCTTACCACCATCACTAGGCAGTTCCTTTGGCCTTCTTGTAAGTGTACCATTTGGAAATCCAAAGGTACACAAAGAAATTAATCACACTGAGAATAGCCAAAATCCAGTAAAAATAGTCAAGATGACCCTTATTCAAGTTATCCGGAATCCAACCGAGCTTCCCATTCCTTGTGGTCACATTCGTGACAACCGTAACGAGCAGAGTGCTCAAGTAATTCCCCATTGCTACAGCCGTAAGCGGGAGAGCTGAACACAAGCTCCTCATCGCATCAGGTGCCTGGTCATAGAAAAACTCCAGCTGCCCAATGAAAGTAAAAACCTCCGCGCATCCAATGAGTAAGTACTGAGGGACTTGCCAAAATATGGACATGGGAATTTCCTCTACATCATAGTAGTTATGCCTTCGAACAAAGTCGAGGCGAACTACCTCTAACACACCTGCGGCAACCATTGAGAAAATGGAAATGACGAGGCCAATTCCCATGCGTTGAAGCTGAGTGAATCCGCATTCATGACCGGTATACTTTCTTGCGAATGGCACGATGAGTCTGTCATACACCGGGACCCAGAAGATGACGCTGAGGGTGTCAAAGAGGGAGAGGGACGCAGATGGAATTTTGAAACTTGGACCCTTGTGCTGATCCATTGTGTTGCCTTGGAGAATAAACATGGTGTTCATTTGGTTGTAGACAGTGGAGAAGACGATTCCGGTTGCCCAAATGGGGAGCAACCGGATGACGGACTTGAGCTCTTCAACTTGGGTTACGGCGCAGAGTCGCCACGGGTTAGCAGCGCCCTTGACATGGTCAGATGTGGTCTCCACTGCAGCCTTGTCGAAAAATCTGGAAATGGGTAGTTCTAATTAGAAATTATGGAAAAGCTGAAAAACTGAAAAACTGGAGACTGAAAATTTTGAAGTAAGCTTGGCAATCCCATTTAAGAACACAAGTTCCTATAAAACAAAGAAACCCTCATGTCCATTCTCGATATCAAATTGTGGTATTGGGATATGAAATGGCATCGGTCATACAGCTATATACCAACCAACAATTGGCCGATCCATACTACAATAACAGTATTGGAGGTCCAAAATCCCATAAGGACTGATACTGTGAATCCCATAAGGACTGATACTGTGATACAATCCGTAATGACCAATATTTAGAACCCTGATCTTGAGCAACTCTTAGCATTGAAGGCAGAAAGATACCTCTAGTCTTGCACAATTGTTATACTGAATTATGGGGCAGTGACATTTTTGCAATTTCAAGACTTCCACATCATTCTATTCTGCAGGGATCCGCTAAAAATGGCATTACTCATTTTTGTGAGATGTAAAACCTAAAAAAAAAAAACACCCTTTTAGACACATTTCTATCTATAATGAACTTAAAGGAAATCTAGGAAGATGAGGATCCAATTTGGCATTCATAAATGAGATAATGAGATTGTAGACAACAAAAGGCAATTGCAATCTAATAAATGAAAACATGTTTTCCATTTAATCAATTCACAGATGATTGAGAACATTTTGGGTGCATTAGATACCCGGATGTGGACCCAAAACCTGTAAGATCCAAATATTAGATCTGTTCTATTGTCTTAACCCTGCTAACATCCTTGCTTAACCACACAGTATATGATAGTACCCGAAAGGTGCTCTCTAAAAGTTATTGAATACACAGAACCATAATTTGTGAGATGAATTATTGGAGTTGACATAGCACGTTTTCCATCATCAGCAATACCTACTAAACATACTTACCTCAACTTTCCTGTATGCTCAAGCTTGCGGCTTCCTTTTATGTTACATTCCTCATCAATAGTCTCATAAAGAAGCGACTTATCCTCGGGGACTTTTACATTTGATTTCCTCAAGGATGCAACCAGCACCTGAAACATTCGTGTCAGGGCACTCCCACCCGGTTTTTGGAGCCGATACAATCGGCTACCAGAGAAGAAAAACACAACCGCAATAGCCAACGCAACTGCCGGGATGCCAAACCCCCATCCCCATCCCACATTCATCCGTATCCAAACCAAAACTGAGGAAGCAATGAGCGCACCCACATTGATAGACATGTAGTACCAGTTGAAGTAGGAGGTCTTCTTCTTCTTCTCAGTTTCGTCGGTTTCATCAAATTGGTCTGCACCAAAGGATGAGACACAAGGTGTGATTCCACCTGTCCCAAGAGCAATTAAGTAGAGTGCGATGAAGCAGACAGCAGTTTGGGATGATGTAGGGTGGCAAACGTCGTTTTCGCATGATGGTTTCAGTCCTTTGACTGAAGCCGATAGAGTTAAGAGTGTCATCCCCTGCAATGCCACAGTTCATCAATTTCTAGAGCAGCATTAAGTTAGCTTACTGGAAATTCGTTTCGGTTGGTTTTCCCGGTTAGCATAGAATCGGCAATGTTCAGAATATAATTAGGAAACGTTTAAACAGTGACAGAGAAGTTGATAGTACTTCCAAACAGAAACTGAGAATGTTCAAAAGGCCCAAGATTTAATAACGGAACTGATTCTTATCTACAAGAAACCTAAATTTGGGTCAATACAACTAACTGTTTTGGTGTCCTGTGCTATGACATGGCGTGTTTCACGATGTTCAGGTGTTTTCCAGTGGAAACACTAGAGTTACATCATCTGACTAATTTTTCATTCCCGTCTTCGCTTCAACGGAAACGACAGGTAACTTATTTCCTTGCCTATTGGACAAGTTGATACAGAGAGAAGATTGTGGATGTGAGTGGCGGGAAGAGTACCTGAGGTTGTCCCTTAGAGAGGGTATGCTCTGTATAGGTGTGTATGGGTCTTCGATGTAATCCGTCTCAGTGTTGTGCATGAACCATCCTTATATGGAGGTCTCAGGGATGGACTGACCAGAGGGATGGACGAGCCAGGGGACGGAGAGGCCACAGGGATGGACTGGCTAGGGATAGAGGCCAGAGGGAGGGTTGCTTACCGGGTATCAAGGGTGGTTGCAATAAACATGGTTGTGGTTGTGGTTATAATGAGGGTGGTTGTAGTAATGATGAAGGTAGTTGAGGCAGACGTCGGGTGACGTAGGCGGCACCCCTCTCTCTATGGACGGTCAAGGTTGAGCTCGCCTCATGGAGGAGAGCCTTGACAATCCCCTAGCCCTTGCCTCCAAGCCGCATACATCCTTGGGTCCCAAGCAAGGTACCCAGGCCCTGCTCCCGACCTGGGTATCATGAGGAGTCTTTGAGAGTCGCCAAGCTCATGAGAGCCTTAATTGTTGTATAGAGAGTGGACATGGCTGAGCATGTCATAGTGTTGTATTTTGGAGACTCCACGGAGGAGTTCCCAATATGAAGGTCCATGAAGTCTAGAGTGCTTGCACGGTATGAGGAGTCGTGAATCCGGAGGAGTTCGCTTGCCTTACCAGTGGGGTATTGGGCCCGCCAGTAAGTGCCACGTGGCGATCCTCTTCTGGATACCCACAAAGATCATTTCTCCAAGAAGATGTGGAGTTAGCTCAAGGTCTTAAAATACTCTATTACACCTTTAAACCCAGAGTTTTTTGATCGTTTCACCCTCAGTCAAACTGAAAATTAGAGAGCCTTGGTTTCAAAAAGGTTCAATTCGCAGGGAAAAAGAAACCTCATAATAAGTCGATAAAATCTTGAGGCGGCTTGACTCACAGGCATTATATTGATTAAACTTATGGACAACTTGATTCACATATACACCAAATGGAAAACATATTGCAGTCTGCAAAGCTTGATTTGAATTGATTTTTCTGAATATAAATCCAGGTTTTAAGCTTCCCAAAAAACTTGGAGGGACTACTTACAAACACATAGAGGATTGAGAAACTAGCAATCGCCCAATATCGACCCAAGTAGGAATCAGCTAGAAAAGCTCCAATCAAGGGTGTGATGGAGCAGGTTCCTGACCAATTTGTGATACTATTTGATGCAGCGACATTCCCCATGTTGAGACGTTTTTCAAGATAGTTCACCAGATTGGTGCCCATACCATAATATGCCAAACTCTCAAAGCATTCATTTCCTGTGGAAACCATTTCATAGTCAAGTTCATTAGACATAGTCAAGTTCATTAGACAAGAACATATTTCAGAAGTTGTGGGGAAGTTATTCGGGGGAAAATGACATTTCAACAATGAAGTAAATTTCCTGGTACATGCTCATTTGAAGAAAGAATATCGTGCTTGCTAGGGAACTACTTTGAGGGGAAACTAATCTTAGTGGACAAACTAAAACCACAGGTCGCAAGTTCTGTGGTGGGCCGAATATTGACAGTGGGACAGGCCAGGGCCCAAATGAGGCAAGCACGCGAGTCCCCTCTTCAAGCCCACCTACAGGGGAAGAATTGGGCTTGGCCCAGAGTCGGCCTGAAGGCCGGAGAGAAGTGGGCCGGACCGAAGGTTGTCCCACCGGTTTAGCAGCCCTGGTATCAGCATGACCCGACCATATCATTCGGGTCGGTTGTGTGGGCTCGGGTCGGTTTTCCGGGTCGGGGTGATCCGGGTCGAGACCACGTGGAGCCTCGCCTCCCCGTTTCCAGAAGATGATGGAATCTTGAGGAAGGAAGGCAGTTACCGTGACCTCATTTGCATGTGGGTGACGTCACGGTACCCCTTGGCTTGGGGAGCAAGTACGTTGGCTATAAATAGGAGAGGATAAACCCTAAAGAAGGTACGCAACCCTACGCTATTCCAGTACTCTCTCTCTCTCCTGTTTACTTACTTGCTCGTCGGAGGGGCGAGAGGCGGCCAACCGCCTCACGCCTTGGTGCAGGTACTCAGCGGAGCAGAGAGGAGCCGTTCCAGAGAAGTTGTAAGGAGCCACCACCCCACAAGTTCTTGTTAACAGAACAGTAAAAAACGAAAGTAAGCTAAGGATTTCGGTACTTTTCTTTCTTTCCCTGAAAAGTGAACAAGGCTTAAAGACCATACCAACAATAAAACGGCAAGCCTTCCAGTTTCCAGTTTCCTTCTTGTTGGCAGGGTTTTTATTGATATCCACCGTCCCATCATTTGTGAAGTTTTCATCTTCCGCCATGGTAATTTGCAGCTACGCAATCTGCTAATATCTTCGAAAGTTTACCTGCAATACCCATGTCTCCGTCCTTCAAATTCACAGTAAGAAAAAGGGTAAAACACAACTTGGTAAAGAAACTGTTGTGATAAATCTTGCACTTTCTAACAGTACTTGATTGTGCTCCAGCTCTTAATTCAAGCTATGTCATTAGCTAGACGTGGAGATACCGAAGGTAGAAAATGCAGAATATTCTGATTTCCATTAGGAAATAAAATTGTCAAAATCATTTTCCTATGAACTTCCAAGCGGCAACCTCAAAAGAGACTAACCTACCTACTTAAGCTCGCTTATTCCTAAAGGGAGTAGTGGGAAATACGCCTACAAATATGAAACCTCAACTAAGAAGTCTTAGATCCATCAAGGCTCATCTCCTTAAGAAAGGTAAAGGAAAGAGTCCATTTTGCATTCCATTTGAAACTATTTGACGAAGATGCGCCCACTGCTAATACAGTTCCTTTTCTTACTCACTCGACAGTCGTAGCTGCTATCCCAATAGTTCTAGCTTCCTTCTCTTCTAATGGTGTCACTGGCCACAAACTCGCGGGAATTACTTAAGGAGATTACCCTAGCACTCAAACTATAATGGGTACAAGATAATTTGAATAACTTTCAAAATACACAATAACATCCAACAGAATGGAATACCGCAAATTTGGGAAACGTTCATCTACATACACATTTATGTACAGTTCTGCAAATTTTGACAGGAGCGGCAGGACTCCTGTCCAATCGCAGGAGATTGATCCAAAGGTCGCAGTTTTATCGGCTTTTATTGTGACCATGGGGGAATACCAAACAGAATTGCCCGAGGTACAAAGTAGAGAAGGAAAAGGACCAAACTTCTGAACCAATTAGTGTTCAGACTTCGAGATTGAGGACCATGCGTTACTGGTCAGTGCAGTTGACACGAACATCGAGAAATCGAACTGGGTGTTACACTCAGGTTGTTCAGTCCACATGTGTGCAGACAGCAAGAGTTTCCTGTAAGATAAATAATACACGTACCGGCATGCGCAACGAAAATAAGATCGAACTAACCTCCAGTCATTGTTGTTTAAGTTGAACAGCAAACTCACACACTCTAGATTTAGGTGTTCTCTAACCTAATTGCATGACTTGGATGCCTTGATTTGATGGAGATCATAGGCTTATATAAATCGATGCTAGGTTAGGGACCTTTATCTCTCTTTAAGACATTCTAGCTTCCTTCCATCAAAGAAACTAATTAAACTAGTATAATGAGGAAGTGGGGAAGCTGAGCTTCTTGAAACCACCACTAAATCTATAATGAAAGTGGGCATTGTTATTAATTAATTATCCCGCTGTTTTACAAGGCATAAAACGGCGGGATTTTCAGGATGGCCAACAACACAACTAGCAAGATAGTTCACAAAGGGACAGTCCGGTTTAGTATGTCAGACGAAAGGAGGGTGAGGCTCATAGATATCCATCAAGTTCCGGGATTGAGGAAGAATATGATTTCTCTCGGGATGCTGGATTCGAGGGGTTGCAGATTCTCGATGTGTGATGGAGTTCTGAACGCCTCCAAGAGAGATGGTTCGGGGTTGCAGGGGGAAGAGTTGGTCAACTGTTCAGGCTGCCTGGATGGGAGTGTTCTGGCAAGAGGAGCTGCTGTCAAACATGGTTCCGACGGTAGAGGGAATAGACAGAGTGGACAGGAGCAAAACATAATTCAAAACATGAATCTTGAAAACATAAACTGAAAGCTATCCAAAACCTGTTGAGAAGTTGAGGAGACCTTGGCAGTGGCTTCATTGAGATCTCAAACTGTTCAAGCATTGCAATTTTGGCAAAGCAGTTCCTGTTTTTGAACATCTCCTTCAGGTGGGGATTCCTCAGGATTTGATTCTTTGGATTTGCACAGAGGGATTAGTGTGGGTTTTGCATGCTTAATGGTGGGAGTACTGAAGGGGGTTTGCATGGCTTTGGGGGAAATCATCATTTTTGAGAGAGGGAGAGGCAGTAGAAGGAACTGTACAAGTGTACCTTACTGGTTTTTAGAGCCTCCCATTCCTTGTACCTTATCTAATTTGGTGGAGTATAATCCCATCATTAGTGTGCTATGGTTTGGCTAAACAAGCCAACAAGTCAGCTGATTTATTTTTTGTTGTTTAAATCTTTTTTCCATTTGTTGGTTTCATGTTCAATTATTTTTATAGAATATTAGTTTGTGTCGACGAGAGAAATTGAAAAGTAGAAAATTATATTTCAGACTCAATATTTTTGAATAAAGACAAGAATAATTCAAAAGGACCGATTTTTTGAATTTCGATCATAATTTTTTTTCCTTATTCTCTCGTAAAGATGGGCCAATAATTCACAAAATTTAACGCAAAACAAACATATGAGGAAAAAAATTAAATAAAGACAAAGAAAACCAAAGTGAATTATTTGACCCGAACCGGGACTTACAACAGTTAAAACTTAGGCCTCCTTTGGCCTAATAAGCCAAATGTCTTTTTTTTGTTCTTATTCAAATTTTTTCCACATTTGTTGGTCTTTTGTCGGTTTTTTGTGGATTTTTGCTTCATCGTGACGAGATAAATAAAAAAAGTACAAAATACGATCGAAACCCCTTTTTTTAATAAAGACAAAAAATAATTGGTTTATTGGCATAATTGTCTTTATTCAAAAAATAAGAACCTTATCAGAGCGGGATGATCTCACATTTTCAATACCAGAACTTCAGGCAGGAGAGAGAGAGAGAGAGAGAGAGAGAGAGAGAGCCTTGAAGCAAAAACTGGGATGGATTTTAATTCAAAGAACATGTGTGAAATATCTACAAGCAATTCAATGATCACCATGTCATTGGTTCAAGCCATGAAACAAATACTAGCAGAAACAGAAACAATCAGCAACCAAACACGAAACAGTTTTCGTCCCTACCAGGCTACCACCATAATATCACGAGGCGGTTCCTTTGGCCTTCTTGTAAGTATACCACTTGGATATCCAGAGGTACACAAAGAAGTTAATCACACTGAGAATAGCCAGAAGCCAGTAGAAATAGTCGAGATGGCCCTTGTTCAAGTTATCCGGGATCCAACCGAGCTTCCCATTCCTTGTGGTCACACTCGTTACAACTGTAACGAGCAGAGTGCTCAAGTAATTCCCCAACGCAACAGTCGTGAGCGAGAGAGCCGAGCACAAGCTCCTCATCGCATCGGGCGCCTGGTCGTAGAAAAACTCCAGCTGCCCGATGAAGGTAAAAACCTCCGCGCATCCGATGAGGAAGTACTGAGGGACTTGCCAGAATATGGACATGGGAATTTCCTCCAGATCATAGTAGTTGTGCCTTTGAACAAAGTTGAGGCGAATTACCTCTAGTACACCCGCGACAACCATGGAGAAGATGGAAATGACGAGGCCGATTCCCATGCGTTGAAGCTGAGTGAATCCGCGTTCATGACCGGTGTACTTTCTTGCGAATGGCACGATGAGTCTGTCGTACACCGGTGCCCAGAAGATGACGCTGAGGGTGTCAAAGAGGGAGAGGGACGCGGATGGAATTTTGAACCTTGGACCCATGTGCTGGTCCATTGTGTTGCCTTGGAGAACAAACATGGTGCTCATTTGGCTGTAGACGGTGGAGAAGACGATTCCGGTTGCCCAGATCGGGAGTAACCGGACAATGGACTTGAGTTCTTCAACTTGGGTCACGGTGCAGAGTCGCCACGGGTTAGCAGCGCCCTTGACCTGGTCAGATGCGGTCTCCACTGCAGCCTTGTCGAAAAATCTGGAAATGGGTAGTTCTAATTAGCAACTGTGGAAAAAACTGAAGAACTGGAGATTGAAAATTTTGAAGTAAGCTTAGCAATCCCATAGAAGAAAACAAGTTCCAATAAAACAGAGAAATCCTCATGCCCATTCTGGATATCAAATTGGGTATTGGGATACCAAATGGTATCGGTCATACAGCTAAACTGACATTATCGGCCGGTCCATACCACAATCCCATAACATAACTACTGATACAGTACGTAACGACCTATAGTTAGAACCCTAATCTTGAGATACTCTAGCATTTAAGGCAGAAAGACTCCTCTAGTCTTGTACTAGTATTATACTGAATGATGAGGCAGTGACAGTTTCGCAATTTCGAAATTTCCACATCATTCTATTCTGCAGAGATCCCGTATAAAATGGCATTACTCATTTTTGTGAGATGTAAAACTAAAACAAGCACCCTTTTAGATACATTTCTAGCTATGATGAACTTAAAGGAAAGCTAGGAACATAAGGGTCCAATTTGGCATTTATAAACAAGATATTGAGATGGTAGATCACAAAAGGCAATTGCAATCCAACAACTGAAAACATGTTTTCCATTCAATCAATCCACAGATGATTTAAAACATCTAGGGCACATTCGATACCCGGATGTGGACCTCGAAGCCTGTATGATGCAAATGTTAGATCTATCTAGTCTTAGGCCTGCTAACATCCTTGCTCAACAGCACAGTACACTATCTAGTATCCGAAAGGCCAGAAGCATAAATTGTGAGATGAATTATTCGAGTTGACATAGCACGTTTTCCATCATCGGCAATACTATTTAGTATAATTACCTCAACTTTCCGGTATGCTCGAGCTTGCGGCTTCCTTGAATGTTACATTCCGCATCTATAATCTCATAAAGAAGCGACTTATCATCAGGGACTTCTACATTTGATTTCCTCAAGGAAGCAACCACCACCTGAAACATCCGCGTCAGGGCACTCCCACCCGGTTTTTGGAGCCGATACAATCGGCTACCAGAGAAGAAAAACACAACTGCAATCGCCATCGCAACTGCTGGTATACCAAACCCCCATCCCCATCCCACATTCATCTGTATCCAAACCAAAACTGAGGAAGCAATAAGCGCGCCCACATTGATAGAAAAGTAGAACCAGTTGAAGAAGGAGCTCTTCTTCTTCTTCTCAGTTTTGTCAGTTTCATCAAATTGGTCTGCACCAAAGGATGAGACACACGGCTTGATTCCACCTGTCCCAAGAGCAATTAAGTAGAGTGCTGCAAAGCAGATAGCAGTTTGGGATGATGTTGGGTGGCAAACGTCATTTTCGCATGATGGTTTCAGTCCTTTGACTGAAGCCGATACTGTTAAGAGTGTCATTCCCTACAACGCCAAAGAAGTTCATCAATTTCCAGGGCAGCATTAAGTCATTTTACTGGCAATTCGTCTCGGTTGGTTTTTTCCGGTCAGCACAGAATCAGATATGTTGAATATAATTTGGAAACATTTAGAAAGTGGCAAAGAAGTTGATATTACTTCCAAACAGAAACGTGAATGTTCAAAGGGTCGATGATTTAATAACTGAACTAATTCTTATTTGTAAAAAAACCTAAATTTGTGACAATACAACTAACTGGTTTGGTATATGGCGCTAAAAGTATGATATGGTGTGTTTCGTGTTTTCCAACGGAAACACTAGAGCGCCATCATCTGACCAATACTTCATTCCCGTGGAAACAGAAACCTTTCAGCCGCTTCAACAGAAACAACAGAAACTTAGTTCTTGCGTATTGGACAAGACGGTACCAAGAGAAGACGATCTTTTTTAAAGAAGATGTGGAGTTAGCTCAAGGTCTTAAAAATACTCGATTACAATATGAACTTTAAACCCAACTTTTTCTTGTCATTTGACCCTGAGGGAAACTGAAATTAAAGAGCCTTTTGTTTTGAAAAGGTACAATCCAATGGATAAAAGAAAGCTCAAAATGAGTCGATTACGCAACTATTGAAATCTCAAGGCTGCTTGACTGATGGGCATTATATTGATGAAGACTTAGGGACAACTTGATTCACATATACACCAAATGGAAGACAAGTTGCAGTTTGCAAAGCTTGCTTTGAATTTAAATCTAGCTTTTAAGCTTCCCAAAAAAAAATTGAAGGGTATACTTACAAACACGTAGATGATTGAGAAACTGGCAATTGTCCAATATCGACCCAAGTAGGAATCAGCTAGAAAAGCTCCAATCAAGGGTGTGATGTAGCAGGTTCCTGACCAGTTTGTGACACTATTCGATGCACGGACATTCCCCATGTTGAGACGTTTCTCAAGATAGTTCACCAGATTGGTCCCCATACCATAGTATGCCAACCTCTCACAGCATTCATTTCCTGTGAAAACCATTTCATAGTCAAGTTCATTAGACGACAACTTATTTTAGAAACTGTGTGGGCAAGTTATTTGCGGGAAATGATGTTACACAAATGAAGTAAATTTCCTGGTACATGCTCATTTGAAGAAAGAATATTGTAAAAACTAGGGAACTGCTTTGAGGGAAAACTAATCCTAGTGGACAAACTAAAAACACGGGTCACAAGTTCTTGTCAACTTAACAGTAACTCTAAGTAAGATAAGGGTTTCGAGTACTTCTCATTCTTTCCCTGAAAAGTAAACAAGGCTGAAGACCGTACCAAGAATAAAGCGGCAAGCCTTCCAGTTTCCAGTTTCTTTCCTGTTGGCAGGGTTTTTGTGGATATCCAACGTCCCATCATTTGTGTAGTCTCCATCTTCCGCCATGGTAATTTGCAGCTAAGCAATCTGCTATATCTTTGAAAGTTTACCTGCAATACCCGTGCTGCCATTGTTAACATTCACAGTAAGAAAAAGGTTAAAACACAACTTACAGTAAAGAAACAGTTGTGATAAATATCTTGCACTTTCTACTGGTACTGGATTATACTTAAGCTCTTAATTCAAGCTCTGTCATAAGCTAGACATGGAGATACCAAAGGTAGAAAATGCAGAGTATTCTGATTTCCCATCAGGAATAAAAATGTCAAAACCATTTCTTGCCCATGAACTTCCAAACGGCAACCTCAACAGGGATTATTACTAGAACATAATTTGAATAACTTTCAAAACACAATAGCATCCCAACTGAAATCCTGCAATTTTGGAAAACGTTCATCTACATACACATTTACGTACAGTTCTGCAAATGTTTGATGACTATTTTCCAGCCCAAGCTCATTCTCCATATGCTACATGAATTTAAACTATACCTCATAGTAATATCCATCGCAAGATTCTCAACACGATAACATCCCAACTGAATGGAGTACCGCAAATACACATACAGTTTCGCAAAATGTTACCATTTGTTTTTAACCCAAGCTCATTCTCCATATGCTAAATGAATCCAAATTATAACATCACATTAATATCCAACATTTGAAGATTTATCTAATGAGAGCCTCAACAAGAAAGCTAATATCACCTCCAAATATCATACATACAGCCTGCAACTGACTAGATGGGATAGCCTTAAGGATAAAAAATTGTTTCCTAGTGGATGTTTGCTCTACCATGATCTTGTTTGCGCCTCGGGACGTGTGCTTCATGGGATATCTTCAAATTTTTCGGTTCATATATTTAACTCCCAAAAACAACAAATACAGACTGTCCGAGTCCAAAACAATTAAGAAAACAAAGGAAATTACAGATGCAAAAATCCAGGGTTCTAAATTTGGGTAGTTAGGTATTGCACCGGCCGTTACATAATCAGCCGATATTGGAAGTCCCATAGCTGTATTCCCCTATATATTGGACAATATCGACCTATGTATGACCATATCACCTATGTGTTCCATATTCCAAAAATGCAATTAAAAACCCTGCAAGCATCATAACTGCCTAAGGGTTTTTTTTTTTTTTTTGGCGCGCGCGTATATGCGTGTGGAGGGGATAAGTCCAATTAGTGGAGTACATACCCTGGGAAAACAGAATACAAGAACCCCTGATATGTAAACAAAATTCTCCACATGATCATCACTTGGTTAATTACGTATCAATACAAATATACATACAAGTATACGTATATCTACCTATATATCACTAGGGTTAATTTCTCAAGACCCGCCAATGGGCTCTAGCCCAATTGGCATCTTTTGGCCATGTGGGAGGCCAAGGTTCGAGCCCCGTCGTGGGCGTTTGGAATTCAAGGCTATGGATAACCTCTCAAACTCCTTGTGGACTAACCTACTAACACCATGCTAATCCTCTTGATGTATACAATATTGGCAAAATAAAAATAAAAATTTCTCAAAACATTATGATATACACCCTCCTTTGTCGTATTCAAGTATACGAATCTCAAATTCTCAATACAGAAAGCACCAGGACAAACAAGACATAAGCACAAATCAAATAATCCAAAAACCCACTTTACAAGAATCAACAATTACAAGGAAAAAAGTGTGGAAATTTTCTATGAATGAAGTCGGGCATTCGGAAGGTCGAACCGAAAGGTCCCTCCTTGGTTCATCGAATCTGGACAATGCAGAACACAAAGTACAAAATCAAGCCCAAAGAAATTCCTTCCCCGTCTTTGAGTATAATGGTCAAAACCCCAGGCAAATCCCAAAATCCAAAAGGGTGTGGATCTAACTGTCCCAGTGTCCCAGAAAGTTGCTGGTGGAGTTGTCTCACAGGTGCGGGTTCTACAAAACATATCTCAGGACAGTTACCGGAGAGGAACTCATACCAGTCCGAAAACCCAATCAGACATATTCATAAAAACATACCTACAGGCTGTACACCCCTGCCTACATGTATTGTACCCCTTGCAACCACATTGAAAGGGAGAATCTTCTATGTGTGAGAGAATGTTGAAGCATCAAATCAGATCCATTCAAGAATAAAGATAAATAAAACCCACCTAATTGAACTTTAAGTAACCCAGATCACATAATACACATATGCATAAATTTGTACATATATATTCGTAGAAAAAGTACTAACCAAAAATATTGCAGAGCCCAGTTAGATGACACAGTACATGATGAGTTCATGCATGCAAATAGCAGAGAGAGAGATTACTGGCATTAAAACGTGGAGTAATAAATATGTGCACAAAAGGTGAGAACTTTTACCTTTTGTGAGGGCAGCTGAAAAGGCAAATATTCTTTTCCAACGACGAGATTCTCTCTCTCTCTCTCTCTCTCTCTCTCTCTCTCTCTCTCTCTCTCTCTCTCTTTTGTGAATTTGTGATGGTGTGTTGCGGAGATTCTGATACTTGGGTTTTGTGGACGCGAGCAAAACCAGGACGCAGGCCCGCTTCCCGCTCGTTTACGCCCGTTCTATACAGAGACAGAGAGAGAGGGGACAAATCCAACCGGCTTTGTGTTCTCTATTTGATGATGTATTCATAGTTGAAAGCAAACACCCACGAGAGAGTCACCTAGAAGAGTAGCAAAGGCAATGGATCTCTCCTGTCCAAGGTTGGATTGGACGAGGCAGTTCATGTATCAACCGTCCATTTCTGTAATGGATAGTTGAGATTTGTTTAAAAACTCGTCTTTTTCATGAAAGAGTCTTTGAACAAATCCAAACCATTATTTATATCAATGGACGGTCCCGATCTAGATTGTCTCATCCAGTCTAAACTAGGATTCAGATCCTTTAATTTAGCTAAATATAAACTCGAATTTTACATTACGTCCATTCCATTATGGATTCGGACTTAGACTGTCTTGTCCAGTGCAAACTAGGATTCAAACCCTTTAGCTAAATATAAACTTGAATTTCGCATTACGTCCATTCCGTTATGGATCGGACTCTTTTGAAGAATTCTAATAAAAATTGGATAAAATAGAAAATACCCATTATAAACGGAAAAGTTTACTTTTTATTTTTTTTGGTTTTTATCTATCTGTTTTTTTTTTTTCCCGAATTTGATCTATATTTTCTATTTGTTACCTTTTCGAAGCAAGATGAATTGGAAAAAAAATTTAACGAGAAAATAGAAAAGTCCTCACATAATTTTCATATTTCCCTTGTCCGGAGTTATTTTATTGCCTTTTTCGTTTTGATAATTATTGTAGACTTGAGATGAGTTCTTTAGATGAGAAACGTACAACATGACGGAATATGTAAGAATATTCAATTGCATTTGGTAGTTTTGCGTTAAACTTTTGTAACTTATTGATTCGTCTCGACGAGAGGAATCGGAAAAGTAAAAATTATGATCGAAACTCATAATTTTTTTAATGAAGACAAAATTAAGTAAAAAAAAGGCTGTCTTTTTTTACTTTTTTTGTCTTTTTCGATTCCTCTCGTCGAGACAAAAATTTGACATAAAACTAACAAATGTGAAAAATATTGTAATAAAGACAAAAAAAGAAGAAGCAAATTTGACTTTTTAATCCAAAACTTATGCTTTAGGTTCTTAGATTTAAGCAAATACCAAGAACATCATTGCGTGTTTGCGATAGTTGTAGCTAAAGATGTCAATCAGATTTTAGGTTTTAATAGAATATAGTTGTACCTTGTGGGATCGATAATGATTAAACTGTAGTAAAAGCTGGAAGTATTGTTTTACTATAAAAAGCTGAAAATCAGTTTCAGGTGTACGAAGAATCTAAAATCTGATTAGAAAAGCATCTCAAAGCGAATACACAATACCGGTATATATTGTTTTGATGGATATCAATTATTTTACGACCGGCTGATACTCAAATTCAATGGTTCATTCATATAAATATTCAGCGCTAGGTTGTAATGTTTTGCTGTTACATAATATCTTTCGGAAGAATTATTCTAAAATATAGTTCACATTTATTAATTCATGCTATATATGGAAAGACAATAATCATAATAATAATAGTACTGTATTAAACAACATTACCTGTGCAAAGATTCCATATCAAGTGACATATTAGAATTCGAAATGATTAATTAGAGTCCATAAAAACGTATTTGTCTTGTATTTTATTTTATTTATATAAGATGAACCATATTGAATTGATCCTGTCAGATTATTGCACCGAATATTTATTAATATAACATATGGTCGTTAAAGGTCCCAAAAAAATGCCGATAAAAAAAAAAGGAGGATAATTATAGTAAGAACAGGGCACTAGAATGCAAAATCCTTTCAGAAAAGGTCTAAAAGATTCTTGGTGCCCACTGACATTGTTTAGGGTGTGTTCCGCTGATATTCTTTGTAATGATCTGTCTCATAAAACATACAGTAAAATAATTAGTGCTTGTCCGTGCCTACGGCACTACGCACCAGTTCAACCGGATTGAAAAATGGAGCACTTAATTTTTTAATCACATTTTTTATGTATGAACAGTGAACGTGTGTGCCGGTGTGTGTGAACGTATGTGCATGTGCGTAGTGGGTGCCACCTAGGACAAAGGGTGCCACATAGGACAACTCTTCTATTTTATTAGATAGATATTTAAAAAATAAGAACCTTCGTAGAACGGAGCCTAAAATCTGCTTCCCTGTCACTTATACTCAAATTTTAAGTTGTGAATATTTAAAAAGAAAGAGCTAGATAACAGGTTGCCATAAAAGCATATGAATAGGAATGTCTAACATAGGAAACTTTTTAATGGATGATTTTCAAAATCGCAAGTAAAGTAATTTTAGTTTTCAGATCACAATCCAGATAAACTTTGACCAGCACAAAAGAGAGAAAAAAAATTAAAAAAAATTTGTAAGAAGTGGTATATGCACGCTTGACAAGATAGCCGACGGATACTTAAAGTGTAATCTCAATATACTTTTTCAAAGTATTTATTTCGTATCTTCTGTGCAATCTCAATAGACTTTTTCAAAGTATTTAGATTTTGTATCTTCGATTTAAAGTTCTCGCTTTTTAGTTGAATTACGGTGAAATATGAGATATCTATTTGAGGAAATCAAACCTTGCATTGTACTTTTGACATAGTTTTAATACCCCTGTTTTTTTTGGTGGACGACATAGTTTCATATTGACGTGGTTAGAATCGAGAGAAGATGTATCTATTATTAATGAGGGCGTCCGAGACTTCGCGGCTCTGCCTCAACTAAGTTCTCAGTACCAGTAGTCCTCCCCGTTCCATGTACTCCAAGTAATTATCAGAACTAAACCCTAAATCGCAATCTCAAGAGATAAGTGAAGAATAGAATTGCACAACAATCTATCGTTAAAGCTTGGAAGTGATACATTTTTAACAAGAGGGCAAAGTCTTTTGTGCATGAAAGCTTTTCAACCCAGGATTTGAACTTATTAATTGAGATTTATTTGAATGTGTGATTTGAAGAAAATCCAAGTGAATGTCAACCATTGATCTTGAATTCTGAAAAAAAGAATCCAAGATTGTAACACACCATAACATAAGACTAACAACACATGAGAGGATCATGATTCAATTTGTCCTGGTTCAATCCTAGCACCCCTTATCAAAAAAAATAATAGTAAAAAATCCTACCATGACCCAAACAGACCTGTCAAAAATTTTGAAATCCTTAAGATATGGGGTGGGTTGTTGAGTTGTTTTGTGGCTTTCGTGTTTCTGGTGGTATTTTTGGTTGCCTTCTTGCCTTCCTTTGAGTATGGTTCTTGGGTGACTTTTGCCGGTGTGTCCGTGATACTTTTAATCTTTTTTTTCATCTTCGAAAGATTAATAAATTTTGGGTGGGGCTAATGCCACGACAGCATTTTCTACTGCCACGACATATTATTGACAGTCACTATTATACCCTTCTTCCCAGTCAAAGCGAAGTCTCCACGTGCTTCTCTCTCTCTCTCCCACCATGTTCCCACAGAAAATTTACCCAGTTTGCCTTTCTTTCCATTCTTCTACTCCTTGTCTTCTCTCCTTCTCACTCCATCCATCCACTGTGACCAATCTATATGGATAACCCATCTCAATTCTCACCTAATCCCTATCCATTCACACAAAGAATAGACAATAAAGGGGATGATAATTCATTTCTTGTTTGAAAAGTGTAGGCGCGGTCAAAATTATTGACAGGTCATCAGGGAAGACCTGTTGACCAGCCTATCGGCTGATGACACGTGGCGACCAGGTCCACGCGGAAAGTCAAACTTTATCCCAAGGAGACGTTTGACTGACCAATAGAAAGGAAACACGTAGCACGATAAAATGGACATCCGCGGGGCCGGCCCGCGGAACTGAAGTAGCCCGCGGAAGTGAAGATCTCGCGGGCCCCGCCAGGGAGAGCTAAAAGACATACTGGGATTGGAATTGATGCAAAAACTGTAAGGAGACTCCGGGATCCTATTCTGGCCTAAAAGGCAGGCCCGGAAGGGATCCCGCGGAAGACGAACGATCGCCGCGGGTCGCGACCTTGCTCTTGCGGGAATTGGGGAAGCTCTTGTGGCTTGGTGGCTTGGGATGGAGGTAGCGTCGCGGAAGTGCGGGTCCCCCGCGGAAGTCCTCCGCGGGCGGTGGCTTGGGATGGAGGTACGGGAGGGACACGTGTTGGGGTCTTATAGGAGCGCCGTCCTGGGCCTGACCTAGGCCCATGCGCCCTATAAATACCCCTGACATTCCCAATGATTGCCAGAGGCTGACCTTTCTGGAAAAAGAGAGAGAGAAAGCACTGATTCTGAGGAAGGAGAACATTCTTCCCCGGAGAGAAGGTGACTTCACTCATCTAGATTCTAGAAAGGGCAGACGTCATTCACCCCCCGCGGAGAACAAAGGAGACACGTTGCCTTTGTCTTTTCCGTACCTCTTGCTCTAGCCCTCACCCCACGAGATTATTCCTCTTTTCCCCTCGGTACTGATTATCGACCAATCGAACCTCTCCAGCTCACTCTTGCACACGTAAGCGACCTCACAGAACCCGCTTTCCACCCACATTTAGGCGACTCTGCTGGGGAGGTGTCTTTTGGTTTATGGTTAGTACCCGTTCCACGGAATACATCGAGCGGCCGCTATCACGCCGTAACGCAATGGCGGCACAGCAAGACGGCACGATTATCGAGGAGGTCGAGGAAACCAATAGCGCGGGCATGGCCGCGCAAGCGCTGCGAGCCCTCCAGGACGGCCAGCGGCAGTTCCTCGAGACGCAGCGACAGCTGCTCGCGGCTTTTGCTGGTCTCACCGAGGTCATCTCAGCGGCGCTCCCAAAGGCCGCAGTCGGTCAAAACGATGAACCGCCACAAAATCAAGCAGGGGGCAGCACAAGCCAGACAATGCAGCCCCAGTTTCCCCCAACGGTGCCTCCCCACTTGCGCCCTATACTTGTCGGAGGCATCGCGGGAAATAACACCGGAGATCGCCAGAAGGAAGCAGCCGCTGACGGTGCTAGCACGCCCTCCGCGGGACCCTATATTACCATGGCGGAAGTTCAGGCCCTGCTGGCGCAGCAGAAGGCGAGCGAGGCGAGCAGGAAAGAGCCAGCCATTACTGAAGTTGGGGCCTCATCCGCAGGGCAGTTCATCACCCGGGCGGACGTACAAGCCCTCCTCACTAAGGAGAAAACCAAGATGGTCCTACCCTCTCTCCCTAGCCCGGATATCCGCCCGCCTTACCCCATGACAATCCTGTCGCTGCCATACCCGGAAGGGTATGCCCCACCCAAATTTGTAAAGTTTGACGGAAAGGAGGGAAGTGCCCAAGAGCATGTGGTACGTTTCATGGAGTCGCTGGGGGCCCACGCGTTTGATTATAACTTACGCCTGCGGGAATTCTCGAAGTCCCTCACCTCGCGCGCGTATACTTGGTACGTCAACCTGGAGCCTTATTCGATCACCACCTGGGAGGAAATGGTGAACAGCTTCTACGCCAAATTCTTCCAGGTTCGCGAGAAAGTGACAGTGATCAGCTTGACGAAGGAGACGCAGGCTAGTGGAGAAGACATAGTGGACTACATCAGGAGGTTCCAGGATCGGGCAGTTGACTGCACCGAGTCCGCGAAGGAGGTACAATTGGTGGAAATTTGTATTGGCGGGATGATGGACGAGTTTAAGATGCTGCTTATCAATTTGAAGCTGGGAACATTCTCGGCCTTACTGGAGTCGGCGTACAATATCCGCCATGTGGTCAAACCGGCGAGGAAGGATGCATGGAAAGGCAAGGCCGCCAGCGCCACTGTGGCTGTCGCGGAAGCCGCGGACTCAGCAGGCCGCGGGGACACGAAAGCGGAGAGAGCGCGAGATGGGGCCAGCGCCAGATTTCCCATGTACAATGGATGAGGTACGGGCCTTGGTGAACGCATGGGTGCAGGATGGAGAGTTGGCACTCCCCCTGTCGAGTATGAGCCAACGCGGGAGGACCGCGAGCACCCAAGGTACTGTATGTACCACAGGCATACCAAGCATCCAACGAGCGATTGTTGGTCTTTGAAGAGGCTGTTCAAGCGGAAGCAGAACGCGAATGAGCTAAGGATAGGACGGCGCGACGTCCGCGACGAGCCCTATCCAGCTCACGGGAACAACGGGGAGGTCAACATGGCGGAGTGCTACCCGTTCATGTACAATGATGACGATGAGGCCGAAAGCACATACTACATGGGAGGAGAAGATGAAGAAGCAGGGGCCTACATGGTCTCGTGCTATGAAATAACGGAAGAATTCGGGGAGGGTCCAGCCCCCGCGGTGATACCAGACCCCAATGCGTCAACCAAAACTTTACAGAACAGTGCGAAGTTCCACGCATTCTTCGACGGTTTCGGGTTCACACCGGCGGTAAGATTGGAAATTACCAAGGCGATTGTCAACATCGCGGAGGTACATCAGGAGTCGTGCATGACCGCGGAGGGGTCAGTCCCGCGGACGATCCGCGACGAATCTAATTCAGTCACCTTCTCGGACGTGGATCGACGGGTGCCTTACCCCCACAACCGCCCCCTGTATGTTACATCCCGTGTCAACGGGATGGCACTAAAGAGAACTTTCCTTGATGGCGGAGCCTCCATCAATCTGATGCCGATGTCAACATTCAAGAAGGTAGGGATACAGTCTAACAGAATAGTGGAATCCCCGATAACCATCACGGGGTTTGGAGGAGATAAGAAACAGTCCCTGGGATACGTAGTGGTAGACCTAGAAGTGGGGGCAATCCGCTCGGCCACTAAATTTCATCTCATCAACGCAGATCCGAATTACCAGATCATCCTCGGAAGAAGTTGGATGCACAAGTACGCGGTCGTACCATCTAGTTATCACCAATGCTTGAAGGGAATCTGGGCAGGGAAGAAGGTCACAGTTCGCGCATCGGAAAACCCATTTGATACCAACGAAACACACCTATCAGACGCAGTCTACTTCTCGGAGTTGGGCGAGGTATCTCAGGCGATCACCGCCAAGCCTCGCGCGGTCAAGATCCCAAGGTGGGAGGATATCAGAGATGAAAAGCCAGAGACACGCCGGAGAGAGCCTGCCACGACAGACACCGCAACCCCCAGGAAGATTACCAAGACGAAGGAGGGGGGTAAAACAGTGTATTATTTGTGACGGTCCACCGGGGCAGCGGATGATCATGAAGCCGCTGGCCCCGGCGGTACATGTGCCGCGGCGGAAGAAGAAGAAGTAATAGACAAGCCGGAGCCCGCTCCGGAGTGCATGCAAGACCAGCCCAGGCCACAGCAAGAGGCTCTAGAAGAAGTTGATCTTAACGACGGGGAAGGCCCCAAAAGGCCGGTGTTTGTAAGTAAGGAGTTGAGCGGAGAATTCCGCGAGAAACTGATAACACTACTACGCGCTAACTCAGACGTGTTCGCGTGGCATTACGAGGAGATGCCCGGGTTGGATCCAGAGCTGGTTACGCACCACTTGGATACCTTCCCAAATTCGAAGCCCGCGAAACAGTCCCAGCGGAAATACCACCCCGATTTGGAAGGACAGATCAAGGAAGAAGTCGAGAAGTCTGCGGAAGGCAGGTTTCATCCGCCCGATCCAGTACCCGGAGTGGCTGGCAAACATTGTCCCTGTAAAGAAGAAAAATGGCCAAATTCGAGTCTGTGTCGACTTCCGCGACCTCAACAAAGCGTGCCCAAAAGATGAGTTCCCGCTGCCACACATCAATACATTGGTGGATGCCACTTCCGGTCACCAGATGTTTTCTTTCATGGACGGTTTCAGCGGGTACAACCAGATCAAGATGACCCCCGAGGACGCGGAGAAGACGGCATTTCGAACACCATTGGGTAATTTCTACTACATCGTCATGCCTTTTGGGCTCAAGAATGCGGGGGCAACGTACCAGCGGGTCATGACAGCAATTTTTCACGACCTCATGCACAAGATAATTGAAGATTACGTGGATGACTTGGTGGTGAAATCCAAGGAGCGCAAGGACCACCTCGCGGACTTAGCCACTGTCTTCGCGAGATGCAGAAAGTTCAATCTCAAGATGAATCCGCTGAAGTGCGCATTTGGAGTCACCGCGGGAAAATTCTTGGGTTTCCTGGTACATCGCCACGGGATCACGCGGACGAGGCCAAGATCAAGTCTATCGCGGAAATGCCCCCGCCCCACTCACAGAAAACCCTCAAGCGATTCCTGGGAAAGGTATCATACCTACGTCGTTTTATTCCCGCGATGGCGGAGATCGCGGCACCATTCGCGGACCTGTTAAAGGGAAATGCAAAGTTTGAATGGAAGGAAGACCACCAGCGTTCCAGCGGATGAAAGCGGCATTGACTTCTCCTCAGACAATGGTGGCACCAGTCGCGGGGAAGCCGCCGATCCTTTATCTGACCTCTACCCCGAGATCCATTGGGCCCTGGTGCAAGAGGTGGATGGGACAGAGCGCCCAGTCTACTACATCAGCAGGAAGGTACACGGGGCGGAGGAAAGATATACCGCCATAGAAAGACATTGCTTGGCCCTCGTCTTTACCGCGCAGAAGCTCCGGCACTATTTCCTCTCTTTTCCCATCCAGATAATCACTAAGTGCGACCCCGTCAGGTTCCTCCTGTCGCGCCCCGCCCTTACGGGACGGGTCGCCCGTTGGTTGCTGGCACTCGCGGAATTCGACATCTCGTGCGTAACTCCAAAAGCAATCAAGTGTCAAGCTCTAGCCGATTTGCTAGCTCAGTTCCCAAGCGGACAATGCGAGCCGCTAGAAGATTGTCTACCCGGAGATGGTTTCGAAGCTCTCGCGGCCAGCACAGATGAACAGCACTGGACGCTCAGCTTCGATGGGGCCGCGGGTAGTGGATCAGGAGGCGCGGGAATAGTACTACAAGCAGAAGAGGGAGACAGAGTGCACCTGGCATACAAACTGAATTTCCCATGCTCCAACAATGAAGCGGAATATGAGGCGTTAATCCTGGGTCTAATAGCAGCAAAAGAGAGAGGGGTCAAACACCTAAGGATAGCGGGAGACTCAAAGCTGGTAGTTTTGCAAACGGAAGGGATCTACGCGTTGAAGGAACCAACGATGGCACCATACCGAACAACAGTGCAGAAATTGATGAAATTCTTCAAAGGTGTCAGTATCATTCACAAACCCAGATCGGAGAACCGTTTCCCGGACGCTCTCGCAACGCTGGGGGCAAAGACGGAGTTTGGAGAAGACAGAGCCTGCATTGAAATTGTAAAGATGTTTGAACCAGCCGTGGTGGAAGACTTCGCGGAGCCGACCGAAGATTGGCGCGGATCTATTAAAATTCAGTTAGTCACCGGCGTGGGACATCTATCCACCGCGGAACTGTCAAGTTTTATAGTTTTACGCGGAGAATTGTATTATCGCGGCCCGCAGGGGTGGCTCGCGCGGTGTATTGGCGCGAAGGAGGCAGAAGAAGTATTGGACAGGATCCACATTGACAACTGCGCGGATAACGAGATAGCCCTATACAGAAGAATTCAGAGGCAAGGTTATTACTGGCCTACTATGAAGAAAGAGGCTGATTTGATTACGAAGAATTGCACTCGGTGTTCCCTGTACATGGCCCAGCCAGAATGCCTGATGGCAAACACTGACAACCAGGAAGTGGACTGGAGACAAGTCTACATCGATTACTTACGAGAAGGAGCCCTACCCACCGAGCGAGCTGAGTCCGCGAGGGTCGTCCGCGGCGCGCGGCGTTTCTTCCTGGAAAAGGGACTACTGTTCAGAAGAACTCTGGATGGGATGCCGCAAGTATGCGTAGACAAGGAGCAGGCGGAGGAGGTTCTGGCCAAGACCCACGGAACTGAGCACCAAGGATGGAGGAAGCTTCATGAGCAGATGGTTAACCTGGGGTATTTTTGGCCCACCATGGAGAAAGATTCGAAAAGACACGTGCGAAGATGCCAGGCCTGCCAGAAATTCGGGAACTTGGTTCATGCTCCCTTCGTGGAGTTACATTCCGTCCGCGCCCCTTATCCCTTCCACACTTGGGCAATGGATCTGGTCGGACCGATCAGACCAGCGTCGCGGAAGAACAGATGGATCTTGGCTGCAACGGAGGTTTATACCAAGTGGGTCGAGGCTGTTCCGCTGAAGAAAGCAACAGGAGACGCAGTAGCAGCATTCATCAAGGAAAACATCATTTGCAGGTTCGGCATACCGAAAGTGATCCTTTCTGATAACGGTACTCCGTTCATCAATCACCACGTGGGAAGCCTCCTCGATGAATACACGGTCGATCACCGTACATCTAGCGCCTACTACCCTCAGGGAAACGGGCAAGCGGAAGCAACGAACAAGACTCTGATCAGAATTTTGAGCAAACTGTTAGACGAGCGCGGGGGTACTTGGGCAGATCACTTACCGATAGCTCTTTGGGCTTACCGAACTTCGAAAAGGAAATCTACCCGCGCCAGCCCCTTCAGCTTGGTATACGGAGCGGAAACGGTCTTACCGGCAGAACTAAGTGTCCCCTCCGCGCGGATGATACTCGCGATGGAGAATTCCGCGGAGGAAAGAAAAGCAGACTTGGAAGCCCTGGAAGAGAGAAGAGCAACGGCGGCCCTTGCCCACGAGAAATACTGGGAGTCCGTGGCACGCTACTACAACAAGGGCGTGGTGCCGCGGGTATTTGAGGTCGGGGAGTTGGTTTGGAAGGCAACCACGGCGGTAATGAGGGATATGAAAACGCCTAAATTCACCCCTAGATGGGAGGGGCCCTATGAGGTGGTCAGTGCCTCTGCAAGCGGGTACTACCACCTAGCCCGCGTCGAAGATGGTTTCGAAACAGGAGCAGTAAACGCTAAGTATGTCAAGAAATTCTACCCGTAAGGAGAAATGCTGGAAGCAAGCAGGCTGCTCTCCTGCCCTACCGGTCTTCACCCTCCCTTTATTTTAAGAACAGTTTATTTTCTTTCTTCCCTCTTGTAAACAGTTGATCGGATCTATCGTTAATGAAAAATGGGCACTTGTTCCTAATTCATGTTGTTGTTTAACTTCCCTTTTTTACGATGGGGTGAGGTGATAAAACCCCGCGGAGAGAACATTTCCGCGGTACTACCAACTCCCTTTCGTGACTCTTTCATTTTCTAACTTAACGATTATCAAAAAGAGACGATGCTAAGTCGCGAGAGGCCAGAACATGACCCGCGAGATTCATACTTAGTGATTGTCAAAAAGAGATGATGTTAAGCCTTAGGCGGCCAGAACATGGCCCCCGGTCCATTCCTTCAAACTTAACGATTGTCAAAGAGAGATGATGCTAAGTCGCGAGGAGTCAGAACATGACCCGCGAGATTCTATACTTAGTGATTGTCAGAAAGAGACGATGTTAAGCCTCAGATGGCCAGAACATGGCCCCCGTTTCATTTCTCCGAGATTAACGATTATTTAGAAGAGATAATGCTAAGTCGCGAGAGGTTAGAACATGACCCGCGAGGTTTACACTTAAGTCTTGAGCGGCCAGAACGTGGCTCCCCCGAGTGACAAATTTAGTAGATGATGAACAGGTCACAAGAAGTCAGAGCATGGCTCGCGGACCCCAGCAAAAAAAAAAAAACAGCTACCATGATATTATCAATACAAAGACTGTTTTATTTTTGACGGTAAGACCCAAAGTTTTATTCAATCAAAAAAAAAAAAAAATAGTACATGTGTTCAAAGAAAGAAAAAGTACAACAGCAGCACTTTCTAGGCCTGCCAGTCCAAGAATACAAGCCCGTCCGGGTCAGGATCGGCTAGGTTCAGCGAGGCAGCAGCCAGCTCCGCATCATGCTGCAACACCCGAGCAAAGCTGACCTCTAGATTGGCCAAGTGTTGGCGGGTAGACTCCAGCTGTTGGCGAGTGGACTCCAACTGGGCAGCCAAGTCCTGGATCTCAGGCCTCAGAGCGGCTCTCTCCCCCGCTGCCCGCAGAGCAGAACTCCGCGCGCACAGCCAAGCCAGGTCAAACCCGAAGACTTGCATGTCCGCGGCAACCTCCAGCAGTTCAGCCTCGGTCCCAGGATTGAAGTCCCTGTAGCGAAGCTGCCCCCAAGGAATGAGCACGTTGTGGAGGCTGCTGAGGTAGATCACCCCAAGCCGGGCAGACCGCGGGTTAAAGGAGCTGAAGGTCTCCGGATGAGACCGGGCTATGGCGTTCAGCAGCGGCCAGTGTTCCACAGGCACATCATAGCCCGCAGGAAAGAGGCGGATGGGCTCCGCGGTCTCAGTATCCATGGGCCCCTTCCCCAAATCTAACGCAGGTTGCCGGGGCGGCGACTGCTCTCTCGACTCCACCTCATCCCTTTGCTCGCCCATCTCCAAATTCAGATCGAGCTCGTAATCCCCAAGTGCTTGGCTCCCCTGTCCCCCCAAAACATCGTCAGTTGGCAAGAAGTCCATATCTTTAAATAAGGAATGGAAATCTGAGTCAGTAATGGAGGTGGGGCCACCAATAAGTTCTTCATTTACCTCCAGCTGTCGGTCTGAGGGTTGAGCGGAAGGCTCGGCCGGCGGGGTCGGCGGGCGTCTCGCGGATTGGAGAGGAGAGTGGGTTTGCGAGGTAGAACAGGCCGGGGAATGAGGACTGGCGGCGTCCATGGCTGCATCCCGCTCCGCGTTCGAGCCCGGGCCTTGCAAAAACGAGGCATTGGAAACCCCTGGAGAACCACCAGCAACCCGGCCCAGATAACTCTCCGTTGACCGGATGCGGGCACTAGTGGACTGTTGGTGGGAGCCAGAAGGCGTGGAAGCTGAAGCCACCTCGGGTTGCCCCGCGACAGACCCCCCGGCGGCAGGGCGAGGAAGCTCTCCGAGGTTGTCCTCGTCTCCCTCCCTCAGCAACCGTGCAGCCGCCGCGTTGAGAGGGTCCGCGGCGATTTCGGCCTGGCCCACAGATTCGCGGGTACTTGTCGATGGCGGAGCCTCGCGAGCCTCTGAAGCTGCTGCATGGGATGGAGAAGGGTCTCGATCAGCAGAATATACTATCACATTGCCGGATTCCTCCGAGGAAGAATACGACTCGGAGGAGACTGTGTTGGGATCTCCCCCAAGGTCAACAACAGAAGGCTCGTCAGGCAACATACCTCCGATAACCGCGGAGGACTCAGGTTCCGGGTGAAGGAAAGGAACGGGCCCCGCTCGAGGCTGAATCACCTCCGTTGCCCTCTGCTCCTCCGGGGGGGAGTCAGAAATCTCCACTATACTGGCGTCTTCCGCGACAGGCTCCCTCGCGGACGCGGATGCCCGGGCCTGCAAGGCGCTGATGGGAAGGGCGTCTTCATCATCATCATCACCATCATCCTCATCGCCTGCCCCCGCGCCGTCGTCCTCTTCCTCGTCGGACTCGGTCAGAGCTGTTGAGAAATCATGGCAAAATACAAGTCAGGAGGCTGTAAAATGCGGAGCAACAGAAATGGCATCCTAACAAAACAAAGCTTACCGTCGAGGCGGCGTCTTTGAGCGTCTGGGGCATCGTCTTCCGCCCCATCCGCTGCCTCTTCTGCCACCGCCGCTGCCGCGGCTGCCTCTGGCTCGTATGCCACGAAGGTGCTAGCATCTCGCTCTCGCTGCTGAAGAAAAGAAAGAAAGCAAGACAGAAGGAGTAAGTCTCAGAAAGCAAAAGACAAAGTATTGCAAGGAAACGATTGACCACATGGAGAACACTTACATTGCGGAGACGCTTTCGACGACGGGGCACCCCCGCCGCGGGCGCCTGAGAAGAGGACGGCTGAGATGGTCCTGCCGGTGGAGAAGGCGGAGGCTGGGTCCGCCGGGGTCCCCGCGCGCGGGTTCGCCCCGGAGCGGCTTGAGGAGGTGCAGGTGCTTCCACGGGAAAAACCCTGTTCACGGGCACGGCATGGATCATGGCCCATTGACTGCGGGGCCCGCGCCACTCAGTCGCCCGTACTGCAGTTATGGCCCGCAGAGAGGTATCCCGAGTCCGAACTTCAGGCACTTCGGGGACCACGGCCTGCCCGCGGACGAATGTCAAGAAGGAGTCAAGGTTCCTCCTCCAGAATACGCGGAACTCCTGGGTGTAACGTGAAACCCTATCCCTCTCAGGGATGAGCAAGTTCCCAAGTTGAACCAGGACTGGGGAAAGCTCCCCCCTCATGAACCGGAGCTGCGACCCCGCGAAAGAAGACATCAAGGGGGCAAGACCGGGAACCCCTTGATCAAAACCCAACTGCCTCGCGAAGCGATCCGGGCGGTACACCGCCACCCCAGTACCCTCACTGGACAAGGTCGGGAGCCACCCCGGAAGGGCAATGAGCGCGGAGTTGATCACCGTCCGCGCCGTGGCATTGTTGTCGCTCGCTGCATTGAGGAAGCAACTGGGAGAAGACATTGGCCCACGCCCATGACACCCGGGTAGGGAACGTTGTAAGGACGAGGAATGAAATTGGCTTCGACGTCACATGCCTCGTACCACGAGGCCTCGCTACTGGTCCCGTGCCATTGTTCTGCGCGGGAACGCACCCCCGAGGCTTGAAAGGCCAGTGGTTCCGGGGCGACAGTTCGAAAATGCTCGAAGAAATACGCGAGCAAGAAGGTGGAGTGAGCCATCGAAAAATGGTCACACCTTCCGAGGGACCTGGCGTAGTCCGCCTGAACCAGGTCCAGTTGGCGGTAGAGCGTCCCGAGGAACAGCGGCGCTAGGGGAACCGATTGGCCGCGGGCGAGGAGGACGGCCAGCGGGAAGACCGCCTGAGACAGCCCATCAGCAGGATAATCGGGCAGGACGAAGTACGAGAGGAAGTAGGAGAAGAAGCCCGCCATGTAAAAGTGCTGACCGTACTCGGGGCCCTCATCAAAATCTCGCTCGGCACCAGGAACGACAGTCCTCGCGGGCTGGAGATCCTTGAAGAAATAACGCAGCCAGCTGCCGAGGGAGGTCTTCTTGGCATTTGCTGCGTGAGCCTTGCGGATCCCCTGAGGGGTGAAGATTGGCCCATTTTGGGCCTTCTTGTGAAATTCCCTCAGGGCCCCCACCTCATCTCGTTCCGCCCGAGAGAGCTTGGCGAAGTCCAAGGTGTTGCCCCCGCGTAGTGACAAGCGGGTGAGGATATGTACATCCTCGAGTGAGAGTCCACTCTCTCCCCATGCCCATGCAAAGGAATGGGAATCACTGCTCCAGCGTGAGCACGCGAACTCCAAGTTCTTAATGGCAGCCCCCTGTCGAGGAATGCTTAGGCGCCGCGACAGTTGGACGGCCTCAAGAGCACCACTGGCCAGCAGCACCTGCTTCCAGCGGGGATTACCGACGACGTCATCAACCCAGTCCGACCAGTCAGTGGGTACGGAGGCTTGGGATCCGAAACGGCACTCCACAAAGGGGAAATCCCCGCACTCGAGACGGAGACGCAGCACCGAAGAGGGATTGACGGGCTCTGCATCCTCCGGGGCGGAGGGGGCCGTGAAGAAAGTTGGGTCAATCACGGGGGGAAGCAGAATACGCCTCAGCAAGGGCCCAGAATGGATCCCCAGACGAATGCAAGTATGGGGCCCTTTGCCACTGGTCCGCGGAGGGTACCGGGATCTCGACGATTGGACCACGCGCAGCCATTTGTGAGTAAAGTAAGAGAAAAGGGAAGGTGTGGACCGCGAGAGGTGGAAAGAGACAAGAAAGACAATCGCTGGAAAGTCAGAGGAGAAATTGACAGCACTTCGACGAAAATTTGGGGTTTGGTAAAAAAGGAAATAATGGACGAGGAGTTTATATAGTGGTCAAACGGTGGGGACATTTATGACGTCGGTACACGAAGAGACATTAGCAGTTATTATGCCCGATGCTCCGCGGAACAGACCCAGAGTAACCGCGGAAACTTACAAAGAGGATGGTACGCACGCGGACGACGTGCACTTATCGTACGCGCGCGGGGGGCATATGTAGGCGCGGTCAAAATTATTGACAGGTCATCAGGGAAGACCTGTTGACCAGCCTATCGGCTGAGGACACGTGGCGACCAGGTCCACGCGGAAAGTCAAACTTTATCCCAAGGAGACGTTTGACTGACCAATAGAAAGGAAACACGTAGCACGATAAAATGGACATCCGCGGGGCCGGCCCGCGGAACTGAATACTCCGCGGAAGTAGCCCGCGGAAGTGAAGATCTCGCGGGCCCCGCCAGGGAGAGCTAAAAGACATACTGGGATTGGAATTGATGCAAAAACTGTAAGGAGACTCCGGGATCCTATTCTGGCCTAAAAGGCAGGCCCGGAAGGGATCCCGCGGAAGACGAACGATCGCCGCGGGTCGCGACCTTGCTCTTGCGGGAATTGGGGAAGCTCTTGTGGCTTGGTGGCTTGGGATGGAGGTAGCGTCGCGGAAGTGCGGGTCCCCCGCGGAAGTCCTCCGCGGGAGGACGCGTCTTCCGCGACCTGGAGGTACGGGAGGGACACGTGTTGGGGTCTTACAGGAGCGCCGTCCTGGGCCTGACCTAGGCCCATGCGCCCTATAAATACCCCTGACATTCCCAATGATTGCCAGAGGCTGACCTTTCTGGAAAAAGAGAGAGAAAGCACTGATTCTGAGGAAGGAGAACATTCTTCCCCGGAGAGAAGGTGACTTCACTCATCTAGATTCTAGAAAGGGCAGACGTCATTCACCCCCCGCGGAGAACAAAGGAGACACGTTGCCTTTGTCTTTTCCGTACCTCTTGCTCTAGCCCTCACCCCACGAGATTATTCCTCTTTTCCCCTCGGTACTGATTATCGACCAATCGAACCTCTCCAGCTCACTCTTGCACACGTAAGCGACCTCACAGAACCCGCTTTCCACCCACAAAAAGAAAACAGAAAACCTTTCACTGAATCAATCGGAAAAGGAGGAAAATTAAGGAGAGGAAGAAATGAAATCACAACCCTTTTATTTTTTCCATCCATTTTCCTCCTTTACATCCCTTGACACTGTTTGATTTCGTAGATTCTGTAGGTGAAGTTTATTAGCCGAAGAAGGGTAAAAGGTGGTTCTCGATCGATTCCAAGATCAGCGGCTTCGTGCTCGCACAAGTGGGTTTGGAACCAGTACTTGGTAGCAAAATCCAATTCGAAATCTTAAATCAGTCATCTCCCGTTGTTCACCTCCGGCCACCAGTCCCATTTTAGAGAGGCTTGAAAATGAGAGGAGCAATTGAAGCATAGTAAAGTACTAAAAAGAGCAGTGGGTCGGTAGACACGAAGAAAAGCAAAAGCCAAAGTGAAGAGTGAGAGAGAGAGAGAGAGAGAGTAGAGAGAGAGGGGAGTTGAGGGCAAAATTGTCTCATCGTCTAACTGGTCGTGGCATTAAGAGAAGTTGTCGTGGCATTATCAGCCACCTAAAATTTTCTTTTTGTCAATCAATATATATATATGGGATCGGTCAAAGGAGGCATGATCATTTGTGCCGAAAATTCCTATGCCTGTAACGACCCGGATTTTCGAGCCAATTTTTTTTTTAATATTAATATTATTAGGATTATTTTCTTAATACAATTACCTATTTTTTTTCTAAAATACATAAATGCATGTATTTTTTTTTCTACATACATGTATTATTATTTTTCTTTTCCTACATGCATGCAAACTCTTTCCCCTCTCTCCCTCTCCTACTCAGTCTCTACCTCTTCCCCGATCGTATTTTCGTCCATATCCCGTCCATCCCAAAACCCAAGAGTTAGAAACCTTTTCGAATACGAACTTATCACCCTCATCGAAATTCTCTTATAAAATCCCCATAACTCCGACCCTAGGGCACACCACGCAATTCCCCACACCCCACCAGTCTAGAAGAAAGAGGAAATTCGTAGGAAACGAAGCTCCAATCCATGGAGTTCTAGAGAGAGAAAGAAAGAGAAAGAAAAGTGGGTTTCATACCAAGACCCAACCGAAACTCAAATTGATCGTTCCAATCACTTCCCACGACCCCAAACATCTCCAAACATCATCCAATTCGAGCCCAAGGTCTCCCGATCAAAGAACCCGAAGTCTTCTTTCCCAAGATTCAAGATTCATTTTTAAATCAATTTGATCCAATTCGAGGTACTATAATCCATTCTAACCTCTTTTCTAAGTATATATTATGTTTATATGCTTAACCCTATGCCCCAATTGGTCCCATGCATCAAAAACCAAGCCAAAACGAAGAAAATAGTTCACTGCGCAATTTTCTGCCAGATTCACCAATTTGATATTATTTTTGGGCCCGACACCTTATGTGTAATTATTTACGTAGAAGATGACCCTTTTGATATTTATTTTACAATCTTTCTGATATTAATAATTTAAAAAACAACTAAATTGATATTATTTTATTACAGTGTAATATCATCTTAGTATAAAACTTATTAATTATATCAGTTTAATTTATCTGGTAGATTGAGTTGATTAATAAAAGTTTTTAATCCTCGCGACCTTATAAACTACTTTATAAATTCCCGATCTATTTTTCCTAGACTTCTAACACATCAAAGATCATAACTTGTTAATGTCATATTTTTTTTTATTATCTATTTATTAATTATTTATTTGATTTCGTGTAAAAGTTTACAAACAAAAAATCCTTGCGACCTCATAAACCATTTTATTAATTCCTAAATAATTATTTTTTAGATTCTTTACACTCCCAAGACAAAACCTTGTTAATCTCAATATATATTTTTTTTATTAGATTATTTGTTTCATAATTATTTTACTTTCGGTAGTTTTTCGATTATATCATTATTTAAAATAATCTCGCGACCCTCCGGACTCGATTTTGACACTCGATCCCACTGTGTTGAATCATAGGAACCTTTTTAAGGTCATGCTAATTATTTCTAATGTTATTATTTATTTATTGTGTTCATTACGATCTTTAATCAATCTAATTTTCTAAATAAAATTTATACAAGCTTAGATTATATTATTTTATTTAAAACTTTTATTTAATAAAAGTTCCTTGTTTATTTATTAACTTCTTGGTCATACAAGATTAAGGGCAACGGCCCATTCATAAAAGGTTACGTGATTTCTACGCTTACTATTTATTTCAATTACCATTGTGATTATTTGTATATTGCTCAGTCTCTTGATTATTGTGCTAGATTGGATCCTAGAGACATGTGGTGACTTATGAGTAGGATTTCGTCTAGACGTTATTAGATAATGGTTATTTGGGAGAAGGAGATGTTAGGAGGTGCCTGCAGGCGGATAGTGTGAAGTGATATAAAACCTGGCAAAGTAAGCCCAGTGATGTTTTGTGACTGGCGGGTAGTCCAGAGACGTTTTCTGTTGATAAAACCTGGCGGTGGTCCAGTGATGTTTTGCAATGATAAAACCTAGCGGAGGTCTAGCGATATTTTGTGACAGTAAAACCTGGCGGTGGTCCAGTGATGTTTCGCGATGATAAAACCTAGCGGAGGTCTAACGATATTTTGTGACAATAAAACCTGGCGGGTAGTCCAGAGATGTTTTCTGTTGATAAAACCTGGCGGTGGTCCAGTGATGTTTGTGATGATAAAACCTAGCGGAGGTCTAGCGATATTTTGTGACAGTAAAACCTGGCAGGTAGTCCAGAGATGTTTTCTGTTGATAAAACCTGGCGGTGGTCCAGTGATGTTTGTGATGATAAAACCTAGCGGAGGTCTAGTGATATTTTGTGACAGTAAAACCTGGCAGGTAGTTCAGATATGTTTTCCGTTGATAAAACCTGGCGGTGGTCCAGTGATGTTTTATGACGATAAAACCTGGCAAAGTAAGCCCAGTGATGTTTTGTGACGATAAAACCTGGCAGGTGATCCAGCGATATTTTGATGATAAAACCTGACAGGTGGTTCAGTGATGTTTTGTGATGATAGAAATGATAAGAGTCCAGTGGTGATTTTGATGTGGTGGTTTAGGTAGGCAAACCCTAGTTATGGTCCGTGCATGACTAGCTTTTCCCTTATTATTAGGCTATTGGACAGTAATGAATAAGTTTACGTGTGCTATTTCTGTTTTACTTTTCTGCATTGATAATATATTGTTACCTGTTAGCTGTAAAGTAAGAGGGGTGGTTGGGTTGGATTATTCTACTGGGTGATTTATCACTCACGGATACGTCTGTATCCTGGTAAATCGATTGCTTCGGCGATCAATTTGCCAGAGAGCACAGGATTCAATGATGGTGCAGTTCGACACGGGAAGAATATCAGAATCGAAGATGGAGTGTGCTTGGAATCTGTATCAAGCCTAGAGTCGGCTCTGAAGTTAATGTATTTTGAATCAGTAGATTTATCTTGAGATTGTAATAGTTAAACCTTTATTTTGGAAAATTATATTTATTTAGCAAATTTCCTTAAAGAAGTATTTTATATTGCTTCCGAAAAATCGGGGCGTTACAATGCCTCTGTGCCGAGGAATTTTCCGGCGATTGGATCGCACAGGAGGTTTCGAGACAGAAAAGATCGGACCCCAGGTCAAAAGGCTTCTAATGAAAGCATTAGAAATAGATCAAGAATTTAAATTTCTCAAAGTACGCTGCTTGTTTTGTTTGCGTGAATCTTCTTAATTAGTATTTTTTTTTTGTTGTTACATAAGAGGGCCTAGGTCCTAAGAAATAAAAATACTTGACGCAGTAACTCGATGAACTCCAAGACCATCGCGATCATTGCGCAAAGTCTCCATCACTGTTGATGGGGCTTGATCAAACACTTGCTCTTCTCGATCTAACTGCAAACCCAACCTTGGTAGATCGGTTATGAGCGCAACCATTAGCCTCTCTTCAACCAAAGGTTAACTCACACGTCCAACCCATATTACGTAGCTCATTGATTAACATACTCAGGTTGTAATTAGAATCAGAGGAATGCTAATCCAATTTCCATCGTCATCACAAACTACGGTCATTGGTCAACCGATAATTCGGGATTCCGTTACAGCATTGGTCAACTGGGTATCCCGATAATTCAGGATTCCGTTACAGCACAAATTAAGGCCCTGTTTGCCCAAAACAAATCCTTCGGGCTTTTTTTGTCTTCTTCTTTGACCATAATGCTTATTTAATTTTAAGATTCATAGCGCGTTGAAAATTTTGTATGAGGTACAAAAAAGTCAAATAAAAATATAAAAACGCCACTTAAACATAGAGAAATAGAAAGGCTTTGTTCGTTTTCCATTTTAACTTTGTTTTGTTTTTATTTTCTAATCATTATCCTATTTTTCTCTTCAATCATTACCCTATTTTTTCAAGACTAGTACATGTACAACTGTACAAGCTACGTGAGAACAGTTCAAGACTTATGCGGGAAACTTTGACCTCTGCGCTTGGGCGGGCCAGTCCTCTGTATTACTAGTACTAATCATTTTTTGGCGTACTCCAATTTCAGTGCACTTTTAGTTGTAGAATTATGCTTCAAAATTGTCAGCTTGCTTTATGGCTTCTCAAGTGGGCTCTCCAAACTCATTTTAGATTCCACTAATCTACTTTTGTCAATTAACAAACTTTTTTTTTCAAAATTGTGCACCGGTCTGTGTATTCATGAAACTCACCCTCAAATAGCACATTTTGGGGTCCATAATGAAGCCTATTCAAGCTCATAGCTCGGTTGGTATGCCTAGCTCCCTTAGTGGAGGCATAGTCCGAGCCTCGGCGGCTTGGGGTTTAAGGCTATGAACAACTTTTGAACCCCTTGTGAACTACTCATAACATACTAATCCCTCGCTAATCCCCGTTGATGTATACAATATTGCCCACAAAAAAAAAAATCAAGCCTGTTCTAATACTAATTGTGGCCCTAGGGAAGAAAGAGATATTAACACTTTTCATCTACTCCCTCCGTCTGGATTTAATAGTTTTTTTTTTTTTTGAAGTTCATGTCACTTTTCAATCGATTATATATTATAATTCATAATATTTTATGTAATTTTGAAAACATTGTCTTATAGAACTAATTGAGATCTATCAAACAAAATTCATATTGAATATAAAATTCATTACTAATTTAAAAATATAACTCATTTTTTATCCGGTTAGGATTGAACTAGGACTATTAAATCCGGACGGACGGAGTATTTATTAGTAGCTTCATCATTCATCCCTACTCTCATTCCAATTTAGGAAGGTTCTTAAATTCGAAAGAAGAGTATATCTACCTATATCCTCTAGAGAGGCTAAACACGTTAAAAAATTGATTCGGTTTGGCAAGGTTTCGGTGCATTTCTACCATCGTTGTCTGAGATTTCAATTTGATAAAATTACATCTAATACTAGACCAAGGCCCCTGTTCCGTTAAAGTTTTTATTTTATAAGTACATATTTTTCACTTTACGAGACAAATCATTCTCTAACAATACATCACCTTTAAACCCATTTTTCAAATAACTGAAAATAAATACTTATTTTTCTTAGCGAGACGGGGCCCAAATTGTAAGGGACAGGGTCCGGTTTGGTGTTTTTGGTTGGGCCTATTTATACGTTATTTCAGTTCGGCTGAATTAAAAAGCCCAGAAGCTTAGCAAAAAAAAACACTAGTGAATAGGTCTCATTTGGGCCAGAACCACCTGTATTCCAATTCAATAACAGGAGCTCCGAAATCAAGTGGCGCCTATATAATGGCTACTGAAACTTTCAGAAAGTGAAACATTTTGATAACTCAGGTACCAGATCAGCTTACGCACACCTCGACTAAAATAAATGGATTGTAGTAAATCCCATGTACAATACGTAACATCCGACTCAGTATCTAATAAATGATCAAAAGTGCAAAAAAAAAAAAAAATCGAAGCCGATCCCCGATTTAGAAAAACCGAATACAAACATCTGAATTCAATATGTAACATCCAATTCAGTATTCCCCCGGGAATTGATTTTGTCACTCCCCTTTTTGTTAATGTCACTCCCCTTCTCTCACAAAACAAATCATCTAATAAGACACAAAGATGAGTGGCAAAATCACTTCCCCCGACATTTCTAGACATTTGTCCAAAACCTTTGTTTTACACGGAAAATACTACGACTCTAATTAATCTACCCATACTAGCTGATAATGATTTTGTTCACCTTCCTCGTTACCCTCCCTCTGATTGGTGAAAAAGTGTAAGGTCCACTGGATTAGTGCACTATTTTATAATAAAAGGCAAACTCCCTTCCTAAGATATACTCCAATGGTGAAAAAGTGTAAGGTCCACTGGATTAGTACACTATTTTATAATAAAAGGCAAACTCCCTTCCTCAGATATACTCCGAGAACTGTTTATTAAACGAGATCAATAGTGAATGATATATAATCCAACATCGTTTTTTTTCTCGACAAAAGTCAATATTGTTCGAATAGTTAGATTAGCAGCTTATTAGAGGATGAGTTGAATTCTTGATCATCACCTTCTTACTAGCTCCCACCACCTAAATGCATTCACTGATGCTGTTAGGCTAAAGGTTTGATGACATATAAAACCAGTACCATTATGTTTTTATAAGTTTCACACTTGGTATGAAATTCTACAGAGTATTTGTAGTATTTAATCTGAAACCCAAGAATTTTAATCACCCCATAATATGTAGTCAAAATCATTTGCCTATATCCGTCGAGACAAATAAGTCCCAACTCCCAAGGGGCAAAATAACACGCCTTCACAACGTGATGAATGAAGTGGTCCATTTTGCTGATCAAAAAAACAAAAGAAGTGGTCCATTTTTAGGCCTTTATAATATGGCAAGATCAATTATTTGTTTGGATCACCCATCTTGGCTGGACCCTTAAGCCTTGTTTGGAACATGTGGAAATGAAGGAAAAGGAAGAGAAAAGTTTAAAATCGTTTACTTCCTTTGTCTGGTTTGAGAGGAAAGTGGAGAGAAAATGACAAATAGTAGTATTACTATAAGAATAGTAAAATTTTCCCCCTCCTTTTCTCCCATTTTTCTTATTAATTATTTTCTCTTCTCTTTTCTCATTTTCCACGCCACAAGTTCTAAACAGAGCATTATAGTTTCATTCTTTCGAACGTCTATAGGTCACTTCCTCCGATTTTCTTAACAATATATATAGAAACATGTGCATATATATTGTCTGTGTCAAAACAGAAAGTCTACACACACATACAATATGTGCACAGATTTCATTGTGGGGCCCACCACGGGTCCCACACAAATCATCCAAGCCGTTCATTAAATATAAAACATTTTTTCAAGGGTCACCATAAAAAATAAGCTCAATCCGATACCTATAGGTGCTCGATCCAACCATATAACTTTTCATTATCCGGAAATCTGAATGAAAAGTTAGATAGTTGGATGAAGCACCTTTATGTATCGGATTGAGCTTATTTTTTACGGGAACCCTCAAAAAAATATTTTACATTTAATGAACCGCTCGGATGATTTGTGTGGGACCCGTGGTGGGCCCCACAACAAAATCTGTGCACAATCTGTGCACAGATTGCTGTGTGTAGCAGGACTCGTGTCAAAAAAGGGGGGGAAAAAAGAGATTAATTTAAGGACACGTTTCCTAGCTGGGTCCCATCCCATACTCCAAGTAGTGCTAATACACTAGCGCCTCGTTTGTTAGCGGTTAAATTTCTCGAGGAGGGGTTATGGGAGATATAGTAGTCACAGAGGGGTGATCTATACACACAGCAATTTGTGCACAGATTTCGTTGTGGGACCCACCACGGGTTCCACACAAATCATCCAAGCCGTTCATTAAATGTAAAATATTTTTTCAAGGGTCCTCGTAAAAAATAAGCTCAATCTGATACCTATAGGTGCTTCATCCAACCATCTAACTTTTCATTCAGATTTTCTAATTAACCTACTATGGGTATTCGTGTTTTTTATCCTTAACTTTGCATTTTTTTTCTCATTTGAGACTCCTAATTACTAGATGTTAGGCTGTTTAAAAGTGTTGCTGTTGCGTCAGGTCATGCCTGAGTTAGGATGAAAGACATCGATTGCCTTGTGATTTAATCATTTTGTATTTGTTAGACGAATAGTTTGGCTTTGTCTAAGTTCTTTGTAATGATCTCCGTTTTATAAGTGCCGTTGGGCGTTTATCAATACAATCTTCTCACTTTTGACAAAATAAAAAAATAAAAAACCTACTCTCCGGTTCCTACTTAGGTTGTTCTCAAGATAATAATAATAAAAATTTACTCCAAACTACAGAACAATATTAGTGGTAAGAAATTTGCATGTTAACTCACAATGCATTTGAACCTGAACATAGAAAAATGCACAGAATAATCAATGAATATATATAGCCAACATTCAAACTGTTGTTGTGGGGACCACCTCTCCATAATGAACTTTTTTGATAATCGGATGTCCGGGCCGACTCACATACGTATATATTTTTGCTAATTCCAAAATCTAAAGTTAACGAATTGACAATTCAAGATTTATTTGCGAATTGTGAGAGTTAAAGCTGCAAACACGATAGAGTAAACCACTTTACGTACGATTGTTTAGTTGTGCAACAATCGTTAACGGTTAACCCGTTGTACTTATATACTACCACAAGAATATCAACACCCTCTCCACAGAAGTTGAGCCCACAAAATACTGCATCTAAATGCATGCAGTAAAATTTATACAATCACTAGGCCAACTGCCCAGCCGGTTCTTGTGGTTAATAGACTTAATTAAGGGCTCATTTCGGTTGGGTTTGTGGCCGGGCAATACATTTTAAACTTCATGATGATCCCGCTCTGCTAAGCCAAATAAGTATTTATAAAATACGGACCTATTTTTAAGTTTAAAAATAATGGGCTTACGGAAGAGAATTTTTCAATTTTTTTTAGGGCTTCATGCATATTTTTTGATTTCAGTAAGTCTATTATTTTTAAACTTCAAAATTATAAATAAATACTTATTTTTTAAGGAGCGCCTTAGCGTAACAGCAACAAAGCCAATTAATTAATACGATCATGTGGGTCGTCCATGTAAACAGCAAATATGAGCTGGCATTTGTTTGAAGCAGCTAGCTGTCCGTACATTGAGTGTATTCAAGATTTTAGTAACTCCAAACCATGTGGGACAGAAACATTATTAATTTTGAACCAAACCCTTAACCCTTTCTTTCTTTCTTTCTTTCTTTCTTTCTAAGAAGCTAATTAATGAAATTAATTAGATGGCATGGGGGGACCGAATAACTTAACCTTCTAAAACTGCATTAGTCTAAGGAAACATATACACACGTAAACTCAAAGTACAACGTTAATTAACATGCAAGAAATCACAGGAAAACCTGGGAAATCTTCTTGCTCAAGAGTTCCTCAGCTCACGAAACCAAGGAAAAAGGACATGGCAGCAGCAATATACTTTGACGCCATTTAATTGCCTGTATAATAACTAGTGTACTTGAGTTGGTCAGAGTGCAACTATCTAGCTAGAAAGCTTAGACACCTGAGCTGAAAGGAAACGGATCGAGAGCCGTATCGGAGATCGAAGGACAGATCGATGAAGCATTGGGTTCGAGTTTTGATCATCCTTTTCGCATGCTTGTTTCCAGCATCGGTGGAGAGCAGCAGGGTTCGTCACTACAAGTTTAATGTAAGCATATCGATGAAATATATATATATAGTTCGACCATTCGAAGTTTTCGTTGTTTATCTTGTTGTGGTTGAGTATGAAATATGAATATTGGTGCATGATGTATATTGTATAGGAGGATCAATAGAACTGGAAATTGAATGAAAATTCCATTTATTCGATGCGTACTGGCTGAATGATTCTCAAAATGGATACCTACCCATGGGAGGAAAATTGAGTGTCTAGAGATGTGTTTCTATGTACGATATATATGCAGGGTTATTTTCATTAATCCTAATACAAAACATACACATGCATGTGACGAGTGTCTGTTATTATTTTGTTGTATATATATACATCATAGTTATATATATATGGTGTGTCAAGAGAAATATCGATCATATGCTAGCTCCTAGTGACTATTTTCATCGCCTAGATCGATTATCCTGCCATTTTTAGCGGAGATTAAAAAACCCATAAGTATTTTCACCCACTGCGAACTGGTAAATGGCCAGCATCTGCATGGATTAATTGTATCTAATTATTGCTGTTTAATTTGTTTCCAATCCTAGCTAGTACATTCTGTGACTTTTGTTGTTCATGCATTAATCAAACGTTCTTCCTCTTAGTCGCGTTTTTTTTTTCTTCTGTTTTTTCTTAACTACCTCATAGTCACATTAATCCTGATATTTTCCTTTAAACTTTTGTTGTACGTTCATGCAATGCTCATGATTCTTCTTCTCCTTCTTCTTGGTAGCCATTGTCTTTGTTCCTCAAGATGAGTTTATGATTGATGGAACATTTTTTTTTCATCCACATGTAACAAGGTGTTGCATATGATAACTGACAGAAACACAGAAAAAATACAACTAAATTAAAGAATAAAATGAAAATCAATTGTGGTCCAACATAAAATTAGTGGCGGATCAAAAAAAACATAAAATTAGTGTAGTGAAAATTATATATAGAGTACTGGATTTTTTGGACAAAATTATTAAACGGTCTTCTGGAACGTGGTGTCCTGTCCTGACACCCCTCTCCGCCAAATATTCTTGTGCGGCTCACCACTAATGATATGGACGTCACATGAATGTGTGATGGGAGAAGGGCATTCGAGCACGTGGCAGTGCCCAAGACCACTGAACACAATTACCTAATTACAGCTTGAGTTGGTTGCGGGTCTAGCTAGGTCGGTGCGGTTCTTGCTTGGCCACTCCTCCCACTTTCACGAGCGTGACTGATGGGTCCAGCTCCGACGTCTGGTTTCACGCGTCTTTTCTTTATTTTATATTTTTGCTTCGTTTTGTTGTTTTTGCAATATTTTGTTTCGTTGTTTTTGTCGTACTCTATTTCCGTATCAATATAACTGGATTGATCTTTGTTCATCCAAAAAAAATACCTAATAATTACATATTGATGCTTGTTACATCACTACAAGAAAAACTAGCCCAAGTCACCAAAAACTATTATTATTATTATTATTACTCCTATAATAAAAAAAACATACTCTCACAATTTCTTTTGGTTAGTTGAAGAAACCTAGGGAAAAAAAGTCACAATGGAAGGTACACCCACATACCATTTTCAAAAATCTAAAATTTACTTTTGGCTGGCTGTTTTTGGTGGGTAACTTGTGCAGGTGGTGATGAAGAACACCAGTCGGTTGTGCTCAACAAAGCCCATTGTCACCGTCAATGGCCAGTTTCCGGGGCCCACCATTTATGCCAGGGAAGATGATACAGTGCTCGTCAAAGTCGTCAACCATGTCAATTACAATGTCACTATCCATTGGTTAGTCTTGAAATTAATTACTCATACCTCCTAATAATCCCCCTTCAAAAAAATGAAAGAAAGAAGAACAAAAATGGTACGTAGATCAGTGGCGGCTCCAGAAATTCTGGGTAGGGTGTTCAGAAAATTACCTTAACTTTATTAGTTGATCTATAACCAACAATATATGTACAAATTTCATATATCAATATGAATAGTGTGGTAAAAAAAATATAACCTCTATTCTTAGAAAATTATCTACTAGACTACTACGCAAAATGAAAACTTTTTTTTTTTCCAAAGTTCTTGTATTGCATAATGGATAGTGTTTTGAGAATGGAGGGAGTAAGATTTTAATTATGTCCAAGACAAGTTATCATATTTGTGCAAACGTTATACCGACATCTTAATCCATTAATATCCCTTTGAATGAAATTGTGGATAATAGGTTGGGGCCAACCTCTTTAAAAGTATGCTATTTTTAGGATGATATGATGTGATTTTCTATCATAGTCCTAAATTTGAAGGAATATTGTTCAAGTTAACTGGGTTTTGCAATTAATGTAGTTGATTTTTAAAGCTTTGTCTTTAATTTTATAAGCTAACCAAACAGAAAAAAAAGTAGTTAATGTCATGAACAAGAAATTACACATTTAAACTATCCACAACAGTGGCGGCTCCAGAAATTCTGGGTAGGGTGTTCAGAAAATTACCTTAACTTTATTAGTTGATCTATAACCAACAATTAATGTACAGATTTCATATATCAATATGAATAGTGTGGTAAAACAAACATAACCTATATTCTTAGAAAATTATCTACTAGACTACTACGCAAAATGAAAACTTTTTTTTTTTCCAAAGTTCTTGTATTGCATAATGGATAGTGTTTTGAGAATGGAGGGAGTAAGATTTTAATTATGTCCAAGACAAGTTATCATATTTGTGCAAACGTTAAACCGACATCTTAATCCATTAATAGCCCTTTGAATGAAATTGTGGATAATAGGTTGGGGCCAACCTCTTTAAAAGTATGCTATTTTTAGGATGATATGATGTGATTTTCTATCATAGTCCTAAATTTGAAGGAATATTGTTCAAGTTAACTGGGTTTTGCAATTAATGTAGTTGATTTTTAAAGCTTTGTCCTTAATTCTATAAGCTAACCAAACAGAAAAAAAAGTAGTTAATGTCATGAACAAGAAATTACACATTTAAACTATCCACAATATACAGACATGGAGAGAGAACGCAAAATATGATAGTTATACCAATGTATTCTTCCTTTTCTCTTTCTTTTCTTTCAATTTTTTTTACTATGATTGTGAGCTTTATTTGAGGTAATACGTTAGGTGTTCAAATACGAATTACTTGGATTATTGGGTTGTAATTGGGCTGTGGCTCAGTGTTCAATTATTTCTGTGTTGGGTGTTCAATTTTTTTGGGCCTAAGTGTTCAAGAGTACTATTAGGATTGGGTGTTCAAAACATAACTAAACCAATGTTACTACATGTATTCTAACAAAAAAATATTCCCAAGGGTGTTCAAGTGACCATGCAACCATGACTGTAGAGCCGCCTCTGACGTAGATCGCTGCCCGTCCAGTTAGCCCATTTGTGGGCCCTTGCTGAGCGCCATTTTAGTGATTCATATCGTTCCCGATTTAAAACTCGTCGATAACATCAATCACGTCAAAAATCAGGTGATCGGACACCGGATGATATAATTTCATAATTCATTTGTCTTGAGAGAAATGGGTTCTGATTCGGTGCTATAATCTTGTTATGTTCTAAAACGAATGTGTTCCGAAATCATATGAAACGATATCCGATCAACTGTTTTTTGGTATGACTAATGTTCTCGACACCTCTAGAATACTGACAGACAGTTTGGACCCCACAAACGGGCCAACTGGACCGCCTAGTCCATGAGCTTATTCCCTGTCCATTATGGTTCATTTCCGTCTCACAGTGCACTTTTAATTGAACGATATTATCGACTAGAAAAGGAACAAATGATAGTAGTCAAGGTTGGAGGCCATGGCGGTGGGTTATTGTGCTAGTCTCTCCCGAGAATTTAATCGAAGTGTGCGTAAACTGGCCCGGAATTATAGTCATCTATGAATCCAATCATAGCCCGAACAAGAGAAACCGCTTAAAAATATCATGGCTCGCTATTGCAATAGAGGGACGTAATTTTTTTGGGACGGTATTTGAGTGAGTAGTCGGTAATGGACATTCAACCCGTCTATGGGTACCGATGGTATATAGATTGGCGCGCAGGGCCCACTTTGAAGTTCCAAAAAAAAATGATCCGATTTATTTATTAATTTGAAAGTATTTAATCGAGCGATTGGTATTGTGAAAAATCAGCTCAATCAAATAACTACAAGTGCTTGGTAGTCAGCTTGAAAATGACTGATATGCCCAACAAATTAAGAAAAAATTAGTAAAAACCGATTCACACGACATTCAATCGCTTTCAAGCCGAGCCTCGGTTAGAACTAATACGCACATTCTTGTCGATCCATTATTGAAAATTGAGCACTTTTGTTGGGTGCGTGGCAGGCATGGTATCAGACAATTTCGAACAGGTTGGGCTGATGGTCCGGCGTACATCACACAATGTCCGATCCAACCGGGGCAGAATTACATATACAACTTCACCATATCCGGCCAACGGGGCACGCTTCTTTGGCATGCACACATATTATGGCTGAGGGCGACGGTCCATGGCGCCCTAGTGATTTTGCCCAGGCTTGGCGTGCCATATCCATTTCCCAAACCCTACAAGGAGGTAGTCATTGTATTAGGTAAAAGTTCAAACTACATAATTCAATTGTCTCCTGCAAGTATGGTTGGGGACGATGATTTCCACTATAGTTGGTATCAAAATCACATTTTTGGTATGATAATAATAAGCAAATGGTTGAAAATGCAGGTGAATGGTGGAAATCGGACGTTGAAGCTGTGATCGACGAAGCTCAAAAATCCGGTTTCGCCCCAAATGTGTCGGATGCTCATACCATCAATGGGTACACGGGATTCGATCCAAATTGTCCCTCGCAAGGTACTTGGAATAAGTTGCTCGATTTCGACTTGGGCTCTGCTCATTGAAAATTCGACTCAGCTGGGCTCGTTACAAAGAGAGCATATTTCGAACTCGATACAAAAATGTGTTTGTTAGACTTGAGCACTATAACCAATTCTATTTACCGGAGCTCCTACTCTTTGTCGAGAGTCGTAGTCTTATGAAATTTTTGTTCAATGTTCCAAATAACAGAATACTTTTTTTTTTTTTGTGGAAGCAGAAACGTATTACACTCATAACAAAAGACAGGTACAAAGGACACTACAGGTCCGAAAATACGAGAAAAATTGAAATTTTCAGAATCGAAAGTGTCTTAGATAGGAGTATTTTTTTTCGGTTCCGCATCATTGTTTTCAAACAATCTGCTAATCGAACACTCGTTTTGGTTCTCTTCTTTTGATCATACAGGAGAATTCACATTGAACGTTGAGAGCACCAAAACCTACATGCTACGAATCATCAACGCTGGACTCAACGAACAGTTCTTCTTCATAATCGCACGCCACAACCTAACCATCGTAGAAGTTGACGCCTCCTACGTGAAACCGTTCAAAACCGACACCGTACTCATCGCCCCGGGCCAAACCACCACCGCCCTCCTTACCGCCGACCATTTCTCCGGCAGCTACGCGATGACCGCCTCCACCTTCATGGACACCCCGATCAGCGTCGACGCCACCACTGCCACAGCCACTCTTCGCTACCCCAGAACCGCCGCCAATTCCCGGACTATCTTTACCACCATTCCTCCCATAAACGCCACCCCAATTGCCAACAAATACAGAGATGCACTAAAAAGCCTCAATTCGGCAAAGTACCCTGCCAGAGTCCCGTTAACTGTGGACCACTCCCTTGTCTTCACTGTTGGGCTTGGAATCAACCTGTGTCCTACTTGTAAGGCCACTAATGGAATCCGCCTGGTGGGGACTATTAACAATGTCACCTTTGTTATGCCAACCACATCTCTGCTCCAGGCCCATTATTTCAATGAGAAGGGAGTTTTTACCGACGATTTTCCCGGTCATCCCCCGCATGTTTTTAACTACACGGGCCCTGGACCGCGGAACTTACAAACCACTGCTGGGACAAAGGTGTATCGGTTGCCATTCAACGCTACCGTTCAAGTTGTTTTGCAAGACACCGGGATTTTACTTCCAGAGGACCATCCTATCCACCTACACGGATTCAATGTCTTTGGCGTCGGGAGGGGGATGGGAAATTTTAACCAGGATAAAGATCCCAAGAGATTCAACCTTGTTGATCCAGTTGAGAGGAATACAATCGGCGTACCATCTGGTGGATGGGTAGCTATTAGATTCCGAGCAGATAATCCAGGTACATGTAATCACCTGCCTTTGTTTTTTCAATCCGCATTCGATTCATTGCCAACGCTACGTAAGTGTGTAGATTTCATTCTTTCTCCGAGCAATCCACCATGCACCAGATTTCGATCAGAATTCGTACGTCTCATTTTCGTCTTTTCTTTCTTCATCGCATTCTTGGAATTGTTTTTTACCTGAATCGTCTCGAGATTTTTGTAGGGGTTTGGTTCATGCATTGCCATTTGGAAGTGCACACAACATGGGGGCTAAAGATGGCATTCCTGGTGGACAATGGGAAGTGTCCTAATGAGTGTATTTTGCCTCCTCCCAAAGATCTTCCAAGATGTTAGCACAGCATCAACAGTCGTTCACTACATAGATAGAGCGATTTCGGAAAAACAAAACAAAGGAAATATAGAAAGAGAAAATTGCAACACACAGAATGGAAGAAGATGATGGACAAAGAATAAAAAAGGTGGGTTGTATATATGACTGATTGTTTTCATAAGTATGTGAGCATTTTTGTGAATTCGACGATTTTTACAGAAATACATGTATATTTATGCAACGGGTACCGATAAACATTTCCCCCCTTTATCTTCTGTGATTCTTTGCAAGTCAGGAAGAATCTTTAGAGGTTGCATGGCAATATGATTAAGGTGAGCCATTTCCTTGATGTAGGAATTGCAGAACCCTAATCCAGGAACTTAGAGATGCAAATACAGAAAATAATCAAGTTAAAACAACAAACCAATCGTTTCCACAAACAATGCAGTAATTCAATGAGCATTGATCAAATAAAAACAGAGCAAGCATTTCAAACCGATGGCAGAATTGGGGGCAAAAAAGTCAGAATTTTGGAAAGCAATAATATCGAATGCAGACGATCGGTCAATTTGCCATTGTCATTCATTGTAACGTCAAGCACAGATGAGTCGAGGCAATTTTGCAGATTCAAGATATACCTTACGAAGAAAATGCTCCAACACAGCTATATCAACTGACAGGGATTTGAGGTGGCACGAAAAGAACAAATGACACACCAAAATTCGCAACTCTAAGCTCAAAATTCAAGATCAAGTAGTTGAATTCCCATGTTTAATACACTTGAGTTAATTTACAACCAGACTAGTTAGTTTCCTTAAATACTAATGACCGTACACCTGACCAAATCTTGCGGTCCATATGACAATACCAACCAATATATATCCCATCACAAAAGCAATCTATCATGGGTATTCCAGAAAAACCACCCACTAAATATGCTTCAAGAATAATAAATGCTCAAAACCTAGGAAATATATCTATCTGAAACAACTGTAGTTAACTTCTGGTGCCTTAAAAATCCACCTGAATAGCCATTGAAAAGGTCTCAGTAGAAACGGTCTCTTATTCCGCCAAAACCAAATGGCGTCTCTGTACTGTTCATCGCGTATCTTTTGTGTGGCTGCCTTCCAATCATACTTCTCCATTTCTTCACGCGCAGCTTTTCCTATGTTCGCTCGTAATTCCCGGTTTTCCAATAGAGGCTTCAATTTTCTTACACAATCATCAACGTCTCCTGGATTAAAGCAAAATCCAGTTTTATCCTCATCGTCTTGGGGAATTATGTCTATGATTCCTCCAGCACGTGCAGCCACCACAGGAAGTCCCGATGACATGGCCTCCAAAACAACAAGCCCAAGTGTCTCTGATTCCGAAGGCATTAGGAAAACATCTCCACTGGCGTATGCTCTTGAGAGCTCCTCACCTCCTAACATTCCTGTGAATACAGCAGGCATGTCGGAGAACATCTTTTCCAGCTCCCCCCTGCCACAAACAGTTTTTCATGTGATTATCTATATATGTATAATAATTATAGGAACCCATCTACGCCCTGTACACTTAGGCCTTGTTTGTTTCAATGAATAACAGTGAGGGGATATAAGATTGCATAGGATGAGTAAGACTCCTAAATTACCTCTAAGGATAGAAAAGTGCATGTTAATTCCCATTAAAGATGAACTCAGTTTTTATTTACCTCAAAGGACGATCACATTATGAAGATTATCCTTTTACCCTTCAATAAATACAATTTCATACTTTATTATTTTTTCCTATTATAGGGCTAGGGTACCCTAGGATAGGGTAGGATACCCTAGGGTTTAGGCACTTTCATAGGGTTTTAGGGTGCACTTTCCTATTATAGGGTTTTAGTGGTTTAGGCACTTTCATAGGGTTTAGGGTTTTAGGCACTTCCATAGGGTACCCTAGGGTTTAGGTTTAGGCACTTTCATAGGGTTTAGGGTTTTAGGCACTTTCATAGGGTAACCTAAGGTTTAGGTTTAGGCACGTTTTTGTGGTTTAGACACTTTTATAGGGGCAATTTTTTAAAAATATTCCAAAAATACTTAACGGTGCATTTCCGTGTTTTTTTTTTTCCTGGACCTCCACGTAAAAACCCCCAAGATGTCAGCACCACGCTCACACAATATTAAGTATCACATGTTATGGTGGGATTGATGGTCCAAGGTATACATAACGTCTCCACAATTGGCTTGACCTAACTGCAGGTATGCAGGCCCCATGCTTTAATCTGCAAATAAAATGTGTAAGGTTTAATATTTTCTTTGCTGTTAATTGTTGGGGGCCTTTTAAAAGCAGAAATCTGGGCACACATGCTTGATTGTTTACCAATAAATATCTGCAGGCAACCAAGTCCGGAGAAGCCATAAGATTACCCACTACACATTTCATCAAATTGTTCCTCTTGACTAGATCACAGGAAAATATTGTGCAGTATTATAGAGCAGGCTGAAAACAAAGGCGGGTTAGAACAGAGATATTATACCAAGGTCCCATGATTGATTGATCTATGCCTGTAATACTTGTTGGAATATAGTCACCTCCAATGTTATGCAGCAAGGTCGGTAGTTGCTTTGGTAAATAAAATGACTTCATGGATAGTTTCGATTTTCATAGCCAACAAGTTCCAAGTCAATTACCTGTATGGCCCATCTCCAATAAAAGCAATTCGCACCCCCAGAAGCTTGTCCATGACCCTGTTCAATCATGCAGCTAAAATGTCAATTGCTACAACTAACAATTGTAATAAAGACATCTTCACTAGCACTCTTCCTGCTCACTGCAACAAGGAGACTAGAATGGTTCCAAAATAGCTACTACCGTGATTGAACTTTCAAGCACAACTCCCATGAATTCCACAGAAAATGGCAATAACGAATGTGAAATGAAAATGCCAACCCACTCAATCAACCTGAATTGGTGCAGTTACTCCAGGGTTGCCACATGGACACAAAAAAACCAATCTCTTGTCTAGTTTGTTAAGAATATTTTGGTTGGACATGCAAAGGTAGAAGGTTTTAGCGGCAAAAACTTTACTAACGTAAGTATTAACTGCTCACTAACTAAACTTGGAGCTCACTCAATTCAGCCCGGAATCGGCCCTGGTGCTTTTGACCATTTCAGCATATATTTTGCATGCAATATCCCCATTGTGTATGCAAATCACATAGTTCCCGACTTTGGAAGGGAAGAGATATACCTTTTGAGTAAATCCAAACTCTTCTCTTTTCCAAGCCGTCCAACGTGAACTATCAACGGTTTCTCAGGATCACCATTGCTGATTCAGAAAGAAAGCTATATCAACATGTGTCGAAAATCCTATCTACATGGCAATGAAAATGCAAGGATTAAAAGAAGGCCTACCTTAGTCTTAGTCGCATCTCATGAGAGCGATATCGAGGATGGAAGCTTTTGGAATCAACACCTTTATTCCAGACACGGATCTTGTTAGCTGAAAATAAGCAAAGAATTGACAGGAAATCAGTTTTGACGCGCACAACATAAACAACAGCTGTCCACTTTCCATGTGATGGAATATCACCACAATTTGCATCTACATCAGAAGTAAAATGCTTATATTGTTCTGCAATGTATGTGAAAATTTCGTGGGGTTATTACGCATGAGATGTTTCTTACCTTCTGTTACCCTAGCATCTTCGAGCTCCTTTGCAAGGGCAGCTGATGGCACCAGTGTAAGATCAGCTCCACCATGAAGAAACTCTGTCAAGAAAGAATACAACTTCAATTTATTAATTCACAAGTTGGGAAAGTCAGAATTCATATACAATTGAAGCCAAAATGAATGGTCACATACTTATGACACCCCACATAGGTTTGACCAGCCATGCAGAGGTGTATCTGGGTATGTATCTGCAGGCCGAAAAAAATCAGCTCAGCCAAACCACTAAATTGACTTATCACGAGCTATGGCAACACAGTGATACATTCAAGCAAATAGTACACAGTTACAGGTTGAAAACTGCTGTTTCTCCATGGCCCGTCCACTTGCTGGGAAAGGAAATGAACAAATACGAATATCTAACTGTCCTATGTCATTTACGTGTCCAATTAGCAAGAAACTTATGGGGCCCACTTCTTTAACTTTCCCACTAGGATCAGTTTTCCCTCAAAAGTTGTCCTACAAAAAGTACAACATTTTGCACAAAACTTTACAACTAATCAAAGTTCCCTACCTAATTAAACTACTATATAATACTCTTACAAATTCTTTTATCAAATGAGCAGATACATAGAATATGAATTCTATCGGAGAATACAAAAATTCGAAGTGGTTAAAGCATTGAAAAGGATGAAACTGGGTAAGGCCTTAAACCAGATGGTATCCCTATTGAAGTGTGGAAAGCCTAGGTGACCTGGGGGTGACTTGGTTGACGAAGTTGTTTAACAAGATTATTATGACTAGGAAGATGCCCGACGAATGGAGAAGAAGCACGCTAGTACCTATCTATAAGAATAAAGGGGATATTCAAAGCTGCAACAACTATAGAGGTATTAAATTGATGAGTCATATGATGAAGTTGTGGGAGAGAGTTATTGAGCATCGCCTAAGGATGGTGACTGGTGTCAGAGAAACCGTTTGGGTTCATGCCTGGGAGATCAACCATGGAAGCTATCTACCTATTAAGGAGAATGGTAGAAAAGCACAGAGCAAATAAGAAGGATCTCCATATGGTTTTCATAGACTTAGAAAAGGCTTATGATAAAGTGCCTAGAGACATCATATGATGGGTTAAGGAGAGAAAGGGAGTGACCAAATGGTATATCGAGGTGATTAGAGACATGTATGATAGTGCCGTCACTACCATTCGATCACAGTAGGGAAAACGAGTGAATTTCCAATTACTGTAGGATTGCATAAGGGTCAACCTTGAGCCCGTACCTCTTTGCCTTAGTTATAGATGAATTGACTAGACAATTTCAAGAGGATATCCCATGGTGTATGATGTTTGTAGATGACATTATCCTCGTAGATGAAATCGCTAGAGGTGTTAATACGAAACTAGAAATTTGGAGGGAAGCATTGGAGTCAAAGGGTTTTCGAACAAGTAGGAGTAAAACTGAGTATATGGTGTGCAAGTTTAGTGGTACCAGGCTACCAGCAGTGCACATGAAGAAAGAGTGATGATCCAAGACCAGGAAATACCTAAGAGTGATCATTTTAGGTACTTAGGCTCAATTATTAGTAGTGATTGAGAGATTGCCGATGATGTGACTCACAGGATCCAAGTGGGGTGGCTCAAGTGGAGGAGCGCTACTAGTGTACTGTGTGACAAGAGGGTACCCACAAAATTGAAAGGAAAATTCTATGGAACTGCCATCAGACCAGCGATACTTTACGGGACAGAATATTGGCCTATTAAGAAACAACAGGTGAATAAGATGAGGGTAGCGGAAATGAGAATATTGAGGGGGATGTGTGGTAAGACTAGACGAGACAAGATTAGAAATGAAACGGTTCGTGAGATGGTAGGTATAGCACCTATAGAAGAAAAGTTAGAGGGAAAATAGGCTACGGTGGTTTGGGCATGTCTACTATAGACCAGGAGATGCAGTAGTTAAGAGAGTGGATAGAATAGCTTTGGGTAGCAATGCTATGGGAAAGGGTAGACCTAAATTGACATTAGATGCTGTGGTACGCAAAGATATGAGTGTAGTAGGTTTGTGTGAACAAGTGGCCCTTGACAAAGCTCAATGGAGGAAAAGGATTCATGTAGCCGACCCCAAGTGATTGGGACATAAGGCTCGGTTTGGTTTGGAAATAATTTTCCCGCACCAAGTTCTTAACAACTGAACCGAGCCTATAAGAACCATCTAGAGGGGGCCTTCTTGTAGCTTCTACCCACCAAATCCTCAACTTAAGCCCTTTCGACTCCCCTTGAGTCAAAAGATGTGGTAATGAACCAAGGGGGATCTCTGAAGGTTCTCTACTCTTTTTCTTCTTATTTTTTCCTTGCTTTTTTGACTGTCAGCTAAAATAATCTAGATTACATGAGTGGCATGCATGCTAAGAGCTCTTATCTAAAACATTAGCCGTCAATATCCTACTTACACTGGAAGATGTGTGTGATACGACAGCACTAGAGGAACACACAATAGCTTAGCAATAATGAGAGCACCAAATACCTACAGGTACAAAGAGTAACTGTCAGTGATGCATCACAATCTAATTTCCATGACTACCCTTTCAGCAGAGAATTTAAAACGAGCTGTTTAGCGAGACCAAGAGGATAAAATGGAAGACTTACCATAATACCAGGGGATGTCGAGTGTATTATATCAGGTTTAAACTGGGCAACCTCTGAGATTATTCTAGGGCTTAGTGCTAGGGAGAGAGGCACGTTCTGGTAAAAGGGACAGGGAAAGCTGCAAAATAATAGCGAACTGTTAAGGAAACTCCTCCATAGACTCTAGATATTTTACTGGCAAGAATATCAAGTACACTGATGAAATGAAACTGATTAAATTATATTCAATTTTGAAGTGAGAAAGGTACAATTCAAAGCCTGGACATGATTGCTGCTTTTCGTTTAATGACCACAAAGTTATTGACTTATTTCCAATACTTTGCTTTTCAGGATTGCATGATGTCACCTGTTCAAGCACATGGCTCTCATGTTGTAGATAGATAGACTATCCCAACATGACTATATAGTGGAAAATCGAAACCTCAAAATTGGTACTAATTCCACTGATGTAGAATCTTTTGCTTTACCTCGATAGCCCATTCAAAGATGCAATTTTGTATTAGGGAAAAAATGAGAAATTTGAGGCATTAAGATGCAAGTGAAAACAAAACAAGAAGTAGGCCCATTGCAACTACAAATATCTCAAAAACAACAAAAAACAAAAAAAACAATAACAACCACCTTTGAGATCCAATAACCTTTGCTCCCAGAAATTCCCGAGGCACTCCTTCATGCGTTGTCACGACTAGCACCTGGAATAGGTACCCAAACGCCAGTTTAGCAGGTAGTCATGTGATAACACTTATTAAACTATGCCAAGATATAAGTTCAAATATATAACTTGTAAACAAATACTTGATGCGAGTTAAAAGAAATGTCTGGGCCAAGTACCAACAAGATTCCAAATATTGATTGACACATTCATGGAATTGGTTACAGGCTACTCAAGGCAACAACCCAAGCACTCATCATCTCCATCAACGTAGAAGACTTAGACAACCCATGCCAGTCAGTTATTCAAATCACAATCACTACAGAATGCACATCCTAGTACATAGTTTTGACCATTGTATTTCCCACGACTCCTGCCCAAATTTACTTGACTATGCACTTTTCAGAGGTGACTCCGACCCTTGTTTTACCACTTGGTTCTCTGTTTCTAATTCATCGTACTTCTGTATAATTTTGCGATAGTTAACATTCATGGTATATTGCAACCATATAAGTAACAAAATTTTAGACTGATTTGTTATAGTCTTATAGATTTATCATATTTGTGTTAAATATATCATACTCATTTTCATTTGTTGTTAAATTAGCATTTATTTATTACTCTTTTATTTGCTTTTAATTAGACAAAACATAGATTAAGTCATTAAGGCCCTGTTTGGAACTTGTGGAAAGTGATGGAAAAGAAAGGAAAGGAAAATAATGAAGAAGGAAAATGAAGAGAAAATACCATTATTGATACTGTATTTTGTCGTCTTCTCTTATTTTCCCTCTCAAACCAAACAAGGGAGGGGGAAATTTTGGAACTTTCCTTTCTTTCCTTTACCAATCCGTATGTTCCAAACAAACCCTAAGATTAAAGATGCTCATACTCATTCTACGACCCCAGACGGTCGAACACAGAATTTGCCCCAGTATGGGAAGTGAGGTAGGTCCCTGGTCCCGCGCCATTTAAGCTTCAAAACGATGAAAGATCAAGAAGTTTCCAAACATTTATTGACACATGTATAGCATACTATGAAGCACGGATACTCTAATTTGGCCTCCGTATCACGTACCGTACGCGTATCGGATACGGATACGCTCCGGATACGTATCCGATACGTTTTTTAAAGTATCCGGTTTTCAAATTTATTTTTTGGTGTTCCGATACGTTTTGGATACGCTCGGATACGTTACGGATACGTTCGGGGGTAAATTTGTTAATACTAAAAACATATGGGTTTGAACTGTAATTAGGGTTATATAAACCTAATTTCCCTTTCCTGGCGAGAAAAGGAAGAACGAACAAAAGAAAAGAAAAAGTAGAAACGAAAAGGGGGAAGAAAGCGATAGATCTGGATCATCTCTCGTCTCTCATCTCTCGACTGTAAGCACTCCTCTCTCTCTCGTCTCTCTCGTCTCTCTCTTCTCGTCTCTCTTTTCTTTCATCTCTCTTTTCTCTCTCTCTCTCGCGTCTATCTCTTCTCTCTCTCGTCTGTCTTTTCTCTCTCTCTCTTCTCTCTCTTCTCTCATCTTGCTTGTAGCATATACATACATATATATATATATATATATATATATATACACACACACACACACGACGCTGATCAGATATTAGCTTCTTCTTCTCTTTTTTTTGATCAAAAAAATTTAAATTGCAAACACCAGTTTCGAACCCTTGTGCAACAATACCCAAAGCCAAAGGCATGTGACTAAACCACCATGCCGCTAGTAGCTACTGTTGTTGTCTTGTCTGATTTTTTTTTTTTTATAACAGTATATTGAATCCGAATGGATTCTGCTTCTGCTAGTACTGGTAGTAGCTCTGTTTCCTCATCCTCACAAACGAATGCAGTGGATACTAATAATCCTCTTTGGAGTTATGTTACAAAATTAGAGAAATTGGGTGATCAAGGGGGAAATACTTTGTGGCAGTGCAATTTTTGCAGTGTTGTCAAAAAGAGTTCATACACTAGAGTTAGAGGCCATTTGTTGAAGTTGTCGAATGGAATTGGATGGACAATGAGAATCTTTTGACTTTTAATGATGTTAAATGAACTCTCTTTTTTGCTTGGCATGTGAATGGTGAATTTGTGTAATGGATAACTTTAGTCGCCAATGGAATATTATTTTTATTTATTTTTATATTCAACGTATCCCCAACGTATCGTATCCTACTTTTCGGAAAAATCACGTATCCACGTATCCGTATCGTATCGTATCCGTATCTCGTATCCGTGCTACTTAGATAGCATATTGGGTACGGGTGTTGGGTGTTGACATGTCCAAGGACCCATGCACACATAAAATACCAGACTTCTTAAAATGGTGCTTCAAAGGTGATTTAGAGCATTTCATTCATAATACAATAAAATGGTGCTTCAAAGGTGATTTAGAGCATTTCATTCATAATACAATAAGCAATATCAAAAACTCATATTTGTAGAGATCAATATTTCCAATGAGATGAACTTTTACAGAAATTACCAGAATGTACCTCATCTCCCATTTCTCGTAGATACTTAATAAAATTCTGGAACCTGTTTTTGTAACCAGACACGTAGCTGCAAATTTAATAGAAAGCCAAGAGAGGTTAGTGACCCACCAAGTTAAGCAAGGTCAAATTTAAACCACCAAGGTATTATTGAAAGCAAATCGAAATAATCTCTTTGTAGTGAAAGACCTACGAAAGGTAGGGAGATATGTTAATTTTCTCCCTAAACTATCAATTGACTCTATTTAGTCCTTCAACTACCAAATTTTGGTCTATATGGTCCATTCCGTCAGTTCTCCGTTAAATTGATTGATGATACTAACACTCTTGATGTTATTCATACAGAAAATAACCACAACATCCAATCATCTAAATCTGAAAAAACAGAACCGAACAAACGAACAGGCAAAGAAAAACCTGATCTCATACCATGTTGTAAGAATAAAAAAAAAAAACACAAAGTATCAAACAATATTCGGGAATCACAATTCAAATTTCAAAACATACAGAGGGTAAATCACGGTTCCGAATCAATTACATAAGCTTAAAGCCCGTGAGAATACATAGCATGTGCAATTTGTCCACCATAGTTAAATAAGCCTAAGATAGCCATCCCAAAAAATACAAGCGAGTCTAGCAACAAAAAACCCGTTAAAACCTGTGTGTTTCTCCCCATCAAATCATATGGTGTCCTTTCACTCTCTAACCCAGAGCCTCTCTAGACAGGAAACAAAAACCCTAGCCGCGTGTTTCATCCTTTCTTAAACACCCCCCCCCCCCCGGGTTTTCAGCACCCTTTTGCAGCAGTAGCGGGAGGGGAGGGCTTTACCCTTGATTTGGGTATTCTTCTTCTCGATCTTGAATCTGAGAGTTTCCCCTCTCCCCCCATCATTTTCCATCCTCCTCCTAGCCACCAGGCACCAGCCGGCAGCCACCTCTCCTCTGCCACTCCTCCTCCATCGTCTCCACCACATGGTCGTCGGTGCTTCATGGTCGAGTCGTGGTCGCCAGTTTGCGGTTGTGGTCGTGGTTTCGAAGCTCGTGGTCGCCGTTGGCTCTGTCGGAGATGGGGCTCTGGCTGTTGGGATGGTTTGTGATGTTGTGGAGTTATTTTCTTATTTTTTTAGTTTTCTTTGTTTTAGAATTCCATGGTTTTTTCTGTTAAATGAGATCTAAGCTTGTTAATTCCCCTAAGATTTATGACCCTCATTGCCGACTTGCACTATCGCCGAAATTGTTCTCATTTGCTGTTTGCAGTATGTGTAAAGAGCTTGAAGCTCACGCCTATTTGTAGTAGTGTGGATCATAGATTTTCCTTTTATGCTCGGGTTGATGTAATGGTTGGTGGGTTTGTTTTTGCAAGACTCTAATCTTTGTATTTGAAGGAATTCTTGTGAGAGCCAGATAGCTTCTTGAATGGAAATGACTGTCCTCGATGAAATTTTAAAAAGGTACAGTTGCAGTATTGATGTTACAAATCCGAACGTCAAAGAGAAAGCAAGTATGCACATACTTACTATAAGAACTCCATACTTGAACCAAGCAATTAGAACATAGAAGTCGTGCTAATAACAGCTGGTAGACCCAATTCAGAGATTTTTGGTACAAGAACAAAATCATACTTTAAGTATCCCGTGCTGAAGGACCATAAGCCAAGCCACATAACCCGATCAAATATGATACAGAAAAAGTCTACAAAAATTAGTGGTTTATTGAAAATCCAGGCTAAGATGCAAATTACAGTTCAAAGTGTTGGAAAATGGAATTTTACCAAAGAGAATTTGGTGAGACTCACACCGCGTGAGGTGGGCCCAATAACAGTGAACAAATTCCATTAAGAGATGAATGAGAAATTGTCTCATATGGGAATTGGAAAAGCCAAATGACGTGCGTACGTGCCGTCACCAAACACCTAAATTAGACCGGGGCGGGAACTCATAATTCTTGGGCCCGCGACCTGTAGTTCGAGGTCTATGGTCTAGTCTAGATTAGTTTGGAATTGATTGTGCTTTATTGGGTCTGTACCATTCGCGTTTGGATGGTCGAGTTACAGAATCAGTTGTGCGCAGCTGATTAATACTGTGTAGAATGCCCAAAATAAAATCCACGATTTGATTATGGAATCAATTGTTGGATTAATGACTGTAGCAGTTTTTCTCCAGAAATTGAATTGGCCCTATTGAATGGGCAAGCTCCCCCTATTGAATTCTTGTATTCTCATATTGAATTCTTGTATTCAATGAGAAGGCTCCTCCTCGATTATATAAAGGAGTTTGGTTCCTTTATTTCAAGACACAAAGAAATCCAAGAGTTTCTCCTCTTCTTGAAATCCTCCTTCTTCTAGAGAGAAAGTACAGACACAAGTTGGTTCAACGGGCAGTCTATGGCGGTGCTTCGGCGGCTGAGTGGGAACCGAGTCAACCCTGGGAGACAAACACCGACACAACCTCCAGCACCGGTGAGGCGACGAATTTGTCTTAAGGGCACCGTTGAATAAAACGGGTCTCGATTTGCAGTATCTCTATACCTTGCTTACAGTTTATATTTATGTTTCATATCCTGTAATTCCGTTTCATGTAATTTTCTGTTCAATTGTAAATTTCCAGAAATTAGTAAAATCGATTACTGTTTTTCCACACTAATTTTCCTTCACAAACTTCAATTACCAGCCAAGAAGCAAATTCTGTTCAAATTAACAACTACAACCATCTCCAGCCCTTCTACTCAAAAATTGACTCAAACTTTTAAAAAAAATGAATCACTCAGCACTCTAACTGCCAAACTCATCAAATTTAACCACTAGTTAAAGAAAGGTATCAGTTAATGACCGAGATATAAATCCAAAGCCTTGGAAAATTTGAGTACAAAAACATCTCATCAGTTTTAGTGAAAACCCGAATTAAACTAATTTCTATATGGTTTGAGCGATTGAAGAAGCTCTTCAATCAAATCTGACTTCAAGTAACTATTTGAGTACGGGCTGAAGATGCCCTAACTTAATCAAAACCTACCACACAGCAATCTGTCGGCAAATATTTCACAACTCAACCTCATACTCTCAGAGTCAACGCATCAAACACGTAGAGTAACATAACAAAACCCAAGCCCAGAACCACCGAACAGGGCAAGAAAATGAAACGGGTGACAATTATTTGGAGTCAATAACAAGCCAGAAAAAAATCAGAAATACTCACGCAAAAGGAGATGGCTCAACAAAGAGAGCGATACGGCGAGGCCTAGAAGAATTCACTCTCAGAGTCAACGCATCAAACACATAGAGTACATAACAAAACCCAAGCTCAAAACCACCAAATAGGGCAAGAAAATCAAATGGGTCACAATTATTTGGAGCAAACAACAAGCCAGAAGTAATCAGAGATGCTCACGCAAAAGGAGATGGCTCGACAAAGAGAGCGATACGGCGAGGCCTGGCAGAATTCATTTCTGAATCAAGCAAAAGATGATCCCTTTCTTGGAGCCTGAGGTCTGTAGTAGTCATGTTGCTAGTAATAGTCATGTTGTTAGCCACAGCGAAAGACCTTCGAGTCAAATTGTTGTAATAATTGGATCTTTTGGGGTGTAGGAATTGGGACTTTGTGGGGAGAGGGTAAGTGGGTTGGTGTGATCTTAGGGGAGAGAGAGACGTGTGAGAGGTTGAGGTGGGAGTGTAAGATGAAGGTGTGGGAGATGGGGTTGGAGAGGGAGAAAAGAGGGGAGGGGGAGGAGAGAGAGGGGGGTTTATAGAGAGAGAAGGAGTGGACATGATGATTAACCGAGGTGAGGGAATATATGCATAGTGACTTGTGGGGGAAGAGAGAGAGAGAGAGAGATCAGAGTTGGGTTTAATATTCGAAAATGGCTGGGAGAAAGCGTATAAAGAGAGAGAGGAAAGGATGAAAGGTAATCCTCCGAATCTACGGAAGCAAAAATTATCGGGTGCTTTCGAGACTAAACACAGCCCAAAATACTTAAATACATAGTACGTAATTTCTTTTATATGCCCAGGAATAGGATCACCTATGTAGACTTTCAACGTGGGACGAGTGTCACGATTTCCCCACCTTAATGGCCTTGCACGGGGAGTTGAAAACTAGAATCATGGGGTATTTTACAAGTCTTTTTCCAAGTAACCAGAGCCACCGTGACATTTTGGAAGTCTTTTACATGGTGGCCACTTGCGCCTCGAGCTCAGAATCACCATGGTATTTCGTGGGTCTTTTTCTAGCTCGAGCCCACCGGAGGTAGCTCTGATACCACTTGTAATAACCTGACCCCTACTAACCATGGACCTCCTTCCAGCCTTACACTACACATCTTATATGGAGTCGAGAATGAATATTTACTGAGTGTTCCTCGGCACCGTCACATGGTGCTATAACAGCTCTTTAACACCACTGTTTTATATGGGGTCCTCACATATTTATGTTGAGTCATGAAGGAAAAATTTATTGGGTAAATTTATTGGGTGCTCTTTGGCACCTCCGAATTCCTAACACCTTTTTAACACCACACCTTTATTTGTGGCTCATGACACAATTAAAATGTGTTGTTTGAAAATTGGACATCATTCAAATGCATGAATGTGTGATGTTAAGAGATATTGGACATTAATCACAAGAGGTTGGCTTAATTATCAAGACCTGAAACTTAAGAGTGTACTCCCTCCAAAGATTTTATATTCAGGAATCTCTCAAATGTCATCAACTCCAGTGGGACTAGTCCATACAGAGTTTTTACGCTAGCTTTAATTCGTACCTCGCAAGCGGGCGACGGAAGGATTAGAACAGCTATTCGTAGAGAGAGAAAGAGCCGCCGCTAGAGAGAGAAAGTTTTTTTCCCGAAACCAGATCTGGGGGAGGGGGGCCTCCGCCTCTCTCACCCTCCTCTCCCCCCCCCCCCCGCCCTCCTCGCCTCTCCTCTCTCTCTTCGCCGTGTTCTCCATGACCAGCAGGTTTCGGACGGCGGTTCGTTAGAACGGCGGGGGTTCCTCAAGCCGGCTCCGCCGGCGGATGGTGGCTCCTCTGGTCCGTTCCTCTTCCATCGTCTCCAGATCTGTTCGTTCTTGGTCCGGTGACGAGCTTAATAAGGTGAGCGGTTGGTGTTTGTGGGTTTTCCCGTTAGTTTTTTCATCTGCCTTTTTTTTTCTTTCCACCGGCGAGTTTCCCCCGTCCGGTTCTGTACCGGTCTGATTGTTCCAGATCCGGTGGGTGATGGTGGTGGGCAAATAACCCGACGCCTATTGAGGAATGGTTCGGTGTTGGTGGTCTTTGTGTTCGTGGCTGGATGTTCGTTTTGGGAGCTGGTGGGTTTCGGTGGTGCTGTTGGGGTTGGTGGTGGACCGGTGGTGTTAGATTGGGCAGCGCAGCATTTTCGACTGGACGTTGACTGTTCCGGCCAGTGACCCTGGCGGTTTTGTCCATGTGATCTGTTAGCTTTTAGTTGATTTGTTGTTGTTTGCCTTCAGATTTCAGCGATGCTTAATTATTTAGGGTTTGAACTGTGGATCTCTTTGATCCTCTGTTATCTAGACCGAGATTGGTTCTTATGTACCGGCGTTATCGCGGGGCCTGCTTCGGCAGTAGGTGCCTGAAATCGACGTTTAGATTGCTTCGGTTCTTTCTTGTATCTGTTATGGAATCTGTTTGCCCAATGGGCTTGTAATGAATGAATGACTCTTTTCAAAAAAAAAAGCGGGCGACGGAATTAGTCCCATAAAGATTAGTTGTAAAGATTAGTTGTAATGCGCTAAATCGGGCACTTGACAATTGACATACTATCACATAAGTACGACATCCACTCATATTCGGACAACATCTCGGACACCACACAGTGGGAAGAAGCACATGGGAATACTACAGTACAATGGAGAGATAAAGAGGCTGTGGGGTCAATCAGCGTGACAACGAGTAACGGGTCAAGCAGGGATTGGTATTTTTGGAATATATTCCAAAGGTATTCTGTTTTACTCGTACATTCCATTCTCTCTTTTTTTGAAAAATATCTATGGATTTCCAAAGCGCATCCGGTACGCGATAAACATAATTTTTGTCGTGATTTATGTTCTCTCTCAATAAAGTCTGAGATTTGAGCGAGTTTAATAGCCAAAGTGAGTCCGAGACCGGCCCACAAATGCCCTTAACAAGACGGTTCAGTTTTTGAATTACAAGAATATTCTCATACAATAATGCACCATTGTGCACTAATTGAAAAAAGACAATTAGTCATATTTTTTGAATTATACAAGAATATTCTCCTACAATAATGCACCATTGTGGGCTAATTGAAAAAAGACAAGTACTATGACATGCGATATCAAGCGCTATTGATGTGCAATAGTTGTGAATTTGAGTTTAGAGTGTACTAAGCTATCGAATCTCATCGGTCCAAGCTGGACAATCAGTGGTCTAGGTTTGTAAAAGATTCTTATCGGTAATATAGTTTTCTTAGAGATACGTATTTGTAACTAAACTTGGACCATTGAACGCATTTATGGACGACTGCCCTCCATAGTTCAAAATGGACTGCAGATAAGCCGAATTCATAAGATGTATATCTTCGATTATAAGAAACTAATCATGTAGGGTAATAAATTGAGCATTGGTGGTATCTAGTTAAGATCAAATCTATGGCATGATAGTATATTTTTTTTTAGATGTTAACAACGCCTAAGGTTAAGGTTTTAGGTTCGATTGTTATTCCGTGATGTCTCTTCTAGTTGTAACTTTGATGTTTTATTATCATATTGATGTTACTGTTGAAAAAAAAAAAAAAAACCACACATCTTTTGTGGATATTTATTATGAGCACCCATTTTATTATGCAACAAAACCACAAACCTTTTTCTTACATCTTGTAGGAGGCTAGGAGCCGTCCACACGAGAGCGAAAGCAAGAGCGGGAGGGAGAGAAAGAGATCATGTATGCGAGTGAGGAAGGGTATTCCAATCAAATGAACAACTGGGTCCTAATCGATTGTGTATATTATTAGGTCCCGAAAATGCAAAGAATAGAAAGAAGAAAAAAAGTTAAACTTCTTCATCATAAATATAAGCCGCAAAAGTACACAGTCAATCTGTACATAATGGAAACGGACCCGAGGACTCCGTAGTGAGCAAAGTCCCTACAGGGTTGCAGTCAGCATCTCAGCCGTCTATCTAAGCAATTAACGGTCCGGATTTAAAACAAACTCTTTCGGGGAAGAGTTATTCTTTTTTGTGGAAATTTTTTTTTTTTAATCTATACCGTTGAAAGCACTTTTGGACGGCTAAAAATGGGCACTACAATCCTGCAGTGACTTTGCTCGCTACAAAATCCCCGAATCCGCCGTGCAATCTTTAGGGGCTGTAAGTCAATGATCTAATTTATGAATGACCGACGCGGAACGAATAATGGAATAGATAGAGCAACGTAAATAACCACACACTAATAATATAGCCTGATTTAGTGACCCAAATCCCTTGACTTTGACGTTATTGTTGTTTGGCCTACAACTCCAGCTTTTAATATCAAGCCATAAATGGTGGTAGTTTTTCCAGAAAAGGCAAAGGGCAATTAGAGCCCGTTCCAAAACACCTTTTTAAAAAATAAGTACTTATTTCACATTTTCAAACTCAAAAATAATGTAAATGAAAAATAAATTTTTTATTTTTTTGCACCGTATAAATTTCAAACAAGATCCATATTGCATATTTTTAAATTTCATTAAACCCATTATTTTTTAGCTTAAAATTGCCTTCTTAAAAAATAAGTACTTAAATCCCATTGTGAAACGGGGCCTTAAGGCTTTTGGAAACAAGTAAGTTTGGCCTACTCCAGCTTCAAATATCAAACCATAAATGGTAGGCGGACGGAGCAAGCAATTAGGCTCTTGGAAGCAAATTAGGTTTTGTCCCGCTAAGGTTTTTATTTTTTTAATACTTATTTCTCGTTTTACGAGACTTATCATTCTCTCACAATACATCACATTTAATTCAAAAAATTAGTATTTATTTGAAAATTTTAAATAAACACTTATTTTTCTTAACAGAACGGAACCTTAGTAATTAAAACCACTAAAATAGGCAGATCAATATACATAACAAATCGCGGATCAAAAAAAAATATATATACATAACAAATCTGACATGGATCAAAGAGAGTGGGGGAAAAGGGGACAATGTAAATATGTGTACGCGTTGTGATAGTGATGTTTGCACCCCATTTTTTACTATTCACACCCTTTTCTCTGGATCAATCATTCATGTGAATTTACGCTAATCCCGCACGTTTCACTTGTTTCAATTGCTGTTTCTCTTTCTAACATCCATGTACATACCCCGCATACATATGGCTTCGGGACCGTATCGGGTCCTCAAAGATGATCAGAACTGCTCATGATATTCAAAGTTTTTTATTTAGGATCTCTGTAAATAATCAGCTCAATCAGATATCATAAAGTGCGTTTACGAAGTTATCGAGATCCGATTGAGCTGATATCTTACAAAGGACCTAAACAAAATACTTGGAACAAAAATGAGCAGCTTCAGTCATCTTTGTGAGATCCGATACGGATCTCAAAGCCATATATACGTGGGGTACGTACATGGATGTATGTAATCATAGCAGAGTTGATGTCCAATGCGTTGATTTAAGGGCCGGGCCGGCCCAGCCCACCAAGTCACTACCCAAGTCCGCCCACGGGCCGGGCCGATCGGGCTTTTTCTTTTTTGCGGAGCGGACGGACAAACTATGGGCCGGGCCCGCCCGTCCGTTTCACGGGCTCGGACCGGATAAAAGCCCGATGGGCCGGACGGGCTAGGGGCGGGCCGCGGGCCTTCGGGCTAAATGATGACCCTTACGTTGATTCAAGCTTGCTTCTTGATTGGGACATTTATGGCTTGTTCTGAACCAGTATGTTTAAAATTGTGGCTCAAACTTTGGTGGTACGAAAATATCTTTAGCATCGTAAGATATACCATTCGGTACATTCGGATATCCTCTTAACTGAATTTATTTTATTATCATGTGGGTGATGTGGAAATAATGAAATAATACACTTTTCGATGGTCCACCGAAATAATGTATTGGTCCAAATAGCATTAAATTATTGAAGTGTACCCAATTAACTAATTTTCCATCATTGCAAGTACTTCTCCAAAGGGACGTGAGATTGTGTGACAAAAATAATCATGATGTAACCAAAAAGGAGAAGGGTACTAACAAGTTCGAATTTTGATACACATTTCACGGATATCAATACATTTTTTCAGACATTAATAGTACCATTTTCCGGCTATCGATGCCTCTTTTACACATTATTCACCGTCGTAAGGATTGTGCTTAGCATTTTCTGAAGATGAAAAGAAAACTAAATTTTTTTTTTTCAAGAAATTTCTATTTTATAAGTACTATCGTAAGGGGAAAGATGAGTGGGGATGGGATTTGAACCATCACCAAAGAAGTGCACGTTACGTGCTCTATCAATTAATTGGTTTAAAGATGAATCTACTACTGTACCACCTAAAGAGGCAAAAATATTAGTAAGTATCATGAAATATGGTTATCAAATCAACTTAATAACTTATTGCTAAATGCATTTAGTTTGAAGTGCTGAATTGGATTATCAAACTCGAAATGGTGCAAATTCTATGCACACCCCTCCTTCTTTTTCTTGTTCTTTTTCTTTTTTTCCTGAGTACTTATACCTAACAACTAAATTTATCATTTTCTCAATAATTTTGGCGGCTGATTTTGTCACTCCTTTTTTTGTTAACGCCACTCCCCTGCAAGTGTATTTTTAGTGCAAAAATACACTTGCAGGGGAATGGCGTTAACAAAAAAGGGAGTGGCAAAATCATTTCCCATAATTTTTTGTCAGTAGCCACGCATTTACCCATCCCGTTCCCCATCTGATCGACTTCCGGTCCTCCACCATGACAACCACCACAAATTTCCCATCAAATTTTCGCCATGTCCACCTGAGACACTCTTTTTCTTCTGCTCGTCTCTTTTCCTACCACCACCTATTGTCTTTTTCCGGCCACTGCAACCAGAAACCACATTCCTTCATTTATGTCTATTTCCTTTCACCATAAGATAAAAATTCACGCTAGCTAATCCTCTTGTCCTTAGGCAAAATGCCCTTTTATTCGATGGCCGGAAATATTCCACCATACCCGCCCCAAGCATCTTTCTCCTCACCACCGCGAAACTCCTTTCAATATTGGCCATTCAAAAAATATAGGACCGATTGAGGAAATCTCAAAAATTTAGGTTTTAGTTTCTGAACAAATTAAAACCGGTATCGGCGACATTTTTAAAAAACGCCGGGGAGGGTTTTTCTGGCATTTTGGGGACTTTTAGCGGCGTCAGAGCCGGCTAAAGGCAAAGGCAAGGGAAGCATGGGCTTCGGGCCCCCAAAAAATGTTTAAAACGAGGGTCCCGAAAATTCTAGGACTCCTATATATATGGCCCCAAAAAAATTTGCACTAAGCTTCCTTACACGAAATAGGCCCAATTAAAATTTAGGAGTCACAAAATAGGCCCAACGGTGAAATTACTAATGAGAAACACTGAGGCGATTAAAAAAAAAAGAAAAGAAACGCTAGTTATGTGGAGTTGGAGGACTCCAAACTATGGCAACCCAGTTCGAGTACTATGGGAAGATTTATTTTCAGAATTAAAAGTCTTGAAGGAGTTTTGCCAAAAGATTAAAGAAAGCTAATTGATGCGTTGAATTACTTGAAGACAATGGATGGTTGTTTCCTGAATGCATGGATTGCATATAGAATATTGTTGACTCTACCGGTTACAGTTGCATCAAGGGAAAGAAGCTTTTCAAAGTTAAAATTGATAAAAAATTATATAGCTTTGATCAACCATGTCTCAAGAAAGATTAAATGGATTGGATATATTGTCTATCGAGAAGGAATTGGTGACGCAGCTTGACTATAGAGACTAATTAGTACGTTTGTAGCAAAAAGTGCAAAAAGACAAATTTTCAAATGATAGATTTTGAGGTATTGTAATAGTTGTATTTTTTTGGGATAGTTATATATATGCTTATATTTTGTAATGGTAAATCTTTTACAATATTTTTTTTTTATGAGACTCTTTGTAGACTGACTTTTGTATGAAAAATATAGGGAGGCCTCATTCAAGAGGTTCGCTTCCGACCTCCAAAACTTATGAGCCGGCCCTGAGCGGCGTTTAAAAAATGCCGGGAAAGGTGAATTTTCTTGTAGCGAATCTCAATTGTTCGGATTTAATTCCCGAACAAATCATGAATGTTTAAATTTAGTTGCCGACAAGTTATAAAGGAATTTGTCTATCCGAACAACTCTCCAATATTGGCCTTATACGAAGTCACTTTCTCTCTTGCAAAGGTGATCAAGCTTGTCTCTGCAAAGACTTGAACATGTGGGCTGCTCGGCCCCAGCATACCCTATTTCAAATCGCTTTGTTATCTCAGCAAGAACAATAGGGGACGGAAAAAAACCAAAGAGAATGTCAAACCATAGGAAAAAGGAGCATTATCTATAAAATATATGAAGGAAAAAAAAATTAGATGGCATTTCAACTAGAACTGCCTCTACACTAGTAACACCTCGGCCGCGTTTGTGGTAGCCGGGGAAATATTTCCAAGAAATGCTAAGTGCTAAGAAAATGGGCAAAGAAAAGACCCTTAAAGTGTACATAAATTGCTCAGATTCACAGTGCAGTGAATCTGAGCCGTTTATGTACACTTTAAGGGTCTTTTCTTTGCCCCTAGCACAATATTTTCAGTCGGCATAAATATGCACTATGATAGCCTCAAGGTTGAAGCCACATCTTTGGGCTTGGAGGCAGTACTTGCGCGGCTTCTTAGGGTCATAGGAGTTAGCCTCCTTAATAGGGGGGGTTTTCAGCACGTAGCAATGGGGTTTTTTTGTCAGCATGTAGCAATGGCGTAGAGTCGAAAAGGCCCTAAATTGATGCCCACAATGGCATTCATGGCTTCAATATCAAATACTACATGGTGAAAGTACTCAGTTCCTAGAGAAAAATGAGCTATCGTCAGGAAAATGAGGGCGTCATGAAGGAGATTACTAATGGAAATTACCTAACGTCGCTAAGTAACGACGACCAAGGCTATAAGAGTCATCTCATCGTCAATGCTAGGGTTTGGATGCTCACCATTATCCAAGAGACGAATAGGCACTATATTAGTAATGCCACTTTGTTTGGTTGAGTTTTTAGAAAGTTATTTTTGAGAGTTGAGTGGTAATGAGTGGAGAGAGATAGAGAGAAAAATGTATTGAAAAACGTGTAGAGATGAGATGAGAGTGAGATGAATGTTAAACCAAACAAAGTCGCTATAAGTTTCCCTAACTCCCCACATATTCTTAGTTGAGATCTTATTTCCAAGGGAAGATGATATTAGAAACTGAAGATGAAAAAATGAAAAGAACTTAAAAAAGCAAGTGAGAAAATCTGCGAGAGAACTTTACCAGAAAAAGGGTTTAGAGCGTTTTTTTTTTGTGACAAAAGTGAGAGGTATTGTATTGATAAAGCCCAACGGCATTTACACAACGAAATTCATTACAGATAACTTGGACAAAGCCAAACTAATCATCTAACTGATACAAAACGAGAAAGAACAAGGCGATTGATGTCTTTCATCCCCAGCCCAGGCATGGCCTGACGCATCTTCTGCTGAGCGAAAAATTCATATATCCTGTAGCAGTCTCAAAAAGAGATACATTGCTAGCCAAGAAAAAAAGACAACAAGAACTCAGACGATCAGTTAAATTTCAACCAGAAATGAGTACACTAATGAATTTCTAGCAAGCCACCAAAAGATGCATATTAATCTTCTTGAGCCTGAGCCCGAACAGTAAACAAATCGCCCAAAGGCGAATTTTATTACTCTCACAAGGAGAGACAAAACTCCCACATGGAGAGACAAAACTTCTCCAGATCTTGCTCTAAATCCAGGTACCCAAAAACCGCCGAACGGATCGCAACCTTCACTGCCCCCACCACTGTTGCCACAAGGGCTCCGACGACTGATTACATGCGGACAAACGACTCCGGTGACGGCGGAGCCCGCCGAACAGAGAGGGTCAGATCTGAGGGAGGAGAAAATGAAAAAAAAAAAACTATAGAGAAGAGGGGGAAGAAAGAGGAGAGCGGATGGAGGAGGAGGAGCCCGGGGGGAGGAGGGAGAGGGACGCCTTCCCCCTCCCCCCTCAGGCAGAAAAACAAGGCGGCTGTGGCTTCTCAAAATCTCCTTAGAGCTCTCAAAACCCTAAGAGAGGCGGCTGTTTGGGTTTAGAGCGTTCAATAAGGATAAAAGTGGTTTTATCCTCGTACATTTATCGATTTGGGAAAAGATGGGACCCCAAGAGTACTCCTAGGAAATGCGTCTCAAAGGATACGCACGCATCGGTTCGCATTAAATGATCGCACAGGTTTTTGACACATGAGGTGACGTCACCACACCAACGATCGACCCCTTACCTCCCCGGCATATCACCTCACTCCTCCTCGGCCCGAGCCGGGAAGCAACGACCCGAGGGGCAATTTTGGGAGGTGAAAATCAGAGCCTATACCATGTAAAGGACTTCAGGACCAAATAAAGAATGGCAGCCGATAAGTCAAGAAAGGAGGGCTAGCTGAAAGCGAATCCGAAGGGCAAGTGGGTTGGCTAATGTTCAGATAGATTCAGTTACTCCTAACAAATTCTCGGCAACCATATAATCCGAGACCTCAGATCGGTTGAGCACTTCAAAGAATCCAATAGCTTGTTCGAGCACAAGTACACATCATGAGTCGAACAAGCTATTGGATTCGACCCCAAAGCAAGGAGTCGGTCATCACTCATTTGAGAAACCCGCACGCCTGCAAATGATTTTATGAAGTCAAATCAACCACTCAATATGATAGTTTGTGAACAAAACCGACACTCGAGCATTAACAAAGATTACCCTTTATCCACGACTATAAATTAGGACTCTGTGCAAACGAAAAATCGGGATTGGGCTAGAACTCTCTTAATGAAGTCATACCAATCACTCTGTTGAAATACAATTTGACAATCCACAAAAATCACTCTGCTAAAATTCTTGCCCTGGGACTAACTTAGCTATTGGAGGGCATTTTCGATCAAACAACCCCGACCGAAATCTATCTGATTGGTTATTGCTTTCGTAGGAATAAGAGAAAAAACAGGTCAAGTCTCTAAGGCAATTCGAAGTACTCTCCATCAACAAGAGGCATAACAGAAATTTGGCGATATGCATGAATATTACGAACGATTGAAACAAACTTGTGTGGCGGAATTAGAACCAGAAGTTTACGATGATTGAAATGAAATTTGGTATGAGGCAATAAGTGAACTTGTGGATAGAATATTTTCTTCAAATTTGGGAAAATGTATAGCCTATGTAGCTTTCAAAAACGTCCATGTCTGAATAACTCCCTCGCTCACTCTTACTCGAGAGTTGAGACAACCCATAAGCCCTACCATACCTGTCATAAATCTAAGACATCTATCTCTCTCTCTCTCTCTCTCTCTCTCTCTCTTTTGGTTGTAGCCATATTGATCCTGATTGCTAGGAATATGAGCAAGCTGAGGGGTGGAATCACAAACGATTGCGCTTACAATCTGATATCAATGGTGATCAAGCACTCATCTAGAGGAGAGAGAGAGAGAGAGAGAGAGAGAGAGACTATGACATCTTCTCTCACCTCGTCAAGGAGCGAATCATCTGCATCAACGACCCCATTTCTGATGACACCGCCCATGTTGCATTTTGTGACAAAAAATGTGAAGAAGAAAGTAAAGTGTAAAGTTATATCAATATTAGACTTCGTCGTGAAAAAAAATAAAAATTACTGGCTCGATACGACTCTCTTGTGGTATTCAAATGGAAGGCCATAAGACGCGATTATCTCTCATATGAACTGATCCTTTACAAAATTGTAATTTCTACATTAGGTGTACAAAGTATTAAGTTGTTTGCATAGCAATAAATAATCGTCACCGGGGATGCTGCCAAGTAGGGCTGCAAAAAAAATTCAATGAACCGTGAAATCGGACCAGACCAATCCGATCCATACTTTTTGAATTTTGTCCGTGGGTTAAAAGTCCGGAAACGGATTCAAAAACTAAAAAACCATTTCATTTGAAAACCGTGGATTATCGGAACCGGACCGTGAGATATTAAAAAATAATATATATATATATATATATAATATGAAACATATAGCAAATAATAATAATTTTACACCTATTTTTATAAATTAATTTTATAAAAATCTACATTGATGTTTTTTTTATTAATTGAAGTACTTCCTTACCACTGTGTTTTTTTTAAGTACTTTGGTGTTTTTTTTCCCAAGTTGTTAGAACTATTTTTGTCATTGTTGTCACTACAAGAAATTTGGGATTTGCCAGCGCTTTTTTTACCAGCGCTTGCAAAAAACGCTACAATAGGAGATCTACACCAGCGCTTTTGCTAGCCGCTGCTAGAATGAGTCTTTCCCAACGCCCAAAGCAAAAGCGCTGGAATAGGTCGACCAATTCCTAGTGCCTAAGCAAAAGCGCTGGAATAGACATTCCCTTTCCCAGCAGCCCAAAAGAAGCGCTGGGATAGACCTTATGAACAAACAAAACTATATCTAATAATATTACTTACACCAGATCAAAAAAAAAAAAATTACTACATGATATACATTTTTAATACCCTTCGATACGATTATTTAACAGATTTCAATAAAACAAACTATTTTAATAGTCGAGGCCATTGATCATTGTTGTGCTTATTGATTAAATCATTATCATAAAAATTTGGTTCGATCGGGTTTAGAAAGCTCCTTGATTGGGACGCAAATTATTTTTTGATGATAGTTATCATCTGATTAAATGTGTAAAGATATATACCCGATCAACTTAATTCTTGGTATGAATGATAAATTCAAATATATGCAAAAGAAAGATGGTTCAGATCGAAATATAAAGACTTTGGCGAGGTCGGGTCTTGCAATCAAATACTTTAATGCCTCGGGATGTATCAAATGTTGTCAGATCAAGCAGTCACCGATATCCGATGATCTCCGTTTTTGGTGACAACGATGAAATCAGTGAGACGTGAAATCCTAACAATTCAGATCGACCACAGTAAAAATTGAGTTGGTAATTGCCTTTAAATTATATACGTTCAATGTAATTGTTAACTACTTAAATCTTGTGTTGTACTTGAACGTATGTAGCCATTCGACCGCGACACGATTACGACGATCTAGACCATTGCTTTTATTTTCCTTGTTGATTATAGCATTCTCGTAAAAATTTGACTCAATCGGGTTTAAAAAGCTTCTTTATCGAGACACAATTTTGTTAACAAAATGAGTTTGTATGGGTCAATCAAGTGTGTAGCGATACTCGATTAACTTCGTTCTTTATACGAATGATTTACTCCATGATATGTAAAAGATGGACGGTTCTGATCGAGAAAAAAAGACTCAAGTGGGGGCGGGTATTGCAATCTAATACTTTAATGCCTTGGTTGGGATACAATTTGTTTATTGGATGATAGTTATCGTTTGATAAAATGTGAAGCGATACCTAATCAACTTCATTCTTGGCACGATTTTATAAACTATATAATATGTAAAAGATACACGGTTTAAATTGAAAAATAAAGACTCCGGTGGGGGTTAGGTCTTGCAATCTAATATTTTAATGACTCGGGATGCATCAAATGTTGCCCGATCAGACGATTGCCAATATCCGATGATCTCCGATTTTCGTAACAACAATGGAATAAGTGAGACGTGAAATCCTAACGGTTCGGATCGACCATTGTACAAGTTGAGTTGGTAATGACTTTTAAATTCTATACGTTCAACGTAATTGCTAACAAACTAAGTCTTGTGCTATAATTTAACGTATGATAGCTATTCGATTGTAACACAATTACAATGATCCAAACCATTGATTTTGTTTTCCTAGTTGATTATACCATTCTCGTAAAAATCTGTCTCGATCGGGTTTCAAAAGTTTCTTTATCGAGACACAATTTCATTAAGAAAATGTGTTTTTCTATTAGATCAAGCGTGTAACGATGCCGGATTGACTTCGTTATGGGTACGAATAATGTACTCCATAATAAATAAAAGATGGACGGTTCCGATCGAAAAAAAATAGGACTCAAGTGGGGGTTGAATATTGTTAAGGATGGCATCGTCGACTTTTGATTAATTATCTATTCCATGTAGTTTTTACAATGTAGTTGGATTGTAATATTTTGGCATGTTTGATCTACTTTTGAATATTGACAATGTTATGGACCTACTTTTGACATTTTATATATGGAGTATTAGTTTCTCTAATGAAAAATGAATTATTTTGGTTTTTGAATTATTTGGAAAAAGTTAGTGAACTGATATGTGATGGGCTGGGAAAGTGGCTAGTATTATTTATTATACTTAGAATGTAGTTGAAAATTGGAGTAGTAATTCTTTATTTATGGAAAAAAAAAATTGAACCTATGGAAAAAAAAAATTGAACCTATAGTAACGCTTTTAGGCGCTGGTAAAAGTGTGGAGGTGGCCAAGTGCATTCGGGTCTATACCAGCGCTTGCAACCGCTGGGGAATATAGTGTTGGTAAAAACTATGTTATACCAGCGCTCAAAACCGCTGGGAAAGAAAGCGTTGGTAAAAATAATTCTATACCAGCGCCCGCGAAAAGCACTAGCATAGAGCTATAGTAACGCCTCAACGCCAGCGCATTGCCCAAGCGTTGGTATAGGTCGTGTTGGGCTATACCAGCGCTTTGCAGACCATTACACAATGCTTTTGGCCGCTGGCATAGCCCAACTTTCTTGTAGTGTGTATTGTAATGTGATTACTTCTATATAATGACTTGATTTGATGTAATGTGTAATGTGTTTACTTTTTTTTTATTCAAGTACTGTAATATGTAATGTGTTTACTTTGCTGGGAACTATTCAAATTTTTTTTTTTGGGTAAATAACTATTCAATTATTGAGCTACTGTAATGTGTAATGTGTTTACTTTTATTGAAGTACTTTTTTTACTTTGCTGAGAACTATTGAATTACACTGAAAAAATTGAAAATCCAGGTTTCTTGGTGGCTGGTTGATGCAATCTGTGGACACAATCGGGATTGAACCGTGAGAATTTTGGTCCGGACACAGATTTCATTTTCAAAAAATCGTGACTCGCGGATTAGGATTGGATTCATAGGAATCCGATCCGATCCAGACCGTGCGAAGCCCTGCTGCCAAGTGGGTGCTGAACAACATCCGACCGTTTAGCTCGGCACACACGACCTCGTTTCGCTAAGATTCTTAAATAGTTTTTTTAAGTGCTAAATAAGTTTGTTATATGGATCTTGTTTGATATATATCTCAATAAGATCTTTTGAACAATATAAAAAAACTTAAAAATTTATTTTCGTAAATACATTATTTTTAAATTTTTGTTATCACACATTATTTTAAAAATTAAAAATTAATACTTATTTTTTAATATTTTATTTGGTGGAACACACTCATGTAGTTTCCAAAAACGCCCGTGTGGAATAACTCACTCGTCACTCTTCTCTCACATTCGAGACAACTCATAAACCCTAATATACCTCGTCTCTCTCTCTCTCTCTCTCGGGGTAGCTAGCTGCAGCAGCCATGCGGAGCCTGATTACCAGCGGTATGAGCAAGCTGCTGCGGGGCGGAAGAATCACGAACAATCACACTCGCGAAGGAGCAAGGAGGGCGTACAGCCTGATACCGATGGTGATCGAGCACTCGTCCCGAGGAGAGAGAGCCTACGACATCTTCTCCCGGCTCCTCAAGGAGCGAATCATCTGCATCAACGGCCCCATCTCCGACGACACCGCCCACGTCGTCGTCGCCCAGCTCCTCTTCCTCGAGTCCGAGAACCCCTCCAAGCCCATCAACATGTACCTCAACTCCCCCGGCGGCGCCGTCACCGCAGGTCTCTCTCTCTCTCTCTCTCCTTTTTGATTGATTTTGGTCGTCTCGTTTCAATTCGTAAGGTTTTTACGTACTTCTTCAGAGCTTCAGTTTTTTGGATATAATTTGCATTTCGTTGGTAGAAATGATATTTCCTGGTATGCTTCTTGATCCAAATGCTTGTCCAAACTGGGCATTTTTGCGACGTAAGGGGTTGGTCTGATGGACAAGGTTTGCTCCTTCCTAAGCTCTCGAGTTTGAAACCTAACTCCTTTTGGGCCAGTTCATATGGGGCATTTTCTCCGGCTTTAATTGGGCCCGCTAGTGGGTAGTGGTATTGATCCCAGGATTAGTCAAGGTAGTGATATTGATCCCAGGATTAGTCGAGGTGCGAGAATGAGACACCTGAGATATCAAAAACGGAAACTGGGCATTTTTGCTCATGATGCCAAATTCATGCTCCATTTGACACGATGTTATCTTGCTGATGGAAATAGTCATTTTCCCTGTTGCTTAAATAAATCAAAAAGTCACTTTTTGGTCTCATTTCAATTCATTAAGTAGGGTTACATAGCCTAGAACTTAAGTATTGGATTTAATTTGCATTTCCACCATCGAATTGATTCGTGGTATCTTTCTTGATTCAAATGCTTGTGGAAATTGGGCATTTTTTTGCTCATGATACCAAATTCATGCTCCATTTGACTCGATCATAAATCCTTACTCTGCAAAAAAGTTATTTTTATTTATCTTGCTGGTGGAATAGTTATTTTCCCCCATTGCTTAAATAAGCCAAACAGTTGGTGGGGATTGATTATGAGACAAAAAGAAAAAGAAGGTACAAATTGACATTATCATCAGAACAATTCTTTTGTTGGTGTCTAAGGCTCGAATACCAAAACCCTAGAACAACTGATCCTTATGACACGATGTTTCAGTAGAGGTTAAAATGAGTGATGATATGACTTTTAAATGATTTAATCACATGAGGCATGAAAAGTAAACTATACAGTTATGTCTGGTTCATCATTTTTTGTACAATACATGTTTCCGTCCTTTTTGTTCATGGTTGCAATCATAGGAATTAAGAAAAGCTACTTCCAGATAATGTTGCACACTTTCTCAACTGATGGTAGGGTCTAGAGCAGAGATGCAGCCATGTTTTAATAAGCAATACGGTCAAAGTTAAGAAACTGGAATTGTTTGATTAACTAGTATTTCTAGGACGTAGGTTTCATGTAGTTTATGATTTTGAGTAATTTAGGTATATTTTTGTTTGCTTTTTCAGTTAAGTAATCTTGTTAGAAAGAAGGTGCTTATAAGCTACTTGTTGACAAATTGGTAGCATGTTTTCCACTCTTCCTATCCTTGTTGTTTAGTAGTTATTTTTTTCAATTCGTTGGTTCTTAACCAATAACTAACTTATGAGATATAATACATAGGGCTGTCATACTTGTTTAAGGGGAGTGGGTGATGCCTTTTAGGGCTCGATTTGAGCCCCATAGCTTGTGGAATCAAGCCTTTGCTTGCTGGATTTTGCAAAATCAGCCTTAAAAATGCTATTTTTGTATATTCTCAGCGATGGTCTGTGCTATTTGGGTCCATCTACAATGGTACTTGTTCGAACATCCTACCAATTTACGTCAGTTTTAGTATTAGAGCAAGTTAAATTCCTTAGTTTGCTTTCTTTCACAAGTCTTCTCAACATGGTAACAAACACGGAATGTGACGAGAGGTCCCTTCATGATAGGATCTGTAGTATCGAACAAGTTATTGATGGTGTAAAGTCTACCCTTGAAGATAGAAGGAAAACAATGGACGTTTTCAACATTTGGAAGATATGGTTGGCGATATCCTAAAGGAAATTTCTCATGGGAATCGTGGCAAAGGTATTGTTGATCCACCAACTTCTTCATATGCAGCTGATGAACATACATTTAAGATCCATTTGAAAAACTACAATCTCAGCCGACATTTCATAACTACACTCAAGGCACAACATATGCGAGCGGATGGACAAGAAGGCCATCGTAACGTGTGTTTTGGAGGCCAAGGACTAGGGCAAGATGATTTTCAGCCAATGGGACATCAATAGTCTAGATCTTATGGCTATGGACTATGGACAGCAGGCGCTAAACATGGCTTCTAATAGCAAGTAGACTTTCCTGAAAAATGGAAATCGACCTCGTATGGCTCATCCTCAAGATTTAAGACACCAACTTATGTGTCGCACAAATGTTAGAAATGTGAATGATAATTTTGGATGGGAGATAAAGGGGTTAAATATGAAGTGTCTAACTTTAACGGGAAGATGAATCCAGAAACTTTCCTTGATAGGACGATTAACGCTGATCATTTCTTTGCTTGGTATCAACTAACTGCAGGAAGGAAGGTACATTTCGCTAGTGCGAAATTAAAAGGTGCATCATTAATGTGGTGGGCAAGAACTCGAGAATCCAATACAAGAAGCGGGAAGGGTGAAGTAGTTACATGGGATGAAATGAAGACTCTTTTAAAGCTTACTTCTGAAATTTCATCACCCTCGCCAAAGGAGATTATAGTGTTGATGAATACACTGAGAAAATTTTATAAGTTGTTCATGAGAGCAGGGGTGTATTTTTATAAGTTGTTCATGAGAGCAGGGGTGTATGAAGCTGAAGTACTTGCTGCAAAAATACAAAGCTGGGCTGTGACCTCCAATCCAAGATTACATAGCTGGCTTCATGCTATGGTCTGTGGAGGAGACATATCGGTCCCTTTACAGGCTGAAGAGGAAATGAAGCAGCTACTATGTGCAAACCCGCTTTAAGTGTGGTGATAAAGTCCACGTTGCTAGCACATGACCTAATTGTAGACTCTTGCTTTAGCAATGCAAGAGAATGAAGACGAGGAAAGTGCCAATGAAGAAAACAAAGACGGTTAGGCTATGACGAGGTTCATGCTGATACAACCGGGAAGTTACTCCTTTATCAATCTCAAAAGCATTTCCCGAACACAACTCATGATTGGAAGCGTGATACTATGTTTCGCTCTAGAGCAGTCTGTTATGGGCTGCATTACACATTGATTCTTGGTAATGGTGGCTACTTTTGTTTCACAAGATTTTGTTCAAAGGCTGGGACTTAAAGAATTTCCAATTGCTAAACCACATTCTATGTCAAGGCTACATCAAGGTAATAAACTAGAAGTTAGCACAAGATGTCAAATAGTTGAAAGTTTTTCAACAGGGGATTTATTGGGCAAGGAAGTCTTGTGTGAGGTTTTTCCTGTGTCAACATCTCAAATTTTATTGGGGTGACTATGGATAATGGATGTATGATAAAGCCGGCATGTATGACATGAGAGCAAATACATATACACAGCCCGTTTGATCACTCTCCGATCTCGATGTGAGAAAGCTCATCCACGCCGTTCACATGAAGATACTCACTGTAATTCGTCAAGGCCTGATTTCATGCAGCCATGGGGGAATTAAACTAATTAATGCAGCCAAGTTTTAAGAACAAACTTCAGAAAGTAGAATTGTTTGATTGACTGCTACTCTTTTGAATGTACCTTTCGTGTAGTTTATGAATTAGAGATAAATGCTTGTTGTTTGATTGACTAGTATGTTTTTGGTATCCTTTTAATTTCATTGTGATAAATCTTTTTTCTCCAATCAGAAAAATTTCTCTGTATTTACAATTGCTTGTTGCATGCTAGTGGGCCTGTGGCTTTACTAAAGGTCACTTTGATGATACGTGCTGATTAGTATTTGGCCTTAGTGAGGCAGGCTTTTCCATATGTGGATAATTGCTTGGATTGATAAGCAAAGTTATGAGACGTCGTGGCAGTTTTTTTTTGAACAGCAAAAAAAAAAAAAAAATCTAACCTTCTTAAGATAGGGGATGGAAAATCCACTATCCTGAATCCCCTGATTAAAGTCAATGTAGAATTCTAATCTCTTTTTTTTGTAAGATATGGATTCCGATGCTTTGTCTATTTGTTGAGACTGTTGATTTAGTAAATCTAATTTTGTACCTTTTGGTTTAGGTCTTGCAATTTATGATACAATGCAGTACATACGGTCTCCTATAAATACCATATGTTTGGGTCAAGCTGCATCAATGGGTTCTCTCCTCCTGGCTGCTGGTGCAAAGGGTGAGAGGCGGGCCCTCCCAAATGCAACGATCATGATTCATCAGCCTTCAGGCGGGTATAGTGGGCAGGCTAAAGATATTTCCATTCACACAAAGCAAATAATTAGGGTTTGGGACTCACTGAATGAATTGTATGCAAAGCATACAGGACAGACCATTGAGGTAATTCAGAAGAATATGGATCGGGATTATTTTATGACACCGGAAGAGGCGAAGGAATTTGGTATTATTGACGAGGTTATGGATCAGAGACCAACGGCTCTAGTTGCGGATGCTGTTGGTGATGAAGGCAAAGATAAAGGTTCAAAGTAGTCTTCAAGGGTAAGACTTCATGTCTGGGACTCTATCTCCTTTTTGCATTCAGTTGAAAAAAATTTGCAGATGTCGATGCCTAACGAAGCTGAGTTTATTTTGTTATGTCTATTGTTAATTTGTTACCACCTTTCTAGTAGCTTTTATTTCGTGTTTTTTCTGTTATTATCTTTGCCTTTTATTCTTTTCTATGGGTTAAGGTTGGTTCAATTGTAATTTAGCTGTTAGTTTGGCTGTCTGTTCCAACTGCTGCATTATTTTGCTTTCTCACATGTTTATATTGAGGCCTATTGACATTGTTGTCTGTCCCTATGTATGCCTTGTCACCGTTTGCAAGTAGACCACTTCTGGTATAGCTATATGGATTCTGCCCGCTATGATACTTAGTTTATTGTTTTGTCAAATGTCATATAAACTGGATTTTTCTGTTGAACCTGTCAGGATATATTCGCTTGTTTCCATCGATAATATGACTAGGCAATATGATTGGAATTTTGGTTTGCAGGTTGTGGGTTCAAGATTGAACAGAGACTTTAGAAATGGATGTTTTGAAGTGCTGGTTAAGGGCCCATCCAAGAAAGGAAGCTGAGTCACTTTTTTTTTTGGAGTTCTAATTTTATTAGAAGAACAATCTTTCGATGAGTCTTCAGAATTCTTCTTTATGTTGTTTGCGCGTTACGTTAATTGTATGCTTTCTTTTTTCACTTCATTCAGGTTATGTTACCCGCTTTTCTTTTTCGTGGGTATTGATACTTATCTACTTCGAACGTTGATTAATGGCATTTTTGTACGAAAGTAGCGGTTCAAAATAATTGCAAAGGAGTAACATGAAAGAAGAGCTTTATATGGCCTGTGCTTTTAGGAAAGTGTCTGAAGGTGCCCGGTTCTCAGATATGGTGCGCACCACTAGAATGGAATACAACAACAACAATAACAGAACCCATGTAGTCCCCAATCATTGGGAATATGGGCGGGGGGATTGGAGACAGACTTAACCTTTAGCAATATGCACAAAGTGGCTGCTCTTAGAATATCACTAAAACAGTGGCTCCTTATACCTGTTTTGCTGCAGGATCATGCCTCCAAATCAAAGCCAAATGACATCAGAGAGGGCAGACCTAGAGACCCAATTCAATTTATGTGCATATTACTATACTTCTTTCATTGATAGTCCAGAGCATCGGTATGCACAACGCACCACTAGAATGGAATGAGATAAGAATTTCTGGAGATCTCTCCTGTTCTCCGCTTACTCGTAATAGGACTTGCCCCTTGTAGAAGTACTTCCGAATGGCATCGGCTTAAAATCAGAAAGTCTACTGGCACAGCAAATCTGTGCACAGATCGTGCACATATTTTTATGTGGGGCCTACTACGGGTCCCACACAAGTGATCCGAGCCGTTCATTATGTTTAAAATATTTTTTCAAGTGCCCTCGCGAAAAATCAGCTCAATCCGACACCTATAAATACTTGATCTAATCGTCTAACTTTTCATTCTCTAAAAACCCGAATGAAAAGTTAGATGATTAGATCAAACACTTATAGATATCGGATTGAGCTAATTTTTCGCGGAGGCTTTTGAAAAAATGTTTTAAACATAATTAACGGATCAGATTATTTGTATGGGACCCTTAGTGGGCCCCACAACGCAATCTGTGCACAATCTGTACCAGTAGCTAGGTTCGCTTAAAATCAAACCAGTCTACCCATACAAGTAAAAGTGCACAGATTTTTTTGTGGGTCCACACAAATGATCCGAGCCGTTCATTAAATGTAAAACATTTTTTCAAGGGTCCCTATAAAAAATCAGCTCAATCTGATACCTATAAGTTCTTGACCCAATCTTCTAACTTTTTATTGAGATTTCAAGAAAATGAAAAGTTAAATAATTGGATCGAGCACCTATAAGTGTCATATTGAGATGATTTGTCACGAGGACCCTTGAAAAAGTGTTTTACATTTAATGAACGGCTTGGATCGTTTGTGTGGAACCCGTGGTGACCCCCAAAAAAAATTTTGTGCACAATTTGTATGGCTTCGTTAAGTTGTCAGGAATGCTGTGTGGGAAATTGGTTCTCAAAAAAAGTGAAGTGATGTGATGTGAAGTAAAGGAAAATGAAATTTTATCTTACTGTGTGTGTTCTGTTGACAATAAATCTTGTAGGAATAAATTCTTTACACCACCGATGTAAATATTTGTTTCCTTCAAATCAATTAAATTACGCCACGTTGCAAAACAGTGGTCCCAATCAATAGAACATGACGACGTGGTGTAATGTAATTGATTTGGAAGAAACAAATATTTACACCAGCGGTGTAAAGAATTTAATCTCAAATAAGAATTCCTTCATTTTGGCAAGACCTGTTTTGCAGGAAAGTGTTTCCGAGTGGGAAAGTTGAAGCTGTGAGTCCTACAATTTTCCTGGTAACTGAACACACAGAAAAATACATGAAAGTTGATTTTCCTGTTCTCATTCTTTCCGTGCAAATGAACGAAACCTATATGTAATGTCTGTGTGGCCAGACTTTCTGCTTAAAATCTGTGCTGACTAACAAATCTTAAATTAAGATGAAATTTTGTTAAAGTTATAACAAAAATTAAATAATTCTGAAAAGTAGAAGAGCAATAATTTTGGAATAACGGCCTTAAAAGCTCTTGTTTTTTGATCAAAGAAAAACCCGTCTGTGGGTGCCAACAAAAGCATGCAGCAATGGTGCATATATCGGCCTTTGCATAAATAATCTGGATTGTTCATTAATTTTAAAAATATTTTTTGAGTGTCCTAACAAATTGGCGCACGGAGTCAACTTTCGAATCCCTCACAAATAATCCAAACTTTCCATTAATTTTAAAATATTTTTTAAGTGTCTTGTGGAAAATTAGCTTAATCAGATAAATGCAAGTGTTTGATCCAGATCCAATAAACCAATGTTCCATTCAGAATATAGGATCTTGAACTTTCAATGGAAAATTGGTACGCAAGCACTTTCAGGGAAGAATTGCAAAGGAGAAGTGGAGAAAGAAAGCCAGAAAGGGTGTCTCAATCCCATTTTCTTTCTCCAATTTTGAGAGCAGTATTTTTCCAACTTCAAAGTTTTTTAGAGCAGTAAATTTTTCCCTTTTTTCCTCCAATTTTCCTCCCATTTTCTTTCTTCTTCTTTTTTTTTTTTCCCTCCCATTTTCCCTAACTTCCAAACACAACGTTAGGGAAAATTTTCAGTACCGAGCGGGTATCACGTGGTATCCGCTTGGCCATCCGAGCCGTCCATTTTATTTTTTAACGGCTCAGATTTAGAGAGAGAAAAGGAGAGAGAAAGTGTTTGGGGGAGAGGAGAGAGGGTTTTAATCAGAACCGTCCAATCGGTCCAAAAGTGTATTGGATGGCTTGGTTTCGCCGAGCGGGTGCCACGTGGGCAATACCCGCTCGGCACTGATAGTACCCGCTCCAACGTTAGGGTTTCGAATCTACCACCACCGCAGAAACAAGTTACGTACGTGTAAGACTGATTCACTACCCAATTCAATTAGTGCTATCATTATCGCTTCTAGCTCCCGCGAAGCCTTTCAGAAAATCGAATTCCGATAAGAGAGAGAGAGAGAGAGAGAGAGAGAGAGAGAGAGACCACAAGTACTACAATGGCGACTCTACAGTTTCTCACGACTGCTTGCTCCAACCCAGGAGGAATTAGACCGACGAGACCATCGACAACATCGCGCTGTGGTATGAGGAGCAGCAAGCAGCTGGTGTGGGGTGGAAGAATCCGGAACAGTCTTCACAGTGGTGAAAGAGGAGGAGAAGGAGCAAGGGCGTACATGCAGGTACCGATGGTTATTGAGCAGTCGGAACGAGGAGAGAGGGCCTACGACATCTTCTCCCGCCTCCTCAAGGACCGAATCGTCTGCATCAACGGCCCCATCTTCGACGACACCGCCCACGTCGTCGTCGCCCAGCTCCTCTTCCTCGAGTCCGACAACCCCTCTGAGCCCATCTACATGTACCTCAACTCCCCCGGCGGCTCTGTCACCGCAGGTCTCTCTCTCTCTCTCTCTCTCTCTCTCTCTCTCTCCCTTTGATTGATTTTGGTCGTCTCATATCTATTCATTAGGTTTTTAGGTATTTCGAAGCTGCTTCAGTTGTTGATAATTTATTAATTGTAATTATAATTAATATAGATTTTTATTTTTTCCTTCATCGTACTGATGCCCTGTATGGTTCTTGATCCAAATGCTTTCGAAAGTAGAGTCATTTTTGTGACCCCGAGGGGTTGGTTTGGGATTTAGGGTTTGCTCCCTCTTTTTAAGGTTTTGAGGTTCGAAACATCCCAGACCTTGCAGGTGATAGTCAGGTGCTATCAGCTTCTTTGGGGTGGGCCAAGTCTATGCGGGCCAAGTTCAAAACATCACAGGTGCTATCAGGTCTTTTGAGGCCGGTTCATGCGGGGCATTTGCTCCGGCTTTAATTGGCCGCCCACTAGTTGGCAGGTGGGATTGGTTTTGCAGGTGCTATTAACTTGTTTGGAGCCGGTCCATATTGGGCATTTGCTCGGGCTTTAATTGGACCACGCTGGTGGGCAATGTGATTGGTCCCAGGTTTAGTCGACGTGCGCGTAAGCTAACCAGGCACCTGAGATATCTTAAAAGGAAAGTGGGCATGTTTTTGCACATGAATGCCAAATTCATGCTCCATCTGGCACGACCTTTAAGTCTGTGGGGCTCCAAAGAATCTGGTCCTCTACCTCTAAACCTCTGGGTAGGATTGAGTGAATCACCTAGCCTTTGCCTAACCTGCACACAAGTAAGCACGACTAAAGAACCACACCGGCGGAGCCCCGGAATGGCCCTCCGGCGTGACGATGAGAAAAGTGCAGAGCAAGCGAAAGGAACTAGGGTTTTAAGGATGAGAAATGATGTACCTTTTAGGGCTGCTATCCCTTGGTATTTATAGAGGGTCCTTGGCTTGCTCTCCAAGTTCGTCTATGCGTTTGACACGCGTCGGCTGACGTCACCCGTGACGTAGCGGATAAGGCGGTTAGTGTGAGCTGTCATGGGAGACATGGCCGAGCCTAGTTGCCTAGCTCCGGGCCGAGCCGACCCGAGCCAAGCCTCGAGGGAGCTGTCATGGGAGACATGGCCGAGCCTCATTGCCTAGCTCCAAGCCAAGCCGAGCCGAGCCTCGAGGGGCTGTCATGGATGACATGGCCAAGCCTAGTTGCCTAGCTCCGGGCTGAGCCGAGTCTCGAGAGAGCTGTCATGGAAGGCATGGCCGAGCCTAATTGCCTAGCTCCGGGCCGAGCTGAGTCTCGAGGGAGCTGTCATGGAAGGTATGACAGAGCCTAATTGCCTAGCTCCGGGCCGAGCCGAGTCTCGAGGGAGCTGTCATGGAAGACATGGCCAAGCCTAGTTGCCTAGCTCCGGGCCGGGCCGAGCCTTGCAGATGAGCTATCATGGGAGACATGGCGGGGCCTCGTGGCCTAACTCCGGGCCGAGCCATGGAAGATATGGCCGAGCCTAGTTGCCTAACTCCGGGCCGAGCCGAGCCTTGCGGATGAGCTATCATGGGAGACATGACGGGGCCTTGTGGCCTAACTCCGGGCCGAGCCATGGAAGATATGGCCGAGCCTAGTTGCCTAACTCCGGGCCGAGCCGAACCGCAGAGGGTAGCATCGTGGCCTTCTGCCGAATGTAGCGATTGTGGCCGAACCAGAATATTCGGACCACTACAAAGTCTTTACTCTGCAAAAAAGTTAGTTACTTTTATTTATCATGCTGGTGGAATGGTTATTTTCCCCTGTTGCTTAAATAGATCAAACAGTTGGTGGGGCTTGATTATGAGATCCAAAAAAAACAGGGAGAATTGTTATTATCAGCAGAAAGATTCTTAATTTGGTGTCTGAGGCTCGAATACGGAAACCACACGACGTTTCAGCCGTGGTTAAGATGTTTGATGATGGAGTATGATTTTACTGATTTAATCACCTGAGGCATGTAGTGTAAAGTAAAGAGTTATGACTGGTTGATCATTTTTTATACAGTACATGTTTCCCTTCTTTTTGTTCATGGTTGCAATCATAGCAATTAAGAAAAGCTACTTCCAGAAAATGTTCCACACTTTCTCAACTGATCGTATGTCTAGAGCGGAGATGCAGCCAAGGTTTAAGAAGCAATGAGAACAAACTTAAGAAACTGGATTTGTTTGATTAACTAGTATTTTTTGGACGTTGGTTTCATGGAGCTTATGATTTTGGGTTATTTCGTTATACTTTTGTTTGCTTTTTTTAGTTGTTAAGTAATCTCCTTAGAAAGAAGATGCTTATAAGCTACTTGTAAGCAGTTGACAAATTGGTTGCTTGTTTTCCACTTGTCCTGTCCTTGTTGAGCCAATAAGTATGATACTCCGTATCATACATAGGGCTGTAATACTTGTTCAAGGGGAGTGGGTGATGATTGAAAATTTTAGATTTTAGTGCTCTTTTGTAGCCTTGTGTGCTGCCTTTTAGGGCTCGGTTTTGAGCCCCATAGCTTGTGGAATTGAGCCTATGCTTGCTGGATTTTGCAAAATCACCCTTAAAAATCACCAAGGAGATGAAAGTTTTAAGAAATACACACGCTGAAAAGATTTATAAGTTGTTCATGAGAGCAGGGTTGTATCAAGCTGAACTGATGAAGTAATTGCTGCAAAATACAAAGCTGGGCTGTGAACTACAATCCAAGATGAATTGGCTAGCTTTAGGCTATGGTCTGTGGAGGAGACATACCAAGTCTCTTTACAGACTGAAGAGGAAATGAAGTGACTATATACGATGAGCAAACCCGCATTAAGTCCTTCATTTCCTGCAGCAAAATCATCACCTCAACAGCTTAAAACCATTGACGAGAAGTCAAAACCCACTTGTTTCAAGTGGGGTGATAAAGGCCATATTGCTAGCACATGGCCTGATTGTGGATTTACTTTAGCAGTGCATGAGAATGAAGACGAGGAAAGTGCCAATGAAGAAAACAAAGACGAGGTTCATGCTGGTACAACAGGGGAGTTGATCCTTTGTCAATCTCAAAAGCATTTCCCGAACACAACTCATGATTGGAAGCGTGATTCTACATTTCGCTCTAGAGCTGTCTGTTATGGGCTGCATTACACAATGATTCTTGATATGGTGGCTCCAAAAAAAAAAAAAAAAATTCGCAAGGTTGGGACTTAAAGAATTGCCAATTGCTCAACCACATTCTATCTCATGGCTACATCAAGGTAATAAACTAATAGTTAGCACAAGATGTCAAATTTTTCAACAGGAGATTTATCGGGCTAGGAAGTCTTGTGTGAGGTTGCTCCTATGTCAACATCTGAAATTTCGTTGGGGTGACGTCGGAGCAGGACTTCTTTGGGAAAAAGAACTTGAGGTGGAATGGAGAAAGGAAAGGGACAAGGGTGGTCTTGCTTGGAGCAAAGGCTGCTGGTTCGGGGTATGATAAAGCTGGCATGCATGACATGAGGGCAAATACATATACAAAGCCGGTTTGATTACTCTCCGACCTCAACGTAAGAAAGCTCATCCACGCGTTCACATGATACTCACTGCCATTCTTCGGAGCCTTATTTCATTCAGCCGGGGGGGATTAATGCAGCCAAGTTTTAAGAACAAACTTCATAAAGTAGAATTGTTTGGTTGACTGATTTATTTTTGAATGTAGGTTTTGTGTAGTTTATGAATTAGGCCTTGTGTTGCATAAATGTTTGTTGTTTGACTGACTAGTATTTATTTTTCGGTATCCTTTAAATTTCATTGTGATAGATCTTTTTTTTCCCAATCAGAAAACGTTCTGTGTTTAAATGCTTTTTACATGCTAGTGGGCCTTTGGCTTACTAAAGGTCGATTTAATGACACATGCTGATTATAATATGGCTGTAGTTAGGTAGGCTTTTCCATATGTGGATAATTGTGGATTGATAAGCAAACTTTTAAGACATCGTGGCAGTTAGGGGACGGAAAATCCACTATCCTGAATCCCTGATTTAAGTCAATTTAGCATTCTAATCTCTTTTTTCCTTTATTGAAATAAAATTCGTAAGACATCAATTTTGATGCTTTGTGTATTTGTTGAGACTGTTGATTTAGTAAATCTAATTTTGGACCTTTTGGTACAGGTCTTGCAATTTATGATACAATGCAGTACATTCGGTCTCCTGTGAATACCATATGTATGGGTCAAGCTGCATCAATGGGTTCTCTCCTCCTGGCTGCTGGTGCAAAGGGTGAGAGGCGGTCCCTCCCAAATGCTACGATAATGATTCATCAGCCGTCAGGCGGGTATAGTGGGCAGGCTAAAGATATGACCATTCACACAAAGCAGATAATTAGGGTTTGGGACGCTCTGAATGAATTGTATGTCAAGCATACAGGGCAGCCCATAGACATAGTTGAGAAGAATATGGATCGGGATTATTTTATGACACCGGAAGAGGCGAAGGAATTCGGTATTATTGACGAGGTTATTAATCAGAGACCAATGGCTCTAGTTGCGGATGCTGTTGGTGGTGAAGGCAAAGATAAAGGTCCAGAGGTTCAAAGTAGTCTTTAAGAGTAAGATTTCATAACTGGACCTCTATATCCATTTTGCATTCAGTTGAAATAATTTGCAGATGTTTATGTAATGAAGCTGAGATTACTTTGTGATGTGTGTTGTTAATTTGTTACCACCTTTCTAATGGTTTCTATTTCTTTTTTGTTTTCTGTAGGAGTATTATCTTTGCGTTTTACCCTTTACTATGGGTTTAGGTTTGTTCAATTGTAATTTGGCTGTTAGTTTGGCTGTCTGTTCCAACTGCTGTATTATTTTGCTTTCTCACATGTTTATATTTAGGCCAATCGACAGTTGTTGTCTGTCCTTACCTATGGCTTATCACCGTTTGCTAGTAGACCGACCAATCCTGGTATGGCTATACAATTCTGCCTGGTGTGATCCTTAAGTTATCAGAAATGCTACCAACACAGAAAAATAGTGCACAGATCGTGCACTGATCGCGATGTGGGGCCCATTACGGGTCCCACAAAAATGATTCGAGCCGTTGATTAAATTTAAAACATTTTTTCAAGGGTCACCGCGAAAAATTAGCTCAATCCAATACCTATAGGGCTCGTTTGATAACAGGGATAGATGGTTGGGATTCGTAAGGAGATGGGATTAGGATTGGGATTGATAATGAGAAGAGATTGATAAAGAGATGGGATTGGTGATGAGTATGTTTGTTTGAGATGAGATTAGGTAATGGAATTGATAGTATACATTTCCATTTTTGCTTGAGACCTCTACTAATACCCCCTAATACCATGTGCTAGAAGCCTCTACAAATACCCCCTAATGCCAAGCTCTCAAGCCCATGGGATTGTTAATCCACACCCCTTTTTGGTTACCAAACATGTTATTATGAAACCCATGGGATTGGTAGTCCAATCCCAAGGCCTAGTATTGTTATTAAACGGGGCCATAGATGCTCGATCATCTAACTTTTTCTTATTCTGAAATCTGAATAAAAAATTAAATGATTGAATCAAACACTTATAAGTATCGGATTGAGCTGATTTTTGGCGAGAACCCTTGAAAAAATGTTTTACATTCAATGAACGGATCGGATCATTTGGATAGGACCCATAGTGGGCCGCACACTGCAATCTGTGCACAGTTGTTGTGTGAGTAGCAGCTCTCTTAAGTTATTGTCTACTCAAACGTCTTATAAGTTGACAACCACTGTCCAGTGCAGTTGGTATGTCATCTCTCCCCTATGAGGGAGGTTCTAGGTTCGACTCCTGCTGGAGCAATACCCTTGGGGTCCCAAGCTCCGCTGATGTATGACGATTGAAAAAAAAAAAATGTCTTATAAGTTGGATTTTTGTTGAAGATGTCGGGATATATTTGCTTGTTTACAAAGATGATATGACTCGGCAATATGATTGAAATTTTGGTTTGCAGGTTGTGGGTTCAACCGTTCAAGATTGAACAAAGACTTTAGAAATGGATGTTTTGAAGTGAAGCTGAGTTTTTTTTTTTTTTTTGGGAGTTTTAATTTTATTAGAAGAATGATCTTCGATGAGTCTTGAGAATTCATAGAACAGTAATTTAGACCGAGTATCATTCTTCGGTTGATGAAATTGAGTTACGTTAAACTCAATCAAGTGCTAAATTAATTCAAGAAAAGATATTTGTATTTGTAAGAACTAGAACTAGATTAAACCATAAACGCTATTAGAAGTGATGAAATTCTGAAAAAGAAAAGATGCTGGTTTGTTTGGAATATATGGAAAAGAACGAAAATTTTAAAAAATTCCTCCCCTTGTTTTGTTGAGAAAGAAAGAAAGTGGGAGGAAAATAAAAAAAAACTAATACTTTGTTTGGAACATGTGAAAAGAAAGGGAAAAGAATTTAAAATTAAAAAAAAATCCCTTTCTTTCTTTGGTTTGAGAGGAAAGAAGTGAGATAATGGCAAAATTTGTTCTTTGTTCTAAAAATACTAAAATTTTCTGTCGTTTTTTTAAAATTTTCTTCTTAATTATTTTTTCTTCAATTCTCACACTTTCCTTAAGTTTCACTTACGTTTTTTTTTTGTTTAAAAGTTTAAGGGAAGTTTGTGGGATAATGAGTGAAGAAAGATAGATAAAAAAATATGAGTAATAATTGGAGGAAAAACCTACCCAAGACCGTGTGCAAAAAGCGATAGGTTAGTTTCAAGATCATCTTTTATGAGACCTACTTACGAGTTCCACATAAATGATTGTATCCGCTCAATTTTTTAAAATATGGAGTATTCTTTTAAGCATTCTTGTAAAAAATTAGCTCTATCATATCGGTAAAGATTTGATCGATTTTACGCCCAATTTACTGACAAATCGGGTGTAGAATTGATCAAGTATTTATCGATATCCGACGGAACTGATGCATAGATGCTTAAAAAAATATTTTGAAAAAATTGAACAGTTTCGATCATTTGTGTGGGATACCTAAGTGGATCCCATAGAAGACAGTGTGCATTTGGTGCATACCAAATAATGTGCCCATAGTTAGAGACCCCAAATCAAACACAATTAATCATCAGCCCTTACCCATTTGTTCACCCAAATTTGGGTAAAAAGCTTGATTTGCTTGTAATAAATAAGTGACACACTTGTAAGTAATGAGAGTGAAAAGAGTGCGTGAGAAAAATGGGTATGATTTTGGGTCTTTTCCAAATTTGGGTAATGAAAAGGGTAAAATCAAAATGGGTAAGTATAAATAGGTACTATGACATTGGAGATGAATTATTTAGGTTTTTACCCAAAATTGTAAGATATGAGTGATAAAATGAGTAATCCGTTCCAGAACACCTTCTTAGAAAATAAGTACTTATTTCACATTTTCAAACTCAAAAATAATATAAATGAAAAATAACTTTTCAATTTTTTTGGGTACCGTATTAAAGATCTCAATGAGATCTTTCAAACAAGATCTATATTGCATAATTTTAGATTTCAATAAGCCCATCATTTTTAAGCTTGAAATTGCCTTATTAAAAAATAAGTACCTATTTCGCGTTCCGAAACGGACCCCGGATCGGAGATGCTTTCCTCTTATTTTTCCTTACATTTTCCTTCTTAACCATTTTCCTATCTTTTTCTTTCTTTCTGTTCCACAAGTTCCCATCCGAATCACCACCAGAAAACCAAGTTACGTGTAAACTGATTTACCGTTCAAGTCAATTGTGAATATCGCCGGGGCTAGCTCCCGTGGTGGGGCTTTCTAGAAAAACAGATTCCGAAGAGAGAGAGAGAGAGACCACAATTTTACAATGGCGACTCTACATTTGCCCTTGCCCATGAGTGCTGCTTGCTCCAACCCAGTAGGAATTAGACCGACGAGACCATCGACGTCAACATCAACATCATGCGGCGGTGATACGAGGAGGAGCAACAAGCAGCCGGTGTGGGGTGGAAGAAGAATGGTACCAAAAAACAACCGCAGTCGTGAAAGAGGAGGAGGATTCACGAGGGGGTACACGCCGATACCGATGGTTATCGAGCAATCGTCTATGGGAGAGAGGTCCTACGACATCTTCTCTCGGCTCCTCAAGGAGCGAATCATCTGCATCAACGGCCCCATCACCGACGACACCGCCCACGTCGTGGTCGCCCAGCTACTCTTCCTCGAGGCTGACAACCCCGTCGAGCCCATCTACATGTACCTCAACTCCCCCGGCGGCGTTGTCACCGCAGGTCTCCCTCTCTCTCTCTCTCTCTCTCTCTCTCATTTCAATTCTTTTTTTCTTTTTTTTGCGTATTTCATTAGCTGCTTCAGTTTTGCGTATTTAATTTTTGCATTTTTTCCTAAGTCGAGCTGATACCTGGTATAGTTATTGATCTAAAATGCTTTCGAAAGCAGGCATTTTTGCAACCCCGAGGGGTTGGTTTGGGATCAGCTCGTTTGGATGGCTGGATTTCACGAGGGAAGAAAAGAAATTGAGAGAATATGTATTCTTCCCCTTGTTTGGATAGCCGAAAGGGTGAGAGGAGGAGGGGAGGGTGAGATTCATGAACCCCTTAAAACCCCCATTTTGTTTCTCACCAAAGTTGGCGAGATTCTGTGAGAAAGAGAGCTTCTTCCGATCTTACCCCTACGCCGCTCCCCTCACTGCCGCCGCACCACCACTTCCGATAATACCGCCGGCGCTGTGACTGGTAGTGGTGGGTTCTAGGAATTGTGATGGGTATCGTGAAGCCAAGAGCAGAACTTGCTCACTATCCCATGGTTGATTGAGAGACCTACCTGGTGTTAATCGAATCTAGGGCTTCAAAACCGACATACTGTTTCCTTTCCACAGTGGTAGGAGTATAGAGTGAGGAAGACGACTGGGAGGTGAAATAAAGTTATGGCTGGAATAAAATGGAAGGGTACATTAGTAAAAGTACATATGGCACTCTCTTTTCTTTTCTCACTTATATTTTGTCCATCCAAATGAGATGGTGAGAAATCACACTCCTTTCTTTTCTTTTCTCACTAATAAAAGAGACCACACCCCTTTCTTTTCTTTTCTCACCTAGGTTGCCAAAGGGGCTGTTACACTCCTTTCTTTTCTTTTCTTTTCTCACTAATAAAGGAGACCACACCCCTTTCTTTTCTTTTCTCACCTAGGTTGCCAGAGGGGCTGTTAGGGTTTGCTTCCCGTTAACAGCCTCGTTGGATGGTGAGAAAGGATAAGATAAGAAGGTGAGTTTTTGGTGAGAAGGGGAATGGCCAATCAAGAAATTTCATTTTTTTGTACTTTTCTCTCCATTTTTAACCAAAATGGTCAACCCAAATGAGTGATTTGATCAGAAACAATAACTCTTTATTTTCTCTTGAAACTCCTCAATCCAAAGGGGCCAGTCTGTACGGGCCCCAAGTTTGAAACTCGAATCTATAGTACAACAGCCGTCCAAAAGTGTTTTCTAGAAGTTTTTTTTTTTTTTTGAATTCTGAACCATTGATTGCTGGAATAGATGGTAGGCGTTTTACACTACAGCCCTATAGTGCAGTGTGCACTATAGGGTCATCGGAACCTCGCAGACCTTGTAGGTGCTATCACTCCTTTGGGGCCAGTCTATACGAGCCCCAGATTCGAAACATCACACGTGCTATCATATCCTTTGGGGCCAGTCTATGCGGGACATTTGCTCCGGCTTTAAATGGCCGCCCGCTAATCGGCGGTGGGATTGGTTTCGCAGGATTAGTCGAGATGTGTGTAAGCTGGCCCGGACACCTGAGATAACAAAATATAGAAAGTGGGTATTTTTGTTCATGATGCCAAATTCATTCTCTATTTGACACAATGTTATCTTGCTTGTGGAATAGTTATTTTCCCCCGTTGCTTAAATAAATCATCTAGCTATTTTTGGTCTCATTTCAATTTATTCATTAGGCTTAAGTATTCTAGAGCTTAAGTAATGGATTTAATTTGCATTTCCTTCATCGAACACCTGGTATGTTTCTAGATCCAAGTTCTGTTGGGCATCTTTTTGCTCATGATGCCAAACTCATGCTCCATTTGACATTCTTCACTCTGCAAAAAAAGTTATTTTTATTTATCTTGCTGGTGGAATAGTTATTGTCCCCTATTGCTTAAATAAATCACACAGTTGGTGGGGATGAATTGCGAGGCTGAAAAGCATGTAGAAATTGATAATTATCAGAAGAAAGATTCTTATTCGGTGTCTGACGCTCGAATATGGAAACCCTGGAACAACTGATCCTTTTGACACGATGTTACACTGCATACATACTTTTCTTCTTGTTGCTGAAATTGTACTTTCCCCATCAATTTGGGTCTGCATATTAGCTCCTTTTATTTCGGGCAGAAACTTTTCACGAGAAAAAGTTTTTTCCCTTTGCTATTATTTTCCGTCTTACCAAACATCAGGAACACCAAACTCCAAGAAGTACATGGTGAAATTGGTGGGGGTGGGATTAGTTCCCAAGATTAGTCGAGTTGCACATAAGCCGGCCCAGACGCCTAAGATGGCAAAAAAAGAAAGTGGGCATTTTTGCTCATGATGCCAAATCCATGCTCCATTTAACCCAATCTTAAGTCTTTACCCTGCAAAAAAGTTACCTTTATTTATCTTGCTTGTGGAATGGTTGTTTTGCCTTGTTGCTTAAATAAATCAAACAGTTGGTGGGATGTTTATGAGACCCATAAAACAGGGAGAAATTGATATTAGCAGCAGAAAGATTCTTATTTTGGTGTCTGAGGCTCGAATACGGAAACCCTAGAACAACTGATCCTTCTGACACGACGTTTCAGCAATGGTTAAAATGAGTGATGATACGATTTCAGTGATGTTAGATACGATTTCAGTGATGTTAGATTTTAGTGTTCTTTTGTAGCCTTGTGTGCTTGCCTTTTAGGGCTCGGATTTGAGCCCCATAGCTTGTGGAATCAAGCCTGAATCAAGCCTTTGCTTGCTGGATTTTGCTAAATCAGCCTTAAAAATCCATATATCTTCATATTCTTGGCGTTGGCCCGTGCTATTCGGGTCCATCTACAATGGTACTTGTTCGAACCTCCAACCAATTTACATCAGTTTTAGTATTAGAGCGAGTTAAAATCCATAGTTTGCTTTCTTTCACAACTCTTCTCAACATGGTAACAAACACAGAATGTGATGAAAGGTTCCTTGATGATAGAGTCGGTAGTACTGAACAAGCGATTGATGGCGTAAAGACTACCCTTGAAGATCAAAGATAGGAAAACAGTGGACATTTTCAACCTTTGGCACTTGGAAGATATGGTAGGCGATATTCTGAAAGAAACTTCTCATTGGAATCGTGGCAAAGGTATTGTGGATCCACCAACTTCTTCATATGCAGTTGATGAACATACCTTTAAGATTCATTTGAAAAACTCAATTGCAGTCAACATGCATAACTACACCCACGGCACAACATATGCAGAGGATGGGCAGGAAGGACGTTGTAACGTGTGTTTTGGAGGCCAAGGACTAAGGCAAGATGATTTTCAGTCAAGGGGACAGCAATTGTTTAGATCTAATGTCTATGGAGAATGGACAGCAGGTCCTAAACATGGCTTCTAATAAGTCGACATTTCTGAAAATTGAAAATCCACTTCGCATGGGTCGTCCTCAAGATTTAAGAGACAACTTATGTAAAAATGTTAGAAATGCGAATGATAATTTTTGGATGTGAGATAAAGGAATTAAATATGAAGTGTCGAGGGGAAGATGAATCCAGAAGCTTTCCTTTATAGGTGATGATTAGTGTTGATCATTTCTTTGCTTGGCATCAACTAACTGCAGGAAGGTACATTTGCTAGTTCAAAATTACTAACGTGGTGGGCTAGAACTCGTGAATCAAGTACAAGAAGTGGGAAGTGTGAAGTAGCTACATGGGATGAAATGAAGACACTTTTGAAGCTTATATCTTAAATTTCATCGCCCTCACCAAGGAAATTGCAGTGTTGATGAATACAGTCAAAAAGCTTTATAAGTTGTTCATGGGAGCAGGGGTGTATGAAGTCAAAGTACTCGCTGCGAAATACAAAGCTGGGCTGTGGGCTCCAATCCAAGATGTCATGGCTTTCTTTAGGCTAAGGTCTGTGGAGGAGACATACCAAGTCCCTTTACAGAGTGAAGAGGAAATGAAGCGGCTACTATGTCCAAGCCCGCATCTTATCCTCCAGTTCCTGCACCAAATCAGCACCTCAACAGCTTAAAACCTGAGACGAGAAGTCGAAACCCATTTGTTTCAAGTGTGGTGATAAAGTCCATATGGCTAGCACATGACCTAATTGTAGAAAACAGAGTTGGTTAGGCTATGACGAGGTTCATGCTGATACAACTGGGGAGGTACTCCTTTGGTCAATCTCAAAAGCATTTCCCGAACACAACTGGTGATTGGAAGCGTGATTCTATATTTCACTCTGGGGCCCATTATAACTTATATGCTGTATTACACATTGATTCTTGATAATGGTGGCTCCAAAAATTTTGTTTCACCAGATTTTGTTCAAAGGGTGGGACTTCAGAGAATTTTCAATTGTAAACCACATTCTTTCTCATGGCTACATCAAGGTAATAAACTAGGAGTTCGCACAAGATGTCAAATTTGTTAAAGGTTTTTCAACAGGAGATTTATCGGGCAACGAAGTCTTGTGTGAGGTTGTTCCTAGGTCAACATCTCAAATTTTATTGGGTTGACTATGAATGTATGGTAAAGACGGCGGGTATGACATGAGGGCAAATACATATACAAAGCTCATCTCACTGCAATGCGTCAGAGCCTTATTTCATTCAGCCAGGGGAAATTATATTAATTTATGAATCCAAGGTTTAAGAACAAACTTTTTAAAAGTAGAATTATTTGATTGACTAGTATATGTTTTTGAATGTACATTTCGTGTAGTTTATTAGGGGTAAATGCTTGTTGTTTGATTGACTAGTATGTTTTTGGTATCCTTTTAATGTCGTGACAAAACCTTTTTTCTCCAATCAGAGAGTCTTCTGTATGTACAGATGCTTGTTGCATGCTAGTCGGCCTGTGGCTTACTAAAGCTCACCTTGATGACACATGCTGATTAGTATTTAGCTGTAGTTAGGCAGGCTTTTCCATATGTGGATGGAAAATCCTGAATCCCTGATTAAAGTCAATTTAGAATTCTAATCTCTTTTTTCCTTTATTGACATAGAATTTGTAAGACACCAATGTTGATGCTTTGTGTATTTGTTGAGATTGTTGATTTGGTACACAACAACAAACAACAGCAGAACCCATGTAGTCCCCAATCATTGGGGGTATGGGTGGGGGAGGATTGGAGACAGACCTAACCTTTGGCAATATGCACAAAGTGGCTAATTTCAGAATACCACTGAAACAGTGGCTCCCATATACCTATTTTGTTGTAGAACCATCCCCCAAATCAAAGCCAAATGGCATCAGAGAAGGCAGGCTAGAGACCCAATTCAATTTGGTAAATCTAATTTTGTACCTTTTTGTGCAGGTCTTGCAATTTATGATACAATGCAATATATTCGGTCTCCTGTGAGTACCATATGTATGGGTCAAGCTGCATCAATGGGTTCTCTCCTCCTGGCTGCCGGTGCAAAGGGTGAGAGGCGGTCTCTCCCACATTCAACGGTAATGATTCATCAGCCTTCAGGCGGGTTTAGTGGGCAGGCTAAAGATATGACCATTCACACAAAGCAGATAATTAGGACGTGGGACTCATTGAATGAATTGTATGTGAAGCATACAGGGCAACCCATAGACATAATTCAGAAGAATATGGACCGGGATTATTTTATGACACCGGAAGAGGCGAAGGAATTTGGTATTATTGACGAGGTTATTGATAAGAGACAATTGGCTCTAGTTGCGGATGCTGTTGTAAATGATGGCAAAGATGATAAAGGTCCAAGTCTTGAAGGGTAAGATTTCATATCTGGGCCTCTTATCTCCTTTTTGCATTCAGGTGAAAAAACTTGCAGATGTCGATGCCTAATGAAGTTGAGTTTATTATGTTATGTCTATTGGTAATTTGTTACCACCTGTCTAATACTCCGTAGTTTTTATTTCTTGTTTTTCGGTCATTGTCTTTGCTTTTTGTTCTTTCCTATGGGTTAAGGTTTGTTCAGTCGCTTATCCTCGTTTCAGGACACGGACGCAGCTGTTTGTTTGGCTGTCTGTTCCAACTGCTGTATTATCTTGCTTTCTCACATGTTTATATTTAGGCCTATTGACCATTGTTGTCTGTCCTTACCTATGGCTTGTCACCATTTGTGCATTGTTCGTTTTTCAAAAATGCAAAAATAGATTGTGTAAAAAGCCATGTAAATTTTCTCTACTCATTACTCAAAAAACCTCTCTCAATACCCAAACCGAACATGGTCTTGGTAGTAGACCAATTCTGGTATGGCTATGCGATTCTGCCTGGTATGATCCTTAGTTGTTTACTCAAAAGTCTTATAAGCTTGTTTTCTGCTGAAGTTGTCAGGATATATTTGCTTGTTTATATTGATAAAATATGAGTTGGCAATATAATTGAGAATTTGGTTGGCAGGATGGGGGCTCGAGTTTGAACAAATACTTCAAGGCTTCAGAAAAGGATATTCTAAAGTGCTGGTTAAGAGCTCAATCCAAGAAAGGAAGCCAAGTCGAAGTTTTTTTCCCCTTCAGTTTTATTATGATTAGAAGAATGATCTTCGATGAGTCTTGAGGACTCTTGTTTCATATTCCGAGTTGCCCCCTTAATGTTTGAACTCAAACACTTGACCCCCTTATTAGGGTGTGCTCTACTAAACTAAAATAAGTATTTTTTTTTAAGGTGATGTATTGTGAGAGAATGACCTGTTTCGTAAATTAGAAAATAAGTGCTTAAAAATAAAAACCTTAGCGGAATGAGGCCTTAATGTATTTTGAGTGTTACCAGTTGGATGGTAAAAGGCATGTGAGAGGAGGCACTCAGCATTTATATCGCCATCTTGGCATTCAAACTTGCAACGTGTGCAATTTTCATGACCAAATGGATAAAAATTGACAGAGTGTCCAATTTATTAATGACAGATTAGTTCAGGTGTTTAATTGAAATTAAGAAAAGTCTATGTATTTATGAGACATTGAGGTGCAGGTTCAGAGGATTTTGTTTTTAAAATTTTTTTGAGCCTACTACTTAAATTACAGAATTGCTTTAATGTATAAAAAAAATTCAAATGTCTCCATAATCAATGCTGGCATATTGTAGCATATACCCTTTTAATCACTTATGATCATGTTGTTTTCTTATAAATGTACATTTAGAAAATCTTGGAGTTTAGGAGTACTATTTTATAGAACTATGATTTAGATTGATTATCGTTCTTCAGTGACTGAGTTACGTTAAATTCAATTAATTACTAAATTAATTCAAGAAAAATATATTTGTTTTATAAAAGCTAGAACTAGATTAACGATATAATCGAACGGATGAAAATCTAAAATTGAAAAGCTGGTCACTAATAAAATTTTCCTATCTATCTCTCTTCACTCGTTACCCCCAAAGCTTCTTTCAAAATCCAAGCCGAACAATACTAAGAATTTCGAATCTATCACCACCGCAGGAACAAGAGAAATCTAGAAGAGTCCAAGGATGAATTGAGGATAAAAATGTCAGACCAAGGAAACTATTGTGGCACTAACAAGAAGATGAGTGGCATTATCACCACCCTATGTATAAAAATAGAAAAAATAGGTCAATGGATTATGATTCTTGCCAAGGCTAGAGCTCCCGCGAAGAATTCTAGAAAATCAGATTCCAGAGAGAGAGAGAGAGAGAGAGAGAGAGAGAGAGAGACCACAACTACACAATGGCGACTCTACAGTTGCTCATGACTGATTGCTCGAAAGCAGTAGGAATTAGAGCGAGACCACCACCACCAATACCATCATGTGGTGGAAGCTCAAGCACTTGTACTATGAGGAGCAGCAAGCAGCCGGTGTGGGGTGGAAGAAAGATAACAAACAATCACGGTGGCGAAAGAGGAGGAGGGTTCACGAGGGCGTACACTCCGGTACCGATGGTGATCGAGCAGTCGGAACGAGGAGAGAGGGCCTACGACATCTTCTCTCGACTCCTCAAGGAGCGAATCATCTGCATCAACGGCCCCATTTTCGACGACACCGCACACGTCGTGGTCGCCCAGCTCCTCTTCCTCGAGGCCGATAACCCCTCCGATCCCATCTACGTGTACGTCAACTCCCCCGGCGGCTCCGTCACTGCAGGTTGCTTCTTTTTTTTTTTTGCTCTTATTTCAGTTCATTAGGGTTAGGTATTATTCTAGTTAAGTCACATAATTTTTTTATTTTTTTTGATCCGATTAAGTCACATAATTTGCGCCCACGAGCTTGTGCTTTAAAAAAAATAAAATCCCAAGCTATTCTAGGTTAAGTCACATAATTTGCGCCTACCAGCTTGAGCTTGATATCCCAAACTATTCTAGGTTAAGTCACATAATTCACGCCCACTAGCTTGAGCTTTAAAAAAAATATCCCAAACTATTCTAGGTTAAGTCACATAATTCACGCCCACGAGCTTGAGCTTTAAAAAAAAAAAAGAAATCCCAAACTGTTAAAATTCGCAAGAGCGAAGAATTGAGAGTGCCAGCGCACATCGAGGATTAAGGGCATGAGCGGAGGGTCCTTCTGAATGAATGATTACGTGAGTAAGATTCTAGGGCTCAAGTTTTTTACTCCTACTTAATTTGCATTTCCTTCGACAAACTAGTAGCTGGTATGCTTCTTGATCCAAATGCTTGGGGAAATTGGGCATTTTTTGGCTCATGATGCCAAGTTCATGCTCCATTTGACACGATTTATCTTGCTTGTGGAATAGTTATTTTCACCTGTTACTTAAATAAGTCAAATAGTTATCTTTCTTGTCTCCTTTCAATTCACTCATTAGTGTTATGTATTCTAGACTTAAGTATTGGATTTAATTTGCATTTCCTTCATTGAACTGATACCCGGTATGCTTCTTGATCCAAATGCTTGTGGAAATTGGGCATTTTTGGCTCATGATGCCAATTCATGCTCCATTTGACACGATGTTAAATCTTTACTCCGCAAAATAAGTTACTTTTATTTATCTTGCTGGTGGAATTGTTATTTTCCCCTGTTGCTTAAATAAATCAAACAGTTGGTGGGGATTGATTTCGAGACCAAAAAAACAGGGAGAAGATGATATTGTTAAAGCATCCAACTCAAGACCAATTGACAATTAGTAGAGAGGCCGCTCAGGTTCATATACGAGTTTTGAAGAAGATAATTCACCAATGCGGGACAAACTCCAACATTCCCCTGCGTGTGCGACCCCCGACTCGCACGTGAAGAGGTAAACAAAGGATCCATAACATGTGGATCACAACAAACAATGGTGCACTTATGGCACAAACAAGGGGGAACAAATTCTCTGAAACCCTAGCTCTGATACCCTGTTAAAGCATCCAACTGAAGACCAATTGACAATGAGTGAAGAGGCTTCCCAGGCTCATATACTAGTTTCGGAGAAAATAATTAATCAATGTGGGACAAACTCCAATAGATATTACCAGCAGAAAGATTCTTATTTTTGTGTCTAATACGGAAACCCTACAACAACTAACTTTGGACACGACGTTTCAGTAGTGGTTAAGATGAGTGATGATATGATTTGAATAATAATTTACCACTTGAGGCACGTAAAGTAAATTATAGGGTTATGACGGTTGATCATTTGTTGTACAATACATGTTTCCCTTCTTTTTGTTCACGGCTGCAATCATAGAAATTAAGAAAAGCTACTTCCAGATAATGTTTCGCACTTTATCTACTAATGGTAGGGTCTAGAGCGAGATGCAGCCATGTTTTAAGAAGCAACAAGGACAAACTTAAGAAACTGGAATTGTTTGATTAACTAGTATTTTTTGAAAGTAGGTTTAATGTAGTTTATGATTTTGGATATTTTAGGAAGATTTTTGTTTGCTTTTTAGTTGTTAAGTAATCTCCTTAGAAAGAAGGTTCTTATAAGCTACTTGCAACTTGCAAGCATCTTGTTGACAAATTGGTTGCATGTTTTCCACTTGTCCTGTCCTTGTTTAGTAGTGTCTTTTTTTGTTTTTTCCATTCATAGGTACTTAACCAATAAGTAAGCTATTAGATATCATACATGGGTAAGTATTATTTCAGGGGAGTAGGTGATGATTCAAAATTTTAGATTTTAGTGTTTTTTGTAGCCTTGCGTGCTGCCTTTAGGGCTCGTTTTTGAGCGCCCCATAGCTTGTGGAATTGAGCCTTTGCTTGCTGGATTTAGCAAAGTCAGCCTTAAAAATCATATTTCTGCATATTCTCAGTGTTGGTACATGCTATTCGAGTCCATCTACAATGGTACTTGTTCGAACCTCCAACTAATTTACATTAGTTTTAGTATTAGAGCAAGTGAAAATCCTTGAGTTTGCTTTCTTTCACGAGTCTTCTACTCTTCTCAACATGGTAACAAACACGGACCTTGACAAGAGGTCCCTTGATGATAGGATCAGTAGTATTGAACAAGCTATTGATGATGTAAAGAGTAAAGACTACCCTTGAAGATAAAAGAAAGGAAAACAATGGACATTTTCAACCTTTGGAAGATATGGTAGGCCTTATTCTAAAGGAAATTTCTCAAGGGAATCGTGGCAAAGGTATTGTGGATCCACCAACTTCTTCATATGCAGCTGATGAACATACATTTGAATGTTCAATTGAAAAACTACAATTGCAGCCAACATGCATAACTGCACCCAAGGCACAACATATGCCAGCGGACAAGAAGGTCATCGTCATGTGTGTATTGGAGGCCAAGGAAAAGGGCAAGATAGGCAGCCATCCAGAAGCCTCCACACGTCCTTCAGCCGTACCTCCTTCAGAGAAACTCCTCCCCTAGATATAAGATTCCCAGATCATCACAAGTGGTTGTTCAGACCAGATCCATTCGCCCTTATCACCGTATGATACGGATCCCATACTCCTATATCACTGCCTCTCTCTCTCTCTCTCAGATTGCGTTGGGTTCTCTCCTCCTCCGCCTTCGGCAACCCCAAGTCTTTGAGAATTTGTTGATCTCCCCGGATCGTCTTCAGGGCTAGCATAGCTCGTCAACCTTACACACAACTTTCAAAAAAAGCTTATTTCTGAAATTTCATCACCCTCACCAAGGAGATGAAAGTGTTGCTGAATACACTGAAAAGTTTTGTAAGTTGTTCCCAAGAGCAGGAGTGTATGAAGTTGAAGTACTCGCTGCAAAATACAAAGCTAGGTTGGGAACTGTAATCCAATATGACGTGGCTGGCTTTAGGCTATGGCCTGTGGAGGAGACATACCAAGTTGCTTTACTGACTAAAGAGGAAATGAAGCGGCTATATACTATGTGCAAACCCGCATTAAGTCCTTCAGTTCCTGCACCAAAATCAGCACTTCAACAGCTAAAAGCCTTAGACAAGTCAAAACCCACTTGTTTCAAGTGTGGTGATAAAGGCCATATTGCTAGCACATGGCCTAATTGCAATAAGTCTAGGTACACAACAACCAACCACAACCCCCTCACATACACGTGGGGCCCACACCCAATTATGGGTGTGGGCCCCACGTGTATGTGAGGGGGTTGTGGTTGGTTGTTGTGTATGTAGCATGGTTGGTCTAATTGTGGAGCTACTATAGCAGTGCAAGAGAATGAAGACGAGGAAAGTGCCAATGAAGAAAACAAAGACGGTTAGGCTATGATGAGGTTCATGCTGATACAATCGAGGAGTTGCACCTTTGTCAATCTTGAAAGCATTTACTGAACACAACTCATGATTGGATGCGTGATTCAATATTTTGCTCTAGAGCAGTCCCATATGGGCGGGCTGTATTACACATTGATTCTTGGTAACATTTTGTTTCACAAGATTTTGTTCAAAGGTTGAGGCTTAAAGAATTGCCAATTGCAAAACGGCATTTTATCTCATGGCTACATTAAGGTAATAAACAAGTTAGCAAAAGATGTCAAATTTGTTGAAAGTCTTTCAAGAGGAGATTTGTCGGGCAACGAAGTCTTGTCTGTGGTTGTTCCTATTTCAACATCTCAAATTTTATTGGGGTGACTATGGATGTATGATAAAGCCGGTACGCATGATATGAGGGCTAATGCATATACAGAGCCAGTTTGATCACTCTCTGACTTCGATGTAAGAAAGCTTGTCCACACTGGTCACATGAAGATACTCACTGCAATTTGTCAGAGCCTTATTTCATTCAGCCAGTGGGATTAATGCTGCCAAGTTTTAAGAACAAACTTCATAAAGTAGGATTGTTTCATTGATTAGTATTTTCTTGAATGCAGGATTGCGTGTAGTTTATGAATTAGGGATAAATGCTTGTTGCATGAATGCTTTTATTTTTTATTGATTACTACTTTTTTGTCCTTTTAATTTTGTTGTGACAAATCTTTTATTTTTTCCCAATCAGAAAAAAGTTGTCTGTATGTATAAATGCTTGTTGCATGCTAGTGGGCCTGTGGCTTACTAAAGGTCACTTTGATTACACATGCTGATTATTAGAATTTGGCTGTAGTTAGGCAGACTTTTCCTTATGTGGATAATTGCTTGGATAGATAAGCAATGTTTTAAGTCATCGTGGCAGTTAGGGATGAAAAATCCACTATCCTGATTAAAGTCCATGTAGAGTTCCAATCTCTTTTTTTCTTTATTGAAATAACCTTCGTAAGACACCAATTCTGATGGTTTGTTTATTTGTTGTGAGTCTTGTGACTGTTGATTTAGTAAATCTAATGTTGTACCTTTTGGTGTAGGTCTTGCAATTTATGACACAATGCAGTACATTCGGTCTCCTATTAATACCATATGCATGGGTCAAGCTGCATCAATGGGTTCTCTCCTCCTGGCTGCTGGTGCAAAGGGTGAGAGGCGGGCCCTCCGAAATTCAACTATAATGATTCATCAGCCTTCAGGCGGGTATAGTGGGCAGGCTGTAAATATGACCATTCACACAAAGCAGATAATTAGGGTTTGGGACAAACTGAATGAATTGTATGCAAAGCATACAGGGCAGCCCATAGACATAATTCAGAAGAATATGGATCGGGATTATTTTATGACACCAGAAGAGGCGAAGGAATTTGGTATTATTGACGAGATTTTGGACAAGAGACCAATGGCCCTAGTTGCGGATGCTGTTGGTGATAAAGGCAAAGATAAAGATTCGAAGTAGTCTTTAAGGGTAAGATTTCATATCTGGGCCTTTTTTCTCCTTTTTGCGTTCTGTTGAAATTTGTTGCAGATGTGGATGCCTAATGAAGCTGAGATTATTGTGTATGTGTATTGTTAATTTGTTACAACCTTTCTAATAGTTTTTATTTCTTGTTTTTCTGTTATTACCTTTGCTTTTGTTCTTTTCTATAGCTGTTAGTTTGGCTGTCTGTTCCAACTGTTGTATTATTTTTGCTCTCACATGTTTATATTGAGTCCTATTAACTGTTTTTGTCTGTCCATACCTATGGCTTATCACCATTTGCAAGTAGACCAACCCTTGTATAGCTATTTGTAGGGATGGCAATTTAAATCGACCTGATGAGTACCCCAACCGTAACCGAAGTTTTTCCTCGAACGATAACTGAAATTTTCCCCACATAAGAAATATCTGTTCGGGTTCAGTTCGGTTATGGGTTGTCTGCCCAACCTGACACCTGACCCGTATTGAACAGAAACTGTGAAATTACAAAATTACCTCTTTATATAAATACTTTATAAGGATTTTTAGACTTTTAGACTTTGAAAGTTTAGGACTTCCAGAAGCATGTCCCCCCACCCAAAGAAGACAGAAGGGGCGCCTCCCTCTGACCTCTTCTGCGCAACTCTCTCTCTCTCTCTCTCTTTGTGTTTCTTCGTTTATTTGATGGTGTTCCTCCTGGGTCTTCAAGACTAAGGCTGTATAAGTCTTCAAACTTTCAGGATTTTGGTTACAGATGATTGTATGAGCATAATCTCTTGTAGTTGTGGGTAACCCGATTAGAGAATGAACTTTTGACCTATTTTATTCATCTTCTACTGATTCATATTTGACGGGAAAAAAATGACCTATTTTACTCTGATTTTGTACCTCAATTCGGATACCCATTTGTTTTGGGGAATACGCGAGTCCCATTTCGTTCGGGTATGGGAGAAGTCCTCCCCCCATTCGGTTATAGGGGCGGATTAGGGTAGGGTAGGGTAATCGTTTCGTGTATCGGGTACAGAAATGCCCATATGCCGTTGTCAGTCCTAGCTATTCGATTCTGCCTGGTATGATCCTTAGTTGTTGTTTACTCAAAAGTCTAATAAGCCGGATTTCTGTCGAAGATGTTGGGATATGTATTTGCTTGTTTACGTCAATAATATGACAAGGCGATATAAGTGAAAATTTTGGTTGGCAGATTGGGGGTTCCAGATCGAATGAAGGGCCCAATCCAAGAAAGGAAGCTGAGCCATTTATGTTTTCGGAACTTTAATATGATTAAGAAGAATGATCTTTGATGAGTCTCGAGGATTCTTCCTTTTATTGTTTTTCTTATTTTACGTTAATTTTATCCTTTCTTCTCTCACTTCATTCATATTCTGGAGTGTCTGCTTTCTTTTTCTGTGGGTGTTGATACTTCTCTACTTAGAACTCCGATTCATGGCATTTTGAAGTAACATGAAAGAGGAGCTTCATATGGCCTGTGCTTTTAGAAAGGTGTCTGGTACTGAGGAGAAGTTTTTGGGTGCCGGGCAGATACCACACATGTGGTACCCCGTCGGCGATCCCAGTCATCCAAATGTATTTTGGACGGTTCAGATTTTAGAGAAAGAAAAAGAGGAGAGAGAGAGGTCGGGTGAGGGAAGAGGGGGAATAAATCTAGGCCGTCTATAACACGTTTGGATGGCTGGGATCGCCGACAGATACTGCCATGTGGTACCCAGCACCCGAAAATTTGTCAGTCCTGAGGATTGACTTTTATGTACGTGTTTTTCTGCAATTCGGCAATTGCCGGAATTGGGAATCATCCATAGAGAACGGGATTCGAACGAGAGTTTATTTTTCTGTCTGCAGCTTTGACGTAAATCTGTGATGAATCCTTTCTTTCTCAAACTCTATCCTAAGTCCTTTCTTCTTTCCCTTTTTTTTTACTGGTAAGCCAAAAAGTTTTTCCCATCGCTTTGTTTCACCCGGGGATTACGTCAAAACAACCCCAGAGCCGAGGGCCGGTCGAGACAGACAAACCACTATACTGAACTACCTATTGGAAAACACTTTAGAAGCAAAGAAAACACTTTTGCATCACACTAGGTACGCCACTACGAGTTCCTCTGTAACACTTTACCTTAGTTTGAATCGTCCCATTGTGGCACATATTCCAATTTGCCTGACTAAGGCTACCCTTGGCTTAAATTTTTGGGTTTTTTGACGGAGTTTTTTTTTGGTTATTCTCTCTTAAATTTTATTAGATTCGGGTCAACTTATAGATTAATTATTTGTCTCGATGAGAAGAACCGAAAAGTAAAAAAATATAGAAAAAAGTTAAGAAAAGTACGTGTAAGTACGGTAATGAGACAAGTTGACGTTCGTGTCAGGGACCTTTTAAACTCACATTTAAAATGTTGGGGACTAAATTGGCGCAATGTTTAGGTTGGGAACCAAAGCGACAGCTCACACATATTTTGGGACCAAAAAAGTAAATAAGCTGACACTAAAACTAAAGACTGTCGACGATAAAGACACTAAAAATTGGGGGTCACTATTTGCAGCTCCGTATTTTCTCCCGTAGCCCGTTAAAAATTTTCGAAAATTATATTTCGGTAACTACATGTCGAAAATATGTTCAACCTTCGGTAAACAACTGCCGAACATACATTTCGGTAAATAGCCGTTGAAAACAAGATTATATTTCGGTAACTACATGTCGAAAATGCATACAACAAAAATAAGAAACATATATTTCGGTAATTGGATGCTGAAAATATATCTCAATTTCGGTAACTAACTGTCAAAACATATTTCGGTAGTTGGAAATTTTTAATAGGCTAAGGGAGAAAATACGGGACTGCGAATAGCCGCACCCAAAAACTGTCCATTTCTAAAGACTGTCGACGATAAAGACACTAAAAACTGTCCATTTTTTAAGTGAACTTTTTCCAATTTTGGTTTGAATTTTTTATACTCTTTTGATTTTCTCATCGAAACGAATGATGTGATGTAAAAATTGTAATGAAAATTGAAAAAGTTAATTAAAATTCAAATAATACTTATGTCATTACAAAATACTCCCTCCGTCCCATTTTCATTGTCCATTATTCCTTTTGTCACTTTTGTGTCTATTGCGTATATCTTTCAATCTATAATATTTTTCATGATTTTGACATTTTTGTATTATAAAACAAATTGAAAAATATAAGCGATTGAAAACTTACACGAATATCAAAAAATAACAATAAAAATGGAACGGAAGGAGTAATTAATTTAGTCCAAAGGGCCCCTAAGGCAAGCCTTTTGTTGATCAAAGATAACAAAAAAAAAATCCATCTCTAGGAGCAAAAAAGGAAAGGAGGAAAAATGTGTGTGTAACACGTGTTCAGTTATTAACCATATCCTCATGGGATTTGGAGACGCTTCAAACCTCCCGCGAAGCCTTTTACCAGAAAATCGGATTCCGATAAGAGAGAGAGAGAGAGAGAGAGAGACTACAACTACTACAATGGTGACTCTACAGTTGCTCACTGATTGCTCCATCCAAACTCTGAGAGCTTCTTCTAGTAGTCCTCCTCGGCGTTACAAAAGCAGCTCCTCCGTCCAAACTCTGAGTACTAGAGCCTGTCTCCACCACAACCCCCAGTCAAAGCCAACTACTACTTCGTTGTCTTCTTCTCTCAGCCGCAGGCACCTGATAGCCGACACGGCCGCTGTTTCGATTGCGGTTTCCCCTCTCATCGACATTTCGAAAGCGGCGAAATCAGAAGAGGGTGGTCTGTCCGAATGGGAAAGAGTTTTCCTGCCCATTGATCCCGGTGTCGTCCTCCTCGACATCGCTTTCGTTCCTGACGACCCCAATCACGGTTTACACCCCATCTCTCTCTCTCTCTCTCTATACGTATATATGTACATTATTACAAGGGGTAGTAGAATACAAATATCTGAATTACATCAAATGGATATAATCCTGAAATGGGTGAGTTCACACTATTGTTTAAAGGTATTTTAGTTAAAAAAGTTACCCACTATTCAAGACAACTCGTTTCCCTTAATTTTGTTGTCTAGATGTGATTTTGGTATTTTTAGTGGAAACAAGTGGTAATTTAGCATCTACTTGAATACTTCAGAAATATAGTCTGTGAACTCACCTTTAGTCCAACTAAAGTCTAGCTTAAATCTTAATCTCAAGATTTGGTATGCTTATTTTGTTGGTTTTGGCGGAGTTGGAATTAAAATCCAGTTGCATTCCCTTTCGCTGCAAAACCTTTACTTTGACAAAATTACTATGCCCAATCTCCTCCTAACCAACTTGGGTAGCTCAGTTGGCCAACCTTGTACACTTCCTCTCTTCCACAAGCAAGGTTAGGGGTCAATCCTTAGTTGCACGAAGCGGGGCGGGAGCGGGAGGGTGGGGGGAGCACTGGAGGATCCTAGGAGCTCCTCATTTGAGAGCGCCACGGGGAGCATTTAGGAATAATACACGAAAATACAAATGTGTAATGCAAGTATTGTTATACGGCGTTCGTGTCAGTTGCAAAGATTGTCTAAGTGATCAAGTAATATTATGTTTATATTAAGTACTTGAGCAAATTTAAGTTACTCCCTCCGTTCCAAATTGAGAGTCCATTATTCCATTTTGGATTGTTCCAAAATGATGGCCCTTTTCCAAAAATGGAAAGAAAAATTTGGTGATTTTCCAAAAGTGTCCCTCACAATTGAATATAAGTGTTATAAAGTAGGTAAAATATAGGGGTAATGGTGGAAATAATAGGCAATATAGGTGTAATCATTGCATGTCCCCTAAAATAGTTGAAATCCCCAAGAGGGACTCTCAATTTGGAACGGAGGGAGTAATATTTTTCTACTATCTTATCATTACTTTGTATTTTCTCTTGCTTTGTACCTTTTATTTTTGTTTCTTTTGGGATTTTTATGCCTAAGAGGTTCTATCTTAGTTGGGAGCAAGTTCCTTGCTCAATGGGAGCGAGGTTCCCAGGAGAGTCTAACTCGGGAGCACATCACAGGAGCGAGGTTCTTAGGTGGATTCGCCACCCACATAGGAGGTTCTTGCAAGTAAGGGTCAATCATTGCCAAAAGCAAAGATCGATTATTTCTTTCCCGACTGGGGCTTATGTTGATGTAATTTTAATACTTGTATTCTTCCAACAAAAGAACTTCATCTTTCTATTTCCTTCTTCCATGACCTAAAGGCAAGTCCAACGTAGGGGTGATAAACGACCCGAACGAGACGACCAGTTAGTTTTTATTTTTTTTGGTAAGTATAAAGACCTCCAAACTGACCAGTTAATTGTTCAAGCTTGTTTGTGAGCTGAGCCGATCTCGAACTAGCTTTAATTGAGCCAAGTAGTAACTTGCTTTTAGCCTTTGCCCTCCTGAAAATTATGCCATTCCCTTTTATTTCAACTTCTGTTTATAGTTTTTGGCCAAATAAACATAATGGAGCCGAGTCCTTTTTTTATATTTATATATAAAGAAAGTTATTCCTGAGAAGCTCTACCGTAGTGCTTTTGGATTCTGCTTTCAACAATCAGCTTTTTTGAAGTTAAGCTTCAACAAACACCCAAGTTGTATTGTTGGTCCATTGTCAGCAGTGTTTTCTTTTCTATGGTGCTAAAGGTCAAAAGAAATTGCAGCTTCAATACAATTTCACATTTAGATGTTTCTTGTATCCCATTTGGTGAAAACTGCCTTATACTGCCTCTGCAATTTAAAGTTGTTTGGTTTCTGGTCGTTTTTCTGATTAAATAAATAGAAAATTTGTTTCTTTGGCAGGTTTTGTGCTGGGCACTAGGCAGACTCTTCTAGAGACAAAAGATGGGGGGAAAACTTGGGCTCCACGGTCGATACCTTCTGCCGAAGATGAAGATTTCAATTACAGGTTCAACTCCATCAGCTTCAATGGGAAAGAGGGATGGATTGTTGGAAAACCGGCTATTTTGTTGTACACTTCTAACTCAGGGGAAAGCTGGGGGAGGATACCATTAAGTAATCAACTTCCTGGTGATATGGTAAGATTGGATCAAAACTGCTGCTGCTATAGTTGAACATGCAAACTGTTGGAGATTATATGAATCGATGTTTGCGCATTAAATTTTAAGTATAGCTGCTCAATTCTTGATTAGACCTTGTTACTAACTGTACCACTATATGCCTGTACTTGATGGTAACTTCATCACATGTTTACATGCTGTTAACTTTTCACTTTTCACTTTTTCAGCACTTTACGTTTTACATGACCGGTGACAATTGAAATCCCATACGGAAATCGACATGGAACTTTTTAGGCCTTGTACATAGCTCATGTTCCAAATAGTTCTTCCGTATTACAATGCCAGCACACATGTTATTATGTTAATGCCCAGCGGACCAGCATAAATTTCTTAACAGGTTCTGTTTGCTTCTACGGATGTAGAGTCGCCATCAAACTCTTTTCCGTAAGTGAACACAAGATTCATTGTTGAGCTACAACTTAGGCTTTGACTTGGTTGTAATTTTTTTTTTTTTGGCCATCTCCTGGTGTTTGGGTGGCCTGTCCTCCAGCATCGACGTTGGTAGACCTGTAAAATGGCCCCTGGCCCTCCTGTATGTACCCGTTCTAAGATGTATAAACCAGAATAAGTAAAGAACTCTATCCAATAGCACTCCAAGTTGAAAGAAACATGAAAATACGTCTAAAGTTGGCCTATTTAGTTTCTAAGTTTTGCATCATTCACCCGGAGTTGACTTATGTTGATAAGACTACCCCAAGTTGACTTGAGAATACCCTCTCTAAAAGAAATAAAGATAATATCCACAGGTCAAATGTTATTTCATATAGAGATACCTTTGAGTGATGCTATCTATCTGGAATAATTACGTTAGTGGTTGCAGTAACTTGCAGATTAGAACATCCTTATGCCAATCAAGAGAAGAAAAAAGTAAAAAAAGAGAAGGTGTAGTGGTCCGGGTGGGCTTCATCTTCCTAGGGACCAAATAGATTAGCTCTTTTATGGTTTCCTTAATCGCCAAAATCCTAGTGAGTCGGAGTCAATTAAATGGAGAAAACCGTGCAAATGTATAATATTATATGTTGGCCGACTTCTCGTTTTTTGTGGACTAAGATTCATTGATAGGGACTTTGTCCCTGGACTCCTAAGGTATGGTTTTCTCATATATCATGTATGAGATGAAATCGACAGTGAGGACACATTGACGTCAATGGAATCATGCTGAAGTCTATGTCCGTCAAATCAGAAAGTTGCTATAGTAGCACAGTACACGTTGACTGCTAAAACCTTGTAGTATATAAAAAAGAAAAAGAAGTTCTAGCAACATACTACTTGAAAGAAGCATTGAATTTAGATGCAGTTTGACCCTAAACTTGATAATGCCCAAAAATTGCTCCATGCAACAGTCCAGCTTCACTCGTCTCTTGTTTGGAGTGTCTGCATATTTTCTAACCACTCACAGTTTCAGTCAGATTTTTGTCTAGTATTAATACTTGTTTTGTTTATTTGTATCTTTGAAGGCTACCAGTCTATATTGTGACATATGCAGGTTTACATAAAGGCAACTGGAGAAAAGAGTGCAGAGATGGTAACTGACGAGGGTGCAATTTATGTGACATCAAACAAGGGCTACAACTGGAGGGCTGCTGTGCAGGAGACTGTTTCAGCTACTCTGAATAGGTGATTTTCTAAGCAATGCTGTCCTCTGAAAACGCTAGTTTCTGTCCACTTGCTACGTTCATAGTTGTCAGAATCGTACGATTCACGATTCATATCGTATGATTCGATACGATTCGGTGGGTAATCGATACGAATAGGCTGCCGAATCGGAAATAGCTGAGAATCGTAAGTGAATCAGTGATTTACGATTCGTATCGTACGATTCGATACGATTCGGTGGGTAATCGATACGAATAGGCTGCCGAATCGGAAATAGCTAAGAATCGTAAGTGAATCGTTCGATTCACTTAAAATTTCCGAAATTCATTTTTTACTCTTGTTTTGCTTCTTTTGTTGTTTGAAAAGGGTTCAAATATTTTTTTAAGGTCTAGTATTGTTATATGTCATCTTTTGTCTATGTTATATGGATGGATAATAAGAAAAAGAGATTTATTACGAGAGTGAATCGAAAATGAGGAAGATAAATGGAATATAACAACCCTATAGACCTTCTAAGGGTTTGTTTTGTACTTATAACTCTTTCGTACAAAAAGATCCATAAGTAGGCTTTACGAATCATCATCTCTTGGTAGTTGCAATAGAAGCAACTTACCTAATACTTCACGTTATTATCAAATCATCATTTAGAAGAAAGTTTTTATTAATTTAGGCCTAAATCTTTCATTTGTAGTATATATTGTTGTTACCCTGATCAATAAGCATAGGTTTCTATGCATTATAGAAGTCATGACCGAATCAGAGCGATTCACGATTTGACAACTATGACTACGTGTGGTTGGTAATGAAGCTGGTCAACGAATAAGAAACTATGGTTAACATTATTGTCTCTACAAATTTATTTGATTTGGTGCCTATAGTCATTCTCTTCAGTTGGAATCTATGAGAACGGGTATGGTACGTTAGGGGTACGTCGATACGGAAAAACCTAACGAATACGTTACGGGTAACTTGACGAAGCTACCTAGAATAGTATCTATACACAAGACATACCTACCTACAAAAGTATGTAATTTTATTTTGAGATTTAGCTAACTTGATGAGACTTTTTGTTATCGTTAGCATTGCTGTGGAATTAAGAGTTCTTTAGTGTAAGTCGTTCAACTATGATTTTGGTGATAGAATTTTAATCACCTGAGTCATTTAACTATTTTCTTTCTTATATTAGCAATTATTTCATGTCAGTCTTCTACAGAATAGAGATATATTTGTTATGTATGTATCCTAGCATACCCGTACCGTGTTTTTTTTTCTCCAGATATTTCCATGTTGACGTACCCGAGATATAGTAGTACCTGTACTCGTACCCTTACGCATGCTTTATCGATAGTTCCTCTTTTTTTTATTTCAGCTATCTTTCTATTTGTTTAGTATGCAACTCCAAGAGAAGTATGATCATCCTTATTCATGGATGTCTACCTCCACTTGTTAAACTTGAGCATCCTGTACTCTTTTTTTTTCCCATTGGTACTTTAAACTAGTTTGTTTGTGAATATGAACCTACAGTAGGAAAAGATACCCGTTCACATGGACCAGGCCATACCGATGCTTACGTGAGACTCAACGTTCCCAACATTTTTTAATATAATGTATTCTAGCGGTACCTTATACATTTTTTTTTGATTTTCTCGTATTGCCGTATTTGTATCGTATCGTGTCTGTATCCCGTATCCATATCCATGCTTCATAGCCTCCAATATACTTGTCATTTAGTTCCCCTTATCCTTTGCATTTCCCTGAAAATCTATTATTCAAGCACCGGCTTTGAACCATCATCTAACTTATTAGTTGCAGTTTTCCACTGATTTCATTTCTAGCTGTCAAGCAAAGACGGATCTATGAATGGGCATATGGGGGCCACCGTCCCCGCGTTGTTTCGGGTTTTTTTTTCTTCAAAATTTAATATAATATTAGTTGTTTTTTTTATTTGTTAAGAACACATAGATATTGTATTTTGTATTGAGTGTTATATAGACATTTAAATACTTTAAGAATGTATTCGTTTTGGGTCTCCAAATCCAATTACTCTCTCTGCACACAGTCTCCCATAAGTTTTTCTTCAATTATTAATCTCATTTTTCTTTCCATCTCTCTCCACTAACTACCCAAAAAACCTCCCTCAAAACCTAAACCATACAAACTATTAGATTTTCGAACCTTAAAATTTCAAAATCTTCTTGCTCATAATTCGGCCCCCGTGTTTATGAAATCCTGGTTCCATCCCTGCTGTCAAGTTACTTCATAATTGTGCTCTCACTTCATTATATACTTGGCTCTTTTAATTATTCTATTTTCATTTCCGTCCTCTCCACTCTCTGTGTTCAACTAGGTTTCCTGCATTTGATATGTTTTTTTTTTTAAATTACCACACCTCCGTATTTTGATCATCCATTGGTAAAATGTCACTTTTCTTATTCATGTTTTGTTCAATTTTTTGGAATGTCGCTAGGTATGCTAGCACTAATCCACTACTTATGCTATATTTCTTCTTTGACTAGACTTTGTAGGGAATGTCAGCCTATAGGAAAAGAAGCCAAATAAAGATCCGAACAAAAAATGGAGCCAATAGTTTATGGAATTCAAACTTACAAGTTTATTTATTCTGGAATATGAAAACGATATTCACGTACTCTATTGTTGTTGCAGAACAGTTTCTAGTGGTATTAGTGGTGCAAGCTACTACACAGGAACTTTTAATACCGTGAATCGCTCTCCCGATGGAAGTTATGTTGCTGTTTCAAGCCGTGGTAATTTCTACCTGACATGGCAGCCAGGACAGGTGAGTTTTTTTTCTTGGTGCTATACTACTATATGATTTGTGTTGTGAAATTTGATACCTTTTCCGTGAGTTAGTATTTTCACATGAAAAGTATTGGGCCAAAAAGAGTATTATAAAAACATGTATATGTGCATAGGCGTTCACCATCGGTCCATAACGCATTCAATAGGAGGCCTTACCTAAATATTTAGTGGTTATAATGTAAATATGGATAAGTAAAGAAATTATATATTACTCTGTTGTGTCCTGTGTAGTTTCCATATTTGTGTCTGTATCCATGCTACATAGATACTGAGTTCTTAAATATCTATTGTACTATACGAAGCAAGAGGAGTAAGCAGACGATATCACATTATGAAAAACCCTATTCTGATTGATGTTGGAGTTTGTCCCACATCAGTTAATTATCTCCTCTAAAACTAGTATATGAGCCTGGGCGGTCTTTCCACTTATTGTGAATTGGTTTTGAGTTGGATGCTTTAACATGGTATCAGAGCCAGGTTTTAGAGAATTTATTCCCCCTTGTTTGTGCCATAAAGTGCACCGTCGTTTGTTGTGATCCATGTGTTATGGATCGTTTGTTAACTTCTCCACATGCGAGTAGGGGGTCCCACGTGTGGGGGAGTGTTGGGAGTTTGTTCCACATCGGTTAATTATCTTCTCTAATTGCTTTTGAGTTGGATGCTTTAACAATCATTATTCGAATTTCATCCAAATTAATCAATAAGAAAAGAAAAAAAAATGATGAACAACGCATGAGAAGCCACTCCTTTGGAATTAGAGTTTTTAACTAACGCATAAAAAAAACAATTGCAAACAAACAAAATTTGTCTTTGAAGGAATTGTCCCTCTCCGAAACCTAAACGATGCACCAAAGCATGAGAAGCCACTCCTTTGGAAATCTCTTAGTTTCCTGTGTAGAAATGTTGTCTATTGGATTTGGTATGAGAAATGAATATCGTCGGCTAAATGTTTTGTCACTTAGTAAAGCGTATGGGAAAATTTTATTTTCTTTTTCCTGCCTAGAAGTCAGCCATTTTCAGCACCATCTATCACTTGCACTGAATAAAAAGATTACTGGAAGGATATATGGAGTCGTAGTTTAACCATTTCTTCATCTCCCTCATAAACCATCATAAGAACTTTTGGCTTCAACCTTCTTTGTTCTGAGACGTGTGCAAACTCTCTTTTGTGTATCTAGGTGTTTTACTTGTTAAGTAATGAGGAATTTGTATATTTGTGAGGCAAAGTTTTCATCCAAAAATTAGATGGGTTGATTTTCAGTTCAAAGTTTCTTTGCTTGAATATTCCAATTCTATGTTTGATTTTTTGTACTTTCACCAAATTGTATTCTTGGATACTTCAGCAATCAGCAGTAGTAGAAATAAGTAGCTTTTTGCTTGATAACAATGTGTAGTTTTCTTTAAATTTTTTGAAATGAAAAAGAGCAACTTCATTCTCTTGCGCCAAATGTAAATCTCTCCCTGTTTAGGCAGAGAGGAATGTTGCTACAGAGAACTATTTTAAGCGCCTTTGTCCTTGTTGATTAATTAGGATTCTTCTGCCCAATCTACACGTTGAGTGCCTTTCGTCAATCTTCTGTTTTTTTTAATTGACCTACATCACTATAGCTTTCAATCTGTTCTGCACCTGTATCAGAACATTGGTTTTCTGTATGGAGTGATATTTTGGTTACTATAGTTCGTCTAACTGTGGAATGATTTATTTAGTTAGTAGTAGTTCATTTTTGCTTGAAATATAGGGATAATGAACAAAATATCAGACGCAAAATAAGGGTTGATTTGTGTCAATTGTTGGAGTGTCACTTTCCCTTCTGATGACGGCTTCATGAACTTCTGTATAGTCAACATGTACCTGCTGTCTTTCTGTCTTTCCCATGGTCTCATACTATTCAATTAAACCTGTGAGTACTCAATCATGCCAATTCTCACTCATATCCATTGATGTTGCAGCCATACTGGCAGCCACATAACAGGTCAGTTGCAAGAAGAATTCAAAACATGGGATGGAGAGCTGATGGTGGCCTTTGGCTCCTTGTTCGTGGTGGGGGACTTTATCTCAGCAAAGGCACAGGGGCAAGTGAAAGATCTTTTTCTAGTGAATATTTATTCGTCATCATACATCTTGTTGGCAATATTTTGAATTCATCCGCGCTAATAATACATAGCTTTGGATGGGAAGTTATTCTTGGTGTTGATCATATGATTCCATACTATATGTCTGCTTTATCTTTGCTATCATAACTTGTTGGCTGCTTCCTGATTGCATATTGGAAAACAGCTTGAAGAACACTACCAATCCTGATATTTGTAATTTTGACATCATGACATTATTGGTGTGACGGAATTGGGCATTAAATAAGGAAGTCAATAGTTGTGACGGTCTCCCCCTTTGTGACTGAAAATTGACACTCTCCTTTGTGACTGGCTGGTTGCAATTGTCAATGATATTCACCATAAAATAGCGTTGCTAAAATCTATCAGGGCACTTGCGGTCAAATCAATTGTCGAAATTGATGGATGGATTTTTGTATGCTCCTTGTCTTGTGCAATATGAGATACATCACACTCTGCCATCAAGTTCTCTTCCCTTGTGCTATGTTCCCCTAGCAGCAAAATTGCAATCGTTGTAATTCATAATGTTCAGTTGATGAATTTTTCCTTGTTTTGGTTTTAAGTGCTAGCGGTTCTTAACATTTCCAGATAACAGAAGAGTTTGAAGAAATTCCTGTACAAAGTCGTGGTTTTGGCATTCTTGATGTTGGCTATCGTTCTCAGGTAACATTTAGTCATTATTACTTGTGATAGCATGTTCCTGTATTGGTTCTCATCAAATGAGACATGGGCTGTTTCATAGGAATTAAGAAAGCTTTCAAGATGAATTGCTTTAATATTGGACTTAGACGTGACTTCCTTGTGCTATAGGAGCTGCGATCATAGTATTTAGTTTTCAAATGCTGAATGATTTGATTGTACAGGATGAGGCTTGGGCAGCTGGGGGCAGTGGGATTCTGTTAAGAACCAACAATGGGGGCAAGACGTGGATCCGTGACAAGGCAGCTGATAATATTGCAGCAAATCTCTATTCTGTAAAGTGAGCTTCAATACTTGCTTAAACTCTAGTGTCAATCTGATCATTTGGACGATCAGCGAAAACTTCTTGATTTGTGCAGCATGCTCCTTGTTTAATCTCTGTCTGTGTCTACCTTTTTTTTTTTTTTTTACTCTAGTTGTGATGCACATGTTTGTAGATAGTATGCACTTATTTGCAGAGCTGACTAATTTGACGTTTTATAAGAAATTTGGTTAAGAACTGTAGCTCTTGATTCTAATTTTTATTACTCACCGTTGATTACCTTTCTGTCTTGCAACCAGAAGGATTACGTACATTTGATTTGATTTGATTTTTTTTGGTCAAACGGAATCTACATACATTTGATTTGCTTAATGCATTCAATAACCAAAAAAAAAAAAAAGGCTTATCCAAAAAAAAAATTCCTCATGGGATTATTTTGTGAAGTTTCAAGTTTGTTTGGTTTTTGATTTAAACTTGGTTATGGTGTTCATGTTTTCTGGCAAATTTATGTACTGATTTTTGAAGTTTATGTGGTGCAGGTTTATCAATGACCAAACAGGGTTTGTGCTGGGAAATGATGGCGTCTTGCTTCGGTATCTCGGATAAAGTAGGTGATCTATTTGCAACTTCCTGTTGGGTGTTTGGATTTATTAAGTAGCGCCGACATGATATGGACACAAAAGTATTTTTTCCAAAAATGGAGAAACACGACACGATGAGGACATGCTGCAAAATTATGTGTAGTTTCTTGTTATACTCTGGATGAAATAGAAAAGAAAATAGCTTCATTTTGACATTTAAAATAATAAGATACAGTATAGGACATCTGATTTGAGTGTCGCATGTGTCCGAATAGTGTCTGGAGAGTGTCGATGTCCAACAAGTAATCTTTACTAGTACGTGACCTTTGGTTAAGTGTTTGTCATTTAGCTCAAATCTTTCCTTGTGGTAGGTAACTAAAGAAAACCGAAAGCTTGCAAGTCATCTGCACCTCTTGTCAATTGAAATAGTTGTTATTTTGAGGTGCTACACATATAACCGAAACATTCCTCCTATATGCAGGTGCGTCTCAATGACTCAAGCAATTTTCGAACTACTTATATGCTGGCATTCACAGTACAAGGAAAGAGTAATATTTACTTGATTCAATTTTGAAACTGCGAGCAACACGGTTTTTGCAATTATGATTCCAACAATTGAAAACAAAAAACAGAAACCAAAAAGAACAAGGGTTGCGTTTCAGAATTTACAGTTCTTTGCTAGAAGTGTAATGCAAGGATGAATTTTTTCACTCTGACCAAGATTGTGTATTGAAGTGCCTTTACATTTGTGAAGTTTGTGCTATCTGGGTTAGCTTTTCAAGAAGTTTAATCACGCCGGTTGAACAAGATTTTTGTTTCGGTTTTCATTTGTGAACAAATTGGTCTGATTTGAATGCCGGATTCATAAAGCATGGGGCATTTCTATTGTTTTCTAAGGAAAAATGAGAAACTAGTATGCCTGGTCCTTCACTTTGAGCAATTGGGACATGGTTACATTCTTAACTGGGGGGCTATGAGTCATTTGGATGACGCTTGAGGAATAGACTCATGCCCTTTAATCTTAGCCATCTGCTTGTGTCACCAGTCTCTCCGTGGGGACGGATTCGAGCTATCAGACTCAAGCCCTGTTGTAGGGATCGCCAGCAAATTTCTGACCGCGTCGCCAAGCTGATCTAAGTCCTTGTTTGGTTCCAAATGTCCACGGGCTCTTTCGGTCATGCTCTGTGGGGGTTGTCAAGAACTCATTGTCTATATACTTTTTTCCGCTCACCACAAGGGAAAATAAAAAGGAAATTGATTTTGGCACTCCAATTTTAGCCACTGACATTCCACTTTGTGTCTTGATCATGTGGGATTACAAAACATAAAGTGGAGTGCCATTGGCTAAAATTGGAGTGTCAAAATCACATCCCACTGAAAAACAAAAGGTAATGACTTTGGATAGAATAAGGAAAAAAATGATGTGGCCCAACTCGCAACAGGCTATGGTGGCTGTACTACCAATCTACCATGGGTTCAAGAAATGCACTTTATCGTTATATGTTTTTACACATCAATTGATATTTCTTTAATAATATTGGCACTGAATTATTTTTCTTCTCTCACAAAATAAATCACCTAATAAAGACACAAAGGGGAGTGTTGTTAGAGAAAAAAGAAGTGGCAAAATCACTTCCCTTTTTTGTACAAAATCAAAGTAAAGAAAAATAGAGTACTTACATTTGTGATTAAGAAGATAGTATAGCCCAAAAAAATAAACCAAAACTAAGCCCAATAAATTGTCAATCAAAATATAAAAAAAAAGTTTATTACATGGAAAAATTGTACATCAAAAACTGTTTTTTAATTATTTTTTTTTATCACCGTTGAATTAAAATTCTAGAACAATCCATTACGGCAGCCCAATTTCTCCAAACAAAACCGTAGGCGCAGAAAGATTACTTGCATTCAACATTTGTACAGATCACACGTTTATGGTGAGGTTCACTGTTGGAAACTTTATATCCCCAAGCAATGTGGTCTGTCATCATGGGTGTGGATTGTGAACTTTTTAAAATGTGGGGTGAAATGTGCACCGCTCTGATACCGTGTGAAAACTTTATAGTTTTATATATATTCATCTCGAAACCAATTGACAATGAGTGAAAAAGTCCCAAATGTTATCAAGTGATCAACCATTTCACTCCCACGCGCGATGTGAAACTATATCTAACACATGAATGTTGGTAGAGAGAGAGGACCGGGCCGGGGGAGGCAAATTTTACACTTTGGGAAAAAGACTTCCGCTTCATGTACTGCGGGGTGTTTGGACAAATAAGCCAAAGTGGCTTATTTTTTGTCCTTATTCAATTTTTTTTTTGCATTTTTTGGCTTATTGTCAATTTTTTGGGGATTATTGCTTCGTTATGACAAGAGGAATCTAAAAAGTAAAAAATTACGATCAAAATTTAATTTTTTGTGAATAAAGACAAAAATAAGCTAATAAGCCAATTTTTTCGTCTTTATTCAAAAAAAATTGAATTTCGATCGAAATTTTTTACTTTTTAGATTCATCTCGTCATAACGAAGTAATAATTCCCAAAAAATTGACAATAAGCCAAAAAATACAAAAAAAAATAAGCCACATTGACTTATTTGTCCAAACACCCCTGCATCACATGTCAACCGCACATGCAACGTGGAGATCGAGCAGCTCTAGACTTATATTTTTGTCAACTTGGAGGCTAGCTACCACCCTTCGCTAGATCTTCTTGCCAAACCCATACCCAATCTAACTAACATTTGATCTCTTCTTCTCTTCGTCTCTCTCCACATACATACATAAACATATGTAGAGAGAGAAGAGCGACTACCAAAGCCCATACAGATATATACCAAGTCTGAACCGCCAATTAACTCAAGGCCAAAGTGCTCGTACGCTGCCGGACACCCTAACCGTGATATCCAAGAAAAAATAGAGGGCAAAAGTGAAGCTAGGCTAGGCATGACGAGCTTTGTCTTTTGGTGTACCTTATTGGTGGTGGGCGTGAAGGCCGCTAATAATGCTGCTGGGGGCTTCGACTACGGGAATGCCGTCGACAAGAGCTTCTTGTTTTTTGAGGCTCAAAGGTCTGGAAGATTGCCATTTAATCAACGTGTCAAGTGGCGCGCTGATTCTGGACTCCGTGATGGCTTTCCTCAAGGAGTCAGTCTCTCTCTCTCTCTCTCTCGAAATCATTCAGTGCCCAGTGCCGCTCAGGCTCCGACACATCTAAGCGATGCTCAAGGCCTTTTTTACCACCACACTTCATAGTCTTGTCCAAGACAATTTTCGTGAATCCCAACACAATGTGTGGTTGAAAAAAGGCACGAGGCACTTAGTGTTGGGCACTTAGCAGTGCCCCAGGAGCATTGAATAATCTCCCTCTCATTGAAGAAGATCACGTTTTGATGTGAACAAATATGAGGGCTTGTAAACTGCTATTCCAAAAGCTATTATTGTACAATGTATGTGACCGGACCGGTCTTGTGGTTTGGTCCAGTATTGAGATTTGATCCTGGTCAAATTCCGCACATATATTGGTTAAGTTTTGGTTTTCAATTTTTTTGAACTGCTCGGACTGTTTCGTTTACTAGTTTTCTAGAGAACCGGCCGGACCAATCCAGACCGCGTGCACCCCAATCTTCCACCATAAGAAGTTGCAAACTAATAATCAGCCATGTTAAGTTTTTAATGGCACTGAGTATTGAATTGTGTGATTGGGCAGGTGGATTTGGTGGGAGGGTATTACGACGCAGGAGATCATGTCAAGTTTGGGTTGCCAATGGCTTTCAGCGTGACGATGCTTTCTTGGGGAGCCATTGATTTCAGGCAAGAGATTGTTGGTTTGAAGCAGATGGGCCACACATTGGATGCCATCAAATGGGGCACTGATTACTTCATCAAGGCACATCCCCACCCCAATATCCTCTGGGGACAAGTAGGTGCATATGCATATTACTCTCTCTAGTACCACTACACAAGTTTTTAAAAATAGTTGTAGCGGTACCGGTGCAACGTTAACCGGATTATCGAATGACACGTAACGGTAACCGAGTGTAAGCGGTCGTGAAATTTTTCAAAATTGTTTTTGGTGCCTAGAGCACTTAAAAGTGGCCGTAGCGGTCTAGTATTGGCTGTGAAGCGAGCGAAAAACCAGATGCGATGCGATTCGTGAAATCGGCCGATATAGGTGTCGGGTGTGAATATTTGGTACTACTATACAATATCAGATTGCAAATAGTGATGCTGTGTTTGAATGAGTTTTTTAGTTTGATTTTTGGAGTAATGAGTTGAGAGAGAAATTAGGGTAATAATTGGAGATATAAGTAATCTACCTAATAAAACACAATAATGTGGGGTCACACAAATACAAGTTGAAAGAAAGACTGAGATTCATTTGATTCAAGGGTTGATGTGTGCTATCCAACTCTTTTAAGATAACACCCACACTCTTACAAATATATTATAAAAATACCATCGATTCTTTTTACCCAATGCTCGGCTTCTGGCGTTGGCATAAAAAAACAAATACTATATATTACAAAAATACCCGTGGCAAGCACTAGTTAGGGTAATAATTACGTACCTTAATTTTTCATCAAATTTCTTGAAGCATGAGCGAAGCTGTTCATTTTCCTTCCTACCCCCAACTACGCATGCACTTATTAACACACACAGAAACACATGCGCACACCCACGCAGATCGAGAGGCATTGATTTCCTGTTCGGTCACCTATTCCAACTTCCAAAAAAAAAAAGAAAGAATTTCTAATCATTAGTCCATCTTTTGGTCGTGAGGATTAGTCGATGTGCGCAAAAGCTGACCCGTACACTTGATTCATCGAAAGAAAAATTCATTAGTCCCATCTCAAACGTACAAGAAAAGTATTCGCCTATTTTCTACCATCAATTGGCACCACCATTGTAGCACATATTCACAAAGTATCCACAACATTATATTCTTTGTCCAACAATTTTGTTACGAAATGGATTTCTTATCTTTTCTAGCACTCGGTAGTCAGTATCAGTGAATAGTGCTTTAGATATCTTTTCCGGTTCTTAATTTGGACCGGAAGGGACGGTCCAAATTTGGATCGTCTGTCGCTACAATTAATGGTTTGATTTGCTCAAAATCGGTAGGTTATATGTACCATCCCGGTTAATTGGCTTAACTTGTACTCTTAAATTTTTGTACTAAATTTTCTTCTAGTATTGAGTTGAACACAAACCGATCAGGTTGGGGATGGAGAGTCCGATCACTATTGCTGGGAACGTGCTGAAGACATGAGCACTCCCAGGACTGCTTACAAGTTGGATCCAAGTAATCCTGGCTCTGATCTTGCTGCTGAAACCGCTGCCGCTCTCGCATCCGCTTCTTTAGCATTCCACCCCTACAACTCTTCCTACTCTGATCTTCTCTTACTCCATTCAAAACAGGTAATAATTTCACGTGAAAAAGTGAACCAATGAAAGGGGTAAAATGATAATTTCACGTGAATAAAAACAAGATAAAGGAGCATGGATTGTGAAAAAGGGAGCGCAAAAATCAGTACCCTTTTCTACTTTTAACTAAGTATTAATGTTTCTGACTGCTACATTGTTGCAGCTTTTCTCATTTGCGGATACGTTTAGGGGTTTGTACCATGACTCCATCCAGTGCGCTAAGCAGTCCTATCCATCATCGGGTTATTGGGTTAGTTGATCAAACCACATAATTTGTCTCCTCACCGGCATGATAAATTTGTTCTTACTACCTTCTTAATTCGCTGTTCTAATTTCTTGTCCTAAGTAATGAATTTCTTGGTGAAATTTTGATTTGTTGTGCTAAAGGATGAACTGCTCTGGGCAGCTGCATGGCTCTTCCGAGCAACCAAGGATGTATACTATTTGAAATATGTAGCCGAGAACGCTGCCTCCATGGGTGGTACTGGATGGGCTGCTAGAGAATTCTCTTGGGACAATAAGTATGCCGGCGTACAAATTCTTCTGTCCAAGGTAATGTAGCTATCCTTGGAAAGAAGACTTCATGGCATTCTAGGTGCATAAACCCATGGTTCTAATAGGCATTGATTGTTTGCTCTCCTAATATCAGTACGCCCAACATACAGATGGAAATCAAAATTTGCTTGAACGCGCGTTTGCCAGTTTGTGATATATGCCAGCAGTGACGACTCTAGAATTAGTTCCTTCACAAATCCGAACTTATAACCAATGAATTGGTTTCAACTCAAATGATACGTAAGGAGAATAGACCAACATTTCCTGTTCTTATATACTTTCATTGTGTCAACAGAGAATTTTATCCCCACATTTTGAAAATACCTAGTAGATTTAAAGTTTGTTTTCAGAACTCATTGAGTCAAACGTCAATGACCCCTAAATCCCACACATAGTGGTGCCCTAGTGTGTTGGTTAATAGCCCATTCACAGCATGATCCACTGCTCTTTTGAGGATGAACAGTAACTTAATAATTTCAAAGCCACATCAAGCGATTCGTACTCTCAATACCATTAGGTCCAATACCCGCAACTACTGATCTATGATAGACAACAAAGTCATCTACAAACATGTAATAGTACGTAACAGCAGCATGCTTTCGATAAGCAACAGTATAAACATTTGGCAAGCTACATGTAGGTGTTAATGGAGGGAGGCGGTGGAGGATACACAGCCATTCTGAAAAAATATCAGGCCAAAGCAGACTTCTTCGCATGCGCTTGTCTAAAAAAGAATAATGGCCACAATGTCAGAGTGACTCCTGGTTAGTACGCCGACTCCCATGAATCACGTCTCTGTAACTAAGACTTTTATTGTCTCTTAATTTGTTTCTCTTTTACCCAACCTCTGAGCTTTTCTATTCTGTCATACCTTTCGTGCAATTTTCGCCCGGAAAAAATGCAATTTCTAAAAGTTTGATACAAGCCACCGGCTCAATTGGTGTGTAAAATTTACCAGCACAGCTTCTCCAACAGCTATTTTAGCACAGAATTTGCTACGCTGATGGAGTTTCGTTGCGCTGTGCTCATTTAGCACTACTATTATGCCACTTGAGATGGCAGTGTATCCTCCAACTTAATACCAGTGCTATTATATATACCATCTCAAGTTGCATAATAACAGTGCTATTATGCCAATTAAGCCGCCAGCTTAATTGGTATGTACACCGGCACAGCTACTCCAACAGCTATTTTAGCACAGAATTTGCTACGCTGATGGAGTTGCGCTGTGCTAATTAAGCACTGCTGTTATGCCCCTTGAGATGCTGTTCGATACATATCGCAAATAATTTCGATGGAATGGTGGTGTTAAATCAGGCGGGTTAGTGTACGTGCGTGCATGGAACAACATGCAATATGCAGCATCTGCTGCGTTTCTTCTAGCTGTGTACTCCGATTACCTCTCCAATGCTCACGCCGTGCTCAAATGTCCAGTTGCCCAAGTTCAACCTCAGGACCTCCTCAATTTCGCTCAATCACAGGCATTAATACTGTACACTCTCTCCTTTTCTCTTTTGAACATTTTGCCCTCATTTTAGATATTATCGAGCGATAAAAGACTAGAGGTCGATATCCCAGGAAAGTGCATTTCGTCATCTTAAAAGCGTTGCATTTATATCTACATTGGATCACTACATTGTATTGCTAATGTCTGGATTGTGATAATTTATATGACAGGCTGATTACATGCTTGGTAAGAATCCCAAGTCCGTGAGCTATGTAGTTGGTTACGGGCAGACATACCCGGTTCACGTCCACCACAGAGGCGCTTCCATTGCTTCAGTTTCTGTTCTCCATTCATCGGTCGGATGCCTGCAAGGCTACGACACATGGTACCGTCGCCCCAAGGCCAACCCTAATGTCATACACGGAGCTCTAGTAGGCGGTCCTACCAAGAACGACAACTTCTCCGATGATCGCACCAATTTTGAACAGACCGAGCCTACTATCTCTGCTTCTGCTCCTCTTGTTGGCCTTCTCTCTAAGTTGCAAAGTGTTACGGCAGGAAATTCAGGTGAGATCAATGTCACAATTACGCATATGTATCTCAAACTCTGGTTCTCGGAATTATCAGGGAAACCATGACTCCAACTCGATAGATACCACACGAAGCCACTCTTAAGCTCACGTTTGTCCCGTAACAGTAAGGGCAATACAAAGTTTAGACAAAATCAAACTTCAGCACTTCTGCAAGAAATGGAGGATATGCATCATTTGATCGAGACTAGTGCATTTTCCTTTCTCTGGGTTTGTATGCTTTACAATCTAATCTTACAATACCCGTTGTCTGTCGATTCTGCAGGTCCGCATCCCAAAGTAGCACCGGCACCCAGCCCAAAATCCGGTGAGTGGTAGGATCGTTTTTTTTTTTCTTTTCGCAAGAGGTTCGGCTATAAGTAATCAATATAAACCTGTTAGAGACTTGTCTCACATCGACTCTTTAAATCACTAGAGCTTTGTCCTCGTCGTCCAAGCATCTATATCTACTGAAGATTGGTTTTGGATTGAATCCATACTTGTGCAGATATTCCAGTTGAATTCCTTCACTCAATAACCGATACATGGACTGTCGGAAGAACAAGTTACTATCGTCACAAGGTGATAATCAGGAACGTATCTCAAAAGCCAATCACAGATCTCAAGTTGAGATTTGAGAACTTCTCGGGGTCCATATGGGGTCTCTCCCCAACTCAAGATAAGAACACCTATGCCCTCCCTCAATGGCTGAAAGTCTTGAAACCAGGTTCAGAATGCAGTTTCGTTTACATTCAAGGCGGACCGCAAGCTGAGTTTTGGGTTCAGAGTTACCACTGATCACCACTTCAGGGAAGAGTTCTTTTCCTTCGTTCCTCACTTTCAGGCAAGATTCGAGATTGAAATAGTCCGACGATCGAGAAAGAAGTTTCGTACTGTTTCTTAGTCTAATTTTTGAATTGTAACCTGGTTACAAGCAAATTTTGAAGAATTTTTTCCCAGAAGAGTTTCTCCATTACCATTTGCGGAGGAAGCTATGGTACACGTTGTTGGGAAACGATTCCCAGAAACCAGTAATGACGCGTACAGATTAGACAATAAGAGAACCGCAAAACCCTACAAGGCGGAATTAGGGTTTTACCTCAACTCCCTGCGAACACGAACGCTGGTTGAACTTGTTATAGCACGTCTTGCTATAAGCCACGTATACTGCTCGACTGCACCTTACGATCTTCTATCGTATTCCCTGCACGTCCAGAACACGAACTGAGTGTGGACTCTTTCGTGATCTGTTTGCTCTCTCTAGATCTGCCTCTATTTTGTGAATAATAGAAACGTCAAAAAAACGTCCATCTGACCTAGAGAGCATAACGTGTATATATATAGGGCTACGATAGGGACCTAAGGAGTAATAAGTCTGGGCTCCCAGTGTAAATAAGAAAACCTAATCCCATCAGGATTCTATTTCTTATTTCACTAATTATAATTCACCCCACTACAGAATTATAATTGCACTCCCGTCCTTATCTCAATTATATTACGAGCTCCATGATATTAAATACTTATTAATCTCCCCACGTTAAGATTACAGATACCCGTTGATTAAAATAAATTACTAACAATCTCCCACTTAATCAACATCTTAACTTGAGACTATCCGCTTAACTTATTCTATATGTGGGATACAAATATCCACCTGCAGGGTTTGACATAATCGAAACTTATAAGCTTACTCAAGGGGTATCATCAATCCCTATTGGGACGTGGATTCCATTAATAATTAATAGTTGTCATATACATAATGTTGCGACCCAACTCACCGAGACTATTGACCGTATAAAGATCTCACCCTTTAATGAATCAAAATCAATAACATTAAATATATACATCTAATAATTATCTTTGGATTAAGAGCATAAGCATTCATAATAACCATGAGGTTCCAATTGTCTTATAAAGTTAGTACAAAGACAATTACCTCAATGCGGTCCTATTCAATACACACAAAGTGTACTAGCACAATGAGTTAGAACTAGACCGTTCCCTGTAGTCAAGACAGACCTACTAAACATTGTACTACAGTCCTACTGATGGTGTGTCCAGTTCCATCTAAGACTGTGAACTATCTCTTATATTTTAAAAGAACCGATGATCCGATCTTCTGTGTGTAAGCCGAACTCTACACACCGGATCATCTACTTTGTAAAATAAAAGACACATATGCACAACATACAATAATATTATGCAAATATTACCCATAAAAGATTCTCATCAAAAAGGGATAAAACTGATTAATAATTAAATATTAATCCATCATATAAAAACATAATTTTTACATAACCTCCTAACAAACTCCCACTAAGACTCAAAGTCATGCTGCCACGCATCTCACTCATATTCCCTTTACGTGACTATCAAAAGTCTTAGCCTGTAAGCTGTAAGTAAAAGAATTTGGTAGGTTGTTTACCGATGCGATCTTGGTCACACCTACATCACCTCTCTGAACGATCTCTCGAATCAGGTGATACTTACGCTCGATGTGTTTTCCTTCTTATGAGTCAATGGCTCCTTAGAGTTAGCAATTCCACCAGTATTGTCACAATAGATGTAATAGCTAATTCCACTAAAGGAATCACTTCTAGATCCATCAAGAAGTTTTAAGCCAAACGGCCTCTTTGGTTGCTTAAGAAGCTACCACATACCCGGCCTCCATGGTGGAATCAATCAATCCACGATTGCTTGATACTCCTCCAACTTATGGCTCCACCTCCTAAGGTAAACACATATCCGGAGGTAGACTTTCTGGAATTCCTATTTGACATAAAGTCTGAGTCTGTGTACCCATAAGGTACCAGACTATCTGACTGGAACACCAACATATGATCTCTAGTTCTTTTCAGATACTTGAGTATATGTTTCACTGCAGTCCAATGTTCTTGTCCTGGATTAGACTGAAATCTGCTAACCATGCCAACGGCAAAGCAAATATTAGGTCTAGTACACAACATAGCATACATAAGGCTTCCTACTGCCGAGACATAAGGAACTGCCTTCATTTTCTCCATCTCCTCAGGTGTTTTAGGACACTGATCCTTGGATAGGTTGATTCCATGTCTAAAAGGGAGGAACCCTTTCTTGGAATCCTGTATGCTAAAACGGGCAAGAATCTCATCGATATAAGTAACTTGTGATAAGCCCAACATCTTGTTCTTGCGATCTCGCATAAGCTTAATCCCAAAGATGTGACTGGCTTCTCCCAAGTCCATTTCGAATTGGTCGGATAACCACACTTTCACTGAAGACAATACTCCCACATCGTTTCTGATGAGCAGGATATCATCGACATATAGTACTAAAAACACCACCACTTTTCCGTTGCGCTTCTTATACACATATGAATCATTCGGACATTGATCAAAATCAAAAGACTTGATTGCTTGATCAAAACGGATGTTCCACGATCTAGATGTCTGCTTAAGCCCATAAATAGACTTCTTAAGCTTGCACACAACATGTGCTCTTGACCTTTCGCTATGAATCCTTCTGGTTGCGCCATATAGATACAATCATCCAGATTTCCATTAAGGAACGCGGTCTTGACATCCATTTTGCCAAATCTCGTAATCGAGATGAGCCGCAATGGATAAGAGAATCCGGATGGACTTAAGCATGACTACTGGCGAAAAGTTTTCTCATAGTCGATCCCTTATTTCTGAGTATACCTTTTCGCAACAAACCTAGCTCTGAAGGTATGCACCTTCCCGTCTGCCCCTCTCTTCTTCTTATAGATCCACTTGCATTCAATGGGTTTAATCCCTCCAAGTGGTTCTATAAGATCCTAGACCTGATTAGAGTACGTAGACTCCATCTCTGATTTCATAGCCTTTTGCCAAAGGTTTACATCTTTATCTTGAAGTGTCTCATCGTAGTTACAGGGTTCGGCATGTTGATCATCAGGGATCATTTCAAAAGACTCTCCCAACAACGTATATCGACTGGGTGAAACAATAACCCTCCCACTACGACGAGGTACCGGTGTGTCAATAGGTGCCTCTACAGATGTCTTTTGTGGTGTTTCCTCTTGCACTATTAGTGGTAAAGAAGTTTGTGTCGGTATCTCTCCTCTCAATTCCTCTAGAACAATTTTACTTCTGGGCTGGTGGTCTATCACATAGTCCTCTTCTAAGAACCGGGCATTAGTGCTAACAATGACCTTCTTATCCGTAGGACTATAAAACAGTCCACCTTTCGTTCCTCTAGGGTACCCCACAAACAAGCAAACTTCTGTCCTCGATTCCAATTTATCTGCGTTCCCATTCAGCACATGTGCTGGACTACCCCAAACCCGAACATGCTGCAGACTAGGTTTGCGCCCAGTCCATAGTTCTGTGGGTGTAGATGGTACTGACTTAGATGGTACCAAGTTTAGATTATACGCTGCTGTTTCTAGTTCATGTCCCTAAAATGAAATTGGTAAATCTGAATAACTCATCATTGATCTTACCATATCCATAAGAGTCCTATTCCTTCTCTCTGCTACACCATTTTGTTGTGGCATACCTGGAGCTGACAACTGGGATGTAATCCCTTCAGCTGACAAGTAGTCCCTAAACTCTCCCAAGAGGTATTCTCCACCACGATCAGATCGCAGTGTCATGAGACATTTACCCAGACGCTTTTCCGTTTCCGCCCTATACTCCTTGAATTTCTCAAAGCATTCGGACTTACGGCGCATCAAATAATTGTATCCATACCTTGAGTAATCGTCAATAAAAGTGACAAAGTACTCAAAATCACCTCTAGCTTGGACATTCATAGGCCCACACAAATCAGAATGAACCAATTCCAATGGCTCTTTGGCTCTATATCCTTTTGCTAAAAAAAAGGTCTCTTGGTCATCTTACCTTCTAAACAGGATTCACAGACTGGAAGTTCCTTAACTTCCAATGAACCTAAAGGTCCATCCCTTACCAGTCTAGAAATCCTATTCAGATTAATATGACCAAGGCGTAAGTGCCAAAGATACGTTTAGTTCAATTTAGAAGGCTACTTTCTCTTACATGGCAAATTATTAGTGTTATTCAATTCATGCAGTTGCACTGTAGGAAATATAGGATTAATAATGTAGAGATTATCCACTAAATATCCATCCTTGATCAACTTAGAAGCTGAAATCAAGTTTCTTCTAATAGAGGGAACATAAAGGCAATCTCTCAAAATTAAACTCCTATTACTACTAAAATTTGAAAAAACATTTCCTACTGCAACTGCTGCTACTCTCGTAGCATTTTTCACATGTAGATAAATCTCCCCATCACTGAGTCTTCTGGTTTCCTGGAACCCGTGCAACAAAATGCAAACATGATTAGTGGCTCCCGTATCTACACACCAGGTACTGGTAGATAACACCACTAAACGTGATTCAACAACTAGTGAAAAAGATTTATCCTAATTGTTCACTTTATTGAGATAGAATGGACATTCCTACTTCCAGTGTTCTTTCTGCTTGTAGTGAAAAACACTTGCCCGCAGGCTTTTTTCACTCCACCTTGAGGCGCATGAACTGCCTCCACAATCTTTTTTTGAGACTTGTTCTGCTTCTTCTTGCCTTTCGACTTAGAAGTAGAAGCCTTCTCTGCCACTAACACTGATGGTGGTTTCTTCACAACCAAAAGACCATCAGCTGCTTGGAGTTCCTTAAGAAGTTTCGCCAAAGATAAATACATTTTGTTCATATAATAATTCAGGCGAAATTACTTAAAACTCTCAGACTGCAGTGAGTTAAGAACGAAATCGATATGAGTTTCCCCATCAATTTCAGCTCCAAGGATCTCTAGTTTATTAAGATGAGCTATCATCTTCAAAACATGATCCTTAATCGGGGTCCCTTCAACATGGGTGATACTCACCAATTTTTATAAAGTTTTGCTTCCTGTTATGTGGCATTCTCATCAGGTCTAGGAGGGCATACCTCAAACAACACAAATTTGTGTCCCGCAGCAGTTAACACAATATCCAAATTCCTTTTCCAGTCAATATAATTCGATCTAGTAAGTTTATTTCCTTTGAGAATAATTGCAAGTTGATTGAAAAAACCCATTTTTGAATATGAGAATCACATAACAACAATTATGAAGGGCAATAAAAACTTGAATTTCATTTTAATATTGGTTCCCTCAACCACGTGTTAAAAGAAAAACATTGGCAACCCTACACACCGTGAAGAGCATGCCTCGATGGGAAGGTCGTCTACTCTTCATCATTCGTGTAGATAGGCACAACCTTTTAATTTTACTATCTAGACACTATACCGTGCTAAGCAAAATTAAATAGCCAATATAACTTCGGTCCTATAAATAATAATAGTGACTCAGATGGTGAGGATATTATTATTTACAGCTAAGTGTATACCATTACCTAGCCCCATGACCCATTGTTCCGTTATGAACCACCTCAGATGGAGAAGTGTAGAGACCCGTAAAATTTTTGTTTTATTTTAATTATTGAAAAGTTTATTAATTGGCTAATTATGAGAATATAGTTTGTTTGGTGGATATTTGAATTAGGGAGTGAAGTGAAAGAATAGAAGAATGAAGGGAGAATGTGTGATTAAGTTATTTGGTGGTATATAAGGTGTGTGTGCATTGTAGGGGATATTTTTTATCTCCCATTCACTCTCTCTCTCATCCGGCTCCCTCTCCTCTCCACCGACCTTTCTCTCTCTCCTCTCCTCTCTCTCAAAACTCACCCAAATACCTCAAACACCTTAAGAACCCACCCTCATTTCACCTCCTCTACGCAACTCCGGGCTCGTATTGCGTTGGGTGAAGCTCGGGAGATAGATCACGGTTGATTTCCAAAGATTCGGAGCTAGGGGTCGTTCGAGTTTCTTGGGTCTCGTTCCTTGAATCGAGGTAGGGATCTCTTTACCCTCTTTATGTGTGAATGTGTTGATATAGTGTGAATTCGTGCCTATGTTTGTTGTTGTTGGCATTGTTGTTAAAATCCCAGAAAATCTGCAGAAAATCTGCTCGAAACACATCCGTATCGATACGGGATTTTTGCCGTATCGATACTAATTCGAAATCGTAGCTTCTCATTCTGTTTGCATCCTGTATCGATACAGCTATTTTGGCTGTATCGATACCAGATGCTTATGGGCAGTTTCTCAGCATTTGTTCCGTACTTCATTCCTTTGGCCCCCGATCACTTCCAAACCCTGTTGGACACCTCCAAACCTATTTCTAGCATGCCTAAACGAATTCCTTTGGTTTACTTAAGTTATCCTCGTCTCATTGGCTTTTCGTTGTTATAGAAAGGGTAGTGTCTTACTAGATAAAACTTAATCAAACGTATTTTTTTTGGGATTGGTGGTGCTTGAGAGTCTTTATGGCCGGAGGTAAAGCATGCTATAGGTATGTTAGGTGCTATGACTAGACGTGACGAATGGTAGGAAGAAAATGCGTATTGTAGAGAGGTTGTTGTGTATCGTAGGGCATAAGGTATGACGTGGAGAGTTTTGTTGAACGATAGGGGTTTGGCTAGTGATCCGAAAGGGAATATGGTAACTCGTATCTTCGTGCTTCGTCTCGAATGTTCATCCTAGGTTTCTTTGGCATTCGTTCTATAGGCTCTTGTTTATAACCTAGCCGGTGGTGTGTCGTAGAGTTGTTATAGGTTCGGTACGAGGCATATGGCGTCGTAATAAGCTTAGAGGAATAACGTGAACTTAAGGCATTTATTATCATATAATAGAACGTGGTTATTAGTTGTAATACCTTGAATGACGATGAATGAAGGATTGTGACTTGGGAAAATTGTTGTTATCCTATATTCGAATTGATAATGTATATGTGTTGTGTGAGTTGTGAATGTTGAACTGAGGGTCTTGCAACGCAAGGTGTGGTAATGCGGGGACTCTAGAGGGCACGTAACTCAAGGTGTGGTAATTAGTAAACCCATGAGGAGAGAATTCACTGTAACGCAAGGTGTGGTAATATAGTTGAATGTCTCATATGATGAATGCAGTCGTAATTGACTTATTGAAGTTTAAGTTGTTGTTTGGGCTATGAGCTGCTTGATATTGTAACTGTTGAAAAGAGAAGATAAACAATGGATTCCATCAAAGTTTTTGAAAGAAAGGAACTTGGTTTTGAAAAATGGTTTTTTTTATGAAAAGTCCTCCGGTATTCCTGAGAGAATCAACGGTTCCGGTATTTGGGCACAAATCAACGGATTCCGGTATTCAAGAGAATCAACGGAGCTCGACCCGCGGAGGTCGGGAGTATTTCTCAAAATTATTTTGGAAATCGAACGGGAATGTTTTCTTTTTATGAAAAGAGGCTCGTTGGCAATGGCAATGAATAATAAGATTGTTCGTGACATTCGTTTAAGTAGTTATAAAATGGTTGAGAAGTCGTCGTGGTTATTCAGAATGATATGAGTTTTATGTTGCTTCGGGAAGATGTACGAATGATTTGGGATGTCTTAAGAAGTATTGGATCCCATAATCGTAGCTTGTCAGTTCTTTCTGGTGCCCCTATGTATCACTTGTTCGTTAGTGGAGATCAATCATTCTCATTGCACCAATTGTCACATTTTCATATAGCTTGTGTAAAGATTTTCCTACTGGGCTAGTGTAGCTCAACAAAATCCTTCTTTTCAGGTTCAAATGCAGGACAATAGATTGTATGCATCCGTGTGCTTGGACATGAAGACTTTTGGAAGCTAACTACATCTAGTTACTCACTTATCTTGTAATAGACTGGCTTTGATTTAGGTGGCTATGTAACTAATTTATTTATTTTAAATTCCTTTTTGACTAAAAGGTTTGTATTATTCTGAACTGGTTGTGCTTGTAACTAAATTGAATTGGGCCGTAGTGCCAAGGTTGAATCTCTTTAAACTTGGGGACTTGTTGTATATTAAACAGGTGGGAAGTCCCTTTGGGTAATATGTATGATACGCGAGGTTCTTTACTTAGAATGTATTACTTATTTATGTTAAAAATCGAGGTCGTGACAAATTGGTATCAGAGCTTCTAGGTTTGAATACCTAGAGACCGTGGGGAGACTTTTAGTCTCATGGGTTCAAAAATCACTGCATCTTTTTACGAAACCACATGTGTGCTTGCATGAGTGATATTAGTCCATCGATGTATCACTGCATATGTATTGTGGTAGAGTGGTGTATAGTTGTTAACCTCATGTTGGAAAGGTTGGAGCCTTGCATTTGATAGTGATGTGATTAATGCTGATGATCCTCTTTCTTATGTCTTTTTTTAGTAGGATGTTTTCGAGACGTGAAGTTAGGTGGGGTGAGACTGGGGATCAGGATAACCTGGGTTGTAGTTTGTGCGGGGAGAATGAGGCGAGTCAGTATACTAGGGATGAGATTATGTTTCCTGAGATCGTTGAGTGCGCGAAGGGTGTTGAGATTCTGGAGGGTGCACAAGGCGGTATGAGTGTGGGGGAAGCTAGGCATCGAGTCGTTAGCGTGAGATCATCTTTTGAGGGTGTTGAAAGTTTAGGAAGCAAGAAACTAGAGGAACTAGATCAGTCTATGCAGGGCCAGCGAGGCCTTACTTTACCATCTCATTTAGAAGCTTCTGGAGTTCTCCTTAAGCGTCGGATTGTGTGTCACCAATGTGGTCAGTCTGGTCATATTCGTTCTCAATGTCAAGGACGCCAAGAAAGATCTTGTTTTACTTGCGGGGAATTTGGCCATTTCGTGAGGAATTGTCCTCAGAAGAAGAGAATGCAAGAAGGGTCGGGCTTAGTACAGCAGCCAGGAATTCGACAAATCGTTATTCAGCCACAACTCCAGAATGCACAAAGACTACCAATCGCTAGCGTAGGTACGTCGCCAGGGAATGTCAAAAGTCAAGGGAGGAAAAGACAAAGGGAATCAAGTCAGCTATCACAGAATCAGATTCGTTTGGGGCTACCTACTTTATCCGGGAATCAAAGAGTCTCACAGCTCGATAAGCATTGTTATATTTGCCGCAAGCCTGGCCATTTTGCGAGAAATTGTCCTCGGGGATCTGGAGTACATGGTGAGTCGGGTTCAATGCAGCCGTACAAGCGTACACCAAATCGACAATAGATGCAGTTCCGTAGTTAAACTACCACCTCCTACTACTCTCTAGCTCTTAGAAACGTCACTTGTTTGAGGTATCACCTTTTCCAAATTGTTCTACTCTTTCGTTGCAATGCTTTTGATTCGGAAACACTTCACCCATTGTGGACCCCATTCTTATTCGTGTTTGGAATCGAAGATAAGAAATCTTAGTCCATGCGTGTTGAGAGACATTGATAGATCACATTTGTTGAAGATTAGGGGTTAATCATTCCATATGGAAGTGTTGTCTTTGACTTCTTTGATTTACGTGTGGCGAGGATAGATGTGATTTGGGAAGAGGTTGATTGTATCCATGGTAGTAGATGGTATTCCGAAAGCGATTTCGTAAGCATTATTTCTTAAGTACGTTATTTCGTTGGCCAAATTGAAATTTTGAATAGAGTTGTATCGTAATTAGTTTTCCGTGAAGTTTGTCGTACCGTTAAACTGTTATGGCTCTTGACGCTTAAGTTGATTATCACATAATCCATTTATAGCTTTTCTTGGGAGTATTCGAAACCTTGTGGCGAAGTACCCCGTGACACACTTACTTTTGTTGTTGAGGACTGTTTTCAGTACCCCATCCGAAGTTTTATTCTGATAGTATTCTGCTTGATATAAGTTTTATTTGGTCGGTTGAAATCCCTCTGTTGTACTATCAATTTGATTGTCTGTCACTGTTGATTTGCACAAGTTCTCGTCTTGCTAGTTTAGTCTATTAAGCCCAATCTCTAGTCACATACCTTATGGCATACAAATTTGTTGGAATCGTTAAACTCATACTTGTTACTATTGTTGCTCGTATCCGTCTTGTATCTGTTTGTCAGCCTAGAGCTATTTAGTTGGTTTGAGTTTCCCTGTTGCACCTACCAATTTATTTGTTGGAATGTATCATCCTGCACAAATTCTTATGTCAAGATTTGAGCCAAATCTTGTGGTGGCATATCTCTCGAAATCCATTTGTTGGTTCTGTTCAGTTTGAAACCACTGGTGATAGTTGTCTTTGGTGCTATTCGATTCTGTAGTGGTTCCTCAACTCAAAAGGCATATGATGGTTTAAATCTGTGACACTCAGTTTCACTTTGTTCGAAGCATTGCTCGAACCTGGCATTGAACAAATTTTCAACCTTGTATGAGTTTGATTACTAGAGGTCTATCTCATCATTTTGTGTTCATCCCCAGTAGAATTACGATCGGTTGTTTTAAGAGTTCCTTGGATTATCATGAGTTGTTCGATGAGTTTGTTATCTAACCATTCTAAAGATCTCATGTGTCCTTTAGATTCGAGTACCTTTCTACCGTTCTCGTATACTTGATTAGTTTTGTTTGAGTTTTGGAGTTCGCTTGAATCGTTTGAGATAATCAATATTATGTTGACCGTTGTCGTCACTTGTAGTCACTCAAGGTGGGAAGATTCATGTATTTCGTAGAGTATCACCGCATTGAAGTTAGTCTCGCCTCGGGAAGAAAATGAAGCGTTCATTGCTAGAAAGAGAGATTAAGTATTGGATACGGTACCTATCTTTCGGATAACCAGGCGACAACCGATGAAATCCAGTTAGAAGAGGCGCTTGATCACCGCTCCTTCTAGGTGGAGGTCTCGGGAAGTCAATTGGGATATCGGGTCGTATTTAGAGGTAAGATCTAAGTGCCAAGATAGAAGATCGTATGTAGAGATAAGTACCGTTTGGAAGTGCCGCCGGGGACTTTTGAGCATTTGTGATGCATATATATATATAAGTGTTAAGGATGTATGAGCCGAATCCATTGCATGAGTTAGAAGGTCCGAACTTCAATTAGAAGCTGATGTGTCCCATGGTGAGAATCTGATACGTATCCTAAATTTGCGTAGTCAAGTGTTGAGAGGTAAATCAATGCTGTTAGCGCGAGTTTACATGGGAAAGAGAGGGCAAAGTTAGACAGATGTATTCATATTTGTTGTGTCTTGGGTGATGTAAATCTTTGATATGTATTCGATGGTTACTGAATTGTTGTATGGTGGATAGTGATACGATTGGAGTATGTTGATACGTTGATTGGCAGGATAGAACTCGGTTTATTAAATTTCGAGGACGAAATTTCTTTAAGGAGGGTAGGTTGTAGAGACCCGTAAAATTTTTGTTTTATTTTAATTATTGAAAAGTTTATTAATTGGCTAATTATGAGAATATAGTTTGTTTGGTGGATATTTGAATTAGGGAGTGTAGTGAAAGAATAGAAGAATGAAGGGAGAATGTGTGATTAAGTTATTTGGTGGTATATAAGGTGTGTGTGCATTGTAGGGGATATTTTTTATCTCCCATTCACTCTCTCTCTCATCCGGCTCCCTCTCCTCTCCACCGACCTTTCTCTCTCTCCTCTCCTCTCTCTCAAAAACTCACCCAAATACCTCAAACACCTTAAGAACCCACCCTCATTTCACCTCCTCTACGCAACTCCGGGCTCGTATTGCGTTGGGTGAGGCTCGGGAGATAGATCACGGTTGATTTCCAAAGATTCGGAGCTAGGGCTCGTTCGAGTTTCTTGGGTCTCGTTCCTTAAATCGAGGTAGGGATCTCTTTACCCTTTTTATGTGTGAATGTGTTGATATAGTGTGAATTCGTGCCCATGTTTGTTGTTGTTGGCATTGTTGTTAAAATCCCAGAAAATCTGATCGAAACACATCCGTATCGATACGGGATTTTTGCCGTATCGATACTAATTCGAAATCGTAGCTTCTCATTCTGTTTGCATCCTGTATCGATACAGCTATTTTGGCTGTATCGATACCAGATGCTTATGGGCAGTCTCTCAGCATTTGTTCCGTACTTCATTCCTTTGGCCCCGATCACTTCCAAACCCTTTTGGACACCTCCAAACCTATTTCTAGCATGCCTAAACGAATTCCTTTGGTTTACTTAAGTTATCCTCGTCTCATTGGCTTTTCGTTGTTATAGAAAGGGTAGTGTCTTACTAGATAAAACTTAATCAAACGTATTTTTGGGATTGGTGGTGCTTGAGAGTCTTTATGGCCGGAGGTAAAGCATGCTATAGGTATGTTAGGTGCTATGACTAGACGTGGCAAATGGTAGGAAGAAAATGCGTATTGTAGAGAGGTTGTTGTGTATCGTAGGGCATAAGGTATGACGTGGAGAGTTTTGTTGAACGATAGGGGTTTGGCTAGTGATCCGAAAGGGAATATGGTAACTCGTATCTTCGTGCTTCGTCTCGAATGTTCATCCTAGGTTTCTTTGGCATTCGTTCTATAGGCTCTTGTTTATAACCTAGCCGGTGGTGTGTCGTAGAGTTGTTATAGGTTCGGTACGAGGCATATGGCGTCGTAATAAGCTTAGAGGAATAACGTGAACTTAAGGCATTTATTATCATATAATAGAACGTGGTTATTAGTTGTAATACCTTGAATGACGATGAATGAAGGATTGTGACTTGGGAAAATTGTTGTTATCCTATATTCGAATTGATAATGTATATGTGTTGTGTGAGTTGTGAATGTTGAACTGAGGGTCCTGCAACGCAAGGTGTGGTAATGCGGAGACTCTAGAGGGCCCGTAACGCAAGGTGTGGTAATGCGGAAACCCAGAAGAAGAGAATTCACAGTAACGCAAGGTGTGGTAATACAGTTGAATGTCTCATATGATGAATGAAGTTATAATTGACTTATTGAAGTTTAAGTCGTTGTTTGGGCTTTGAGCTACTTGATATTGTAACTGTTGAAAAGAGAAGATAAACAATGGATTCCATCAAAGTTTTTGAAAGAAAGGAACTTGGTTTTGAAAAATGGTTTTTTTTATGAAAAGTCCTCCGGTATTCCTGAGAGAATCAACGGTTCCGGTATTTGGGCACAAATCAACGGATTCCGGTATTCAAGAGAATCAACGGAGCTCGACCCGCGGAGGTCGGGAGTATTTCTCAAAATTATTTTGGAAATCGAACGGGAATGTTTTCTTTTTATGAAAAGAGGCTCGTTGGCAATGGCAATGAATAATAAGATTGTTCGTGACATTCGTTTAAGTAGTTATAAAATGGTTGAGAAGTCGTCGTGGTTATTCGGAATGATATGAGTTTTATGTTGCTTCGGGAAGATGTACGAATGATTTGGGATGTCTTAAGAAGTATTGGATCCCATAATCGTAGCTTGTCGGTTCTTTATGGTGCCCCTATGTATCACTTGTTCGTTAGTGGAGATCAATCATTCTCATTGCACCAATTGTCACATTTTCATATAGCTTGTGTAAAGATTTTCCTACTGGGCTAGTGTAGCTCAACAAAATCCTTCTTTTCAGGTTCAAATGCAGGACAATAGATTGTATGCATCCGTGTGCTTGGACATGAAGACTTTTGGAAGCTAACTACATCTAGTTACTCACTTATCTTGTAATAGACTGGCTTTGATTTAGGTGGCTATGTAACTAATTTATTTATTTTAAATTCCTTTTTGACTAAAAGGTTTGTATTATTCTGAACTGGTTGTGCTTGTAACTAAATTGAATTGGGCCGTAGTGCCAAGGTTGAATCTATTTAAACTTGGGGACTTGTTGTATATTAAACAGGTGGGAAGTCCCTTTGGGTAATATGTATGATACGCGAGGTTCTTTACTTAGAATGTATTACTTATTTATGTTAAAAATCGAGGTCGTGACAAATTGGTATCAGAGCTTCTAGGTTTGAATACCTAGAGACCGTGGGGAGACTTTTAGTCTCATGGGTTCAAAAATCACTGCATCTTTTTACGAAACCACATGTGTGCTTGCATGAGTGATATTAGTCCATCGATGTATCACTGCATATGTATTGTGGTAGAGTGGTGTATAGTTGTTAACCTCATGTTGGAAAGGTTGGAGCCTTGCATTTGATAGTGATGTGATTAATGCTGATGATCCTCTTTCTTATGTCTTTTTAGTAGGATGTTTTCGAGACGTGAAGTTAGGTGGGGTGAGACCGGGGATCAGGATAACCTGGGTTGTAGTGTGTGCGGGGAGAATGAGGCGAGTCAGTATACTAGGGATGAGATTATGTTTCCTGAGATCGTTGAGTGCGCGAAGGGTGTTGAGATTCTGGAGGGTGCACAAGGCGGTATGAGTGTGGGGGAAGCTAGGCATCGAGTCGTTAGCGTGAGATCATCTTTTGAGGGTGTTGAAAGTTTAGGAAGCAAGAAACTAGAGGAACTAGATCAGTCTATGCAGGGCCAGCGAGGCCTTACTTTACCATCTCATTTAGAAGCTTCTGGAGTTCTCCTTAAGCGTCGGATTGTGTGTCACCAATGTGGTCAGTCTGGTCATATTCGTTCTCAATGTCAAGGACGCCAAGAAAGATCTTGTTTTACTTGCGGGGAATTTGGCCATTTCGTGAGGAATTGTCCTCAGAAGAAGAGAATGCAAGAAGGGTCGGGCTTAGTACAGCAGCCAGGAATTCGACAAATCGTTATTCAGCCACAACTCCAGAATGCACAAAGACTACCAATCGCTAGCGTAGGTACGTCGCCAGGGAATGTCAAAAGTCAAGGGAGGAAAAGACAAAGGGAATCAAGTCAGCTATCACAGAATCAGATTCGTTTGGGGCTACCTACTTTATCCGGGAATCAAAGAGTCTCACAGCTCGATAAGCATTGTTATATTTGCCGCAAGCCTGGCCATTTTGCGAGAAATTGTCCTCGGGGATCTGGAGTACATGGTGAGTCGGGTTCAATGCAGCCGTACAAGCGTACACCAAATCGACAATAGATGCAGTTCCGTAGTTAAACTACCACCTCCTACTACTCTCTAGCTCTTAGAAACGTCACTTGTTTGAGGTATCACCTTTTCCAAATTGTTCTACTCTTTCGTTGCAATGCTTTTGATTCGGAAACACTTCACCCATTGTGGACCCCATTCTTATTCGTGTTTGGAATCGAAGATAAGAAATCTTAGTCCATGCGTGTTGAGAGACATTGATAGATCACATTTGTTGAAGATTAGGGGTTAATCATTCCATATGGAAGTGTTGTCTTTGACTTCTTTGATTTACGTGTGGCGAGGATAGATGTGATTTGGGAAGAGGTTGATTGTATCCATGGTAGTAGATGGTATTCCGAAAGCGATTTCGTAAGCATTATTTCTTAAGTACGTTATTTCGTTGGCCAAATTGAAATTTTGAATAGAGTTGTATCGTAATTAGTTTTCCGTGAAGTTTGTCGCACCGTTAAACTGTTATAGCTCTTGACACTTAAGTTGATTATCACATAATCCATTTCTAGCTTTTCATGGGAGTATTCGAAACCTTGTGGCGAAGTACCCCGTGACACACTTACTTTTGTTGTTGAGGACTGTTTTCAGTACCCCATCCGAAGTTTTATTCTGATAGTATTCTGCTTGATATAAGTTTTATTTGGTCGGTTGAAATCCCTCTGTTGTACTATCAATTTGATTGTCTGTCACTGTTGATTTGCACAAGTTCTCGTCTTGCTAGTTTAGTCTATTAAGCCCAATCTCTAGTCACATACCTTATGGCATACAAATTTGTTGGAATCGTTAAACTCATACTTGTTACTATTGTTGCTCGTATCCGTCTTGTATCTGTTTGTCAGCCTAGAGCTATTTAGTTGGTTTGAGTTTCCCTGTTGCACCTACCAATTTATTTGTTGGAATGTATCATCCTGCACAAATTCTTATGTCAAGATTTGAGCCAAATCTTGTGGTGGCATATCTCTCGAAATCCATTTGTTGGTTCTGTTCAGTTTGAAACCACTGGTGATAGTTGTCTTTGGTGCTATTCGATTCGTAGTGGTTCCTCAACTCAAAAGGCATATGATGGTTTAAATCTGTGACACTCAGTTTCACTTTGTTCGAAGCATTGCTCGAACCTGGCATTGAACAAATTTTCAACCTTGTATGAGTTTGATTACTAGAGATCTATCTCATCATTTTGTGTTCATCCCCAGTAGAATTACGATCGGTTGTTTTAAGAGTTCCTTGGATTATCATGAGTTGTTCGATGAGTTTGTTATCTAACCATTCTAAAGATCTCATGTGTCCTTTAGATTCGAGTACCTTTCTACCGTTCTCGTATACTTGATTAGTTTTGTTTGAGTTTTGGAGTTCGCTTGAATCGTTTGAGATAATCAATATTATGTTGACCGTTGTCGTCACTTGTAGTCACTCAAGGTGGGAAGATTCATGTATTTCGTAGAGTATCACCGCATTGAAGTTAGTCTCGCCTCGGGAAGAAAATGAAGCGTTCATTGCTAGAAAGAGAGATTAAGTATTGGATACGGTACCTATCTTTCGGATAACCAGGCGACAACCGATGAAATCCAGTTAGAAGAGGCGCTTGATCACCGCTCCTTCTAGGTGGAGGTCTCGGGAAGTCAATTGGGATATCGGGTCGTATTTAGAGGTAAGATCTAAGTGCCAAGATAGAAGATCGTATGTAGAGATAAGTACCGTTTGGAAGTGCCGCCGGGGACTTTTGAGCATTTGTGATGCATATATATATATAAGTGTTAAGGATGTATGAGCCGAATCCATTGCATGAGTTAGAAGGTCCGAACTTCAATTAGAAGCTGATGTGTCCCATGGTGAGAATCTGATACGTATCCTAAATTTGCGTAGTCAAGTGTTGAGAGGTAAATCAATGCTGTTAGCGCGAGTTTACATGGGAAAGAGAGGGCAAAGTTAGACAGATGTATTCATATTTGTTGTGTCTTGGGTGATGTAAATCTTTGATATGTATTCGATGGTTACTGAATTGTTGTATGGTGGATAGTGATACGATTGGAGTATGTTGATACGTTGATTGGCAGGATAGAACTCGGTTTATTAAATTTCGAGGACGAAATTTCTTTAAGGAGGGTAGGTTGTAGAGACCCGTAAAATTTTTGTTTTATTTTAATTATTGAAAAGTTTATTAATTGGCTAATTATGAGAATATAGTTTGTTTGGTGGATATTTGAATTAGGGAGTGAAGTGAAAGAATAGAAGAATGAAGGGAGAATGTGTGATTAAGTTATTTGGTGGTATATAAGGTGTGTGTGCATTGTAGGGGATATTTTTTATCTCCCATTCACTCTCTCTCTCATCCGGCTCCCTCTCCTCTCCACCGACCTTTCTCTCTCTCCTCTCCTCTCTCTCAAAACTCACCCAAATACCTCAAACACCTTAAGAACCCACCCTCATTTCACCTCCTCTACGCAACTCCGGGCTCGTATTGCGTTGGGTGAAGCTCGGGAGATAGATCACGGTTGATTTCCAAAGATTCGGAGCTAGGGGTCGTTCGAGTTTCTTGGGTCTCGTTCCTTGAATCGAGGTAGGGATCTCTTTACCCTCTTTATGTGTGAATGTGTTGATATAGTGTGAATTCGTGCCTATGTTTGTTGTTGTTGGCATTGTTGTTAAAATCCCAGAAAATCTGCTCGAAACACATCCGTATCGATACGGGATTTTTGCCGTATCGATACTAATTCGAAATCGTAGCTTCTCATTCTGTTTGCATCCTGTATCGATACAGCTATTTTGGCTGTATCGATACCAGATGCTTATGGGCAGTTTCTCAGCATTTGTTCCGTACTTCATTCCTTTGGCCCCCGATCACTTCCAAACCCTGTTGGACACCTCCAAACCTATTTCTAGCATGCCTAAACGAATTCCTTTGGTTTACTTAAGTTATCCTCGTCTCATTGGCTTTTCGTTGTTATAGAAAGGGTAGTGTCTTACTAGATAAAACTTAATCAAACGTATTTTTTTGGGATTGGTGGTGCTTGAGAGTCTTTATGGCCGGAGGTAAAGCATGCTATAGGTATGTTAGGTGCTATGACTAGACGTGACGAATGGTAGGAAGAAAATGCGTATTGTAGAGAGGTTGTTGTGTATCGTAGGGCATAAGGTATGACGTGGAGAGTTTTGTTGAACGATAGGGGTTTGGCTAGTGATCCGAAAGGGAATATGGTAACTCGTATCTTCGTGCTTCGTCTCGAATGTTCATCCTAGGTTTCTTTGGCATTCGTTCTATAGGCTCTTGTTTATAACCTAGCCGGTGGTGTGTCGTAGAGTTGTTATAGGTTCGGTACGAGGCATATGGCGTCGTAATAAGCTTAGAGGAATAACGTGAACTTAAGGCATTTATTATCATATAATAGAACGTGGTTATTAGTTGTAATACCTTGAATGACGATGAATGAAGGATTGTGACTTGGGAAAATTGTTGTTATCCTATATTCGAATTGATAATGTATATGTGTTGTGTGAGTTGTGAATGTTGAACTGAGGGTCCTGCAACGCAAGGTGTGGTAATGCGGAGACTCTAGAGGGCCCGTAACGCAAGGTGTGGTAATGCGGAAACCCAGGAGGAGAGAATTCACTGTAACGCAAGGTGTGGTAATATAGTTGAATGTCTCATATGATGAATGCAGTCGTAATTGACTTATTGAGGTTTAAGTTGTTGTGTGGGCTATGAGCTGCTTGAGATTGTAACTGTTGAAAAGAGAAGATAAACAATGGATTCCATCAAAGTTTTTGAAAGAAAGGAACTTGGTTTTGAAAAATGGTTTTTTTTATGAAAAGTCCTCCGGTATTCCTGAGAGAATCAACGGTTCCGGTATTTGGGCACAAATCAACGGATTCCGGTATTCAAGAGAATCAACGGAGCTCGACCCGCGGAGGTCGAGAGTATTTTCCCAAAATTATTTTGAAAATCATACGGGAATGTTTTCTTGTTATGATAAGAGGCTCGATGGCAATGGCATTGAATAATAAGATTGTTTGTGGCATTTGTTTAAGTAGTTATAAAATGGTTGAGAAGTCGTCGTGGTTATTCAGAATGATATGAGTTTTATGTTGCTTCGGGAAGATGTACGAATGATTTGGGATGTCTTAAGAAGTATTGGATCCCATAATCGTAGCTTGTCAGTTCTTTCTGGTGCCCCTATGTATCACTTGTTCGTTAGTGGAGATCAATCATTCTCATTGCACCAATTGTCACATTTTCATATAGCTTGTGTAAAGATTTTCCTACTGGGCTAGTGTAGCTCAACAAAATCCTTCTTTTCAGGTTCAAATGCAGGACAATAGATTGTATGCATCCGTGTGCTTGGACATGAAGACTTTTGGAAGCTAACTACATCTAGTTACTCACTTATCTTGTAATAGACTGGCTTTGATTTAGGTGGCTATGTAACTAATTTATTTATTTTAAATTCCTTTTTGACTAAAAGGTTTGTATTATTCTGAACTGGTTGTGCTTGTAACTAAATTGAATTGGGCCGTAGTGCCAAGGTTGAATCTCTTTAAACTTGGGGACTTGTTGTATATTAAACAGGTGGGAAGTCCCTTTGGGTAATATGTATGATACGCGAGGTTCTTTACTTAGAATGTATTACTTATTTATGTTAAAAATCGAGGTCGTGACAAGAAGTGACCCACACAACAATTATCTTAGAACTATTCCTTTAGGAAGTTTGTACCGATGATGCCACAATTAATTTTGTCCGATAGGGAGGAAGGTTCTGAAACCAACACACAAAATTAATTATATCACCTACGAATTAGCAATGGAGACCGTGGGATTTATCCAAAATAAATTCCCTCTCCCACTTAGTTATTTAAAAATTTGTGAGGGTTATCAAATTTTTGAGTTTACAAAAAAACGTGATCTAGGTCAAAAGCCAAATATTACCATGTTGTCCCAATATGGTAAACTATCACATATGCAAACAATATGGAAACACAAATAATAAGGAAGCACAAGATAAAGAATCCAGCTATTATGGTCAAAGATGCAATCCTTGAGCAATAAGGAATCCTTCCAAACTTGAAATCCTTAAGCAATAAGGAGTCCTTCCAAACTTGAAATCCTTAAGCAATCCTTCCAACCTTAAAATCCTACAGCTATACTTGTGTGGAAGACTTAGATATTTTGAATCAATCAAGGAAACCAAAATCCAACCGTGCTTAGGCAAGAAAATCGGATTTGATATATTCCCGCGTAAACTGCACAGTCTTCAGTATTTTGGCCATATCTTCCTCATCCGACCTCCAATTGAAGTGATTCAAATTGAGTTGGATTCGAAATTCAATTATCTCCAACTTCCGTGCAGAACAGATTTTCTAATTCCAACGTTTACTGGGTCGAAATAGCCCTGCAATCAGACCCTACGAATTTGGAAAAAAACTGTTATGAGCCAAACAACTTGTATATTCTGTATCTCCCTTCTTCGATCTCCAAATAACCATCGAATGCTATTACAATCGAAGAAACATACATACATCGATCTTATGCCTCCATTGGAGTTCACATGATACGTTAATTATTACAACCACGAAAAATAATCATGGCACCCAATAAATAACACATGCTACGTTAATTATTACAACCACGAAAAATAATCGTGGTACCCAATAAATAACAATAACCACACAAAAATTATGTGGGATCCAATCACATAAAATCAACAAAAAAAACATGTGACCATAATAGCTGGGTAAGAACGCTGCAAAACAAGGGTTAGCACAGTTCTACGTTCAACCCTCTATAACCTACAGACAACATGGCCTGTTTAATCCATACGCGTGATTATAGCCTGCTCTGATACCACTGTTGGGAAACGATTCCCAGAAACCAGTAATGACGCGTACAGATTAGACAATAAGAGAACCGCAAAACCCTACAAGGCGGAATTAGGGTTTTACCTCAACTCCCTGCGAACACGAACGCTGGTTGAACTTGTTATAGCACGTCTTGCTATAAGCCACGTATACTGCTCGACTGCACCTTACGATCTTCTATCGTATTCCCTGCACGTCCAGAACACGAACTGAGTGTGGACTCTTTCGTGATCTGTTTGCTCTCTCTAGATCTGCCTCTATTTTGTGAATAATAGAAACGTCAAAAAAACGTCCATCTGACCTAGAGAGCATAACGTGTATATATATAGGGCTACGATAGGGACCTAAGGAGTAATAAGTCTGGGCTCCCAGTGTAAATAAGAAAACCTAATCCCATCAGTATTCTATTTCTTATTTCACTAATTATAATTCACCCCACTACAGAATTATAATTGCACTCCCGTCCTTATCTCAATTATATTACGAGCTCCATGATATTAAATACTTATTAATCTCCCCACGTTAAGATTACAGATACCCGTTGATTAAATAAATTACTAACACACGTATGTCTGAATTATGATAATTTGTGATTTTCATTATGACGATTTTTGGTTTTCTAATGCATATTTGGCTCCATTTAGTTGTCGAGAAAGTTGTGTGAAAAATTAGTTCCCAGAAAAAGTGAAGTGAGGTGAAGTAAAAGAAAAAGAAAATTATTTTCTTGTGAGTGTTCATTTGACAAAAGAATTTTGCAAGAAAAATTAAGGTTTAGTTGTTCATTTGTCAGGAAAAAGAAACTTTCGGGAAAATTTTGTGCGTGTTCACTCATTTTCCTTTTCCCGCGACGCAAAATTCTGTATTTTTTGTAGGATCACTTTTGCAGGAAAGTAATTCCCGCGGGAAAACTTAAATTGGTAAGTCCTAAAATTTTCCTGCTAACTGAACACTAGGAAAGTTATGAGAAAGTTGATTTTCCCATCCTTTCTTGTACTTTCCTGGCAACTGAACGGGACCTTTATGATTCTAGTTACGACTTGTACTTTAAAATTTACCTGTTGAACAGGTTATTAGCAGGTTACCCATAATTAAAAAATATTTTTATTATGTAATCATAATTATTCGTACCGGAATCCATAATACTTGTACCCTAACCAAATACATGCGTACAATATCAAAAATTAAATAATTCTACCCACAAATGTTATAACAACACCATAAATTGGCATTATCTTACCACAATGAGTCGTACCAGGATCAACAATTGTTATACCCAAGCCAAAAATATTTGTAAAATGCCACAAATTTTATAAAATAACCCCAATTGTTATGACAACACCTAAAATTGTCATTTTCTTAACACAAAGTGTCGTATCAAAAGAAAACAAATTTAAATACCACAAATTATATAATAAACCAAAATTGTTATGACAATATCATAAATTAGCGTTTTCTTACCACAATGTGTCATACCAAAGGAAATTAATTAAAATATTCCATAATAGCACATGTTTAAAATACCACAAATTCAGTAATATAACCAAATTTGTTATGACAACACCATAAATTGACGTTTTCATACCCACAACGTGTCGTATAAAAAATTTCAATCAGAATGTTCAATTAACGATAGTTATAATCAGCAAAATATCATACCACAAATTCAATAATATAACCAAATTTGTTATGACAACACTATAAATTGACGTTTTCATACCCACAACGTCTCGTATAAAAAAATTCAATCAGAATGCTCAGCTAACGATAGTTATAATTAACAAAATACCATACCAAAAATTCAGTAATATAACCAAATTTGTTATGACAACACCATAAATTGACGTTTTCATACCCACAACGTGTCGCATAAAAAAAATTCAATCGAAATGTTCAGTTAATGATAGTTATAATCAACAAATTATCATACCACAAATTCATTAATATAACCAAATTTGTTATGACAACACCATAAATTAGCGTTTTTATACTCACAACGTGTCGTATAAAAAAAATTCAATCGGAATGTTCAGTAAACGATAGTTTTAATCAGTAAAATACCATACCACTAATTATTTTCAATTCCCGCCACATTATTTTTTCAAATTATAAATTTTCACCATATTATCTTAATTTTCGATCCCCTCCACACTATTTTTTCAAATTCTTATTTGTCCCTACACAATACCCCAGTAATTTAAACTAAAAATGAAGTTCTAGCTCAAAATTTTCATTCAAGAAATTTACCAAAAAGTAAGTACTATACCCAAACAAATTTTCGAATACAACTACAATTTCTTCTCAAAATATTAGTCTAAATTAAATTCTTTCAATTTTTCGTAGAATAATGAGAGGTCACTAAAACAATAATTATCTAACTGTCTCAAGATACAGATATTTAGGGCGGTGCACTTAACAATTGGCACTATATATTTGACAGGCGAATCAGTGCCAAACCTTCACCCTATGCATACAAATCTAAATTTAATGGTGGTCCTTGGAACTAGGTCGTGGAAGTACAATCTAAATAATTTTGTAAATTTATTGTCATTGTACTTTCTTTTAAAAAAATTTATTATAGTCGACATACTGATTTAGACCAATGACATAGGCTATAATATGATCTACAAGTGCAGGTCCAGCACTAGGACGGAGACATTTGAGGCCACTGCCTTCTCAAAATTTTCAGCCTGGAAATAAGGCCCCTACGTACAAGAAAGTATTATGTAATTAATAGCCTTCAAAATTTCAAATTCTCAATTGTGTACTACAGTGATAAGGTGTTGAAGTTTGGACATTTATCTAAAAAATTTTAGGTTAAATTACATAGTTAGTCCTTGTAGTTTCATACTTCAACAAATCTAGTCATTCAATTTCAATGCAACATTAAAATCTAATAATGCACCATCTGAGCCACACGTAAGATTTTTTTTTTTAATTGAAATCATCTATCTTTTACATAATATCAATTAGGTCATTTGTACCAAGAATGAAGTTGATGGCTTATAGCTAGATACTTAATTGGATGGAAAATATCATTCTATTAAATTTGCGTGCCGATGATGGAGTTTCCTAAATCAGATCGAGGCAAAAATTTACGTAGGTGATTTAATCAACAAACATAAAAAATTCAATGGAATTGATTGTCATTATTGTGTCACGGTTGCATGGCTACCAAACATTCAACTACAATAGAAGACTATGTTTCATATCAAATATAAATTGAATGTAAAATCCAAATGTCATTAGTGAGTGTATTTTTAGAATGATCGATCGGGACTGTTAGGATGTCAAGTTATACGATATTCAGCATTGTCACCAAAATTAGAGATTATCCGATATTGACAATTGCGTAATCGAAAGACTTTTAATGTATCCAGATGCATATTAATGTTTAATAATGCAACAACTGAGCCCCATGTAAGCCATTTTTTTCGACCGGACCCGTCTATCTTTTACAGAATATGAATTATATTAAATGTACCAAGAATGAAGTTCATCGCTTATCGTTAGACCATTAATCGGATGAAAATATTCTTTTTTATTGAATTAGGGAGCCGATAAAGAGGCTTTCTAAACCCGATCATAGCAAAAAAATTTGTGGATGATTTAATCAACAAAGATAACGTAATCAACGGTTTCGATCGTCACTATTGTGTCTCATTTAATACATGCCAAAGTTATTGAGAACATCAGGTGTGCTCTCTCTCGCAGTCTCTCGGTATGTATCTTTTTTTTGATTAGTTAAAACTAATAAGAATTATTCATGATTTGGCTTCAGATTTAATAATTATAATAGAAAAGCTCTGTGTAGCTTGTACGCTTAGGGCTTCCAAAAGTATAGGACTGACCCTGTACATATAATAGGCTCCTAATATTGTATTTGTCAAATATGTCAAATAAAATATTTCATTAAAATGTTAAACGAGAAAGATATGGCTCGGTAGTGCGTGTTTTGTTTGATGTGTAATATGTCTTTAATTTGATCGTTTGTCTTTATTTATTTCTAATTTTTATAGATTTTATTTTTATTTTTTAGTATAAATTACATAGTTAGTTATTGAAGTTTCAAACTTTGGCAAATTCAGTTGTTCAAGTTCAATATAACATTAAAATATATTAATGCACCATTCGAGCCCCACCTAAGGTATTTTTTTTATCAGAACCGTTTATCTTTTACACAATATCTATTAGATTATTCGTATCTATTAGAACAAATTTGATCACTTATAGCTAGACACTTAATCGGATGAAAAATACTCCCTCCGTCCCATAAAGTTTGACACTTTTACTATTCCAGCCCTATGAAAAAATTAACCATATCTTTTAATCCGTAATGTTTTTCATATGTAATATGGATCTTGTTTGATAGATTTTAATTTGTTCTATTAAACAAAGTTAAAAAAATCGCCTAAAACATTATAGATTAAAAGATATAAGCAATTTAAAAATGGCAAGCATTCCTGAAAATGCCAAACTTTATGGGACGGAGGGAGTATCATTCTATTATTAAATTTGAGTGCCAATGATGGAGCTTCCAAAACCTGATCGAGCCATAAATTTACGTGAATGACTTTATTCAACAAACATAACGAAATCAACGGTTTTGATCGTTACTATTGTGTCACGGTGGCAAGGCTACTCTACATCCAACTATAAAAGAGGAGTAGGTTTCATATCAAATATAAATTGAATGTACATTCTAAATGTCGTTAGCGAGTATATATTTAGAATGGTTGATCAAAGCTGTTAAAATGTCAAGTTATACGATATTTAGTATTGTCACCAAAATCAGAGATCATCAGATATCGACAACTGCATAATCGAAAAACATTTAAGGTATTCAGATCCATTAAAGTCTAATAATGCACCACTTGAGCCCCATATAAGGCATTTTTTTTCCCGATCAAAACCGTTTCTCTTTTACATAATATGAATAAATCATATGTACCAAGAATGAAGTTGATCACTTATCGTTAGACCCTTTATCAAACGAAAATATCATTTTATGATTGAATTCGAGTGCCGATGAAAGGCCTTTCTAAACCCGATCGAGCAAAAAAAAATTTACGTGAATTATTTTATCAACAAGCATAACGAAATCAATGATTTTGATCGTTATTATTGTGTCGTGGTCACAAGTCTACCGTATATTCAGCTACAGTAGAGAAATTAGTTTCATATATATAAAATATATTGAATGTACAAATTCTAAATGTTATTTTTTTCAAGAAAAAAATTCTAAATATTGTTATCGAGTATATTTATAAAATGATCAATCATAACCGTTAGAATGCGAAGTCCTACAAAATTCAAGATTGTCACCAAAATTAGAAATCATGGGATATCGACAAATATGTAGCCAAAACGATATTTAACGTGTCCGAATGCATTAAAGTCTATTGTTAATTGTGGTACGACATATTTTAATCTTGCTATTGAATATTTGGATTGATTTCTTTTAGTACGATACATTGTGGTAAACAAATGCCAATTTTTGGTGTCGTCATAAAAGTTATGGTTATGTTATATAATTTGTGGTCATTTTTGGAGAGGAAGAGGGAGAGAGAGTGAGGGAGGAGAGAACGACCAGTTATCTGCTCAGCCATTTTTTCATTTTATTAATTGATTTAATAAATGAGTAGTTCGGATCATTCACTTTTAAATTTGAGGGTTTAAAATCATGGTGTGTACGGTACACCCCTTAATAAGGGGTGTGTACCATAGGACTTCCCACCATTTGCAGTGACTTAAAATGTATTGTTGAACAACCAACACAAAACAAACAAGCTACAGGGGACAATGGCCAGAAGCAGGGCCTTAACCCATCAAGGGTAGGCGACACCATCAAAACACCTAAAAGCACGACAGAAAGCAAAATTACGAGCACCAAATCACTAGAGGGAAATTTTGTTCACCCGAGTTTGTTCGCCGACTGGGATCCTTCCGGGCCATATTTTTCGTTATTCCTTTTGTAAGTATTAATATGTTAGGCGGCCATGCAAAAGTTCAACTTAGCCGGTAACCACATCTGGGGGTTATCGGCTGTCCTAACGGCTTGGTGCGGCGGTGTTCGGTGGAGACGGCTCTCGGGGTCTCCTTGCCGGCTGCGCTGTTGGGTGCAGTCGGTTTGTGCTTAACGGCTTGAAGGCGGCCTCGTGATGGATGGGTGTTAGCAGATCTGCTGTGGGCGGCGTCGGGTGGCGGCGTGGTGGTGGACTTCGGCTCAGCGGTGTTACGGCGGCGTTTAGATGCTCAGCCTCCTGTTTTCCAGCCGTTTGTGAGGGCCGAATCGACGGTTTCTTGGCGGCTTCTTGTGGGATCCGGTGGCTCGTGGGTATCGCGGCGTTGTAGGCGGCTGGGTCGTGGTATGGGTGTGTGGTGTGTGGTGTTGGCGGCGGCGGCGGCGGGTGCGGCGGCGTTTCAGGAGCTAACTGAGTTTAGGGGTGTTAGGGTTTGGTCTGGTCCTCTGGGCCAGATCTAGGTGTTGGGCTGAGTTGTAAAAATCTGGGCTTCTGGCCCTTTGGGTTTTGAGCTTTATTGTTTAATCTGGACATCTTGTGGTCCATAAGGTGTTTTGGGCTTTGTTCCAATAGGTGTTTTATCCAACTTTTTGTTGGTTTCCCCTTCCCCTCTCCCAACTTGATGTACCATTTGTCAAGTTTCTTAATAAAATTTTTTGCCTATCAAAAAAAAAAAAAAAGTACTTGCTCTAACGATCTTTTTCGTATCTTTTGCTTCAAAATCAAATCTTTTTTCAACCTTCAAGACCAAGAATTAGACTTTTAAATCAAGCACCTGCGATGTCCGATTGAATTGAACTATTAAAGCAAGGCAGCAAGAAAAAGAATAAACATGAAAACCGCACATCAGACTCTTCTATTTTTCATTCCAGCTGAAAATTCAACTCTTTAATAGACCAACTCGAGCTTTTAATCTTTTAAACATGAAAACCACACATCAGGCTTGAGAGTTAGACGCAAAAATTCTAAGAGATCAACTCGAGCTTTTAATCTTTTATGTAATGCTCAACTTTGCAAGCAAGAACAGGTCAGAAAAAAGGTTCTTTAAAGCTGGCATGATCATACTGTAGGAGTGGAAAAAACGAGCGATGCTGACACAACTTTAGAACACAACTTCGGACGCAACTGCTTCCAGAGCCATTCATTGCACGCGAGCCCACATGCATCGACGGGCTCCAAACACAATTGTGTATCCGGAGTTGTGTTCTTGGACTTTTATAAGTAAATAAATCGCAAAGCCTAAACTACCAATCATCCCTTATTTGCACAGAATGCTAGTATTCAAAATACCGGAAGTAATTAACATCTGAAATTGTAAAGATCACACGCTGCAATGCAAATGAGTACTTGGGCTGGCTAAGACATGCATGCATGTGCCCTCCTTCTACAACTACTTGTTGTTCTCCTGGTCAGAAAGCTTGAGCTTTTCTTCGAGCTTGAGCGTCGGGGAAATCTCCTTCTCCGCACTAGACTTAAGGATGTGTGCGAGCAGCATTCGGTAGGTCCGGCATGATACAACCTTTCTTGAGATCTTCTGCCCAAGCCGAGTGGGGAAGTATTCTTCATCCTTGTGATCCTCATCCCCATCCTCAAGATCCTCAACCCCATCCTTCTCAACCAGGATGTGGATGGCGGGAGACTTCTTCACTGTGGTGGCGATAGGAGGGTCCGTGATAATTTTCTGGACTAGACGGGAAATCTTGGCCGGGAAGACAGTGTTATCAATGTAGACATCGGATAGTTTATGCCACTTTCGACTGACGAAAGGCTTGTCTTCCTCCTCGTCTTCGACATGCGAATCGGACTCATCCGACTCCATGAGAATCGGACTTTCTCCGACCCCGACTCATCCGACTCCATGAGAATCGGACTTTCTCCGACCCCGACTCCTCCTCCTCGTCTTTGTCCTCTCTTCGTCCCTTTTAACTGCTTCCTCCTCCTCTTCATTCTTTCTCTGTGTCACTGTCTCTTGGGTGGAATGTGAGGAGGGTAGATTTTAGGGTTTCCTGCAAACCTGAAGAAAATCGCGCACCCGATGATCGCCATGGCTAGGTCTGCCCACCCCATGCCGATCCCCATGCTGTAAGTAACGAGGGTGGAATGTGCTCTAGTAATGGCTGAGTCAATTTTTATGCTCTGTTTTTGAACTTGTGGAAATTTGAATTGAGAAAATTAATTAGCCATCCTATTTGTCCAACTTATTTAGGTTCCCATTCTACTCCTACTAGGTTTGAAAACTTAAGTCGACATCCTGAAATTTAAATAATACCTAAAACACCCTAATCATGACAAATACATAAATCATGACAAAATCATGAAAAATACAGGAATTATGACAAAGTCATCCGAAATCATGACAACCTTAAACAAATTTTTTAAGTTAGTTCTACATCTCGAATTTCTAGTTTTATATCCCGAATTTCTTCATCTATATAATAAGAAATTTTAGGATCTTAAACTAACTTTTTAAGTTAATTCTACATCCCGAATTTCTTCACCTATATAGTGAAGAATTTTAGGACCTTAAACTAATTTATAAAGTTAGTTTTACATCCCAAATTTCTTTACCTATACAGTCTGGAATTTTAGGATCTTAAACTAACTTTTTAAGTTAGTTCTACATCCCGAATTTCTTCACCTACATAGGGAAGAATTTTAGGACCTTAAACTAATTTTTTAAGTTAGTTCTACATCCCGAATTTCTTCACCTATATAGTCAGGAATTTTAGGACCTTAATCTAACTTTTTAAGTTAGTTCTACATCCCGAATTTCTTCACCTATATAGTGAAGAATTTTAGGACCTTAAATTAACTTTTTAAGTTAGTTCTACATCCTGAATTTCTTCACCTATATAGTCAGGAATTTTAGGACCTTAATCTAACTTTTTAAGTTAGTTCTACATCTCGAATTTCTTCACCTATATAGTGAGGAATTCTAGGACCTTAAACTAACTTTTTAAGTTAGTTCTACATCCCGAATTTCTTCACCCATATAGGGAAGAATTTGAGGACCTTAAACTAACTTTTTAAGTTAGTTCTACATCCCGAATTTCTTCACCTATATAGTGAGGAATTTTAGGACCTTAATCTAACTTTTTAAGTTAGTTCTACATCCCGGATGATTTTGTCGTGATTTTGGATGACTTTGTCATGATTGCCGCTGCGCGGACCAAATTAACAAAGTCAATATTCCTTATTTAATTAGGTCCGCGCAGCGGCTCTATTAAAATGTAAAAAATTATTAAGGGCAAAATGGGTATTATTTAAATTTCAGGATGAAAACATAAGTTTTCAAACCTGTAAGGATTAGAACTTAAGTTTCATGTAGAATAGGACCCCTATTTAAGTTCCCCATTTGAATTTCTCAACCATCTATTTGATTAGCGAGACAATGGTAGAAAGTGCAATAAAGAAAAAATATACATACGGAGTACTTTTTTGTTGTTCAGTTAACAAGAATGTCTTAGAAAGTGATAGAAAATAAACTTTTCCGTACAACTAGGAATGGCAACGGGGGTGGGGCAGGTTTTTGTGTACCCCGACCCGAAAATTATTACCCGACCCTAGCCCCGACCGGGTATTTTTTCGGTAGCCCCATTTCCTTCGCTCCAATCAGGGAACAGATTTACCTGCCCCGCTTCGTAAAAAATTAAAAAAATTGCTAATCTAAAATCAAAATAAAAGAAAATAAGTAGAAATAAAGTGTTGGTTTAGTATAATGGTGAAAATATAAGGGTTTTTTAGTATAATGATAATAATATTAGGGTAAAAATAAAATTTGAAGTATTAATGATAATTAGAATAGGATAAAAGTATAATTTTATAAATAAATACATTTCGGGGTGGGTAATATCGGGAGGGTATATCGGGGCGAGGTCGGGGCGGGGTACTATCACCCCGAACACTACCTAAACCTAGCCGGGTTTTAGTATTTTTACCCCGACCCGATACCTGAAAAGGTGGTGGAAAACTCGCCCCTTTCGGGGCGGGGCGGGGTGGATCTAATTGCCATCTCTACGTACAACCCTCTAAAGCTAGAAAGCAAAGCTAGCTAGGAAGCGTGCTTTTACTTTTTCTCATAAAAAGTGCAGAGAAATTTTATTTTCTTGCAAGAATAAACATTCATTACTATAACTTCAGTATTTTTTTGCAAAACTTTCATCTTAATCAAACGGATGCGAGAAAGAAAAATATATTTTCTTTTTCTTCATTTTCACTTTCCATTATATATATTTTTCTCTCTAATCAAACGGACCCATAGAAAGAGCCAAAGAGGAGGGAAAATTTAAAAACAAAAAAATGAATTTAACTTTCATCTTATTTTCTTACCGACTACTTTCTCTCTTAATTACTCCCTCCGTCCCAATTTAATTGTCACTTTTTGGGGTTCGTGCCACTTTTCAATTGATTATATCTTATAATTTATAATGTTTCAGGTGATTTTAAAAACATTGTATTATAGAACAAATCGAGATCTATCAAACGAGATCCATATTGGATATAAAATTCATTACCAATTTAAAGATATAACTAATTTTTTTATCCGGTTAGAATAGAACTGGGACAAGTAAATTGGGACGGAGGGAGTATTTTCTTATTTTGTTAATTCAACTTTCCTTTCACAAGTTCCAAACAGAGCTAGGGTTTCTTCTCTCTCTCTCCATTGTTTATACTCTATATTTATTTTGAAAAAAGATATGAGAATCCCTTAAACTAATTAAGGATGATTCTGATTAGCTGTAAATCTTCTTTTTTAGAAGTTTTTTTTTTAAAAGTGAGCTTATCAGTTAGTAAATTATTTTTCGATCAATGGATACCTATATGATATGAAGATTATGGGATCAAAGCTTGCTTTCCATAATTTTATGGCAAAATTTGAATTTGAATGAGATAGTTTATCCCTTCCATATAAAAGTCAGCACAAATCTAAGGGTCTAATTTTTAAATGATTTTCAAAAACTAATAATTTAACATAAGAAAATTCTAACAATTATTGGCCAATTAATATGTGCCACCGGTCGCAATCAGGACTCTTCTCGCTAAAGAACCCATAATATACAGCATAGATTATAACTTTTGTTTAATATATAGTATAGATGATAGTAACAATTATTATGCTTGAGCTGATGCAAGTTTTGTAGAGTCGAGCTTGAACACTCCCAAACTCGGTTGCTTTGCAGCCCTACATGGCTACATGATGTACTCCATCCCGAAAATTTCCTACTGTCTTTCTCTTTTTAAGTGCAATGTATTATTAAGCTCAACCAAAAAAATCAAAGTCTAGGGATGAAATCTCCCATACAACACACACAAAAACACAATAGGAAAGGCAGCCAATTTCCTACTGTCCTGGTTAACCTGATATCAGTTACTATTTCGTTTTTCCCTCTTTATTTGGTATGAGAATAATTTTGACCAAGCTTCAATTTACTCTTTGTACTTTAAAAAAATGTTAAATCAAAGAATCTTTTAATTTGGTAATGTTCATGCATCTTTCAAATAGATAACCACATGCATTGTTCCAAGGATCACTACAAGATGTATATGCCAAAATTGTATATTGCAGTGGTTGACTACGCAAACATCTTTTTCTATTTGTGAAAAAGTTACATTTAATATGATTCTCCGAATCCATCTAAAATTGTAAAAATCATAAAGTTCCATGAGTTTCGCTATGACCACACACAAACACTGCTTACACAAATTCACTCACCTCACATGTGGGGGTTCACACATACTACACACTCCCAATGTGTGTGGGGTGCACATGTGATGTGAGAGAGTTTGTGTAAGCAGGGGTGGAGCAAAAAAATTTAGTTAGCGGGGTCAAAAATTAGATTCATATGCAGCTATATTTTTTGTACGCACAAGTCCAAAATTAACTAAATTAAGAGGTTAATTATAAGATCGATATGCACAAATAATTTATGTTTGCCTCATAATTGGCCCCAAATTTGTTTGTAAAATAATTCATGATAGTTTCATTTCTAGCACTATAAATTCTCGAAAAGAAGAGAACGCTTGAGATTTTTATGCATTTAAAACAAGTTGGGACAATTTAGAGATTTTTTGTGGGGGTCAAAATAAAATAAAAAAATTGATTGCAAACTATCAAATGTGTGTAAGTGTTTGTGTTTGGTTTCAGAATTATTGAAGTTCTATTTTACTTTGTTCTTATTCAGCTTCTATGGCATTTTGTTTTACGTACATTTCCCCCTCCACGTTTCGTCTTACTATCTTGCATCCCTTGAGAAGGAAAAATTATTCATTGTTCTTGGAGTAAGGCCGTGTGATACATTACCTATGTTGTGATTAGTAAATATTGTGGGATTCTTAACTTTTGCATTGATAGATTAGAAAACAAATTGACATGTGAGTTGTTGTGATTAGTGCGAAGAATTGCTCCAAAAGCACTCAATAACTCTTCTTGAGTAGTCTAATTGTACTAGAATACGCTTGTGAAAAAGATACTCCATCTATCCCAAAATAATTGGCCAACTCTTAATATTTAAATTTTGTAATTTTAATATTTATAATATTATATATTAAGACTTTCCGTAGTAGAATTAAGTGAAATCTATCAAACTGAATTCATTATACATACGATAAGACATTCTAAATTAAAATATAGGTATGAGATTTAAATTTAATGACAATCCTTCAAAAGACCATGCGCTCCTGCACTCAATTATTGCACTGCGCTCGCGCTCTCAATCTTCGCTCTCGTAAAATTTAATAGTTTGGAATATATATTTCAAATACACTTTCACGTTTACGCTCACGCTTTGACTAAAGTACGTAAGCGCACATAAAACAGGTGACTTTAGGATCTAAATAGTGAAATACTATAGACAATTACTGCCGGGGGAGTATTAATTAAGTAAATCAATTACTCCGGCCTTCGGTTTTTCAGCGTAGGGCTAGGGAGAAATTTTGGGATGCAAATAGGGTACGTGGTAACCGGCAGCGCGTCTGAGCAGAGGAAAAAAGGAAAGAGAGTAGCCGGCTGAGTAGGAGAGAGGGTGCTCGAATCTCAATCTCTTAAAACACCTTTGAACAGTCCGAATGAGCGCCGAATATCGACCATCCAAAACGCGTTTAGAATACGAGAGGTTTTTAGTCGGTTGGACTTCCTCGAAGATAGGCTACAAATTTGGTAGCAAGCTGAACTGTCATTCCCTTTTCTATGGGGATTCGTCAATCCGATTTTGACTCAATTTGGCCCCACCCATTCAATACTCCTATAAATAGCATTGACACTCCTCCCTCAACGTCTAACCGTTCCTCCTTCCCCGAAGAAGAGAGAGAAAAAGATTGAGAAAGAGAGTCCCTCTCAATCTCTTCCTCTCTCTTCTTTGTTAGAGTCACACAGAGAAACTAAGAGAGAAGCCGGCATGGAGCGAGGGGCGAGAGTCGGAGGGGAGGGACAAGGTGACCGCGGCGAATGGACGGAAGAAAAAGAAAACCATCAAGAAGGAGAAGAGAGTATGGCGATGACGATGGAGCACGCGTTCAAGGACGAGCAAGTGCCGCCGTGGGAGGAACAGGTGACGGTGAGGTCGGTGGTGGCGAGTCTCGTGCTCAGTGCCGTGTTCATCTTCATCGTGTGCAAGCTCAACCTCACGACCGGTATCATCCCTTCCCTCAACGTGGCGGCCGGGTTGCTGGGGTTCGCTCTCATCAAGGCCTGGACCGCCTTGCTCGAGAAGTTCGGTCTCCTGAAACAGCCGTTCACCCGCCAAGAAAACACCGTGATACAGACCTGCGTTGTTGCTTCCTCCGGCATCGCTTTTAGCAGTATGTTCTCTCCCTTTTTATATCGTTATCAAGATTTTAAATACCGGTATCGGAACACGTAAGGGTAACGGTCAAAGGTATAATGATCAAGGCACAAAATCTTGATCACGCCAGAAAACTGGCCTGGTTTAGCTAAATCAAAAACGAAACCTTGTAATGTTTTGCGGCCAACGCGAAAAATTTAGGGTATGCGGCAATAATCAAGTCATTGCCTTTTTGTTTCTTAACCTTAGGAAAATTAATTGATTTTCATCCGCCATAGTTTCACGCATATAATAGGCAACGAAGAACGAATTTGCTCTCAAATTAGCTACTATTGGTGACGAAATATTACTTTGTCTTTTGTTTTCGTCGCAGTAGACTTTTTTTGTAGCAGTGTTTTATTGGGAATGCACTATGTTATGAATGTCTATTTTCGTTTTAATTTCTTCCAAACGCAAAACCGGATCAAAGGGGAGGATCAAAGAAATAGGTCTCTGATCTCCCTTCTTTGTGCCTCTTTTTATGTTGCAAAATGTAGTTGTTTTCTTTTTTACTAACTTGTTGGGAAATTTCTCAGGTGGCACTGCTAGCTATCTGCTAGGTATGAGCGCGCGAGTTGCTTCGCAAGCAGATGAAGGGAACACCCCAATCAACGTGAAGAATCTTTCTTTGGGATGGATGATTGGCTTTCTCTTCGCCGTGAGCTTCGTTGGCCTGTTTTCCATTGTTCCCCTGAGGAAGGTATGAAACAACTTCATCTACGCTGTTGTAACTTTTAAGCATTGCCAGTCTTCTGTTTTAAATTGAGCTTTTCTAAAAGTTCAAAAATATTTCTCTTAAGTTCTTCAAAACAGTTTTCAGAAAATTCCTTTGGTAGATGCATTTTGACCCTTGTTTTCGAGGAATTTTCAGGATACCAAGCATTTTTTCGAAATATCATATCAGCAGATGCATGTTCATGTTTTCAAAACTCTGTACTTTTATTAAAAGATTGAAACATTTCAAACATGATTTTGAGTTCGATCGATGTTAGTTTCACGACACTGTATTATTTTGATAAAGATCCTCAACCTAATTACTTGTTGGCAATTGGTTTGACCAGATGATGATACTGAAGTACAAGTTGACATACCCAAGTGGAACTGCTACTGCATACCTCATCAACAGCTTCCACACTCCCAAAGGAGCCAAATTGGCAAAGTGAGCAACTACTTGTTTCAACTCTGACCCTAACTCTGTCGAATGCTATGTGGTCGAGGGAGACAATAAATGGAAAAAAAAAAATATTCACACCGCACTTTTTAAAGCAAGAATGATCGATTCAAAAGCTTCAGTTTCAATCCACTGCACTTTTTATTTCGATTTTGAATAAAAAAAATGCTGTTAAAGGCTTAAGGCTAATTCAGTAACTCAATTTTCGTATGCAGGAAACAAGTTGCGACGCTCTTCTATGCTTTCTGCGGAAGCTTTGGTAGTGCACTTTTCCAGTGGTTCTTTGCTGCTGCTGATGGCTGTGGATTTGGTAGCATTCCAACATTTGGTCTTCAGGCCTATAAGCAAAGGTTAGCTCTATCTTCACTTTTGTAGTTACCGTATTCATCTTTTCAGATGGTTGTTCTAACCCGATATCTGGAGTGAACTGATTCTATAAAAATGGTTGTACATCTTTATCTCTATGGTGCGTCTACATTCATTCACCGCCATCTTGTTTCAGCATAAATAGAATTGAAATCCTTAGATTTTGCATTTGAATTTTCGGTCAACTAATGATCTACACGCACTACTTCACCATGAAAATTACTGGTACCAACAAGAACGATTTCAATGTGAAATGTGTTGTCCAGATTCACTAGTGTATGGGGAAAACATACACAAGTAAATCTGGACCACAACAGTTCACTTTATGTTCCCTTTTTTTCACCTCAATTCTGAAACAAATGGTCGTTAGAGAATTATCCGCCACAAAATATGTGCACGTTAGAGAATTCGCTGTTTGAATGATAACTTTTGTGCTGAGAAATTATCGCGTTTTGGTTTGTTGGGAATCACATCTTCACATGACAATAAACATTGAGAAAGAGAAGCATTTTAACTATTGAGAAAGGGATGCGTTTTAACAAAAGTCTCTGCTGAATTTAGCACCTTTGAGATTCTCATAAAAGTTAAATGAAACTTGCAGGTTCTACTTTGATTTCTCAGCCACATACGTCGGTGTCGGGATGATCTGCCCTTACATGGTGAATATATCATTGCTATTCGGAGCTATTATCTCATGGGGAATCATGTGGCCGCATATCGCTTCTAAGGCAGGCGACTGGTACAGTGCTGATTTAGCTAAAAGCAGCCTTCATGGCTTGCAAGGATACAGGGTATGATATTAATTATTGTACCATTTTGATTTTCTACTTCTATGTTTGATGATCATCATTGCATACGGTAGTGGCTATATTTTCATGATTTGTTTGGTTTTGAACAGGTTTTTATCGCTATTGCCACAATCCTCGGTGATGGTCTTTTTCATTTCATATACATGCTGATAGTAACAGCGCGCAATTTCAAAGCCCAGAAATCAGGCGAGGAGGAATCCGAGTCAATTGTCGACTACGACGAACAAAAGAGAACGGAATATTTCTTGAAAGATCAGATCCCAAACACAGTCGCGATTGGAGGGTACGTTGTGCTCGCTGCCATATCCATTGGCGTTGTACCGGTCATTTTCCCCCAGTTAAAGTGGTATCACATACTCGTCGTCTACATGATTGCACCGGTTATGGCCTTCTGCAACGCGTACGGGTGTGGTCTCACTGACTGGTCTCTGGCCTCCAATTATGGCAAAATCGCTATCATTATCTTCAGTTCCTGGGTTGGGCTCGGACATGGAGGAATCATTGCTGGACTCGCTTCATGCGGTGTTATGATGAGCATCGTATCTACAGCTTCTGATCTGATGCAAGATTTCAAAACTGGGTATCTGACACTTGCATCTCCTCGCTCAATGTTCGTCAGCCAAGTATTGGGAACCGCGATGGGTTGCGTAATGTCACCACTGGTCTTTTGGTTCTTCTACAAGGCATACGCCGTGGGTGACCCAGATAGCTCATACCCTGCACCTTACTCCCTAGTGTACCGAGGAATCGCCCTTCTTGGAGTGGAGGGGATTTCTACCCTTCCAAAACACTGCCTTGCACTTGCCATCGGATTCTTTGCCGGTGCCATTGTGGTAAACATCATCACCGCGCTACTACAGAAGTTTGAGACCAAATGGAAGATCTACAGGTTTATTCCGAGCCCAATGTGCATGGCGATTCCTTTCTACCTCGGAGGTTACTTTGCCATTGACATGTGCGTGGGGAGTTTGATCCTTTTCGTGTGGCAGAGGGTGAACAAGAAGAAGGCAAACGACTTTGCGCCTGCTGTGGCTTCTGGTATGATCTGCGGGGAGTCATTGTGGGGAGTCCCGGCGGCTATCTTGTCCCTGGCTGGCCTACAAGCTCCGATATGCATGAAGTTTTGGTAGTCGATTCCGCGGCTTCCCTCTCTCTCCAATGGATTCCTCAGTTACATCTTCATATCTTTTTTCATTGACATTGTACATACAGATTTCTGGATCCTACTTTGGCAATTAAGGGAAGGTGTTTATTTTTGTTGCTAGAAACAGATGATGTCTAATTTTAGCAGGGTAAGAACTTAATTTTCTGATATTGACGAAGATATATAGCCCTAGAGGTTTTGGAATACAAAATGTTGCACATTGTTTCTTTGTCTGCGGTTTTTAGTGGATTTGCCTCCCTCACTTTACCTTATGTCTCAAAGTTCCACAGCATTAGTGTTTCTTGTGATATCTGAAAGGGTTTTGATTTTGACGCTCCACTTTAATACGCAGGCGCTCCACTTTTAACGTGAAGTTATTAGTAACTTCATGTACAAAGTGCAGCGCCTGCATACAAAAGTGGAGCGCGAAAATCAATTTTCTCAAAGTGTGTTTCACAAAATGGAAAGTGGACAAAAGTCATAGTTTATGTGGGATGGGGAATGGAGATGTTGCCAAGCACCCCCTACCAAGCGGGTGTCGAGCAGTTGATTTGGCGTTTATCTTGGCAATCGATTGTTCGGATCTTTGATCGAGCAATGAACGGTTTAGATTTAGATACGCTTGGATTCAATCCGTGCCGAGATAAACAGGTCGGCCGCTCAGCACCTGCTTGGCAGCATTCCCTGCCCGGATGTTTGCTGGTTCGTTTGACTTTTGCATTGAGATCAAGCCAAACAGTGAGAGAGACTTAGAACACGTCTGTCGATGGAGAAATTTTTCAGTGCCGAGTGGGTAGGAGGCCACGTGGTGCCTTGCACTGATCTCGGCCGTCCAACGAAGTTTTGGACGGTCCAGATCTGTTCGGCTAATTTTAAGGTGTGAAATGACTAAAATACCCTTCGGCAGCCGAACAGATCTGGACCGTCCAAAACTTCGTTGGACGGCCGAGATCGTGCAAGGCACCACGTGGCCCTACCCACTCGGCACTGAAAAATTTCTCCGATGGAGAAATTTGGGCGACTATAGTACTGTAACTTAATGCCCTGTTTCTATCATAACTTGAAAAAAAAATATCCAACTCAAAAAAGCACTTATTATCCTTACTTTCAATTATTACTTTCATTTCTTTTTTCTCTTTCCAATCATTATTCTCATTTTTCTCTCTATCTTTCTCCAATTATTACTCATATCTCCAATCATTACCCTAATTTCTCTCTCCACTCATTACCTAAAAACCAAACTCAAAATTTTTCAAAAAAAATCATCCAAACAAGGCATAAATCACTCGAGATCCACTTGTTAGGTTAGGGATGTGATTTTGGCATTCCAATTTTAGTTTTGTTTCTCACATGATCAAAACACAAAATAGACAATAGCTAAAATTGAAGTGCAAAAATTTATTTCCCTTAGGTTATTTCATAGTAAATGTTGAATTCTTGATAAAGTTGAATTTTCCTTTTATACACTTTCCATAATGCCAAATTAGAAAAGGTCGGGGGAAAAAACTTTCATGGGAATCTCCCGTGGAAGGTCAGGGAAAATTTAGTCTCATTTAAATCTCTCTGTTAGTACTGTAAAGTTTTTAAATTTAGGCTCAATTTTGATGGCAGGAATCAAAGATCAGGAATGAGTATCTTATTCATGGGAATCTCTCGTGGAGAATGCATTATGTAACTAAAAATACATTTTGAGGATGCGTTACGTGCTTCCGTAGATTTTGTTGCGCGGCCACGCAAGTTCTGTTAAAACACATCTTGTACATGCCCGATAAAACACATTTTTGTACATGCGCGATTACTTTAATGCAATTTGAGAGTGCGCGAAGGATTATTTTTAAAATACTTTTTTTTAGAAGTATAGTAATAGTAATAGTAATAGTAGTATATTTCTCGAATTCGTTTAAAAAACAAACGTGAATATATGGATAAAAAAACTCTCATCCATGACTTCATTTAACCCATCATCTCTATCGAGCAAGCAATCTCTCAGTGGAGCAAACTCAGCACTCTCTTACCTTACCTGAGACGAAACCCTCCATACATATATATAGTCATCTTCTCCGGGAGGGTCTGTTCGTTTGACAGAAGCTTTCTGACTTTCAAAGATCTGGTTGTCTTTGCGATGCACACACGAACAGCTTCAGCAATCCATCAGCTCTCAAAGTTCAGAACTAACGTATCTGATCCCAAGAAAAGGCCGCGCGTATTCTTTCCGCGCCCTCCTGCTGCTGCTGCACACAAGGCCTCTGCTGCTGTAACTTCTTCTTCTTCTTCTTCTTCGTCGATTTTCAAAATCGATGAAGAAGAAGAAGAAGAAGAAGAAGAAGAAGAAGAAGAAGAAGAAGAAGAAGAAGAAGAAGAAGAAGAAGAAGAAGAAGAAGAAGAAGAAGAAGAAGAAGAAGAAGAAGAAGAAGAAGAAGAAGAAGAAGAATCGCGTAAAGGCCAACCCTACCCGGCCACTACTTCTTCGCCTGTTTCCGCGAGTAGGAGGCAGAGACGTCCTCAGAATGTTGACGGCGATTTCTTTGTTGGTATTGAAACTAGTTCATTTCCTTAAAATTTTTATTCATGTTTTGTTTTCCTCCACTCTCACATTACCAAAAGGGAAAATATTAGTAATTTGTTATTTAGGATTTCCCAAGCAATGTGGCACAGCTTATTAACACCATCCGCAGACCGTCAAAGAGTAACTATAGACTGAAAACAGTAAAACGAATACTTTCAAAGAGTTATTAATCACTTTCGAATTCAGGTAATGAATCAAACTCTTTGAAAGTGATCTAGGTTGTTGAAATGGCTTCCCCAATGACGGGGTTCCGAAGGATCAAGGTCAACCCTCCTCTGAGTCATGCCTACAACATTCACTCCAGTGTCTATACATGGACTCCCCGAAAAGCCATAGTCAGTAATAATCCCTCCCTGCTCTCCTTAAGGGAGATTGGTACATGGACGAAACCATGTTCTTGAAATACTTAAATGCCCTTCTTGTAGGTGGTGTGTGTGTACGGTTGGGTAGTGTTGGTGAGGTTGTTTTGGTAGTTTTGCATCCTCGGATTGCTGTTTGGGGTGTGCAGATTCTGTTTTATTTTTATTTACTTTAATAGGTTTTTGGACTTTCAAGGTTTTCCATCCATGTCCCTTTTCGTGTGTTGTAGTTTAGGCATTGAGGTTTGAGGTGGGGGTGTTTCCGTAAAGTTGTTCATGGATTTGGTGTATTTTCCCCTTACAGACTCAACTCCTCCATTTATGATTGCTCTGTTGGATCCTTTAAAAAAGGAATAAGAATTCCTTAGTATCCGATAGAACAAATCTAGCATTAGATACCAAATCTTGTACTAACTTTTATAGCATCATTGAAATCGTAGGATCATAATTACATGAATCTCAGCAATAACGTTACTCGGATTCGATGAGTCATGCTCTCAACTCTTGCATTTATGATTGCTCTGTTGGATCGTTAAAAAAAGGAAAAAGAATTCCTTAGTATCCGATGGAAGAAATCTAGCATTAGATACCAAATCTTGTACTACCTTTTACAGCGTCATTCAAATCATAGGATCAGACTGAAGATTGTCCTCTAGATTTCGGAGCAGAAGCAGAGTCAATTAAAAAGAACAGAAATATAATAATCAATGCATGAATAAATCTTGAACCAATGTTGGAATGAATTTTGGTAGATTTGCATGCTCTGACTGGTGGCTCAGGCAAATTTGGGTGTACAGATTGTAGTTTTTTTTTTTTACTTTAATGGGTTTTCAGACTTTCCATGTTTTCCTTCCATGTCCTTTTTTCGTTCTTTGGTTTACGGTTTGGGTTTTGGTGTGGGGGTGTATTGGTAAAGCATCTCTCTTCCTCTCCCCAACGAATCAGAATCAAATCTTTTTAATCATCTCTCTCTCTATATATATAGCACACACACGTACACAAACAGAGAGAGAACCAAGCCGGAGGAGGTAAAGAAGACGTGGAGGAAACAAAACAAAGATCAGTCATGAGAAACTATGGCTAGGAAATTCGATCATTCTCACAGAGAGAGAGGGAGAGAGAGAACGAACTCGAGAGAGGAGAGAGAGAGAGACGTACCAGTAGCCATCGTCTCCGACAAAACAGCTCGGAAGTAGTCCACCTTCTCTGAGAACTCCTCCTTGTACGCGATCGGCACAGCCGGGTTCGGCCCATCGTCTTGCTGGAACGGGGTCACGTACGCCCACTTCAGTCGAAGGGTCAGCGGGACTCTCAACAGATCTTCTTATGTCAGAGAGGAGAGCTCTCTGAACCCGGTTTCAAGAAGGAGTCGGTTGGACGGCGGCAATGGTGGAGGTCGGACAGGCACCGGTTTCGTGGGCATTGGCGTCGTTTGGGGTGGGGGTGGCTGTCCGTGAGTGAGAGGAGGAGACATTGGTGGTGCGGCGACGTTGGTGCTATTCCGGCGTGGGTGTGGTGGCTCCGGTGGTGGAGAGAGAGATAGAGAGAGAGAGAGAGAGAGAGTGTGAGTGGGTGTTGGATTTTGAAGGAGAGAGAGAGAGAGAGATGGGGTTGCAGATGGCTGTTGAGACTTGATTTTTTTTTTGGTCGATCGGGACATACTGTTGAGACTTGAGAGGGTAAAGTTGGAGAGAGAGAGGGTGAGTGGGTGTACGAGTGAGACTTGAAAATGCTTTATTCAAAGCGAAAAGTTAAAATTCAGGAATACTTTTATTTTATTTTTTTGAAAGGAAAAAATTCAGGAGTAACTCACGATCTAGAATAGACCTAAATGGGCTAAATTTGGTGAATGTTGGTAGCCAATCACCAGTATGCAAACCACTTAGCAGAGATTTATGAAACAATTTCCAAAAGCATGAAAACCCACACTTATCAGTGTAGATATACATGTACGTTCTGAAGTCATTTTTGTGAGTAAAATTATGGGAAATGCACTCCAAAAATTGATAGAGAGGCTCCAAAATTGAACTGTGTTGATACAAAAATCGACGTCATTTAAGAACCCCTCCATCAATTTTTAGAGTGCTAAAATCAATTTCCAAATTTTGTAAGGGAAAATGACTGCTCAGGACGTGTTTTGATAATTGATACCCGCCAAGGACAAGCTAAGAACATTTGTTAATACTAAAAATGTCCTTGACGGATAGTATTAATTATCAAAACACGTCCTTGGTCGTCATTTTTCCATTTTGTATTCGAAATGTTGAGAATGAACTGGGGTGACCAGTTGAGAAAGTTACATTCGAGAAAATTGATTTTTGCACTCGAGAAAATTGATTTTAGGGTAAGTGGGATACCCATGCAGCACATCTGAGCAGTTAAAAAATGCAAATGAGGTCTCAGATTGAAAATGTACCGAACGAATTAAAAATAAGAGGAAAAAAAAGTGTTTCAATCTTAGCCGTCACATGGTATCTGATTTGCAACCAAAAATTCCTCCAGATTGAGAGAGTAGTCTATGTACCCCATTCCAGAAACTTTCTTCAAAGATAAGTACTTATTTTCAATTTTGCAAAGTTAAAAATAATGTGCCTACAAAGATAATTTTAATATTTAAATCACAGGGCCTGCACGAATTTGAAAGAAGTTCTTACAAATATCGGACTGAGCTTATTTTTTACAAGAACTCATAAAAAATTAATTACATAATAACTTGCGGTTTGAATCTTTTTTTGGGTCCAAAATGTGCACCACAAAATATAAACACCAAGCCCATTTATTGGGTATCGGCTTGAATTAATATTTCTTAGGAACTAAAAAAAATTACTGTAAGAACAATGAGTGATTTTAATCACCAATGTGGCTTCAGAAATGGGCCCCATAAAAGATCAATAAATTGTTAATCTAAGATTGAGTGATCAAACACTCAATTTTATATTATTAGTAGGTTATTTTTGTGGGGATTGGGGATTCCTACAGTGCAACTCACACTGCAAAGCGTGTAGGACGGTCAATCCACCCGTCCATTTTGGGCACCCACGGCTCGGATTTTTCCGAACTCCTATTGTTCCGAGTCGTCCATTATTTGGATAAAAATCCAAGCCGTCCATTGGCAAGATGGACGGCCCGGATGCACCCTACAAGATCCCCAGATCCTTTTTGTGGGGCTCATTTCGGGTTCCACAAAGATGAATCAAACTGTTCATTAGTTTTAAAATGTTTTTCGTTGGTTCTTATAAAAATTAGTTCAATCGGATATCTTTAAGGGTTTTTTCAGAATTCATAGGACCCCTACGAATTTTGAAAAAGCCATAACAAGTACCCCTTGTATTTTTCCTTACAAAAGTAAATGATTAGTACCCCATGTATTTTTTTTTTTACCAAAATAAATGATTAGTACTCCTTGAATTATGATCGAAACACAATTTTTTAAAATAAAGATGGAAAAATTGGCTTATTAGCTTATTTTTGTCTTTATTCAGAAAATCTAAATTTCGATTGTAATAGATTTGGAATAAATTTAAACGTTCATTTTTATAACCCAAATTAAATTGATGATGAAAACATAGAGCAACACACAAATTAAAGACAATAAAAATGACGAAAATACTGTAATAAAAATGGACTAAAAAGAATAGGAGCATGCTAAATTGTGGTGTGCTACACCATACACTAACAAATCTTAAAAAGTGGAGCACTTCCCATACGCCTGTCATCTTTATCTTTATCTTTATCTTAAAAGAGGCGTGAAGGAGCAGAACAAAGAAGAAGAACGGATAATGAATAAATATTTTAACAATAAATTGCAATTTGAATAATTTTTTTGGAACCCGAAATGGGCTCACAAACTTGTCAATTATTATGCCTATTTATTGGATACCAAACATGGATCAAGGGGAAATGCTAGAAGCGAGCACAAGGTGAAGCACATGAAAAATGAGCCAAAACAACTGTGTTTTGAGGCTTGGGTACACTGGATAGGGCCTACTCGTCAAGTGGGCCGGGCCGGCATGGCACAGGCAAGGTCGTGGTCCTGGCACGACACGACACGACACAGTCGAAATGGGAACATGGACGGGCACGGCACAGAAATTGGCCTGGTACATCATGACACCAAAGTGGGATGGGCACGACACGGAAGTGGGCCGGGCACGGCACGGCATGATTCTAGCCGGGCATGGCACGGCACAAAAAAACAAATACTCCCTCTGTCCTGAATTGCTTGTCCCTCTTTCCATTTTTAAATGTCCCAAAATGATTGTCCATTTTCTAAAAATATCCATCTAAACAGGGTCACTTTGGGCAGTGCAATTTTTGCTTGGCATGCGTGGAAATGAAATAGGGAAAGAGCTGGTCAGTGAAAAAGGATAAGCGTGCGTGGGTACAGTGTTTTGTGTGTAGAATCTTTGGATACAAAACATTTACTGATTGGTGAGTGGAGCTTAATTTGGATCCCATAAATTAATTTAAGTTATTCATTATTTTTAAAATTATTTACTTAGTTGCCCTCGATGAATTAACTCAATCAGATAATTGTAAGTTTGATTAGAGCTTCTTCTGCCTAATAAGTCAAATGGCACATATTTTTTGATCAATATTTAAATTCTTTTTCGCAATTGTTAGTATTTCATATTATTGCTTTTTCATGACGAGAGAAATCTAAAAAGTAAAAATTACAATCGAAACCTAAATCTTTTGAATAAAGTAAAAAATAAGCCAATAAGTTATTTTTTTCGTCTTCATTCAAAAAAAATCTGGGTTTCGATCATAATACAAGGATTACTAATCATTTTCCGATTAGTGAGTGGGGCTTATTTTGAATCCCATAAATTAATTTGATCTATTCATTAATTTTAAAATTATTTGCTTAGTTGCCCTCGATTGTAAGTTTGATTAGGGCTTGTTTGGCCTAATAAGCCAAATGGCTTTTTTTTGTCCTTATTTTAACTTTTTTCGCATTTGTTAGTATTTATATTATTGTTTTTTCATAACGAGAGGAATCTAAAAAGTAAAAATTACAATCGAAACCTAGATTTTTTGAATGAAGACAAAAATAAGCAAATAAGCCAATTTTATCTTTATTCAAAAAAGATTGTGTTTCGATCATAATTCAAGGGGTACTAATCATTTATCGATTTCTGCGGTGTTATTTTTTATTTTTATCCAACTTTGAGGCGTTAGAGCATCCACAACTCTTTCAACAAAATCCCATGTAGAACCAAAGTAGCCAGTTAATCCACCCGAAAGGGTTTGCATCAATGTCACTAAGATCAAAGAATATATTGACAAATGAAGAGTTCCTCGTCAAGAGAAACGAGTTATTATTCATAAGCTAGGCTATATTTTATAATTTTTCTTGGTCACACCATTTCCTATTATTCTTTTACTGTAATTCGTTCATTGAGAACAATCCCGACTCAAGAGGGAAGCCTAGGAAGCCACTATTTCGGGCCCCAAAATGTTAAGATCTCTGTTGTGTTAGGCCTAGCAAAAAAAAGTACTCCTATATATAAACAAGGCCCAGGTCAGACCTCCAAAACTCAAATAGCAAAGTTAATGAATTGCCCAACTGGAATATTGATTAACTTTATCTAGAAAATTGTTCCCAAATTTGTTTTTCAAATTTATTTTACTTATCAATAAAGTTTTGAGGCATTATTTTATTTAATCCAACTTTGTGGCATTAGAGCATCCACATCTCTATCAACAAATCCCCTTTTGGACCAAAGTAGCCAGTTAATCCACCAAAAAGGGCCTGCATAAATGTCACTAAAGAATATATTGACAAAGGAACAGTTCCTCGTCAAGAGAAACGAGTTACGATTCATAAGTTAGGCTATATTTTATAATTTTTTCTTGGAAAGGTCACACCATTTCCTATTATTCTATTATTGTAATTCGTTCATTGAGAAATAGGGTAACAATTATTACTCACTATGGCCCTATATAAATGTTCGTCCCGTAAACCTAGACTTAAAATAGACGCAATTTCTTTGTAGAAAAATAAGTTTCTTTTACAAATAAATAGATATCAATGAATTCTTTTAAGTTGTGATTTTTTTTTGGAATTTCAACCAAAAATATATACATATTTTGAAAAAACGAAGATATGGACCAAAAAACGAAGATATGGACCAAAAAAATGAAAAAAAAAAAAAACCAAATGAAAAGGACTAGATTCGGAAACAGCAGTGTGAATAACCAACTAACTTGAAATGGGTTGAAGTAGTGGTATCAACGATGGTAAAATGGTCGAGGAGAGAGAGCGGGCACGGTGAAATACTTTTAGTTCTTTTTCAATCAGACTTGATGTGAGAGAGGAAAGCTCTCTCATTTGTGCAATGCCATCGTCGGAGAGATTTGAGCATTTTATGCAAAAAGAGAGTTGTTGTGTTGTTGGGTTGGGGTGGGGTGGGTGTCGGTGGGTGAGAGAAAGAGACCTTGGTGGTGCGGCGACGTTGATGGTGTTCCAGCGTTGGTGGTGGTGATAGGGAGAGAATGGGTGGTGTATTTTGAAGAAGAGAGAGAGAGAGAGATGTGGTTGCAGATAGGAGAGTAAAGTTAAAGAGAAAGAATCTAGAAAAGGAGAGTTGAAAGAGTAGTGGTGCGTGGTGGTCGGTGTGCATTTTTGTTTTGTTTTCGTTTTTTTCCTCACTTTTTTTCATCTCCCCACTTTTTTTAATCTAGCTTCCCCTTTTCCAGTTTTTATCGGATTCTTTTGCTGATAATCTGTTGAGGATGCAGACAACTTTCAGCAACAGAGATCCGCAACCCGCGCAGAAGGTTCTGCGGTAGGTGGTCCGTGACCAGCGCGGGGAGTTCCGCGACAAGTAGGCACGCAGTCAGGCTCGCGGCAGAGGCTTGCAGCCGAGATGGGACGTGGGCCGCGACCCAAGTTGGTTAGAGGGGTCCAGCCGTCACTTAGGGTTTACCTATAAATATTAGTTGTTGTATTCATTATTTTTTGAGCAGTTTGCTTAAGAGACTGTACAGAGAGAGAATTCTAGAGAGAGAGAGTGCAAGAGAAAACTTATCTTAGAGAGGAAAGAGAAGACTTGTAATCTTTAGTTTTCTCGTTTCATAGTGGGCTGGTGTGGCTCCCAAGGACGTAGACAAGTTGCCGAACCTCGTATATCTATGTGTTCTGTTTTTTTGTTCCTCTTTCTCTTCCTTTTTCTCTGGTTTATTTTCTGTGACGATATTATCCCAAGATTCTGAAGTATTTTTGTTCGTTGTGAGTCGACCACGAGGCTCCGATTTCCCAACAATTGGTATCAGAGCCGCGGTTGTGGTAAGGGTGTTCAATAGTTTTCCGATTGAAGCTTTTGGGCAGTCCAAATTTCCGAGGGAGCTATGGGTTCAGAAGAAGGGAAATCGAAGATCGAGAAGTTCGATGGTTCGAATTTTGCTTTCTGGAAGATGCAGATGGAGGACTATTTGTACCAGAAGGATTTTTATCGGTCGTTGCTGGGTAAAGAAAAGGGGAAGAAACCAAGAGAGTGTAACAAAGAATGGGATGTTCTTGATCGGAAGGCAATGGGGTTGATTTGGTTGTCACTCTTAAAGTCTGTCGCGCACAATATACTAAAAGAAAAAACAGCGTCCGACCTGATGGATGCGCTCGCGGAGATGTATGAACAGCCGTCCCCGGCAAACATGGTGCACTTGATGTAGAAGTTGTTCAACTTCGAGATGCCTGAAGGAGGTTCGTTCATGAGTAATTGACTCGGGCGCCTCATTTCACGTGACTGCTAGCAGGGGGGTTCTGAAGAACTATGTAGCAGGCGATTTCGGGCAAGTATACTTGGGCGATGATGAGCCATATAGTATTGCGGGAATGGGTGATGTGCAATTTGAAACGCAAGGGTTTAGATGGTGTTTGAAGGATGTCAGACACGTCCCGCAGCTGAAGTAAAATCTTGTTTTAGTTGGGCAACTGGGAGCAGCGGGCTATACCTCAACATTCACAGGACACGCGGAAGGTCTCCAACGGTACCATGGTGATAGCGCGCGGAAAGAAAGTAGGTACTCTCTATTTAACTTCACGTGGGAGTCATTCACTTGCCATCGCGAAGGGACTTGCGAGGGTGGTCCCGCGCGAGGACCGCGAAGGTCTCGCGGGGGTCGTACTGCACGAGGGTAGGCTCACGGAAGGTCCGCGGCCAGAGATCCAAGTGAGTTCAAGTTTGTGGCACGACAGGTTGGGACATATGAGCGAGAAGGGGATGAAGGTTCTGCAGACACAGGGGAAGCTGCCAGTTGAGTCAGTGGATTTCGACATGTGCGAAGACTGTATCTTCAGAAAGCAGAGGCGGGTTAGTTTCCAGAAAAGTGGCAGACCTCCCAAGCCAAACAAGCTGGAGCTTGTTCATACAAACATATGGGATCCTGCGCCAGTGCATTTTCTTGGCGGGTCGAGATACTTTGTTACTTTCACCGATGATCACTAGAGGAAAGTATGGGTCTACTTCATGAAATACAAGTCAGAGGTATTCGAAATTTTCATGAAGTGGAAAGCCAGAGTAGAAAACGAGACAGACTTGAAGGTGAAGTGTCTGAGGTCAGACAATGGGGGAGAGTATGAACTGGAAGAGTACAAGAGAGCCTGTGCTCTATTCGGGATTCGTTTAGAGAAGACTCTTCCAGAAACTCCGCAGCAGAATGGCATAGCGGAGCAGATGAACAGGACTCTGACAGAGCGTGCACGGAGCATGTGGATACACGCGGGGTTGCCCAAGCAGTTTTGGGCAGATGCGATCAGTACTGCAGCATACTTGATCAACCATGGGCCATCAGTTCCGTTGAACTTTGGAATACCGAAGGAGGTTTGGAGCAGTAAAGAGGTAAATTTTTCACACTTGAAAGTTTTCGGTTGTGTTGCTTATGTCCACCTCAGCGACAAAGTCAGAGACAAGCTAGATGCTAAGTCACTGAAGTGCACGTTCATTGGGTATGGAGGTGATGAGTTTGGTTATCGTCTCTGGGATGAGAAAAATTGGAAGATAATTAGAAGCTAGGATGTCATATTCAATGAGACGGTGCTGTACAAAGACAAGGATAGCAAACAATGCAGTGAGAGTTCTACTGAGGATCTCGAAGGTTCTGCCGCGGAAGTTCCCGCAGAGGTGGTCACGTGAGAGGATCGCGAGTCACCTGAGTACTTTAGTTTGGAGGATCTTCCAGAAAGCAATAGGGATGAGTCGGGATTTGACCGGGCGGATGCGGTAGTCTCGCGGACAGAGTCTGGGGCAGTTCCAGAGACAAGGTCTAGCTCACTAGCTGTCGCGGTAAGGAGATCAACTAGGGTACCCAAACCTAATCTGAAATACCTTTCGTCGCTGTATTATTTGCTTTTGACAGATAGTGAGGAACCGTCTTGCTATGACGAGGCTTTACAGGTCAGTGACAATGTGAAGTGGGAACGTGATATGCAAGAGGAGATGGATTCTCTCCACTCAAATGTGACTTGGGAGTTGGCAAAGTTTCCTGCAGGGAAGAAGGCGGCTACAAAACAAGTGGGTATAATGCGTCAAATAGGAGAGTGAGGCAGCAAGAGGTTTAAGGCCAGATTGGTTTTGAAGGGCTTTCAACAGAAAGAAGGGGTTGATTTCATGGAGATTTTTTCCCCAGTTGTGAAGCTGACCACTATCAGAGTGGTTTTGAGTTTGATGGCTGCTAAAAATCTCTACCTCGAGCAGTTGGATGTTAAAACTGCGTTTCTTCATGGTGATTTGGATGAAGAAATCTACATGAAGCAGCCTATTGGCTTCATTGAGAAGAGCAAGGAAGAGATGGTGTGCAGACTCAAGAAGAGTTTGTATGGGTTAAAACAGGCTCCTCGACAGTGGTATAAGAAGTTTGACAGTTTCATGCAGTGCAATGGCTACACGAGGTGCCACGCAAATCACTATTGCTACCTTAAACGATGTAAGGCGAGCTATATAATTTTACTACTCTACGTAGATGATATGCTTGTAGCGGGGTCCTATTTGCGCGAGATAAATAGGTTGAAGCAACAGTTGGCAGCAGAGTTTGCTATGAAAGATTTGGGTGCAGCGAAGCAGATACTTGGAATGAGGATCAGCAGGGACAAAACTCAAAGGTCTTGAAGTTGAGTCAAGCTGAGTATATTGAACGGGTTCTTGAAAGGTTCAATATGCAGAACGCCAAGGCAGTTGGCGCGCCTCTGGGAAGTCAGTTTAGACTTTCTAATTTATCTCTGGTTTATTTTCTCTGGTATATTTTCTATGATGATAGTATCCCAAGATCCTGATGTGTTTTTGTTCGTTGTGAGTCGAGTGCGAAACTCCGATTTCCCAACATAATCATCCGAGAGAGATTACTTTTGCACTCTCTCAACTTACCCCTATATTAAATATAAAAAAAATACCCCTCCATGGAAAGAACAAGAAAAATATCTACTGCTCCCATTATCAAGAGATAGAGTAGTTGGGTTTTGGCCATGTAATTTCTTTTTTATTGATAATCGCAATGTGGTATTATGATGGCTTTTTTCCTTGAGCCGTGAATTTGGTTTGTGGTTAGTGTCAAAGCTGGGGATAACAGAAAGAGTGCAGCTTTTTTTGGGTTTTTTAATCCGCAAAAGGAGCGGTTAAAAAAAAACCCCGCAAAAGGACAAGTTTTGGGTTGTGCAATTTTTGTATGGCATGCGTGGAAAACGAGAAAATTTTCAATGGTGCCCGCTCGGCGTATCCGAGCCGTCTATTTCGGTTTTGGACGGCTCAGATTTGGAGAGAGAAAGTGTTGATGTGAGATGAGAGAGAGTGTTTTAATTTGGGCCGTTCAATACACTTTTAAACAGCCTGAATGTATGGCTCGGGCATCAAGTCAGTCAGGTGACATGATACTCACCCGACGCCCAAAAATTCGTCATGGAGAAGAAATAACTAATAAGGCGAGAGCTGGTCAGTGAAAGTGGATAAGCGTGCGTGGGTACAGTGCTCTGTGTGTAGAATCTTTGGGTACTATACATTTACCCATTAGTGAGTAGAGCTTATTTTGGATCCCATAAATTAATTTAAGCTATTCATTATTTTTAAAATTATTTGCTTAGTTGCCCTCGATGAATTAACTCAATCGGATAATTGTAAGTTTGATTAGGGCGTATTTGGCCTAATAAGTCAAATGGCTTATATTTTTGGGTCATTATTTAAACTTTTTCGCAATTTTTTAGTTTTTAATATTATTACTTCTTCATGACTAGAGGAATCTCAAAAGTAAAAATTACAATCGAAACCTGGATCTTTTGAATAAAGTCAAAAACAAGTCAATAAGTTGATTTTTTGGTCTTCATTCAAAAAAATCTGGGTTTCGATCATAACACAAAGGGTACCAATCATTTGCTTAGCTGCCCTCGATTGTATAGTAATGGTGTAGCGTTGGTGGAGTGGTGAAAGTGGTGGTGTTGTGGTGGTAGCGGCAACAACATGGTAGTGGTGGTGGGCTAGAGCGATGGGGGTGGTGGTAGTAGTGGTGGTGGTGGCGGTGGTGGAGTGGTAGTGGGAATGATGGTAGTGGTGTAGTGGTGGTAGATTGATGGTGAAGGTGCTAAAGTGGTAATGGTGGAGTTGCTAAAGTGGTGATGGTGGAGTGGTGGTGGCAGTGGTAGTGGCGCGATGGTTGTGCAATGGTAGCATTGTAGTGGTGACAGCGCCATGACAATGGTGGTGGTGGAGTGGTGGAGGTGGTAAAGTGTTTATGAGAGTAATGGTGGTGGTATAGCGGTGGTGGTGGTGTGTTAATAGTGATGGCGGTAAAATGGTAGTGGAGTAGTGGTGGTGGTGAAGTGGTGGAGGTGGTAGTAGAGTAGTAGTGGTAGTGGATTGATGGTGGCGGTGTTGAAGTGGTGGCAGCGGCGGCGGTGATGGCGGTTGAGTGATGGTGGTGTAATGGTGGCAGTGAGTGATAGCGGGGAAGTGATGGTTATGCAATGGTGGACGTTGTTGTGGTTGGCTAGAGTGGTATTGGTGTAGCGGTGATGGAATGGTGGAAGTGGTGGTGGATTGATGGTGATGGTGGTGAAGTGGTAGTGGAGTGGTGGTGGAGTGGTAGTGGAGTCATGGTGGTGGTGGTGGTGGTGGAGTGGTTGTAGGAGTGGCGGTGTAGTAGTGGTGGAGCGGTTGTAGGGGTGGTGGTAGTGGTGGTGGGAGGAGCTGTGATGGTGGTATGATGGTTGAATTGAGAAATAGGAGGTGCTAACGGAAAGGGTGAGAATAGGAACCAAATTGTTCGGTTCAGTTATTTACTAAAATTAAACCTAAACCAAATGTTGTTAATGAAATGTCTTCTTCTCTTGTTGTGGATTGGGTAACAATAAATCAAAGACTTCAGTTAACCTAAAAGAACAAATAATTGATCTTATATGTTTACACTCACTTAAATTTCGTTACTAAGTATAATAAAATAGTCAGCTTCAATCTTTGGACAAATAAAACTACAAAGTCTTATTTTATAACCACAAGATACATCTTTCAATACTTAAAAAAAAAAATGAGTGTGTTCGAAATTCCATGTCAACTAAATTTTCCTCTGCCATTGGGTTTCATTATTACTCCCTACGTCTCATTTACTTTGTCTAAAATTCCCCTTTTTTTGGTCCCAAAAAGATTGTCCATTTGAAAAGACAAAGGTTCAAACTTTTGAATTTTCCCATTTTACCCTTCTCCCAAATTTGACATTTGAAAGGAGGAAGTTTGAATTTTAAATTTAATGTACTTTTTTTTACCGGAATATCAATCCCATGTTCTGACTCCAATTTCGAGAATGATCAAGAAAAATTCAAATTGGGGCAGACTTTTGTGCCTTGTTGGAGCCATAAATAGGTTTCCATCAACTCCTAAAAATCACTCAAGGGTATTATTGGAATTGTGAAATTTTGAAAAGATAATCATGATGTTTCCTTAAATTTGTAGTATTTCGAGATTGAACAATGAAAATGGAACGGAAGAAGTAATTATAAGGTGGGAAAAATTCAAAAAAAACCCTGAACTTTGAACCCAATGTCAAATAGGCACCTGAACTTACTATTAAGGGCAAATTGGTAATTGCACTAATTATTGGATTAATTGTTTTGAAATTAAAAAAATGAGGTCAAAAATACTCATTCATAACTTAATCGTTAGTGTGAAAAACTTGTAATTAAGTTGTGTTGCACAACTTTAATCGTTAGCGTGAACTTGTCCTTATTTCCACTAATTTTTTTGGTTAACAAGTAGTTGCAACATTGCATGTTGTTCACACTAATTTTTTCTTGAAAAAAATAGTGTCACAAATATAAATGTCACAAAACTCAACGTCAAAACTTTTCAAAGATGGACATCTTACTTATGTTTGTATGAAAATTTAAATTACATATTAGAACACACTTTGGTTAACACCTATTCCAGGTAAGATTACTTTTCAAAGATGGACATCTTACTTATGTTTGTATGAAAATTTAAATTACATATTAGAACACACTTTGGTTAACACCTATTCCAGGTAAGATTAAATATTTAATTTGAAAATGTTTTCGCAATATTACATCAATATAAATGTGGTTACCAATTCACTTTGTATAGTTGTGTGTGAGCATATGATCCCTATGAAAAGAACGAAAGTGATACATTTCAAATAAGATTGATTTGAGTCAATATAGCTATCTAATATGAGTATTATTTTTCAATCAATATAATCAATACGAAAAACAAACCCGGCGCCGGCATCTGACTAGTACTATAAAAGCCTCTAGGTGCACGGGCTCTACAGGGGAGAGGCATCGGAAATTCTTTACAAGATCTCTTCTCAAAAACAATGGACCCAAAACGGACCCAGGCTGCCAAACTGGAACCGTCTCCGCAATGCAAAGATAGTCGTACATCAAAGGCTTCTTGAGCTGCAATCAGAAAGAGCTGCGGATAAGAAGCAACAAAAAGCATTCTCCCCGCACCAGATGTCGATCAAAACTTCTCTATACTCCCTACCTCTACCATAAAGCTAGTATGCTCAACAAATTTGCCCCACCCAACCCGTAAATGTCTTCCAAAGGCTTGCACCTTGAGAGCCCCTGATCCATTTAGAAGACTGCCCCCAAGCCTCAAGCTGCAGTCCACAACTCTCCTCTACAAACATGCCGCCTCCATAGTGTATCTCCAAAGTCATTCCTAGAAAAACCTGCATAGAAGGGCTGAAATGATGTATAATCACTCTCTTCTCGCTATTGCCCGCACACCAGCTTCTAGGTCAACAAATGAAACTTGAACTCCTCCCAAAAACCGCCCAAAAGGAATAATGTGGAAAATTGCCTTCTTGTTTCTAGTTTATAAAAATTTGCATTATTATTGTTGTGTAAACATTGACAGCTAGTGTGGTACCTCAGCCTAAAGCCTCGAAAACTGCATTTAAAGTTATTCATAAGTAACCATTAGTCTTGAGCAGCCAGAGAAATCATTTTTGAAAACATTTGAATTTTGAACATAGATTTTCTTCATTCTGTAAGAATGAGTGTGTGATTGTGTCTTTGTCAATGTGAGGATTGAAATGATATTTGAACTCCCGAGAAGAATTAAACCCTAGTACAGGTATGGCATCTGCCTAAATTTCTCACTCGTGTAGTTCGACAAAGATATGCAGAGTTGTAATTGCGGACCAACTGAATCGAACTAGTCATGCTTGATATTATTTTTTATGGAGGTGGCCTTGATAAACTAAATCAAACCGAGCCTTAAGTGCCAATCGATTGGTGTTGGCTACATGAAGGGGGCCTTTATGTTACTATAAAAACCACCAAGGTGGCTAACTGTCGAGAGAAACTTTGTGTACTTAAAATATGGCCGAGATAATTTGTAGTGACATAGCTAGCCGAGATTGCTATGCTGTGCTACCTTATATACGCATCTTTCTATTGCTTTTGCAGATCACACGTGCATAGATTGTGATACATGTCGTTGGATGGCTCCGGTAATTCCCTAAACTTTGCATACTTTTAAGTTTTAATCATAAACTACACTGGTTGTGTTTGGTTGGCATTTTAGTTTGGTTTAGTTTTGGTAGTGGGTGGAGAGAGAAATCGGGTAATGATTGGAGAGAGGGGTAATGATTGGAGAGAAATAGAGAGAGAAATGAAATTAATAATTGGAGATATAGGGTAATGATTGGAGAAAGATATAGGGTAATAATTGGAAAATAAAACTAAAACAAAACTAAAATGGCAACCGAACAAAGCCACTAGTACTAATATTTTTTTTTTTAATTTGGTTACAACCAATGGATACGTACTTATAGTTGCTAGATTCATTTACTCAAATAGAACTTATTTACCCGAAAATAATTCTCATCGTATTTAGCCAATTCAAATTGGCATTTTACACAGTGTGAGAAGTGATACAATGCCATGTAAAATTGGTTGGACTAATCTGTCCTAACCGACAGAATGGGGTGGTGTTGAAACTTGTTACTGTTGTCTGCTCATCTATTTTAATGCCATGATCTCAAAGGTTCATGGATGCTATATGAACACTTTGTCTTAGCTCAATCTCTTTCCACCAAAAAAACTATTGAGATGGGTAAAGCATACAGAAGAGGGAATTCATGAGCATACTAAGTTGTAGTGGAGTCGTTCTTGTTATATGTGAATACACAACAAACAAAAGTGCCATACAAGATGGATTAATGTATCACGCTACTTATTAGGAGTTTTTCTATTAGTGCAAGAAGAAGAAAGGTAACCTAATAGTGATAATCCTAACTTGATCCTATTCAGCAAATTTTCACACGGGTTGGTGATATGTCAGCGGTCTTTAAACAGCCAAGCAGTAAAGAAGAACGGCTAAAGGCACTTCAGGTGAGTTTATTTCATCTTATTTCATGTAAGTGTTTAAGCGAATTTTTGATCGTTGGTGTGTTAGAGAAACGACAAAAGGGTGTTACTAAACAGTTGACCTATGAAATATCCACACACCTAAGTGGTTGCCATATCTGTGTGGGACACATTGGGTCCAATATAATAAATTTTAAAGGGGACATACAGGGGCACATGTGGACACTGCGTTGTTTCATAATTTTGGTAAACTTATTTGAGGCATAAATTTTTAACAAACTTGTCACATGTGCGCCATGATTTTTCTTTTTGATGGATCATCAGTTAATTATCTAGAGGCAGTATAGTTTTTGTTTTGTGCTAAGTTTGTTTTGAGTTTCAATAGTTTGCGGATACTATATTCATACTAATCGCAATTACAAATATGTAAAGTATGTGTATTTTGTTAATGTTGCTGTGTCCGCACTGTGTCCATTGCCTCATTAATTCAAACTTACCGTGTCACGTGTCTGTATCTGTGTTTCTTAGTAGTTGACTGTGTATGTAACAGGTGCTTTTGCTTTCTGGACAACCTATGGTTTTCCCACTTTGGCTATTAATTTTTGTAAACAGATACCAAGAAATATATAGAACACAATATTTGTTGCAGTATGTACCAATGATTACAGTCATCCTCTTTAATAAGTCTGAAGTCGATTTATTCCCCTATTGTGACTCCTGATTTTCTATTTTCACTTTTGATGAAAAAGGCCTTGCTTTCATGTCCTACAAGCTCCATACGTACTGAGAAACCTGGTCAAGACATTCTTGTAGCTCAGAAGACATTCCCGATTCAGATCAATGAGCAGAGAATTCCGGTAGCTCATTTTTTGCATTATGATTAAATTATTAATCTGTTCACATTTTTTCCTATTTTCATATTCCATGTACTATGTAATAGTGTATATACCTTATCAAACTTTTTTGAAGGAAATTTATGTGCACTTTCAAATTTGTTCACTTATGGAGATCAAATAAGCGTGGAAAGGCTTCAAAAATAAATTTGCTCACTTCTCATAATCGTTGTTGTTTTCTATCGGACAAGACTTCAATAGTAACCAAGTAACTGACCTCAATTATCAAATCAAAGATGTAGTCATTGCTGACTTCCCTTTTCCAGTAGTAGGATGCTACCTGATACCGCCTCTGTCCTCTTCGCTTCATCACAAGTAGGTGCTTAAATCAGGATACTAGGACGTGCTCTAAACAACTTAGCAGCAGAATAGTTATGGCCTTAACTACCATTGGTGTGCTTCTGGTAGTGTATCAAGGACACGTGTTCTGACTATATAGTTTTGTGGTGACTAGTGCTATTACCGCTCTATGTTGGTCAGTCCATCACTGATTTTAATCTTGATAAGTACTATTGTGAAAGAATAGAGAAGTATTCCTCCGAATGGATTGCTTTATTTCGAGTAAATGCTTCTTCTTTTCTTACTACAGTGAATTTTGAACAAAATCCGCTATGGTCGAATACACGATCCCAGCTCTAGGCATTAGTTCTTTTTAGATATGAAGGCATATGCTTCAATTATACAAGTTCTCTGCTGTCTCTTTTTAATCCTTTTCATGGGGAATGAGAAAGTATGCAATTTGAATTGCTAGAAACATGTGAAGTTACTATAAAACCCAAAGAAATACAGATGTAAAGAGAACGAACTCCCTGATACAACAAGATCAAGCAAACAAAGGAGCTGACCAGTTGGAGACAAAAGTATCGTTAGGTCTATTTTTAAACTCGATTAAACGTTAAAAGGTTAGAAGACAGAGGAGATGTGGCATCTCCCTGCCTAAGACAAAAGTATCTTTGTGTGTTTTGGATTCCTCAGAAGAAAGATTTGCTCTCACTTTATGAGCTCCGATTGAATGAGTGAAGTCTATGTGGGTTACTACTTGATAGCGAAGCTTATCAACGATCCAAAATTGAGCAAATGCAAATTAGAAGACTTGGGGCAGAGAGTTCTTGGGATCCCGAATGGGTATTACACAAATCGTTTTGGGGCGACACAAGAAAATCAAGTTGTGTTATTTGTAAAGTGTTTATTTCCAGCGTGATCGGAAGGACTAATGTTGAGCTTTTGATTCTGCTCACAGTGAATTTCTGACTATTATTTCTTTAACCTGAAAAATGTTCCATAGTTCTGTGTATTATCACTTATCAGTTTCACAGACCATCAAACACTTTTTTTCTTCCTTTTTCTGCCTCTCTTTTTAATGGTTCACCCACACCCCCAATATGTGATTTTTCTCAATGATTAAACATCTTTTGCAATGAACAACCACTACTTTTGCTTTCTAGGTTCCCAAATAGCTTTGGCTTTTTGACTTAATTGGCAATTAAATGCTTCCAGGGCGTGTATCACTGTGGTTATCACTCTGCAAAATCATATGGAGCTGCTTCCTATTTGATCATTTGCCCTGAAGGAAATATTCTTGTAGACAGGTAACATCAAGCTTTCCCATCAGTCTATCAACAAATTTCCCATTATATACAGAACATTTAATATGATGAGTACAGTGCGGGGTGTATGAGGCTACGGAATAAAGCTAGAATATGTTATCTTCGATTACAAGATTTGGCGAGACGAGTTTAGTATTGACTGACTTCTTATTGTAATGTTTGCAGTCCCAGATACACAGAGAGGCTTGCCTCTAACATTGAGACAATGGGTGGTGTCCGATACATGTTTCTCACCCACAAGTATGTTGAAATGACCCTTCACAAATTTCCTCTGCAAACTTTGTTAGATGACCTGATTTCTTTTTCGGTGACCAGGGATGATGTTGCAGATCATGAGAAGTGGTCAAAGCGGTTCAGATGTGACCGAATTTTGCACTCAAAAGATGTACAGTCAATATATGCTTTTATGGCCCTCTCTGTTTCTTCACTAGCTATTAGTGTTTCTCCAATGAATGTGATGATAACTCTTACCTGAAAAGAAAAAGAAATAAAGGAAACAGGAAGAAGAAATGCATACAAAGTAATGGAGGTTCAATTTGCAATGCTGACAATTTCAGTATAGCAAGGTCCACATAATAGTACCCAATTGAAAAACAGAAAGGTTCGCCAATAGCAACAGAAATATAGAAAGGTTCATCCATGACAAAAGGTTCTTCCATAAGAAGAGACTAGGCAACAGGCAATATGAATCACTTCGTCGCTTGTTTGTTCGTGCCGTTGTTCAGCGAGAAAGTTTGCATTTGGAACAGGCTAGTGTTAGAACTGGCATGTTAAGCCATAGAGATTTTAACTAGAAGTTGATGCTAATGTAAAGTCAATCCTATTTAGTGACCAAAGAAGCGTCTCCTATTTGCTATGTTACCTGTAACTTGAAAAGAGACCCTGTAGACATAAATTTTGAACCGTAGGGTTTAATCCACACTTCGAAATCTATATCTCAAATATCCACTGTTCAAGCGAACAGTGTTGATTATTTATTTGTAGGCTCCTATTTCCGATTTGGATTTCAAATTGTTAATTACATACTATGAAAGTAAAACCTCCGATTAGTGAAGAATAAAGAACAGGAAAAGACAAGGATGATTTAGTTTTATTGATGATTTGGGTTTAAAACCCTTGTTTACATCAAAACGGGGAATGTTTAAGTACAATACATTTGGAGGGATTGGAACCCTTTACCTATCACTTGGTATGCCATATGCTTACTCTTACTGGTCTTCGAAGCTTGCTGAAGATTGCAGGTGAGCGAGTGAGTTGCTTGGTGATTGTAGATTGCGGAAGTAATGTATCTTTTCTCTCTCTCTCTCTCTCTCTCTGTATATTTTCTATGTGAGGGGAGAAATGATTCTTGTATAGCTTTTGCATCCAGGGAAGAAGAGATGTATTGTAGGGAAGCGGTAAAAGTTGAAGGTTGAAGTCTGAGGTGAAGGGTTGAAGTCAATTGTGGGGGGAGAGTCCCTTCTTTTGACGAAGAACCTCTTATTTATAGAGGACTTCCTACTTGGCCAACACTCTTATTTTGAATTTTGAATAGCAGTTGCCAGGATAGATTATATCTCATCATATCTTCTCAGCCTCTTCAATTTTTGAATGTTGGCTGCGTCAGATGGCATCCACCTAAAATATTCTTTTGCTTCCACAGAAGTATTTATTGGGCTCTACGCATTATCTGATTTGAGACCGCGTGAACCCATATTTGGTTTGTAGGCCTTGCATAATACGGGCCTACATGGTTCAACCGAATATTTGATAGGCCCTGCGAGATATGAGCCTACATGGTTTAACTGATTTGTAGTACTGCTACTTCATCCGCAAACCCACATACTCGTAGGCTTGTCGGGCCAACATATGTTCGTTGATTCGCGGGCTCGTTGGGCCAACATATATTCTGTAGGCTCTTCATACGCCATTTAGTCCGCAGGCCCAATATATGTTATATTGATGAAGTGCATCAATCTTCGGTTGAAATTTATGTGCCAACAGACCCTAACGAAGCTTGAAAAGAGATCCTAACGAAGCTTTATTGTACCCTCAGATTGGCTTGGAAGGAGAGTGTAGGAGCGGTCAAAACCTTGACTGACCTCCTCGGGGTTCAAAATAGAGTCCAAAATATTCATGAGAATAAAATGTGCTGGAGAGGTAAAGAATGGTTAGTGTTTAGAACAAAGGGATGGAGGAGACATAAAGCGTGCGACCGTGCCCGAATCATCAGGGCTGCCTACGTATCCCGGTGTGCAGGGAATCAGGTCAAATGTAGTTCCAACTTACTCTCAAAGAGATCTTCTCTCCCTATCTCTGAAAATCTGTCTTCTCTCTCTAGAGGAGATGGCTCTCTCTCTCTAGAAATCTGTTTTCTCTCTCTAGAGGAGATGGCTCTCTCTCTCTAGAAATCTGTGTGTCTCTCTGTCTGTCCCCCCTTAAATGAATACCAGCACTAGTATTTATAGGTAGGGAACAAAACCTTCTTTGGACCCACCCTGTCGCGACCCTGTCAGTCAGCAGCCCTGACGCGGCCCTGTCGTGACCCTGTCTGTCCGTGGCCCTGTCGTGACCCTGTCAGTCCGCGGCCCTGACGCGGCCCTGTCAGTCCGCGGCCCTTTCTGGTCGCGAGTCTGCTTGGCGCAAGCTTACTTGTTGAAAATTGTTCGCATCTGCAATAAGCGCCAGCCTGTCTGCTGCGACTCTATCTGCCGTGTGTCACTCATCTGCAGGTGCCACATGTCTTCTTCTTACAAGGTGGTCAAAGATCTGACTTGGTCAACTAAAATAAATTTGACCTTTCCTACAGAGAGCAATGAGGATAATGCTAATTTTCAAGAAACTTAAATATTTCTTCCAAATGCAATTTGTAGAAATGAATTCATAGTTACCTCTTCTAATCATATTTTACTTCAGCTAAATGTCTAGTAAACATGTCTCTCAGACCTTACCCGAGAGTCAAGACATGGCTTTTTCACAATTTCCAAGATTTTAGCTGTTGCATGGTCTTGGGTAGAACTCCTTATATACTTCAGTACCCGCGATGTGGGACTTTGCTTCACACCCTCCCTCACATGTTGCCCATCCCTGGTCTGTAGATCTGATACCGTGTTACAAGGTATGGGATAGAACTCCATGGCGGTAGACATAATTGTAACAGCTCCTCCCCTTCTCTGTCTTTAAGGCTTTAAGGGGATTCCCAACTACAGGTCATATGCATCCCATACTCTCCATGTAAAATAGCAGCTTATATCATGTTCTTACAAAGGCAAAAAAGCCCACACTTTTCATGATCTTTATGGCAGTTGTCATACTTGCAAAATTCCTTTTTTTCTCCCCTCAGAGGGCATCAACTGCAACGTTACTCGTGTTTCGATTAGATTAGATTTTGTAATTCAAGCATGTTATTTTGTATTCTGGTATTTTCAGGTTGAGTTTTCTACAGCTGATGTGGAGATTAAGCTAGAGGGGAATGGGCCATGGAACCTGGGCCGTGACATTGAACTTGTATACACTCCAGGTCATTCAGAAGTGAGTGCATGTGCCTGCCATAGTTTCATTTAAGGGTTCTACCATGTTTACTCATCCTTAATAGGCTAACTTTTTGTTCACCTATTGAATCAAGATTTAGTCTCACGAATCTCACCACAGAAACTTAGCTAACTGGCATTTTTTTGTATCTCTACTATATATGGTAGGGATCAGTCTGCTTGTTTAACAAGCCACTGAAGACGCTCTTTACAGGGGACCATCTGTCAATGAATGAATCCGGGTTGAGCATATTCGAGAGATACAATTGGTTTTCAGGTATGAACGATTGGTTTTCAAGTCAAATCCCAATTTTTTCTCATGATTTTCCCTTTCTACCAATTATTTGTAATACATATTTTAGTTTGCTATCCTAATGCAAAGTATTGATATTAATTTCGGATACATGCTCATTTCTTTGTTATCTCCTGTTTGTGTTGCAGTACCCATGCAGTTGAAGAGTGTCAGATTATTACTTGAGTTAGATTTTGAGTGGATCCTACCAGGTGGGTGTGCTTTATCTCCAATCGTAAGAATTCATATTTCGCATTGTGACAGTCATGGATGCTATGAAAGCTACTCATTAATCATGACCATTTTAAACCAAAAAGGTTGACTCATGTAAACCCTGCCCATTTTGCTGGAAGTTTGATTTGTTTTTGTTGTTGTTTTTCTTTTCTGTTTTAAACCCATAGGTGTATATATATGTACACTGGTCCTGTCAATTTTTAGCAGTATAAATTCAACATTTGGCCACATAAGGATTTACTTGGCTATGGAATTGGTTACATTTCCCATGTTTTCTTCTGTTCGTAGTTGAGAAATTAGCACATTAAGCTGTTCAAAGTGAAAAATTGGCAAGAAAATTTTTCTCAGAGGTTTGGCAACAAGGTACTTGAGCCCCCAACATCGAAACTACCATTTCATTCTAGTTTAGTGTTATTTGCTTTTTTCGGGCAAAGAATGGCCCAAGTTTGGTACAATTTTCTTTCAGGGATCACATTTTTAAAATTTGGCATTCCTTTCAATGTAACAAGGAAAATGGGACACATTCAAGTTGCTTTACTTTATTTGTTCACCATACTTGCAATGGTAAATAGCTTTTTCAACCTGCTCCTATTTTCTGCTTCATTTTCGCTCAAGTTTCCCCTCTCACATCCTACCTATCATTCAAACGCACATGAGGAAAACAAAAGAAGGAGAAAAATAAACTCATGTTGAACTTGTTTCTCTGATGACATATGAAGTATTAAAGTTTCTTCCTCATTTTGCAGGTCACGGCAGGAGAGCTGAATTTAGAGACTATGAAGAAAAGAATTCGGTTTTGGAAGCTTTCTTGGATGCAAAATTGATGCAGGATTATTGAAGCAACATACTCTGCACAAAGGATCAAGTGTTCTCGATCAGTAGACAAGGTGCAGGCCCCTGAAATCGCGATGCTTAAGCAAACTTGGGATTTCATAGTCCCTGTTTTACAAGAATTGATGCAGGATTATTGAAGCAACGTACTCTGCACAAAAGGTCAAGTGTTTTTCGATCAGTTGACTAGGTGCAGGCCCCTGAAATTGCGCTGCTTAAGCAAACTTGGGATTTCATAGTCCCTATTTTACGAGAATTTGTACTCTGGTAAGAATTACTACAGTAGGTGACTCAACAAGCCTGACAAAGGAGGTCAAGTTCCAAAACGTTATAGTTGCAGAGAAACTGGCATATTTTAGCTTGAGAATTTGGTCTATGGGGAACAGGAATTCTAGACAAATTGTGGAATTTTGATGTTACATAAACTTAATAATAGGTTTAAACATCAATATATATCAGGATATAGTTTTCTGGGCCAAGGAACTTTGGAAAACGAATGACTCATTGCGGAATTGATATAAGTGCGTAATAAGAGTGCTGGCGGGTTGCCTTAGGAAACTAGAAGATTCAATTTATGTTTGCACATTGGAGCTAAAACAGTAGTGGAGGGTTGTCTATGGAAACTAGAAGGTTCAATTTATGTTCGTACGTTGCAGTGGTGACAATTGTTGTTCGCTCCTGGTGTGGTACAACGGTTTTCGATTAGGGGGAATCATATTATTACTTTCTTCCAAGACCCTCCGTTCGGACTTACATAATGGCATTTCCAACGATTGCCATGTGACTCACAGCCGAGCATACGAGAACTGAGAGTACAGTGAAATAGCGTATTTGATGCTTATATTCATCTAAACGGTGATAGTTGTACATCCACATGGAAGTTGGAGGATATCCAAGTTACAACTATTCGGCAGACTTGAAAGGAGAGCCTTGATTGCTGTTTGAATCCACCCTCCATAGGTCCTGAACCTGAGCTGCAAACTGCAAGTTCCAGAGCACATCCTCCACAGTAGGCCTATCAGTTGGTTCATTGGAAAGACAACTGACACAAATCTCCATCACAGTTTTTAGTGAATTGTCAGAACACTCCTTGTGGATCGCTGGATCAACGATGCTTCTCCGAGCTACATCATCGTCTGTCGTTAAGCTTACTTGTAACTGGAAAAAGAGCAAACATTGCAGGATTAGGAATGAACGCTCGTTCCTTCACACTCCTACTAAAGGTACCGAGGAACCACAAGATAATCTGGTGTAGGAAGTATGTTAAAAGCAGAAGTCTTACAAGATCCTTTGCAATGGTAATGGAACTTTGGCACATGATAACTCTTCCAACGATGATTTCGAGCAAAATTACGCCCATGTCATATACATCGTTCCTGTCACCATTCGCTGTGCCCCTGTAAAGTTTCAGAAAACATTTTAACAAAGAATTGAAAGGAAATACTTTTGGAATAATGGAGCAAAGTTGTCGAGTGGGAAAGCAAGCTTAGTCAAGAAAGAAACCGCTCACCTGTTCTGATCTTTCCGTCCAGTGTGTACAGCTCCACTACATACCTAAGAAAGTATAAAGGAGTATGCAACGGTTAACCAGGGGCTTGTCCCTGTAAAACTGAAAAGATTATATCACGCGAAGGAGCAAAACAATAGTTTCCTTCTGGTAGTACCTGGATCCGGTTTTCAGCTAACAAAGGAAGGTTATAGTTGTTTATCTTCACATGGAGTTCATGATCCAGCAGAACATCGGTTATCTTCAAATCGTTTGAAAACACACCAGGCACTATTCCTGTATGAAGAAACTGAATACCCCTTGCAACTCCGATTGCAGCTGCTATCCTTTGTGTCCAAGTGAACTTGTGTCCTGAAACTACCTCTGTCATATGGACTGTTAAATGAGGATTACCAAGCATACAGGTAAAGGAATCGTAGCTGGACCATTAGTTATGTATCAACGTTCTAACAAAAGATACTTGTATGCATTCAAACCCAGGTTCTGCAGCTTTGAGTCCTGGTAACTCACGGTTACCGACAGCTTCTTCTATTGGTTAAGAACAACTCTAAGATTGTAGATTGTAATAAGGAGATGCCTAATATGGACCCATTTTCCGGCTACTTCGAAGCGACATTAAACAGGTCCTATGTCTACTATTAATGGGGAAATGAGGCAGTGAAAAAGAAAAAAAGGTGATGGTAGGCATGGTACATGACACTCTGAAGGACAACCAGACAACGGTTAGGGGACACTATTATCTAACCAAAAGTTGGTATTCCCTGAAATTAATAATCGGAAAGAAAATAAATCTAAGCGACTCATTTACCAGAAATGCAGCTTCTAAGTGTCCCATTGGGCACAAATTCCTGGACCAGAAATATTGTGCTGACGCTTGAATCATCTGGGTAGCACTCAAAGCTATGGCCAACAAAACTAACAAGGTGGCGGTGTCTAAGTCTTGAAATTAACTCAATTTGGTGTCTGTAGGACTGGATCCCATGCTTCTTTCTCATTTTCAAGCTTCTAATAGCGACCAGAGTTCCATCTGTGAGTATCCCTTTGTAAACCTGATTCAAGAACAAAGGCAAGACATGTTTATGCGTTTGCATGTGTAAGTGTAGAAGCTATAAACATACAGTGTAATAATTGAGCTGAATATGCTACTCCGAAAATAATTTTGTGAGAACTATCATGTGAGGGAAATAGTGCAGAAATCATTTAACCGAAGTCTGCGTTATAGGCAGGAAAACAAAAGAAGAAGAAAGAAACAATACAAACGAAACAAAATGGGAAAGGCAACTGCATACATCAAATACATGAGACAATTGCATGGATGAAGTAAGTTGATCAAAATATTTATTTACTTGGTTTCATTTTGCACTTTCAAAGCGATTTAGATTTATGCTCTATTTTCATCTTCGATCATTTCTTTTAAGGAATCTGTTACGAAAAGGGGGATCAATGCCTATTTCTTTTTGAAACTTGGGTAAGAGTCATTGCTCTAGCTAGGATACTCACGAATATGATGAACTCGGTTTAAAGATTATTTAACAGCGAACGTTCTGCCAAAAACCCTCCATCCCATTTTCTACTTGGGTTGGCTGCAAAATTGATCAAACATATTATCTAAACACTTCCATTGAGCCCTATCAAGATGGTGGAGTTCAGGGTTTAGGGTTCAAGTTCACCATGACAAGTGAATATAATTTGTGTCAGGACTGTTTAGAAATGAAAACGAGAACAGGCATTGAAAGATTATAACAAAGCAAAAATAGTGGGACGTGCTAGTCGAAAACATTTTAGCCCAAATCATACCTTACCCTGAGATCCTTCGCCTATGAAATTTAACGAGCTAAAGTTACTGGTAGCCTCCTTGAGCTCCTCCAGAGAATAAGTTCGATAAGGAGGGAGTCCAAGTGCTCCAAGCTTCATCGTCTCCGATATGTACCCTGCTAGCAAGATAGAGTCCTTTTTACATGAACAGAAGCAGGAATACTTTACACTCACATGCAATGGAGCCAATTTTGTCGCCCTTAAGTGGTTTTCTTACACTATTGAGTTGCCGCAGTTGGAATTTGATGGTTCTGAAGAATCTGAACCAAAGTTAATTTTTTGCAAGATAATCGACCAAATTATAAGTTTACGGTTCTTATCTGATAGAATCGAGCTTTTGTCATTCTGATGTCGACAATGAAAACTAGTCGATCAATACGACTTGCATAACTGCAACAAAATAACTTAGCTGCCTAATGCAAGGAAATGGAATTCAAAGAGAGTTTTCATAAGCTGAAAGATAACGGTCATGGATACAACAAAATCCGTGAGTTTCGTATGTCTTATCCGATACCATTTTGGTTAGTCCACAAATTAACGAGGAAATTCGAATGTCCCAAGAGTAAATTCTGGGGTGATGCCGGAAAATCTACACTCACCGTCGTTGCATTATCACAAGAGAGTCTAATCAGAGCAAATAATGAATTGGGCTCCCTGGAATTTCCCAGCAATGCTAACTATGCAAAGCAAGGCCTTAATCCCTAAGCATATTATTAGAGAAGAACAAAAGTAAATCCTCCATTTCAGACAGGAAAGAGAAATATGGATCTTACTTGCATCTGAAAGCATCTTCAGAGTGTACGCAGGTGGAACGTTTTCTACTATTAGCCTTGTTTGAGGTGTTTTCACCGTTTGTTTCGCGTACACTCTTCTCATACCCAAGAAAAGCACAACACAAAGTGCAATTCCACCAAAAATCCCTCCTACTGAACTTGACGCCAAAACTGATCTCTTGATCGATTTTCGCTCCCGCTCATGGGGGTTAATTTTCACGGCCAGTGCTTCAATGCAGCAGAACGAATACGGGTGCTGCTCTTGAGCACTACTCTGTGACAAGCAATTTCCAGAATACTGGACAATCCTTGTACTAGAATTGGACTGTAAGCATCTGGGCAACTCTCCGGTCAAATAATTCGACGACAAGTTTACAAAAGCAAGTCTAGCATTGCACGAAGTGTTTCCATAGAGCACTCCGGTGAACTTGTTGCCTGAAATATCGAGATAGGAAAGCGAAGGTAGTGACAGCAACTGGGCCAGAAATGGTCCAGTAAGCCCATTGAAAGAGATATCCAGCTGCTGGAGTCGATAACAGGAGCCTATTTCTTCCGGTATGCCAAAGCTAAACTTGTTGTTTCTAAGGACTAGAATCAACAAGTTAGTGTGCAGTAGTTTTGGAAAATGGGGCCCAAGTTCATTATATCCCACATCAAGAACTTGAAGATTTGTCAAGTTCTGGAGATTAGGGATTTCTCCCGACAAACGATTCATCGAAAGCGAAAGAACACGGAGATTTTCCATTCTTGTGAAAGAAAATGGAATAGGCCCACTAAGTGAATTGTTCTCCAAACTCAAAACAGCAAGCAATGGCAGTGAAACAAGCCAACCGGGAATCCGACCTGTGAAGTTGTTGTGATCAAGTATGAGTGTTTGGAGGTTGCTCAAAGATGATAACTCCTGAGGGAGAGGGCCAGAAAAGTAATTTGAGCTCATGTTGAGAATCTCTAGCGAAGACAGTCTCCCAATACTGGCAGGCAATGGACCCCATAAGCCTAAACAAACTAAAGAGAGGACTTTCAAGCTGGGGAGGGTGGAAAGAGTGGAGAAGAAAGAATCAGAGGAGAAACCACTCTGAGGCACCATTGTTGTTTGAGGAAGCCAACAGTTATCACTAATGATATGCAGCTGGGTTAGGTCACTCCCATAGCATACTAGTGTTAGAGATGGGTTTGGCTCAGTGTTGCAAAAATCTGTGGTTTGGTTCCAGGTGCTCAGGACTTGTGGGTAGTTTAGTAGCTGTTGGATTTCGAAAAGGACATGGGATTGGGAAGATTGTAGCTGGTCCGAGTCAGGGATTGAAACCACAACCATGAACAGGAGGAAGAAGAAGAAGAAGAAGAGGAGATTTAGTGGGTGGTACTGAAATGGTTTTGCCATTAGCACTCTGGATTGAAGCACTGATAAGATTTGAGTCTGCTAAAGTTCTAAATAGAATACCTATCAGAGACTTGAGACATTAGCCTTTTCCTTTCTTTTTTTCCCTTTCGCCTTTTCTTTCACCTCGAGCAATTCTACGGTGACCACATTTGATGTGTTTAGAATACCGTGTGAGTTTTCATTCTTGCATCCACATTTGATGTGTTTAGAATACCGTATGAGTTTTCATTCTTGCATCGGTAAGAAATATGACAAGTGGAGCTCATTCCGCCAATACACTAAAGATATGTAGATATTCCATTTCTATGAGAACAAGTTTTTTGCCCTTTAATTAGAATAAATAACTCACATGGTATTCTAACATGGTCACCAAAAGTGTTCCCCATTAATATGCTAAGCACCCCGCTTGCCGAGCAACGGACGGTTCAGATTCTTATGCGCTAGGATTAGATCCAAGTTGTCCGTGCCGAGATGAACGGCAGGATCGGCCGCTCGGCACCACTGCCAAGCACCCCTCGCTTGGCAGCATCTCCCAATCCGGCCCCCTGTCGTCCCTCCATCGTCACCATGACCCTCTACACTTTTATTTTGTGGGTTCTTTTTGGGCCTACAATCGTCATCCAAAACGCTCATCCAGCACAATAGACAGAGAAGAACATGTCACAAGTGATAGATTAGTATGATCAAATGTGTATACATTTGTATGTTTCTATACATATGCATATATACAACAATTAAGTTCCATTTTGGTTATATAAACTGAACAACAACTATATTTTTTAAACTTGAGCTTAGCAATTTATAGAACAAAATACAAGGCATTCTCATACTTATCGATGTTCGCTCAAACTGCTATTTTACACATTTTTCTTCACAGCCTACAAAATGGAAGTATGTAGAGATACAAAGAGATGGAGTATGGGGAAAAGATGATCAGAATGGGTGTTGGCCTCATCCGGGCTATCCATGCTCGGCAATGTACGTCTTAGATTTTATTTCGACTGAACGGCTGAGATCTGTTAAGTCGATATGAAATCTGAGCCGTCCATTGCCGAGCATAGACGACCCAAATGGGGCCAACACCTTCCCTTAAGGGATATTTTGGTCGGACAGAAGTACTAACGTTTTGAAATGCACGTGAACTTAACTAGGATCTAAAAACCATACTCCCTCCGTCCCTTTTTAAAAGTCATGCTTCGTAATTCCAACTTATTAAAAAAACATTATCATTATATATTTCACATCAACTTTTTCCTCCATTTTTCCTACTTACCCATCATCATTACACTTTTACTCACTAACTTTTCAAAATGGAATATACTTTTAGGGACAAAATAGACAATGCACCAACTTTTACCCACCAACTTTACAAAATAGACACTTATTAAGGGACAGCCCAAAATGGAATACTAGACTCTTAAAAACAGACGGAGGGAGTATAAAATAACTGGAAATTATCACATGTCATATTTACTGGTGGTGTTTTCATTGCTCACGAATTATCAGTCCCTTGACTTAACTCTTTCTCTCTCTTTTTCTAAGGGGAGATCATCCAATATATATATATACAATTCAACCAAAAGAACAAAACAAAATAAAATACAAGAAAAATCGCTCAAATCAAATGTTTGACCCATCACTTTCACTCGTGGAGGTGGGTGGAGGATCGAGATCGTCACTGAATCTGGCCTCGCCATACTATCGCCACAGAATATGTACACCATACTGTGGCCGTTGGGAGAGCTCAAAAACCTCCTTAAGAGTCCCATAACTCTCTAAGAGCATCTCCAACCCATGCTCTATTCCTACATTTGAGAGTATAAAACTCCTCCAATCCATCCTTTCAAGCCTCCTCTATTTGAGAGGATGAGATTTTGATCCTCCATATTTAGAGGATGGGAGAAAATATGGAGGATCTCCTCTATAACACTATTCACCTTTTAAAATGGCATTTGTATCCTTAGAGCATCTCCAACCCATGCTCTATTCCTCCATTTGAGAGTATGGAACTCCTCAAACCCATCATCTCAAGCCTCCTCAATTTTAGAGGGAAAAATAGAGGGTTTGTGGTTGGAGTAAATAGGAATAATAATTTCCTCTAAAATCACTTTATGAATAAAATAAAGTATTTTGATACTCTCAAATAGAGTATTGGATTGGAGATGCTCTAAGAGGTTGAAAGTTCAACAATAGAAACCCCTGCCCTGATTTTTTGGGGAATCTGTTCCAGAAACAAAAAACCAAAAACCGTGGGACCAGTTAAAAAAATAGGAAACTGAAAAAAAAATCATGGGTACAAAGTAATTACAGTAGTACTACTTCAGAAGAGACACAATGCTAGTGTCCAATAGAGTTCACATGATTTTTCTTCAAAGCCTAAAGAAGCTAATTTGAGCCAATTTACCAAAAAAAAATAAAAATAAATACTCCCTCCGTCCCATTTTTATTGTTCTTTTTTGATGTTCGTGTCAGTTTTCAATCGCTTATATCTTTCAATGTGAATCTCCAAAAATATGCAATATGGATATTATTTGATAGATTTCAATTTGTTCTATAATACAAAGATGTCAAAATTATAAAAAAATATTATAGATTGAAAGATATACGCAATAGACACAAAAGTGACAAAAGGAATAATGGGCAATGAAAATGGGACGGAATAGTAAAAACTAAATTGAGCCTTGAAAAGGTAAGGTCCAGAACTCCCATATGTAAAAACAGCGACATGCCATAGTGTCACAATCTCACCATTTCCCAACCAGGGCTTTGCTGGTCTCAGAGCAAAAAGTTCCAAAATCCCTCACATCAGAGCAGAATAGTCACGGATGTTAACCCACGGGTTAGTCCGGTTAGTTGATGGATTTGCTCGCCACACAATTGGTCAGGGTTCGATTCTTAGGGTCAGCCTGTAAGAAATCAATTTCTTGTGAATCTCTTAATTCTGGTGTGGATGACCTGTCTTTGACCGGGTAGATGAAGAGATTAGTCGAGGAGCGTGTAAGGTAGCTTGGACACCGCGAACCGTCGGTTAAAAAAAAAAGGTAGTCACGGATGTGCCTATTAAAAGTTGTTGTCCTATAATTTCCGTACTTAAGTTGCCCACTTTAGCTATGACAGGCATCAAACCAGATTGCGATTACCAGCTACAGCCTTTTGTTTGTTTTTGTTCATATGAAGAATACATACATAGTAAAATGTAAGTACTAAAATCATACCGACAATTCAAAGGGTACCAATCCTCGATAGCTAAAATATACAAACCACATGTGCCGGGCCCATCTCAGATTTCACATAGACGATTTGCATCGTTTATTTTACAAAGAATAATTTTTTTACCTACCTTGTAAAGCGTTCTTCCAATTGGACATTGATAAATGCTTGATCGATTTGTTCAATCATGTAGCCGACCCCATGTGATTAGGATATAAAGCTCGATTTGGTTTGGTTTGGATTCGTTCAATTTCCGAATCATACAAATTGATAAGCACTTCCCCATCTCCAATTGAAAATGGTATCTTAACAGAGTGATCCCAAGCGATATTTCACTCCTGACGTTGCAGCCTTGCAGGAGATTAATTTCCAAATAATGATTTTTTGGCTCTTAATGCTAACTATGGTTAAACTTAGCAGGTTGTTAAAAAAAAAAATTAAATTTAGCAGAATATACAAGTTAGACAAAACCAATAAAAGTGAATCAAGTGATGTTAATGTTCACCCTTATTTGATGATGGTGAACAAAATCGGGATTCTTTGCCCGTATGCATCCTCTGTCATCTCTTCCTTCACTTCGTCGAGTATCTTCAACCCAACAAAAACCAATCAAACTGTCAACTTTTCCTTCCTCTCAGGGGGGTGGAGATATATGGAGGGGTGGCACATGTCACCCCCGATTCCAAAATACCAAAAAAAAAAAAAATTCTTTCTTTTTTACACAATAGCTTAATTAAAAAAATATGGAAAATACTATACAAGTTAAACTTTGGCTGAGTGGTTGATTTATGTATGTGCTCCAAAAACTTGGGTCTACGAACCGACGTTCGATTCCCCCCCGACACCATTAATTTGTTTGTTTGTTTAAGATGGTGTTAATAAACATGTGAATTGACTTCACAAACATGACGATTTATAGACTTATATGAATAAATTACGCGTTACAATTCTTTTCTTTTTTTAACACTTAGGGTGAAAGAGGGATTCTCATTTCCCTGGCATCCCTTGGAACTTGTCAATTTATTTGTCAAATCTTTTTGGTGCTCGCCAAAGGAGAAAGCAGAATGTGGTGGCTCATCTTCTTAGAATTTATGCTACATGTTATGGGAGAAAGCGGGATGCAGCGGCTCTCCCTCTTAGAGATTTGAATCTATGGTGCCTATCAAGAGAGAAGGCGGGATGTAGTGATTTTCCTGAATTCAATTGGCTGTCACCCCGTATCCAAATCTTGGCTCCGCCATTGCTTCCTCTTCTTCCATTTTGCTTCTGATCCATGACTTGCAGCAAAAAATTCAGAATGTCCATCATGAACTTCTCCAAATGGCATATACTAATTAGACATTTTCAGCAACTTTTTATCTATCAAAGATTCAAAAGGATGCTAAAATGAAGCATTCACGGATGTTAACCCGCCGGTTACTCCGGTTAGTTGATGGATTTGCTTGCCACACAATTAGCTAGGGTTCAATTCTTGAGGTCAGCTCGAAAGACATCAATTTCTTTCCCTTTATTCTGCTGTGGATGGTCAGCATTTGATCGGACAGAGGAAGAGATTAGTCGAGGAGCGCGTAAGCTAACCGGGACACCCCGAACCGTCGATAGAAAAAAAGGTGGTCACGGATGTGCCTATTAAAGTTGTCCTATAATTTTCGTACTCAGGTTGCCCATTTAGCTATGACAGGTATCAAACCAGATTGCGATTACCAGCTACAGCCTTTTGTTTGTTTTTGTTCATAAGAAGAATACATACATAGTAAAATGTAGTACTAAAATCATACCGACAATTCAAAGGGTACCAATCCTCGATAGCTAAAATGTACAAACCACATGTGCCGGGCCCATCTCAGATCTCACACAGATGATTTGCATCGTTTATTTTATAAAGAATAATTTTTTAACCTACCTTGTGAAACATTATTTCAATTGGATATCGATAAGTGCTCGATTGATTCGTTCAATTTTTCGATTCAAAATTGATAAGCACTTCCCCATATCCAATTGAAATGGTATCTAACAGAGTGGTCCCATGCGATTTTTCACTCCTGATGTTGCAGGAGATTAATTTTGAAATAAGGATTTTTATGGTTAAACTTAGCAGGCTGTTAAAAAAAAAAAAGAGGTTAAATTTAGCAGAACATACAAGTTAGACAAAACCATTAACAATAATGTTAATGTTCACCCTCATTTGGTGATGGTGAACAAAATCAGATTCTTTGCCCGTATGCGTCCTCTGTCGTCTCTTCCTTCACTTTGTCGAGTATGTCAACCCAACAAAAACCAATCAAACTGTCAACTCTTCCTTCCCATAGGGGCGGAGCTATGTAGAGGGTGCGGCATGTGCCACCCTCATTCCGAAATACCAAAAAAAATTTCTTTCTTTTTTACACAATAGCTTAAATAAAAAGATATGAAGATACTTTACAAGTTAAACTTTGGCCGAGTGGTTGATGTCAATTTATAGTCTTATATGAATAAATTACGATTTATAATTCTTTCCTTCTTTTATACTTAGGGTGAAAGAGGGATTCTCTTTTTCCCCCCAGCATCTCTTGAAACTTGTCAATTTATTTGTCAAATCTTTTTGGTGCTCGCCAAAGGAGAAAGCGGGATGTAGCGGCTCTCCCTCTTAGAGATTTGAATCTATGGTGCTTGTCGGGAGAGAAAGCGGGATGTAGTGGTTTCCCTAAGTTCAATTTGGTGCCAACCCCGCCCGTATCTAAATCCTAGCTCCGCCACTGCTTCCTCTTCTTCCATTTTCCTTTTATTGACCTCCGATCGCATTGCCCGCCAACCACCTTGTCCTCTCCATTTCTTTTCATCTCCATGATCTCATGTTTTTCTAACATTATTTCCGATGCTTGAACCCCCACAAAACAAGATTTTGTATGCACTAGACTGTATGGCAATACATCATGCAATCTCAAAAACCATAGAAATTTAAATACCCTCGAACTTGAAGCTAATTGACATAAATGGCGCCGTTCATACTTTAACGAAAATATAGCAGGCATGCGTATGCACTCAAGTTTTTTGTGGTAAATCTCAGAACAAATTGACTCAAGATTGAAATGGAGGTTGCACTTCCGGTTGGGTTCTGTCGGAGGAGAGAAATTTGCCGGCGATGGCAGGCAGACAGATTTGCGACAAACGGGAGAGAGAACCGGAACAGCGGAGCACAACAGCATTAACAAATGAATTTCAACTCGAGTACGTGAGAACACCAAGGAGGAGATCTGCTTTAGAATGGGCAACAGAGCAGCTTCATCTCTCATTCTCTTGGAACTGGAAATGTGGATCGCTTTAAGGTGCTACAGTATCACCAAATCCATGATACTTCCACAATTTATTTATCCAATCGCCGAAACTACAATCTTCTAAAATTTGAAATCTAATCCATAGTCTAATCCCGAACTGATATTTGTAACTTTTGGAGAGGTCAAGGTGTCAATCCTTGCCAAAAGCTTAATTATTTCTTCCTTGAATGGGAGTTGTCATTATTTTTGGATGGGAAAAATTTAATGGCTATCAGTTAAGCTTAGAATGATTGTAGGCTTATGTCCCGTTTGATAATTCAAATACTTGTATTCTACCACCACGTGTAATAAAAAAGTAAAAAAAAAACACCCCGTCAACCAATTATTCCCGAACATGGAGACTCATCCCTCTCCATCTAAAGGAAGTCCAGAGATAATCCTTCCCTTCTTATCTTTCCTTTATCTCAATTCTCACCTTACAAATACTCCTGTTGAAAAGTAATCGTTAAGCCGAATCTCAAGTCCAAAGTCATTGAAGCAATCTTATTGGAAGATGATGAGTGGCCCCATGGCCCAATCTTGAGCTGGCCAGGCTTTGGACCGAACTTAGTTCGACTACCTGTGGTCATACATGATCCAATATAGGCATTACTGCTTCCTTTCCAGGCGTCCTCGACTCCTATGTATTGTAACAGGTCCTTAGGTCAAATAACATGAGATGGTAAATGAAAATCATTTACTTGAGAAGAATTTCAGATATGGAATGCCAGAAACGTATCAAAAATAGCAAACTACAAGTCTAGGGAAAGTGGAGTACAGACATATCGGATCTGTAAGTCTCGTCAATCTTCAAGCACATAGCGATTCCTCCTAGCACCAAATGCGAATCTCTGCACAACAGGCACAAAACAGAATGATTAATAACTGCATGTAAATCTTAGAAATACAGAGTAGGCTTTTATGTTTTCCACTTAACCGAGAATATCTGCGAGTATGCTTTCAAGCCAGTAAGGAAACGAATGTATGTGGACTTCGTTGATCCATTGGCAGGAATGGATCTTATGCTTGGGACAAGGGACTCTGCAACCTGCAATTCGCTCATATTCAGATCTGCAATACAAAACAGAGTACTAACAAAAGCAAGAATGTCTTCCCCTTGACACGTGGGCGAGCGTGCACATACACCCATGCATACACACACATAAACCCTACGACACATGCATTGGGTCCAATTATGTAACCAAACTTGTCATGTGACTTTTCAGTAAAACATTGTATTCATTATCAATGTAACATGTTAATAAACTAGAGGGGCAATTCAAATTCATATAGATAATTGACTAAAAAGGGTAAAGCTTATATATCCTGTATGAATATGTATTCATTGTTAATAAACTAGAGTGGCAATTCAAATTCATATAGATAATTGAATAAAAAGGGTAAAGTTTATATATCCTGTATGAATATGGTCTTCAAATTTATTGCTTTTAGCTTTTTCCTACCTCCAATTCATTTGAGCACACATACATAACCAAATCAGCAGCCAATCATAGTTAGGTGTTGCATGTATGTCGTCCATCTGGATTTCTAGAATATGCGTTGCTTATCCAGAAAAGCTTACCATATTATTTACTTGAACATCAAAATCCATAATCCTTATATTAAGATGACCAGGAGAGAGTGAGCAACTACTGAAACATGCACTTAAAACTCAAATAAGAGGAATTCAAAAGGCTGTCTCTACATCATAACTTTAATGCTATACAGAAAAACAAAACCTTACCACTTCTGCTGGTTCTGCCAGAACATTAATAAAAAACTTGGCCTGAAATAATTGATAAGTTTCACTTGCCTGTTCCATGAGAAGAATTCAACAAAAATATGAGGTACACATTCTACCTGCTTGGTGTTAGCTCCAGACATCAGAAGATCAGTTGTTACCATTCCTGGCTGCAGAGACAATAGTGGACAAATGAAAACAAGAACCAAACCAAACTGAGCCTTGTGTCCCAAACAATTGGGGGGACAAAAGAAAACAAGAAAACCTAACAAATATGTGGCGTGAGCAGGAAAAGGGCATTATACAGACCAATCATTCTACAACCACAAACACTTACACAAACCCACTCATATTCACATTGGGGCCCACACACACTGCACCTCTAGTGTGTGTGGGACACACCAAAAAATGTGAGTGTGTGTAAAGTGTTTGTGTGTGTTTGTGGTTATATAATAATTGTTATACAGACTGACCCCGAGAGTTAGGTTTTTATTTTATCTCTTTCTTTCTTTTGGTGTTTCATTAATGCCGTCGTAGGCATCGTACACCCTCATCAGAAACTAAGACAGAAAATTTACTGTCAATGCTGGTTTTGTTTTCCAATGAATTAAGAGTTAGCATTATGGCAACCATTTAGAAAGTATGAACAGTTCATTGTGAATGTTTGTAAAGCTGCTACAATCAGCTTAAAAGCTGAACTTTCTAATGCTAATTCATCTCATAAAACGGTCGAAGGAGGCATAATTCCCAAGCATCATTCACAGGAGAACCTACTTGCACTATCCATGACATACATGTTAGTATTAGAGCCAGAGTAATTTTAAACAACTCAATATATGTGCCAGTATATATGTCCTTTCTTCCTGTGCCATTTTACGTTGTCATAAACTAAAAAAAAAAGGAAATGTCAATAAAAATTCCGAAACTCAAGGGACAAAAGCATGTAAAAACATGTGACATGTGACATTGCAGAAAATGAAGAAGCTCATCCATTGTTGAATAGTAACTGCATCTTAAATCAAACTATTCCAGGAAGCAGACCATCCCATAGAATCTTTCAGAAGCTGTTCCTCTAAAAAATCAATATAAATGTATTTTAAAAGAATAAAACCAACAAAAGGAATATTTTTATTAGTCAATCTCAAAACTTTAAATATTCTTAGACTCGCCAAAAAATATTTTAAACCTCACCGATAGAATCCGAGAGATAATACATTTTTAAATAGTACATCACAATTGCATTATGGAACATGGTGTCATGACAGCATAATTGGAAAGTTCTAGACAGTACAAATTAAAGGTTCAGGTATTGCAGAGCTAACTAAAGTCAAGAGGCACATTAACTTGAAAAAGAAACATTGCTAAACTGAAGTACAACATACCGACAGGTTATGGACTATGACATTTTTAATATCTTGCATTTGCAACTCTGCCTGTAGAAAGAACGAATAACAATTCTATTACTGATACCAAAATCATAGTGGACTATTATATAATCCATAACCCCAGAAAAGAGAAATGAATGTGCTTGCGAAATGGCCAAATAAGTACAAACTAAAAAGCAGTATTCAGATCAAGAGAACCAAAGTACAACATAAAATCAGGAAAGAGGAAGACAATGGAAAACATTGACAATTTCCAGAGCGTGGTAGCATTTATAGAGCTTTTTTGGAAACCAATGTAGTTGTCTTGGAAAAACCTCCCTAGACAACACAAACATCTTTAGCAAAAGGGTAAGCAATATGACCTCACATGATGGTTGTTTTTTAAGAGTCATCACAAATTATAGGACCGTGAATTCCCTGTGGGGCAACATTTTGGTCGGTTGCCCTTGTCATGCTTGGTCCTTCTACAGCCTATTACAAGTGGTAGAACTGCAATGCAAACAAGGTGGTGACAAGTTTGCTAGTGTAGATAGGTGCTCATTACCAATTGTGTTATGAATGTGGGCAGTGGGCAGATAGCTTTTTCCTTAATCAACAAAAAGATAACAACAACAACAATAACATAACCCCTCTAGTCCCCAATCATTGGGGGTATGGGAGGAGGAGGATTGGAGACGGACCTAACCTTTGGCATATGCACAAAGTGGCTGCTCTAAGAATACCACTGAAATAGCGGGCCCCCTATACCTCCAAGAACCGAGGAGCTAAAGGGACGTTTAGCTACGGAACCATGCCCCCAAATCAAAGCCGAAAGACATCGGAGAGGGCAGATCTAGAGACCCAAATCAATTTATGTGCATATACCTGTAGAGATTTTGTCAGGTGCACGACACTACGCTTAGTAGCCCCGTATGCAGCAAATCTGAAAAATGTAAGGACAACCACCACATAAAAATATAAACCAAAATTGCAAGTATCCTTGGGAAAGACTTTATTCAAGTTACTAGGTCTGCATATTTGACCACTATACATTATTAGAGCACCAACAAACAACTACTCCATCCGTCCATTTTTAAATGTCTCGCTTCGTAACTCCAACTTATTAAGAAAATATCATCATTACACCTTTCACATTAACTTTTACCTCCACTTCCCCTATTTACCCTGTATGGAGATATCATTATTATACTTTTACTCACTAACTTTTCAAAATGGAATCACTTTTAGGGGCAAAATGGAAAATGTACCAACTTTTACCCACTAACTTTACAAAATGAACACTTATTAGGGACAGCCCAAAATGGAATACTGGACTTTAAAAAGAGGACAGAGGGAGTATATAATTATATGGACACTATATTATTTTTATCGTGTTCACCAAGAAAGAAAATAAGAACTAAAAAAAAAAGAAAAATGAAGGAATAAAAAACACAAATAGCAGAAATTGATCAACCAAACAATACAAGTACTGCCAGATTTTTCAACATCATATGCAGAGTTGGATGCTTTTTGTATTTGTACCAAGTACCAAAGGAATCATGAAACTTAAACACTTCAACATTATCTATTACAAACATATTCTGGTGGGCAATGTTAGACCTTGTTAGAATATAGTATTGGTATTAGTCCCACATTGGTTAATGTAGTCTTATGTTATGATTTCTCATTATATAAATAAGAGTTGATTGTGTTAGGGTTAGTTAACACAACACCCTACACACTTTTCCTTCCTAAACAACATGGTATCAGAGCGGGTTCACCATCCACCTTAGATATACAAAACCCTAGCCGCCACTCTACCGCCATCATCATCTCACCACGAAACCCTAAATCTACTGCCAATAATCCCAAACCACCACAACCCTAAAATCACAACCCTAATCTTAGCCTCTGTCCTAACCCTAATCCCTTCCATTGAAATCTATCGCCATAATCACTATTCACCAATTACTGTTCATCATGTACTGTTCACGCGCACTGTTCATCCGGGTCTCTGCGCAACACGTTTGTCATTCACTTGTTGGTTCGTGGTATATTGATCTAATGAGGGTTGTATATTCTAGTTGGTTGGTTGCATCTCATTGCACGATGACATATTTGCATTGAAATCTGATTCTGATTCTGATTCTGCTTCCGCTGTCTCTGATGGGTTTGGTTCTTCATTCAGCCACGGTCATGGTCGCAGCTGTGATTCTGGGTAATGTGGTCGGGTTTTTGGCCATGCTTTTGGTGAGCGTGGTAACATATATTGTTTTGTCATCTATTTCGTTGGTCGTAGAAATCGTTCGTTGGTCGTTGAATTCATTCGTTAATTCGTTGGTCGTTGAAATCGTTCGTTGGTCATTGAATTCGCTCGTTGTTTGTTGGTCGTTGAAATCGTTCATTGGTCGTTGAAATCGTTCGTTGGTCGTTGAATTCACTCGTTGTTCGTTGGTCGTTGAAGTTGGTAGTTGAAATTGGTTCGTTGGTCGTTGAATTCGTTGGTCGTTGAAATCGTTCGTTGGTCGTTGAATTTGTTCATTGATTCGTTGAAATCATTCGTTGGTCGTTGAAATTATTTCGTTGAAGTCGTTTCATTCGTTGAAATCGTTGAAGTCGTTTCGTTCGTTGAAGTCGTTGAAATCATTGAAGTCGTTTCGTTCGATGAAGTTGTTGAAATCATTGAAGTCGTTTCGTTCGTTTAAGTCGTTGAAATCATTGAAGTCGTTTTGTTCGTTGAAGTCATTGAAATCGTTTCGTTCGTTGAAGTCGTTTCATTCGTTGAAGTTGTTTCGTTGGTTGAAGTTGTTCGTTGGTCGTTGCTATTGAAAGTTATTCCATTGTTTTAACAAGTTGGTTGTTTTTCGTTATTGCTGTTAGTAGTTGAAGTAATTGTTTCGTTGGTTGCTATGTAACAAGCTGGAGAGTCTCCAGCTTTAAGGGGGAGTGTTAGAATATAGTATTGGTATTAGTCCCACATTGGTTAATGTAGTCTTATGTTATGATTTCTCATTATATAAATAAGAGTTGATTGTGTTAGGGTTAGTTAACACAACACCCTACACACTTTTCCTTCCTAAACAACAGACCTTTCTGGTAGCGGCAGTCATTCTAGCAGAATTGGAGTAACAATTGCTAACAAAGCACTGCTCATAACTTATAGAGCTACACATTACAAAAATAGGTGCAGCTGGTGACAAGCACAAAATGCCTTTAAAACAAATGACCATTCCTCTCGAGAACCAACCTTTGTGTCATTGCCAAATAACCAGACCAAGCGGAAAATCTTTTTTTTTTTGCATTGCTGCCATTTTTTCCCAAATTCTTTTCTCAGTAACTGATCAAGCTCTCTCAATCAACATCGGGAACTTATGCTTTCTTATACAGGAAGAGAAACAACATCTTTCCTGTTTATTTTTCAATACTAAATTTCAAAGAGAATATGAACTGTATGAGGCCATTGCATTGTGAAATCTTATTCTAAACCTCAATAAGGATCAGAATTAAACGCAACGAACAATTGATCTGTATGAAGCAGCATAAAGAGGACATAAAAATAGCAATCTTCATTTGACATGATGAACACATGACCAGGGATTTTAGGAGTGGATATAAGTTTTATGTAAATTGTGTTGGCATCGAACTTCATGCATACCATTAGCAACTGTATTAGGTGTTGTTATCTTTCTGCTGCAATTTTTCCTCTTTTCCAAGTTACCCTTCCAACCTTCTGTAAGATTACCATGGGTGATCATAATCTAATAAACATAATCTCAAAAGCGGATGGAGATTGTGAAGATTGAATGTCATTGTGCCCCTTACTAATACCTTACAGGGATACTCTTAACTGTTAGTCTTTCCATTGTTTCTTTACCTTGCAGATTATTCACTGACCGTGAAAGACATTGGCTATGTTCGTTTAACTATTTTCCTTGATTTAGTTTAAAATTATTTTCAAAATCTTTGATCGTTTGAGTATTTCCTTCTCTCTTTTTTTTGTTGTTTCCCGCTACAAAGCACAAGGGGGCCAGGGGTGGGGTTCGCTAGAGCTGTGCACCGACTGCAGTCTTTAATCTCTTTCAACTACTTTCTTTGATGACTTTGGTAGGAAAGGAACTCCATTTGACTTCTTCTAATCTTCTTTCCCATCCTAGAGATTCGTTCTTCTTCCAACCCCCCCCCCCCCCCTCCCTCTCTCTCTCGGGTCTGACTTCTTCTTTATTGCGAATCTCACGTTCAAATCTTCTTCTAACCCCTAACCCCCCTCTCTCTCTCTCCAGTTGTGCAAAGGCTGTGCCGATGGAACTTGGGAGACCTGCAGAAACAAGTTCGATTTGACCTACAACCACCCGATATTCAATTGAAGACCCCTACGAGTAATTTGGGGTATAAGAATGGACAAAACCTTCACCTTGTAAAACTATGAAGGCCCATAGCACCACCAATACAAACTCAACGGACGAGCCAGGCATAACCGGTTGGCGATACGGTAAATGGGTCCTTAGGTCTACCAACATTCGAAAATCTAGAGGTAAGATGCTATTCTATTTTGTGAAATTGGGGGAAAATCCCTTTCATGTTTGGTGAGGCCAGTGGTATGCACCCATCTTTGTCTTAAAATACACACGTTTTCAGAAGTTGTTTTCGGCTTTTTGATTTAAGTAAGGTTATATTGGAATTTTATGGAAGGAAAGGGTAGAACTGTAGTTGTTACTAAAATTTATTTTCTTATACATATAACATGGATATCTCTTATACATATAGCATGTATTGGTTTGATTTTTGGCGATCTGATTTGTCACATTGTAGGTAAGCTTGACCCCCCAACTCCAATCTCAAAGAGGAAACGAGCTGCTCCATTTCCTACGTCCTCAGCAAACTCTGTCATCGGCGAGAACAGCGTCCAAGTGGTACTATTCTATGTGCTTTTTATAGTGAACTTATAGATTATTGACATGGAATCAAGAATGGGAAACCAGTTTTACAAGCTTTTAACTTTTAACATTTAGTGAACTTATAGGTTAGGGACTTTGATGCAGTTTTAGAAGCTTTTAGGTAATTAGTTTTCATGCCACAACTTAAATCGGCCATGTTTCTCTCTCTCATGTTGCGATGGATAGTAAGAAACTTGATGTTGACGATTGGAGTTTCGTCAACACTCAAATATTCATTCAAATAATGCTCGAGGAGGCTAGGAAGGAGCAAGGGTCCAGTTCTAGAAAGAAAAGAGTATTCAATGACTTGCAATGGCGTGCGATTTACAATGAGTTGCTTGTGAGGACGGGGAGAACGGGGTATACTCCTACTAAGGTCCACCAAAAGTTCGTTCGCCTTAAACAAGAGTATAGGATTTTTGATGATTTAGTGAAAAATACTGGTTGTGGTTGTGGTTGGGACATTGCATCCCAAACAGTGGCAGCATCCGAAACCGTGTGGCAAACGTACGTCCAGGTATGTCAACTTTAGGTAACCATGTATTAACTTAAGTGACCTAAGTTTATGGCCCATATAGTACTTATCGTTCCCGCTTCCTTGACTTCCTTGTAGGGACATCCTGGTGCGGCTAAATACCGTCAAAAAGGCTTTGACCACTATGATCAGCTGCAGGAGCTACTTGAGAGCTCATTGGCCAATGGTGCATTAGGCCAACCATCATCCCTAAAACCCCCAACATCTGAGGAGAGAGTAGCCATGTATGAAGTAGGAAAGCCTATAAAGAGGGAGGACAGTGTATCGATGGGAAAGAGAAAGTCAGATGGTAGTGGCGGGACCAGCTCTAAGTCAATGAGGTTTGAGAAAAAAGAAGCAGCTTATGAAAAGACTGCTTTTGCCAATCAAATGTGGGGAGAGTACTATGGACTGTTAGCCGATAGCCGTCGGGCCCAAGAAGCATGCTCCATTCCCAATTGCCTTGCATTGTTGGAGGAGATAAAACCCACCATAGGTACCCAACAGTACCTTAAGGCTTATAACAAACTTCTTAGCGAGGAAAGTCAACACAAAGGGTTTGTTAGTATAACGCCGGAGACGAGGGTGGATTGGGCCAACGATCTTTGAGGAGCGGGTACTAGTAATTTGTGTTTGTGTTTAGTATTTGTGTTTCAAGTATTGTCTTGTTTCCAGACTAAATTAAGTACTTCTGTATGTTTCCGGGTTTGACTATTATGGACTAAATATGTTGTGGTAATCTGTGATTGGAGCCAATCTATTGTGTATTCTTGGCTATTGCATAATGCTAGTGAAACTGCTTGTTTTTATGATGTTGTCTTGCATGTAGCAAAATGTACTCAAGTCCACGCTGCTTTTCATCATTTTCAAAAGTTAGGATGGCAGTATACTCAAGGGAAAATCGTTGTCTGATTTGCAATGTTGTAAAGATAACTCTGATTTGCATTCTTTTAAAGACAACTTGTAATATTTATGGTGATCTTATTCAATGCTGTTACAGTTTGTATGAAACTGAAATGTATGAAGAAATTATTTGAGTTCGGTTTAGTTGTTAAGAATTCTTATATATTCGATCCAATGTCATATTATTATAGTCACCACAGATATACAAGTACATGTTTTTGTTCCTATCCTTAGGCACCTTGAATCTGCGTAGTTTTTAATCACGTACTATACCTAGGTTTCTATTACTACTATTATGCAGAACCTGAACATTTGCAAGTATATATTCCTCTTCTAACCAGTATATATTCCTCTTCTAACTAGTGTCAATTCTCAATTCTTAGTTATTACGCATCCCCCAAACCATGTCGACAAGTGAAAACGAACCACATGAACGCGAACACGAACACGAAAGCAGTGATGATGATTTGATGGACCTAGAAATGCTATCAATGAGTTCTGAAGATGAGGTCAATAGAATTCCTCAACGAACATTCCCAGTGGGAGGTCTAACTTATACTCAATTTTTTATGACACAACATCCAACCACCATAAAGGACCTTTTACGTGTTGACAAGCAGACTTTTAAATCATTGGTGAGTCTGTTGGTGGATAAGGGTGAGTTGAAGTGGGATCATATGAGATTGTCAATTGAGGAATCATTGGCTATGTTCTTGTACATGTGGACATAACGAACGACATAGAGTTGTTGGTCATTGGTTCCAACATTCCACGGATACCATAAGCAAGCACTTCAAGCGTATGCGTCGTGCTCTTTGCAACGTAGCTCCAATCATCATCCAACCACCTAATCTTGACGCCACGCCTTCAGAAATTCTTAATGACAAAAGATATTACCCTTATTTTCAGGTACAAATTTCTAATATTTTAGCTAAGTGTTAGGAAAAATAGGAAATCCCTTGTAATGGCTACGTTATTTTTAGAGGACTGCATTGGCGCAATAGATGGAACCCACATTGACGCTTGGGTACCAAGTAATAGAGAAATAGCATATCATGGGAGAAAAGCCACCAAAACACAAAATGTGATGGCAGTATGCTCATTTGACATGAAGTTCACTTTCGTTTACCCCGGTTGGGAAGGGAGTGCCCACGGTGGACGTGTTTTCATGGCTGCAGTGTCGAATCCGGCCTACAACTTCCCACACCCCCCAATCAGTAAGTCTTTCACCAATTAATGGTAAATTTTTGTTGCCATACACTGTAATTAAACTAATGTAATCCACTTATGCTTTAGATAAATATTATGTGGTGGATTCCGGATATACAAACATGCCAGGGTATCTAGCTCCTTATCGAGGCCAAAGGTACCACCCAGATGAGTGGAATGGGGTGAATACGGTGTTTCAATCGCGGCAAGAGTTATTCAACTACAAGCATGCGTCGTTGAGGAATGTTATCGACCGATGCTTTGGTGTTTTGAAAGCAAGGTTTCCAATACTCAAAAGTATGCCTAAATATCCACCAGCTCGTCAACCTCAAATCGTTACTACATGTTGTGTTGTCCACAATTGGATCTTAATGGAGCGGGGGAGAGATGAATTTTTTGACAAATTTTCTGAGGATGAAGACTCGGATGAAGACTCGGATGCCGATGGGGAACAAAGGATGCCGATGGGGAACAAGGAAATGTTGAGCAGATCAACATGTCTGCTGAGAACCTAGCATTGATGGCCATTCGCCGGAATGAAATTGCCCAAATGATGTGGGAAAACTATTAGAGCTATGACTTGTGTTATTCATGCATTACAATTTCATTTTTCATTTTTCTTTCCTTCCAAACTTGGTTTCAACCAAGCCACCCATGTGTTTTACTATTTCAATTATGACTGCATGCATGTGTTTTATTCCAATTTGAAGATGGTTTTCCTTGTATGTTTATTATTTCAAATTTCAACTATGACTCGATGTTTAGTATTTCTTATTCTGTGTATTCTATTTTAAACATGCCTTTGATTTAGGAATGGCAGGAAAGAATTTTTACTACATTGTGTTTGTGGGGATGAACCCGGGCATATATGATTGTTGGGAGGCATGTAGCGAACAGGTCATTGGGTTTAAAGGCGTTGTGCATAAAAAATACTCGTCATGGGATGAGGCCTACACCCCTTAGGTGGCTCACACCAGGCATGTTGATGAAATGGTGCCTCCTTCCATTATCCTGTCGTTGGAAGACGCGGGTGCAATTATTCCAGAAGGCAGAGATGGCTTACCAGTTTGGGTGATTATCACTCTCAGTTTGTGATGGGGTGCGATTATTTCTATTGTTATCCAAGCTCTAGTTTGATATTAGGCTCTATTATGAGTTTTTTGTTTTATAAAATGTATGCATATGGTGGCAGTTGACTTTTTAATGGAGGTGTTAACCGTGTGTTATGGTGAACGAATTCAGGCTCTTCGTTGTGTAAATTCTTCCTCAGACCCAAGATTTAATGGAGTACTGCTATGTGTACATATGCCATGTACATACCATGTATAAATGAGTTTTGTGGGGCACACCTCGGGTCCCACAAAAATTATTCAAACTGTCTATTACTTTTAAATTTTTTTATGGAGTCCTGTAAAAAATTAGCTCAACCCGATATCGTTAAGAATTTTTTTGGAATTTGTAGGGGCAAAACTGAACAGTTAAGTAGTTTCGCTTGTTACAAATTCAGGAAAAATCATTACTGATATCCGATTGAGCTGATTTTTTACAGGGCTTCATAAAAAAATATTTTCAAAATAATTAGCGATTCGAATCATCTTTGTGGGACCTGAGGGTGGACCCCACAAAATTCTTATGTACATGATATCATGATATGTACAAGCTCATATATACCCCTAGCTTTATTGAGGATTAAAGCATAGCTACGGGTGGGTATTTTTATTGTTAATGCTATCGGTACCGATGGCGTACAGATGATTCCGAGCGATTTAATAATTTAAAAAATAATGGATTTATAAAAAATCAGCTTAATCCAATGTGTCTAGGTGTTCTTTGAAACAAATTTCTAACCGAATCGTTTACATGCAATTTAATAGGGAAGACTAACAATTAATCTAGGCCCTATCCAAAATGACTTTTGTTAATGGTTGTTTTGGTAAAGGAAAAAAAAATCCGGCAACCAAAGTTGTACGTAATCAGCCACGTGATCCCCTACACTTTTCCCCTAGTTACTTTTTGGTCTATCTCATTTATTTCAAAGAGAGAGAGTTCAGAATTGAGTTGCCTCAGTTTAAAATTCAAAATTCAAACTAAATAATAACTACTGTGATTTGCATTTTGGATATTTTGGCAAACACAGTCAAGTTTGCCAAAACGAACATAGCCATTATATCCTCTTTACTAGATAGACTCCTCTGAACATGATCCATTATGGGCCTAGATAGAGTAGATATATTTGTACTATGGAACTTAGCCTAATGCACATGCAGAAACACTGTGTAGTACTTCATATTTGCCTCTATTAACAGCCAGGCTTCCTCCTGTTCTTGCAGAGGACCATTTGGTGGAAGGTAACAATGACACCATTATGCTAAACCACTACACAACCACATCAAGCAAATCATACTCTCTCCGTCCCAAATAGTTCATCCCACTTCGGTAGTAGTGGCCACATGGGATCAAAAGATAAATTATTTTCGTGACAAATTTTTCAAAATGTTTACACCATTTGAAAGTTCTAAACTGAGATCTTTTGAACGGTGCGACCTCGAATAATTGTTCAGGAAAATACTTTATTTCTTGATCCGATTGTGGACAAGACTACCAAAATGGACAACCAATTGGGGACAGGAAGTTATGCAGTTGAAGCTCATTTCTCAGTGGTTCCATTGAGGATCTTCAAGGGAGTAAGAAGGACATCATCATACTATCAAGTTCCATTGGTCAGGAAGGTTTGGAATACAAGAGAGACCAAACTGAACACGAAGATCCATCCCCTAGAGGGTACAAGTTCCCCACCCCGTTCCTGGTAACATGTATTTTGTAGTCTGCCCCCAGAAGCCCATTCAACTACATGACAATAGAACTAGTATGACTGGTTGAATTTTTTTGCACTGTCCACAAAACCCCATTCAACAATAAAATAATCAAGCTAGTTGATGAGTTTGGTGCTGAAGGGAAAAAAACACACCTGGGGGTTGGTCTCCCATCTGAACCAGCTCCATCTATATTGAAGATATGACCCCCTCGTGGCTGGTTCAACATCATCTTTATTGCCTATATAAGAACGACTTATGATCATAGGCCAAGCAAATGCCCCAATATTCAGAACTTCAGGAAGTTTTTACCTCTCGACAACATATCATCAACCCAAGAGTGTTTGTAGTGACAACTTCACTGTAAACAAAATTGTCCAAAGCATCTATTTTAAAAAAACAATGCACGAAATCAGTTGAAACAAAAAAGGAATACACAACAAAAGCTCACATAAGATCGTCATCTGAAGCTTCTGACAGTGGTTTATAGCTATAAGCATTTGATCCTGCATTATTAATCTGCATGATTCTCAAGATTACTTGGGACCGTAGCAAAGCTAGAATCGCAACATATGAATTGGTTCAGAAGTTGAAAAATGAAAACAGTGAATAGATTAGATCAAACAAACAGATGACCAAGCCAATGCTAGAGTTTCTAGAAAGGGTGTAAACAAAATTACCCATATATCGATGTAATCCAGTTTTTCCTTCGCAAATGAAACTAAATTCTTTACATCATCCCCCTGTCTAACATCACATTTCGTCCCCTGTGGAGGGAAGAACAGAATCAGAAGGTTCAGAACTAAGGTAAGAGAAACAGATTGACCCTCCCGGAGGAAATTAGCAGAGACAAAAAAAGAGGAAAGAATGTCAAAATCAAAGAAGTGGCATCTTACAATGAAACCGCAAACAATAACTAACAGAAGATTAAGTCATGATGGAGGTACCCACACATGCAGCTCCCCAAATTCCCCTCTTAAGTTCTGAAGAGCAGATTCGACCCGTTCGGCTGCAAATAAAAAACCATTTCGTCAAATATTCCCCGCACTGTTAGTAACTCAATTTCTATTCTGATGCAGAACCTCAGCTAACAAGGTTGATATCACAACTGATGCAGTTAGGCCTCTAACATGTTCAATTTAAACTGCAGGGTTTTGGAGGGTATAAGTGATTTAATTGTTTAGGTGAATGAGCACTTCAAGGGGCGAACTAAAGAATAACTACATTATAAAGATCAATTAATTCCATTAACTGAAAAAGTTCTTGTTCCATCATAGAGAACGAATAAATCACACACTCAAGCACCTTCATATCATACTAAAACACAAGAACTGTTTGTAAAGAAACACATGCACGGTCACTTATAAAGAAATGCATGCATGGCTTATCTGGTGCATACATACTTTGGGAACTAATCTTTGGAACTTGGATTACCTGGTGCTATACTCGGAAAGCTTAGGGACTTCTTTTCGGTCCTGTATCTTTTCAGATGAGAAAAGTCTCCCAAACCATTTCTTTTGTGGTTGTGGTCTTACAGCGATGAGCATATTAGCACCAATTATTTGCTATGGACTTGAATAACACTACTTACAAGCATAAATGATCTCTCGTCATCAATTACCTATTTGAAACATGGTACTGGTTACAGTAGAAGACATTTTGATTTAGGGATATCATGGTATTTGAAATTGGTTGATGGACTAGATTATCACTGAGTTGTTGAGAACATGCAGTTTGAGGAGGCTTCCGAAGAATGCTTGGGATCTCTTTTTACAAGTTTAATGATTCATGCATATAAAGCCTTTGAGGCGGGTTTTGACCTATGTAGCACAGACACAAATACGGACTCGGACACAGATACGGACACAGACACGGGATTTCCTAAAAAATGAGGACACGGACACGGAAAAAATAGTTAGGTGTATAAGTTTGAAGCTTCAATATTTGTAAGCAAGCATATATATACATTGTCAAACAAAATATTTGAAGCAATTTCACATTTACCCCCCCAAAGTTTTTTTAAAAATTGCATATTTAACTCTTGTTGTGTCCCCATACGTGTCCCTCGCGTGTCCCCTTAAAAAATTAATAAAATTTACAGGACACGCCACGTGGCGTGTCCCATACGTATTTTGCCGTGTCCCCGTGGACACACCGGCCTCTAGGAGTGTCGGTGCTACATAGGTTTTGACTCCCACCTGCACTGTATTGGGCCCAGTCCATATCGGGCTTCACCCCAGCTCAAATTGGGACCCCTGCTTGCGGACTATGGAATTCGTCTCATCTACTAGTTAGTCCACCAAATACTGAGTTCTTAATAAAAAGTGCAGTCACTGGTGAAGAAATTGTTTTTGGCACATTGTCACACGCATATCTTCATTTCTTGGTAATAGATGCTGTGTTATCAGAAATTCAGAAAATGTCAATACCCTAGCAATTTGCGAATTGCACTGCATATTCCAGAATGTGGTACAACTTTGCTCCAAAATGGTGAATTGATCTATTCGAGCTATCCCAAAGTTTTTCCTATCTATTTCATTAACAATTTATGCAGTGACTTCAAATCTAAAGAGGGAGGAGGTTTGGCAAGTTGAACGTCAGAAAATTAGACACAATGCTCTCGGAAATATGATTTGTTCCCGTGATTGCTAAATGAAACTATTTTATTGATCCTTTTTTGATCGAAAGAAGTGTATTCTTGTAATTTTGAACTTACAGAAGTCTACCCTTCTGTACCGCAACTTAAGAAAGATGGCAAATTTCATTCCGTTTTTAGTCCTCATTACCGGACCAATGTGCGTTCCAGGGAACATAATAATGTACACATCTTTTGAGTGATTGTATATAATGAAATTCTAGAGAGTAGAGATGGCCTTTCTTTCATCTTAGACCAACGCTCAGAAATGACGTGCGTGTTCAAGTTTTATCTTGGAACGGGTTGGACAAAAGCAGTCAAGGTATTTGTCCAAGTCACAGACCCCATGCAATTAAACTAATAAAAGCCCCAAACTCCCAACTAATGTGAACATTTCAAAATCTCTGTACAAGATTAACATTTTGAGACACGTGTATCAAAAGGACTTACCAAAACTGGAAAGAAAAAGAAATCCACAACAAAAGAATTTGATCATGTCTGATAAGTCCTTACCTGATCTTGAACAAATTATGACATTGTCACCTGCTTTTAGAAACTCTTTAGCTAGTGCATACCCTATTCCTGAGTCAAGTGAAAATGATTATTCAACACTAGAAAAGCATAAACGAATGAAAAAAACAAGTTGCATACACGTGCTCAAGTGTATAAAATTGAGGCAGACAGAGAGTGAGAGCTCATAACCAATTACTAGAAACCACTAATACCCGTTCGGGAACATGGTACAATTTCATTCCAAGATGCTGAATTTAGAAATCCCCAAGTAACCTATAATTTTTCCCACCTTTTTTCATGAAAAACTAGAGAGAGCATAGCTTCATAAGACAATATGTAAACCCAAAAAAAAATCTAATAATACTCCTACTAAGACAATATGTAAACAAAAAAATTCTAATAATACTCCTACTAAGGTGTTTTACAAGGATAAGAACATCAATAATTTGTTTTGTTAATCCGATTTGTCGTTTCAAAATACACTAGTATTACCATGTACAGAACCCTACCCAATTGGCTCAAATTTATGGCATATGGCATACCGAATTTCCATTCCCATTACTCGTACCCGAACAATCCGCATTCTAGGTAACATATGCAAATGTAGGCACACATTTTGAATTCAGAGAGAGAGGAGATTATTTTCTTAGCATGCTCATTCAACTCTTGTGCTATCAAGGAAACGAGCATACCACTGTATCTAACTTAAAAACTTAAACCTTACACGAACTGTGCATGTTATCCCCAACTCCTTCAGATTTTAGAAATCTTTAGCTAGTCCATTTCAGATTTTAGAAACTCTTTAGCTAGTCAATACCACTGAAATATTTCTTGGGCTTTCTTGGAAACCTAGCCGAACGGGAAGTAAATCAAGATGTGAGGAGAGAGAAAGAGAGACCTTTGGTAGAGCCAGTGATGAGTACGTTGTAAGGAGGAACCATAGGCTCTCTGCTCACCAACGACGGTGACGAAGAAGAAGAAGCTTCAGAATTTGATGAAGCCGAAATGGCGGTAAGACGGAAGCGGCTGTTCAGGTGCAATGGTCTCCGGCGAGATGCATGTGATTGCCGACAGATACTAGTCGAGATTAAGTCGTCGTCGTTGCTTCTGGCGCTGCAAAGAGGAGAGAGTGACGGAGGAGAGAGAGAGGATGCAACGCTGGGTAGTATCGCCATATGCAGCTGAGGTAAAACAGATGGATAAAGCGAAACCTTTATTATTTTTCTATGTCCACGACAATGGTCCACGGCCCCATCGGCCCCTCCAAGCCGTGTGCCAAGCGGCATCCGGTCGTTCTATCTCGGTACGGATGATTCGAATTGAATCTGAACACATACAGACTTTAACCATCTATTATTCGGTCAAAATTCAAGCCGTCAATTTCCGAAATGAACGGCCGCTCGACATCGCTACCAAGCACCCCCTCTTGGCAGCATTTCCCAATCCATGAAAACGCTTCCTGGTTTGTTAGTTCATTTTCGGTATTCGTGTCATGTTTTAAATTGTATATGTTTCAATTGATATTCGCGCTCCACTTTTTACCGAGGGCGCTCCACTTTTAACGTGACGTTATTAGTAAGTTTATGAACAAAGTGGAGCGCGAATATCAAAATCCTTTATAATATGTTTCATGATTTTAAAATTTTTGTATAATAGAACTAATTGAAATCTACTACAGTATCACATAAGATCCATATTTCATATTTTTATATATTCTTTTCGAAATATATATATAATTTTTTAGATAAAAAAATTAATTTTACATAATTTTATATATTTTTTCAACAAATTAAAAAATTATTTGATATCTTAAATTTGATTTAAAAAATGAATGCAAATTTCAATTTTAAAATTTATGTAAATTTTCAACGTTCCCTGGCTTCTATTTTACATAAATTTTCAAGTCATTTTGGCAATCTTGTGGCAGCAAAACACGGTTGGACACACTCTCTCTCTCTCTCCAAGGTAATGCAAATTCAGTTCTAATCAAAGACATTTGTCAACTACTGCACTACTCCTAAGTACAAGAAAAAAATGACTTGAAAGGAAAAGTACAATGAAAGTAAAGATTTGTAAAAATAGAAGCTTTTTGGCGATTGATCGGAATTTTCTCCGGCTCTTAAACTTTATATTTATCAGGTTGCCATTTTGCTCTTTGAATTCAAACTTGAAACTTTTCCCTCTTCAAATTTGAACTGGGTAGTTATTTGTCTTGAAACTTCATGGCCGGATAAGGTAGTTACTGTCCAGATGTCTTCTTATCCAACCTTCTCGACTCAATTGTCTTTGTCTTGATCCCGACTTCCTTTGTCGTTTCTTCAGCCTTTGCCACATGTCTTGAACTGACCGTCATATTCTCGACAGGATGGATTTCGGTAGAAAACTGCCTAGTGTCCTTAACTCGGCACAACTCTCTCGACTGTTAAGAATTTCGCTAAAACAAGGTGTAAACACACATATGCTCCAGTACCACTGGTCCACTGGATAATTGTTTTTCCTATCTAGTTCTTTATTTTGGTTGCAGTTTCACGTAGAAATCATGTACTCAATCTCATGAATTTCCCTGGAAAAGAACGGCAAAAGAACCTGGGAAAAGGGGGCAGATTCTTTTAGTATAAGCAATTTCACGACAAAAGGGGGACTGAAGAAATAAAAGGAAACATGGCAATCAGTAGAAATTTAGGCATCACAGAGTGGTTGATATAAACAAACTAGCGTCTGACCATTTGCGAAAAATAAATTCTCAATACACGTGTATGAACACATTACTCTACACCGCGTGAGAACCTATGCCTAACATGACGAATGAATCCCCTCATGACATGAAACAAGACAAATGGGTTGAACAGGTTCCGGATGAATAATGCCTAGAAGAATCACCAAGTAAGGAGTACAACAGTTGCAAAAGTTGACCGCGTAATATGTGAATCTCAGGCATAAAAGCAAGTGATGGTAAACAACACTCGATCTGGAAGCACAGAGTGATCTCAAAAGCTACTGCTGCAGCATATGCCGCGGCACTATCTGTTCTGCTCTTTCACGCCACTGAAAAACCTACTCGGACAAATATCCATCTTACTCTTCTTTTTGGCGGGTTTATGATGAATCCTCAGCTTCATTTGGTTTCTGGCTTAGACTGGCCTTGGCACTAGCGAGAAATGCAGGATCGGGCTCATGTTTATCTGAAGGTTCCTTCATTGCCATACATATGTAGCATGCTATGACAATATTGACTGATATGACAGGCAAGAAATCCGCTGAGGACAAATGGGCTGAACTTGTTCCAGAAAAATAATCACTTAAATGCAGCAGCAATGCCAACAGGTTCAAACCAAAAAATCAGTTCCACAGCTTTAGTAACAGAGTTATGCATGGACTGCAATCAAGTTCCATACAGATTCAATGAAGCAAGAGAAATAGGCCTTTTCTAGAAAAAGTACCAGAAGTAAATGAAATTACATACAAACCGCCTTGGTGCGAATGAAGCAAGACAATACATCCGGAAACCATTGTCCTTCAGGAGCAAACTAATGAAGTTCAGCCAAACTCAAGTATCCATCTCAGTCCTTGCAACATTATCGCGGTGGCCTTCTTTCTCCATAATACTATTGGAATCAATTTCTAGAACAGTCTATATTGCAGGAATCAATTTGCTCAATTTGAAATGACGACGACGACTAAATGCATCTCAAATCAAACTACAAGGAAGCCCATGAGCGGCAATGTGGAGCATTTTTGTACCAACTACCAAACATGACATTACCTTTTTGTTTTGTTTAGGAGTTTGCTAAGATGGTTCTTGGGCCTATACATGATTGTTCCATTTCACACATTCAGCAAACTAAAATGATGCTCAAACTAATACAACAAAATTCCCTTGAAGATAATGGCCAAACCATTCTAAATTCCCACAAGTTTTGAGGAAAAACTTGGCTGCTCAGCCTGCTCAAGCTCAATGAAAAATGGAACTTTTAAAGAAAAGTACGCTATGGGGAAAATAATAGTTTGATGACTAAAGAACAACACAGGAGACCCTAAAATGAAACCTTTCAAGTTATTCTGCAGTTTTATTGGGAAGGCACCAGTGAGATATAACTTTGAGATCAACAGAAGAAAGGTTGAAGGAATAAGAAAAACCAGGAGAGAGTGACCAGCTCGATCCCTAGGTTCACTCGCTTCAATGGAGAAAGGTTGAAGGAATAATACCCATAAAAAAAATATATATATTGGTGCGGTAGAGGGGGAGAGCCTCTTGCTTGCGGTTAGCCATCAAGTACAAGTCAGTCCATAGTAGAAACTAGAAAATAAGAGAGGTGCCGGACTGGGAGAATGTAATCCTTCCCTAGATCAATTTCTAGATTGGTTCGAATTGTTTATCTCACAGGTGTATAGGGCCTTTTTGTATTCAGGCAGCATGCCCTTAATGCCTTTTTTCTAATATAACTATTTACTTATCAAAAAAAAAAGAGAGAGAGAGAGAGAGAGAGGTGCCGGACTGGAAAACTTTCATGGAGCAAACATCTGTAGTTAAGAAGCAATACAGATATGCAAAGACATGGCAAAACACAGTTTGAGATTAACAGAATTCACAACGAGATAGGTATAGTAATGAGGCGACCCATGAGACAGCTAGAGGCAGCAGCAGCAAAGATAAGATGTTAGAACAAATAACTTAGTTGACCATAAATGAGTAATGATGGCTACAGCAGGTGGGAGTACTTATGAGGTTAACGGGCTAAGCTTCAAGATTATGGAAGATGTAAAAGGAGAAAAATTCAGGCAGCAAGAAGCGTATGCATCAGATTAATTACCAAAACATGTTCACGACAACATTCCCACATGAGCTGCGCTTTCCCAAGTTAGTGAAAATGGATAAAGGATTCATAACCACTCCCATGTCCTAGCATCTGTAAATTGTGAGTTGGAGCTTAAATTCAAGGCGCAAAAGCGTGATTCTCTAACTCACCTTCAGTTCAGTTGCACTGCCGTATAAAAGTTTGACCGAAAAGCATGTTTAGCAAAAACACTTTTAAGAAGCGAGATGGCAATCACGCTTTCTCTCTTTTCCTTGCTTTTGACGTTTTATATTTTTTTCTGAATGTAATGTATAATTTTTGGTAAAAAAATGTTAGGCAATATTTATTTATTTATTCTTGTCAGTGCAGTCAAAATTGGAAAAAAATTATTCGGGAAGTATTTTGCCATCATCCATCCTACAATCGAATACTGATTGGGGAATTTGATTCACAAACAAAATGAAAATTCCCAATACATTACAAGGGAACGATGAATTTCATTAACAAAATGACAAATCCGTATACCGTTAATACAAGTGGCGACTCTAAATTTTTTTTTGTTGATGGGGTAAAACACAAAGTGAAGTTCTAACAATACACACGAAATGCCTGTTACGCTAATATATAGCTAATCATTTGGTACCACATAACAAATAAAAAATAAAAAAGACAAAAGGCAAAGGCATCAGGTAGCATTTGTTCATGAATCTGTACGGGGTTTTGTTAATGAAACTATTATCTAGATTGTCACCACATTTTGAATGGAATCAGAGAGACGAACTCAGAGAGAGATATAGAGAGATTGAGCGAGAGAGGAAGTCAGAGAGAGAGACCTGCAGATCGAGAAAGAGAGAGAGAGAGAGAGAGAAAGCGACGGAGACGAGAGAACACGGGACTGATCGGAGCGACGGCCGCCGGAGAGGTCACCGGTGCAGCTGATGGAGCCGAAACACGATGGGGTTACAGGCGTATGGGGTCTGTGAGTGATGGATGGGAAGGAAGAAGCTCTGATGTGCCCAGCACGTGACCGTTTTTTAGGGGCACAATCGCCCATTCCCCTCCTAATCCGATCTCTAAGAAAGAAATAGGAGTTAAAATGTTCTTAAAATGTTCACTTAATTAATCCACACCCACTTGCCTAAATTATGACAATTTGTGGTTTTCATTATGCCGATTTTTGGTTTTCTAATGCATATTTATGATTCTAGTTACGACTTGTATTTTAAAATTTACCTGTTGAACAGGTCATTAGCAGGTTACCCATAATTAAAAAATATTGTTATTATGTAACCATAATTATTCGTATCGGAATCCATAATACTTGTACCCTAACCAAATACATGCGTACAATATCAAAAATTAAATAATGCTACCCACAAATGTTATAACAACACCATAAATTGGCATTATCTTACCACAATGAGTCGTACCAAAATTTTTTTGACTCATATGATATTTCGTAACAAAATCAAAATATGTCGTACCAGAATCAACAATTGTTATACCCAAGCCAAAAATATTTGTAAAATGCCACAAATTTTATAAAATAACCACAATTGTTATGACAATACCTAAAATTGTCATTTTCTTAACACAACGTGTCGTATCAAAAGAAAACATATTTAAATACCACAAATTATATAACAAACCACAATTGTTATGACAATACCATAAATTGACGTTTTATTACCACAATGTGTCGTACCAAAGGAAATTAATTAAAATATTCCGTAATAACACATGTCTAAAATACCACAAATTCAGTAATAGAACCAAATTTGTTATGACAACACCATAAATTGACGTTTTCATACCCATAACGTGTCGTATAAAAAAATTCAATCAAAATGTTCAATTAACGATAATTATAATCAGCAAAATATCATACCACAAATTCAGTAATATAACCAAATTTGTTATGACAACACTATAAATTGACGTTTTCATATCTACAACGTGTCATATAAAAAAATTCAATCGGAATGTTCAATTAACGATAGTTATAATTAGCAAAATATCATACCACAAATTCAGTAATATAATCAAAAATTTTATGACAACGCCATAAATTGACGTTTTCATTCCCACAACGTGTCGTATAAAAAAAAATCAATCGAAATGTTCAGTTAACAATAGTTATAATCTACAAAATATCATAACACAAATTCAGTAATATAACCAAATTTGTTATGACAATACCATAAATTGGCGTTTTCATACCCACAACGTGTCATATAAAAAAAATTCAAGCGGAATGTTCGGTAACGATAGTTATAATCAGCAAAATACCATACCACTAATTATTTTCAATTCCCACCACATTTTTTTTTGAAATTTTAAAATTTCCACCATATTATCTTAATTTTCGATTCCCTCCACACTATTTTTTTTAAATTCTTATTTGTCCCTACACAATACCTCAATAATTTAAACTAAAAATGAAGTTCTAGCTCAAAATTTTCATCCAAGAAATTCACCAAAAAGTAAGTACTATACTCAAATTTTCGAATACAACTACAATTTCCTCTTAAAATATAAGTCTAAATTAAATTATTTCTCTACAACATTTAATTCAAAAAATCAAAATTTCTTCAATTTTTCGAAGAAAAATGAGAGGTCACTAAAACAAATAATTATCCAACTGTCTCAAGATACGGATATTCACGGCGGTGCACTTAACAATTGGCACTATATATTTGACAGGCGGATCGGTGCCAAATTTTCACCCTATGCATACAAATCCAAATTTAATGGTGGTCCTTGGAACTAGGTCGTGGAAGTACAATCTAAATAATCTTGATCGTCATTATTGTGTCACGGTCGCATGGCTACCTTACATTCAACTACAATAGAGGACTAGGTTTCATATCAAATATAAATTGAATGTACAATCTAAATGTCATTAGTGAGTGTATTTTTAGAATGATCGATCAGGACTGTTTGATGTGTAATATGTCTTTAATTTGATTGTTTGTCTTTATTTATTTCTAATTTTTATAGATTTTATTTTACTTTTTTAGTATAAATTACATAGGTAGTTATTGAAGCTTCATACTTTGACAAATTTAGTTGTTCAAGTTCAATATAACATTAAAATATATTAATGCACCATTCGAGCCCCATCTAAGGTATTTTTTTTTATCAGAACCGTCTATCTTTTACACAATATCTATTAGATTATTCGTACCAATTAGAACAAATTTTATCGCTTATAGCTAGACACTTAATCGCATGAAAAATATCATTCTATTATTAAATTTGAGTGCCAATGATGGAGCTTCCAAAACCTGATCGAGCCATAAATTTACGTGAATGACTTTATTCAACAAACATAACGTAATCAACGGTTTTGATCGTTACTATTGTGTCACAGTGGCAAGGCTACTCTACATTCAACTATAGAAGAGGACTAGGTTTCATATCAAATATAATTAAATTGAAAGTACATTCTAAATGTCGTTAGCGAGTATATTTCTAGAATGATTGATCAAAACTGTTAGAATATCAAGTCATACGATATTCAGTATTGTCACTAAAATAAGAGATCATCGGATATCGACAACTACATAATCAAAAAACATTTAAGGTATTCAGATACATTAAAGTCTAATAATGCACCACTTGAGCCCCATATAAGGCATTTTTTTCCCGATCGGAACCGTCTCTCTTTTACATAATATGAATGAATCATATGTACCAAGAATGAAGTTGATCACTTATCGTTAGACCCTTAATCAAACAAAAATATCATTTTATGATTGAATTCGGGTGCCGATGAAAATGCTTTCTAAACCCGATTGAGCAAAAAATTTACGTGAATTATTAAATCAACAGGTATAACGAAATCAATGATTTTGATCGTTATTATTGTGTCGCGGTCATAAGTCTACCGTATATTCATCTACAATAGAGAAATTAGTTTCATATAAAATATATTGAATGTACAAATTCTAAATGCTGTTTTTTTTAAGAAAAAAATTCTAAATATTGTTATCGAGTATATTTATAAAATGATCGATCAGAACCGTTAGAATGTGAAGTCCTACAAAATTCAAGATTGTCACCAAAATTAGAAATCATGGGATATCGACAAATATGTAGCCAAACGATATTTAACGTGTCCGAATGCATTAAAGTCTATCGTTAATTGTGGTACGACATATAAAGTCTTGCTACAGACGACACATTGTGGTAAACAAATGCCAATTTTTGGTGTTGTCATAAAAGTTATGGTTATGTTATATAATTTGTGGTCATTTTTTGGAGAGAGAGAGAGTGAGGGAAGAGAGAACAACCGGTTACCTGCTCAGCCCTTTTTTCATTTTATTAATTGATTTAATAAATGGATGGTTCGGATCATTCACTTTTAAATCCGAGGGTTTAAAATCATGGTGTGTACGGTACACCCCTTAATAAGGGGTGTGTACCATAGGACTCCCCTCAATCCACACCCACTTGCCTAAATTCTCTTTGCCTAATCCGATCTCTGCTTTATTAACTCTAGATTAATTGAGTGTTTATTACACCTTTCTTGACCTCTGCTTTTTCTCAAATTCAACAATCCGGTTCTGTTCTCCAAAGCTTGTACAGCAACAACAGCATCAAAGTCCGGGAGTTGCAGAAGAGAAAATCAAAACTGTTTTCAATGCTTGAAGAGGTAAGAAAATATTCGGTTCTGGTGTTTTCGAAAGCAGTTTGATTTTTTGCTTTTCAAAAACAATCACTACTTATATATACATACAATCCAGTTCTTTTCTCGAATTCAACAATCCGGTTCTGTTGTCCAAAATTTGTTTGACAACAAGAAGAAAGATATCCCTTTGGAAACTGATGTTAAAGGTTGGAGGTGGTTGGAATCACACTCGACCACTGGTGAGTGTCGAAACTCACTGGGTCTTGTAGATTGGGAGATTTAAACACCAACCGAAGCAAATTTGAGGGTCGCCGGAGTGAGCAGAGGTCCGACGAGCTGTAAAAGGATCGTCGGAGGTCCGGCTATGGCCGACGAGAGTCTGATGAGAGTCGGCGGATGCAAACGGAGCTTTGACGATTGCCTATGAGGTGCGGCGAGGGCTGTTGGAAATCAAACGTCGATCTAGGAAGGTAACCGGATAGAGGCGAGGGTGGGGGAGAGGTCGCCGGAGTGCGGTACGTCTAAGGAGAGATTCGTCGGTTGTCAATGGTGCTGATGGTGGACAGAAAGTGCTTCAACAGGAGTATTTTTAGGATTTGTAGCTGTATTTATATATGGTTTGCTATGTATAAGAACACACACAGAGAGAGAGAGAGAGAGAAAGAGAGAGAGTTGATATTCCGGTTGTCCTATGGATTCGGTTGCTAAGGAATTGCGTTAAATTTTTCAGTGCCGAGCGGGAACCACGTGGTGCCCGCTCGGCCATCCGAGCCGTCCATTTTATTTTTTAACGGCTCAGATTTGGAGAGAGAAAGTGTTTGGGGGAGAGGAGAGAGAGAGTTTAAATCAGAGCCGTCCAAAAGTGTATCAGACGGCTCGGATTTGCCGAGCGGGTGCCACGTGGGCAATACCCGCTCGGCACTGAAAAATTCCTCCTCCCATGGAGCTAGGGTGAGGCAGGGAAGAGGGAGGAGGGGAATGGACAATTGTACCCCTCAAAAAAGGTCACGTGCTGGGCACATAACATTTTCCGTCAAAAAACCTAACGGCATCCAACTAAGGGATGACATTGAAATCAATTTGAAAATGGAAGTATATATTTGTCCAAATTGAAACGGGAAGGACCAAAGTGAATTTTTGCTTAAAATCGAAGGGATATAACTGAAATTTTCCCTTATTAAAATAAACGCAAATTAAAGGCATCGTGGTTGGAAAATGGAGGTGTGAAAGTAGGGAGAATTAGGGAACTCGTGTCTTTAAACATCTAAGGCTGTTGGAATGTGTTTGAAGAATGAAAACGCTTGGATTCATGTATGGCCAGAATTATAAAATTAAGCTATCTTATCTCTAACCGAGATTTTACATGCTGAAGGTACTTCCAATCAGGGATGGAGCTAGGGAGGGGTCAGTAGGGTCGGTTGCCCCTGCAAAAAGAAAAAAAAAACTTTACTTCTTATATGTAAAATAAAAAATTTCTATGAAAGTATAGAGGCTCGCCCCCCTCTAGTATTTTGGAGGAAAATAATCAAATGGTAGTGAGTAGTTAGTAACCTTTGAAATGCAAGGATACCAACGTTAATTTTGTAAACACTACTGGTTAAATAAAACAAAACATAGTGAGTACTCAAATATTTAACTCCCAGTTTTTACCCACAAAAATCGCTAATCATTAAGAGGGTTTCATACGTTTTCTTCTCTCTGCCAAAAAAATCTCCATGGCACACCAGACCTCTCTCCCTCTTTCTTGGCACAAGAATTCCACATCGTCAAAACTTAGAAGGCAGTTTCGAGAAAATAAGAACATTGGAGAAGAGATTTTGAGAACTCTAAGTAATCTAGGTAAAATCTAAATTGTAACTATGAAGTGAGTGAATACTAAACTCCGCAACACGATGGGGGATGAACTTTAGCAAGTTTCCAAATCACTTACATGGAGAGGGATAATGCGAAAAGGTTTGATGCCGATTCTATCATCGATATTTTTAATGATATGAAAGAGCGGAATGCAATTGAAGATGTCTCATTTTACTAGATAAGTTGAGGTAAGTCGTTAATACTTTTGCAATATATATCAACTTCCGTGATGGCACTGTTGATAACAATTATCATTTTGTTGTAAGTAGTAATCTTAGCTTTATCACTTTGGATTTTTGTGTTCCATTATTTGGGAGGGGGGAAACATGCTGATAGAACTTCCCAAGAAGTAGTTCCGACCTTACGTAGGCAATGTATAATCAATTTCTTTTATATGCTTGCCGCTTTATCTTTTTTAATGTTGTTTGATTTTCTATCTTGAAGATATGGTGCAAAGGTTGTTGCCGCAGCAGGCATCCCGCATAGGCACGACACGTTTAAGAGTGCCACTCCATGACACATGCACAGCATGAGCACGAAAAAAGCACGGGCACGACACAACATGATTAAAAATTTAAACATATAAAATAATTAATCACAAAAGTAGATGTAAGCTACGTATATACTCTTTGTCTTATAATTGATGTGTCACAATGTTGATGATTACAAATAAAAAAGTATTACATTCATTTTTAAATTTGCAATTGATTGTCGATTGATAGTTGAGTAGAAGCTAACATAGTTAAAATGTACTCAATCTATAGTGATGCAACTCTTACCTATTTACATTCATTGTATTACGAAATTGCAATTTTCCATAATATTTTGTATTTTTTCAGTTTAATTGTTTTATTTTAGTATTTTTATGCAAAATTGGTCGCATATTTTATTTAAATTTTTTTGGGAGCATAATTTATGAAAACCATAATTAATTATGGAGTAGTCATGTTGCTATTTTATACATTTTTGAGTTTTAATGTATTCATGTTGTTATGCACGTTTTTTTTTGTCTCGCATACATGATCGCCCCTGTGTAGTGAAATTCCTGACTCCGTCCCTGCTTCCAACATAAATTTTATACATTTTCTTATACCGTACACATTTGTCTCCAAATTCACATTAACTTTTCCACCTTCACAAAATTCCAAACTAAAATTTCCATGCTCAACAATAAATTTACACAAAGGCCCACCTAAAAACATATATAAATATATATAAACGGTCAAGCAACCAATTCCATAAATCATTCAAATTTATCAACAGAGATTTTAGATTCTGCCCCCACCATTTGAATTGTCTTTGCTGATATCCATCGTTTGCCTTTGCAAAACCAAAAATCCAAAAACCAAATAGTAATAAATTGGTGCAACTTACAAGTGAGAATAAAATATAATCGATGGTGTTTTCTCTAATCTAATAATTAATCATAATGTGATACTTGATTAATGATAAGCAGTAATCTGTCGGTATAATTATAGACAAAGTGGTGGAATATATTTGAAACATGATATATTTGATTACGACAAAATTTGCGATATTTTTTTAAATAAATGTATTTATAGTGACTTCCTTGCCTAGGCGATTTTCAAAACCCTGGTTCATCGGGAATGTCAAAAATGATCTCATATTTTCAAAGAGAAACTTGATCCCTTAACTTGTCAAACTTTCGGGTTTCTGACTTATGTACTGAACTGTTGGAGGCTCGTGGTTACTCTCCTCTTTATGAACAAGGTCAGCCTATAGAGCCCATTTCATAGAATGGTAGGAGATTACTAAGTGAGTCTTTTGTAATGTATGAAAGTAATTTGGGGGTTTCATTCGATGGCGCATATTAAGCACTGCTTAAGCATTGGTTTGTGATTAATTAATTTAACAAAAACCGATTTTCTATTTGAGGATTTGATTCTGCTAAAAAAAAAAGTAAGATTACTACTATCATAGTCTAGGCATTACTCAATGGCACTAAACTTGTACATATAGCTAGCCACAGAAAAAGCAATGGACTACTTCCATCTTTCTTCTTCATTAATTTGGCTATATCAACATTTTAATTCATTGTGGACTGCCCCTAAAAGGGCAAAACTAATACAGAAGACATTGAGAAATTTAACATTTTAATTCAATGTCTACCCCTAAAAATGGAAAAATTAATTCAGAAGACATTGAAAAATCAACATTTTAACTCATTGTGGACTACCCCTAAAAAGGGCAAAATTAATTCACAAGACATTGAAAATTTTCCATTTTATCGTCAAGAATTATAATCAGCCCCTATCTATATGATTCGAACAATGTGACGGTAAAATAAACATTCCTAACAAAATTAATGTTCTATACTACTCCATCTAAGCCCATATTGCCAAGAGGGACATGCACCCCATCCCTAGAAGAAGCGTCACATCGCAAGCAAAAAGTAGTTTCAGATTGTTCAGCACTCGAGCACTTTTGAAGTCCACTTCAATAAGGTCAACGAGAGCCATGTATAACAGTATTCCGGCAGAAGCAGCATTGAATAAGCCTTCGACAATGAGAGCTGTTGGGCTGTTTTCGTTGTACGAATTTGAGATAGCAAAGCCGATGGCTATCCCAACTGGCGTGGTTAGGGAGAAGAAAATGGACATTATCGTGACACTTGTTGCCTTCAATTTCGCCTACGAAACAGTTAACAAAAAAGATGTTAGTTAGACCATGTGGTGTGTTCTTCTATACAAGAAAGACAAGGTTGATGTACAAATTTGACATTCAAAAGCCTTTTATGTATTGTGAGAATTCCAAGAGGGGTCCTCTTAAATTGCACATTGCTTTTTTTCCCATCAATATATATATATGGAAAACAAATTTAGTGTGTATAGGGTGCTTTTGATCAATGAGATACAAGGACTAACTTTGTTTCTCAGCCAAACAAAATGACTTGGGTTTTTTTCCTTAGTAAATGGGTGGGCAACTGAGGTATTTACTTGTCACCATAGGCATCTCCAAACCAGGATCAAAACTCGGGAAGCGGTGGCAAGCGGGACAATGGCCAAAGCTACTACTGCCCCACCAAGGTGCGAGCATGACAAGGGCCCCTCTCACACGGTCTAATTCGCACACTTGACTACGCAAGCAGGTTCAAACATGCGACTACGTGGAGCGGGGATTTTCACCCCAGCTACGTATATATCTTTGCCAACTCCGCAACCACGAAGGCGGCCAAAATGGATTAGGTACATGTTGAATTCAATATGAGAACATTGAATTAACATAGGAATTGGACCAAGTTTATTAGTACCTGAGAAATGCAGCCTCCAAGACCCATGCCCTCAAACAACTGATGGAAACTCAATGCTGCTACAAGGGGCTTAATTGTCTTTGGATTTCCTGAAGCCCCCAAAGATATTCCAATTATTACCGAGTGAACCACAATACCTATCTCCAATACCTAGGCATCAACAATAAAAATTAAACGTAGAATTAACAAAATCAAACCAACTTGATATACAGGAAAAAAATACCAGTTTAAACCCTGCTTCACCATGACCATTAAATTGAAAATTTGTCAGCAAACAAGGGCTAGTGTTTTTTATTTGTCAAACAATAGAATAAGATTTTATAAATGATAGCAACAACAAAAATCAGAACGGGCATCCATTCCCACGAAGGGAAGACAGAAGCCACAAAAAGGACTAAACTTCCAAGTCCTACAACCAACACTTCTCTGCACAAAATCCACCTCGACCTCATCAAACCCTCCAATGGAATGGAGGAATAGAGACCGGTCTAAGAAATGGTGGAAGAGATCCCTAAGGAGAAACGGTAGCGAACACCCACTATATGCAAAGTTCAAGGACATGAAAGTTGTTAAACAAATACTCCTACTGCTAACTAATTGAGCCTAGGATGTTCACGAAGCTGAATATCGCGCAACCATTTTCAATTTTAAGATTGGTTTCAATGGAGTTGTGCCGAATTAATATTGGTTGATGTGGACTGGAGAAGGCCAATTCTGAATAGAAAAAAGTAATTCACACAATTGGAATGAAGCTAATATATAGTAGTAATCAAGTTAGGCAATAATTCCATTTTAGCATGTCTTGACAAATAGTAGTAGCAATTAATTCATATAGTTGTGACGTTGTCACTCCAATTGCGATATAGAACCCACCCAAGTGCCGACCGGGCAAGAGTACTGTCAATTTCTTACCGTCCATTTTCAATTTTTTTGGGCTCCGTCTAGGGCCCGCAACAATGATCGGATACATTCATTTTGTAGAGTTCGTCGAGAACTTCAACCAAAAATAAAAAAAATCGTGTTGTCGGTTAGCAATCAACGCCTGCATATGTATGTTTGTATCAATTGCATGCTTCTGAGGCCCTACAAAGACGAGGTGTAGTGCACTGACATCTCCATAACTATTTTGCTAGCATTAAAGCAGCTTCTGAAACTTCGGCAATGCCATGAAGATGGGTACACGAGGCCGTGCCGGCACAGGCACGGCACGTCACAGGCACGGTCTTGGCACGGCACGACACGGTACAGTTTTAGTGGGTCCGAGGCACGGCACGAGCATGGAAGTGGGCGGCACAGCACGGGCATAGCACGAAAGTCCTACAACCAACACTTCTCTGCACAAAATCCACCTCGACCTCATCAAACCTTCCAATGGAATGGAGGAATAGAGACCGGTCTAAGAAATGTTGGTAGAGATCCCTAAGGAAAAACGGTAGCGAACACCCACTATATGCAAAGTTCAAGGGCATGAAAGTTGTTAAACAAATACTCCTACTACTAACTAATTGAGCCTAGGATGTTCACGGAGCTGAATATCGCGCATCTGTTTCGGCTTCGGCTTTGAACGGTCTAGATTTTAATGAACATTGATGACGTACCTGTGATATAACCCGATGCCGAAGAAGTTGAGCCTCATCCCCAAACGCAGCGCCATGCGCATGTCCGTGCGTAGCATGCGTGTGAACGTGCACGTGACCCTCATGCTCCCCGACCTTTTCTTCTTCACTCGCCGCCGCTACTTCCTTCGCCTTACCGAAATGCATTCTCTCAAACACGATGCCCGCAACCTGATCCACCAGCATCGTCGAGGCGGCCGCGACCATGACGCCGAAACCCGCGAACGGGAACGCCCCCCACGGGCTCTCGCCCAGGCACGGGCTCGTCAGGAGCTCGAACGCGTCCGGCAGCACGTGCACGCATCCCGTGGCGAAGATCACCCCCGCCGCGAACGCCTTGACCACGAAGAAGAAGTCGTTCTCCGGCGAGAGGGCGGGGAAGATTTTTCCCAGGGTGGGGAGAGAGACCCCGACGGCGCCCGCCAAGAGGATGGAGGCTATTGCGATTAGTTTGTACTTGAGGGCCTGGACTCTGTCGTTGCCCGCCTCCTCGGTTCCGGCATCGCGCGCGCACTCGGCAGCGTGTATTGTGATTGGGAGGAGGACGACGACGAGGAGGAGGAAGAAAAAAACCTTGTTCATGGCCTAGCTAGAAGCGAGATCATGCAAGAGAGACAGAGGAGTTTTGTGGGTTTAATGGCGGTTGTGAAAGGTTATATATACAAGAGAGGAGACATATCATATATATATATATATATATATATAGCAGTAAAAGGAAGCGGATTACATGAATCAGTTTGGACGAATCGTGATTATACGAATGGTGACATAGAAGCTCATGCAATGTTGTTTGGACGAATCGCGATTACACGAATGGCGACATAAAAGCTCATGCAATGTTGGTGGCGGTGTTAAAGGGAGTACCAAACATGTGGTGAGTTTAATGAAATGGCGACATTTTGGTGTTAATACAGTGGTTGGTATAGAAAGTAAAAACCTTCGACGAAAAAGGGCAATCATAGTGTGAGGGAATGACGACATTGTGTAGCTAAGCATAAGGGTGAATTCATTTCAATGCTTAGCTTAGCTTTTGACTTGGATTGGTTTGTTAGTTACGAAAAAAGTACTTAAAAGAAGAAGTCTAGTGTGACAGTGATTACTAGTAGTATGACCTTTATATGTAGAGGTTTTTCGGTGCCGGGTGGGTATCACGTGGTGTCGGCTCGGCGCATCTGAGCCGTCCATTTCAGTTTTGGAACGGCTCGGATTTGGAGATAGAGAAAGAGGAGAGAGAGTGGTGGGGTGAGAGGAGAGAGATGATTTCAATCTGGGCCGTTCAATACACTTTTGGACGGTTCGGATGGGCTGCTCGGACACCACGTAGGCACGGCCAGGTAATACCCACCCGGTACCCAAAAATTTCTCCCTTTATATGGGATGGGACCCCAACGATTTTTGGAGAAAAAATCAATTGTAAGATTGGTTTCAATGGAGTTGTGCCGAATTAATATGGGTTGATGTGAACTGGAGAAGGCCAAATCTGAATAGAAAAAAGCAATTCACACAATTGGAATGAAGCTAATATATATAGTATAGTAATCAAGTTAGGCAATAATTCCATTTTAGCATTTCTTGACAAATAGTAGCAATTAATTCATATAGTTGTCACTCCAATTGCGAGATTGAACCCACCCAAGTGCCGACCGGGCAAGAGTCCTGTCAATTTCTTGCCGTCCATTTTCAATTTTTTTGGGCGCCGTCTAGGACCCGCAACAATGATCTATTGTTATTGAGGGGATACAATCTTTCTAATTTGATATAAATATTGGAACTCTAGTACTCTACTCCCATTCTGCCATCACCGCCGAAACGCTACTGGAGTTGCATAGTTTGGACACAGCAGCAGCTTGAAGCCTGAAGGTGACACCATGACTTGCTCCTTCAAAGAGTTGTGTCATCCACTATATCATCTAGTGTGGTTCTGAAAAAGTCACTTTAACAAAATTCATCCCGATTACATTGACCGAGCAAGCCAGTGGATAGCTACTGATCGATAGCTGCGGGATGCCTTATGAAGGGGTTCAACTTCACTAAGCAGTCTGCACTAACATCCGACTATGGCCTCTGCGTATCTCGTCTCCATGGGAAGGTTTGCTAATGAGATCTTATCCTAAAATACCATTGTCGATATCATTGCTGTCAACCCCACATCCAAAGACATCAGAACAAGCTTGCTAAATCACAACCAAGTTTTTTCTTGGATCAAATCACAATCAAGTTCTTCTTCAAGTGTTTCACCATTCTCTAGTCCACTATCTCCATTGAAAGTATATCATAAATATACGAAAAAACAAGAGTGAATGCAAAAGAAAGAATGAACAGAATTCAAAATAGGAAATGTCAGTGCAGTTGTACAATAATTCCCTATATACATGGATGCCATCAGAGGAGATATTTGAAAGACAATAGAGAAAATTGGACAGGTACAAGGCAAAACATCGCGAAAAAAACCAGTTCCAATAGAGGAATCCACAACAACGAACAGGGAACAGGAGCAAGGATGTCTACTCAGTGACTCCGATTCCACCCCACATTACAAAGAGCATGTATATAACTGACTGCTGAAATTTTCTTGCTGGCTTGTTGAAACAATCTATTTGTAAATCCATTCATTTGCACGGCCACCAGTCTCATCCATGTCAATAAAAATGCTGACTGCCTGTGCAAAAAATACAGACAAGAAGTAATGAATAATGATCCCCTTAGCCTCGTAACAGACTCTTTACGAATGATTTTCGGTTAAATTATTGCCTGTCATGTCATTTTCTAAATCACTTCTCTGTCAAATAGGCTTATTCACCTTCTAATAGGGTACATAGAGGCATTAGAGTTCTGCTTGCGAAAATAACTTAAGAACAAAGTTGAATTTTATAAGGAATTTACTTTTTAGTCTTTGATTCCTCATAGGATTTGATTGGTTGCAATCTATATGGCTTTGAAGTATATTGACTAGTACTTTAGAGAAATTTTGTACTAAATACCAATTGACACATAGGATTGTAGTTCTTGATTTCTTCTCCCCCTTATTACTCATTCTTCTTCTACATTATTGGTGCTTCATGGCATTCTCTTTGCACTTAACTTGGTTCTTCTTGCTGCTCATTGTACATCATACAATCCATTAACTTTGCAAATTGTGTATAAAGCTTTACTCATGATGGTCATATCAGAGTTTTGAATCTTCGTGCTTGAGTGTATGAATTGTAGCACCATTTGTTTGTTTATATCTACCTTATGATTATGTGCTCAACATGATTTGTGGAGCAATAATCAATATGATTGATATTTACATTGCCACCAAACATGCTAAATATGGTTTTCTGTTAAAGTTCAGGCCCAAAACTGTCTGATTCTCTACATTTTCTCTTGTCCCTTGTTTTCTATCTGAAGACATTGAACTTGAACAGATGCAGTTGCGACATCTACATACTAAACTTACCTTCCCCATCCGAGGCCGCTCTTTCGATGTTGCTAGGCTATTCCGAATATGTGAGACAGCTCCCCAACATTTCAAAGTGTTTGCCACATCATCAAGCCTCAGTAGATACTCTTCCTCAGTCAGTGGAAAGGATTTCTAAGAGTAGAAAAAAATGGTAAAAAAGCACAAAGTTTCAGATGGAAGGACGAAATTCAAAGGTCAGACAATCAAACAATGGCAAGGTGGTCTACTCCAGTAGCTTTTGTCAAAGCATGATCCGTTAACTTCTATAATAATGTCAGGTAGATTTTATTGAGAGGGTAAACTACATCAACCTTCCCAGAGGTTTCCCACCACTAAAGTTGGTCGCCTTAGTATGGCAATGTTACACCGACGCGACCTACCCCCCCAGTAATGGTGAAGTAAACAAAGATAAGGAAAATGTAAAATCACATTCCTACCCCAATATAAATTGTATCAAAATAATAAAATCACATATCACCCTTCCATCAACTTATTTACTCCTTTCACTAAGATACCCACCTGCCAAATTTGTGTTTTGTTTTCTCTCCGCTTAGAGCTGTAAGATGCCTGTTCATGCAACTGTCTCTCTGTGTTCCTTCTCCTCTCCCTCACCTTATGTTAGCCTGACTCCAACACTGGTGTCACACCCAACACATGTTAGACGTTGGACTTATTAGTTTTCCTAATTGTAGGATACATTGACTCGTCTTAAGAATTGGACATAAGGCATGTGCAACGTAAAACAGTATTCAATGTACGTGAGGTAGACATGGTAGGGACATGACAAAAGTCAATTTAGGATATAGAAAACTTACTTTGGGGTTGAAATTTTAATATTGCAAAAGAAAAGGCAAAAAAATAGTCAGCATTTTAACCTAATAAAATCATCAAATCTAATTACTAAATGGCAAGAATGAAAATATAAAAGTACTTTTGTTTTTTTTGTTTTTTTTGAAAACAATATTCATGTCTAAAAATTATGTATATAATTTTTTTGTCGGGTCCCCTGCAGTATCCATGTCCCCAATTTTGCAGATTGTCGTGTCTTGTGTCTATGCTTCTTAAGGGAGATGCATATGAGGAGGAACAAGATAGCTTCTTCTTCTCCTTTTTATTTTTTATTTTTTATTTTTTTTATTTTTTATTTTTTGGGTGGGGGGGGGGCGGCATTAGAGGAAGGTTGCTGTTGGATTTATTGGAAACACTGGTTGTGACCTAATGGCGTGTATCCAATGAGTATCCAATTATTAGGGGTGTACTCTGCAACATTCCATTCTATATTATATATGCAACGTCAGATGGATTCTTTGAAATAACCAAAGCATCCATGTCAAACACTTGGTACCTAGACAAGGTTACCGGTCATGTGTCAAACACTTCCCGTTGGATACTTGTTTGTACAATTTTATTAACAGCATCATTATATGAGTATTTTGTTGCTTGATTTCAACAAAATTATTGGAAGTACATCTTTTGAAACTAGGTTGATGAAACATCATTGCAAGCCACAAAATAGACTAAATATAACTCTATGACCCCTTTTGCCAAGTTCATACATATACATTTAACTTCAGCTCAATACTGCTCTAAGAGTAGAGAAATCATGATAGCTAAAAATAAAAGTGACAGAAACTTGATCAAAATTAAAGTATCTACAAGATGACATGAAAAAGTAGAACAATGATTGCATATCAAAAACCTGAAGCTTTAAACTTTAATCTAAACTCATAGCACTTCTTGTTTCTGAAACTTGAAATCAGCAAACAATCCATCAACAACCACCATTTTTGAGAGAAAATTTGCTCACCTGCTCCATGTACTTCCACATGACATTCATAGCAAGGAGATTTCTTCCCATGAACTCCTATATTTAAGGCATGCAAATAAAATATGTGAAATGGCAAAACATAGTTTCCAAATGACTTCCGGCTGTAGGAAAAGTAAATTTAAGACTACAAAAGAAAAAAAAATCACTTAAATGAACTAAGACACACTTGAAGACTTGGAACATTTCAGGAACTCCCAAAAAACAGAATTTTAGAAAAGAAAATGTGATTTCATCCACCATATCAGTTTCTTTTGAACAAAGTGTTCCCTAGAAAAATCAAAACCATCGATTAAGCACGACCCTTTCTGGTGTTGTCTTTTAACCTGCAGTTCAAGATCCATTCCACCTGGATTTGGGAATTTAAAAACGTGTAGTCATTTGTTGATGGCAACATACTATGGAATCATAATCATATCATCATTTGCTCAAAGGCAATGAAGGAGAGAGGTAATGTTGCCTTATGTACTGAAATTTCTCAGTTTTCATGGTCTTAGCTAGCTACTCTAAAATATAAACAGAGTCAACTTAACAAGATTATATTTCCTAGCTAGAGAGAATCTAAACTTTAAGTGGCTTCAATGTTGGACAAGAAGCAGTGAAGAATATTTGACCATATGTGTTTGAAAAAGATAACTTCCCAGCATTATAGCTATCTTTTCCCGAGGAAACTAAAGCACTATAATAGTGAGACTCTTCTTAAACCAGTATGCACTTGTTGCTGATACGTTAAAAACCCCTTTATTCCCACCAAAAAACCCCCACATAAATGAGAAAACCACCCAGATGCAGAAGGAAATAATCTTTATAAAAGTAAACTGAAATTACTCCACTCACCGAAGTCACAAATTGACATCGGCATTACGGAAAAATAAGTGGAATCTTTCAATAGCTATGACAACTAAATACATTTTTTATGAAAATGTTGCATGACAAAATGGGCTAAATTAATTTCCAGGAGACATTGAAGCACCCCTTTCTATTCTTTCCCCAAATGCTTTTCGTGCCAAGGGGTAGAAAATACGTAAAATGATACAGTAGTGATGTTAAGTCATCCCAATTTCAGCATTTCATTGACTACACCAGCAAATGCATACCTTCTTTATCAGTTGAACATCATAAGACCTCCCATACTTGTTCCTAATAAGAGTTGCCAGATCTAATCCACTAAAGGCAGAGTCATCTTTACCAACAATTCTTTCAAGATTTTCTCGAAGCATTTCACTGTTCACCTGAAAAATGTGAGGCCTGATGGTTATCAAATCAAAAGCAGTGAGGGTGTGCATGCCTGTGAGTAAGGATGCATATAGGTGCACACGAGATTATAATAAGCATTCCAGTGGCCAATGTGGCTGGAAGTGCTTACCACTAGAGAGTAGAGACTATGCAAACAATACTTATTCCTAGTATCATTACGAAAAAGTCAGCATGAAGTCAGTGAAAGCATCCAAGTTGTTAATGTGCGCCTACGCTCGCAGATGCACATAGGTGCACACGAATACAACAACACTAATAGTACCCACATAATTCCAAAATGACGGGGACATGGGTAGGAGACGACTGGAGACAGACATTAACCTTTAGCAAAATGGCTGCTCTCGTAAAGTTTTACTAATGAAATAGTAGCCCCCTATACCTCCAAAAATGGAGGAACTCAAATGATGTTACACCTTGGAACCGTGCCCCTTAATCAAAGCAAAGCAGCATCAGAGAGGGCATGCCTACAAACCCGATTCAATTTATGCGCTCATTACCTCACCTCATCCATTCAAAATCTAGCGCATCAGTAGTGCACTACCAGGGCACACAAATTATAAAAAAAAAAATTTTTTTTTTTGTTATCAATGTGCATGAAAATGCTACAATTAGAGTAGAAAGCATACAGATACTAATTGCACATATTTTCTTTACGAAGTGCAAAGAAATGTTAAAGACAACAAAGCAAAAAGAACTCAAGCATAGATGTATCACTAAAGGCCTCCAGCCTGAATTTATTGACTTTAAACATGAAACGAAGATAAGAGAAAGGAAACAAAATTCTGATTAGCTCATGTCTCACGATTGACATGCTCTTCCGTTGCATTAAACTAGTGAGAGCCTAATCTGTTGCATTAAATTTAAACTTTCACAAAATGGTGGTAATAAAGGAGACAAAACAACAAATGCCAGTCATAGAATACAAAGCTACACTTGGTTCTACATTGGAGCATAGAAATACTCGATCCAAACCATCTAATGACTTAATCTTCCTAAATGTTTTCATAAAGTTGTAAGCATTTTTTCGAATCTTCCTAAGGGTATTTCATAAAAGTTGTAAACAATTTTTCGAAAGTTATCAAACAATTTAGAGTTAGTCCATACTAGAGATGATTACGAAATCAAGATGCTCAAGAGAACAAGAGAGGATGAAAAAAACTGAAAGTGGATGAAGTTTTTGGTTTAGGCGTTAAGTAACAACTAAACAAAGAATATCAGTAGCAATGTAGCATCAAGATATCAATAAGAATTTTGTGCGAGGACCCATTTTTTTGTTAGTTTAACTACCAAGGCAACTACTTCATGCTCTTGGCATTGGGGATAAACCCATAGAAAAACTGCACAGGGCAGCAATATTCCACTGTAATCCCTTGTTCTTTCCAATCCACTTTCATTCTCATGTAACTTGTCAACTGACAACTCTTAAAGAGAGTACTCAACATACCGCTTCAGTTTCATCTTCAGAGGACCCTTCATTAGAGTCATCAGAGTCAGCTGGGTCTGCCCCATCGTCCATGGTACTTGAGAAAATAGGCTGATGAATCCTAGTACTTCGCTTAGAACCAGTTGCAATGCATGGACATTGAAGAAAAACTGATTCCTTAAAATAAAAGTCTGGATTGTAATACCAAAAACATGGAACTTTACTAAATCTTTGCTCGCGAACTTGTAGGGACCAGGTGCAAGGATGACTTCCAAGGATACTCATCATATCCTGCATGATACCTGTCGTTACATGAGAAAATAGTAGCACTTTTTTTTTTTTTGAGCAGGTAGTAAAGTAAAGTGAGGTCTTATAAAGATGAACATAACTACAAAACCAATGAACTTACAAGAGAGAGAGAGAGAGAGCGAGCCCCACTCATCGTTTGAAAATTTTAAGACAGTTGAAAACTGATCCATGAAGTCATTTAATCAGGCCATTCATGTTAAAGAAATCAACCATTGCCACAAATTAAGGGCTTGCCCCAATAGATCGCAAGATCGAATCCCATCAAGATCAAACGTTCCAAACCTTGGGACCACTAGAGGTTTGTCCGGTCGTTACCTTCGGACTGATGGATTAATTGAGGTGCACAAAAGCTGGCTTGGACAACCAATTATCAAAAAATACAAAAAATAAAAGTTCCCATTTATCATCACTTTTGTTGCATTATATGTGAATCAAAACAAATGTTCCCAAACTTACAAACTTACAATCTCGTCCAGGAAAAGAGAGACACTCGATGCTTTCACGAGAGAGAGTCAACATCTAAGTCACATAAGGCACGTGCGCGCATGTGAGCGCGAGCTTCAACGCGCCTCCCAAAAACAGGTGAAAACTACTAAAATTCTCGAGCGCGCGAGCAGAGAGTGAGAACTGAAAGCAGGAGTGTAGGGTGTTAACGAAGCATTAGGATTATGTGACTAAGGTCAACATACAAGAGCTGACAAATTGCAAATAATCTAACAAATTTAGAGACCACAGCGCAGAGCTTATTTTCCCCTTTCAACAGAAAGCTATAAATGGCAAGGCATTATTGAACAGATAAAGTAGTTTGGAAATCTTACACGAACATCAGTTTGACATGATCAAATGCAGTGCGTACCCCCGAGAGAGAGAGAGAGAGAGAGAGAGAGAGAGAGAGAGAGATGCTGATGAGGAACAAGAAAATGGTTGCAACTGAACAGTACCTTATTTTCAATCCAAGAGCCTTTCAGCTTCCAAAAATAATTTGTGGCTCACAGCCTTACAGAGAGAGAGAGGGGGAGAGAGAGAGGATGAGGAACAAGAATACGTTTCTTCACGGTTATATCCACTTGAACGAATTACAAATACAAACCCAGTGATTTCCTTTATTAATTAATCAAACAACAATATGCTTCTTGAAATTACAAGATAAGCCCTTACTATTAATTTGAATCATTTGATAACAATTGCTAAACCCTACATTTAGAGGTGTCGAACGAGGTGTGCCGTGCTGTGTGTCATGCCATACTGGTCCGCTTACTTAATCGTGCATGTGTCATGTCGTGTCGTGCCATGCTGTTTTTTAACCGTGTCGTGCCCATGTCGACATGTCGCCAACCAATTTTCGTCCAAAACAAAATCTTCCCAACAAGCACACAATCCTAATCGTATAAAAAAAATTAAAAACTTATTTTAGTTAAATTACGAAGCTAAAATGCTTTGTTTATTATTTTTACCTAATATTAGCCACATAATGAGTCAATTTATTTAATAATGACATAGAGAGGCAATTTATTTTTACCTTAATTATTGACATAGCGAGTCAATTTATTTAATAAAATTAAAATTAGTATTTATTTTTCAGTGCCTCGTGCTCGTCCCACTTCCATGCCGTGCCCGGCTAGAATCATGGTGTGCTGAGCCGTGCTCATGCCCATGCCCATGCCATACCATATTTAAATATGTTGTAATACCCGTTCCGGATATTTATAATATTTAATTCACTTTTTATTTGAATTATATGGTTCGGGGTTAGATTGCATGCATTAGAAGTTTGAGGGCCTTGTATGTGTTTTGGGTCGGTTGCATAAGTGGGGAGGTGGTGTGGTTACACCTTATAATTTCTCTTAAGGGTATTTGTACTGATATTTTCCCCTTTCTCTTCATTGTTTGCCGACACTAGAGAGAGAGAGAGAGAGAGAGAGAGGGGGAGAAACGGATGAGAAGAGGAGAAGAGAAAGAAGAAGAAGAAAATAGGTGCAGAGCTGCTCTTCACGAAATTATTCAAGGTACCTAGAAAGCTTGTTAATTTCTGGTATTTTTACTGAAGGTTTATTAGTGTGTCTATTGTGTCGTGTTAAATTTTCAGAATTTTCTGAGAAGTGTAGAAAAAGATAAAAATCATAAACCAAGCTGTGGTCGGATTGCTGGTTTTGTGCAAACAGCTTACAGATCTGTGTTATGCGTCATGTTTTTTTTAGTTAAACGACCCTCCTGGTTATGGGTCCTTATGAGTCTGAAAGATTGATAAATTGGTGATGTTTTGGCGTTGGAATTACTGAAAAGTATTAAGTATTCGATTTTTAATGAATTTTCGAACATAGACTGTTCTGCTGAAAATTGTGCTTCCCTGCACAGAATTTTTGAGTTTGGGGGTGATTTTGACTAGGTTCCTTTATTGTGAAAAATCTGGGAAAATTCAGGGATGAACTTTGATGAGTGTTAATGGTGTGTACCAAATTTGGGGTCTATTAGATGCATATTCTAAGTTTGGCGGATTTTATGAGTTGATGTGTCCCTGCTGAGTTTTGTATTTGCTGCACTGACACGTTTTGGAAAATTGGTCATATCTCTTAGCTCGGATATCGGGTTTGCGCACGGGTTTCTGATTCTGAAACTAGACTCGTATACCTTTCGGAATATGTAAGGGTTGTGGCTTGGTTTGTACTAGGGTAAATCAGTTTTTGATTTGAAGTTGATAGACATGCAGAATCTGCAATTTTTGGGCAGTTGTGTGTGTAACTTCAGACGAGCATAACTTTGTTGTTCGGACTCTATGTTGGGCAAATTTTATATCAAAATTCATGTACCGGAGGTGTACTTTCTAATGGTGGTGGTTTTATAATCTGGTTTTAACCCTATAAGAAGTTATAGGCAGAATACGACAGGCTGGTCGTAGATTTCAAACCAAATGTAGGGGTTATGTGATGTTTGAGTGCTACGCTTGTTTAGGGACACTTTTAAACTTTTGAGATGGACATGCTAGTATGCGTTAAGCATCTTTAATCTATTGTTGGTGTTATAGATTGTTGTTAGGAGTTAGTTATGACGTTTAAGCATTCAATAAACTTATATGGTTAGTTTGTGGCTAGGTGGCAAGCCGGTCAATTGGGAGGTGCCGAAACCGTAAGTTTGGCGTACCTCGGTCGATACAAAGGTGAGTGTGTTTGATATGGTTCTTCTCCATATAATACCGTTGTGGTGGAGAGTGTATATTTTGCTAATCATAATTAGTTTTCGATATGGTTATCTTTGATGGGATATTCCTGTTGTGGTGGGTGTATATCATGCTAATAGATGATCTAGCTGTTGATATGCATGCATGATGATATGTATGCTTGGAGGTTGTATATCATGCTAACCGAGGTTTAGTTATTGATATGCATGTTGTGGTGTGTTGATTGTACCCTCTTAAGGATAGTGGAGTGAGTCACACCATGTCGTGGGCCGTGCCGTCTAATTAACAGTGAATGGGAGCTTGGTGTGCGGGACACAATACCTTGGGTACATGGGATGTGGCAAACGTGCTACTGCCTGTGATGTGATTACATTCTTATTGTTGTGCATTGATTATTATTGCTCAGTTGGGTGGATTTGTTGGCTATAACTGTTGTATACATTCGAGTATTTCAGTTACGTTGGTGATGTGTATTTGTGTTGATATTCGTTCAGGTATTGTGGTATTATGTTGAGCATTTCTATATCTCACACACTCTGGCTTTCCTTTTGGTCTGCCAGGTAGCAGGTTGCTTAGAGTGGGTCCACTACCGGTCATCGTGTTGAGGGGTTTTTGGGCTAGCGTTGGATGATGTGGATGAGCGAGTTGGTTGTAGGTAGTGAACTAAGAAGTTGATTTATTTAAGTTGTAATTAAGTTGTCGGTGGACATGTTGAAGTACGAAATTTTGTAGAGTATTGTACTCGAAGTTATAGTTGGTTGGTCAATACGTTACTCATTTTTATGTTAAGGTGATAAGTCTTCCGCTGGGTGTTTATTCTGACAGGTTGTGAGGTGTGGTTTGGTTTGGTTTTATGTGTGGAATGCCACGTGGTCGTGCCGACTCGGGCCCACTTTGGGTGCCGTTTGCGGGGCGGGGCGTGACATATGTCGTGCTTGTACCATGACGTGTCAACCCAACTCATTTGACACCTCTACACCTAGTTGATATCTTTTACTCAAAAGCTAAGCGCCTGAGCCTGCCACTTTATTTTATCACAACTGGCAGGAAAAGCATGAAAACATCGCGATTGTTTAAGTTAATGTGCATTCTTCTTAGGAAATTGATTTTCGCACTTCAATTTTTACTGATGGTGCTTCACTTTTAACGTGAAGTTACTAGTAACTTCATGAACAAAGTAGAGCGCCATCAATAAAAAGTGGAGCGTGAAAATCAAAATCCTTCTTCTTAACATATTTAGCCCCCGTGTTAGACATTCAACAATTGGACAAGTGTGTGAAATCCCATGTTCAACCTATTTAGTTGGAGATTCGCCTAGCAAACATAACCTGTAATTCGAACTTGTGTATATGGAGATTAACATAGCGAACATAATCCTTAACTCAAACTTGCGACAAACAATGTATAAAAATCCTAAATCACTTAGGCACCTTGTAAAAACCATTTAGATTAGTAAATAAAGTAAAATTTCTAAGCAATAGGAGTATTATGGCATGTCTTCTATAATTGAAAACCATATTAGATGAATCCGACATTCACATATGTACCAACATACAACAACCATACCCGAGTCTATGTAACAGTCACTCATTGATGGTACATTTGACCGATGATTACTCTTCTGACATAAGAGATTATCAGGAGTGCACAAAGTGGAAATTTTAGTTCATGGCCCAGCTCACGCCGTGCTGTTAGATAGTTACCGAAAAAAGACATTGCTAGAGTTTCACCTTGTCTAAGTGCTCATACAAATAATCTCGCAAAAAAGTTAAATGGCATGGCTTCAAAGAACGAAAGGGCACGAACACTAGAAAAATCATACCATAATCAATTCTTTACGAGCTTCTTGAAGCTCATCATTACTTTGGTGCTCATCGTACCCACCTTCTCTTTGCTTTTCTCACCAGATGTACTCACATTTTTCGAATCATTGGCATTCCTATCACTGCTCTCGTCCGCATCACTATCAGTGTCGTCATCATCCCCAGATGAGGAGGATTGTGCATAGACCACATCGCAATCCTACCAAGAGTGTATGAAAGAGGCAATCTAAGTCTCTCCCACTACAATAAAGCCTTTATATATTTCTATGACTTCCAAAATAAAAATCATGCACAATCTGTGCATGATTGGGAAACACCGATGGGAAGTTCGTGCACAATTTGTGCATTATTTGTGCACAATCCGTGCATCATTTTAAATTTAATGATTAGTGTCAATCATCTGTGTAGGACCCAATGGCGAAACCAGGATGTTCACCACGTGATCCATCGGTGCCAGTGCTGGAATTTGGTCCAGTTCAACTTCAACCTAATCGTCACCGCCATCATTGGACGAAGCCCGACGGCGGCGAAGCAACGTCGCTGCCAAGGCCACGAGCCCTAGCTCAACGAGGGAGCCCAAAACGCTGACCGCAATCAGCATTGCAAGCACCATGGACTACTGCTTCAAGCTACATCCAACCCCGTCGAATCTAAAGGGTTTTTTTAGCCCAACTCAATGATTAGAAAATCATTCATTTTTCAAACTCGTATCTAAGCCTGCAAAAAATCAAGTTAATTGCATATAGTTTGATATGATTTCGGAACACATTTATATTGTAAAGGTTTTTTTTTAGCCCAACTCAATGATTAGAAAATCATTCATTTTCAAACTCGTATCTAAGCCTGCAAAAAAATCAAGTTAATCGCATATAGTTTGATATGATTTCGGAACACATTTATATTGTAAAGGATAGTTGAAATGAGATTTGATCCTATAGTCTTGTTTTTTACAAAATAAATATGTTCCAGAATCATATAAAAATGAAATTCAATCAACTTTAATTTTCGGTATGCTTGATGCTCTCCAAGAGCCGAACAAAATGAATGGTCTGAGGTGAGCTTAGAAAGAATTCGTTTTCGAGCAAAAATTGTATTCGTCAATCAGATTGGAGAGGAGCTGGACTAAAAGGGTACTGTGGCAAAAATTACTCAACAAAATTGTTATAAGCTATTTGAGTAAATGCCCATGTCCACTTACGTGAAGAACAGAAGGAGGTAAATTCCTTTCCAACAGTACATTTATTTTTGTATATGTCGACTGAACCTTTAAACAGAAGGGTACAACTTCAAAGGTTACTTGCAAGAAAATTAGCTGAGGTTTACCACACGGAAGTAGCTTGCTAAATGCGTGGGAAAAAGGGTAGAATGAATTCCATCATGAAATGTAATCAGATTGCTACATGGCAACTCTTCAGTCAACTTACAAATTGAAGATACTAAACCGATTATAAATTCCATCGCATCTGTTAATTTTGCACCTCACTTTTTTAGTTTTCTAATTTGTCTCATCAAGGCGAATTGAAAAAGTAAAAAATTATGATTTTTTTCCCAAATATTTTTGAAAATATCCAAGATAAAGTCCAAAAAATTGGCTTTATATTGGATATATAAACAGCACTAATCCCATGGGCACTATGAAGGGTTTTTATTTGAGGAAAAAATTTATATTATCACGAAAACAAAAAACAAAATTACCCATCCCATTTTCCTCTCGTTTTGAGGCATAAAATATCACTCAAAAAGTATACAATGCTAGAAAATATCAAAACAACCACGATTATTTACAAGTGAATTGTAGTCCACAACACCAACATTACATAGAAAATTGAGGGAAAATGAGAGAGGTGAAATTAAATGATCATAATCCCAAGTTCGGGGATCAAGGCAGATTCGAGGACGGGTAGGGGTACAGGGATCGTGTACGGGGACAGTATTATCCGCCCCCGATCCGCCTCCATTGCCATCACTGGGTAAATCACATGGGCATTGCATTATAAAGGGATTTTATTCAAAAAAAAGTAAAGAAATAAAAATCATATCATCACAATAACAAAAAACAAAAAGACTACAGTTGTCGATTGAACACTGGGTTACCCATCCCATTTTCCTCTCGTTGTGACGGATAAAATATCACTCGAAAGTATACAACGCTCGTCAATGTCAAAATAATCATGATTATTTACAAGTGAATTGTAGTCCACAAGACAACCATTACATACAAAAAAAAAAAAAAAAAGGAGGAAAAATGAGAGAGGAGAAATTAAATGATCGTCATCTCAGGTTCCTAACCTCTTAACACCACACTCTGAGCAGAATTTAGAGGTCTCCCTCAAATATGGTGCTCCACATTCATCACAAAACTTAGCGGGACTCGTTGGCTGAAATTTAAGCAAACGAAACAACTGATCAGTGACCATTGAAGACAAGAAAACAACTGCCTATCTCATTGAATCTCTCAAAGAAATGATCCTCTGTCGTTACATGAAGCAGGACATCAGTAGGCATAATTGAAGCAAATATAAAAGACTTCATGCATCATATCCAAAACTGGTATCAAGGCATTTTTAGAAAAATAAACCTTATGATCACGAATCTGATAATGAATTGGTTTGGTTTGGTTTGGTTTAAGCTTCGGATGATAAACAAAATTTCAATCCATGAACCCCAAAATCAGATGGAGAAAACAAACTGAAATAAGAACGTATTCCAAAGAAACTTACCAATAGATGCAAGCGCCCTCCCACATGGCCTCCTGAGAGTGGTTGTAAGCAAGCCATGTGCTGGGGAATGGTTGCAGAGTGCTGCACATGAGCAATTCCAGGTAAGTGTGAAGGTGCTCCACACTGATGGTTGTGAGAAAACTGAGCTGCATGTTGATTTTGCTGACCAGGATGTTGATGGTTGTGGTGCATAGGATGGAACTGGGTATGATGCAAAAGTGGCTCTAGCTGATGCTTGGATGGAGTTTGCTGCTGATTTTGTGGCTGCGAAAACAGGAAGAATAATATTATGAAATTATTGACTCCAGCATTAATTCTAGAATACCAATACAAGCATGTAAATAAGCACACACAAGTACCACAAACATAGCAACTCTAAGATAGGTAATAAATTTGGTTGCACCCTAGTCTCATAATTCGCTCAAACTATCCACTGCTCCCATCCTGAAATCACAGACTCGAGGAGAATCCGAGCTCAATTCGAAAACTGAGATACATCATTCATGAATCAGCAAACGAAATCAGTTTTTAGCTGCTTGAAGACATCTGTCAAATTGCACGTGGCTAAACTCAAACCAACTTTGATGATAGACAGCTGCATGTACATACGTAGCATACTGCATTTATAGAACTAATAAGGAACCTCTGACCAGTGACTAGAAGACAAAAATGAGGTGAGCAACTGCCCAAGAGTTTCCTTTCACAAGGTGAGATATAGATTTCAAGATGGATAAAATTATAGGTGTATGAATATAAATATAAACACTCTAGGACACACCAGTTCTCAAAGTAATTTCATAAAAAATGCTCCCGTGCTCTTGCTCCCCCACCTGCTCCCGCCTTATGTGAATTAGGTTGCACCCACCCTTTCATAGCGTTTTCACTCTATGTAATGTGATCACTTACTCTATTTTGAAGTGCAGGTGAAATCAACACGAAATCGTGGCTGTATCAGCCTCATAGGACACTCCAGCATGCCGCCTCACACGTGCACCTTAGCCTCACCCTAGACACCCTGCCTCTCAAATATGAGCACTTTTCATGTAAACAACATAATCAAAATAAAAATTTGCTTGTTTCAAGAAATACTAATACCATACAAAGATTATCGCATCATGTCCATTTTTGGTCCAATCTGAGCTCAAGATCCTTAGAAGAAGTATGGTGTCTTCAAGCACCCTTTGACGAGCAAGTTAGAATGGAGTGATAAAGAGCAGAAGAGAATGGAGGTTTTTGGATGAAGAAGAAGAAAAGTTACTGTTTAGACATCGTCCACCTTATCATTCTATCACGTGTCCCCTTATCCATCTTATCATAGGTCAGGTGGGTTGTGGTCCCCCTTCTAACACATGTCCCATTGCAAGGGAATCTACAAAGCCTTTGTAGTGACCACTGACCACGTGCAGTGCTCGAAATTCAGTTGCTTTAGACCATGCCTTTGAGATTCAGGTTAGGTGTAGACTGTAGCCTCTCTAAAGTTGAGGTTGGATTCAGGTCCCTCAAACATTGCAGGCTTACAATTAGGCTGAAATGGGAATGGGCCAAGCCCGGTATACACTGCACCTATGTGTACTCCGGTCCCATTCTCGGAGTGAGCTTTGGACCAGTGAAAAGTATACGTACGTGTTAACTTGATTCAAAGATTCACGTCACTTCGTGGTCCCTACCCAGCCAATTCCGTGTTGAGCTAGAGGCTAGAGCAACTTTGGGTGGCCTGTATGATGAAATGCCGAGATGACAAAGTGGGAACTCTCGTGAGCCATTGCCTTTATATATGGCATTGTGCATGACTTTTGAGCTCTCCTCAGGTCGAGCCACACTCGCCCTTCCTCCGTGAGATCATTATTTTGCATGCTCTCCTCCATGTCGAGCTATGTTTCCTTGCAAAACTTCATCGCCTGCTCCAAGATTGAGAAGTACCACTCCAAAAGGTGCCCTTCCAACGTGAAGGGTGACCCTCCAAAGTAACCATGCAAGATGGCCTCTGCCCACTATTTCGGGTGAAAATTATTCTGTTAGCTCTCCCCCCAGGATTGACCTTTGTTTACTTGTTCCCTTCGAAGGTAGAAGTCTATGTTATCTTGCTCCCCATGGGGTCGAGCTACACTTAACCTTCGATCTGGGGTGATACAACTATGTGTGCTCTCCTCTTGGATTGAGCTATGTTTACATGCTCCCTTACAAGCAAGGTAAAGAACTCATCATATAAACTCAAATTTCACAATGCTATTGTTCTACAACCACACGCTAATGGACGACAGACGTGATTGGATGTGTTCTATTTCCAATTTTGCATGGGATAAGTGAAGCAAATTAATTCAACACGCTAGAAGGGGTGCAACTCTACACACCAAAGAATACAAACAAGCTAGAGATGTTCACCGAAACTTTTTCTTTTTCACTTTGACAAGAAAATGCATGTAGAAGGGCATCAAAGGTGATGCAAGCCATGTTAATCAATGACAAGGCATAAGGCCTAACAAAGCCCTAAACCCTAGCAACCACCCCAAAAAAAGGTCTATACATGCCTTACATTCAAGTTTACCAAGAAAACCCAACAAAAGATCAATATGAGTATTCTGGTTAGTGTTTTTAAGAACTTCACCCGAGAAGAAATAAACTGTCAAATAAAGCACTGAGTTACACATCCCGACGAAAATTCTCAAAACTTCAAGGGGCACTCTCCAGCATCCTCTCTTTATAAAGGTGTTAGTCAGAAACTCACCACCTCTGACCATAAAGAAATATAGAATTGCACGAGTCAGCTTGTCCAGTATGACAGTATCTAAATATACAGCACTGTAAACTCTGTTTCAAAAGATAGTTGTAGGAATTGACCTAAGCCAACAATATATGTATACAAAAGGGGCTTAACAGAAGTTTCGATGAATAATATGTCACTGAAACCTCCAGTCAGCTGCAAGTCCTGATTCAAAGATAGACCACAAAACCCAGTCTCTAAGGGAGAATAAGAACATTTAAGTAGACAAAATAATTAGAATTATTTTTACCACACAAAAAATATTATGTTGAGAAAAGTCAAACTCTTGCCAAAAGCCTAGAACGCTAATAGAAGTTCACGCAAACACTACACGCATCCTGGGTAAGGCGTCATAGCAGAGGGTAGTCAAGTACTATTAGAATCGCCTGAGTTTACAAACTGAGCACGATAGTTGTAAGAATTGGACTAAGCCAACAAACTACATAAAAGTGGGCTTTACAGAAACTAGAATCTGTAAGACTGTAACAGTCTCGGTTCAGAGAACACTTTTTTTTACAACGCCCTGATTCAAATATAGTACCACACAAAATGTGTCTCCATTAGAATAAGAACATCTACAACAACATAGGAGACAAAAAAACAAAACAAGTACTACCATGTTAAGAAAACTAAAGGAGCTTCTACTCTTGTTAGCACATAAATAAGAAGTGTAGTCATCATCTATGCGAAGAAATGCATCCGAGGTAAGGTGTCCAAGAAGCATAGGGCAGTCACATCATATTCCCACTATTTTAACCACACCCTACTCAGCCCCTTGAACCCCCTCTTCTTCGAACAACAAAATTTATAGAAGAAATACATGGATAGGGCAAGTATCTTACTTCATTGACGGAGCGATAACCTTGCCCTGTAGCCATTGGAGAAGAATTATCTGTGCCAGCAAAAGTCTGAGGAATAGTATCAGAATGATGACATATGAGTTAAACATTTGACCACAGTATGACTTAAACAATCAGCATGTGAGCATAAGACAGGTAAGCTTACAGGCAAACCGGGAATACTTGGCAAGGAGTTTGATGCAGCACGCCTGTACTTGTGTCTCGGATTGTAAAACTTATAGTCTCGGGCAGAGACAGCCACTTCGTGCCGCCCCGTCAACCGCTTGAACCTTTGTAAGTCAGCATGCTAGTTAGACTATATGTTGCCACCTAAATTCAAAAACATTAAGGAATTCGAAGATACCATTGTTACTCTATCAATATCTGTCTCACAAAATGTCATTTTGTGACTCATTAGGTTATAACCTCTATTTAGTTGTTGCAGCTTTGAATATCTCCTCTCCTTTTACACAGGAGTACCAAAATGGTCTTCCTCCACTATTCCACCATTTTCCTAATCATTATTCATTATGATCTTACTGAGTAACTTTTTTAACCAAGAAACACCCACCTCTATTCTCTAGTCCCATCGAAATAATTCTCTCCCTCTCCTCCATGTTATCTAGATTTCAATTTGTCCTTAATCTCCTCTTCCTTAAACAGTTAACTCCCTTGAATCCTCAGCTTTTATACACTTAACTTGAGGAAAGTCCTTTGGTTTCCTTCTATTATCATATCGGGTTCACAAATGCTCTTTTCTCTTTCTTTGCTACTTGAAATGATGTAAATCCACTGCCACTTAAACTGATAATAAAAATGAATTTAAAACTTAATAAAAGTATATTTGTCCAATCCTAAACAAAATCATGACCTAAAGATTCACATATAATAAGCCATCTTATTCAAAAATAATAAAAATGAAACCGCAAACATAGGAAACTCAAGGCCCCTCTTACCACTCAGCGTCTTCAATGTGCATGCTAGTAGGTTTCTCAATGATAGATAAACCATTGACAACTACAAAACGAACCCGCTTCTCCTCTTGAATTACTAATTCTGGAAATCTCGATCTTGTTTCAAATGAAGTAGCCAATTCTCTTCTTTTAAATACGCAAGTTCCTATGTTCATGGACCAAAATAACCGGAAGTGATAACAAGAAAGGAAATCGCTTGGAAAAAATAAAGGAGGAGAAAAAGGAAAACGAATGATAACAGAAACAGGGTGATAAGCATGTACAGTAACACGAAATGTGAGTGTGTCAAATAGTCAGCAGAAATGGTTGAAGCGTGGGGTTTTCGAAATTCAAAGAGCAGCAGCTCTAGCAAGGCAACATGCAGATAAGGGTTACATTCTGGAAGGAGATGCCAAGCACATCATCCAGATGTTACAAGGAATTACTTGTGTCACAGCTTAGATGTGGTCATCACAGATTCTATTGTTTTAGCTAGCTTTCTTCATTCTTGTTCTAATTTTGTTCCTCGAACGTGTAATAGGGTGGCTCATGTGGTAGCCAAGTATAGCCTATCTAGTGAGCTCCATACAACCTGGAACGGGAACTTTTCGGACTGGGTTTGTGATGAGGCTTCCTTAGATGTTCCTATTTCAGCTTGATCAATAATATGGTTATCGATGGTTAAAGAAATAGACCCATTAGAATGCTTTGAGAAACAGCAGGCCCTTCATGTCAATTGAATTAGAACTAAAGCTCATGTCCAGTGTTTTACTTTTACACACCACATGACCACAGATATACGAAAAATAAGATAGTGAAAAGGAACCAACAGCTAAAGCCAAAAAATGGAAGTACAACTTCAAATGCAAAAGCAGACTCTACAAATTTGAGACAATAGGCTGGATGAAGTGTATTCGAAAATCAATTTGGTTCGCTCCAAATCCCACGTACTAATATTAGAAGCAAGCAAAATATATACAAATGACAAGGAAAAGTTCCAATTCTTCATAGAAAGATGTCCAAATTAACCAATGGCTCCAAAAGAGAAACAGCTCAATACCTTTTCTGGGGAATTTCTTATTAACCTTTCTGTACAAGCCACCAGATGCTTCAAGGGCCACCCCAATGGTCTTTCCACGAAAGACATTCACAGAAGAAAGCCTTATGTTCGCTTCATTTACCAATGTCTCATACATATTTGCGACATACATCAAGGGCAAAACAAACCTTGCGTCCCCTTCATAATGGATCTCTCTTAGTTTCCTCTTGCTTAACTTATCTTGAGCAGACTGAGGCGTATAATCACCCTCAGAATCTGGTGCTTCAATTATGTGTGAACTAATAAAGTGATCCACGATTATGTCCAAAAATCTTGCTCTTGCATTTTCAACCGGCGCAACATCTGGGTCATTGTTAGCTACAAATTAGCATAAAGAAACCACATTCATCTCTAAAATTCCAATGATCACTAGTTTACGATTAACCAAATTATCAGAATTGGTAGCAACCTTCAGTCGTTAAAACATCATAGGGATCCCTTGAAGAACAATTGTTTTCTAGGGTGGAGCGATCCCCCTCCACTCCTACACTGTGAAGCGGTAAGGAATTCCTGTACGGTTCATGAATGCAGTCCTGAAAGAAAACGAACAACAAAATGATCGACAATCGTTTAAGAGATAAGGTAATGGGAAACTTGGCTCCCTTTGGCTGCTTCGAAAGTGTAGCAAAGGAACGATACTAACTATTTGATCCTATATTCTCAAATATCTAATTTCCAAAAACAAAAAGCCAACTTTAAACAAGGTTTTCATCTAACAGAAACCAAGATTAATCGGGAGGTTAAATTGGACAGGTTATCTATTCACTATTTTATCAGTGCACGGTGACTCCAAGCACAGACCTTCTACGCAGGAGGGAGACATGTTATGTGACCCCCAATATTCCTACGACACTCCTGAATAAGTAGCTTAATTCATAGATTAAAATCATTTGAAACGCTAGATTTGAAATAGGGCTGTAATCAGTGTCAGTGCCTACTACTTCTTGAACCCTATGAACATGTCATATGAATTTCTTCATAGGAACAATCCTGCATCGTCTGGAACTCAATTTACACACTGACATATGAACATATTGGTTCTATCTAAATGTTCTGCAATTGCTTTGCATGCTTTAGAATGCAAATGTTACATGACCTATATCTTGACATATAACGCCTGAAACAAGACATATCAGAGATATATACATGACTCTTTAGACTCTCATTCGTGTCTGCCCCTCAGTTTTCTCAAAATTGTAGTCAGCATATCCAAGTCATTTCCAATTATTATGATATTCTTTTTACCACCAAATAGTATGACTTAGTGGCTGTATTTTTGTAATAGATATGACGTTGGCAGAGGTCAGACCTTCATATCTGTATGAATGTTCATCAAGCACGATTCCATATAAAATTAGAAAAGGAAAAATAGCAACTGTTTCAAATTCAAGGCTAATTCTCGCAGAGAGTAAATAAGCCAAATTCTCTTCCTGTTTTCTTAATTTCATTTAATAACTCAATATTACTTAACAGAAGTACAGAACTAGGAAAAAACTGTAATATCAAATTCTTAAAATTCTGGAGTGAAACCGCTGTTGCATAGGCAAACATGGTATTTTTTGTTATGTTTTATGGTTAGGAGGGGACTCTTTCAAGACCAGGTTTCTTTGGAGTTACCTGTCCAGTGGTAAGTTGGTAGCCATAGTTTATTAACATTGAACCCGTGTCAGTTCAGCTAATGAATGATGTCTCTGTCGCGTATGAATCTTGTCTCCATTTTTTATCTTTTCAATTTTTCCTCAAGTATTATGAAGCCTTTATAGAAGTAGCCTGTGTATACAATATAACTACGTTGGCCACTTGTGCAATTTAAGTCTAGAAGTAGCTCGGCTCATTTGCAAACGAGCCGAGCCGGGTTAATTTACTTAACGAGCCTCTTTAAACGAGCCGAGCCTATACAACCGAGCCGAGCTTTTGAGAGTTGAACTCAGCTCATTTACTAAACGAACATAAAACTCAAGCTCAAGCTCGAGCTTGGCTGGATTACTAAACGAGTCGAGCCGAGCTCGCAAGCACCTCGGTTCGTTTGCAGCCCTGAACCAGAAGGCAGAAACCTACAACAAACAATAAGAATTCACTCGTTTTCAACAAAAAGAGCACCAGAAGCAATAGAGGGAACTCGGACAAAAAGACTAGCAAACTCACAACAGCACTCGATTCCTCGACATTGTCCAAGCCATCATCTTCCTCCTCCTCCGTGACGGCGTCCCGATCGACCTCCCGGAGGCCGTCCATCTCCCCGGGGCAACCGTCGACGACAGTGCTGTTGAGGTCGTGCAGAGAGCTGCCTCCGATGTACGAATCGGCAGCCGATCTGAGATTGTACTGCTGCACTACCGGTACCCTAGCCCCCATCACCTGGTCCAATTAAACCCTAGATTCCCCCCTGGACCAAAACCCCAAACAGCAATCTCACTCCTCCTCCTCCTCCTCCTCCTCTCATTATCTGTGAAGTACAGAGATTGTAATTCAGAAGGCATCGTAGATGTCGTAACCTTGAGAAAGAAGGAATGCTACGTACACAATCCCGGACGCAACTGCATAGTTCGATGCACATGGGTTCACATGCATCGAACCGCTCCGCGCAGCTGTGTCCTGGTCGACAGTTGTGTAGGTAGACTTAGGGTTGAGAAAAAGAGAGGGAAAGGGGGAGAGAGAGAGACATTCAAATTTGAAGCTCCTGGACTAAATACTCCATGCGAACTGGATAAACTGATGATTGAAAAAAGAAAAGAAGCGGACAAACTAGAGAGAGAGAGAGAGAGAGAGAGAGAGAGAGGGAGGGAGGGAGGGAGAGGGAGAGGGAGAGGGAGAGGGAGAGGGGGGCACCGAGGCTGTGACCTTACCTGAGCTTTTCGCTATGGCAGTTTCCAAGCCTACCTTCCGATATCCGCACCAACCTCCAAGCCGGTTAGGGCTTAAGTAGTGAAAAGTTCTTGTTGGGTGAGGTCGTCCCCATGTTATTTCTCATGTGCTTTTGACCCATACTCTATGATGTTTTTGATAAAACGTACTTTGGTGTTCCACTGAATAAGCCAGAGGGCTTATTTTTTTGTTTTTATTCAAATTTTTTTCCTATTTTCTAATTTTTCGTTAAATTTTTGTGAATTATTGATTCTTCAGGACAAGAGGAATCTAAAAAGTAAAAAATTACAATAGAAACCTAATTTTTTTGAATAAAGACAAAAATAAGCCAATAAGCCAATTTTTTTCATTTTTATTCAAAATAATTTGGGTTTTGATCATAATTTTATACTTTTTAGATTCCTCTTATCATGACGAAGCAATAAATCCACAAAAAGTTGACGAAAAACTAACAAATGCGGAAAAAAAACTTGAATAAGGACAAAAAAATATGCCCATTGACTTATTTAGCCGAATAACGTACTAGAAACTAAATGCGAATTTGTAAGCTGAAAAATTGCTTAATAAACATATTAAATACTTAATTAAGATATAATGACTTAATTTTAATTTCATTAGTTATAGTGATTTTCTCTTAATTTTAATACAGAAAATTGGGCTAGATTCCACAGTCTAGCCTTATTGGGCCTTCTAGTTTGGGTTATTCTTTTAACAGGCTGCGGATCCATTATAGTAGAAGTGATGCAGCGTTAGGTCCATTAACGGACCAAACTACCCTTTTAGTCTATAACGGCAAGATTTAAAACTCGCTCATTATCATTACTTAGGGACGACCAAATTCACGATCAATGCTTCCTCTCTCTCGCTCTCATGGTTGAGATTGTTGAGCTCTCTCTCTCTCTCTCTCTCTCTCTCTCCCCCTCCCTCCCTCCCTCTCTCTCTATCACTCTCTCTCTTTCGATTTTGGTTTGGAGGTTTAGGTTTGAATTGCTGAGCTCTTTTAATTGCAATCTGACGAAGGTTTCTCACTGTGATCTGACCAAGGTTTCTCATTGCGATTGGAAGGTTTCTCTCTCTCTCTCTCTCTCGTTTATTTTCTTACTGCAATTTGAAGGTCTCTCTCTCTGCATGTTGAGTGTGTGTGCATTTGTGCGATTTGTGGACTGAATGGATAGAACAAATCGATGTTGACAATGATATTCTATTTTTCATTTTTTTGGAGTAGATTAATAGGACAAATCGACACAGATAATGATATTTGTTTTCATGTTTTATTTGCAGATGGAGTTAAATTTCCAGTATGGAATCTTCTATTGTTCTTCTGTGTAAATATGGTTCAAAAACTCTTGTTGTACCAGTTAGGAGAAACATCGTCGAGATAAGATTCAGTGTTAGCACACGTGCTACGTCGTCTGCGCTTTCTTCACCCTTTTCCTTCACAGCTATTCGGAAGTATTCTTTCATACTTGAATTCGTCATTATCCTACCTCCCCGAACACAGACTTCATTAGTAAACCTTGTTTCTGGCATCCTCAGTTTTGTTGTTGGTTTAATTCGGTTGGGCCCATACGGGATGCCGAATACAAGTGCAAACTCTTGTGTTGTTATCTTGACTGATTTGGTTCCTAGGTTGAACCTCCCTCCCGATCCCTCATATCGTCTTATAGCATGCAGATCACTTTTCCTCAGGTATGCCTCAGTCAAGCTCTCATCAACCACAGCAAATATAAGATTAGCAAATGACGTTTTTCTTATCTTCTCTTTCTGGAGCGTTGTGAACTTTATGTCTTTCACGAAACTTTGAAAACTCGACCTGCGTGAAATTTGAACAAAATAACAGGAAGATGTTGGTATAGGACAGACATGAACAAATGATAATGTCACGACCCAAATCCAGTGGATTTGAATATCGTGACCGGCCAGTGAGTCCACCTCACCAAAGGCCTCTATCTTTTTATTTCCTTATAGAAACAGACTTAATATTAGCGGAAGCGATCTATAAAATAAAAGTCGCTAGATTTTCTATTAAATAACAGAAGCATGAGTTACATTCTCCTTTTCTCTTCCCTTACATAACCGCAACATAAACTTAATGGTATGGATACTCGACCCGACCTTCTACTATTCGGGTTACCTGAAAAGGAAAGTTTTCAACAAACGTAAGCCACTGCTTGTGTGAGATTATGAATTATCAGAGTTACATGAGCTACCATGGAATTCTTTTTATCTAAGAAGAACATGAGTCATAAATTCAGTTTTTCATGGCTTGAACTGTAACCAAATCATAACTTCAGCTTTTTATGGCTTGAGCTGTAACCAAAGCAAATCTGTATATAACATAACATAATAATATGATATCATCCAACGATTACCGCCGGTACTGAGGGAGCGACCCCCAATGCGCATAACATGAATTGATCAATTCAATTGGACACCCGGTTGTGCCCCTTTCCATTCCGCCCTTATTACACCGTTCCCACTAGTATCTTTAACGTCCCCTAGTTTCAGGGACATCGTTCGGATGTATCGATAATACTTTTTCCATAATCTGTTCAATATATCATAATTCCATGGTATATTTGCTACAAAAGAATTCGAGTGTTAAATAACCATACTTTAGTAAGTCAAAAATATAACTTTTACGAAAAATTCATGTAACAGGGATAATTCATAACTCACCTTTCGCATCCGAGATTTACCATATTGTATTGGGTCCTAGAACAATACATAAACAATCAAAAATACTAAAATTGGGGTTAATTTATCACTCCCTCCGTCCCATAATATTTGTCCGGTCCGCGAAACGAGGACTACAAAATAATGCATTTCTTTCAAGAAAAAATTCAAATTTTTTTCATAAGTTAAAAGAACTCATCGAGATCTAGTAAATTGTTGAATTTTTTTTCCAACTTTTCTTACAAAAATAGTATTATTTTTACGTCTCCGTTTTGCGGACCGGACAAATATTATGGGACGGAGGGAGTAACTCCTAACGAGAACTTCATCATAAATTGTGTTGATTCCTATGGAGCGTGAGGAGTGTGTGTATTCAGAAAACTTTCTTGTTTTACTGCTAAGTGATATTCCGTTGGCAATACGTTGTCCATTAATTAGGCAGTAGGCTACATGCCTTAGTTACAAATGCCACGAGCTAATTTTCAGTAAATAGAACTTATGCTAAATAAAGCTAATTTTGGTGTTACTATAATTGTGTGTGAATTAATTAGGAAAACATAAGTGTAAGTGTGTGCCTGTGTGCGGCAGTAGGGAAAAAAGACTACTTACCCTTTACAAATCAGCCCCCTTCCTCTGTTTTCCTCCTACCTTCTCTCTCTCTCTCTCCTTTGGTGGTGTGTTGAACGTGGAGGGTCAGGAGGGAGGAGAAAGTCTATTTATAGAAAGGCTCATATGATCTAAGATCATATCTAAAGAAAGTCTAGAATAATCTAGGATTAAAATAATCTAATAATATCTAAGATTATCTAATAAAATAATGTAATAAAATCTAATAGAATCTAGGTGTATCTTCTAGAATAATCTTTTAACTACTAGAATCTAGATATATCTTTCAAAATCTAGAATATTCCTTTAATTAGGGATTTTTATCCGATTTGCCCTATAATAAAACGTCGACTCTTTTTCGGATTATTCTGTTTGAAACCTACGGTTCTCCACCTCGCGGAAATTCATGCCCTATTCATGTGTCGCAATGTTCTTAACATGGTAGAGCGATATCGGCAGAGCTTAATAAAAATTGACACATAGGCAAAAAAATACTCTAATTTCTTTTGTCACAACTAATATACTTTCTAAATCCTAACGGCAGGCGACTACTAAATGTCACACTATTTATTTATTAGCATTGAATATATATATTTATCGCCTTATTTATTTTTCAAAGTCGGGGTGTTACAGATAATATGTTCCTCAATAAAACAGACAAATGTCGTTATTTTATATGAATGTTGCCCAACAAAACAGACAAATGTTGCAATTTTCAGATTACCTGTACTGAATTTGTTTAGGCTTAGGTTTAACCTCTTTCTTGACCTTTTTCTTTTGTTTCTTCACTGTTATCCTTTTTGCCACTTGCTTCTGTTGCTCCTATTTTTGAATACACTTCCGTAGAATAGGACCACGCGTCTTTGGACTACACCTGCATAAGTTTCAAAATTTTATTCAGTATATGAATGGATACATATATGCAAATTATCACAAAGTAACCATATGTTGTAGTATTCTAGTCATAAACCATACCTAGATTTGTGATGGGCAGCCTTTTTCGTTGGCTTGTGAAGATCTTTTTCTTCTTCATCGTCATCATTGTCATCATCATCAGTATCTTCTTCTTCTTCATCGTCATCATCATCATTATCAGTATCTTCTTCTTCTTCCTCATCCTCTTCTTCTTCTCCTTCTTGTATCTTCTTATTCTTGTTGTCCTTCTTCTTCACATTGTCCTTCTCTTTCTTGTCGTTCTTCTTCTGTTTAATAGGGCTAAGTCGTTTCGTTTTTGGACTAGACCTGCATGAGTTTCAAAGTTTTGGTCAGTATATGAATGAATACATATATGCAGATTATCACAAAGTAACCATATGTTGTAGTATTGTTCGCATGATAGATAAGATTTTGTTGGTTTAGTTGGTGTAATAAAGCGTACTAATTTTCACAGATTTCAAGTCATGTATGTGTTATTGCCAAAATACAGAGAACAGAATATGACAGATTTCATCATCTATTTGACATATTTCATCATCTGTAGTATTCTAGTCATAAACCATACCTAGATTTTTGATGGGCTTCCTTTTTCGTTGGCTTGTGAACTTGTTCTTCTTCTTCTTCTTCCTTTACCTCATCCTCATCCTCTTCTTCTTCTTCTTGTATCTTCTATTTCTTGTCGTTTTTCTTCTGTTTAACAGGGGCTAAGTCCCTTTTTCTTGTCGTTCTTCTTCTCTTTCTTGTCCATTTTATGAGAATCTCTCTCTTGTTACGTGACAGATCTTGTCATTCGCTTTGTTGGACTCTGTTTAACTTCATCTTCTTCATCTTCTATTGTTCTTGTTCTCTTTCGAGAGGAAGACATTTTTTCTGCTATCTTTTTCGGACTTTGTACTGCTATTTTTTTCCGTGGCGACTGCTTCATTCTCATTCTCTTTAGAGGCATAATAACTTGTAATGGTTTCATAGGATCTACAAGTACCAATTCTTTATTAGACTTCTTTGGTTTCACCATTTATTGTAACAAAATAGCAGAAAATGTGAACAAAATAACCGGATAATGTTGTTTTATGTAAGAATCTTCAAATCTGGTATAACATAGAGATTCGATCAAAAAGGTTTCCAGAAGAAAAGAGAGAGAGAGAGAGAGAGAACGGTTCGTCGCCTGCCAAAGTCATCGTTGCCGTTGTCATTGTCGTCGTCCCCTTCAACGTCGTTGTCATCATCTTCCTTCAACTAGTAAGTCGTTCTACACATTTACGTCTCTCTTTGTTTCTCTATTTCTACACATCTAGGTTTCGTTCCACATGTTGTTATCTGTTGTATATTCTGTGTTTGTAGTCCATTTTGTAGTCTATTGATACTACTTACGGTTTGTTTAGGATTTGTAGTCCATTGGTTAGGGTTTCTTTGCTACTGATTATGGTTTGTAGTCCATCTGGTTAGAGCTTCTTTGTAATTTTGCAAGATCAGTACTCTGCATTTTGTTTGTTCTTACAAATCACATGACAAATGTTGTCATCTGTTGCATACTCTGTGTTTGTTGTCCATTTTCTTTAGTGTATTGGTACTCATAGCACTGAATCCAGAATGATAACAATATTTGTCTGTTTTGTTGAGGAACATCCATAAAACACATTGACTGATGTCTTTGTCTGTTTTATTGAGGAACATCCATAGAACACAAGTTGACAGATGTCATTATTTGTTCATCTCTGTGCTATACCAGATTTGAAGATTCTTACATATAACAACATCATCTGGTTATTTTGTTCACATTTTCTGCTGTTTTGTTATAGGAAATGGTGAAACCAAAGAAGTCTAATAAAGAATTGGCATTTGTAAATCCTATGAAACCATTACAAGTCATTATGCCTCTAGAGAGGATGAGAATGAAGCAGTCGTCAGGAAAAAAAAACAGCAGTACAAAGTCCAAAAAAGATAGCAGAAAAAATGCCTTCCTCTCGAAAGAGAACAAGAATAATAGAAGACGAAGAAGATGAAGTTAAACAGAGTCCAACAAAGCGAATGACAAGATCTGTCATGCAACAAGAGAGAGATTCTCATAAAATGGACAAGAAGGAGAAGAAGAACGACAAGAAAAAGGGACTTAGCCCCTGTTAAACAGAAGAAAAACGACCAGAAAGAAAATGACAAAAAGAATAAGATACAAGAAGAAGAATAAAAGGATTAGGATGAGGAAAAGAAAGAAGAAGAAGAACAAGTTCACAAACCAACGAAAAAGGAAGCCCATCAAAAATTTAGGTATGGTTTATGACTAGAATACTACAGATGATGAAATCTGTCATATTCTGTTCTCTGTATTTTGGCAACAACACATACAGGACTGGAAATCTGTGAAAATTAGTACGCTTTATTACACTAACTAAACTAACAAAATCTTATCTATCATGCGAACAATACTACAACATATGGTTACTTTGTGATAATCTGCATATATGTATTCATTCATATACTGACCAAAACTTTGAAACTCATGCAGGTCTAGTCCAAAGACGAAGCGACTTAGCCCTATTAAACAGAAGAACGACAAGAAAGAGAAGGACAATGTGAAGAAGGACAACAAGAATAAGAAGATACAAGAAGAAGAAAAGGATGAGGAAGAAGAAGAAGAAGATACTGATGATGATGATGATGATGTAGATCTTCACAAGCCAACAAAAAGGGAGAATTGCATATCAGTGGGTAAAGGGGTAACTAATGCCCAAATGATGGAACACTTTTTTCGGAATTCATCTAAACATGACAAGGAGAAAGATTAATTCCCAATACATGGAGAGGCCACCTAAAATGACTGTTATACCCTTCATCAAAAAAAACCCTAAACCCCAAACCCACCCACCCATCCATCGTTCCCCCTTCAATTCCCTCCAATTCCCACACGGCTCTGAACAGGACGTCCGACTGGAAGCGAACAACAGGAGGTAGGGTTTGTTCTGCTTCTTTCCTCCTCTCGACCTCTTCTCCTTCACCTCTTCTTCCTCTCTGACTTCATCTCTCTCTCAATGGTACAGTACTCTTACCATTCCACGGAAGAAGAAGCAAGATCTTGTCCTTGACCAAACGGAAAATCGTACACATCTGGTAAGGAATTTTTTGGGTTGGGTGTTTCAATTTGTTTGCAGTTTTCTCTCTTTTCTCTTCTCTCATTCCGTCCATGTGAATTTTTTATAAGCAATTTGGTTTTTCACATTGTATGAGTGAGGAATAGAAGGGGCAATATTGAGACTTGCCCATTAGTTCCCCCTAGGAGAAAAATGTACTATGTTAATACCAACATTTGATCCACCATTCTGTACCCCCATTGTCGCCATTGCAATGGAAGTTTGTTTTTCCAGAAAATATAATAGTTGCTCTTTAAGTCACCTAATGTTACTCCTTGTAAGAACTGTTGTTGCTCTCTATGTAAGAAAGTATGCCCTAGGCTGTTAAGGGCAGTCACCCATGTTTTAAGTCACTAATGGCTGTCCCTTTACCCCTTGTGTTGGTCTGTATATATGAAATGTGGTTCTTCTTGAAGTTATGTAATATGTTTTTTTTACTGTAAGAGTATTATTTGGAAACATCCCTCCCTCAAACTATACACCATTTGTTTACTTCGTCATCAAACTATCAAAGACGTTTACTTAGTTCTCCAAGTCTATGTTGTCCTCTTCTCTAACTTCTTTTAACTTTTAAACAGAAAACACACATGTGAGCAGCACATGCGCTAATTCCCCACTAGTGAAAGGGCAAAAATGCCATTCCACATCAATCCAGAATTCCATGCACAAAACCCTCCCCCTCCTCTCTGTCTCTCATACTTTGTATACATAGCCTACTCATCACTCCATAGTCCACACCATTGTTACACGCTCAAATTCAGAATTTTGATCGATGAAGGCTTAAGGAGAGGAGTTGGCTGCAATGAACGATTTTTGTAGCTAATGACAGTTGAATCCACACCATTCTTACACACACAAATCCAGAAATTTGTAAGTAATAGCAAAACAAGAATGTGGTCTATTTTTTTGTAGGTCATGACAGTTGAATATGAAGTAGTTGAACCTATTTTAGTTTTATAGCTGCTGAATCTGTATTTGGCATTGAATCTGCACTTTCAGTTTAAGTTTTGTGTTATGCACTTTCAGTTTCAGCATTGGTTTGTAATGATTGCTGCACTTTGTTGTACTTTGATGGATGCACTTTCCTCCACTAGTTTAGATGCAGCTCTGTTACCAAATTTGGAGTGGTGAAATAATTTCATTACGCAAACAAATGCAGAAGGCAGTGGTGAAATCGTTTCTTTGCATTTTAAGACACAAATTTTGGACACAGACACAACTTAGGACACAGTCATAGCTTAAGTTTTTGAGCACTTCAAACATGGACACAACTTCATGGTAGATACTTTAGATTTCCAACAATTACAGTCTTGTCAACCATGAAATGATCAATAGGGTACTCATTTAGAGTGTTTGAAGAGGATGAGGATGAGGAATGCATGGCTGGAGATGGAGGGAGGTCACAGGAAGGGAGGGAAGTCACAGGGAGGGAGAGAGGTCAAGGGATGGAGGCTGGTGGTGTACTCTTGGTGTTGTACTCTATTTTTTCTCTCGATTGTATGTCTGTATATATACCGCGATTGTAGGAAACCCATTTCAGTCTGGCACCAGATTGGTGGATTGATGTGGAATGAAATTTCTGCCCCTTAAGGTGTGGAATGTGCTGCTCGCATGGCTGCTTTTCGTTTAAAAGTTAATAGAAGTTAGAGAGGACAACATAGACATGGATTCAATAGTTGGAGGACAAAGTAAACGTTTTTGATAGTTTGAGGGATGTTTTCGAAAAAAACTCTTCCTGAAAATATAATAGTTGCTCTTTAAGTCACCTAATGTTTCACCTTGTATGAATTTTTGTTGCTCTCTATGTAAGAAAGTATGCCCTAGACTGTTAAGGGCAGTCACCCATGTTTGTACTCACTCAATGGCTGTCCCTTCACCCTTGTGTGTGTTGGTTTGTATGAAATGTGGTTCTCCTTCAAGTCGTGTAACTTGTTTTTTTCTGAAAATACAAACGTTGCTCTCTAAGTCACCAAATGTTGCTCCTTTTATGAACTGTTGTTGCTCTCTTTGTAAGATAGTATGCCCTTGACTATTAAGGGCAGTCACCCATGTTTTAACTCACTCAATGGCTGTCCCTTCACCCTTGTGTGTGTTGGTGTGTATGAAATGTGGTTCTCCTTCAAGACGTGTAACTTGTTTTTTTCTGAAAATACAAACGTTGCTCTTTAAGTCACCAAATGTTGCTCCTTTTATGAACTGTTATTGCTCTCTTTGTAAGATAGTATGCCCTGGACTGTTAAGGGCAGTCACCCATGTTTTAACTTACTCAATGGTTGTCCCTTCACCCTTGTGTGTATTGGTGTGTATGAAATGTGGTTTTCCTTCTAGTCGTGTAACTTGCTTGGATATTTCTATGGTATTGTAGTTCTTTTTGCTAGCTTGTCGCAAGAAATTCGTCATGGCATTTATTCTTAGCACTTTTGCACTTCACGTTTATGTGGGCTTTGGTCGCTTTTTGAGTTGCATACTGACTGTTCTTAATGGCTTGTTTAGTGGAGACTTATGCCCATGTGAGTTTAGAGCCTTACCTTTTCTTGGAGTGGGTGTCACATAAACTCTAATTTGTCACAGAAGAACATATTCGTAGTTGATCTCATTCTCTTTGTTGTCAAGTATTGGGAACTTAATGTGATGTTTATTTATCTCTTGGGTTTGAAAATTTGCATGGCTGTGTTGCCCTTGGGAAAGGATTATAGGCCGCCTTTGATACTTTGAGCCAGTTCGTTTCTTTCTTTCATACACTTATCCCTTGTGAGCCCATTTGAGTCTCTTGCATGATAGCCTTTTCTTGTTAAGCTCTACTATCCATATTGTGTCTTGAGAAGGGATATTGGATCATGTGGAGGTGACTTGTTGAAAAAAAAGGGGTGAGTGGTGTTTTTGGTTGTTGGTGTTTTTTTCTGAAAATACAAACGTTGCTCCTTTTATGAACTTTTGTTGCTCTCTTTGTAAGATAGTATGCCATTGACTGTTAAGGGCAGTCATCCATGGTTTAACTCACTCAATGGCTGTCCCTTCACCCTTGTGTGTGTTGGTGTGTATGAAATGTGGTTTTCCTTCAAGTCGTGTAACTTGTTTTTTTTCTGAAAATACAAATGTTGTTCTCTAAGTCACCTAATGTTGCTCCTTTTATGAAATTTTGTTGCCCTGGACTGTTAAGGGCAGTCACCCATGATTTAACTCACTCAATGGCTGTCCCTTCACCCTTGTGTGTGTTGGTGTGCATGAAATGTAGTTTTCCTTCAAGTCGTGTAACTTTTTTTTTTTTCCTGAAAATACAAATGTTGCTCTCTAAGTCACCTAATGTTGCTCCTTTTATGAAATTTTGTTGCTCTCTTTGTAAGATAGTATGCCCTGGACTGTTAAGGGCAGTCACCCATGCTTTAACTCACTCAATGGCTGTCCCTTCACCCTTGTGTGTGTTGGTGTGTATGAAATGTGGTTCTCCTTCAAGTCGTGTAAGTTGATTTTTTCTGAAAATACAAACGTTGCTCTCTAAGTCACCAAATGTTGCTCCTTTTATGAACTGTTGTGTATGAAAGCATGCCCTAGACTGTTAAGGGCAGTCACCCAAATTTTAACTCACTGAATGGCTGTCCCTTTACCCTTGTGTGTTGGTCTGTATGAAATGTGATTCTCCTTCAAGTGATCTAACTTGTTTTTTTTCCTGAAAATATAACAGTTGCTCTTTAAGTCACCTAATGGTACTCCTTCTAAGAACTTTTGTTGCTCTCTATGTAAGAAAGTATGCCCTAGACTGTTAAGGGCAGTCACCCATGTTTTAACTCACTGAATGGCTGTCCCTTTACCCTTGTGTGTTGGTGTGTATGAAATGTGGATCTCCTTCAAGTAATGTAACTTGTCTTTTTCTGATAATATATAAGTTGCTCTTTAAGTTACCTATTGTTACTCCTTGTATGAACTTTTGTTGCTCTCTATGTAAGAAAGTATGCCCTAGACTGTTAAGGGCAGTCACCCATGTTTTAACTCACTGAATGGCTGTCCCTTTACCCTTGTGTGTTGCTCCGTATGAAATGTGGTTTTTCTTCAAGTCGTGTAACATGTTTTCTCCTGAAAATATAATAGTTGCTTTTGAAGTCACCTAATGTTACTCTTTGTTTTTTTTTAACTCGCTGCCTCGTTTGACTTATATGGGTTGAAATGCTATATTGTTCAGACGTACGACTTTTTTGTATGTTTCTTGGATGTAATTTACGAACTTGGAAATATTTTTTGTCCGTTGATGGAGCTTATGTGTTGTTTGGAGTTCATTTGGATCAGCAGATGCAGAGACTAATACATGTAGCCTGTGAACTGATATGTTCCATTGGACATTTTTGAGAAATATCTCTGGTCCCGATAGAATCCTGCCTCAACTCCCATTTGTTCGAGTGAATTAATGTGCGCATAATTGAAATCTGGTCTGCATCCTTGCTTTTTCTCCATGTGTGTAGCCATTATTAAACATTAATTCACCTGGCACCATAGCGATATTTTAGGTTGCTTGCACACAATTGTTTATGCTTTTGTGCTATGATGTTCAAATTAAATTAACATGCTTATACGGATGTGTCCGTACAGGTGCATTTTGGGGGGAAAGTAAAGATGGCTGCAGAAAACAAGGTAAGATTCATCTTGGAGATTGGTTTTAGTAGTGTGTTTTGTTCATTACTTTCTATTATAGCTATTTAAACTATTATAGCCTTTGAATTGTCAAGTTTCTTTGCTTCATAGGGTTTGTTTGTTCATATCCTAGTTTAGTCCATCCCTTGATTGGGTAAGATTGTAACATCCTATTAACTTAAGGTGCTTAAGAGTTCATCTTATAACTTAAAGGGGTGTAGTGCAATAACTTTAATTGCAAGTGTGTGTGTTCTCTTTGCAACACCTTTAAACTTTAAAGTTTAAAAAAAAAAAGAAAAAGAAAAACCCAAAGCAAGAGGACTCTTGTTTTACGTTAGAGAGAGAGAGAGAGAGAGCTGTTGAGAGGAAGGGAAGAAAGAGGAAGAATTGGGTCTTGAATTCAAGCCTTAATCTAGGTAAAATTCATGTTTGATGTTGTGTTCTCAAGTATTCCTTTTAGGTATGATTGTGTTTAAAATCTCCAATTTCAATTGAGTAATCTAGGTTTCTCAATTCTAAGATGGGGTTTTATGTGTTCCTCAAATCTTGATAAGATGGGAGTAGGTTTCAGTATTCATGAGGTATGCTTGCTGGGAATTGAAGCCTAGTCACAGGAAAAGAAATTTCTTTTCTTTGAGCTGAAATTGCGTTTTAGAAGCAAGAAATAGGGTTTTGATTGCTGGAACATGATTTCTTAGTTGTTGAATCTGTTTTTTTAGTGCTAAACTGTAACTGGTTGCTGAAATTGTGATCTATAAGTGCTGAAATTGCACTTAGGTGAGGTATGTTGATGGATAAATGCTGGAAATTGCTACTATGTGCTGAAACAATAACTTAAAAGTTGCTGAAACTGAAGTTAGGTGCAGGACACATGAATTAGAGGTGTTGAAACTGTTAATAGGTTGCTGAAAAACTGCTGTTTTTTTTTGGGTAAATAAAAACTGCTGTTAGGATGCTGAAATCACTTAAATCACTGCTGGAAATCACTAGAAAGCGCAGGAAATATGTGTTTAAGTGCAGGAAATTGATAGTGAATACTGAAAATATGATTTAGAGGCATAGAACACCCCTTAGGGTGTTGTAATTGAACTCAAATGGCTGAAACTGGTCATGTTTGCCTGGAATATGGCTAAGAGAATTGGAACTCGAGTTCATAATGTTGAGAACTGAAAAACAGTTGCTAGACTTGGTTGAAGTTAGTGCTTCTATTCATATATTTTGTTAAGGAGTATAAGCAAGTAGTTGCTAGAATTCGTTATGAGAATTTCCCATATTAATACTCACATGTTTGGTTACGTATGATGAATGTTAGGTTTGGAAGCAACGACAAGTACCGCGACTCCACGTAGGGAGTGAGCTTGTGTTGGTTTTCCTTTTTGTTGGAGATCGAGGTGAGTGTTCGATTCATAGATGTTCTTCAATTGGATTGAATTTGTGATATTGAACTGTGACTTCGTGTCGATGGGCAACAACGGCCAATGGCCGGACTTAGTGTTGTGCTCCTGACTTCGTGTCGAATTCTTTGGCTTTATGCCAAGTTAATGACTTCATGTCGGATTTAATGACTTTGTGTTGAGCTAATGACTTCGTGTCGATAATATGCTTAACTCATGTTCATTTGAGATGCTAGATTTATTGTTTTCATTGAATAGCATCCATGTCTCATATACACTCCTGGAACTCATTTGGGTTCCAGTTTTGCAGGTATAGGTCGGTGTCCACTACAGGTCACGTTTTGTGTTTTGTGACTTGCTCGAGGAGTGCGTGGTTGAGGCCTGTGGGAGTCTTTGTCTCCCGACCCATAGATGATATTTGCCTAATTTAGTTTTTTTTTTGGATAATAGTTTGTTATGTAAAGTTTATTTCTTGTCAGACTTCCACTGTAGTTTGTAAATGACAGTTATTTTGAGATGTAAATAAAATGTGGCTGTTGATCTTCAGTTTTAGTTATTCTTGGAATTGCCAGTAGCTGGTTGTTGTTGCGTGTCATATCGGGATAGGCTGATGAGGTGCTATTCCGAAACGGGACGTGACAAAGATGTTGGTATTTCTAGTTGGATGACATGAATGGTCCTTTCCCCCTTTTTTGCTTTAGGGCCTGTGACAGTTGCTCTGCGATTTGGAGTGTTCTCCATGGATGAAGGTCTACAAAGTCAAACATTTTCGTTGTAACATTTAATTCAAAAAGGGGGGCCAGTGAATGGTCCTTTCCCCCTTACTACACGTGTCTTACTGGGGCCAGTGAATGGTCATATCACCAATATGTTTTTTCAGCCGTGACACTTGCTTTGTCAGTCCACATATGTGGCTCCTTTTATGATATTAAGTTGCCCTATTTGAAAAATATGTTGCCCCGTGTATGAAAATAAGTTACACCATATACACGACAAGGGGGCCCATTGAAATGTCATGTCACCTTTTTGTTTTCTTACCCGTGATACTTGGTCTATCAGTCCAATTCACCGAAAATTGAATTTAAAATGTGCTACAACACAGGCTGGTAATGGGTTCAACATCTACGCAAATCACACATACGAATTTATTATAATACACATACGGAAAAAATAAAAATGGAAGCCATGAAATGGCAAATGCCCGTGACAGTTGCCCTCGGCTTGCGAAATCCCTTAATCTCCAAGGTTTGTAACGTTTGTTCCTCTACCTCAGTCCAAGCTCGGCGTGCCACCAAAGACGTTGACAAACAAATTTACGAACTAATTCTTTGAATGCAGATGAAATGTGGTATGAGAAGAGTAACTTCCACAATTTCTGAGAAATGAGGTCGGTGGTAGCTATTCAATAGGTATCAGAGAATCTTACTACAAGTCTCCTATTGGGGCCAGTGCATGGTCATATCACCATTATGTTTTCTTACCCATGACACTTGCTCTGTCAGTCCAGATATGTGGCTCCTTTTATGAAAGTAAGTTGCCCCGTCAGGAAAATATGTTGCCCTGTGGGGTGTATGTTGCCCTGTGGGGGGCCAGTGGTCATGTCAACTAATTTACCTACCTATATACACACTTGCTCAGTCATTGATGAAGCATTCAAAACAATTACGATATGGATCCAAACTATCCTTTTGGAAGAAGACTAGAAAAGGGAGAGAGTTCTGGTTCTCATACACGGGCACAAGCAAGTACACGTAAACCCCCACTTGTTCAACATCCGAACATCCGGCGTTCGTTAGGTTCGGCAGGAGATGACGAACTGCATCATTTACTTGGAACAAGAACTATGAGAGTTCTCACAAGCGGGGAAGTAGTGGAACGATCGATAGACGAATATGGTGGATTACCAATCCAAATGCCACCACCAGTACACCCCACACCTGTTGATGTACCGAACAACTCCCGTTTCCGTCGTTTCCGACTACCAAATGAGATGGATGAAGGGGACGATTGTCGACATTCACGATTGTCTGTTATGGATGCTTGGTTGGCGGACTTTAAAGCAAGGACTCGTGAAGATTTTCCCGTAAACCATATGCGTGGGTACCACGGGGTCATGTCGCGCAATTCATTTCATAAGTGGGCGAGGACAGGCAGTGAACCGCCACCGCCAACGGTAAGTTCACATGAAGATCAACGGCTCCTACCTAGATTGGACTATACGCTTGCTATATACGACAGGCGTGGCAAACGACAATTTGTTGAACCTTTGTTGCAACACGATGCAAGTGAAGATGTTTATTTCAAACTAGACTGGAACCAATCTTCATTTGAGGGTGAAGCTGGTGATTTACTTAACTGGCCTAACATGTTTGTACAGAGGAACAAGTTGGAAGTGAAATGTCATAAGTATCTACTTAAGGTGCCTAAAGCACGGTTTGTGCAGATGATGGCCGGAAGAAGGCCAAACCGTCTCCATAACGACGTGTGCGAAAGGCTGCAGGTCGAGATTAATGCAATGTCCAGGCGACTGATCCGTTAAGGCTTAATAGTCAAGAAAGTGAGGAAAGCTGAAAGGGATGGCTTCGACCCAAGAGAGTCTATTAGAGGAATTAAGAGGGATCCACAGTATGCATCCGACCCCGAAGTATCCGATTATTCCGATGACGAAACGGAGTAATTGTATTTTATTTCATTCTAGTAATTATTATAATTTTGTGGTAGTATTGTTGTTTGATCTATGCAAGAACTTTATGTTTTCTTACCGGAGACAGTTGCTCTGTGAATCCACATGTGTTGCTCCTTATATGAAATAAAGTTGCCCTTTGTGGAAATTAAATTGCTCTCTCTATGAAAATAAGTTACACCATATACACGCCAATGGGGGACCAGTTAAGGTAGGTTAGGTAACGGTTTCTTGGCCACGTAGGCCATAACTACTAATGATCTTGAATGATGTTGAAAGCCACCGGAATACTTCATAAATTGTTCACGCATGCCACATGAAAGACATCATCTGGGAAGATGAACAAGATGGGGAAGCAATTGGCTCCGACACTTTGAGGTTGGACGTTATATAATGTATTCGTCAACTTTGTAAGTTCTCTTTTGTTTTACAAAAATTAGTTTTGTAATGGGGACAACACTGTCTTTGTTTTGGTCATTGCAACCTGGTACTTACCTTGATCAGAAGGAGAAGGTCATCAAGTACAGTGACTTGTCAAGAAGGAGCTTATTCTGTTTTCAATGGCAAATCTTCAGCGGTCAATACCTTCGAGTACAAGTGGCACGTACGTATACAGTCGACATATTTTTTTACGACTTGTACAAGATTCCTGTTCCTCAAGGATGATGACATCCTTCTTGACTACTTGAATGAAGATGGGCAATCTACTAAACGTAGTTGGTATGTTTTTTGAGTAGTAGTAAACAATTAATATTTACGATGAAGTTGTTTGGCATGTTGTATATTCATTTGCCATTTTCTAAAAGTACATCCCGATGATACCGATCCTAGTAGTCAACGGAAGTGAGGGAATTGGGACAGGATGGAGCTCCTATATTCCGAATTATAGGCCAAGGGATATAGTTGCAAATGCGAGACATTTATTTTAGAGGACTGAAGATGCCACAAAGTGTTTTTTTAATGGCACGACTGTTCATGTTGTGTGACAAAATTACTGATGAGCGATACTAACGTTTATCATAACCATTATTTCCCCTATTTCTCGCCGCTTTGTCCTTCTGTTCTCGCCAACCGTTGAGCCACCCACCTCCCTCCCTCTCTCTTTCTTTGTCTCCCTCCCGGAGGCCATTGGAAAGAGGATGCATGTCGTTATCTTCCATCTATTTCGCGATGAATCCATTGTCTGGATTCTGGACCCAATGTTTTCATTTCATCACCAATGGTGATCGCAACACTGTAGTACCTATCACTCAATCTTCTGTACGTAATATATATAGAAACCATAGGCTTAATTTGTAGAATAAAGATGACATGTCACAACTGGGTTGTCGCATTGTTGGTTTCGTAGCATTTACCACACCCTTATTTTAATGGTGAGTCAATGGAAGTTATGACACCACACTCAGGAATTCAAAGCTGCCAATCCGACGAGGAACTGAACATTAAAAGGAATTTCTGGAATCAATTACAATAGGGAATGATAACACCTGCAACTTTGCAGAAACCATTACAGCAGGAAACAGAGAGAATCTAGAAATTACAGCCAAAATAAACGTATATCTTTTTAGTGCGTCGACGCCTCAACAGGGACGCATGATACGTTTCTGACTACACGCCGCAATCTGATTTTACATCTCACTCAAATACCCACAAAAAAAAACCTGAATGGTAACTTAAAACTCAATCCTTAACACAAAATCTCACGTAACTTGTATCACTAAACTCAGTCTTCAAAACAGGCACTCCGGTTAGCTCTAGATAAGATAATGAATTTCGTTTCCATCTTTTAACTGAGATATTCACGAGGGAGTGTGCAAAATTCACTGTTGACCAGCTACACCAAATTTCTTCACCTACTAAAATAACTGATATTTCATGTCCTCCTAGCCAGCAATACCTGTTACAAGAGAAAAAATAAACTAGTAAGTATCATGAGATGCATTCAGGACATCTACCTATCATGCTTCAGAAGGAAATGGCCTGAGATGACATTGTAGCATTTCTCGCCAAAAGATTAGACAAGCAGCTTTCAATGGGTTACAAATAGCATACATTTAACCAGAAATGCTATAAAAAGCATGGCATTGCAGACTTGTAGTCTGGAGCCTCTGGGCTAACCCTAACGTGAACTCAAGCTTCAAGATCATTTGACTGAATAGGGTAATAAACTGAAATCCTTCTGCGTGAGAATGACTTTAATATCAAAAGAAGCTTTTGACAATATGCCAGTAACACATGAGCTGACGCAAAACTATATTTGTCAAACTAATTTAGTAGTAACTGAAACACGCTCACAAGGAATGCTTTATATTTATGTCAACCTTACATTAACGTTCTTTTGTACATAAATTCCTCTAAGTTTGAAATTATAACACTCCGTGTGCCATTGGAAAGCTCTCTACAAGTACTAATATTTCAAGACTCGAGTGGCATACTAGCCTAAAAGTATGACAATTTTTCAAACCATATGCAGTTGGGAAGTCCCTGAAAAATTGAAGCACACATACTCAACTTATACCACGTAACAACATTTAAAATATTGAGAAATAGAGCTAGGCAAACCTTTTAATACAACTTTCACATCAACTTCACATTCACATGAGGCAAACTTAAAACTTCATACTCCAAGCATAAAAGCAATCCACCATTTAACACAATTTTCACATCAACTTCAAATTCACATGAAGCAAACTTAAAATTCCATACTCTATGCATAAAAGCAATCCATCTTAGTGAGGACCCCCTTTGTGTCATAAGGGACATTTGTGAATATTATTGGAGGACACAAACAACCCTTTACATAGTAAGGGACATTTGTTAAAAAGATTCCTAACTGAGTCTATAAGGGCAGCGAAGGCCAAGCTACAGTTGGAGATTGATCCCAGGTCCCCTAAAGATGGTCGTAGATCAGGTGGCTGTACGTCAGGACTCGGATCAATTACTCTTGCTTCTACAAAGAAAGCTCCTTCGATGATTGAAGTGGAAAGGGAGGAAGCATGGACAGTGTGAAAGTGAGAATGCTCGGAAGTTTGCTTCAATGGCACAGTTTGGGCTTTAAAACCAATATTAGAGAGAGCACTAAAAGGATTCCCGAGGCCAAGCGTTATTCATTTACTAACAATGGCCTCAGACTCAAATCTCTTGACGAGCCCCACTAGGACTTCCAAGATTCTAATAAACTTTTTTCATTTGTGGGAACACTGCTCAGGTAAGCTAATCCCACCACTCTAATCAGAACCTCATCACCATATTGGAAAAGCATTGGCTATTGATAGGTCTGGGTATGAGGGATAGCTACGGCTAAAGTGTCTCTCTTTATCACAGCATTCAAGTCAGTTGACACAATACTACATTAGCTGATCACTTTTCAGTCCAAAGCAAACAAATACTTTGGTTGTTTGTCATTTAGGAAAGCTCGCCATGCTCCACCTTAGCAAGTGTGATTCCTTGGCTGTCAAAACTAAATTTGATGTTCTTATCTGGAGTTTTTTATGAAACCATGACAACTTTTGTACCCAAAAGAATAGTGAAAAGAAGAGAAGAGAAAGGAAGAATATTGAAGAAACTAAATTTCATGATACTTCTGTACCCAAAAGAATAGTGAAAAGAAGGGAAGAAACTTTGTATCCTAAGAAGTTGCATGTCGGCATGATAATAAATTTGTCACTTTTATCAGTTTCAAGTATAGAAGAACAATAAAATCATAGGTTCAAGTATAGAAGAACATGAAAATTATGTAATTGAGCTTCAATTCAACCTAACCCTAACCTTCTTCCTTTTCTTCTTCTTCCACCGTCTACGTAAGTAATTATCATTCATCCCTTCTAACTATCTGACATCATTCCCAGCCCTCATAGCCAAGGACATGCACTTACCAACATAACCTAAAGCATCAACGTAATCTTTCTCTATAATCTGTTCCCCTTTCTTTTCCTCCCCCGTTTACCATGGATATTCTTTTCTTTTTATAGTCACTGTTAAGAGTCATACCACAGTTCCTTATAATTCATATTACATTTTACAATACAATAAAACTACTGAAATATTAATGTTAAAAGGGTGGAGAGTTCCTACTATTCTGCCTAGCCTTCTTTCAAGAAACATGTTCACCTCTTGCACATATGCTCATTGAAACATTACTGTTGGCCACCCTTCAACCCACCACAGCAAAGCTCTTTCACCCCTGCACCTCATATTAAATCAATGTATTCTTTTTCCACGTTCCACAAACCATTCAGTTAATAACCCAATCATATAATTAGTCCCAGTGAAGGACCACTTCTCATAACTCAGTTTTGGGGTTCTTTCTCTCGAAGCAAATCAAGTAAATCGAAAGCTAGAAAATCAGACATTATTCTAGCTATATGAGTGAAACAAAATGAAAAGAAAATAATCTCCATCCGCTCATGACCCATGAACACCAAATGTTTAACACAACTTTTTTTTCCCTGTCCCTAATAAGAACATCATTCTAAACGGCATAAAATTATGACTTCCAATCCCAAAACACATCATAGAGATTACTCACCCTTTTTCCCCCTACTGAGGCTGCACATAGCTTCCAAACCGACGTATGTGACGATATGTAAACAAAAAACTGAATAATGAAAACCATTTCTTTTTATCACAACTAGAGGTATAATTCAATACTTCTCAATCCAATTCCTAAAGGCTACAGGTATTCCTTCCTACCTCTGTCACCACATAATGACAGTTTTTAACAAAATCCAACTACTAATTGAAACTATCATCCGTGTCATTTATATAGAGAGACAGAGTAATCCGTTGCACAACCCATAAACAGGGATCATCTAACAGGGGAAACACAATAGAGTGATTAAAGGGATCAATTAGACCGAAGCATGAGGGAAAGTTTCAACCTAAAAATGGTCCCAAATAATAGTAAGTACGTGAGATAAAATTGAAGTTCTGTAGGTCAAGAACTCTTTACCTTGGACGAGAATGGAAGTCGAGGAAGCGCTGCCACAAACCCACTGAATAGCACTGCTTTATCGTCGTTAGTTAGAGGAATCAACGGAGCAACAAGATGGAGGCAGAGAGCAACACACACACACACGCACACAGAGGGGTTTCTCTGGTCGTCGAAGAGAAGGAGAGAGGGAACAACGCACTAAGAGAGAGGGCAACGGACTGAGAGAGAGAGAGAGAGAGAGGCGCTAGGGTTACAGAGTGATTTGGGTGGGATTGGGAGGGTTTCACACGTTTTGGGTGGGAGATAAAAGGGGAACGACGTCGTGTAAGGAGAAGGGGTATTTGTGTCCATGTCTGTTTTGGATTCCATGTATTGGGAAATACTTTTGTCCTTCCCATGCATTTTGAATTCCTAAAAACTTCTCCATCACCTGGGCAATATTTGCCCCACTGTCCACTGATTGGCAATTTTCCCAACAAAAAAGGCTGCCCATCACAAATCTAGGTATGGTTTATGACTAGAATACTACAACATATGGTTACTTTGTGATAATTTGCATATATGTATCCATTCATATACTGAATAAAATTTTGAAACTTATGTAGGTGTAGTCCAAAGACGCGTGGTCCTATTCTACGGAAGCGTATTCAGAAACAGAAGCAAGTGGCAAAAAGGACAGCAGTGAAGAAACGAAAGAAAGAGGTTAAACCTAAGCCTAAACAAATTCAGTATAGGTAATCTAAAAATTGCGACATTTGTCTGTTTTGTTGGGCAACATTCATATAAAATAACGACATTTATCTGTTTTATTGAGGAACATGTTATCATTTGTTCATGTCTGTCCTATACCAACATCTACTTGTTATTTTGTTCAAATTTCAAGCAGGTCGAGTTTTCAAAGTTTTGTGAAACTCTTGAAGGACATAAAATTCACAACGCTCCAGAAAGAGAATATAAGAAAAACGCCATCTGTTAATCTTATATTTGCTGTGGTTGATGAGAGCTTGACTGAGACATACCTGAGGAAAAGCGACCTGCATGCTATTTTGCTGATAAGACGATATGAGGGATCGGGAGGGAGGTTCAACCTAGGAACCAAATCAGTCAAGATAACAGCACAAGAGTTTGCACTTGTATTCGGCTTCCCGTATAGATCCAACCGAATTAAACCAACAACAAAACCGAGGATGCCAGAAATAAGGTTTGCTAATGAAGTCTGTGTTCGGGGAGGTAGGATAATGACAAATTCAAGTCTGAAAGAATACTTCCAAATAGCTGTGAAGGAAAAGGATGAAGAAAGTGCAGACGACGTAGCACGTGTGCTAACACTGTATCTTATCTCGACGGTGTTTCTCCTAACTGGTACGACAAGAGTTTTTGAACCATATTTACTGTGGTGTGGTGGTTTCCGTCGGATTCCTTCGGATCTCTCCTCCGCTGCGTACCTGCACCAAGGCGCGAGGCGGTTAGCCGCCACACGCCCCTCCGACGAGCAAGTCAGTATACAGGAGAAGGAGAAAGTACTATAGTAGGGTCTCAGATTGTGTCCCTTTTTTAGGGTTTATCCTCTCCTATTTATAAACAAACATACTTGCTCTCCAAGTTAGGTGTGCACAGCATATGCCCAAATCAGCCCCAACTCTGGAGTGTTCTAGAAGCTTCTATAACCGACTGGAGGGATCTCAACGCAGCCCCCGCCCGGGTTGAACCGACCCTCCAAGCCCAACTGGCCCATTCGCCTGACCCAAAGGTTCAGTCATTGGGCTCGTGAACTGGGCCTTTAACACTGGTAGGCCAAACCCTTCGATCCGATCCACATCTTCTCAGCTCAACCCAATACACGCACAGGGCATAGGTCCAAATTGCGTGCACGAGTCCAACCTGTCACGCTCGTCTCCTAGCCCCGCTAAATCAACCTGTGGGCCAACCCGTGGTCCAACTATATTCGGCCCACCACATTTACATAGAAGAACAATAGAAGATTCCATACTGGAAATTTAACTCCCTCTGCAAACAAAACATGAAAACAAATATCATTATCTGTGTTGATTTGTCCTATTAATCTGCTCCAAAAAAATGAAAAACAAAATATCATTGTTAACATCGATCCGTTCTATCCATTTAGTCCACAAATCGCATAAATGCACACACACTCAACGTGCAGAGAGAGAGAGACCTTCAAATCGCAGTAAGAAAATAAACGAGAGAGAGAGAGAGAGAGAGAGAGAGAGAGAGAGAAACCTTCCAATCGCAATGAGAAACCTTCGTCAGATCACAGTGAGAAACCTTCGTCAGATCGCAATTGAAAAGAGCTCAGCAATTCAAACCTAAACCTCCAAACTAAAATTGAAAGAGAGAGAGAGAGCTCAGCAATCTCAACCATGAGAGCGAGAGAGAGGAAGCATTGATCGTGAATTTGGTCGTCCCCAAGTAATGACAGCTAGCGAGTTTTAAATCTTGTCGTTATAGACTATAAGGGTAGTTTGGTCCGTTAATGGACCTAACGCTGCATCACTTCTACTATAATGGATCCGCAGCCTGTTAAAAGAATAACCCAGACTAGAAGGCCCAATAAGGCTAGACTGTGGACTCTAGCCCAATTTTCTGTAGAATTAAATAGTTCAAAGCTAATCTTTATCAACTTTTACTTACATTTTAAGAGGAACTTAATCTTCTAAGCAATGTAAAATGCATGTTGCTATCAAACTAACTAAAAACTCATTCTTAACCTACGCCTATTGGGATCACAGTATTTTTCTTTCTAAAAAATAGGACCACCTCTCTCTAACCCTAAAACAGCCATCACACTTCGTCTTCTCCTTCCTCTCCTTCACCCTTGGGTTTATACCCAAATTTGGGTGGCGGGAGGGGAGAGACCAATCCTTGCCTTCAGATCTGATTTTTTTCCCCTTTTCCACCAAAACTGTTTGTCATTCGCCGCCGCTCTGCTTGCTGCCGCACCACTTCTGGGTTTGCAGTCGCTTGTGGCTGTATGGGTCGTTGGCTTAGGAGCTTGATCGATAGGGGCTAGGCAAGAGAAGAGCTGCTCAATTATGGAGGAGAGTGTATTTTTTTTGCTTTATTTCATTTTTTTGTCCAGATTTAGTCTGGTTTTTGTAGATTTAGTCCGGTGGTTTGTTGGTCATGTGTTTGGTATTAGTTTTATTTTCTGCAACCTAATCTCGCTAGGTGAGTTTGAAATAGAGCTGCACATAGTGTGCTTTGATTGCCCTCTCTAATGGTTTGTCCGGTCCGTAGACGCCCATTTGATAGAGGCACCAATTTTTTTGTAACCGTAAAATATGAGTTGGAATTAAACACAATCACACCAATATAATCTTTTTGTGATAAGGTAACAATGTTTAAATTATATATTTATTTTAAAACCAATTACTAGGGCAAACTTGTGCACCTCGACTATATGCGTTCGAAAAAAAATTATCACACATTCGCATCATCAATTTTTTTATTAATAACTCTACTCATTCAAATTTGGAGACCAAAAGTGTACAAATGCAATGTGCAAGTTCACATTATATCCCACACAAATGATCAGAGATGTTCATTTCATTTTGAAAAGAATAATTTTTTAGCTTTCCTTGTGAAAAAAAAATCAATTTTATTGAATACCAATAAGTGCTTGATTTTTCATGCTTTGATTAAGAATTTATAATCCTAAATTCTGAATTGAAAGTTGAACGAATGGATCAAGAACTCAGTGGTATTCGATTGAGCTGGTATTTTCTAGATAAGACTTAAACATTATTCTTTGAAAGATGAACGATTGTGATCATTTAAATGGAACTTGAGATGAATCTGAAAATTCTATATATACGTCAGTGAAAATAAATGGGGCACGTGACCCCATGGTACTCAGGGGCTCTGTTGTCCCAGCTGACTGGGCTCGCTCTGGTCTCGCTTCAATGATAAAAATCGTTCACTTCGTAGAGTTCGTTGAGTAAAATAACTCTGCAAACAATCAGCTCGATCGGATATCACTAAGTGCCTAATCGGAACACTTATAATTTGCCAATAATGAGTTCCAATGGATTTGATTCAGTGTTTCAGATCCATTCTTTTCAAGATAAAAATATTTCGATTTGGCACTTAATGATATCCGATCGTGCTATTTTTTGCAGATTTATTCTACTCAACGAACTTTACGAAATAGACGTTTTCGATCACCAGAGCGATACCTGAGCGGGTCCCACTTGGCCAAGACAGCAGGTGCTGTCCCTCAAGAGGAACAATAGAGCCCCTGAGTCCGACCCCACGTGCCCCTCGGCCCTCACTCAGTCTGCCCGTAGCTCCAATGAGACATTAGTTGTTTTCTGGTTAACTTTGATTTTTAACATGATTATTCTACTCAACGAGCTTGGACGCAGATCATCGAAGTGGATCCAAAATCGACTTGAAAATGGCCGGGTTGCACGGCGTGCGGTTCACCGAGAGGAGAAACTTTTAGGTATACCGGGGATACCAAACCCCATGATATTCCCTCCGGTCCGTTTCTTATTTTTCGGTCATTTTTCGATCACATTTGGATGATCGATTTCATTCATTTTTGTCGAGTTCGGCGAGAATCTTAATCATACCAAAAATTGTGTTCATCGGATTTTATTTGATACATGATCGGCACACGTGAAAATTGAAGAAAACCAAAACTGGGTCTAAAAACACATTGAATTAAAACCCAATTTTGCTTTTTTTGTGATTTTCACGTGTGCCGATCATGTATCAAATAAAGTTCGAAAAGCACAATTTTTGGTATGATTAGGGTTCTCGCCGAACTCTACAAAATGAACGGAGTCGATGATTATCCAAATGTGATAAAAAATTGGCCGAAAAATGAAAAACAGACCGGAGGAATATCATGGGGCTTGGTATCTTCGGTGTACCTAAAAGTCGAGAAGCCCTCTGAAAAAAAAAAAAACCGACGATAGAGTATCTTCCACGTGGCAGTCATTTGAGTGATCCACATGAATGGAGAAATCTAGTGATGGAAGACGATAAGGCATATACAAATGTAAAGCCCCACACTCAATTCTCCTCCTATCCGATCTCCCTCCCATGGCGATACCGAGCTCTCCAGGCTGGTCACCAGCCTCCATCAACAGCGCCAAAGCAACCCACAAGCTGCTGCTTATCACCTTCAACTCACCATCCAAATTCTTCTCTCTCCTCTCTCTTCACTGCGGAAGCTTGAGGGTTTCCACAGCCAGCTCCAACCCTGCAGGCTCCTCCATTCTGGAAGACACGTCGAACAAACCAATCGTACTGCCTGAACCAGACCCAAAGATTCAAGATTTCCAGGAGCTTGATTCCGAGGGCTTAAATGGTTTGCTTTGCACTTTATTTGAACACCCACAAACAGAGGAACTGGCGTATAACTACTACGGAAAAGCCAAGGGAAAGCCGGATTTTCGACCCGAGAAATCGACTCTGAAGCATCTGAGCAGGTACTTGGGAAGAACAAAGAACTGGGATTCTATATTGTCGATGTCTGAAGATTTGATAAGATTCCACGTATTGCCTGACAGTTTGACATGCTGTAGATTGGTTAGTAAGTGCATTAGGTTTAGAAAATTCAGACTGGTAAGTAGACTGTTGGAAGTTTTCAAGAATGACCAAGAAATCGCGGTCGCGGCCTTCGAATTGGCCATGAAAGGCTATAACAAGCTCCACATGTACTCCAGCACGATTTCTGCGTACGGTCTTTTGAAATCTGCCGGAGTTGGCCTGGACCCCGGATGCTATTGCCAGGCGATGGAAGCGTATATGAAAACGGGCAACAGCGAGAGAGTTCTTGCCTTGTTTAAAGAACTTGAAACTGGAAGTGTAATTGATGAGTCCACGCCATTTTTGGGGCAAATTTACCGGATTCTATGCGAGTCGTTGGGGAAATCGGGGCGTGCTTTTGAAGCCCTCGAGTACTTCAGGGACATGACAGGGAAGGGCATTGCGCCAGACCACAAGATTTACTCTTCGCTGATTTGTTCGTTTGCGAGGATTCGAGAGGTTGAGAAGGCAGAAGAGCTGTTTTGCGAAGCGGAAAGAATGAAAATGTTGAGAGATCCCGCGGTGTTTCTGAAACTCGTTTTGATGTATGTCGAAGAAGGGGTTGTAGAGAAAACTGTTGAAACGGTTTCTGCTATGAAGCGCGTGAAAATCAGAGTCTCCGATTGCATTTTTTGCGCGGTAGTTAATGGTTTTTCGAAGAAGAGAGGGCTTAGAGCTGCTGCAGAAGTTTATGAAGACTTGGTATCGCAGGGTTGTGAACCAGGCCAAGTGACCTACGCTTCGATTATATGTGTCTACTATCGCCTCGGCCTCTACCTACAAGCCGAAAAGGTATTTTCCGAGATGGAAAACAAGGGATTTGACAAATGTGTTGTGGCATACTCTAACATGATCGCAATGTACGGTAAAGCAGGGAAGCCAAGTGAAGCAATGAAACTGGTAGCGAAGATGAAGGAAAGAGGGTGCGAGCCTAACGTGTGGATTTACAACACCCTCCTGGACATGCACGCGAAGCTGTCGAACATGAGGCAAGTGGAGAAGACTTGGAAGGAGATGAAGAGAAGGAAAATTTTGCCGGATAGGATCAGTTACACGACTGTCATTACCGCTTACAGCAAGGCAAAAGATTTTGAAGCGTGCATGAAGTACTACGAAGAGTTCAGGTTCAATGGAGGGGTGATCGACAGGGCATTGGCAGGGATCATGGTTAGCATATTCTCTAAGATGAGCCGGATCGATAAGTTGGTGATGCTTTTGCAGGATATGAAGACGGAAGGGACTCGGTTGGATGGGCGCCTTTATCGGTCGGCTCTGAATTCCTTGAGGGATGCTGGGCTCCAGGTTCAAGCAAAATGGTTACAGCAGAACTTTGGAATGACTTAGCTACACCTCTTGTCTTATGAACAATGACTTAGCTATTGCTAAAGGTGCCGATAGGAAGTTATATCAGAGAGTTTGTATGATTCTTATAAGGGCATGGAAGATTGAGTGCTTTGGATAGAAAACATGGCCCAAACATTCCTCATGCCTGATTTTGCTGGGCATTTGTTTGTAATCACAGGTCTTGTAAGTGTTCTTTTATTGCAGGGTAATATACTGCATTACACTGTTATAGATCAACAGAAGCTTGGGCCTTGGGTTGGTGTTGTACTTAGTGATCACATAATTCTTCAAAAAACGGCATTCGCTCCTGCTCTCAATCATCGCACTCACGAATTGTTGTTGTTTGGAAGGTTTGTGAAAAAGTCTTACACGCTCGCGCTCTCGCACCAGCATTATGTGACTGGTGTCTCTACTTGTAGACCATTTGAAGGTAAGGCCATCCGAAACTTCATTTGTGGCAACAAGGATTCATTTTACTTTCAGAACAAGGAGTCCTGTAAATGAGTTTAATTCTTCCAATATTGAGAAACTTCGCATGTAGCTTCTTGTGTAACCAATCTATACAATCCTACTAGACGCACTTCCTGGCAGAAATTTGTGGCAAACTAAGGGGGTGTTTTTGCTAAATATAATTGAGCCAAATTATTTTTTTATCCTTATTCAATTTTTTTCCGCATATATTAGTTTTGCATCGGTTTTGTGTGGATTATTCGTTCGTATCGATGAGAGAAATCTAAAAAGTAAAAAATTATGATCATTTTCCTTTTGAATCCAAACTTAGTTTTATCCTTGTTCAATTTTTTTCGCATATATTAGTTTTGCGTCAATTTTGTGTGGATTATTCGTTCGTAGTGATGAGAGGAATTTAAAAAATAAAAAATTATGATCTTTTTCCTTTTGAATCCAAACGAGAAAATCTTTTTCCCGTAGTTTTCTTTCATTTTCTTTCTGCAGTCAAACAAGAGAAAGTAACCGACTATTTTCGCAATTTCTCTCTTAAATATTTTTCTTTCCTTTTTTTTTTTTTTGCCCTTTTTCACAAGTTCCAACACAAAAGGGTGAGCCTAATAAAACCATCTGTGTTGCAAGGAGGTTGAAGGAATAAATTTACCAAGATGCGGGCAACGAACTTATGTTGCCTTTGGTTTGATCATGGATATATAGATATCCGACTTGGTTTTTTTTTTTTTTTGCATTATTTACGTGTATAGACTTATAAAATGAACAATTCGAATAGTCAGAGTATATTTTAAAATCACACACAATCGAGGGGTGTGTTTTTGTGCTGTAATTTGAAATAGCGTGCTGTAGGGCTCAAAAAAATATTGGTACTGACTAATAGTGCACAGACAATGCACAAAAATGTGTGTGGGGCTCATTCTGAGGTCTCACACAAATAATCTGAACCGTTTATTAACTTTAAAATATTTGTTCGGGTTGCTGTAGAAAATATCATGCTCAATCATGATCTACATGAATTTTGAAAAATGTTGGACAATGGGCCCAAACACTTACTACAATCCATCTAATTGAACTAAATTTTTTCAAGGTAACTTGGAAAATTATTTTAAGTGGCTCCCATCATTAGTGTGAAACACCGGAGTGGGCCCAAAACACATTTGTTTTTCCCAGGCAACTGGAAAATATTACTATTAGCTGAACCCATTCTTAAGTCGAAGGGGGCATTGGTACAAACAAGTCAACAACCAAAGTTGAGGGGTGATTCCTGTCATTATTAAAATATGAGGGTGAGGTTTTGTTATTATTAGAAATCGAGGGCAGGCTAGTGTAATTTACCCAAAAAATGGGTGCGACTATTTGCAGCCCCGTATTTTCTCTCTTAGCCCATTAAAAATTTTCAATTACCGAAATATGTTTCGACAGTTAGTTACCGAAATTAAAATACATTTTCGACAGTTAGTTTCTGAAATTGAGATACATTTTCAGCATCCAATTACCGAAATATATGTTTTTTGTGCATTTCCGACATGTAGTTACCGAAATATAATCTTATTTTCAATAGCTATTTACCGAAATGTATGTTCGACAGTTGTTTACCAAAGGTTGAACATATTTTCGATATATAGTTACCGAAATATAATTTTCAAAAATTTTTAACGGGCTATAGGAGAAAATATGCAGCTGCGAATAGTTGCCCCAAAAAGATTCTTGCATTATTGCGACCCATAATCCCGCGATAACCACCGTTTTTCATTCAACATGACGGATGTCTTATCCTTAACCCCCCAGTATCTCTAGTTTTCCATTCTTGAGAGAGAGAGAGAGAGAGATTGTTGATTGTTGCCCAAATGGGTACCCAGGAGGACGAGAGGATTGTTGCCCAAATGGGTACCCGGGAGGACGAGGGGTTAGAGACGAGATTACTCCTGCCAGGAGAAGAAGGCCTTCCACAGGTCTCTCTCACACTCTCTCTCTCTCTCTCCATCTAATATATATGTACATGCTCGTGTATGCACGTATATATATACTGCCACCCGCGTGCTTGTTGTATGTATTTGCATGATCAATCTCCAATTTCGACCTCTTAATTTTGTTCGGATTTCGAGAATTGAGGAAGATTCGGGTACTTGTTAATTTTAGGTTGGGACTGATTATAGAGTTGCTAATTGGTCGTGTGAATGCTGTTTCGAAGCCTTGATTCGAATTTGTTTTGCTTTTGTGAATTAATTAGCGTCTGGGCACACGTGATTTTGAATTATTTTCGTGTTCCGATCACATGTGGATTGATACCCAATTAACAAAACCACACTTATGGGTTCCAACGAGATCTACAATAGAAGTGGAATCGATTATTGAAGTAGGTTCGGTAAGGGGCCGGAAAATGGCAAACCGCAGCCCCTGCAGTTCTCGGCTGAACTGCCGAGATGCCCAGTTCTTATAAATAGGGAGAATTTTTGGGAGGTCCACTATAACATGTTTCTAACCCCATTAGTCCACTTCTAAACTTCATAACCCCATTAGTCCACTAGCTCATTATTAGGGATAAAATGAACTCGGAATGGCCAATATACCCATGTACTTAAAACCTTTAGAAACTGTTTGAGAGCCTGATTTTTTCCCCATTTCATTTGTTCAAACGAAAAGAGATTGAGAGCCCGACTGAAAACCCTAGACGCTTCTTCCACCTCAAACATAATCCCTCAACCTCCATCTTCATTCACGTTGTCGCTGTTGTAGATCCAACAGTCGCCGCCATTTTCACTTCGTTGTCGCTGTCGTCAATCACTCAACCTCCATCGTCATTCAGACATTCACGTTATCGCTGTCGTCGATCCAACAGTCGCCGCCATTTTCACTTCGTCGTCGCTGTCGTTTTGTTGCGTCCCGTCGTTTCCCTCCATCGCCGTCATTCTCCTCCATCGTCGTCGTTTCCCTCGGTATGGATATATTCAAGTACATGTGAACTTTTGCGTATATAAGGTTATATGTCAATTTGTACGGTTAGGGTTTGGTTTGTGTAACATACATTGTTGTGTGAGGATATGCGAATATAGGGTTATATGTGGACTGTCATCAATTGCTTATATTCGAATATATGGTTATATTTGCATACATGGATATATGCGTATATGTGGTTATGTTCGAATATATGCGAATATAGGGTTATATGCGAATTTATAGTTATATGTGGACTGTCAACAATTTTTTGTGGACTGTCATCTATTGCTTATATCCGAATATATGGTTATACGAGCTCTTCTGTAAATTGTCTCGTCGTCATATTTGACATATATGGTTATATGTGAACATATAACGTTTAGGGTTTCGTTTGATAGGTGTTACGGTTAGCATATGGTTATATGTTTGCATTTGTGCTTTGTAAATACGGAAAACAGAACATATAACGTTTAGGGTGTCGTTTGGTTATATGTGATTTTATGTGCTTTGTAAAACCCAAACAAGATAACATATAACGGTTAGCATATGGTTATATGTGATTTTATGTGCTTTGTAAATCCCAAATAAGATACCATATAACGGGATGTCACACGCTTATGCTTATTGGTTCGGTTCATTAAACCACAGTTATGCTCATTTTGATACTCTTTAATATGAAACACTCCATTAGATCTATTCAAAATGGCATGCACGTGCCATTCACACCCATTAATAACACAATCAGTCGTCACCCTATATGACGGTACATAAACCCATTCTCAATTGTATGTTTGGTCAGTACCTCCCTAAACTCCTTTCACACCTCCGGGAGATTCTTGTCCAACACCCTCTATCAAGTCAGTCCAACCTTCCGTCAAATACCTAGTCTCAGCATGCCTACAAAACTTTTCCAATGGGTCTACTCTATCTACATCTTCTAACTGATCATCAACCACTTCATCACTACCGACAATTACCCCGCTGCTATGTTTATGCTCATCAACCCTAGCATTTATCTGATCACAATTACTAAAAAAGAATAGCATGTTATCAAAATCAGTTTCATTCTCAAGAGAACAATAACCATCCTCTAGAGCATACGAAACAGAAACGCTACCAACAGACAATTTCTTCCACCTATTGAAAATGCTGCTTAAGACATCCTTTAACCTAACACCACCCGATAACCTCACCGGAAGAATCTGCAACCCATACTTACAAAGAAACATAATTGTTGAATCCATAACACAACTTCACAAATAATAACACACAACAAAACAAAACAAAAAATCAACTAATATCATGACACCATAACTGAAAGACATGGTTATATATCAAGCACTGGACTCTGTTACAAACATGGTTATATGTTTTCATCTGTCCTATGCAATTCCGAAAAGGATAACATATAATGTTAAATAAAGTCATATAACGTTACAAATGAACTTCTGTCCCGTGTAACATATAACCTCATTTCAACAATATGCTTTCACAGTTAGGTTTCAACATATAACCACATATGTACCATATGATCCACGACCTCATACAGTTTTAACTGTTGGAGTTTGTCCCACATCGGCTAATTATCTCCTCCAAAAAACTAGTATATGAGCCTGGGCGGCCTCTCCACTCTTTGCCAATTGGTTTGGAGTTTGATGCTTTAACATTAACATATAACTCTCATATGTACAAAATTAATTTTAAAACCTATTACAATAACAACCACAAACCACAAAAAAGGAGACATATATTAGAAAATCGAAATCATGAATCTATAACAATAACAACTTCAACAACAAAAACGAGATCGAGATCAGTCGATACTAAAATCGGAACCGTGAATCACTAATCAACAACAAAAATCACAAAAATGGAACAAACTCAAACGTACGCACATGAACATGAAAACCAGTCAAAAACACACAGCACGCAGAGAAACAGAAACATTAGACGATTCGCAAAGAGCATGAAGAGCAGAGCGCACGAAGAGAAATAGAAACGGAACGAACAACAGTCGATCGCGATCACGGTCGAACGGAATCAGAGACGATTCACGATCACCGTCGAATGGAATCAGGAGACGATTGCGATATCAATCGTTCTCTCTCTCTCTCTCTCTCTCTCTCTATTTCAAAGTAAATTGTGCAGTTTGAACGAGAGGGGATAATGGAATAAACGGAAAAAATGGGAATTGAAAAGGGAATGGTAGTTTTGCCATGTACTAATTCCTTTTTTAAGAGATGTGGACTTAAGGCCTTGCCAAACATTATTAGTGGATTATGGGGGTTCAAACTCAATAGGTGGACTAGATGGGTTAGAAACATGCTATAGCGGACCCTAGACCAATTTTTTATTATAAATTAGTTGTTAGGTTGTTTTTTGTTTTCATGGACGTAGCTGAAATTTTTGCATTGATAACCTTTAAAATGGACCGTACACTTGTTTCATGATTGTTTAGTTACTACTTACTGCTTCATTCTTTCTAATGTGGAAGATGCCATCTTTTGATGGCAATCCGTCAAAAATACTTTGAACAAACTTCGAATATTTTCTGCAAGACTATGAGATTGGTGTTTCATTCTATTGGACCTTAAATAGCCTCAAAATTAAGGAAAACGTAGGCATATCATGTACAATCTTGTAAACAGGCATAGCAAACTTCTTTGAAAAAGTTGAAAAGTAGAAAGTAGTCTTAGAAATTAAAAAAGAATCAAATCATTCTTGAATAATAATCTAAAATGTGTATCTTTGCATACTCCTCTGTTTAGATTCTACAATCATAGACTCCAAATATAGTTATGAATTTTGAAAAGGGGGTTCATTTTGATCGGTCTCCCTAGGATTAAAGGTGTGATTTATCAACTCAATGCTCCAATTTGAATGCATGAATAGTTGTATATTTTCACAATGATAATCTTTATTCCTTGTCACCTTTCAAATTATTACTTGACTTTGGCCGAACTCCATTAAGTTCCTCATCAATATCCCTACTTAAGGGCAACTTCTCACTAGTAAGCTCTACCAATCTTGGTTATCTATTTTAATATAGATCCTTCCTTTTGTTTTTGTTCTTTTTTTGCGTGCAGTTATTCAGACTCTCAGAATTGATGTAAATATCTAATTAGATAATGGCCAAAATGAAATTGTTTATGTGCATCTTATTTGTTGTTTGCTTGTTAGGCATATTTCATGTAATAGTTGTTTGCACTCAATTTAACCCAACAGCTGTGCTCTTATTCCCCCAGTAAATTGAGTAGAGATTGATAACCAATCTTCTTTACTTTTCCTATCAAAGTAAATGTTTGGGCTAAAAAAACATAGGGATAATTAGAATGTTGTCCGCTTAAGTTGACCCATTTTGCCAATTTGGTCCATGTAGTTCCAATTGCAATAATTTTGACCCTTTCAGTTAACCAAAAAATGCTTCAATTCACCACGCCAGCAAGAATTGTCGACAAAAGTGGCCATGTTCTCCTCACGTGAACGTGGCCATTTTACCATTTGTTAAAGGTGAAATGATACAATTCTATGTTTGCAAACTGGAGAATCAACTCTCGGCGTTAAAGGAAATTTGGGCTTGGGAACCAAAGGAATCAAGGTGCATTACAATTTACAACTGACATCGAGGCTATCTGGAAGATTGAGACAAATCAGTGCCGACTATTGAACATCGAGGGGAAAGCATATGGGGATTGTATAGACTTCTAACAACCTCCCACCCACCAAATCACCCCCATAGATGCATCTATTTGGACACACACAGCCATACCCACACTCGCAGTAGTACCCATGAACACATTTATCACAAAAATGTTTACCCTGCAGGTTTACGCTCTCTGCCTTTCCTCTCATTCTCTGTCTTCAGGATGAAAGTGGTGGACTTTACACAGGAGATGGTTCAGTTGATATTAAGGGGCAACCTGTGTTGAAGAGCAACACGGGGAATTGGAGAGCATGCCCCTTCATTTTTGGTAATTGCTAGTGCATTATTATTTAAAATTGTTTATGTTTCTGATATCTCCATCTGTTTCTCTAACATCTTTGTGTAAATTTTTCTAACATCTTTGTATAAATTTAGGTTTTGATTGTTGTGAACGTTTAGCTTATTATGGGATTGCTACAAATCTTGTCACTTATCTCACCACAAAATTGCACGAAGGGAATGTCTCTGCTGCAAGAAATGTTACCACTTGGCAAGGCACTTGCTACTTGATACCCCTTATTGGAGCAGTCTTGGCAGATGCATATTGGGGGAGATATTGGACAATTTCAGCCTTCTCTACCATCTATTTTTTTGTAAGTATGAAATGTAGTAGTAATTTGTGCTCAAATCTTGGTTTCTTCACTATCAATTGAAATATTTTTATTAAATTCATGTTTGTCAGCTGCTACACCCTTGCTTGACCTCATCTTTGGACGAACAGTGCATCATCTTAACAGATCTGGCTTGATTTAGTCAGATTAACGATTAACGACAATGGTAATGGATTGCAAATTCAATGACTTAACATTTTGCAACTGGCCCAAAGCATGGTCCAATGGCAAAGAACAGTAAAAGTTACTTTTAAGGCCCCATTCTAGAAACCTTCTTAAAAAATAAGCACCTTATTTCACATTTTCAAACTAAAAAATAATGTAAATGAAAAATAATTTTTTAATTTTTTTGCACCGTTTAAAAGATCTCAATGAGATCTATCAAACAAGATCCATATTGATAGGAAAATTATTTGCATAAGCACATGAGTTTTGAGCTTGAAATTCCCTTTGTCTTCTCATGGAAACGCAGGTAAGGGATAAACACAAACCTCTGGATAACAATAATACTATAATATAGTAAAAATATTTTCAACCAGAAAATTTCTATGACGCTGATGTTGTGACTAGAATCATTCTCTCAGGGATTTCAGATTGTCTCCAGTTGGGATATGGTTTCCTCGACTTCCGATTAAGTTGAAGCTGGCAAGGGCTAGGCATGCTGGCTATGGTCATTGGGAGATAATTACGTTACTGATTAGTCTCTTCTGTGTCCTGTCTTCTCCATATCTGCAAAAAAATAGCTATTATGCATTTCTGTCTCTTACATTGTTGTACTGTGCAATCTTGTTTAGGGAATGTGCACGTTGACTCTATCAGCAACGGTACCTGCATTTAAGCCTGCTGAATGTGTTGATTCTGTATGCCCTTCTGCTACTACCGCTCAATATGCAGTATTCTTCTCCGGACTATATCTGATTGCCCTAGGCACTGGTGGGATCAAACCATGTGTTATACAATTTGGGGCTGATCAATTTGATGATACTGATTCTAAAGCGAGGGTGAAGAAGGGATCATTCTTTAATTGGTTTTATTTCTTTAGCAACATCGGTGCTCTTGTATCAAGTAGTTTAATTGTGTGGATCCAAGACAATGCTGGGTGGGGCCTAGGTTTTGGAATTCCCGCATTATTTATGGCCATTGCAATTGCAAGTTTCTTCTCAGGCACTCCTCTGTATAGATTTCAGAAACCTGGGGGAAGCCCACTTACAAGAGTGTGCCAGGTTTTGGTTGCATCATTTCGAAAGTCCAATTCGGTGGTCCCTGCGGACAGTAATCTTCTATATGAAACACCAGACAAAACATCAGTAATTATAGGCAGCAGGAAACTGGAGCATACAGATGAGCTGAAGTAATATTTCTCCTCATTCTCCTGATTTAAATACTTGTCTCAAGTTCATTAATGTATTGTTTCCGACTTATTAAAAGAGTATTTTCCACTTATATGGACTTTCAGTAGCCTTCTGGACACTAAGCAAGACCTTTTTATTTGGCTTGTAGTCAAGCACACAAGTATGAATGGAGCAGCACCATCATTGTTTGTATACAGCTGATAATGAAATTTCATGTTGGTCTCTCGTAGAACTTCAGGATAAAAATGATAGATTCAGTGAATTACCTTCAGAAAGATAATGCGACAATCTCAGTTGATGTATGAAGACAGAAAAATAAGCTTAAATTCATGTAGATATTCTGATGCTTTCATTTATCTTCAGTTGTCCTGTCGTGGTTCCGTAACCATTTTCGCTGGTGAGGCATTTTGCTGTTAGTTCTGCTGTGTCTTTTGTCAGCCATGTTTCAAAGCTTTAGATAGAATATCTACCTTGGTCTCCTCAGTAGCAGTACCAGTTGTGTTGGTCATAAAACTTGAGATTACAATTCTGTCATATCCTGCATAGTTCAAGAGGAAAGAGAACGGAAAATGTTTGTCAGAGTCATTTCTGAGAAGATGCAGGATTTTGGTGAAGTATGCAAATCTGATTTGACAGAGAAGTAAAGCAAAAATGTAGTCTGATGTATTTTCTCTTGATAATGGTTGCTTCATTTTCAATGCAACTTATCTAATGAAGAATCAATACCTACTTGTTTCTTGGACCTGCTGAAGAACTTTTCTCTCTTTATGTTGAAGGTGTCTTGACAAAGCTGCTATAATCTCCGATGCTGAAAACGAAACTGGGGACTTCTCAAATCCATGGAGGCTTTGCACTGTGACGCAGGTGGAGGAACTTAAAATCTTGATCCGCATGTTTCCAATCTTGGCTACTGGGATTGTGTTTTCAGCTGTTTATGCACAAATGTCAACACTGTTTGTTGAGCAAGGGAAGATGATGGACACAACCATTGGGTCCTTCTCGGTTCCTGCAGCCTCTCTTTCAACATTTGATGTCATCAGTGTTATTTTCTGGGTCCCGGTCTATGATCGCGTCCTTGTCCCCATCACAAGAAAATTTACTGGCAAGGGTAGGGGGTTCTCAGAGTTGCAAAGAATGGGAGTCGGTCTCTTTATTTCAACTTTATGCATGTCAGCTGCTGCTTTGTTGGAAATGAAGAGGCTCTCAATAGCAAAATCCCAAGGTTTGATTCATGAAGATGTTCCAGTTCCACTTAGCATCTTGTGGCAAATTCCACAGTACTTCTTGTTGGGTGCTGGGGAAGTATTTACGTTTATCGGGCAGAAAGAGTTTTTCTATAACCAGTCACCCGATGCTATGCGTAGCTTGTGTAGTGCCTTGTCCCTGTTGACAAATTCCTTGGGAAATTACTTGAGCTCTTTTATTCTGACCGTAGTGACATCTATAACAACCAAGGGTGGGAAGGCTGGATGGATCCCGGATAACTTGAATGAGGGGCATCTTGATTATTTCTTCTGGCTTTTGGCTGGGCTCAGCTTCGTAAATATGGTGGTTTACATCTTTTGCGCCAAAATGTACAAATCCAGAAAGTCAGCGTAAGTGTTTTGTACTAGCAAGCATAGCTTATTACCCCTGTCATTGCTTAAAGGGTTTTGGTTTATTGTCATTTTATCTCACCTAGAATTGAATCATCCAATTGCACAGAAGTGGCTGTAATATATTGTTATGGGTGAATAAGCACGTTCTTGTACTCCGAATGCATTTGCGTTTATTGCGAATGCATTTGCGTTTACATGCTATGGATGAATGTTGAATGCCGTACTAGTACCACCTGGTAGGTTACCTTTCATGAAAAAGAATACCTTGATCCTTTAGTTTTGTTTCGGTTGAAGTATCGCCCTCTATTGGCCATATCTGGTAATACGCTCCTCGATACTTGTCGTAGGGGAGTGATTTTGTCACTTCCCTTTTTATTAATGCCACTCCCCTTTGTGTTTTTATTAGATGATTTGTTTTGTGAGAGAAGATGAGTGACATTAACAAAAAAAAGAGTGGCAAAATCAATTCCGTTACCGTATCATGTTTTTGTTTCCTTATTATTACTTATGAGGAGGCCTTTTCAAGAAATGAAGGCCATTGCTTTAGTAACTTTTTATTAAAACCAAAAAGGACTCAATTCATTGTTGGAAACTGATTTTTGCGCTCCATTTTTTACTGATAGCGCTCCAATTTTAACGTGAAGTTACTAGTAACTTCATGAACAAAGTGGAACGCAAATATCAATTTCCTTCATTGTTTTATACTAAAAACTTGCAATTGTCTTTCTATCTTAATATAATGGTCTTCATAGTTCTCTATGATTTCAAATCTCTGAGTCTATATATAAACAGGTGTATTGAATACTCATTAGTTAGTTTTTGATGTATTGATTAAAGAATATTGAGAGCTTTTGCTTATTGTATCCCTTTTAGTAGAGGTGGCAATCCAAACCCATATTTCTTAACCCGCCCAAATCCGCCCACTTATAACCCAACCCAATCCGCCCATATTATGTAATGGGTTGATATGGGTTGAACCCATATCAACCCATATTTATATGGGTTTAGATGGGTTAAGAGTGGGTTAAATATGGGTCAGAATTAAAAATGGCCCAACACCTCTTTCTCTCTCAGCCCACACTCTCCCCCCGTCTTTCTCTGGTACACATTTGGTGTAGAGATTAGAAGAGAGTAAATAAACCCAAGTGTAGAGAGAGAGAGAGAGATAGACAACCAGATCAAATTCAATCATACTCCTTCATTTCAACTCCTCTCTCTCTCTCTCCCTCCTTTATGAACTCCCGTTTTTTTGCTAGAAAAATGTCCCAGTGATATAAGTACACCAAATTCTCTCTCTCTCTCTCTCTCTCTAAGAATCTCTCCATTCCAATGAGATAAGTACACCAATTTTTTTTGACTTTTTTTTTAAAGTGATTTTTTCAAAAATATATAAGTAAAGGACAAAAAATTTTACTTTTCCATTTGCCACCTCTAAAATTCATCCACACAAATTCTCTCTCTCTCTCTCCAATCCCTTGAGCTCCTATGAGCGACAAGTATTTTACGATTTTTAATTCGCTCCAATCAGAAAAGTACGGAGTAAAAAATTTTGACTTTTACCCAAATATTTTTGAAAACATCCAAGATAAAGCCCAAAAAACCGGTTGTTGGGATTTATCTTGAATATTACAAAAAATATTAGGGTAAAAGTAAAAAAAAAAATACTTTTTCGATTCTCTCGTTGAGACGAACTAATAGGAATAAAAAGTTTGTCTCAAAACAAACAAATACAAAAAATTGAGTTTTAATCATAAAATTTTACTTTTCTGAATTCCCTTATTGAGACAAATCACCCGCGGGGGGAAGGGAGAAAAACGAAAACAAAAAACAAAACCAAAACCAAAAAAAAAAAAAAAAAAAGAGGAGAGGAAAACGGGTCGGGTCGGGCGGGTTTGGGTTTGGCTTGACCCATATTTGACCCGACCCGTTTCAACCCGTTTACTTTTTGACCCATATTCGACCCGCCCATATTTGACCCACGACCCGTTTCAACACGCCCAAACCCGCCCGGACCCGCCCGTTTGCCACCTCTACCTTTTAGGGATTTCTCTCTCTTATGAATCTATCCTATTGATTTAGCTTGCATCATTCGGATCACAAAAAAAAAAAAAAAAATTTAGCTTGCATCATTACGTACTATGTTGGAAATGAGTATTTGTTTTTCCTTTATTACTTCTTTTTTATAATTTTTTGAACCTCTAAGAGATGGGGAAAAAGCTCCTAAACTTTCATTAATTTGTAGCAACAATGATTCATTTTACTTGCAGGCTTGCAGGAACAAGGAGTCATTTCAATGAGTATAATTCTTCCAATATTCAGAAACTTCAATCGTAGCTGCTTGTGTAACCAATCTACATAGGTAATCCTACTAAACGCGCTTCATAGCATAAATTTTCTGCAAACTAAATAAATTACATGCTGAGAGACGCTTCGTAAAACATAGGCAACGACCCGCCGATGTGTCCCCTTACATGTGTCACTTGAGCTGCTCGCGTGTAGCTAATCGTCTGAAATTACTTTAAGACCCATTCCATATATACTTACTCTATTGCGTCTTAGCATAACTACGTCCAGGCCTAGCTAAAATTGTAAGCCAGCAGACATCATTACAGTCACCACAAGGGAGGTAGCCTAGTTGGCCAAAGTGAGTGGGATAAGTCCCCTCCTTCCATGTGCATGGGCCTTGGTTCGAATCCCACCCATGCCACTGCTGGGTCTTTGTGTGGATTTGCGTGGAGGGCCTTTGGCCAATTAGTCATCTTAGTGGTGCTGTGGTGACGGCCTGCCCTCCCGGACAGTAGCTATGGCTCGAACCGGGCATTTCACAGCGGGTAGGGAGTCCCTATGGTCACGCCCAAGGGGAGTCGTTACGCTGGTCGCCTCCTCCCACCCTTTTGTTTATCAAAAAAAAAAAAAGAAGACATCATTACAGTCTAGGTCTACACTTATCTAAATCGGGAAAACTAAAATATACATTAGTCATATAACAAGTACATTTAGAGTATTCGTTCTCATCTAACTACTACTATTGATTTTTTTGGGCTCAAAATATGACCCACTATGTCAATCTATTACTGCTTTTGACGTATGCATGTTTATTCACTTAATCATATGATCTATTCATGAATTACGATCGTTATCGAATATCGAATCCATTATGACGAGTTCAACATAGAGAGACTTGATCCCTTAGTACGTCCGTGGTGCTTCGAATGTGTTTGACATTGAACTCTTTGTATATTTTTGCATTTTTGATGTGATGATGGAAGGGATAATTCACATTTGATGAAAAGTTTGTATTTTTCGTTTTTTTTTGTGTGTGTGCGCGCGCGCGCTAAGGTTAATGCCATGTATGGAACTTTAGGGAAACATACGAAAAAGGAAAATAAGAAATTTTTCTTCCCTCTTAGGGAGAAAAGAAAAGTAATATAAAGGGATCTGTAAAATAGAAGTCTAGAAATTGAAAAAATAGCGGAAGAAAATGGGAGAGAACTTTCGAATGAACAAGAGGCAGTTAAAGTAGACTTCATTGTTTGACCGAAAAAAGTAGACTTCATTATTTTCTTTTCATTTTCCTTTTGAAGCCAAACAAGAGAAAATCTTTTTCCTGTTTTCTTTCCTTTCATTTTCTTTCTACAGCCAAACAAGACAAAATAATCCGCTTTCTTTACAATTTCACTCTTAAACATTTTCTTTTCTTTTTCACAGGTTCCCAACGCAACCTAAGAGTAAGCGGTAAGTCTAATAAAACCGTCCATGTTGCAAAAAGGTTGATAATTGAACCTATATATATATTTTTTAAAAAGCATGCCTAAATTTGGCAAAAGAACAGTTTTGCGAAATTTTGGTTAGCCATTTTAGAACTACCATTGGACTTGCTATAAAGAAGGAAGTAAGCAACTCGAATTGAGGTAAACAAAAAGGAATAAATTTACCAAGATGTGGCCTACGAATTTATCATCTATAGTTTATAGGTTGGTGAGATAAATAAATAAATAAAATACTTAAATAAGAGCAAATTGGCAAAGCAACGATGAAATATCGCCAACTATTGTTGAGCAAAAGATAAATTATTTTTTCTGTTATTGTAATTTTTTTTTAAAAAGGTAATAGAGAATCCTACAAGGACACCTAACTCAAACCCTATAAAGCACATATGAAATCTTGAGCACAGTTCTGCCATCCCAAAGAGCCACACCAGCGTGTTCAAGATCCGTCGACCTGATACACAGGCTCGCAACCACAAACATATCTTCCGATTTATGAAGTTTTATATGATTTTGAAAACTTTGTTTAATAGAACTAATTAAAATCTATCAAACAATATTCATATTGCATATTTTTTAATATTCATATTGAAATATATAAGCAATTGAGAATGACATGCTTTCCCAAAAAACGTCACTCATTTTGGAACAGATGGAGTATTTTTTTATTGGTAGTTGGGTGGCCCCGGACCCCACTAGACCCTTTAATACCTCTGCCAATGTACACGGTTCGGATCATTTGTGTGAGACACCCGCGTGGGTCTGACACACCCATCCGTGCACTGCTAGAGCACCATTGGTCGGACCGTAATTCTTTGGACGAAAGGGGGAAATTTTTCTTAGGTCCGAATGGGGCATTTGACGCAAACAAGTCAACAACCAAAGTTCAGGGGTGATTCCTGTCATTATTAAAATATGAGGGTGAGGCTTTGTTATTGTAAGAAATCGAGGGCAGGCTAGTGTAATTTACCCAAAAAAGATGGGTGCGACTATTTGCAGCCCCGTATTTTCTCCCTTAGCCCATTAAAAATTTTCAATTACCGAAATATGTTTCGACAGTTAGTTACCGAAATTAAAATACATTTTCGTCAGTTAGTTACTGAAATTGAGATACATTTTCAGCATCCAATTATCGAAATATATGTTTTTTGTGCATTTCCGACAAGTAGTTACCGAAATATAATCTTGTTTTCAACAGCTATTTACCGAAATGTATGTTCGACAGTTGTTTACCGAAGATTAAACATATTTTCGACATATAATTACCGAAATATAATTTTCAAAAATTTTTAACGGGCTATGAAAAAAAATATGCAGCTGCGAATAGACCCCAAAAAGATTCATGCATTATTGCGACCCAAGAATCCCAGATTCCCACGATAACCACCGTTTTTCTTTCATTATGACGGATGTCTTATCCCTAACCCACCCAGTATCTCTGGTTTTCCATTCTTGAGAGAGAGAGAGAGATTGTTGATTGTTGCCCAAATGGGTTCCCAGGAGGACGAGAGGTTAGAGACGAGATTGCTCCTGCCAGGAGAAGAAGGCCTTCCACAGGTATCTCTCTCTCTCTCTCTCTACACACACACATGTATATATGTACATGCTCGTGTATGCATGTATGTATATGTATACTGCCACCCACGTGCTTGTTGTATGTATTTGCATCAATCTCCAATTTCGACCTCTTAATTTTGTTCGGATTTTTGATAATTGAGGAAGATTAGGATACTTGTTGATTTTAGGTTGGGACTGATTATGGAGTTGCTAATTGATGATTAAGTTAATTAGTTATTGGGATTTTAATGGGAAATTCGACTTTTGGGTAAGGGTTTTGGTCTTGTGAATGCTGTTTCGAAGCCTTGATTTGAATTTGTATTGCTTTTGTGGATTAATTAGCGTCTGGGCACACACGATTTTGAGTTATTTTCGTGTTCCGGTCACATGTGGATTGATCCCAAATTAACAAAACAACACTTGTGGGTTCCAACGAGATCTACAATAGAAGTGGAATCGATTATTGAATTGGGTTCGGTAAGGGGCCGGAAAATGGCAAACCGCAGCCCCTGCAGTTCTCGGCTGAACTGCCGAGAAGCCCAGTCCTTATAAATATATTGTTGGTTGTTTTTTGGTTTCATGGACGTAGCTGAAGTTTTAGCACTTGCGACCTTTAAAATGGACCGTACACTTGTTTCGTTGTTGTTTAGTTACTACTTACTACTTCATTCTTTGTAAAGTGGAAGATGCCCTCTTTTGACGGCAATCCGTCAATAATACTTTGAACCATCTTCGAATATATTCTGCTACAGTAGTTACTAGGACTATGAAATTGGGGTTTCATTCTATTGGACCTTAAGTAGCCTCAAATGAAGGAAAAGGAAGGCATATCATGTACAATCTTATAAAGAATGATGAATTTTGTTCTTGCGCTTCTTCAAGGAAGTTTCCCACAGGCATAGCAAACTTCTTTTTGAAAAAGTTGGAAAGTAGAAAGTAAATATTGTCTTAGAAATAAAAAAAAGAATCAAATCATTCTTGAATAATAATTTAAAATGTGTATCTTCGCATACTCCTCTGTATAGATTCTACAATCATAGACTCCAAATATAGTTATGAATTTTGAAAAGGGGGTTCATTTTGATCGGTCTCCCTTTGGATTAAAGGTGTGATTTATCAACTCAATGCTCCAATTTGAATGCATGAATAGTTGTATATTTTCGCAATGATAATCTTTATTCCTTGTCACCTTTCAAATAATTACTTGACTTTGGCCGAACTCCATGAAGTTCCTCATTCATATCCCTACTTAAGGGCAACTTCTCACTAGTAAGCTCTACCAATCTTGGTTATCTATTTTATTATAGCTCCTTCCTGTTGTTTTTTTTCTTTTTTTGCGTGCAGTTATTCAGACTCTCAGAATTGATGTAAATATCTAGTTAGATGATGGCCAAAATGAAATGGTTTATGTGCATCATTATTTGTTGTTTGCTTGTTTGGCTTATTTCAAGTAATAGTTGTTTGTGCTCAATGTCCCTTTTGGGAAAGCCCAACAGCTGTGCTCTTATTCCTCCAGTAATGTGAGTAGAGATTGAGATCCAATCTTCTTCACTTTCCTATCAAAGTAAATGTTTGTGCTAAAAAAACATAGGGCTAATTAGAATATTGGCCGCTTAAGTTTACCCTTTTTTGCAAATTTGGTCCATGTAGTTCCAATCGCAATGATTTTGACCCTTTTTGGTTAACCAAAAAATGCTTCAATTCACGACGCCAGCAAGAATTGTTGACAAAAGTGGCCATGTTCTCCTTACGTGAACGTGACCGTTATACCATTTGTTAAAGCCGAAATGATACAATTCTATGTTTGCAAACTGGAGAATCAACTCTCGGCATTAAAGCAAATTTGGGCTTGGGAACCAAAGGAATCAAGGTGAATTACAACTGACATCGAGGCTATCTTGGAAATTGAGACCAATCAGCGCCTACAATTGAACATATCGAGGGGAAAGCACAAGGGGATTGTATAGACTTCCACCCACCAACCCACACACATAGATGGATCTATTTGGGCACACACAGCCATACCCACACTCACAGTAACACTCATGAACACATTTATCACACAAAAAAGTTTATCCTACAAGGTTTATGCTCTCTGCCTTTCCTCTCATTCTCTGTCTTCAGGATGAAAGTGGTGGACTTTACACAGGAGATGGTTCAGTTGATATTAAGGGGAAACCTGTGTTGAAGAGCAACACGGGGAATTGGAGAGCATGCCCCTTCATTCTTGGTACTTGCTAGTGCATTATCATTTAAAATTGTTTATCTTTCTGATATTTCCATCTGTTTCTCTAACATCTTTGTATAAATTTAGGTACTGAATGTTGCGAACGTTTAGCTTATTATGGGATTGCTACGAATCTTGTCACTTATCTCACCACAAAATTGCACGAAGGGAATGTCTCTGCTGCAAGAAATGTTACCACTTGGCAAGGCACTTGCTACCTGACACCCCTTATTGGAGCAGTCTTGGCAGATGCATATTGGGGGAGATATTGGACAATTGCAGCCTTCTCTACCATTTATTTTTTGGTAAGTATGAAATGAAGTAGTCATTTGTGCCAAACCTTAGTTTCTTCGTTATCAATTGAAATATTTTTATTAAATTCGCGTTTGTCAGCTGCTACACCCTTGCTTGACTTCATCTTTGGATGAACAGTGCATCATCTTAACAGATCTGGCTTGATTTGGTCTGATCTTTTAACTGGATTAACGGGTCACTATGGAAGTGGATTGCAAATCTAATGACTTGGCATTTTGCAACTGGCCCACAGAATGGTCCAATGGCAAAGAACAGTTAAAGTTACTTAAACTAGGGATTCAACTTATGACAAAACAAATCAAAATATTCCTTTTTAGTCTCATCGACAGGGTGAAGGAATGGGAAAGGAATTACATAATGCCAAACATTGCTGAACTGCCTTTCTCTTACTTCTCATAGAAACTCAGATAAGGGATGAACACAAACCTCTTGATAATAATAACAATAATAATATTTTCAACCTAAAAATTTCTATGGCTCATGTTGTTGTGACTAGGATCATTGTCTCAGGGATTTCACATTGTCTCCAGTTGGGATATGGTTTCCTCGACTTCAATTGAGTTGAAGCTGGCAATGGCTACGCATGCTGGCTATGGTCATTGGAGATAATTACGTTACTGATTAGTCTCTTCTGTGTCCTGTCTTCTCAATATCTGCAAAAATAGCTATTATACTTTCCTGTCTCTTACATTGTTGTACTGTGCAATCTTGTTTAGGGAATGTGCACGTTGACTCTAGCAGCAACAGTACCTGCCTTTAAGCCTGCTGAATGTGGTGATTCCATATGCCCTTCTGCTACGACCGCTCAATATGTAGTGTTCTTCTCCGGGCTATATCTGATTGCCCTAGGCACTGGTGGGATCAAACCATGTGTTTCATCATTTGGGGCTGATCAATTTGATGATACTGATTCCATAGAGAGGGTGAAGAAGGGATCTTTCTTTAATTGGTTTTATTTCTCTATCAACCTCGGTGCTCTTGTATCAAGTAGTTTAATTGTGTGGATCCAAGACAATGCTGGGTGGGGCCTAGGTTTTGGAATTCCTGCATTATTTATGGCCATTGCAATTGCAAGTTTCTTCTCAGGCACTCCTCTGTATAGATTTCAGAAACCTGGGGGAAGCCCTCTTACAAGAGTGTGCCAGGTTTTGTTTGCATCATTTCGGAAGTGCAATTCGGTGGTCCCTGCGGACAGTAATCTTCTGTATGAAACACCAGACAAAACATCAGCAATTAAAGGAAGCAGGAAACTGGAGCATACAGATGAGCTGAAGTAATATTTCTCCTCATTCTCTTGGTTTAAGTACTTGTCTCAAGTCTGAGCCATTTACTTGAATGCATTGTCTCCGCCTTATTAAAACAGTATTTTCCACTTATTTGGACTTTCAGTAGTCTTTTGGACAATAAGCAAGACCTTTTTATTTGGCTTGTAGTCAAGCACACAAGTATGGATGGAGCAGCAACATCATTGTTCATTAATGAAATTTCATGTTGGTCTCTCATAGAACTTCAGGCGCTAAATGATAGATTCCATGAACCACCTTTGGAAAGATAATGTGGCAATCTTAGTTGATTTATGAAGACAAAAACAATAAGCTTAGAATCATCTAGATATTCTGATGCTTTCATTTATCTTCAGTTGTTCTGTCATGGTTCCGTAACCATTTTTGCTGGTTAGGCATTTTGCTGTTAGTTCTGCCGTGTCTTTTGTCAGCCATGTTTCAAAGCTTTAGGTAGAATTTCTATAGTGGTCTCCTCAGTAGCAGCACCATTTGCGTTGATCATAAAGCTAGATTACAATTCTATTATATCCTGCATAGTTCAAGAGGAAAGAGAATGGAAAATGTTTGTCGAGTCATTTCTGAGAAGATGCAGCATTTTGGTGAAGTATGAAAATCTGATTTGACAATGCAGTCTGATGTATTTTCTCTTGATAATGGTCGCTTCATTTTCAATGCAACTTATCTAATGAAGAATCAATACCTATTTGTTTCTTGGACCTGTTGAAGAACTCTCTCTCTCTCTCTCTCTCATGAAGGTGCCTTGACAAAGCTGCAGTAATCTCGGATGCTGAAAACAAAACTGGGGACTTCTCAAATCCATGGAGGCTTTGCACTGTGACGCAGGTGGAGGAACTCAAAATCTTGATCCGCATGTTTCCGATCTGGGCTACTGGGATTGTGTTTGCGGCTGTTTATGCACAAATGTCGACACTGTTTGTTGAGCAAGGGATGATGATGGACACAACCATTGGGTCTTTCTCGGTTCCTGCAGCCTCTCTTTCAACATTTGATGTCATCAGTGTTATTTTCTGGGTCCCGGTCTATGATAGCGTCCTTGTCCCCATCGCAAGAAAATTTACTGGCAAGGGTAGGGGGTTCTCAGAGTTGCAAAGAATGGGAGTCGGTCTCTTCATTTCAATTTTATGCATGTCAGCTGCTGCTTTGTTGGAAATGAAGAGGCTCTCAGTAGCAAAAGCCGTGGGTTTGGTTCATGAAGATGTTCCAGTTCCACTTAGCATCTTGTGGCAAATTCCACAGTACTTCTTGTTGGGTGCTGCGGAAGTATTTACGTTTATCGGGCAGCTTGAGTTTTTCTATGACCAGTCACCCGATGCCATGCGTAGCTTGTGTAGTGCCTTGTCCCTGTTGACAACTTCCTTGGGAAATTACTTGAGCTCTTTTATTCTGACCTTAGTGACATCTATAACAACCCAGGGTGGGAAAGCTGGATGGATCCCAGATAACTTGAATGAGGGGCATCTTGATTATTTCTTCTGGCTTTTGGCTGGGCTCAGCTTAGTAAATATGGTGGTTTACATCTTTTGCGCCAAAGTATACAAATCCAAAAAGGCAGCTTAAGTGTTTTGTACTAGCGGCATGGCTTATTACCTGTCATTGCTAGTAAAACGTTTTGGTTTATTGTCATTTTATCTCAACCTAGAATTGAATCATCAATTGCACAGAAAGTGGCTGTAATATATTGCTATAGGTGAATAAGCATGTTCTTGTACCCCGAATGCATTTGCGTTTACATGCTATGGATGAATGTTGAATACCGTACCACTACTGTCTGGTACACTACGTTTCATGAAAAAGAATACTCGTATCTTGATCCTTAAGTTTCATTTCGCTTGAAATACTGTCTGGCATCACGGAGCTGGGTCTGTTTTAGTTGTTTCATTCATATTAAAGTGTTCCAGTTACCCAAAAAAATAGTGGGTCTCATTTCAAAGAGATGCTTGTATGAAAATTCTATTTTGCTCTTCCTGTAATGGAAGCAACTTAATTTTCCTTTTTGGTTTATTTCTTTTGTAATCTATTATCTTGCAGAAATCTCTTTCAAAATATTCCAAAATGATAAAAACATTCACGTTTGTAAGATTTAATTTTGTTCCGGACATAATAAATTAGGTTCAGTATCTATTGCTTGTAGAAAAATAAGGTTTGTGGGGGTTCGGTTTATCGGGATCTTGACCGTGGGTCGGTTCCGGTTCCTTCCTCCACTGCTCTGCGCGCCAGCCGTCGGACCTGCAACAAGTCATTAGGGCTGTGGAAGTCCAGTGACCCTCCGACGATTAAGTTAGATGTAGGGAGAAGTGTATAGGTCTAGGATTAGGGTAGAATGGCATACCTCTTTAGGTTAGAGTCTCTTTGCCTTTTTAGACCTTGCTTGACTTGGTCCCCAAGTAAGCGCGTGGAGGGTACACTCGGGTAACTGCCTTGGGTAACATCACAAGTGACACACTGGATAAGGCTGTTACGGAGCACATGGCCAGGTCAGCCTGCAGTGATGATCCTTGTGCTGTAACCGCCTCGGCCTACGTCATGATGACGAATGTGACCAAGCGTCCGGGTGCACGAGGACAAGCCTTTCCCTTCGGATCACACGTGCTAGTGTGCTACAACTGCAAAGTTCGGGTTGACTGTTCTCGAATGACTTCATTAGAATTCCAAGCTGTGTGTACCGAAGAGTCCTGAATATGACTTCCGAGCAAGCCCAATTGCACCGGCGAATAATCCGAACGTCATGTCCGAGTGGATCTGTCACCGAGCGATTATGCTATCGTTCGAATACATCCCCTAGCTGAGTGTCCCGATTGAGCTATTTGGACCCTCTTGACATAATGGCTTGGTCGGTGATCAGACCCATTTTATTCGGGCCACTACAAGGTTGGTAATACTCCCTTCGTCCTGATTTATTTGTCCACTTTTTGACTTTTTAATGTCCCAAAATGTTTGTTTATTTGACTTTTTGATGAACTAAATGTCCTTTTTGCCCTTGCTTTTTTCAAGTAAAGTAACTTTTTTAAAAAGTTAAAAGGGTAAATGTTGGAAAGTTAATGCCTTGTTTGGAACACTTTTTGAAAAGTATTTTTCAAAAGATTCTCCCTAAATTCCCCCTACTTTCAATCATTTCTCCCTCTATCTCTCTCCACTTATTACCCCTACTACTTTTTCAAATTTTTTTTTAAGAAAGTGTTCCAAACACAACATTATATGTTTGTAGATGCAATCATTATGTTCCCTAAAAAAATTGAGTTTCCAAAAATGGACAAACAAATTGGGACGAAAGGAGTAGTATTTGGCTCCACGCACAAAAGGTTGATCATGGTAAATGAAGGTACGAGTGATCGAGCGTGATAATGATCTATATCATCAAAAACTCATACCTTAATTTACCAAGATTGACATGAGTACGATATGTTGTTGCTGACCCCTTCAAATTGTAATACTAGCATTAGTTTTTTCTCTCTGTGGTTTCCCTTCGACTCCTAGGATGCAAGAATTGGATCCTTCAATTTAACTGTCATTTTACTTCAAAATCCAGTACAACCAAAGCATTCTTTCAAACCAAAGGCATTCAACAATGTTGCAGATATCTTGGCATAAAAAACCTAGACAAATAGTAGAACAAAGAGCTACAAAACCATAACACAGCTGGGATGCAGTGAATAGATGAAATGAGATCAACCAAAGATGCATATTCAGGGAAATTGGCTCTACCCACAAAATGAGGCACTTGCAGCTCATGTAATTACCATCGGCAACCGTACTTATCAAAAAAAAAAAAAAAAGAGATGCATATTCAGTGAAATTGGCTCTACCCACAAAATGAGGCACTTGCAGCTCATGTAATTACCATCGGCAACTGTACTTCTTCGCATCGCCCTCTAGAGATCATCAGGTAGACAGGGTATCAAGGACCTACATGGCAGCAGAAAACCAGCATGTCCATCCCCTTAAACTAGAAACTAGAAACTAGCACCAGATTGTTATTTATCTTCAGTCCCTTTAGAACCTCTATCGATTTTCTTCCCATCATTCTTAGCCTTTGTATCAGATAGCAGTGCCTTAATGCAAAGTCGCGGCTTAGTGGTAACAAGGTTGCATGGAAGAACTGAGACGGCAACCACTAATGCCTCCTTGGGTAACCCAGAGATGGGTAGCAGTTCCACAAGAACTGACAACTGTAACCATTTAGTTTGATCAGCCAAAAAGCAGCTATAAAAATCAAAAGGAATCAGTACATAATAGAGTTCCGAAAAGGCTTTCGAGTTTTTACCTCTGGAGACTTCAGATCCACGACTGAATCTGTTACAACATCATTAACTGCTGTGGCCACAAGACTAAAGCATTTGTTGCGGTCTAACAAAGCCAAATCTTCATGACTTTTTGAAGTATTTTTTGAAATCTTCATCTCTGTCTCCTCAATTCCTCTGCGATTATACCCAACAGCAAACTACAATGCCAAATTACAAAAAATTTCCCTAGCATATCTACAATCGTCCCGTATAAAAACAAATGCCAGTAAATAGATTGAAGTAGATTGTGAGAAATGCTATTGCTTAAACTTAATTAAAATAAATAATTGTAGAGAAACCTGCTGATAATGGCCTCATATAATGCATCTAGGGTGTGCACAAAAGCAAAACAATGTGAAAAACTTCCAGGTTTGGCTTTTATTTGACACTAATTGATTCAGATTGCACGCATAAAGCATCAAAAAACAAGGTTAACAACAAACCAGCATAACAAGATTTGAGGAATAACAACATAAATAACTTAATACAAAGTTTAGATAAGAAGCATATGCTTGCTTCAAAAATTCAATGTTGAACAGTCTTTAGAGAAGTTCCATATGCTTAATACAAAGTTCAACAATAACAAAACAAGTCATTATCCAAAAACAGTGAATATTAGCCATCAATAAGCAATGCATTCAAGGTCAATGACGTCAATACCAACCAATCTCAATAGTCTTAATCAAGTTATACCTTAACAGGTCTTGCAAGTTTGTTCTGCTTGTCATTTACAAACTGAAGAACAAGCTTCGACACGGTTGCACGTAGATCCTTCTCATTCAAGCAACAAGTTGCTTGGATAGGAAAAATTCGATGACACCAACTGGAGAAAACAAATGACGGCCACATGTTATTATTTGTGATTAGTACAAATAGAAAAATGGTATCATTTCCACAACCACTTACTAGAAGCAGGCCAAGCCATGTATCAAAAAGATCTACAAAAATCAATCAATTGGTGAGAGTTGGATTACACTCCCCCTACTCCCAACCAGACACTCCAAACAAAAGACTTTCAGGTTCATGTTCATACATGCAACATTTAACAACATCAAAATGCCTCCTCTGCGGCTCTGCCGATCTCCCCAAATAAGCCACCACAACCGTTGGGGAATGAGAATGCAAATCTTTCTCCTCCTTCCCACTAGTTAGTCATTAGGCATTCCAATGGGCGACCTTTGCCATGCTAAAAGCAACCTTAAAAGTTACATATAGTTCCTGGTTATCAGATTAAAAGACTACGCATTCATAAGAATAGCATCCAATCATGAATTGTAAGCTTTGGCATGATTAAATAGGCTGATTAGAATATGATATTCGGTCAGTACATTCAAATCTAATCAGGGTCGATACCTGAACGGGTAGTTTCTGTAATGTTTTTACAACTACGTGTGTAATGCATCCTATCAACTTCCCTTTCAACTTGCTACCTTATCAGCAAGAGAAAGAAGCAACAGATGTGCACCGGCCTTGTTTGAGGAACCAAGGGAAGCATAAACATGACTCAGATGAAATACTTAGTTCACCGTAAATGTATCTGATATATTGCACAAAATACCCAGTGTTTTAGCAAGCTCTAGCACAGAGAGGCGCCACCCGTTCCCTGGAGCCTAGGCGTGAGGCACATACTACCTCATAAGCGAGGTGCAAGTTATAGAAAATACGTCTGTACGTATGTACAAAAAAAAAAAAAAACTACATAAGCAAGTATTCATAGAATTTCAAATATCATAGGGTAACAATACAAATGTTCAAATTACCAACTACATACCATCCCTAGAAAACTACTGTTTTAACATTCAATTTTGGAATCCTCCAATGAGGTATCCTAGAGTTTACGACCTGAACTATATGATGTTTCTTTCATTTTGCGCAGCTATGGCTCACGATTAGAGTTCACCAACTTGTAATCCCTTATAATCAATAGTTGAGAAATGAGATGAGATATTGAACAGATTTGGAAAACAAACAACTGAGGCACCTCATGCCCCTTTGAGAGAGGTGTGCGCCTCAGGAGCCTCGGTCATGCTACACGAGCTGCGCCTCGAGGAGTTCGAGGTGTTTTGATTGTGCCTCGCCTCAGCACCTAGGTGCTTAAAACACTGAGAATATCCTTTTAAACCTATTACTACCAAAATAAAAAATGTAGAGAGGAGCAACTAAAAGTAAAAAATGAATTAAGGAAGGTAAGGAACTTACAGTGGTGAAACTAAACTTCCAGATTCCAGAGAGCACATAATTTTTGACACAATATCAACAACATCAGGAAAATCATTACTAGGAAACGTTAACAGAAGCAAGCCATTCCTTGTCAACCTAACTAGAGAAAGAGTAGAACTATCCCATTTGGCAAAGGCTTTCTCAACACAAGAATCCTCTAAAAGTTTACCTGCCATCATTAAGTGCAAGCCAATCAGTTCTAAGGAACTTTTAAATCTGAATCCTCCTAGATATCACCAGAACTGCATTATATATTCGCAGCAATTTCATAATTCTTTTCCAGACTCACCAATATTAGCAGCAGAACTCTTGCCTTGTGTGCTGCTGGGACATTCTTGGTGGTCTATTTCTCCCATGCATATTTTCCTTCTCTTAGCATCAACATCCCCGTCAGAAATTTTGGGACATTCAGAGCTGCAACTATTGAAGGACCCAATAAACTGCATAAAGTCCCAAATGCCGATGATTGTGAGTGCTAATAGTAAAAGAGCTTTCGGTTATTCTTGCACTATTTTAAACTGGAAACAAAGTCCATCATGTGACCAAGTAGGCAAGTACAGAAGGTGATTGTAGAAGAAAAATAAGAGGTTTAAAACCATACAGAAAAATTAGAAAAAGTTGCCCATTAAGAAAGGTGACCCCTAATGCCACAAATCCAGATTATGGTGGCCCACACACTTTCATCGTCTGCATAAAATTGCCCTTCCACTAGCTCACGTGTTCTCGCTCTCAGTATCTCCCTTTCTTTTTTCACATATATTGTTCCACTAACCTATCACCCCTTCTATTGCTGACCACTGCACCACCGTTTTGATAGATCAGCTCCTCCGACCAAATATTTTTGGCCGTGGATTGCATGTTTACCAAACCAAACCAACCCTTAAGTGCCAATCGATTGGGGCCGGCCACATGAATCCATTTTCTCCATTGAGTTTGTCGAGGACATTGCGTTTTGTTGCATCCAAGAAACCTAGTTCTTTTCGAAGTACTGCCGCCAAAGTCAATTTTGGTCCTTCCCTCCCTCCCAAAGACTATAGAGCCAGTCCAAGTACACGAGTAAACCCAAATTAGTACTCGGAACTAGTTTCACTCAATACTTGAGCTTTGGGGTGGATGCAAATATGAGTATTCAAGGATATGGATACAGTTAATTTGATTTTTGTTGGTGATTGGGAGAGGCAAACCAAGTAAGGTTTCAAGTTATTGATGCCGACTAAATGACATCAGTGGATGTATTGATGTGTGGGTAGGAGGGCTCAACAATGGAAGTAATGAAGATCAAAGTTCCATTAGATTGGCTTCAAACAAAGACATCTGTAAGCGAACAAGAATGGAGATACCTTAGTGAGAGAGGAAAACAGCAGGCACAGTGGGTCAGTTCATGGGCAGTTTTGTCCAAAAGGTGTACAGTGAGTGGCTCCATTGAGTTGTGACACTAGCGCCATATCTATCAGAGGACAAACTAACATTATCTGGTGAAGAAATGAATAAAGTTTCCCTGTAAGTGAGACACGAAAGAACAAAGCTCTGGTCTAAGAGGTCCTAGTGTCAAGTTATTTTCTGTCAACAATTTAACATGGCAGTCAATCAATATTCCCCATTGTGTAGAATCATTTTCCATTAGGACTCAAAAATGGATAATTAGGCTAGTAGCTAATATTACGTTCAACTGCCAGTTGGAATGTTGTGATTGATCCACATTGCTCGACTCAACAATAACATTTGTTAGAGGTCTAGCTCTACACATCATTTTTCGAAAACTTAGCTCTTTGGGAACACAAGGTCTTCTAGTTTCATAATTGCTTGAGTCATAAGTAGTCCATCCAAGAAGATTCACACACAACTTTTAGTTTAGTGTACCAGTGCAGCTAATACATGGTAAACGCCCAAGAAACAACCCGACACTTAACCTACAGAAGTATCACCAAATTGGTTAATGTAACAATCAATTCCTATGTTACATGGATTCTCCATTTTAAGGGAAGTATCCATGTTGACACGGGATACGGCCGAATAAATACGGACACAACTGTTTTTGCAGATCAAGATTAAAGAAGAAGAAAAAGAATACCGGATATGAATAGATCAACGACCATGAAGGGAGACGAAATAGATCGACATAGTTGGCTCTATTTGAGGCTGATGGCGGTTCTGGTTCAGGATGTGTGCACGTTATTGACGCAGCTAAAGAGTTTTGATTGCTTAGATATATACAAGGCAGACGAAGTTAAGGGAATTTAACTGTATATGGCAGGGTCTGTTAAATCCGAATCTACATGGGAAGAAAAGTGGAAGTTTGGCTAACTTCTTTTTTTCTGGGCCGTGAATTGGGCTTCTATATTGAGTCGGGCAATATTCTTTTTAGGCTGAACTTAGTCTGACATATTGTGGCAAGCATGGGTAAAGCACTGACTCCGCATTTTCTGGTCTGCTTGTAAAAAATATGATGGGCAATGTGAAAAGTGAAAACATAAGATATATTGTGGCAAGTATGATGGGCAATGTGAAAAGTGAAAACATAAGATATATTGTGGCAAGTATGATGGGCAATGGATAAAATCTCTTCCAATTCACACAAATTGTTTATTTTCAATTATGAATTTGGGCAATGTAGTAAACATATTAAAAATAATTTATATTATCATAACCCCGTATCCATATCCAAATCTGGATCCATATTTGCGTATCCTCTGTTTGCAGATTTAGGTATCCACATCCTAGATCTACACCAGCATCCATACCTGCACCCATATCCGAGCAACATAGATCAACTCACTCTAACCTGGACTAGTAAGATGCTAATTTATCATTTAAACCATTATACAAGACCTTCATCTCAAATCATGGTAAGTCACTCATAAAAGTATATTAAGAGCATCCACATTGTGATAAGCAAATGGGTGTGGATAATCAAACTTAACAACAATGCTCAAAAAACACCCCACATTGTAATAAGCAAAGTTATAAGTCTTTTAGCAAATAACCAAATTTCACTCATTACATAACCAAACTTAACAACTTTTACCAATAACCAAATTCGGATTTTTCGTAAACGAGTTCCAATCACGCTCCCGACCACACCAATGTGGAGGTAGAGGTTGTTAAGTTTGATTATGGACTAAATGGATAATCAAATGCTGACGTGGTACATTTTGGTTATTGGTTTTGATTATTACCATTGCGGATGCTCTAATAAGTTCCCTTTCCAGAGGTCATTTAGAGATCCATTCATTGCGAAAGAAACCACAAATGAGCTTTGAAAAATGTCCAATGGCAACAGACTGAGAGTAACCTGTTGAAGAATGGATATGGCTTCTTTTGTGGCACTTTTCTCCCTCTCTGAAAGTGACAGAAAAAATTACTACTTCAGTGCCAGATTGAACAAGTAATTACAGGTAAGACTAGCGATAAAAATCACTATCCAAACACTACAGTTTCCATCTAGTTTTGCACGTTTAAATATGTCGATCACTCAACATATGGAATAATAACATACAATTTTTTGTACTGCGAGAACTACAATATCAAACCTCGGGCCTAGCTCAAGAGGTAAGAGGGCAAATAGCTTTGTTCATGTCGGAACTTAAACTCCCCCGAATCCCACTAACCTACTAACATATATGTACAAAGTTCTTGCCTCCCTAAAAAAATACTAAAGTACCACAACAAGCTCAGATACAGTGGGAAAAGTGGATTATACAAACTACTAATATTTGTGTACATACAAGTCATGCAGAGGAAGTGCATGCTTACTAGAAGCTAAACAACTCACACCATCAAACACATAATCTAAAAGCATGCACGTCTTGTACGATTGTAGTTTTCTGGGATCGCAAGAACTAAAATACCATACAGTTGGAAACACAAATTATAACCAATTAACATTCGTCCACATACGAGTAACGCAGAAGACAGTGCTGCTTAAAATCTAAGCATTTGGGGATCATATTTGCAAGAAGCCAAACAACTTGCAACATTGAATACACAATATGAAAACATTCATTCCCAATATGTCTGTATATCCTGCACTAAGGCTTAAAGTAGCATGAACAAATCAATTCATGGCCGCAGCAGCAGCAGCAGTAGGATTCAGAGGACAGGATTCAATTGGATTTGTTACTGAAACGGTAGTGATAAATAGCAGGCAGCAGCAACAGTAGACTTCAGAGTGCTGGATTCAATTGGATTTTGGCTGAAAAGGTATTTAGCATATAGGATTTTAAGGGTTTCTAGTACGGCTAAAAGAGGTCAGAGCTAAGAACTAGAAATGATGGGATTCCGGGCTGTTTGCTGATGCTTTGAATACTGTGCACAGCAACCAAGAATTGTAACAAAGTGCAGTGCTTCAGCCTCACAAAAGAGAGGCAAATTCAAACATACACAATCCAATTCTCGTAACTCAGCTCCATTGGCTAAAATGACTACATAGCTAATCAATAATCATAAGTAGCTCGAGTTCTCCTCCTATCATTTCAAGGGCCGCATGGACACTCTCAGGAGGTCACATTACACATATCGGGTCGGACACTTGACAGACCACGACACTCTCCGAACACAAGTCCGACACTCAAATAAGAAGTGTCCTATATTACTCTCTACCTTTTTTGTTACAACACGCTAGGACATTCTCAGGACACTATGGACACTCTGTGGGGGTCTTCCTTTTGTACTTTTCTCTTCATTTTTCACCAAAATACTCAATCTAGATGAGTGGTTTGGCTAGAAACCATAACTCTTTCTTTTATTTTCTTATGAAATCCCTCAATCCAAAGGGTCGATATAAAATTTTCCCATCTGAAAAAATAAAAGATACTCCGTACAAATTTTCATAACCTTATAAAAACAACAAGAAAGGGATATCATATATACATACATACATACATATATATATATATATGAAACTTAAATAAAAGCTGTATCGTTAGGAATACGAATCCATAGGTGTACATACCATAAAGATTCAAGACGAGAGAGAGAGAGAGAGAGATAGAGAGAGAGAGAGAGAGAGAGAGATGGGGTGTAAGTAAGTTACTGATGGGGCAGGTGAGGAGAAAACCGAAATGGGAGCGATGGAGGAGGGAGGAAGGGGCGTTGTAATCGAAGCGAGGGATGTTGATCACAGCCGAATGCTGCTCCCATGGCTTCATCATCCCATTCCTCCTCCTCGATTCCTCCTCAGCTTCACCTCCTCCTTCTTCTTCTTGCTGCTGTCCCAATTGCTCTTTCTCTTCCGCCATGCTCGTATTTCCAGTACTCCCACTCTTCGCGCTATCCATTAAAGCGTTCGTTCTCTCTGCGTATTGTGTAACGGTAAAACCCTAATTTGAAGTATCAGACAGATTACTTTGGGAAAAATTCAAAAAAACCCCTGAACTTTGAACTCAATGTCAAATAGGCACCTGAACTTAAATAAACTTCAATTGAACACCTGAACTTTCACTCCGTTATCAATTTACCCCCTGCCGTCTGACTTGCCGTTAACGCCACAGTTAAATAAAAAATACCTACCACCAGATTGTGAGGGATTTAGAGACAAAATTTGATTATGTCTCTTTAGAATAATATGATCTAATAAGATGTTAATATATAAACGGTCTAAAAATATAAACGGTCTCAAAAATTATATAAACGGTCTCAAAAATTAAGTGCTCAAATTTTCACTCCGTTCGAATCGGTGCAAAGATCTTTTTATTCTTATCATATTATTCTATAGGGTCGTAATTCATTTTTATCTCTAAGGCTCTCATATTAAGTATGTGTTCTTTATTTAGGACCTTATGGAGCAGAAATGTGATTATGAGCACTTATTTTATGAGCACTTAAATATCTTTGTACTGATTCAAAACGGAGTAAAAATTTGAGCACTTAATTTTTTTATGACCGTTTATATATTAAAAAATATGATTAAAATATTAAGTGCTTCAATTTTTAATCCGTTTGAACGGGTGTGAAGATTTTATTATTCTGATCATATTATTCTAAAGAGACATAATCAAATTTTGTCTCTAAGGCTCTCATAATCACGTTTCTGTTCCATAGGATTGCAAACTGGTGGTATGAATTTTTTATTTAACCAAAACGTTGCCATTTTGGTGTGTGGGTAGGGGCGAATAAGTGGAGAGAGATAGAGAGAAAAATGTTGGAAGTAGGGGGAATTTTTTTTAAAATTCTTTTTGAAAATTTGAGCACTTAATTTTTTTTAGACCGTTTATATATTAAAAAATATGGTTAAAAAATTAAGTGCTCCAATTTTTAATCCGTTTGAACGGGTGTGAAGATTTTATTATTCTGATCATATTATTCTAAAGAGACATAATCAAATTTTGTCTCTAAGGCTCTCATAATCACGTTTCTGCTCCATATGATTTAACTGTGGCGTTAACGGCAAGTCAGACGGCAGGGGGTAAATTGATAACGGAGTGAAAGTTCAGGTGTTCAATTGAAGTTTATTTAAGTTCAGGTGCCTATTTGACATTGAGTTCAAAGTTCAGGGGTTTTTTTGAATTTTTCCCGATTACTTTTACGCTTTGTTAAATTTTTCTTCCTCATTTTCTTCCATTTTCTTTCTTAATTATTTTCTCTCCTCTTTTCTTTTCTTCCACAAGTTCCAAACAGAGCCTTGAGTATTCCTACGAGCTCGGCTCGGCTCGGAGCGTGCAAACAAGTTGAGTTGAGCCGAGGTCGGTTCGTTTTACTAACACGAGTTTAGAGCTTGTCAGCTTGACCAGAAATCCTACGGGAACTGACAAGATGTGCACCGATGGTGCACAGACCGACGCACGATCTCATTTTTGGTTTCCGCACAGATTATCCGAACTGTTCATTAATTTCAAAATATTTTCAAGATTATCCGAACCCTTCATTAGTTTTAAAATATTTTCAGGATTCTAAATGAAATATTAGTACTATTGGGATTTGTCCCACATCGGTTAAATATCTCCTTCAAAAACTAGTATATGAGCTTGGGCAGTCTCTCCACTCTTTGTCAATTGGTTTGGAGTTGGATGCTTTAACATGGTATCAAAGCTAGGGTTTCAGAGGCTTTTCCCCTTTGTCTGTGCCATAGTTACACTTTATTTCATTGTGATCGTGTGTTTCGGATCCTTTGTTAACCTCTCCACGTGCGAGTCAGGGGTCGCACGTGCGTGGGAGTATTGGGATTTGTCCCACATCGGTTAAATCTCTCCTCCAAAAACTAGTATATGAGCTTGGGCAGCCTCTTCACTATTTGCCAATTGATTTGGAGTTGGATGCTTTAACAAGTACATTGGATCTCCACTTGCAATTATTCGATTGAGCTGATTTTTCGCGAGATTACTCGAAAAAGTATTTTAAAATTAGAATCATCTGTGCAGGATCCGTAAGGGGGCCAGCGTGCCGATCTGTGCATCATCGGTGCACGTCTCATCAGTTCTCGTAGAAGGGTTAACACTCGACCTCGAGCTCTACTCATTTATTAATTTACTTATGAACCCTCTATTAATGAGCTAAGTTTTAGAGTGTTGAACTCGGCTCATTTACAATACGAGCTAAAACTCAAGCGCTCGACTTCAATACTAAATGAGTGAGCCAAGCTGAGAGCGAGCACCTCGGTTTGTTCGTAACCCTTCGCGGTCCACTTTTATACTGGACATCGTCTTTTGTTATGTGTCCCCTTTTTCGGACTCATTTTGATGTAATCTCTATTCTCTCTCTTCTTCTTTTTTTGTAATTGTCGTTCAACTCGGGTATGATGGAAACAATTTATCATAGATTTTGCACACGCAAAAAGAAGAAGAAGAAAGAAATCCTCCAGTCACATGCATATCATTAACTTTATTATCGAATCATGTTTTTTTCATAGATAATTTCTCATATTTTAGCATAAATTTAATCTGACTATATGAGGTTAGCAACATCAAAAAATTGATTTTTTACGTGCATAATCTTTATTGCACGCAGATATCCTACCTCTCTTAAAGAAGAGCCAATTTTGGGCATTTTTCGCTTGTCATTTTGTGCCAATTTTGGACGATTTTGCCCCCCAATTGGTGGGGCGTTGCCTTTGGTGGCTGTCCACAATTGTCATTTACTTCTTCCACGTTGTTGGGGTACGTGGCGTGAAAGGAGGTGAAACCGTGAAAATATCTGGGCTGGTCTTTATTTCCTCTGGCGAGAGAGAGAGAGGGGGGGTGGTTGAGAAAGATTCGCACCTCTCTGTAATCAGCCTTCAATCCTAAAAAAAACTCCACTTTGCATCTCTTTTGTAGCCCAAGATTCAAGAGTTTCAGGCGATTTTGAGTTCGACGACGATGGAGTTTCAGGCGGTTTGGGACTTCACCGACGACGATCCGGTCGGAGGGGGTGTTGCTGCGACGTTCTCTATGTATCTCCATCGCCGATCTGTTCATGTGTGCAGACGCAAGTTGTTTTCTAGGGTTTTGCCATTGAGAAGATCTGGGTCTCAGAGATTTGATGAAGGTTGTTAAGCTACATACGACGTTTGTGGCGAATCCTTCATCTGTAAGATATTTGGTTTCTCTCATTTCAATAGATGATTTTCGTTCACCTTTGCTTTTACTGAGTGGTTTGCGTTGTTTGGTTCAGTATGTTGTACGACGCTTTGTTCTTTGGGTTTTCTGATTTTGTGTTTGATTTGTGTTTGGAGACTTTTGCAGGCCCTGTGTTTTTAATTTTCCATCTCTTTTCCGTATTCGATTCGAGTTGCATGTGTGCTTTTGTAACTTTAAGATGGGTCAGCATGTTCTCTAATATGTAGGGTTTTGATGATTTCTCACATTTGGGTTTCATTGTTTGGAAATCATGGAGTATCCCTTCTGATTTTTCTAGGTTGGCAATTAGCGGATCAGAGAGAGAAAGAGGGCAGTGGCGGTGGCAATCTGAGAGTACGTAATTCTCTAACTTTTTTGTGGTGACCAAAAACAGAATTTTTAGTTCCAGAAGATAAATTTTGGCGAAGAGATCAACGTGTAATTGATCTGGGAGCCTTTCAAAAAAAAAGTAATTGATCAGATAATTTACTTTCTTATGTATGTTTTCTTTTTTATTAAGTAATTTGTGGTGTATGTTCGTTAAGTAATTTGTAGCAAAATAAGTTAGGGTTTTTAATTAGATTTCATCCACTTTCATGATTATTTTGTTGTAATTTGTGATTGAGTTCGTGATATCTTTGATGTGTACTATTTTTCTTCTTTGCTTCAGCGATGGAGGACGAAGAGGAACAGGGGTTCACTGATTCATTAGATCTTGTACAGAAATTCAGGGTCAAATGTGAGATTTTTATCTAAAATTTTTGGGCCTCCAATTTTATTTTTATTCAGGGGTTCCCTTCGCCGTACTCTCTCTCCCTTTCTCACCGCAACAAACCCTAATCTCTCTCTCTCTCCAAATCAGGGCAAGCGACTCTATTTGGTAAGTTTTTTAACATGATTTCGGTTGTACGATTTGGTTTAGAACATCAGCTACAGTTCATTCCCTTTCTTATTAATTTCGATTATTGTAAATCTGCTGAAATTTCCCTACAAAGGGAATGGATTGTTTGTTAAATTTCAGTTTTTTTTGTGAAACTGTGGTTTTCGATTTGTGCATGTTAAGAGCGAGGGGAAATTTATAAGAAGGAATTTGGATACTGGTTGCGGTAAATCAAAGGTGTATAGTTTGTGGCTCTTGATTTGAGCTTGATTTCAAACCGATCAATTCAACGGGCAGAGCACACGTACACGTGCCTTGCACGGCACGTGGCAAAGTACCTAGTCTAAAAAACTATAGCCTTTATCAACAAAGTAGTATTGAATGTGGCCAACCAAAACTAAACTGTCCAACCCGCTAATGGGCCGGACTTAAACGGTACTAAAATACTAAAAAAAAGAAGGTTTACCTCCTTTTCACGAACCGCTCACCTTCTCCTCAACGGTAATCAAAGATTATGGATACCGTATCAGAAACAATTTTATTTTTTATTGGTACGCTATGTACTGGTACCAGTGCCCTAGAAATACTTAATTTCTATTGAGAATTGTTGCTTAATTTTACAGTTAAATATTGCAGTTTTAATTTAGCGTTGTTTGCAAAGTTATCACAAAAGTTAATGTTCCTATTTCTGCGCATATACTCCTACAGGACCTACACTGCCATGTTATGGCATCCCCCACAATGAAGCAGTGAAAGATATGTCCTCGTGTTTTCTATTTTAAGTGATTTTAATTAAAAAGTTATACTGTTTGTGGCATAACGGTAATGTTGCTTTGCTATGACCTGAATGTAGGGCTGCAAACGAGCCGAGCCGAGCCGAGTTTTACCGTGTTCAAGCTTGTTTATTAAGTTTTTAACGAACCCGAGCTCGAGCTCGAGCTCAGTGAAAACTTAACGAGTCGAGCTCGAGCCGAGCAGGCCTTGGCTTGACTCGAACTCGAGTTTGTTCACGAGCCTTAACGTACCAATGAAAAATGTATATATATCCTTGCATAGGCCTAATACAACCAAAATTATTTTGATTGTGAAGGTATATATCTTTCATTTTCTTATACTCTACATGAAAATAATCTTAATTTTAGAATAATAATAACATGTAATATGTTTTTGTAAGAATTCTACATCAGGGTATTAAAATGCTAATGCTAATTGTAGTAATTAACATAAAAAGTCTACTAACCCCGGTTCGCGAGCCAACTCAAGCCGAGCTTATCCTAGCTCGAGCTCGGCTCGTTTACAAAACGAGCTGAAAAAATCGGCTCGAGCTCGTTCATTTAACTTCCGAGTCGAGCTTGAACGAGCTATTAACGAGCCGAGCTGCGAGCCGCTCGCGAGCGGCTCGGTTCGTTTGCAGCCCTACATAAAGGTCACTGTGGGCAGCATGCCCTTTAAAATGGGAGAAGGATTCCGTTCCTTTCCCAAGGCAATGGGCCCAGATCGAGGGAGCGCAAGCGCAGGAGGCAAGCACTCGTAAATACAGAGTCGCCACTCGGGTTTGAAGGTTCGACACCCAAGGAACCGTATTTCGAAGCACCTGCCGCGCTATTTGATTTGAAAAAGTGAAGGAACCAGTCCGTCATAACCATATCTGAGTTCGGGAGCCAGGTTACGAGAGAGGAAGGGTTTTATGGCACCCCTCTCGCCCAATCCGGAGATCGGTCTCTACTTAGGCATTTTGAAAACGTTGCGATTCTTCTTTTATTAATCAATTTTAGCCAATTAGGGCGGGGGAACAGTTAATCGGGAATTAAAACTGTAACATGTTTGCAGGATGTGATCAAGTATAGCATGAATGAGCAGTTAGTATAGGATGAGAACAGACTCCCGTGGGAGTTTAAACAGACTGGAAAGCTTCTGTCTTGGAGTGTCGTGCACAGGAAGAAACCAGTATGCACTGATCAAGTCAATGCATACTGACCAAACCTGCGCACGCTACTACAAGACCTGCGCGCGCCAGTAAGCCTAAGCCCACAGCTCTTATTCTCAAACCCTCTGGGCTCTGGAAGGACCAGTGCACACCTGGGGGGGGGGGGCAAACCAGTAATAATATACAGTTTAAAAGCTGAAAAGCTCAACAAATAAACAAAACACCCCATAAACAGTGTGGAGACAAAATAATAGCCTAAAATCAAGTTAACCATGCAAGGCCAGCCACTGGTCGGGGACAAACAGTCGCGCGAGGGTTCCAAACTGTCGCGCGACAGTGCACCCGGGCGCGCGATGGTTGCGCCCTGGCGCGCTGGTCAACGCTCCATTTGACCATCGCGCGAGGGTTTGGGTGCAGCGCGCGATGGTTCGAGTCAACTTTTCAGTGTCTGGTTTTGCTCATCCTGGGTTCTGGGACAGGTCCAGAATGATCTCAGGGGTACTCTAACAGAACAGAACTAAATATTGAAATGCAAGCTAGCAATCTAAGCTCTAAGAAAAACAGTAAACTGGTTTTTTCCATGCTTAACAGTGAGCTATATGTAAGTAAAGTGTAAAACAGTAGGACACCAATTCACACGCGGTCCATCGCGCGTTGGCACGAAGTGTCGCGCGCGTATATGGGACCCTCACGCGCTGGTTCCTACTTGAACGGTTTTTGAAACCTTGCTAGCTTTAGGGCCAGGACTGGTATTGATTACCAGCCTTGACCCTGCCAGCCCCCCTCAGGGATCAGAACAGAGAGCAACCACGGTAAGCTATACCTTTGGCTTTTTGAGTTTGAACAGGTGCTTGAGCTTTGAATTGAGGTTGCGGTTGTTTGAGGTATTTGAGTTGTTTTGAGTAATGGAGGAGAAAGAACAAGCTATGTTCTTGAGAGCTTAGGTTGTGACCCTTCACAAACCTTGGACTTCTCTCACCAAAAGAATCCACCAAAAAAACCAACCCTTCAAATGGAAGAAGCATGGGGGTATTTATAGGAGAGATGGAGGTAAGTTGGAGCTGCAAAGAGAGGAGTTCAGCCAGTCCACGAGACTGGCTGAAGGTTGCATTGGTGGCCAAGTTTCTGCCTCAAGAAAAGTAGGTGGGGACTGAACCATCGCGCAATGGTTCCAGACTATCGCGCGAGGGTGCGCCCTGGCGCGCGACGGTCAACGGTCAAACTTTGAGTTTGACCATCGCGCGAGGGTTCCGAATTGTCGCGCGACGGTGCGCCCGGGCGCGCGATGGTTGCGCCCTGGCGCGCATCAGTAGGGTTTTGGCTTTTGGAAGTGGCTTAGGCTAGATTAGGTTTAAGGGTTTTTCAAACACTCAAAGCTCAAACACTCGACATTTTCCGAGGTGTTCTTGATCCGTTTCATCATTGGGGAATCAAATACCGTAAATAAACTAATCTGGAAGCCCAGATTGTGGTGTCTACAGTCACGGGTTCGAGTCACAAAAATAGCCTCTTTATTTGGAGGGGTAAGCTAGGCTACGTACATCAACCATTTACCAGACCCTGCAATGGTGGAAGCCTCGTGTGTTGGGGTCGCCCTTTTTACTGTTTGTATTCAACTATTCACACGTGGTGTAAAATAGTATGCCTTCAGCCTTCTTGTGCATGGGCGGCTCTAGTGGTAGTTGATGGGGTTCAAGCGAATCCTCTTAGTTTTTTTTTTTTTTTGGCTCGGTGAAACTCAAGTGTTAGTTGTACTTGTTTTAAATTAATGACTAGATCTCTTGTTAAGACTATAAACGAACCGAGCAGTCCGCGAGCTTGGCTTGGCTCATTAAGGCTCAGCTCGTTTAGTAAACGAGCCGTTTGACAAAAGTTCGGCTCGTTAAATGTGGCCCAGCTCGATTAAAGAGGCTCATTTAATAAATGACTCAACTCGACTCAATAAGGACTCGGCTCATTAAGACTCGAGTCAAGCTCGAGCTCGACAAAGCTCAGTTCGGCTCGTATACAGCCCTAGACTCTTGCATGGTACCGATGCAAATGGAAGTCCAATTAAATTAAATTAATGACTAACTTAAATCAAATAGCTGAAAAATAAAAAATTAAATCTGGTCAAGTACAGGTTAGTGTCTCATTCCACGGCACTTGGATGTATTTGTTTTTTGTTAACTTTATCTGAAGGCGAAAGTACATAAACACTCCTTCAATTATCATTTTTTTCTACGGAGATTCCTTCACATTTAAAATCGCCTATACAGACCCGCTCAACTATTGGAAACGAAAAAAATGCTAACTCCGTTAACGGAATAGAGGAAATGACTAAGCTACTTTTTTTTATAAGGCAAAAGTACATAAACACCCCCTCTACTATCACTTTGTTCCACGGAGACCCCCTAACATTTATATTATACCTTTATTCTATCAGTCGTTGTTCTAATCGTTTTTTTTCGTTTTATACAATTTCTTTTTTCCTTACATCAATCATTTTAAAGAGAACCTTCTATATATAATCCTAAAATTGCATCTTCACTTATTTCATCCATAAAAGATCAGATTCTACCAAAAATAGAGCGCAAATCGTGGCGCGACGGCGACAGGTGCCGTGGTGGTTTTTTTGCTGAGAAGAAATGAGAAGGGAAGAAGAGGAGGGAAAGGAAAGAGGTGTGAGAAAAGAGAAGTGGAGGAGAATGGCGGCGGCTGTTGTGTTGCTTTTCCCATCTCCTTTTTTGTGTTTGGGTTCTTTAGAGAGAGAGAAAGTATGTATTGGAGGAGAGAGAAAAGAAGGTCGCCGGAGTGGGACGAAACTAGTGTTTAGTTGGTGAGGGTATAGAGAGAGAATAGCTTAAATAGAGAGGGAGAGATTATCTGTGATTGAAAAAGGGGGAGGAGAGTACAGTCCTTTTAAGTTTTAATCCAACCATTGATTTTAATGGTTGAGATAGAGTGTCAAAAATTGTGTGGGTGGAATCGGCTTGTAATAAAAGATCCTGGGTTTGGTAAGCCAAGACACCGTGTGATTTTACATTAATGCCCTCTGAGGTTTTGTTTTGTGTTTCGTCGTGCAGGTTTCTGTGTAGGGTATGTTTGGTAACGCTGGATCGTGAGAGAGGTGATTGGTTGTCCGGTTTTCATGGCTGAGATCGGGTGCTTGCTGATTTTGTGGAATTATTGTACGCTAATATTCTTGCAGACGCTCGGTCGTCTGGTTTTGTCGCTTCAAATTGGTACTCTTTTTCTTTATTTCGCTGAAGTTTTGTACTTGGTCCGCTTGGCGCCGTATTTGAACGAGAGGCAAGCTTCCTTGTTGGTACTTTGGTTCTTTAATGCGCCGAATTTCTGTACCAGTGGAGCCGATTTATTTTTACTAAGTCATGATGACGCCACTGTTGCTCCGGCGGTCTACGTTTTTAAAGGAGGAGGGAGATCAGTTGTTGGTTCACCGCATTCCGATGGTGTTGCAATCGAAGAAGAGGCGTGAGAAGAGGTAAATTATTGATTTATTTTCAGTTTTAATTAATTCGATTCTGATTGGATTCCATGATTTAGGGCAAAGAATTTTTCAGCCGATATTTTTTTGACAGATTTAGGGTTTGTGAGTCGCTGGAATAGGAATGCTATAGCTCCCAGTGATGTATTGAACTAAGAAATTAATTCAGCCACAGTTCTGGTCTAAGTTTTTTTTTTTGGTAAGGAGTTCTGGTCTAAATTTATTGATTTCTTTGCATTTTCGGTTCTGATTCGATTCTATGATTTAGGGAAAATAGTTTAGAGGGCTATATTTGTTGGACGTTTTGCTATTGTGCTCACAATATATCAGTCATCTTTGATGTAATTCTTGGAATTGCCCATAAAGGTTTCGCACGTTTGGTATGGCTGTAAGCTTTGAAGATGCTTTGGCATCTACTTGCCCGCGCTTTGTCGAAGTTTTGCGAGTGCGTCGCTATAAGCTTGGAATTGAACGTGGAGCAGTGTACTTTCTGAAGACCTCAAATGACACAGTTGTAAGGGTTGGAGAGTCGGCGTCACGAAGCCCACATAACTTAAAGTACACCGCGGATGTGGCTTTCATAAAGAAATATTCGGTTTTGTTCGAGCTTGGTTAGCGGTTTCAGTGGGAAAAAGCTAGAGACTTTGAAGACTGGTTGGCTTCCATTGTCAATGCAAGGCCAAAGTTCGGTCAATGCTTTATCTGCTCTTGTTACTTCCCCTCACGGTATTGGTAATTAAGAATTTTCGCTGATAACATGTACCACATTACAATGTTGCTTGTTAGTGCTGACAATTAATAGCTAAAATTTGTTCAAGCTCGTACTTTTGTAGATCACCACTACTGTTGGTTTGTCGACGTTGTCCAAATCAGAAATCATATGGCAGTGGTAAGATAAGATAAGTCGCACAGAGTGGGAAAGACAGAAAATGGGTTGTTCAATATGTAGATGGCTGTATCACCGGTGATGGATGGACTCAGTTTCTACAGGCACATCTTATGATTGCTGGTGATATTTTGGTGCTTGCTCCTTATATGTATCTGCACTTACACAGCATGGTATTTGGCTGGAATGATTGTGAGTGTATCTGCGATTGGTTTTGATAAACATATCAACCAGCTACAAAGGAATGCATTAGCTTATTTTGGGCGGTGTATTTATCATCTACAATATCTCTCTAATGTCTGCAAAGCTTTTGGAACTTATTAGCAAATATGAATTCCTTGTATACTTTTGTGTTAGTTAGCTTGTGAATCTGCCATGCTGTGGCCAATGATGTTCAATGTACTTAATACTAATGTTTGATGCTGTATTTCATTTCTGCTATGACAAACTCATGCATTCCAGGTTTGTGTATACTTGTATGTCCTTGGTGCTGTTATTGCCTGAGAGGTTGAGTATGTATTAATTTGAGTGACTTTTACACTTAATTGGGGGCACTCCGGAGTGGTCAACTACCTCTGCTGGGATCTTAGTGGAGACTATTTGGCATCTATCAGCGAGGAATCTGTCAAAGTTTGGTCATTAGGCTCAGGGGAGTGCATTCATGAGCTTAGTTCCAATGGCAACCAGTTCCATTCTTGTGTTTTTCATCCAAGTTATTCAGCCCTATTGGTGATTGGCGGATTGCGGGTACTTGCATCTTTCAGTACTACATTTGGTTTCTTTGTTTAGTGGTCACCATTAGGTTGTGGTCACCATTTGGTTTCTGTACTTGCAAAATCGAGAGTTTAGCCCGATGAGTAGAACGAAGAAGAAACATATTCACAAGAGCTTTAAGCTCTTGATCTGTAAATATAGTACATGACCCTCGTGGTTTGTGCATGAAGAGTCTTGTTGTCCCTTCTTCAACTATTTCTCTATCCCTTTCACCTCTTCCTCCACAAAGAAGGGACTTTTTCCTCTTCTACCATGCAATTTTCCTTCCCTTTTGTTTCACATCAAATAGTTCAAAGAAGCTGCTGAACAAAGTGAACCATTCGGACCAGAAGTCCAGCCTTTACCCACTACCATGGAAAGCGATGCAACTACCGAGGCTTCAAAGAGTGATCCCATGGAAGACGCGATTGCTGCATCAAAGAATCCCAAAAAACACCGTGCCCTCAAGAACAAAAAGGACTGAATGCAGTCACCCACAAAAACTTTTGCCCAAGCTATTGAATCTATAATAGCTTATTCTACTTACCAGTACTATATATGTTTAATGACTACTAGGAGTTTGTCGTTTTATAAATTCTGCACTCCTATGCTACAACAAAGCATAGGAATTCAGAATTTTATATACCTGCACCATAGCTTACAGCATCTATAGCTGTAAAATAACTTCTTCTCATCACCTATTAAATAAAATTCCAGCACAACTTAACTAATCACTTTATAATTCCATGCTTTACTTGTGAACTCTTTCACTTCTACTTCCAAAACCACTCCTGCTTCAATAGATTAAAAAACAAATTAACTAACAAATGCACAGCTTGCTTCCGAACCAATATGATCTATGGAAACTATCCATTTTGCGAAAAGTATCCATTTGGCCTCTGCATTTACACCACTCATACAAAACTACCAATATTATGCTCTAATAACTTCACATCTTTAGAAACTACCACAGCCAAACAAAACTTCCAACAACAAATCAACAAATGAGCACGCGGAAACGTGCAACGCACGTGCATTACACTAGTATATATATACATACACACACACTCAGGATCAAGTCAGGACTCCCTGATATAAACTTAGGTCCAGACTTTTGATCTCAGCCGTTGGATTGTGTTTTCAATGGTTCGGATTTGCAGAATGTTTATGACCGATCATAATTAACTTTCCCCCGGAAAAGTTTCATTAAAATCTGGACCATTGAAAACACGATCCAACGGTTGAGTGGTGATATATATATATACTAGTGCTAGCCCGTGCCTACGGCACTATGCATCCCGGTTGGAAGGAGATGGCAGTTGTGTGATTTAGGTGAAAACCATGGGCACTTAACTGGGAAGTGAGAGGATGCACTACAGCCTTTGGATCAAATGAATCTAAGCCGTTACAACAACTTGTCCCCACACCCTTATGTTTTATAATAGAGATATGAACCAAAGTTTCAGATCTGTTTGCTGGTTTTGGGTTTTGATTGGAGGCTGTTTGTAGAGGGGAGAAAAAGAAGGGTTAGAGGGAGTGTATGTATGTAATGCAACAAGGGTATTTTTGTCCGATTTATGGATGAGGGGTTCATCACAAACAGTTTGAGACGGAAGGATGTCACTTGGGCAACGGAGATTAGTTGAGGGGTCTGTATGGATGATTTTAAATGTGAGAAAGTCTCTGTGAAAAAAAAAATGATAGTTGAGGTGATATTTATGTAATTTCGCCTTATCTGAATTGTGAATAAGACAACAGCCTTTTTGACTTTCCAGCTAGTTTTCCAGTCTACACGTTTTACATACTTGATCCGTTATGTCATTGACATCAAAAGAATTATCTGGGAAACAATCTTCAATAATACGCTTCAAATGATTGAGCATTTCAATTGGGTTGTTCAACGAATTGAGATATAAATATTTAGGCCCTTTTCTCCTAGCACAATATAAGAACCAAAAGTAGTAGCGGCCCTAGTTGTGGAAGGGGGATAGATGCTAAAGCATCTTTTTGTAAAGTGAGTGTCGAGCGGCTGATTCGGCCGTTCATCTCTGCAATTGACGGCTTGAATTTTAACTGAACAATAAATGATTTAGATTTGTATACGCTAAGATTTAATCCGAACTGTCCTTAGTGAGATGTATGGCCGGATCGGCCACTCCCTGTCCCCTAGTTGTGGGCTTTTAAATGCCCCTAGGTGGTGACCTGGTGGGCTTATGCCTGGGACGAGCCCAGTCCTGCCCGCACTCACTTGCATATTGGTTTATATGAATTTTTTTTTTTTTTGCGGGGGGGGGGGGGGGGGTTGCTGAGGATAATACATGAAAGTTACACAAACGTAAATCTGACATGTCAAATGTGCCTTGTTCGATGTGCTTTTGATCAAAAAGACGCCTTTAGAAATAATTTATCATAGATTTTGCACACGCAAAAAAAAGAAGAAGAAAGAAATCCTCCAGTCACATGCATATCATTAACTTTATTATCGAATCATGTTTTTTTCATAGATAATTTCTCATATTTTAGCATAAATTTAATCTGACTATGAGGTTATCAACATCAAAAAATTGATTTTTTACGTGCATAATCTTTAGGGAAATTTATAGAAATGGTCCTCCTAGTTTCATCCGAGTCTTATTTTCGTCCTCCAAATATTAATTGCAACTCTTTTGACCTCCAAGTTTGATTTTCGTACCAAGTTGGTCCAATTGATAATGTCTGTCAGTCAAATTGGAAGGAAAAAATCAAATTGAGGGCAGACGTCATCAATTGGACCAACTTGATACGAACTGCAACGTCCAAACTGCCATCAATTTGATTTTTTCCGTTCAGCTTGGCTGATAACAGTTATCAATTGGATCAATTTGGTACGAAAACCAAACTTGAAGGTCAAAATAGTTGTAATTTATATTTGGAGGACGAAAATGAGATTTGAATAAAACTAGGAGGACCATTTCTATAAATTTGCCTAATCTTTATTGCACGCAAATATCTAAAAAACTATCGCGTTTATCAACAAAGTAGTAATGAAGGTGGCGAACCAAAACTAAACGGTCCAACCCACTAATGGGCCGGACTTAAACGGTACCAAAATACTAAAAAAAAGAAGGTTTACCTCCTTTTCACGAGTCTCTCACCTTCTCCTCAACGGTTATCAAAGATTCTGGATACCATATGAGTAACTAGGGATGAAATCGGTTCGGTTCGGTCGGTTTTTTTCTAATTTTATCACCGAACCGAATCATTCGGTTTTCCTTTTTTCCAAACCGACACCGACTGATTCGGTTCAAAAACCGATCGGTTCAGTTTAGTTATTATTGGTTCGGTTCGATCGGTTTTAATCGGTTTCCAAGCAATGGGCCAGCCACTGTTTTTTCAGCCCAATAAGCCCAAACACATGATTTTTCCATCACAGTCCACAATCCACGTGACCATCCAAAACCCATAATGCAATTAAATAAGCCCAAGTTACAACTTTAGCCCATAATGACACATTCAACCATTATAGCCCATTCAAAAATATCACCCAAAGGCCAAGATGATTCTAAAATAAAATACATATAAACTGAAATTTTGTTGTTACGTATATATATATATGATAGATCAACGGCTAGGATTAAAAGTATATGTTAGCCTTTAATATTTCGGTTCGGTTCGGTTTGTTTCGGTTGGTATTTCTTACAAACCGAAACCGAACCGACTTTAGAAATTTACGAAAAATTAAAACCGAACCGAACCGACTTAAAACAAAAACCGACCGAATTAAGCAAAATTTGTTCGGTTCAGTCGGTTTGTTCGGTTTTTCGGTTAAAATTTTCATCCCTATGAGTAACGATTCTATTTTTTATTGGTGCACTATGTATTGGTACCAGTGCACTAGAAATACTAAATTTCTATTGAGAATTGTTGCTTAATTTTACAGTTAAATATTGCAGTTTTAATTTAGCGTTGTTTGGAAAGTTATCACAAAAGTTAATGTTCCTATTTCTGCGCATATACTCCTACAGGACCTACACTGCCATGTTATGGCATCCCCCACAATGAAGCAGTGAAAGATATGTCCTCGTGTTTTCTATTTTAAGTGATTTTAATTAAAATGTTATACTGTTTGTGGCATAACAGTAACGTTGCTTTGTTATGACCTAAAGGTCACGGGTTCGAGTCGCGAAAACAGCCTCTTTACTTGCAGGGGTAAGCTAGGTTGCGTATATCAACCATTTTCCAGACTCCGCAATGGTGGAAGCCTCTTGTGTTGGGGTTGCCCTTTTTACTGTTTGTATTCAACTATTCATCACGTGGTGTAAAATAGTATGCCTTCAGCTAGCTAGCCTTCTTGTGCATGGGCAACTCTTGTTCGGTTGTGGATTTGGAAAAATTTTGGGTAATCAGTGAGAGAGAAAATAGGATAATAATTGGGGATTTGGGTAATGAGTGGATAGAGATAGAGAGAGAAATGAGATTAATGATTGGATATAGGAGTAATGAGTAAAGAGAGAAATGAAAGTAATGATTGAAAATATTGGTAATGAGTGGATTTGGATTTGGAAATTTTTTTCCAAACCCACAACCGAACAAGGGGTTTTTTTTTTTGGCTCGGTGAAACTCAAGTGTTAGTTGTACTTATTTTAAATTAATGACTAGATCTCTTGTTAAGACTATAAACAAACCGAGTAGCCCACGAGCTTGGCTTGGCTCGTTAAGGCTCAGCTCGTTTAGTAAACGAGCCATTTGACAAAAGTTCGGCTTGTTAAAGGTGGCTCAGCTCGATTAAAGAGGCTCGTTTAATAAATGACTCAACTCGGCTCAATAAGGACTCGGCTCATTAAGACTCGAGCCGAGCTCGAGCTCGACAAAGCTCAGTTCGGCTCGTATACAGCCCTAGACTCTTGCATGGAACCGATGCAAATGGAAGTCCAATTAAATTAAATTAATGACTAACTTAAATCAAATAGCTGAAATATCAAAAATAAATCTAGTCAAGTACAGGTTAGTGTCTCATTCCCCGGCTGTAACGACCCGGATTTTCGACCCTTTTTTTTTTTAATAATAGCGTTAATATTATTAGGTCTTAATTATTACTTTCTTTTCCTTAATTAAAATAAATACAAAAAAATAAGTATATTATCTTAATTATCTCTTTTATTTTTTTTTATTGCATGCATGCTTAAAACTCTTCCATCTCTCCCTCTCCCACTCCTACTCGGTCTCTACCTCTTCCTCGATCTTATTTTCGTCCATATCACTCTCCTATCAAAGCCCGAGAGTTTGAAACCTTTTCGAATACAAATTTATCACCCTCATCGAAAATTCTCTTATATATACCTCATAACTCCGACCCTAGGGCATATCACGGTACTCCCCACGTTCCACCAGTCCAGAGAGAGAGAAATCGCAGAGAAATCGGACTCCAATCCATGGAGTTTTAGAGAGAGAAAAGTGGGTTTCATAGCCACGACCAACCAAAACCCGAATTGATTATTCCAATCACTTCCTACGACCCCAAGCATCTCCAAACATCATCCAATTCAAGCCCAAGGTTCCCCGATCGCCAAAACCGAAGTCGTCTTCTCAAAAATTCAAGTTTCGTTTTAAATTCAATTCGATCCAATTCGAGGTATTATAATCCCTTCCAAACACTCCTTTAAGTATATTAAATGTTTTTAGGCCTAACCCTATAGCCCCCGTAGCCCCATGCATAGAAACCGTAGCCGAAAAACAAGAAAAACCAAATCTGGACAGAGACCTTGCGGCCGCAACCTTCGGGTTCTGCCGCCGCAAGAACCAGCCTTCCAACCTTGCGGCCCGCAAGGTCAACTCGGTCAGACCTTGCGGTTTGGACTGTTTTGGTTCGAATCGACTTTGCGACCCTCCGAACATCGTTTTCGACCCCCGATCTATTTTTCCTAGACTTCTAACACCTCAAAGATCATAACTTGTTAATGTCATATTTATTTTATTTTATTATCTATTTATTAATTATTTATTTGATTACCTGTAAAAGATTACAAACGAAAAATCCTTGCGACGTCATAAACCATTTTATTAATTCTCAAATAATTTTTTTTAGATTCTTTACACTCCCAAGACAAAACCTTGTTAAACTCACTATTTTTTTTTTAGATTATTTATTTCATAATTATTTTCCTTTCGGTAGTTTTTCGATTATATCATTATTTAAAATAATCTCACGACCCTCCGGACTCGATTTTGACACTCGATCCCACTGTGTAGAATCATAGGAACCTTTTTAAGATCATGCTAATTATTTCTAATGTTATTATTTATTTATTGTGTTCATTATGATCTTTAATCAATTTATTTTCTAAATAAAATTTATACAAGCTTAGATTATATTATTTTATTTAAAAACTTTTATTTAATAAAAGTTCCTTATTTATTTATTAACTTCTTGGTCATACAAGATTAAGGGCAACGGCCCATTCATAAAAGGTTACGTGATTTCTACGCTTACTATTTATTTCAATTACCATTGTGATTATTTGTATATTGCTCCGTCTCTTGATTATTGTGCTAGATTGGACCCTAGAGACATGGGGTGACTTAGGAGTAGGATTTCGTCTAGACGTTATTAGACAATGGTTATTTGGGAGGAGGAGATGACAGAGGATGCCTGCAGGCGGATTGTGTGATATGATTTAAAACCTGGCGGTGGTCCAGAGATGTTTTCTGTTGATAAAACCTGGCGGTGGTTCAGCGATATTTTGATGATAAAACCTGGCGGTGGTCCAGTGATATTTTACGATGATAAAACCTGGCGGTGGTCCAGAGATGTTTTCTGTTGATAAAACCTGGCGGTGGTCCAGCGATATTTTGATGATAAAACCTGGCGGTGGTCCAGTGATATTTTACGATGATAAAACCTGGCGGTGGCCCAGTGATGTTTCACGATGATAAAACCTGGTGGGTAGTCCAGATGTTTTCTGTTGATAAAACCTGGCGGTGATCCAGTGATATTTTACGATGATAAAACCTGGCGGTGGTCCAGAGATGTTTTCTGTTGATAAAACCTGGCGAGTGTTCCAGTGATATTTTACGATGATAAAACCTGGCGGTGGTCCAGAGATGTTTTCTGTTGATAAAACCTGGCGAGTGTTCCAGTGATATTTTCTGATGATAAAACCTAGCGGAGGTCTAGCGATATTTTGTGACAGTAAAACCTGGCGGGTAGTCCAGAGATGTTTTCTGTTGATAAAACCTGGCGGTGGTCCAGTGATGTTTTGCGATGATAAAACCTAGCGGAGGTCTAGCGATATTTTGTGACAGTAAAACCTGGCGAATAGTCCAGAGATGTTTGTGATGATAAAACCTAGCGGAGGTCTAGCGATATTTTGTGACAGTAAAACCTGGCGGGTAGTCCAGAGATGTTTTTATTGATAAAACCTGGAGGCGGTCCAGTGATGTTTTGTGACGATAAAACCTGGCAGGTGATCCAGCGATATTTTGATGATAAAACCTGACAGGTGGTTCAGTGATGTTTTGTGATGATAGAACTGGCGGGAGTCCAGTAGTAATTTTGATGTGGTGATTAAGATAGGTATACCCTAGTTATGGTCTGGCGTGACTAGCTTTCTCTTGTTGTTAGGCTATTGGGCAGAAATGAATAAATTCATATGTGATACTTCCATTTTACTTTCCTGCATTGATAATATATGGTTATCTGCTAGCTGTAATGTAAGAGGGGTGGTTGGGTTGGATTATTCTACTGGGTGATTTATCACTCACGGATACGTCTGTATCCTGGTAAATCGATTGCTTCGGCGATCAATTTGCCAGAGGGCGCAGGATTCAATGGAGAGGATTTGACGATGGTGCAGTTCGACACGGAAAGAATAACAGGAATGAAGATCGAGTATACTTGGGATCCGTATCAAGCCTAGAGTCGGTTCTGAAGTTAATGTATTTTGAATCAGTAAATCTATCTTGAGATTGTAATAGCAAAACCTTTATTTTGGAAAATCCTATTTATTTAGCAAAATGTTCTTAAAGTATTATTTTATTTTGCTCCCGAAAAATCGGGGCGTTACACCGGCACTTGGATGTATTTGTTTTCTGTTAACTTTATCTGAAGGCGAAAGTACATAAATACTCCCTCAATTATCATTTTTTTCTACAGAGACCCCATCACATTTAAAATCGCCTATATAGACCCGCTCAACTATTGGAAATGAAAAAAATGCTAACTCCGTTAACGGAATAGAGGAAATGACTAAGCTACCCTTTTTTATAAGGCAAAAGTACATAAACACCCCCTCAACTATCACTTTGTTCCACGGAGACCCCCTAACATTTATATTATACCTTTATTCTATCAGTCGTTGTTCTAATCGCTTTTTTTCATTTTATACAATTTCTTTTTTCCTTACATCAATCATTTTAAAGAGAACCTTCTATATATAATCCTAAAATTGCATCTTCACTTATTTCATCCATAAAAGATCAGATTTTACCAAAAATAGCACACAAACCGTGGCGCGATGGCGACAAGTGCCACGGTGGTTTTTTTGCTAAGAAGAAATGAGAAGGGAAGAAAAGGAGGGAAAGGAAAGAGGTGTGAGAGAAGAGAAGTGGATGAGAATGGTAGTGGCAGCCGGCGGCGGCTATTGCGTTGCTTTTCCCATCTCCTTTTTTGTAACTTGTTTGGATTCTTTAGAGAGAGAGTATGTATTGGAGGAGAGAAAAAAGAAGGTCGCCAGAGTGGGATGAAACCATTGGTTAGTTGGTGAGGGAATAGAGAGAGAATAACTTAGATGGAGAGGGAGAGATTACCTGTGATTGAGAGAGGGGGAGGAGAGTACAGTCCTTTTAAGTTTTAATCCAACCATTGATTTTAATGGTTGAGATAGATGTTGTGTTTGGATGACAACTTTAAAAAATTTGAAAAGAATTTTGGGGTAATGATGGAGTGAGAAAGTAGGGTAATAATTGGAGATAAGAGTAATGAGTGGAGAGATGTAGAGAGAAAAATGAGAGTAATGATTGGAGATAATGAGAGCAATGATAAGAAGTAGGAGTAATGAGTATTTTTTGAGTTGGAATTTTTTTTTCAAGTTATAATCCAAACAAGGTACGAGTGTCAAAAATTGTGTGGGTGGAATCGGCTCTCTCTCTATAAATATATACACAAACACACTCAAGATAAGTCAGGACTCCCTGATATAAGCTTAGATCCAGACTTTTGATCTCAGTCGTTGAATTGTGTTTTCAATAGTCCGGACTTTTGATCTCAGCCGTTGGATTGTGTTTTCAATGGTCCAAATTTGCGGAAGGTTTATGACCGGTCATAATTAATTTTTCCCTGGAAAAGTTTTATTAAAATCTGGACCATTGAAAACACGATCCAACGGTTGAGTGGTGATATATATATATATATATATATATATATATATATATATATATATATATGAACCAAAGTTTCAAATCTGTTTGCTGGTTTTGGGTTTTGATTGGAGGCTGTTTGTAGAGGGGAGAAAAAGAAGGGTTAGAGGGAGTGTATGTATGTAATGCAACAAGGGTATTTTTGTTCGATTTATGGATGAGGGGTTCATCACAAACAGTTTTGAGACGGAAGGGTGTCACTTGGGCAACGGAGATTAGTTGAGGGGGTCTGTATGGACAATTTTAAATGTGAGAAAGTCTCTGTAAAAAAAATGATAGGTGAAGGGGTATTTATGTACTTTCGCCTTATCTAAATTGTGAATAAGACAACAGCCTTTTTGACTTTCCAGCTAGTTTTCCAGTCTACGCGTTTTACATACTTGGTCCGTTATGTCTTTGACATCCAAAGAATTATTCAATAAGCAAGCTGTCAACTGGAATATTCAAAATAATTGTATACTAGTATAAGGAATCTGTATGTATCTGGGAAACAATCTTCAATAATACGCTTCAGATGATTGAGCATTTCAATTGGGTTGTTCAATGAAAATGTTCTTTCCGGATCAACCGGACAAGAGGGCTGTCCGGACAGCCTTCGTGTGGGTTCCTTTCGCGCATTTTTTTGAAAAATTCGAACCGAACATCTTGTAGGGCCCGCAAAATAATGTATTTACACAAAAAATCAGCTTGTCCATACATCGATAGATATGTCAAAAGTTGAGTTTTTACACAGATAAATGGACGACCGTAATCTGTCAACTGTTTTTAAAGTTAAACTGTTCACGGTTGTCCATTTTTCCGTGTAAAAACTCAACTTTTGACATACTTATCGATGTCTGGACAAGCTGATTTTTTACGTGAATACATTATTTTACGGGCCCTACAAGATGCACGGTTCGAATTTTCAAAAAAACACGTGAAGGGGGGCCCAAAGGGGCTGTCTGGACAACCCCGTGTCCGGTTGATCCGGACAGAACTTTGAGATATACTATACCTTTAGGCCCTTTTCTCCTAGCACAATAAAAGAACCAAAAGTAGTAGCGGCCCTAGTTGTGGGAGGGGGATGCTAAAGCATCTTTTCTGTAAAGCGGGTGCCGAACGGCCGATTCGGCCGTTCATCTCTGCAATTGACGGCTTGAATTTTAACCGAGTAATAAATGATTTAGATTTGTATACGCTCAGATTTAATCTGAACCGTCCTTACTGAGATGAATGTCCGGATCGGCCGCTCCTTGCCCCCCTAGTGTGGGCTTTTAAATGCCCCTAGGTGGTGGCCTGGTGGGCTTATGCCTGGGACGGGCCCAGTCCTGCCCAAACTCACTTGCATACCGGTTTATATGAATTTTGAGGGGTGGTGGTATTTCGCTGAGGATAAATACATGAAAGTTACACAAACGTAAATCTGACATGCCAAATGTGCCTTGTTCGATGTGCTTTAGATCAAAAAGACGCCTTCAGCAAAAAATAAAGTTCCACTACTTATTAATGCAGAAATTTGGATACAACAAAATACTCCTACTACAGACCAAAGTACAAAAGTGGATATTTTCGTCTGATTAAAAAAAAAAAGTACAAAAATGGATACCAAGACCAACACAATTTCCTAGCTTTCATCTTTTTTTTTTTTTACTAGTGATTTTGCCACACCCTTTTTTGTTAACGCCACAATCTGCAAGTGTATTTTTGCAAGTGTATTTTTGGTGCAAAAATACATTTGCAGGGTGTGACGTTAACAAAAAAGGGTGTGGTAAAATCATTTCCCTTTTTTTTGGTTGATAAGTAATTAGCTTGCATCTTACATTAGGAAAGCAACGCTAACCACAGAGCTAAAGGGTCTTCACTCACGAACAATGGGCAACAACTACCGGAGACCTTCTCGACCGAGGCCTCTGCCCCGAGAAACAAGTGAAGATTTTTTTAAGCACATTTTTTAGAACCCGGCCTCTCTTCGGTATCCAACGAGGAGCGGTGGGTGTTCGTCGCCCAGCGCCCCCGTTGGCTTGCTGTTGGAATGTTCCGTGCCGCGGCAGAGGCGGCGGCGGCGGCGGCGGCTGGAATGGTGTGGTGGTTTGGGTGCGTGCAGCAGACATGTTGTTTGTGTATTGATGGTACTACTTGAGGTTTCGATGAAGTGGGCTTGTACTGCCGACGTGTATTTATTTATAGAGGAGTGTAAGGACCGTGTGGAAATTGACGAAAACGGGTTAAGAACGCGTTGGTCTTCGACGCTTTTGTGGGTTAAAATATAGAGTGGGGCGACTCAATCCACAATACTCAAAAGCCATCTCTCTCTCTCTCTCTCTCTCTCTCTCTCCTCTCTCTAGTTTGATTTGGTCGTTTCTAAAGTTTGATTGGTTCTCTCCATTGTTGATACAGGACGGTACGGAACAAAGTGGAAGTATTTGATCGTTCCATCGAGACCTGCTAGTCCAAAGGGTTTTATTTTGTCTCTGGATGGTCCCCCGCTCGTGAATAGTGAAATTGGTCATAGGCTCTGTCTTGGGCATAATAAGCCCACCGAGCCACTGCCCGGGACTTCCAGTTTTTGGCCCGATAATAAGGCCTCGGAATCTCGAGATATAATAAATACTAGGGAAATACTATTATGTATGTCACTAATATTTCGTATAGAATAGCGTAACTTAGTGGTAAGAACCGGACTTTTCACCTAAGAGGTCGCGTGTTTGACCCTTTATACGACATTTTTTTAACGTGAAAGTGTTTTGAACTTGAACAAGAAAAGGTACTATTAATTCGATAGAGGTGAGATCCGAACTCACGACGTAATGGAACCTGAAGGGGTTACAAACAAAACAATGAGAGGCTCCACCGCACCACGAAGCCTATCTTCTTGTTTTTTTTTTGTTGGACGTCTAATAAAATACTATAAACAAAGCAATGAGAGGCCCCATTTTTTTAACCCCGTCTAGGGCCTCCAAAATCTCAAGGTTAAACATGATTGATCCTCTAGATTAGTCGAAATGCATATAAGTTGATCCGAACACCTAATTATAACAAAAAGAAAGAAAGAAAGGTTAGAAGTTACCAGAACTATTTGATGATTTGATCTATTCCGGTCTATCTCTAACGAGAAAGACTACGGCCACCGAACGGAAAATGCGGTGGCCGGCCACCGCACGCCGTTTCGGGCCCACTCCGGGCTCCGTACGGATGATCCGAGCCGTTCAATAATTTTAAAAAAAAAAACCGAGTGGGTACGTGTGAAATCAGCTTGATCCGATTTGTGTAGGTGCTCGGATCAAACTTCTAATATTTGGAAAATCGGAAAAAATGGAAAGATTGGTTTTCCGATTTTTCAAAGATGAAAAGCTTGATCCGAGCACCTACAGATATCGGATCAAGCTGATTTTTCATGTACCCACTCGGCCCGGAGTGGGCCCGAAACGGCGTGCGATGGCCGGCCACCGCATTTTCCGTTCGGTGGCCGTAGACTTTCTGATCTCTAACACGGTTTGGCTTTTGGAGAACGGGAAGGTCTCTCCCAGTTAAAAGTTTCTCTTTTGCTTCCGTGGTACTACCGTGGTAGGCATGGCCCAACAACCACACGGTAACGGTAAAGGGCGGAGAAGTATAATTTTACTTGGAGGTAGGGCTGTAAGTGAGCCGAGCTACTCGCGAGCTCGGCTCGGCTCGTTAAGGAAGGCTCGTTTAGTAAATGACTAAGCTCGGCTCGTTAAGGGCTTGGCTCGTTAAGACTCGAGCCGAGCTCGAGCTCGCCGAAACTCGGCTCGGTTCGGCTCGTTTACACCCCTACTTGGAGGATGGGAATATTAATCTGAAGTCGGCCTCTTGGGCTGTCGGGGACGTACAATCGTCGATTTCTGGGCACGAGCGGGGTTCGTTTTCATGACCGGATTGTATTATTTTTGCAGAGCTCGTTGAAAACATTAACCATGTCATAAATCACAAAAAAAAAAAGGACGCCAATTAATACATGCGGTCCTCGAATTTTGATCCAAAATTGAGCCCCTACTGTAATGTAACTTTCGTATTAATATTTGAATGTTTCCAAATAAAAATACAAACCAGGTACTTGGTTCAGTGGTCATGTAATGTTGTCATGTTATCGGAAGCATATGGTTCGACTCCCATGCAACTTCATGTTTATTTTTTCACTTCCTTGGGCTCTTTTTAATTTATTGCTTTACTTTTTGTAATATTGTGAAAAATCACATTACTCAATTACTTTGTTGAAAATTTTCAGCTAACAACTGCAACAAAACTATCGAAAAGATGTGCTCAATTACTTTGTCGCTTTTTTTGTACTTTTGTCATTTTTTTAGGAATTCATGAATATGTCAGGGGCTCGATATAGAGAATTTGCTTTGGACCTTCAAAATATATATAGGTGTTCCATTTCCACAGTAAAAAGAATTTTTAAAAAAGGAAGGTTTTTCAAGCTTAAAAATCATGTGTTTACGTAAATAATTTTCCTACCAATATGGATCTTGTTTTATAGATCTCATTGAGATCTTTTAAACGGTGCAAAAAAAATTAAAAATATATTTTTCATTTTCATTATATTTGAGTTTGAAATTACCTTCATTTGAAAAAAAAAGTACTAAAAAAAATGGAACACCACCTAAGTCGACACTGTATCCAATTTTCACATTTTTAAAATTATTAATGTTTTCGACGAGCTCTACACAATAAATAGTTTTGATTATTTAAATAAACCCCACTTGTGCCCTGAAATCAATGTGCCCAGAAATCAATGACTGAACGAGAAGCCAACCCTTATAAACGTATCCGAAAGTCTACTGGTACAGAAATCTGTGCACAGATTTTTTTTTGGGTCCTACACAAATGATCCGAGCCGTTCATTATGTTTAAAAAAAATTTTCAAGTCATCCCGGGAAAAATCAGCTCAATCCAACACCTATAAGTACTTGATCTAATCGTCTAACTTTCCATTCTCTAAAAATCCGAATGAAAAGTTAGATGATTAGATCAAGCACTTATAGGTATTGGATTGAGCTTATTTTTCGCAGGGGCACTTTAAAAAATGTTTTAAACATAATGAACGGCTTGGATCACTTGTATGGGACCTGTAGTGAGCCCCATAAAAAATCTGTGCACAATCTATACACAGATTTCTGTATCAGTAGCAAGGTTCAGCTCCCTGTGTGTTAGTGTCATAATTTAACGCGCATCACAATGACAGCCTGATTCGAAAGTCACCTTTTCTGTTGAAGCAATCAATGCTTTTGGCATATGACGAAACTAACCTCCTACTTTTCCAACACTATAGCTATAGAAGAATAGAGCGATAAATTTTCCAGGGTACCGCGTAACATGTACCCAAGCAATACATTCGGGTTATCCAAAAGTGTATTGGACGGTCCAAATTAAAATACTCTCTCTCCTCTCATTTCCACTTTGGGGGTGTTCTTCTAAATAAGCCATTTGGCTTTCCCGCCAAATTTTTTTTGTCCTTATTCAATTTTTTTTTGCATTTTGTGGCTTATTGTCAATTTTTTGGGGATTATTGCTTCTTTATGACGAGAGGAATCTAAAAAGTAAAAAATTTTGATCGAAATCTAATTTTTTTTGAATTTCGACGAAAATTGGCGGGAAAGCCACTTATTTCGTCTATATTCAAAAAAATTTGGATTTCGACCAAAATTTTTTACTTTGTAGATTCCTCTCGTCATAAGGAAGCAATAATCTCCAAAAAAATGACAATAAGCCACAAAATGCAAAAAAAAATTGAATAAGGACAAAAAAAATTTGGCGGGAAAGCCAAATGGCTTATTTAGAAGAACACCCCCTTTCTCTCTCATTTTTCTCTCTCCAAATTCGAGCAGTTCAAAATCGAAAAGGACGGTCCAGATGTATCAAGTGGGCACCACGTGGTACCCGCCCGGCACTGAAAAATTTCTCGAATAGAACACATGTTTACGCAGCACAACGTTACTTTAATTTACAGAGGGATCTGTACATAAAATTTTACAGAGCCAATCGCGGCCATCCAAAAGTGTTTTGGACGGTCCGAATTAAAAATAAATTATTACTGGTCAGAAATATTTAAAACCGGTCAAAATTTAAAAAAGCATCTCAACCATTGATTGCCAAAACGATCAAGTGAGATTCCGCGGCTCCGTAAATAGCCTATTTTGCAGCGACTCCGTAAATAAGTCTATTTTCAGAATTTATGCCAAATTCTAAAACAAAGTTGGATAATTCGTAAATGTCTTTACCGATATTGGATTGAGATGATTTTTTAGAAAGACCCTAAAATTTTTTTTACAAAGACCCTAAAAAAAGTAAAATAAAAATTTGACTTTTTTTTATTTAAAAGTTGTTATTTCTCAAAATATTTTGGTAAAAGTAAAAAAAAATTATTTTTCCGATTCGTCTCGTTGAGATGAATCAATAATCTATACTCCCTCCGTCCCGATTTGTTTGTCCCTTTTTTGACTTATACATGTCCCAAATTGACTGTCCAATTTCAAAATCAAATGCTCGGATTATGTAAATTTTCAAATCAATGGATTAAATTTGGTTTCCTTAATAAGTTGAAAAATCGAGATTGGACAAACAAATCAAGACGGAAGGAGTAAAAGTTTGGCACAAAATTAACGAACAAAAAAAAAATTTGAATAAGGACAAAACATAAATTTTTTGTGAAAATTCTAAAAGTGTTAGGATGGGCCTAAAAATAGGAGTAAACTCAGTGTACGCTGTGTAGCAATGCTGGGTAATATACTTGCAACGTTTAAGAAGTGGCCAAGGTTAGAACTTAGAATTGCCATTTAAAAAAATATATATGTCAGAGTTCAACACTACTATAATGATGTACCCAAAGGACAACCAATGTCAGAGTACCAGAGCTCTCCCATTGCAGCAAACGATTAAATACACGGAGCTCTCATTCATAAGCTACGCCTATTGGGTTGACGTTAGTGGGACCGAACATATATTTGCTTCGGACAGAGCTTCTGCCCAGTATTTTCTCTGTCCGGTCCAATTTCGGGACTTTGTGGGCTCCTCCTAAAGCCACAATCATGATCGGACTTGTTCATTTTGTAGAGCTCGTCAATTTTATCATTCACGTATAAAATTAACTTAATTGAACATTGATAGGTATACGATAGGTATATATATGACCTATACAAATTTGTATATAAGAAAAAAAAGAGAGGTAAATTTAAGGTGCGTTTGGTAACCTTTTCAGTTTTTAATTTTTTGTTTTTAAGAAACTAGAAGTAGAAACAGGTTTATGTTTTCATAAAAACAAAAACAAGAAACATGTTTGGTAATATTTGTGTTTATCAAAAAAAAAAACACCGAGGAAAATACCTTTTTTGTAGTTTCCATAGTTTAAAAAAGAACTTAAAAAGTTTATGAAGAACAACAAAGTATACTTGTTACCAAACAAGTTTTATTCATTTGTTTTCAAAAAACCAAAAACTGAAAACAAAAAGGTTACCAAACGTCATTTCGTTATTTTTATTTCCAATTTTTCTTGTACAAATCTGTTTCAATCATGTATTTATTGATGTTTAATCAAGCTAATTTTTACGTAAATGATAAACTCGACGAGTTCTAAACAATGAACAATTCAATCATTATTTTGGGCCCGAAAAAGATCCACAAAGGCCCAAAACTAGACCGGATTGGACCGAAAAAATACCACATGAGCTCTGTCCATCGGTCATTGGGCACTGCTTCGTGATTTGGTGGTAGATACGGTCATTGGGCAGTGGGCTAGATGCCACCCCCAACCCCATTTTCAAGACAATTTCATTATGGTATTCGGTGCCAAGTTTTTAATTAGGAAGAAACTTACAAATACGTCCTCTCAAGAAAAATGGCTTTCGAATTGGATCTGAGCTATGAGCGGTTCGGCGGCGGCGGAGGGTTTAGCCCTTCAGTCTGTCTGTGGTGGCACGAGTTTAAGTTGGTGCGGCGGGTCATCTCGATAGTTGCTCTTCTCATACTATGCCTCTCCCTTTGGTCTCTCCACCCACCTCCACGAGTGTAATTGATGGGTTCGGCTCCGGCGTTTGGTTCCATGCAGCTTTTTGTTTTTTTGTTGTTTTGTTTTGTTATTTCTTGTATTTCCGGACTGGTAGTGTCCTTTGCTGCTGTTTTCGTTCTAATATAACTGGGATCATCTTGCTCGTAAAAAAAAAAGAAAAAGAAAAATGGCTCATGTAATTCTCAAATTTCAAAAGGAGGGGTCTTCTCTCAAGTTGGCTATTAGACTCTGGTGCAGTCCATCCATTTTATGCTCCACTTCGGATGTACTGCAATGATTGAATTCATTCATATTGTAGAACTCGTTGAAAAAGTCACATAAAAATCAAGTCGATTGAATACTGATCGATACATGAACGAAGCACATTTATTTGCTAACAAATGGGTTCTTCAAGTTATGATCCAGTGTGATCAATTCTTTTTATCAATGAGTTCTACATTATGAACAAATCTGATCATTAAAGTAGGTCTAAAATGAGGCGAAAAATGGCAGGACTGCATCCTGTGCAGTCCGATAGCCAACTTGGGAGGATGATAAGGACAATCATCTTTTGTGATGCAAGAAATATTTTTTTCAATCCAACGGAGCAATGTTGCCATCAAGTATCTCATGCCATCCTATGGAAATCAATTGTTCTTGAAAGAATATGGATTTTGTGTTGGGAAAATAAATTAGGTGACCACATTGTGGTCATGACCATGTGATGTATCATCGTTGCATTAGAAAATATGCTCTACTACATAACAAATGGACCACATTTTGTCGATGCGGTGCAGAAGTTAGAGACAATTTGGTCTTTCATCAGACTAAATAAACATATACTACAAATTTATATGGCATCTTATGATGCTAGATGTATAGTTCTTGCTCTATAAAATTGAAACTTTGAATGACTCATGAGTCATGGCTAGAAACAATCCTAATTAACCGAATTAGGGAAGTATTTCAATGGAATGCCAAAATTGTTTTTGTTGGTACCAAAATTTTAGTGCACAAAAAGCTTGTACCTTGTGCAATATACAAGACTTCTCTGCGCTGGAGTTTTGGCACTATCATAATATAATCTTTTCACTTTTTTTTTATCAGTAATATATTCTGAGCTAGATCAGTAAGTGTATATGTAGGTTTTGTCCTGAGTAGAATAACACAAATCCAACTTTTCCTGGGCCACTGTATTCCCTTGTTGGGCTATTTGGATCCATAGAAACAACACAACTTTGAACCCAAACACCTCCTACCCTATTCCCACAACAAGCTCTGTTAGGAATGCCTTGTATTCTTTAGTCCCACATTGGTTAATTATGTTGTTCCAGTTTTTGTAGCCTATTATAAATAGGGCTTTTGGGGGACTTCTATAGATTATCTTTTGGGCTCTCATATTGTGGCCTTTCTAGAGTTACGGATTACAGCCGGCTCTTTGTATCTCTTCTTCACGTTGGTTAGTGAATCCTCTCTCTCCTCGCCCGTGGACGTACCCATCTTGGGGAACCACGTATATCTTGTGTCTTTGTGATTTCTTGTTTAGTATTCAATTTCTCGTTCTTAGCTTGCATTCATAGCGTTCGTTACAACAAACTGGTATCAGAGCCTTAGGTTGCAAAAACTAGGGTTTCGTTTCCGATTGTGGCTATGGCGGCTAAATTCGAGATTGCGAAGTTTGATGGGCAGAGCAGCAGTTTCAGTCTTTGGAGAGTAAAGATGAAGGCTCTGTTAACCCAACAAGGATTGCACAAGGCTTTGTCAGGCAAGACTAGTTCTGGAATCAAAGAGGAAGATTGGGATGATACGGATGCCAAAGCTCTGAGTTCTATTCAGTTGAGTCTGGCAGATGATGTTCTTCGCGAGGTGGAAGAAGAAACTTCAGCAGCAGGAATTTGGCTGAAGTTGGAAGGCATATATATGACGAAGTCGCTCACCAACAGTTATATCTCAAACAACGTCTTTATACGTTTCGTATGCGAGAAGGTATACCTGTTAAGGATCATTTAGACGAGTTCAATCGTATTATTATGGATCTGAAAAATATTGATAGTAAAATTGAGGATGAGGACCAAGCCCTAATTTTGCTATGTTCTTTACCACTTTCGTATGAGCACTTTGTTACAACCCTATTGTATGGCAAAGACACGATATCCATGGAGGATGTTAAGGCCAGCCTTTATTCGAAAGAATTAAGAAAAAAGTGTCAGGTGAGGGTGATGCACATGCGGAGGGTTTGTTTGTTAGGGGAAGAATAATAGAAAGGGAGGAGTCGAGTAATAGGGGAAGATCCAGATCATCAAGTAAGAAGAAGGGAAAGTGCAATTATTGCAAGAAATCCGGGCACTGGAAAAAAGACTGTTTAAAACTCAAGGAGAAAGAAAAAGAAGACCCGAAAGGGGGTAAAGTAATTGCTGGAATTGCTGAAAGTTCAGATGAGTCAGATACTGTGTTATCAGTTACAGAGGGCGATTCTCGCTCTAATACCGAGTGGATTATGGATTCTGGATGTTCATACCACATGTGTCCGCATAGAGAGTGGTTTTCTACTTATGAGGCGGTCAATGGTGGTACAGTTTTGATGGGTAACAACATGGCCTGTAAGACTGTTGGTTCAGGAACGATTCAGCTTAGGATGCATGACGGTATTGTTAGGACTTTATCTGAGGTTCGACATGTTCCAGATTTGAAGAAAATCTTATATCCCTAGGTGCTCTTGATTCTCATGGTTGCAAATTCCTCGGTGAAGGTGGAGTTTTGAAAGTCTTGAGGGGTGCATTGGTACCGATGAAGGGTCAGAAGCGTGGTAACCTCTATACACTCCAGGGCAGTACAGTTCTAGGTGCTGCAGCAACGGTTGCTTCATCCAAGGTTTCAGATTCAGACTTGACTCGTTTGTGGCATATGCGCCTTGGGCATATGAGCGAGAGGGGGATGACAGTTTTGAGCAAACAGGGTTTGCTATGTGGCCAGAAAACTGAGAAGTTGGATTTCTGTGAGCATTGTGTCTACGGCAAGCAGTGCAGGGTGAAATTCAGTACAGCTGTTCATCGCACCAAAGGCACAGTGGATTATTTTCACTCAGATCTTTGGGGTCCCGCAGAGGTAACTTCTAAAGGTGGTTTTCGCTATTTTATGAGTATTGTCGATGATTTCTCTCGTAAGGTTTGGGTGTATATGTTGAAACATAAAAGTGACGCCTTTAATACATTCAAACAGTTTAAAACTTTGATTGAGAATCAGACTGGTAAGAAAATAAAACGTTTGAGAACTGACAATGGTATGGAGTTTTGTCTTGGCGAGTTTGATAGGTTCTGCAGTGATGAGGGCATTGTGAGGCATCACACAGTGAGAAAAACCCTCAGCAGAATGGTGTGGCTGAACGAATGAACAGGACTCTTTTGGAGAAGGCACGTTGTATGTTGTCCAATTCCGGATTGGGCAAAGAATTTTGGGTCAAGCCGTTTCCACGACATGCTATTTGGTGAACAGGTCTCCGTCGACCGCTGAGTGTAAGACTCCGTGTGAGGTATGGTCAGGTCATCCAGCTGATTATTCCGTGTTGCGTGTTTTTGGGTGTCCAACTTACGCTCATGTGAATGAGGGTAAATTGGAGCCACGGCCAAGAAGTGTATTTTCTTGGGTTATGCAGCAGGTGTCAAAGGGTAAGTTATGGTGCTCTGATGATTCGAAGCTTTTGATTAGCAAGGATGTGACTTTTGATGAAAATTATTTGATTAAGGGGTCTAAGCAGGTTGATGATACAGTTCAGGAACAGAGTGTTCCAAAGCAGGTGGAGTTTTTGAGTGAATCTTCCGACTCAGGGAAGAAGCACATTGAGAAGCCAATTGAAGAGGAGTTCAAGAGTTCAGACACAGAGGCTGATGCGTTAGTTGAGCAACCACGCACTATTGCTAAAGATAGGCCAAGGAGGGAGATTCGGCCTCCTGAAAGGTATTCGGCTTATTCTGAGATGGTGGCCTATGCTTTATCAGTTGCTGAGACAGTTGAGTATGACGCGCCTTCACGCTATACGGAAGCTGTTTCGAGCACTGAGTCTGCACAGTGGTTTGTTGCTATGAATGAGGAGATTGAGTCTCTTCAGAAGAATCAGACATGGGAGTTAGTAGAACCGCTGAAAGGGAAGAGGATTGTTGGGTGCAAGTGGGTCTTCAAGCGCAAACCAGGTATTCCAGGGGTAGAAGACGCTCGGTTCAAAGCTCGGCTAGTGGCGAAAGGATACATCCAAATAGAGGGTGTTGACTACAATGAGGTATTTTCACCTGTTGTAAAACATAGTTCCATTCGCACTTTACTTGCTATTGTTGCCTGTTATGATCTTGAGTTAGAGCAACTTGATGTCAAAACTGCGTTTTTGCATGGCGAGCTTGAGGAACAGATTTATATGCGTCAGCCTGAGGGATGTTGTTTCTGGTAAGGAGGATCGCGTTTGTTTACTTCGTAAATCTTTGTATGGCCTCAAACAATCACAAAGTCAGTGGTATAAGCGGTTTGATACTTTTATGATAAGCCAGCCATATTCTAGGAGTGAGTATGACAGTTGTGTGTATTTTCGAAAACTTCCAGATGGTTCATTTGTTTATCTACTGTTGTATGTTGATGATATGCTTATTGCTGCCAAGAGTGTATCAGAAATCAACAGGTTGAAACAACAGTTAGGGGGTGAATTTGAGATGAAAGATTTGGGTGCGGCAAAACGTATTTTGGGTATGGAGATTTGCAGAGATCGAGTAGCTGGCAAATTTTTGAATCAGAAGTCTTATGTACTTAAAGTGCTTGAGCGCTTTGCCATGCAGAACTCGAAGCCAGTCAGTACCCCTTTGGCAGCACACTTTCGACTTTCAGCTGAGTTGTCACCACAATCGGAGGATGAGGAGAAGTATATGTCTCAGGTTCCATATTCGTGCGCAGTTGGGAGCCTTATGTACGCCATGGTATGTACTCGTCCTGATATTTCACATGCAGTTAGTGTCGTTAGTCGTTATATGGGGCGTCCAGGAAAGGCACATTGGGAGGCTGTGAAATGGATACTACGGTATTTGTGCGGAACTGCAGGTGTTGGTCTATTGTTTGGGATTGCCAATTCTGGTGATCATGCTGTTGGTTATGTTGATTCGGATTTTGCCGGTGACCACGATAAGAGGAGGTCTCTGACAGGTTATGTCTTTACTCTGTCCGGAAGTGCCATTAGTTGGAAAGCTACTTTACAGGCTACAGTCGCGCTGTCTACAACAGAAGCGGAGTATATGGCCATTGCTGAAGCTGTGAAGGAGGCATTGTGGATGAGAGGTTTGCTTTGTGAGCTTGGTCTTGCACAGGGTGTGAGTTCAGTATTTTGTGATTCACAGAGTGCTATACATTTGACTAAAAATCTGATGTATCATGAAAGGACCAAGCATATCGATGTCAGGTATCACTTCGTTCGGGATATCATCTCACAGAAGCAAGTCGAGGTGAAGAAAGTGGGTACGGCAGATAACCCAGCAGATATGTTGACTAAACCGGTTCCGGTTGCCAAGTTCAAGCATTGCTTGGGCTTGCTTGGTATTTGCAGTTGATCACCCCTCGGGGGCATTTGGCGAGTGAGAGGTTAGAAGGGGAAAACTATATTTGGTGATTTGGTTCAGTAGAATTCAAGTCAAGGTGGAGAATTGTTAGGAATGCCTTGTATTCTTTAGTCCCACATTGGTTAATTATGTTGTTCCAGTTTTTGTAGCCTATTATAAATAGGGCTTTTGGGGGACTTCTATAGATTATCTTTTGGGCTCTCATATTGTGGCCTTTCTAGAGTTACGGATTACAGCCGGCTCTTTGTATCTCTTCTTCACGTTGGTTAGTGAATCCTCTCTCTCCTCGCCCGTGGACGTACCCATCTTGGGGAACCACGTATATCTTGTGTCTTTGTGATTTCTTGTTTAGTATTCAATTTCTCGTTCTTAGTTTGCATTCATAGCGTTCGTTACAACAAGCTCTATCCTTCACAAAGCTTTTGAATGAGAAGAAGTAAGAACTCCTTTGTTCCCGTTCCATACAGCACCAACAGCTTATTGGGTGCTAGACTAAATACTCCATCCATCCCATAAAGTTAGGCCCCTACAAAATTATGAGCAATTTTCGAACTGGAAAATAAGGTACTTATGGAAATAATTTTTGGTGCAATATTGATCTTGTTTGATAAATTTTGATGAGATCTTTTGAACAATGCAAAAAAAAAAATTAAAAAATTCATTTAGTAAATACGTCATAAAAAAGTTTAAAAATTACACGTAGTTTCGTAGAGTGACCAACTTTATGGGACGGAAGAAATAGAAATATTGGGTTGGTTTCCTTCATTCTCCTTGGAGGACTTCTCCATTATTGCGATTCCAAGCCCCTTTAGCTTCTTATTTTAGAATATATAAGAAGAAGAAGAAGCTTCACTTTTAATAAAAATTAAGGCTATGAAGCCCTTCCTTCAACTGGTTTTGGCTTGCCCTTTTACTAGGTTGGAGCTATGAAGCTTACCTTATTCATTATTAGAAAAAGAGGAAAGGACTTTTTCAGCTTGCAGCTCGCTTCCGAGAGGCGAAGGGAGCCTGACTTTTAAGGTACCCAAGCATGGCCCGAAGCTATGGGGTCTTCGTGATAGCCTGAATATAGCCTTTCAAAGAAACATGATGGGTATCACAGTTGAAACAAACTCGGCAATAGTCGTTGGCATGCTGACCGCCTCCGACAAAGATTACGGAACTCTTTATACTATGGTTTCCAATTGCAAGTTCCTCCTTGCCAAACTGGGCTATCTGAAGCGCATCGCTTGCACTGCAAACAAATGCGCGAACATGATGGCAAAAATATATATGCAAGCGAAGATATTTCCTTACTTTTATTTACTATTGCTCCTAGTTCAATTTCGTCTCAGTTGTATGGTGATTGTAACGAGGGCCGGTACTGTACAACTCTAGTTATTTAATTTTATCATGAAGTACCTTTTAACCAAAAAAAAAAAGAATAATTATCATCACATTAGCTAAGATGTGGGGATTGACAATGCATGTGTTAGATAGGATGGTAGTTTTTTTTTGGAGGGAGGGAAAGAAATGCATTAATAATAAGGAGATAGTAGAAGGAACGAAAAACATACGGCCAGAATATAAACCAAAAAATCAACCTAAAACATACGGCCTACTCTCAAAGGAAAACAGAAGCAACTATGAAACCATCCGTGCACATTAGAAGATTGTAGTTCAATTGATGAATGAAAAAAGATAGACAAATGGCCTCGTGAGCTTGTAGTTAGTTGGATTATCCTTTTTAAGATTGAACAAAACGAAATCAAAAGGAGATCCATGCTCCCTTGTAGACTTTTTTCTCTTGGAAAATTCTAAAACCAGTTCAATGGCTGACAATAACAAATGTGTAAATGTGCATTGAAAAGTGAAAAAGTACACATGAATACGTATTTTTCTTATCTTCTTTTGTGTGCTTATTGTCAGCCCAACAATAAAAAGTCCGTTTTCTCTCACCCAAAAATACCGAATTGTCTTTTTTCACGCGCAAATCGTTTTCACTAGTTGAGTTTTTCAAATGGTTTATACACTAGGGAATCTTTTCGCTATCAGTACTGTCTTGCACGTTCCTAAAAATACTAAGAGCACGAACTTTTAAAATTGGCAGGTAAATATCTATTGGAAAAAAACAACAAACAGCGGTGCTATTGGTACAGATATTATTTAATATTTGTACTAACGCGCAATGTTTTGAAATCTGGACCGGTAAACGAACCGGAGAAAGGACCGGGCGGACGGATCACCGGTTCGAGAGGTTTAGCGGTTGGACCGCTGGATCCTACCGGTTCTTAGGATAGAGACCGGTTTTTGGATAGTGACGATTTTTGGGTTTGTCTGGACCGGAGCTAGGACCGGTTGATGGTTCAACCGGTTTGAACCGGCCGGTTCGGTCCGATTTTAAAACATTGCCAGAGCGTACAAGCCCTTTTTGTCCCAGAATTCAGGCCTGAATTCTAAAACAAAGTTGAATGATTTGTAAACGCCCATATCGCTATTTTTTGCAATGACCATAAACAAAGTATTTTAAACAAAATAAATGGCTCCGATCATTTTTTAAGACCCAAAACAGACCTAAAAAGGTTTTATACGCGCTGATATAAATTTTATGTATGTACCATTATCATTTCTTAGAATAGAAATAGAAGGTGGAAGCCATGTTCTTTTTCCCTTGCCACTAGATGTCATGCGTCTAGATGTCACGTCCATAATTTTTAACATAATAATAATTTTAATTGAAATGTCCATGGAACTATACATAATTACTCCCAAAAGATTTCTCCATGATCTTTCAAAAGGGCTCACAGTACTTAAAAAGATTACAATAACTACACCTTAAACATGCATGTCAAGCACTTCATATCAATGCCCTTAATTTGCACCTGTGAATAATGAAAAGGTGAGCTACACTATCCCTAAATAATGAAAAAAGTGAGCTACACTAGCCCAGTAGAGAAATCCTTATCCAATCTATATGTTAATGTGATGATTAACGCATCAAAAAGGACTTAGAGGCTATTCCAGATGAACAGCAAAAAGTAATTTTAGAAAAAGAAGGTTTTTCAAGCTCAAAAATCATGTGTTTATGCAAATAATTTTCCTACCAATATGGATCTTGTTTGATAGATTTCATTAAGATCTTTTAAACGGTGCAAAAAAAAATTGAAAAAATATTTTTCATTTTCATTATATTTGAGTTTGAAATTACCTTCATTTGAAAAAAAAAAATACTTTTTTTGAGAGTGGAACACCACCTTAAATTCAACAAGGACATCGCAAGTAAATGGTAAGTTATATCGAAGAGCGTATGTATCCCATAGTAAGATAAAATAACCAAACATCAAGTTCTCAGACGTTTAAATAGAGTGTTTTATCATTTTGCCAACCTTTCACCTTTGATGTGTCATGTATATTATAAATATGTTTTCCGGGTATTTGGAGACGAGGCGATTTTGTATATTTAACTCTTGTAGGCTCCGTTTCGCTAAATTTCTTACTCTATATATCCGACCCACTTTATGTTCTTTACAGAAATTCATGCATTTCAAACAATATATATATATATACACTTCTTTTCATATCCGGTCGCCCGGATTTTAGATTTGTCCGGATTTCTGTCTGAGCCGTTGGATCTCATCCAACGGCTGTGATTTTAAAAAGCATCTCGCGGGTAAAATGCGACCATGGGTCGGGTAAAGAACGTCTCGCGGGTCTCGCGGGTTACACTTCGGGTCAAAACCCCCCACAGCTCCACAGCTTCCCTGATACGCTTCCCCTCAGTAGATACAGAGAGAGAGAGAGAGCAGCAGCAGCAGCAGCAGAGCGATCGATCGACGACCCAAGATCCAAACGCCCCTCTCTCTCTCGTTCTCTTCCTCTCTCTCTCGTTCGCTTCCTCTCTCTGCTTTTCGTTCCACAGCCAGAGAGTGAGAGAGAGAAACTGAAACGGAGGCGACCAAGAGAACAACGACCCAGTTGAGATCGAAGACGACGAACGTCAGCGCTAAGGTCTCTCTCTCTCTCCCTCTCTCTCTCTCGCTCTTTCTCTCTCTCTCTCGTTCGATGTGATTTTCGAACTGATTTTTGTGTTTTTTTGTGTGGTTTCGATCGATATCGGGATGGCCGACGACGAACGATCAGAGCGACAAAGCCGTAAGGTCTCTCTCTCTCTCTCTTATTCTCTCTCTCTCTCTGTCTCTCTCAGTATCTACGATTTTCAAAACCCTAACAGTATATCTTCGATTTTGGAAACCCTAAATGAAGAATAGGGGCTGATTTCTGTGATTTGGTTGTGTGGTTCGATCTCGGGATGACTGATTTCTACTGATTGAATGATTTTTGAAACCCTAACAGTATTTTGGGGTTGTACATATGATATTCGATTTGGGGCATCTATGGTCCGGATTTGTGTCTGAGCCGTTGGATTTTCTTATGATCAGTTGCTATTTGGACTGGTTTTCGTTTGTGACTTATGCTGATTTTGGCCAGAGAATTTTGAAGTGGGGTTTGTTTGGTGTTATTAGTGATGATAGAACTGTGATCTGTGTATATCAGTTCTTTTCATATCCGGTCGCCCGGATTTTAGATTTGTCCGGATACCATTATTTTATTCCCCCCCAGCCCCCTTTCCCATTTTGATGGCTATCATGATAAATTAATATGCAATGTTTACTAAGGCTTGGAAACATTAGATGGTCAGCTTGGCAACTAATGTTGCCGCCTTAGTGCCATAAAAATGTTGTGTCGTGACCATTTCATTTATTTGAGCCACTTTATTTGGCTATGATGAAATTTTTCTGAGCCATTGGGAGAGTTTGCCCCTATTTCTAGATTTGTTTGCCCCTATTTGATGGCTATGATGATAAATTAATATGCAATGTGTACATAGGCCCTAGAAACATTAGATGGACAATTTTCAACTAATGTTGCCGCCTTAGTGCCTTAAAAATTTGGTGTCGTGAACAATTCATTTATCTGAGCCACTCTATTTGGCTGTGATGAAAATTTCCTGAGCCAAAACCGCCTATCCAAATTTTTTATATGAGTTACTTGTAGTTGTAGCTGTGTTGGACATTAGGGCTGATTGTATGATCGTTCGTTGTCGTTGTTCTCAGCTTGGGTCGTTCGTATACAATCGCCTCCGTTTCTCTTTCTCCCTCTCACTCTCTAGCTGTGGAACAAAATAATAGTATCCGGACAAATCTAAAATCCGGGCGATCGGATATGAAAAGAACTGTATATCATAATGTGTACTAAGGCTTGGAAACATTAGATGGTCAGCTTGGAAACTAATGTTGCCGTCTAAGTGCCTTAAAAAAGTGGTGTCTTGAATATTTCATTTGTTTGAGCCACTTTTTTTGGCTATGATGAAAATTTGCTGAGCCAAAGACTACCTCTCTCAATTTTTTATATAAATTCTACTTTGTAGCTGTGGTGGACATATTTTTGTGTGTGTAGGCATTGTGTCAGTGTGTGTGCAGTAATTGTGTTCAAACAGTCATGTCCAGTTCAAGCAACAGGAGTACCATTCAATCACGGCAGCCTATATTTGAGAACAAGAAATGTTGCTGTGGGTTGAGAGCTGCTGTGCATATTTCAGAGTCAAATGATAATCCTGGAAGGCTCTACTATAGGTGTCCAAAGGATTCAAACGACAAAGAAAAATGCGGGTACTGGAAGTGGTGCTATCAAATTGGGTGTCACGAACCCAACCCACTTGTTTCAACTGAGGTGAAAGAATTAAACAATGATGCACGTGTTCAAGTCATTGAAGTCACCGTGGCTAATTTAAAGCACATGCTGATTGTCTGTCAATTCTTAAGTGGGCTAGCCTTGGTAGTGGCTATCATTGCACTTCTTAAGTGAATGTAATTTGTATTCGTTAGTATTTGTTGTAACCGGTAGTTTAAAACTTTAGTTTTAAATGAATTTACTTTTATTCGTTCCTTGTCTTTTGGATTGTTGTGTCTTTGAAAAATATAATCATTCACCTGGCTGCCGTGAAATGTTAAAATGAAAGGTGCTTGGTCCCAGGGCAATTATATTTCTGGTGGGCTATGTTGTGGAGCTCTACCAATTCATATCCAGCTCTTTGTAAATGATTTATTAGTTGTCAGTTCTTCTGATCCTCTAGTGGGAAAATGCCTTGTGAACATTTCATGGGAGATTGCTCACCCATGTGATGGGGAGGGTTGTGCTTGTGTGGTACCTTGCCTCTCCTGTTGAGAGGAGATTTTAATGTTTGTTGTGGTCTCTGTTTCAGATTGAGATTTTACTCGGGAAAACTGCAAAATTTGAGTATATTTGTCTTAATTTGTAGTCCTTCGAGTGGCAATAGACAGTTTTTACTTGCTTGCCGGCTCTGTCTTATACATGACCTTGGGGTTCCCCTCTTTACCTGTGAGCATTTGTGAAAACATAAACATGCTCAATAGAAATTTTCTGTCGGGGGACTCATTTGGGAAGAAAAAAGTGCATCTCATTAAGTGGGATAATGTTTGCAAACTTAAGAGCAATGGAGGCATTAGTAAATCTAGAGAAAACAAGTTAACTTACACACCCACTGCACCTTAAATGCAGCTTCTCCAATAGTCATTTGTTTAAACTTTAACCAATAAATATCATCAAGAAAAGAACAAAAACTACAGGAAAAAAAAGAAGTTAAAATCAGTCTCGGGCAAAAGTCCTTTCTAATTCCTCATTCCCAGGCCACTTCTGTGGTTGCATGCGGTGCAGCTGCAGCATCCCACCCACCACCAGCAGGTGGCACTGCACAGTTTGATAAGATGCCAACCAAAATTAGCAACAAAGCTCACACAATTAGCAAAAAAGGTCATAATGTTCGAGTAGCAAGTTTTCTATACAGTAGAAGTAGCAAGTTTTCTTTGAATGACCAAAGTAACAAAGCTCACACAGGATATCAGCTAACATTCTATTCGAACATTTACCACTTGGAAAGAAAACTTGAGGCCAATGAAAGAAAACTTGCTACTTCTACTGTATTTTTTTTTGCATTTGTCAAGTGTAGTGCTGAAAGAAAACTTGCCACTTGGAAAGAAAATAAAGAGTTCTAGCCTTGTTATTTCGTGCTGCCATCCTTTGAATCACTAATCCATCCTGCAACCCAAAGAAAATAATAACATGAATGGACGAAACAAAAGACAAGAACAAGTAAACAATGAAACTTAGATGTACCACAAACACTTACACTCATCGTCAACGTCGTCGTCGTCGTCGTCGTCGTCGCTCAACCTAACATCTTGTGAAGACCTAATAAAAGAAGATAACAATTACAATGTATTCCGTGTATAAAAATTGAATTTCATAGTACAAATTAACATCCACTTACATGCTCATAAGCTTTGGACAATTCCTTTTGTCATGCGATTGCCCCGTTAACCCACAACCATTACATTTCCTCTTGTTCTTGACGGCCTTCTCTTTTCCCCCTTTCAAACACTTCCCACAACCCTTTGCCCTTACTTGAAGTGGTTCTTTCAAATTATGTTGGCTTCCGAGAGAAAGATGCACTTGACTTCCGAGAGAAAGAGGCACTTGGATACGACTCGTACCACCATCTGTCCGAGAAATCCTCATCAATGCAAGCTTCTTTTGAGTAGATTCCAAACCTTCTCGCACAACTTCACTTTCTTCTTCATCTAATACAGCATCATCGATAACTGTACAAGCAAGTTGAAAGAGCCCTTGTCGCCTCACAAGAAGTGAACTGTTACATATTTCTCTCACACCACTACCTAAGTCATCCATCACCCTGCCCGCTTTTGCTGTTTTCGTCCACCTCTGCAAGATGTATTCAGTAGGGAGTTCCCTAATTTGCATTCTAAAAAGGTACGCCAACAGGTGCCGACAAGGAATTCCATCGAATTCAAACAGCTTACAGCTACAACTGACAAGGTTCGATGACTTGTCAACCGAAATCTCACGAATTCTTGCACCTTCCAATTCTTCTCTCTGAACATTCCACAAACATCGATGTTCATTCTCGCGTATGAACGTAACCACATACGCATTAATTTGAAAGATTTCCCCTTGAAACCTCTCAAATATGCTCCATGTATATAATTCACTCATTTTCTTTTCCATTGCCCACGAGGTTTTCAACAGAGGCTTCTCATTTACATCTTTATGGTCCAAATCCAATTCATTATGTCGGATTTTGGCAAGTGCCCTATTGAATCGTGTCACAAAATCCATCATTGAATTTTCTCTGGACACATACCTCTTGAAAAACGAATGAGAAATTTCAGCTCGTTGACTACTAGTCATATGGGCAGAAAAAATGTGTTTCGTATATGCGGGAACCCATCTACCACGAATTTCATACATGTATTGCAACCATTTATTACTAGACATGTTAGAGTTTCCTACAATAGTTGCCCATCTTGCATCGAACTCTCCAGGTGTTTGAGAATTCCATATACAATCCTTGAACTCATCATAATGTTCCTTATATGACAATGCACCCAATTTTTCAGAAAATTTGCTCACAATGTGCCAAATACAATATCGATGAAACGTATTCGGAAGAGCAGAAGCAATTGCTCTTGTCATCGCCGGATCTTGATCAGTTATGATCATCTTGGGTGGTCCACCCGGCATCGCTTTTAACCATTCATTGAAGAACCACACAAACGATTCAGTTTTTTCATCACTCAAGAACGCACACCCAAGAAGTGTTGTCTGCCTATGGTGGTTGACCCCCAATATAGGTGCAAATATCAATGAATATTTGTTTGTGTAGTACGTAGTATCAAAGACTACCACGTCCCCAAAATATTGATATGACTTTCTAGATGTCGCATCAGCCCAAAAACAGTGAGTCATTCTATCTTTGTCATCTTTCTCGAATGTGAACCTAAAGCCCGGATTCTTTTGTTGTTCCATCTCGAAATGCTCATACAAAATGTTCGCGTCATGACCATGTACACCATTCTTCCTATCTCTTTTATCATTGTAAAGATCTCGTGGTAAAAATCCAACATTTTCAATACCCCCGCTTGCAACTCAAAAATACTCATTTGTTGGCAAGTTGGTACATTAGCATCAGATAATTGTTGCGTTAAAGCTTTTTGTGCGGCTGATACTCGGCGATGAGATTTTAACAAATGAACCTTTTTTGGCGTTGTAAGCTCATGGTTATGACCCTCGACAAATTTTGATACAGCAAACACTTCTCCGTTTCTGACAACATCAAGTTTTGCACCACATTTCTCTCTAGTTAAACCCCGACGCCGTTTCATGGCCTTAGAATTTTTCCTCTCCCCTTCTTTAAAACAAACGTACTCCTTCCTCATTACTATACCATTCTCACCCAACCGACTAGAATTGATTCGGACACTAAATCCAGCTTGTCTAGAATACTCGTTGTAAAATGCAAAAACGTCGTCTAAATTGAGAAATTCTTGGCCTATTTTCGGTATAACTGCTTTTTTAACTGGAGGACTGTCAATTTCTTGACAAGAATTCACAGATGATTGACACGGTTGGGATGGTGACGGTGATATCTGCTATGTCATCCAAAGATAGCATTCTAAAAATCAAAATAGAAAACAATTACTAACATGCAAACAAACATTTACAAACAAACCTTTATGCTATAATATGCAACAAATATTTGAGAGAGGGAGAGAGATACCTCGGTGGTGGTGGTGCTCGAAACAAGGGGGTTGGATCAACATTGGTTCGATCTTGTTCTTCCATTTTATCAAATTGTCACCGACTTATGGGTAACGTACCTACCAATGGCAACCAATGGCAGACATTATCTCAAAGATTACAGGGAAAAAAATAAGCATAAGTCACACAAAAAGCAGTCCACATAATCGTTGATCCCAACCTATATCATAGCGGTTTAGCCTTAGGAGAGGAGGCCTAGGGAAGATCTAAGAACCGGTCACGGCACATGACATATTTCGAGCTTAAAAATTCCAACCAAGAGCATAACAGTGACAGATTGAAACAAAACAGAGATTCTATCCATCGTTTCAAATTTAATCGACATCACAGCAGAAAAAATAAAAACCAACTGAAACTTTACAATTCACCCATGACTGACGATGGATCACTGCTCAATTGTTCCATCAAAGGTGAGGGGGGCAATGTGGTCATTCCAAACCAAGTATGCGGCCAAGAAATCTCATGCCAAACACACTTATTCCAAAAGGGCTTATTCCGGCAAAAAGTTCTCAGTCAAATGATTAGACCAAATAAGCTCAGTAGATATTACTTACTAAAAAAAGTTCTTTCTAGTGGATCAAAACTATGGCTAACCTCAGTAGATATTTCAATCACAGAAATTAGGGAAAAAAAAGTCAGTTATTCTTTCAAAAATCAAATCAAACGAGAGAGACAAAGAACGAGACAGAGAGAGGGAGAGACCTTAGCTTGGGTCGTCGTTCGTCGTCCTCAATCTCAGCTTGGGTCGTCGTTCGTTCGTCGTCTTCAATCTCAGCTTGGGTCGTTCGTATCAGAAATTAGGGCAAAAAATCAGTTATTGTTTCGAACGAGAGAGAGAGATAAAGAGCGAGAGAGAGAGAGAGGGAGAGAGAGAGACTGGGTCGTCTTCGATCTCCACTGGGTCGTTGTTCTCTTGGTCGCCTCCGTTTCAGTTTCTCTCTCTCACTCTCTGGCTGTGGAACGAAAAGCAGAGAGAGGAAGCGAACGAGAGAGAGAGGAAGAGAACGAGAGAGAGAGGGGCGTTTGGATCTTGGGTCGTCGATCGATCGCTCTGGTTCCGCCGTTCTTTTCTCTTCTGTGGAGAATGGGAACGGGGGCTTCTTTTCTAAAATCAGACAAATAAGGGGAGGGGGGAAATGGGGGGGGGGGGGGGAAATAAAATAATAGTATCCGGACAAATCTAAAATCCGAGCGACCGGATATGAAAAGAAGTGTATATATATATATATTTGAATTATTTAAGAAAAAGCCCCAAAATTTGACTTATTGGGCTTGCTCTTGAATATTTTCTTTTAAGTCATAAGTTTTACTTTACTGATTTCTCTCGTCGAGATAGCCAATAATACATAAAAGTTTGGCACAAAATTAACCAACACAAAAAAAAATAAATAAGGATTAAACAAAAAATGATTCAAACAACAAGTTATCCTTAAAATATTTTTTCATGGGTTCCTATAAAAAAATTATCTCAATCCGATATACGTAAGGGCTTTTTTAGAATTTGTAGCCTACATGTGGGCCCACATGTATGAGATTGTTGTGCAACGTGCTGTGCATAACAAATCGCCGCCGCTTCGTTCTCATTTCGATGATCGAAATCGTTCACTTCGTAGAGTTCGTCGTGTAAAACAAGTGTACCAAAAATAAGCTTAATCGAATATCATTAAGTGTCTCATCCGTACACAGCACGCTGCGCAACACAGGGTTGTGCAACACGGGGCTCCACTCCATGTGATAGAATTGTAGTTGGAGTGCGGTTGGTTAATGTGTATGTAGCAAAAAAGAAAAAAAAACAAACAGTCCAAAGAAGGTGTGAGAAAGGGTAAAAATGTCAAATAAACAACTACAGTTGGCTCCCAAAATAAAGTAGTAGTTGTACACGGGGCAATTGTGTTCTGACAGGGAAAAAACGCTTTTAAATACTGTAGTACTCTATATGGAGCTTGAATGGACATAAAATGATACAGTACAACATACTACTCCACTTACGTGGTGCATTGTCATACTTTTACAATGAGTCTGTTTCCCACTTTTTCGGCCGGGTAGGCGTGAGCGGAAAATTAATGGTATGTGCGGTATGAGTGCGGACGTGTCAAGATTTGTCGTCGTCCAACGTATGAAGGACGTGAGCGCCTCAATCTGACTTCGTATGTAATGCGATTGCGTGTAATCCAAAGGGTGAAGCCACTGAGAAGTTCGTGGTTTTGTCACAACGAAGTGGACTTAGAATTTTTCAACCGTGTGAGAAAAAGTAGAGAACACGAATAAAAAAAGAGAATTTTATTATATCGGAATAATAAAGTTAACAGGTACAAGTAGGGGCGGAGCTATGTTGGGGCTTGGGGGAGGCCCAGCCCCCCCGGCCTCAGCTCCCCGAGTGCTCAAGTTTTAAATTTTTTATTTTGTATATACCTGATTTTGAATATTATTGATAATTAGTTGTGTATAGCTACTTATAATCGCAATAATTTAGGTTTGATTTGATAAAAAATCGGTTATTTTACATCTTCATTTCTCAATTTCTTTCATGAATAAAAAAATAAGCGTGTGATAGTTGATGTAGCATAGAAAATCATTTTAATGTACAAATGTAATGAATTGAAAAACAAAAACCTTATGATCTAATAAGTATACGATTCGATAAAAAATATATGTCTACTAAGCCGGCACCCTGGGATTAAAATCTTGGCTCCGCCATTGGGTACAAGTAAATATAAAAGGTGCGAAAAACATAAAAATCCAAATTACTTGAAGAAATAGACGGATTGAAACAACCGAAAAAAGTAACAATAAAACAAGAGAAAATGGCAGGCCGGTCCTACGGAAGAGAGAGAATGCTCATCACGTAATTTCTGGCCACATTCCAGTAGTGGTGTAGTGCTTCTTGACTCCTCCAACTGTATGTGTCCCATAATTGTGATTCTTGAACATGTAAATCATGGATTTAAAATTGATCCAATGGCTGCCAAGTGTCCTTTGGTTGCCCCATTCTTTATTGAAGAAATTAAATGGGCATTTTATTTGGAAGACTTATTTAGATGTTCATTCTAGCGGTTTTAAATACTTATGTTTCCATCCTCAAAATACTTTATTGCCCCATTATACCCCTGGTTATATATATTAAAATACAGTAAATATTATATATATATAATTATATTTTTATTATCTCCAATTACTCCCTTCGTCACTTTTTAAATGTCCTGCTTCGTAACTCCAATTTATTAAAAAGACATCATCATTATACCTTTCACATCAACTTTTTCCTCCACTTTCCCTATTTACCCATCATTATTACACTTTTACTCACTAACTTTTCAAAATGGAATCTACTTTTAGGGATAAAATAGACAATTCACCAACTTTTACCCACTAACTTTACAAAATGGACACTTATTAAGGGACCGCCCAAAATGGAATACTGGACTGTAATAAAGGGACGGAGGGAGTATTTAAGTTCCCCTTTTGAAAGAGTCAAATGGACTCCTAAACATTCTCACCATGCTATCCCACCCAACATTTCCTCCCCGCCGAAAAAAAAATAAACTACTGTAAACCGATATTATGATGAAGTTGTGAAATCCAATCAAGCATACCGAAATCAATTCAATTGAGAATCAAACTACCATGTTTTATCATGACTCATGACACATTTCGCCACAAAATTACTCAACGCACGCATTAAAATCAAATCGACAATACTTATCATAAATTTTTTTACAAGTCACCATGAAATTGAAGCTAATATTATTATACACAATATAAATCTGCAACAAACATGACAAATAAGTTAAAAACATGACACAATGGGTCACAAATTTGCAACGTGGACATGTTGACGTGCACCAAATACTAGTGAGTTGAAACATTTTTCAAGCAAAACATGACAAATTGCCACATGGTTTTAGATTCGAAAAAACCCATTGAGGACAAGAATCAGTAGAGAGTCAAACTTCGCCGTTCATCAACTCAATGTTTGACACTCATTTATCGGGGAAAAAAATGTACGACACGCCTTGTTCAGATCTAGAAAACCCCCCAAGTGCCAGCCGCCTCGTGAATCTCGTCCACCACCTCAGCCTGTTGTCCGCTGCCGTCGAAGCTGATCACTTGGATTTGGAGGTCAGCGGCGGTTTCCTTTTGGATTTTTTCGCCGCGAAACGAACTGCGAGCAGAAACGGAGCTCGCCGTTTCGGTTTCCTTCTTTATTTTTTTGTTTCGAACGGGAAAGGATGGGGAAAGTGGACCAACGGGGCTCGCCGAACGGACCTACCGTCCATTTTTCCATTTCCCTTGTCTGTTTTACTTTTTGAAAAGTATTTTTTTTAAAATTTCATCTACTTCCAATCATTTCTTTCTCCATCTCTCTACTTATTACTCCTACTACTCTCATAAAAAAAATTTCAAAAACGAAACCAAACAAAGCATTTTTCGGTTTCTACTTTCCCCTGTTTTGAAGGATGAGGATGGGGAAAGTGGAGAGTAAATGGGATGGTGGGACACCTATGCAAACAAAATAAACGTGTATAAAGGGATAATAATTATCTACAACCGCCTTTCAAAACAAAAAAAAAAATCTACAACCAATTCTAATGAAAACAGGACCTCCACCAAACAATTTTTTTCTGATAGTTATGGGATATTATCCATTCAAATCTGTTTAAAGGAAAAACATGGTAAACCAAATATTAAGGGTAAAATAGGTATTATTTAAATTTCAAGATGACAACATAAGTTTTTAAGGGGGTGTTCCGGTTTCTTAAAAAAAGAACTTTTAGAAAAGGAAGGTAATTTCAAGTTCAAAAATTATGTGTTTATGCAAATAATTTTCCTACCAATATAGATCTTATTTGATAGAACTCATTGAGATCTTTTAAACGGTGCAAAAAAAGTCAAAAATATATTTTTCATTTTTGTTATATTTGAGTTTGAAATTACGGAGTATCTTTTTTTTTGAAAAAGAAGGTTTAGAAAGAAAACGAAACGTGGCCTAAACACCTAAGAATTAGGACATAAATATCTATATAGGAGAGGACCCCTATTTAAGTTCCCCTTATTTATTGAACTACCCATGAGTACCCAAGCCTCCTGTGCAAATCTCCGAACAAATTAACCTCAAAGGAAAATTATTCGGTGTGTTTTGCTTCACTTGGATTTAATTAATCGGGCATTGCTCTAAATTACAAAATTAATGTGGCTTATTAATTTTTAGCCCGTGAAACTCATAAATATCGGCCCAATTTAATTATCAATTAATTAAATGGCCCTCCAGCGCTAGTTCAAAATTTGGTACAAAAAACGGGTTTAAACATAATCATATTTGTTAAATGTGTTTCTCTATACATTTCTCTATTTTGACTAATCTATCGAGTTTGATAAATTTATCACTTTTTTAGATTTTACATAGTAAACTTATAACATTTTGTTAGAGTATTTGATTTTTTTGACAGGAAACTTTTTGTTTAGAGTTAGATTTGATAAAGATAGGTATGCATAGGTAATTTCTATGTGAAAACATTGCATTAAATCTTTAATTGATTGTTGATTCAAAAAACATTTGACTTCATAAAGATAGGTATGCATAGGTAATTTTTGAGTATATGGAAACATTGCATTAAATCTTTAATTTTTTTTTGAACTGTATCTTCAATTACGGAGTAATTGTTGATTCAAAAAATATTTGACCATTTCCTATTGAGATTAAATTCTTTCCACCGGCGGTGGAAAACCTCACTTTTCCACCACAGCCTTTTCGGTCCTACCGTGTACTTATTGTTGATCTAAACCGTTCATCTTGTAGACCCCACATAATAGTATATCCATGCAAAAAAAAACTTGATCGGACATCGATAGGAGTATCAAAAATTAAATTTTGCTTTGTAAAATGGACAGTTTATCTTTATTATTATTGACAGAAATCAGATCGTCCATTTTATAAATCAAAATTCAAATTTTGATATATCTAGCAACTTTCGATGAAGTTGATTTTTTGCATGACAATACTATACTGCGGGTCTTATAATATGAACTGTTCAGATTACAATAATAGATGTTCGGTAGGGCCCATAATTAACGGTGGTGGAAAAATGAGGTTTTACACCGACGGTGTATGGAATTTATTATCATTCCTATTACTGACATAACAACATAAATAAGGGTAATCTTGGAATATTGAGAAAAGATTATTGTTCGAATATTTGACGTCAAATGCCCCTTGAATTTTCGATTGCTTCCTCGCTTGATGCCATCATAGCAGTGATGTCATTGAAGCATGCAATGTCGTCATCGTACCTTTTCGGTAGGTAACAACTGCTCATCGTTTGTCGGAGACCAGAGTTCGAGTCATGTCATGAACGTTTATGAATTTGTGGTTATGGATTCTTGACGGTGGTGTGCCGCTTTACACCTTAAAAAATAAGTACTTATTTATAATTTTCAAGCTTAAAAATAATAGACTTATTGAAATAAAAAAATTTGCTATATGGATCTTGTTTATCAAATCCTGCAAAAAAAAAATTAAAAATTATTTTTGTAAATCCATTATTTTTAAGCTTAAAAATAGGTTTTTATTTTTTTAAGTCCTTATTTTAAAATGTGGAAAGTGTAGCAAAATAAAAAACCCCATCAAACAAGATTTACAAAATCAACGATTTCGATTATTGAGGCGGGCCCATAAAGGCCATGGAATGTCCAAACTTCACCCTGCAGTTTTCTCCCCAACTGCAGGGAACTCATCTCCCGGAAAAACAAAATATGTATGGCCCTATTCGGTTTGGGCTTTGAAGAAGGTTTTTAAGAGTGATGCGTGAAAATAAATAAATAGAGAAAATTTATTGAAAACCGTGCCAATGGTATTTGAACAAATTGACAATTCCATTTTGTACCAGACATAAAATGGTATACTATATATAAGTAGGTGTTTTGTACCGCCCCAAATACCGGTCGATACCGGGAGTGCCGGCTTGTCCGGACTTGTATTGGCATACCGACCGAAACAAAAAAAAAGTTTTTTTTTTCTTTTGCTTAAGAAATGCTTGAATTTAAAGATAATTCAACAAAATTTGGAGTCTATAATATGTTGATCATCTTAATTTGTTATTAAGGTATATCAAAGTATTATAATTTATTTTATACCTCTATTTTGAGTTTTTGAACATATATAAAAATATATATTACGATCAATCCCGGTATCGAGAAATATACCGGTAGAGATTGATAACTTTGGTTTTAAAAGCCGGAGAAACTTTCCAGTGCCGGGTGGGCACGGCCACGTGGTGCCTGTACCGTCCAAAACAAATTGGGAAAATGACGGCTAATGACATATTTTGATAATTAATACCCGCCAAGAACATACTGAAAACATTTATTAATACTGAAAATGTCATTAATGGATATTAATTATCAAAACACTCGGTCTGTGATTTTCCCAAACAAATTTCTCCTTAAAACCTCGTGATGTGGATCTCCTAAAAAGCCAGCTCCACAAGCTGGTGGGTTACTGGTCCAAGTTCAAATTTTTTTTCCATGAGAACCAGCTGGTGCTTTCCACATGGAAGATCAATATAAAACCCAGTTCGCAGGAGAGCAGAACGTGACGAGATATATAATTCATTATGGCTGAGCTTCCTGCGAACCGGTCGGAGGCGGTGGCGGTCGACGATCACGCCGCCCCCAACGCCCGTCTTCAGACTCACAACCGTTCAATCCCGTTACCAGAGGACGAAGTATGTCATCACAGTGATTACACATAGAGTAAATTTTTTTAATTTAATGTTTTTATCCCTCAAGCAAATCACCCATTATTATTTTTGTTTATTTCGTACTTAAAAAATCATCCATTTCATCCTTAAATTGTTCAAATTCCACCCATTAAGTCTAATTAGTCATTTAATGAGTCCAATTAATCCTTTAATTAGTCTAAAGCCCATTAATTACACTCAATAGGTGGGATTTAGATAGTTTATGAACGAAATGGGTGGTTTTGGTAGTTTAAGGACGAATTAGGAAAAAAAGACAATAGGCCCTGTTATTCTTCTTCTTCTTGTTTGTTTGTTTGTTTTTTCTTTTTCAGCATGGAAGGCTCTGTTCTTCATAAATTATTAATTTGGTAGTATTTTTTCCCGTCATTTTCGAATTTTTACTAGATTTTTAAACGGCTTGAAAGCCTTGAATCGACAATTCTTCTCCACGGAAGGAGCCTATGAAGTAGAAAATATGTCCAAAAGAAGAAAAAAATCACTATATGAGATTTGAAATAACTTCTTTCAACTTTTGATCCATATTTTTATGTTTCTTTGATTTCTCTTGTGGAGATGATTCAGATGAATGAGAGATTAATCTCAACACGAAAACCTAAACAAAAAAAATTAAAAGAAGTAAATAATACCGGAAAAATATCAAGAGCAAGTTCAACTCAGCTGTAGTCTAAGGAGCATGTGTTTTTCTTTTATTTATTGTTTCTCTCAGTTTAATTTCTGTTCATCACTATTCACTTGTTTCTTTGATGGGTTATTATTTGCTTTACGATTTCATGGCGTAATTATTTTGACCCTAATTTGATAAGATTTGTGTATCTACACGTACAAATGCGAGTATACACGTACATTACCCCACGAGCGGTTCCAGAATTTTAGTTTAGCAAATGACAAAAACGTAAGTAAAAAAAATTATACTAAGCTCTGTATAATAAAACACACTACTATTTCTTTTGATTAGAAATTTATTGGGCCTTGTTTATTTTGTTTTGTTGAGCTATATTATCTACTTATTGGGACTTTAGTTGTCTATACTCTATAGCCCATTAGAATACTTTTTTTCTCTTTTCTGTTATATTTTTAAAGTTGGTGTATATCGAACTGAGCCTTGAAAGTGTATGAGAATGTACTCTGCTCAGATTTTTACTGTAGCTTCTTCTTTTTTCATGTTAAAGATGAGGTTTTGGTTGGTTTCTTAGAGTTTTTACTAGTTCGAAATTGAGACTAGTTTGTTCAAATTTGAACTGGGGATCAGGTGACTAGTCGGTGGGAAATGCTGAAACTTGCCTACAAGACATTAGGAGTTGTTTTTGGAGGGCTTGTGACTTCCCCACTTTATGTATATCCTTCAATGCCATTGAAGTCACCAACAGAAGATGACTATTTGGGTATCTATAGCATCATGTTCTGGACCCTCAGTCTAATTGGCGTCGTAAAATATGCTTGCATAGCTCTCAAAGCAGATGACCAGGGTGAAGGTACACATGAATCCATTAACGCTCATGTTTACTTGAATTGTTAATTTGGGGAAAGGTTTCCATTTTTGGTTCCAACTTGATCATGCTTATGCTTTACTTTCAAAACATATTTCACGTGTCAACTTTGCCTTAGTGTCTTTCTATGTCAATGTAGTTTTTCTTTAGTTTTAAAACTTGTAGCTTCTTTCATTATAAATGGCATTTGTCAATCTTTTGCTTGCGTATGTTGGCCAATGACAAGAGGATTGGTAATGTTTGCGGATTGATGTTGGTTTCATGAGGAGGCTTCCTTGAGCATCTAGTCCCTTTGCCATGGGAAAAGGCGGTCTTTTGCGTATCAGTTGTAGAAAAAGGTGCTTTATGTGTCAGGAATAGATTTGCCTCCTTCCAAATCCCCTTAATCTTTATAATCAATTTTGTTCGTTCAAAAGGTTTGAGCGCAAGTTTGTTTAGAGATTGAGCATTTGTCTTCAGGATTTGGTACTTTTGGGAAGTCCACTATACAAGGACTTTCGATTTGGATCTTAAGGCTTTCTTTCAGGCTCCTATGTTTGTCACCATATGAGAGTGGAACTAATGCAGACATGATCGTATTTGACTACATGTCTAGGTTGGAGCGCCAAGGCCCAATAAACTAATAGCAGATGTGCAATCTGACCTTGGCAGAGTGGTGTGTGGTCCAACAAGCTCATTGATGATGTTGAGACTTTACGTCAATAGTTCTTTACTAGGAAACTAGTATATTCGATTTCCGCATCTTATTAGGAATTTTTGAGTTTTCCAATTCTAGAGTATTTAGATTCTGATTTAAGTTCGTTTGGTTTACTTTTTGTATGTTCTTGGTCAAGAATAAGTAGCTTCTAATTTTATGGTTTCCTTTTTTCTTATTTTCTGATAAGTTAGGATTTCTTTTACTATAAATTGAGTCGTAAGTCTCATGGCAACTTGGTTGAGTGCCGATTGTATGAAAGACAGGAGCTTTCCCTATAGTGCGTGTTTGCGAGTTTGATATCGTGTTTGTCCTTGTTTTCCTATACGTATCCCTGCATTAGGATCTTGTGATCTATTCAGCAGAACAATTCATTTTATTGTTATAATAATGCCAGGCATGCATCGGCAACTAACACTATTTTGCCACAGATCCATACCCAGCCCAAGCAATTTTTGGAAGCCATTATTCTCGTGTCACAAAGAAGTCCATAATAAGGGAGCGACATTAGTTACATCGGTGACCTTGGCAGCGCACAACGACCTATCCTCGAGCCATATTCGAACACACTACATGGCATATCTTAGTTTTTGTTATTTAATCGTTTCCAAACATGTTAGGGACACGGCTCAGACAGTATGGTGCATATATTCTACGACATTCTTTAGGGACAATGGTTGTGGTATATTAACATGCAGATTTTGATCAAAACTGAGTTTGTTTTAACTTGTTGATGAAGTTAGGAAGTTTGTGAGTTGCTCTTCTTTGTCACATAACGATGTTAGTGAGTTGCTCTATATTTGTTGAGGACTTTTGAAGTATTTATTGGAACTGCTTTTATGTTCAACCAGCGTAAGTTTTAGTTGTTATTGGTTTATGCATGTTATACTCAGATATGCACCAACACAAGCTTTTATTTTTTTGGGCACCACTGTGTGGCCATCTATGTAGCACCGACACTCCAAAAGGGCGCCGTGTCCACGTATTGGACACGGGGACACGTATTGGACACGCCACGTGGCGTGTCCAATAATTTTTATTATTTTTTGATAGGGGACACGGTGGGGACACGGCGGGGACACGTATTGGACACGCCACGTGGCGTGTCCAATAATTTTTATTATTTTTTGATAGGGGACACGGTGGGGACACGGCTAGGGGTCAAAATGTAATATTTTTAAAATTTTTAGGGGTTAATATGAAATTATTCAAAACATTTGGGTTAAACTGTAATTATGCCTTTGAAAAAAATTTATACAATTTGTGAAATTATTCATATATAATGGTTCATATTTTTTTTTTTATATATGTACATATATTTATTTATACATGTGGCGTGTCCTCCGCCGTGTCCGTGTCCCCATTTTTTTAGAATTGCCGTGTCCCGTGTCCGTATCCGTGCTACATAGGTGGCCGTGTCCCATGTCCGTATCCACTTTATGTTCATTTGTGTCAGACTGTCAGTGTGTACCGTGCTTCTCAACTTATAAGCACTTGACATCAGATAATACATGTATAATAGAAAACACTAATGAACTGGCGAATTACATCTTGAAATGCACTTTTTGTATTATGGTATTCCCACATTCTACAATGATTTTAGTGATCCAAAGCGATTCTAAAATTTTCCTATCGAAATCGCAAAATTCAGATAGCAAAATATAAGAATAATTGATCATCATACTTTAGAGAAATATTTTTTACATGGGGAAGATTAGGGTCACATAATTTCCAATTGTCTTTATTTTTTATGTCATAATTTTGAGCATTTATGCAATGGAAAGAAGTCAAAGTAGGCTTCAGAACCCACGCATTAATGTTACATATCTACTACTTCAGTCTAATTTTTGGTGTCCTAGTACATTGCAATAAGGACAATAGTTTTATGGAGTTCTTATATTCATCTTTATGTACAACTTAACCTCATGTCACTTGCATTTGTGTTCATCTTGAGCCTGAATTCTTGACTTTTGGAGAATTACTAATTGCAGGTGGAACATTTGCATTATATTCGTTACTTTGTAGAAATATGGATATTGGGTTTCTTTCTTCAAAACGCATAGTTCCAAACTCAAGAATTTCACATGCTAACGTGTACCAGAGTTCTCAAAAGCCAAGTAGGCTGGGTAAGTTTATCGAAAAGAGTGTAATTGCTAGAAGGGTGTTGCTTTTCATTGCAATGCTGGGCATATGCATGCTAATTGGTGATGGGATACTTACGCCTGCCATCTCAGGTTTGTTACCGTTTGCAGTGCTTACTATTAGTGCAGCTCTTTCATCAGTTGAATTGTCCATAACATGTGTAACTAAACTTGTTTCAGTGTTGTCAGCAATGGATGGCATACGAGGACCTTTTCCTTCTGTCAGCAAATGTAAGATTGGCATGAACTTCTTTAAGTCAGAGACAAGTCGAAATCTCCGGCGAGTTCCTAATATGTGATTGTCAACAAATGCAGTCTATTGCTTTTTTTCAAGCCGTTCTCTTAAAGTTGCAAGAGTTCTAAGATAACTATACATAGTAATACGCCTTTATCAACTGGTTTTCCGAAACTCTGTTTTTGTGGTGCATTTTAGTCACATGGATTTTGGATTAGTGAAATCTCTTTGCATCAAATTTAAATACAAGTTGGTGTAACATGGAGACACCCCCTTGCCCACTAACTATTTATTACTAATTTTGACTTGGTAATGGGAATATCTTAAACACCAAATTTGAGTAAGCGCGTGTTTACTCGAAGAAACTTCTCTACATACTGTGCAACAAAACTATTGTGTACACATCTTCAAGAGTTCGTAAGAAACTTTATATTTATACACTTGCAGGTTTAAATTACAATTGCATGTAAAATACTGCATTTATTAGTATTCAATCATGGATGAAAATCAGAAATAGTAGTAACACTATGAAGATATCTTAGAAACAACCACAAAATATGTATTCAAGGGCCGCATCTGTGACAATTTTGACAATGCACCAACTTTAAAAAAAACTTGCATTTTGACCATTTAATGTGTTCCAACATGTCCCAGTACCCGACACGGATCCGTGAAGTGGTAGATGTGTTCCAACTTTAAAAAACCTTGCATTCTAATAAATGCTACAAATCCAAAGAGGTGCAAGAAGAGGTTGTAGTAGCTACTAGAACTTGAACTCTTGAAGTAGATTTTCAAATTGTATTTTCTGGTTTTGGTGAGTGAGTTATTAGTCATACAGGAGTAAAGTACTAAAGTGCGTCTATGGATGTATTCACAAATTTCTTGGTTTTCATTTGCAGCTTGGGTTGAAGCCCTTTCTGCAATTGTTCTTATTGTTCTGTTCCTGCTTCAAAAGTTTGGTACCTCGCGAGTGAGTTTCCTTTTCTCCCCCATTATGGGTGCCTGGACCTTCACCACTCCGCTTGTAGGTATTTATAGCATCATACATTATTACCCAAGTATCTTCAAGGCAATATCACCACACTACATGTTTCACTTCTTTTCAAGAAATGGAAAGGAAGGCTGGCTGTTGCTTGGTGGCACGGTCCTTTGTATCACAGGTGAACCTCAATTTTCTTGGTTTACAACATTGTGGTCTTCAATAAATGACATAATTGTCCCCTCCACAAGTTTCATAAAAACATACACACTTCAAGACCATTTGTATTTTCAGAACTTAAACAGCCCTGGAAATGCGGAGCCATTATAAAGTAAGGTCCAAAAGAAGCGCTTAAAGTTACTCCACTGCAGGAAGAGATGGTCAGCTGATCAGCCTTTTCCTGGTGGTGGTTATACAATGTTGAAAGAGTGTCAATATGTTTCCGAAAGCTATGTAGCATGGACACGGATATAGACACGGACACGAGACACGACAATTCTAAAAAAACGGGGATATGGACACGGCAGGGGACACGCCACGTGTATAAATATATATATATATATTTTTATGGACCACTGTATATGAAAATTTTCACAAATTGTATAATTTTTTTCAAAGGCATAATTACAGGTTAACCCAAATGTTTTGAATAATTTCATATTAACCCCCAAAATTAAAAATATTACATTTTGACCCCATCCGTGTGGCGTGTCCCCGCCGTGTCCCCGTGTCCAATACGTGGATATGACGCCCTTTTAGGGCGTCGGTGCTTCATAGTCTGCAAGTAGACACACTGTTTATGTGCCTAGAAGGTGGATCTTTCCTTTCTGGATAAATCGTCTTTGAGACCGCAAGAAGACTTGATCAATTGGATAACGTTACTATTTAAAGAGAGATCAACATACCATTTTGAGGTCTGCTTAACACTACAAGTTGGCTATTTTTAGAATGTTAAGTTCAAGTACTTGTTGGTTACTTGGTTGTGGTGCAAGGATCTTATTAGGCAGGTTTCAGTGGTCTAGACGTGCTTGGATTTCACTTTTTTGTTGTTCGTAACCCGAATTCACAACACAGAAAAATTAGACTTTTCTACACTACTTCACCTACTTATTATCTCTCCTATGAATCAGGTTCAGAGGCATTGTTTGCTGATCTTGGTCATTTCAGCCGGAGTTCCATTCAGGTGTTGTACTTGCCTCATTCTCTCAGTGGTGCCATTTGACTGATTTTAAATCGTTCTTCCCTAACCCACTTTCACCTGGCAGATAGCCTTTCTATTTACTATATATCCATCCTTGGTTCTGACTTATGCTGGACAGACAGCATACCTTATAAAGAACCCATACGATCATGATGATGGGTTTTTCAAGTTTATACCAACATCAATTTACTGGCCTATGTTCATCATAGCAACGCTAGCAGCAATTGTTGCGAGTCAGTCACTGATTTCGGCTACCTTTTCCGTTATCAAGCAATCTGTAGTGCTGGATTACTTCCCTAGGGTCAAAGTGGTGCACACCTCCTCTAGCAAAGAAGGCGAGGTTTACTCCCCAGAAGTCAATTACATCCTCATGGTACTTTGTGTCGCTGTCATTCTTATTTTCGGCGACGGGAAAGATATTGGAAATGCCTTTGGTATGACAATAAAACTGCATCCTTGGATCTTTTTTCTTGAAGTAAATTTCCCGTTGCCAGTTTAATGATGTTTTGTGTTGATTATTGGTCTAACAGCTTGCATTCTCATGTTATTGTTCTTGAATTTTTCCGCCTCATTGCATCAAGCATAGGAAATATAACTCTTTATTATTACTTATGCTTATTTTAATTATTTTTATGTTATTGCTAGCAATATGTTCTCCATGGATGATGTGTGTGTACATCAAACCTCAATTTTTTCATAATCAAATTTGAAGCAGTTGAAAGGAGAGGGAGAAGGGCTAAAAAATTAGAACTGCACCTGTTTATCAAAATTGAAGTTTTAGGAATCCTACTGCTTCACAACGCACACTAATTGGTAAACTGCTACTATCTATACCTTCAACTACTAGAGCGTTATAAAGCTTTGGCATCATTGAGAGGGTTGACAAACAAAAACACCCAAGTTTGGGCATTGAAGAGAAAAAAAGGGTAAGTTGGTTGCATAGATTCAAAAAACAAATATGTTCTATACATTAGTAAAGATGATTGCAAAGGATATTGCGATGTGTTAGATACCGCTGCTCCTCTCTAAGTTAAGTATAGATTCTCAGCCCTGTCAAAGTATCAACCGTACTTTAATGGAGAAACTTTCAAGCAAAGACGTGCACATGTCATGATACTTGTAAACAATGATCGTACTTCTGATCAGACTGTTTGCCGCTACTTTTCAGGTGATATTTTTTTATTTTCTTCAATTCTGACGCATCTAGTAAACTCATCAAGACATTGTTTACAGGTGTTGTAGTCATCCTTGTTATGCTCATCACCACTATACTCCTGACGTTAGTCATGATCATGATCTGGAGAACTCCGCCTGTTTTGGTTGCTCTTTACTTCTCTGTATTCTTTGTGATGGAAGGCGTGTACGTGAGTGCTGTGTTCACCAAAATTCCAGAAGGTGGATGGATTCCATTTGCCATTTCCTTGATCCTCGCTTTTATCATGTTTGGCTGGTTTTACGGAAGGGAAAGGAAGATAGAATATGAACGCACGCACAAGATAGATTTGAAAAGACTCGGAGTGCTGCTATCTGATCCATGTGTCCAGAGGGTGCCGGGACTTTGCTTTTTCTATACCAATATTCAAGATGGCCTGACCCCAATTCTTGGACACTACATAAAGAACATGAAGTCTCTCCACAAGGTTACCATTTTCACGACCCTTCGATACTTGTTGGTTCCAAAAGTCGCACCGTGTGAAAGGATTGTTATAAAGAAACTAGGTCTCAAAGGGGTTTACGGGTGTGTGATTCAGTATGGTTATGCCGACTCTCTGAATCTCGAAGGAGATGATTTTGTACGTCAAGTTACAGAGAGCTTGCAAGCCCATATAGAGGACAGCTCTGAGTATGTACCAACGGTTCCTTTGGAGGTTGAGGAAGAGATATCTGATGTTGAAGAAGCAAAGCTTGCTGGGGTGGTTCACATCCGGGGGAAGACCAGGTTTTATATAGGTAAGAATTGTAGGTGGTTCGACAGGTTCATGCTTGGTTTCTATGAAGTTTTGCACAGTAACTGTAGGTCGGCGCTGCCTGCTATGGGTGTGCCGTTACAACAGTGTATTGAGGTTGGAATGCTTTATGAGGCCTGAAAGCATTACACATTATGGATAGGAAAGACACAGGATTTTGACATTGGAAGGGCAAATTTGCATGTAACAAAAATTTATCATAAAGCATTACCAAAAGTAAAATTTTTGACGGAATATTCTCCGTTTGTTCACTGAAATGGTTATTGACGTAGTGGATTCGGCAGTGCTCAATCTCACTGTCCGTCTGGGCAATCAATCTCACCGCTTGTCCTGGAAGAGGTTTTTTTTTTTTTTTTACACTTTTAGACGAAGAGATTGAGCGCTACTATTAGCTGTTGTCCATTAGCCCCCAAGTCGCCCCATTTGCAACCAAAGATTTCTCTTAAAATATTTTTGTCTATCATCTTTTGGAATTCCGCCCTTTCAGTTCTAATCATATTTTCTCTCTAAAAATAAATACATGTTGTAAAGTCGATAAAAATGCAATGCTGTAAATATCATCACAACATCTCTCTATCAAAAGACAAACACCTCTGACAAGTTTGGTAGTACAGTATTTGTGTTTGTGCTTATAATATGCAGCTTTGGTGTTTGTCTTTGTATTTATGATACGCGGTTTTGGTATTTGTCAGAAGTTTGGTGTTTGCTATACGCGGTTGTGGAAATATTATTCAGGGCCACCGTCATTTGGTGTCCGAAACTCTTTCTCTACTACACATTTGTGTCGTGTGTGGAACCCATACAAATAGGTAGTCGAAAAAAGTTTGGAGCACTGTCATATGGTGCCCTAGGGGTACTGAATAATACTCTAGGTTTTGGTATAACACACTTGGGGGTAATTTTAGAATATCCTCCAAACTTAGACCTCAATGTCTAATAAGCACTTAACTTTGATAAACTTTAATTAGAAACCTAATCTATGAAGTCGTTATTCAATTAACCCTACTATCTAAAGGTGAATCATCCAAATTTCCCCCAAATTATTTTAAAATTAATGAACGATTTGAATTATTTGTGTGTGATCCAAAAGTGGGCCGAAAAATGCCGATGTACATTTTTGGTACCCTCTTGTTTCGGTACCCTTAACATTTCGGGGATAAAAAAAAAATGATACGGCCACTGCACGTCGTGTGGGGCCCACTCTGGGCCCCGCACGGATGATTCGAGCCATTTAATAATTTTAAAAATAAAACCGATTGGTCCAGTGAAAAATCAGTTCAATTCAATATGCGTAGGTACTCGATCCAATCTTCCCATTTTTGAATAATCGGAAAATTCGATCTTTCCATTTTTTTCCAATAGTTTTTTTTTCAAATTATTAAACGGCTCGAATCATTCGTGCAGAAATCTGAAATGGCCCTCACACGCCGTGCGGTGGTCGTGTCATTGTTGTTTTAGGATAGAATGCACATAAACCCAAGTTTTTTTTCTGATCAAGCCACATAAACCCAGATCATTCCAATGATTATCCGCTTTCCACGCTCCATCCATTGAATATGTGCCTTGATCACACATAGACAAAACCTACACATATCACACACAGATTTTTTGTGGGGCCCACTAAGGGTCTCACAAAAATGATCCGATCCGTTCATTAAATGTAAAGCATTTTTTCAAGGGCTTCCGCATAAAAATCAGCTCAATCCGATACTTATAAGTGCTTGATCCAATCATCTATTTTTTCATTATCCTAAAATCCGAATGAAAAGTTAGATGATTGGATCGAGTTTCTATAGATATTGGATTGAGCTGATTTTTCGCGAAAACCCTTGAAAAAATATTTTACATTTAATGAACGATTTGAATTATTTATGTGGGACCCATAATGGGCCCCACAAAAAATCTGTGTGGATTTTCTATGTGTGAATAGCACAGTTCTGAATATATACTCCACTTGAAAGTGTGGTGGGTATGGTTTAATAAAGAAGGATGGCGACTGCTGGCAGAGAATGGTTCTCCTTGGAGTCTTTGGATTTTCTCGAGATGCCCAAAGGAGATGATACGTGCTCCCAATCCCAAGGTTTTAGGTTAGTGCCTATCATTTTCTTTCCTTCCTTTCGGATCAATTTATACGGAGCTTTTGTTCTTAGTTTATACGGAACTTTTGTTGGTGTTCACACTGGTTATTAATTTATGCTAAAATTATATGTTGTTCACACTAATCAATAAATTTTGATATTTTAATATGCTGTTCACACTAATTAACAAATTTTGACATCTAATCAATAATTTATTCACAGTATTCCGCTCCCAGCCAACAACCAAAACGGCTTAACGCCTTATTGATTAATGTGAACAATTTACAACTCATAATCAATAACTTAATCACACCCCCTTATAACTGAACTGAGCCTTATTTTAACTGACATCCTAAGTGAAGGGTAAAATTGGTCAATCAGTAATATTAATCGAGGTGCACAAAAATTCGTCCCGTGAGTTATCAAAATGGATGATACGCGGTTTTGCAGGGCCCTACCTCGTTGACAGACTTTTCAAAATCTTTGCCCGCAGGGACCACCTAAAGGCGATTCCTAAGGTTTTGAACCACAATAATCGTGTTGCTATTTGCGAGGTTTTCTAACCTACTCCTCATTTGAGAGAGAGAGAGAGAGAGAGAGAATGTCCACAGTGACTGTTCCTCCGGTGTTAACTTCCGCCCGTGACGATGCCATCCAGTTGCACCGCGCTTTCAAGGGTAACGACAATGAACCTCTCTTTGCTTCGATCGGTTTCTTCTTTGCACCGCAATCTTTCACGTTTCATTTCAATGTTTCCCTTGTTTCTGTGGCTTAATTACGAGTCTGCCCCACTTTTTCTGCCATGCCATGTTGATTTCTCGACCCTTTGGTTTCTTGTTTCTTCTCTCTCCATCTGTGTCAGTGTTATTAAGGAATTCACACTTCCGCTTAGTGTTGGGCTTGTGAGGCCTGATTTGATTTGATTTCGGTCGCGCTTCTCTGACTATTCGGGTGTCGCCCCGAATTTTAGATAGGGGTTTTAGTGTATTGCGGTAATTGGTGATGTATACTTAATGAGGATAATGTTAAGACTTCGTGTGTGCACTTGGGAGCATTTCCCCCACTCCCTTGAGAACCAAAGACTATGCAGTCTCTGGAATATTTCAAGCAAAGTTCTTGGTACTTAATTTTTGTACTAGTTTTTTTGGTAGAATGTAGTGAGGAGTTTCCTATGTAAAGGTTTTGTATAGTGGGTTGATCTCCCCTTGTTTTGTGTTGGTTGGTATAAAATGCACAACTTCCCAAAAAAAAAAAAAATCTAAGTTATAAATACTTGCTAGTTTGGGTTGATCACGTTTCATTTCAATGTTCCTTTTGTTTCCGGGTCCTAATTACGCGTCTACCCCACTTTTACTTCCATGCCATGTTAATTTGTCGACCCTTTGGTTACTTGTATCTTCTCTCTCCTTCTGTGTGAGTGTTACAGTATTAAGGAATTCACACTTCTGGTTGGTGTTGGGCTTGTGAGGCCTGATTCGATTTGGCTGCGCTTCCCTGAGGGGGTCACCCCGAAACATAGATAGGGGTATTACGGTAACTGGTGTAAATAATATCTAGGTTATAAATATTTGCTAACTTGCATGGCTCTCTTCATTCGAATGACATAGCGGAATTGATGTGAGACGTGGATGTACTCAACCACACTGTAGGGAATCACGTAAAAATCTGTGTGTCTTGCGTTCTTGTCTTGTTCTCCATTATTTTTTTGCGTTGTGTGTTTGTTGTTTTGGCTGTTTTTTTCTCAACACTTAGGAGATGGACACTGAGTGCTTCCTTAAGCTCTGAGACTGAATTAACTCTTAACCTGAGCTGGTCAAGGTTTATCTACCTAGTGTCTATGGCATGTGTGAATTTGCGCGCCATATCTTGCCCCTTGGTTTACAATCAGTACAATTGTACTGGGAATTAGAGGACTTATTAATGCTAATAACCTGGGGAGCAGAGGTAATTTACGGCTTATATGCTTGGAAGTTCTATTACAAAACATACCTATGAGACCTGTTTACGAAGCAACCCCCATCAATCACCATCCTACTTTGCGTCTCACCACTGAAGTTATTTTGAAGTCAAGCATAAAACACAAACAATTAACGTTGTAGTGCCATTACCATCATTAGAAGAATTCAAAACATAATACTTGTGATTAATATCCCCATTAGCACCCATGTTCTTCACTATGCGAATCTAGAAGAAAGATTTTCAGCCAGGTAGCATCCGTAACCTCTTCCACATGTTAGCCATTTGACCTTGATCAGAAACTAGTTAAGGAAACTTCTTTGGAAGCCTGAAAAATATGTTGAACTGAGGAAAATATTACGATCCCTTGCAGCTTCCCAATTGCAAAACCGCAGACCCACAGAGCATCTCCAACCAAGTGCTACATGTCCATTTTAGAGGACCAAACCACTATACCTACCGGTCTCTTGAGTCCCTAAAAGAGGACTCCAAACCGAGAGTCTACATATGAACGCTCCTTAAAAAATGAATCATCTCTCTATGTCATCTTATCCATTGCTTATCTTTCAAAAATGCATATAACTTCTAGGTTATGCAGGTGATTTTCACAAGGTAGCACTCTATTCTGCTTTTTATTGTGAATGTTGGTGGCATTATCCTAATATCCTCTAAAATATGAGATTGGAGAATAAGGTGTCCCTTTCATTGGATAGCTTGATATACATTTTTAGGTTCATTTACCTTATTTTCTCCTTATGTAAGGACTAAGGAGTTTGAACAATTTGAAATCATAGTGTACCTACCTTGCTTTGAGAGCATTACACTGTCGGGAGGGGCTAATGAGTTTTTCTCCAAAGCTGAAAATGAGAAAAAGTCAAGAACCTCTAAGGTGCCTAACATCTGAGACGAATTATGTAATAGCCGTGTAATACTTTTCAGATTTGTGCCATCAGATTAATGGTTACCTAGTCCGCACTTTTAGTCTTCCCTGTAATGACCATGTTTCTGCATATAAGTACATGCCATGTTGCATATTGCTGGTCGGATGGAACTTAAGTGCAGAAGTCATTGTTAATGCTTTAAATGCTGTTTAATCAGGGTTTGGCTGTGACACTACAACAGTTGTAAATATTCTTGCTCATCGCAATTCGGCACAGCGTGCTATTATACGGCAGGAATATAGAACTATGTATTCTGAAGACCTTGACAATCGCTTGTCTTCAGAGCTTAGTGGCGATCTTAAGGTATTAAGAGGAGGGCACTGTTTCCTCGCTCCCTTGGGCAGAATGTCTCTTCTTCATAATAGTGAACTTCCAATCATGGGGAAGCATATAAAATCACAAATTGTGTTTTTATGTGCAGTTATTTAAACAACTCAAAACACCTATTCTTTTTAAATTGTTTCAGAGAGCAGTCTGTCTTTGGGTGCACGATCCAGCAGGACGTGATGCAACCATCTTGAGGAAGGCTTTAAGTGGAGATATCATCAGTCTCAGAACGGCTACTGAGGTGATATGTTCTCGTGCTGTATCCCAGATACAACAATTGAAACAAGTTTATCATGCAATGTTTGGTGCTTACCTTGAGCATGATATTGAATATCAAGCATCTGGTGACCTTAAAAAGGTTCTCTCTCTCTCTCTCTCTCTCTAAAACACATAGACACAGCCAAATTGACGCATGTTGGATTCATTTATGGTGCCGAGCTCCACCTATTTTAATTTGGTGTCAGCAACTAAAGTGTCAAACTTGAATATACTCACGGGCCTGTGCATTTTCAATATCTGTTTTGAATGGGAGGATTATATCCTTGTAACCTAATTTATTCCCGAAGATTCTGATTTCTCTTTTGGTCATTTTATAAAGATGACTGGATTTATTCTTAAGGCTTTGTTCATTACTTTTTGTCACGGGGCGACTCTTTTTGTCGCAGCGAAACCTTTCCCTGTGTGAAGTTTGCGACTCCACCCAGTCCAAACCCGCCATACTTTGACTATCCGAGTGTTTGACTGAGCATGAGCATCGAACTTGAATCTTATATACAACTCTAAATACATTATGTACCCGCTGGTTTGACTGAGCATGAGCATCGAATCTGACTATATATCCAAGGTGACCAAATATCCGGTGTTTGGTTAAAATATTTACACCACGGACTAAACATGCGACGGATATATAATCTCACTTAGTGTGGGATACACAATACCATGAAGGTGTCGTCTTATTGGTCTGATCACTATTAGTCCTGTCGGATTGTTATCCTTTTACTCCTGTCAAACAAACGGGCCCTATGATTAGAAGAAGTGTTGGTGTGGGGCTCCTATTTGACATGAATGCATTCCTCCATAAATGAGTGTGCTATTTAGTCGGGCACTGAAGATTGTGTTTGTGGTTCAGTAAATTACTAACCCTCAAGGCTATGAGAATATGGGGCAAAAAGGATGAGATTTTGAACTTCCATAAAATAATGGTCCGTCCTTGATTCATTGGCTCATGGAATATATTGGAGTTTTCAGGGACTTCAATGGCCCATCTGGGATTGATTAAGTCATGAATCTGCATGACTCTATGAAGCTGGCCTTTAACAATTCAAGAAATTGGGATACTTATATCCTTGGGATTGAGAAAGGCAACACACATTACAAGCTTGTAGATTATCTTTTGACTTTGAGATCAATGTAGGTCTCTTTTGATAACTTGTCATTTAAACGTTTATTTGTATGAATTTTGTGTGATGTTGTAAGCCTTGAATGATAAATATTGGCAGTTTTTTTTTTTTTGCTAAATGATGTATGGTGTTACTTTTATCATTCTTGATGGAATGCAATTGTTAGGTGAATGATGTTGATGTAATGATGTTATTCCATGGAATACATTGGTGTATGTAGTATCTTTTCACTACCTAAGATTAAATGACTGTGTACATCCCAGATTATCAATATTTGTAAGGACATTTACAGTCCCCTCTCTTTTTTTTTTTATGAAAATTTTATTATGGAAAGCCCATGTTCGGTTGGTGACTTGGTGTCCATGTTCGTGCTACTTAGATGGCAATTCTAGACGTGTAACAATTGTTATTTGTTAGCATGGGCAATGAACTTCCCCACTTTGAGCATTCCTCCCTTATTGATATCCTTACTGAACTTTGGCTCTATTGCGTTTTCAGATAGACAGATAAAATGATTCACTAGGATTAATGTATTGAATTGAATTGGTTCTTATAGCTGCTGCTTGCATATGTTGGTATACTACGTTATGAAGGCCCAGAAAGTGACAGAATGATGGCAGAGAATGATGCCAAAGCTCTCTTTAAAGCTGGAGAGAAGAGATTAGGAACTGATGAGAACACTTTCATACGCGTTTTCAGTGAAAGAAGCAGGGCACATTTGGGTGCTGTTAGTTCTGCTTACCACAGTATGTACGGGAGTTCATTGAAAAAGGTGAATCTCCAATCTGCAACCCTATCTTGACTTCAATGCCATTCATATGCGGCTTTGTCTTCATGAACAAGTGCATCTTTTTAAACAGGCTTGAACTGTTGTTTCAGGCAGTAAAGAAGGAAATGTCTGGGGACTTTGAGTTTGCCCTTTTAACAATCCTACAATGTGCTGAAAATCCTGGGAAGTTCTTTGCAAAGGTAGTAAATAACAGTTTTCTGTTAAAATTTGTCCTTCCTATAGAAATTCTAAAACCTGCAAAAACGTCTTATAGATTTTTAAGATGTGGAGTCCTGAGTCCAATAAAATCTGAGTACTGTACTTTCATAAGAGGAATAGTTTGCTGCACCTTATCTTGAAGGCATTTCTCTTCATTTCAAAAATTGATAACAGTTCATTTCTTTGTAGTCTCTTTGAGCCTTATGTTTTACTTGTTTGTAAGTGAAATTATTGGCGTAGTAACATGTAATCATATTCATTCTGAATGGAACACATCTAGTAACTTCTTGTAGCAGAATTCGGAATTGCCAAAATGATAAGAGCAAAAGGTGTTTTTTCTCCTTCCATGAGTTTTTGAACCATATTCAAATTTTGTTCCCAAAAAATTGTGATTTTTAATGAATGAGTTGCGCCCACCCTGACCACCACCAAAGAAGAGGAAAACAAAGAACAGGAATAGAGAAGGAATATGTCGTACAGATGTACACCTTGTATGCTCCTGAATGTGGAAAAAGGTATATATGGTGCTTAATTTTGTATGAATTTTAGCTTTTCACCCCATTCCTAGTATATCTATGAAATGAAGGAGATGTTAATGTTATCAAAATGTGCAGGCATTGCACAAGGCAATGAAGGGCATGGGAACAGATGACTCGACACTTATTAGGGTAATTGTGACAAGGGCTGAAATCGATATGCAGTACATAAAGGCAGAGTACCGCAAGAAACATGGGAAGTCATTGAACGATGCTGTTCATTCAGAGACATCTGGACATTACAGGGCCTTTCTTCTCGCTCTGTTAGGCCCGAATTAGACTAGGTATCCAAAAGGGATTGTGTAAAATAAGGTGTGGATCTTGCTTGTTGACAACAATAAAACATTACAAGAGAACAGACTTGTGATTAAGGTTCATTTGGGGCTGTTTCAGAACAGACCGGTGTTGTGTTTTGTTAGGTTGATCTCGTCCCACGAATGCAGTGTAAGTGAGAAGGAATAGACAACTTATCGTTTTACAGGAGTTTTGGCTACAACTGAATGGACACTCCTGCTCAACTTCTGAAGGATCCCGCAGTTTCTTGACGACCCCGCATTTGTGTAACAAGCCTACGCTGCACTTTCTGTAAATCAGCTACGTGTCGTTTCCTTCTTTTGTGGTTCTTGTTGTTTTAGTTCGTGTGTGATTTGAGTTGGTTGATGATGTATGATGTAAATTCGGTTGCTACATTGTGTATGAATAGGACGAATTATTTGCTGTTGTCATGTTGTGTATGTGTTTGCAGAGAGAGAGAGAGAGAGATATCCAATTGGGAATTTTTCTTCCATGCCCCTGAGTTGAACAAAGTAGTTTTGTTTTCTGCAATTATGCAAACCACTTTTGTGACACAGCTTTGAAAAATTGGTTATACTAAGTGGACACTTTAACAAACAAATTTAAGGGGCTGCGTTAGATGAAGTTAAAACTAGGTAGTCAATTTGAAAAACTCGATGGCAAGCACTTTGTGGGTAGTTTGTTTTCCGAATATTAAAACCTTGAACTCGGGATGTAACTGGAAGGCTTTCAATTATGCAGGTTCTGAGGTTTGATCAATTCAAAAGTACGATAGCAAAAAGATTTAAAAAGAGAAAGAAATTAGTAAAGGTTGTGAGGTTTGATTGATTCAAGAATACAATAGCAAAAAGATTTAAAAAGAGAACAAATTAATAAGGTTGCAGAGTAGGATGGAGGTAGAATTTAAAAAATTACTACAAAAATGGGTCATCAAAATGCTACATAGGTTGATAGTTTGAAAAACTCGATGGCAACCACTTTAGAATATGGTTTCTCTGCAGTCTGTTGTTTGGACTGCAGAGTGCTATCCGCGTGATTCTTGCTGTCCAAAAGTATTTTTAACGGTTCAGATTTTAAAAAGAGTTTTTTTTTTTTAAATCTAGATTGTTGATGCAAAGATGAACAGCTACAATGAAACGACAGAGACCTCTTTGCAGTCCAACTACAGAGAAGCCGGGTCCACCACTTTATGCTTAGTTTGTTTTCCAAGTATCAAAACCCTGAACCCAGGATGTAATTGAAAGGCTTCCAATTGGATGGCTCTACAACCATGTAGCCAGTGCAGATGGCTTTTTCTGGTGGGAGGATTATCCACCACTGGGTATTTTTGAAACAAACCAATTTCTCCTTGAAATAAGTTCTGCCTGTTGGCATATCTGCAGGAATCACACTAGTGGGTCACCCCAAATATAGGGATCCTCTAAATGGAAAAACCATGCACTTTTTTTTTCTAGGCTCCAAACAAGCTGTTGGCCCATTGATTATGTATAAAGGGTAGGATATTCTTGGGTCATGCCAATATTCTCTGTTTAACTGTTATCTGCTTTCCTTCCTTCTTTTATGGAACTTTGTTGATATAAATCGAATCCGAATGGGTTGAAGCGGAAGCCATGGTCGCCATGACCTGTTTTCAGAAGCAGGCCTTGTTATTCGTTCTTAAATGGACCTTTGTTTTCTGGCTTAATGCTGTGTCCAGTTTTTCAGAGCTTCAGAGGTTTACACATCCTGGAAAGGGTGATGGGTCCCTTAGTTTCTTGGTTGTTGGAGATTGGGGCAGGGACGGGTTGTACAACCAGTCCGAGGTTGCCTTTCAGGTTCGAAATCTCTCTTTCATTTTCTCTTTTTTGGTAAATGTAAACCTATCTTTCATTTAGTATTGTTAATAGATGTTCTTGAGAGGAAATGGCTGCCTGGTTGCCTATTGAATTTTTTCTTTCGTCCTAGGCGCCGAGACTGTATGTTCTTATAATTAGTCAAGTGATGCTATGGTGACTGCAATTCATAACCGTGTTGTGTTGAGTTTCATCGTCACTGCATTGATAAGAAACTTGATAGGTGGGGTTATGCGCATACTTCACAAACCGTAGAGGTGTTATGTGCACATTTTTGAACTATAGAGGGTGTATCCGCACCACAGGGGGTCAAAGTGGACTTCGCCCTTTTGTTTTCCTTAGTGTTTCTCCCTTGCGCGAATCACTTGACAAATTCAAGATTCAAATAGAGCCCAAGAAAATTTGGCTAAGCAATATCATTATGATCATTTTTACCTAGCACACAAACATGCTTTCTCTAAACTTGACAAGCTTTTGTTGCAGATGGGAAGGATCGGAGAGGAACTAGACTTAGATTTCGTAGTGTCTACAGGCGACAACTTTTACGACAATGGATTGAAGGCCGTAAATGATCCAGCATTTCGCGAGTCGTTTTCAGAAATTTACTCCTACAAGAGCCTTCGAAAGCCATGGTACAGCGGTGAGTTCAAATTCGGAATGGTGAATTCTCGATTCCCGGTGCATCCTCTCATATGGTTTTCCTTGTTGCAGTTCTGGGGAATCATGACTACAGAGGAGATGTAAAGGCTCAGTTGGACCCCATTCTCAGAAGGATTGATAGAAGATGGTTTTGCTTGAGATCTTTTGTACTCAATGCAGGTGGACTTGTTTCCTTCATTTTCCTTTTCTTTTTCATTAAGAAAAAAATGACTTTCCGTAATTTATTCACTGTCGTTTCGCATATTTTTCTTGTTTTTTTGCAGCAGAAATTGCAGACTTCTTCTTCGTGGACACGACGCCCTTTGTTGATGCCTACTTCAATGAGCCAGAAGACCATATATATGATTGGAGAGGAATATATCCTCGCGAGACTTACGTTTCCAATCTTCTAAAGGTAACCACACATCCCTTGGATAACACCTGAATTAGCATGATTCACCGTAAGTAAATTAACCCGGTGATGACTATGGAATAAGGATTTGAACTCGGCATTGAGAGAGTCAACTGCGAAATGGAAAATCGTCGTTGGCCACCATTCAATCAGAAGTGTAGGTCATCACGGTGACACTCACGAACTTGTTCACCGGCTCCTTCCGATCCTTGAGGTAATTCGATCATCAGTCTCTGCTGAAATAGAATTTCTTCCAAGACTACTCCGAGGTTTTGCCAATTCGCCCTTTCCTTGAAGCATGCTTTTTTAATCCAGCGTTCTTCTAGCGTTTGTTCGCGTATAACTTAATATCTGTATTGGGTGAGGATACAATTTGACATTTTCCTTGACATGCTTGAGCTCACTGATGGATTTCAGGCCAACAACGTCGATTTTTACATGAACGGGCACGACCATTGCCTTGAACGGATCAGTTGCCGCAATAGGTGCGTTTCTCAATACGATTCATTTGGTTCTTGGATGTGTCTAGTAATTTGCTCAAGAAAAAAGAATAGCATCGATCTCTAATTCTCTATCTCAAAGACCCAAACACACACACGAAGCGTGTGGGTCACGAAATTCTCTGTCCGAGGGATTTTCGCTAACGAAATCGACTACGCAATGCAGTCGGATCCAGTTTCTAACCAGCGGAGCTGGTTCCAAGGCATGGAGGGGTGACGAAAAATTGCGCAACGATTGCGCGGTGCATTTCTTCTACGACGGTCAAGGTTTCATGTCAGTGCAACTGAGTAGCACCAACGCCCAAATGCGTTTCTACGATGTTGACGGGAAGGCAATGTATCAGTGGAATGTCACAAGGCAGCTTCACTTTCACTCAGAGATGTGATTTTTTCGTTTCAGACACGTCCATGTATATTCTGTGAATAAATATATGCCTAGTTAGCTCTAAGTTACTTCAATATTGTAGCGGCGAGGCGGGGCGGGGCTCCGGTGGTTTGTATGGCGGTGGTTGGCGATGTTGTTAGGGTTTTGTGGGTTGGTTTGGGTGGGCCGGTCCAAGGCTTTGGGTTTTCTCTTTGGGCTTTTGTTGTAGATTTGGGTGTGGGTCTGGGCTTTATTGTTTTGTATGTTTTGGATCCTTGTAAACCATTGGATGGTTTGGGCTTTGCCCTTGCGATATATCATCCAACTCTCTGTAGGATTTCCTTCTCCCTTTCCCCGTTTTTTAAATAAATTTCATTTTGCCGATAAAATATATATATATACAGTTCTTTTCAGGTCCAGTCGCCCGGATTTGTGTCTTAGCCGTTGGATCTCCTCCATCCAATCGAACAGCTGTGGAAATAAAAGGGATTTCCCCCCCTCTAGCCCCAATTCTGCGTTTCGTTCCAGCCAGAGAGTGAGAGAGAGAAAGAGAAAAAGAGGCGATTGTATACGAATGACCCAAGCGAAGACGAAGAACGACGACCCAAGCTAAGGTGTCTCCCTCTCTCTCTCCCAAAAGCTTTAATAGATGTAGGATAATTGGAGTTTGATGTTTAGGCTCAGTTCTATGTTACTCTTGTACAATCTTTATTTAGCCTTGTGTGTTAAAATTCTGCACTGCATGGTTTCTTGGTATAAAGAGTTTAATTTAATTGCACAAATTGAACAGATAAAAATAACTCTGGTCTGTACTTCTAAAACTTTGAAGTAGTTTACACTGCAAAATTCCTCAGTGCAGGAGTAATTTCAATTGGGACGGAGAGAGTACTAAAAAAGCTTGGTTAAGGGTAAAAAATTTCACAAGGAAGTATCAAAACTAGTATTCGGCTCAAACAAGCAATATTTCTGGTGTAGTAAGACAAGAATGACCGGTGAGTTTCAGCGTATCGCGGAGCTGATACTTTCAATTTTGGAAATTACTTCAATATTTCTCAACTCTAATATAGTTGGAGATCAGTGGGTACATTGCGAAATCAAATTCGATGATCCGAAATGGTTATTTTTTGACACTCACCCATGAGGCTTAGTGACTAAAAAAACTTCCAACGGTCAATTATTGAGATCAAACTTCCTGTCCAATTTGTCGAAGACAAACGCAAATAAATTATGTAACTATGCTCATCCAATCAATTGTAGTTGTTGCAAGGCTATTTAAACACCACCCCCCCCCCCCCCCAACAAATTAAACATTTTAGAATTGTGGAGCCACCGAGACAACCACTTAAAATTAGGATGGACGGAAGGAGGCGGAATAGAGAAAGGAAAGGGACAAGGGCGATCGTGCTTGGCGCGAAGGCTGCTGGTTCGTAATATGTAAAATTTTGAAGCAAAAAATAAGGCCAAGTATACAACCATGAGGGGTACGTACAAGTTTGAAGCAGAAGATAATAATTCAAGTGTCCGGATCAGCTTACGCGCATCTCGACTAATCTTGATAGACCAATTCCAACGGAACAATAAAAATCAAGAGAAAGTTCAGTATGGACTCAACCCTAAAAAAATTGATAGTACCTGCTCTCCGAAAGCAAAACCCTCGGATAAAAGTTGCAAGGCTCATCTGGATTCTGGTCCTACTTTCAAGTTCCACCCTATCCAAGTTTGGATCCACCTATATTAATTATGAATATCAGAGCATATGTGCATGAACTGCCCATTGTCCGTTTGGTTAGGTATCATTAATGACTTGCAGCAACTCCAACCAGGTTCTATAATATTCTGTATTAGGGAGAGATTTTGTAATTTTGTAATTTTTATAAATTTTTTTTTACTTTATGAGAGAATTTTGGAAAAACTTATCGTTCTTTTCTAGAGATTTGGTCTCCAAATTTATTTTTGGATCTACAAAATGAAGTTGAGGTTGAGAGTTGGAGCATTCTTTAAAAATCATTCTACAACCACAATCACAACCACTTATACAAATATTTACACAAACCCACTCATATTTACATTGGGGCCCACATACACTACACCTCTAGTATATGTGGGCCCACCAAAAGATGTGAGTTTGTGTAAAATGTGTGGGTAAAAGTGTTTGTGGTTTGAATAATAACAAGGTTATGAATCCCGTACCGTACCAGTATTGTCCATATCCGGTACCCTACACCTCTAATTCCGTACCGGCTCAAATACCGGTGGGTACTGACCAATACCGGACGGTACCAGAGATACCGGTCAGTACCTGTCAATACCGGATAGTACCGAACTACTTTTAAATTTATTTTTTTCTTCAAGTATAGGACAATACAGATCAATATCAGACGGTACCGGACAAATACCGAAATATTAAAAAGTGTATATTATACTATAAACTCTTTTAGGTAGGAAAATAACACTAATAGCGATCAATTCGAAACGGTACCCGGTATCTCATTGGTACCAGTACCGGTACGTATCGTAGTTGTAAGAAAATAGGTACTCTAGCCGGTACGGTATTAAGAGTAATTGTTAAAGTTTTGTTTTCTGACACACTTTTAAAGTTGGAACTACAGTTATAACCCCACATCTCCATACCCTGCTAGCTCCCTCACAGCTTGTCTCAACCTCAGCTTTCCAATTTTCCTTTTTTTATTTGTACTTCGGAAAGCTACTTCCAATCTTTCTGTTGCCAAATAAAGGGCAGCCAAAAAAAAAAAAAAAGGATAAAAAAAGGGGTTCTGCTTGTCTGCCGGGGCTGCGGACTGCACCCGTGCAATCTTGTCAACCCCGACTCCGTGTCGCGTTTATCGTGATGATCTGCTTCGTTCATATTAATAGCTCGTTAAGTACTAGAGTCACATAAAAAATTTGAAGACCAATAATATATGATCAGATAGCATTATATAGAAAAAATTGTGCTATTGAGGTTATAATCCAGTGTGCCGAACTCAGTTTGATTTTATGTACATGTGTTCTGATTAGATATCATTCTGTATCCAACTGACCTGGTTTTTTAGGTAACTTTAGTATTCAACGAGCTCTTTAATGTGAACGAATTGGATAGCTGAAATAAAGGCGAAACAAGGTTAGAGTTGGCTGGATTGCACCTTGTGCAGTCCACACACTAAGGCAAACAAGCCATTTCCAAAAAGCAAAATTCTAAAATCAGCCAAATGGGCTGACACTAACAAGTGTGTGAATGTGTATTAAAAAGTGTAAAAAGTATATAGAAATACGTTTTTTCCTTGTCTTTTTGTGTGTTTATGGGCTGACAAAGACCGAAAAAAGTCCATTTATAATTAGTTAAAGAAATTACAAAATGTGATAAAAACATAAATTTTATAACATATCCTAAGCAATGATCCAAAGTTCCAAAACTAACAAGAAGGTTACTTTGCACCCGTTGTAATTTTATTCCACAAGCCCCCACAGGGGAAAAAAAAGAAAAGAAAAGAAAAGAATTTTTTGTAACAGAAAAAAAGAAAAAAGAAAAAAAGTGGGTCAAAAAACAGGTTGGTGCTTTGGAACAGATAAAATTGGTTATGATTAGGTTTCCACCAATCCTTTGTAGGACCCAGTTTTATCTCAATTGTCTCCATATCTTTTTAGATTAAAAAATGAATTTACATATCCATTTATTTGCCAGAAAGTATTGCTCTCGATTTTAAATACGGTGGCGGCTCTAGAATTTTTTTTTTTATAAGCGTAACCACGTAACTAGCACAAGTTACATATAAGGAATTTCACATTTATCGATGTATCACCCGTTTTCACTAATTTTGGTATTTGTAAAATCAAAGAGACCTTCAATACGTTAAACTATATTTTAAAAATCCGAGGCATTAATTTTTTTTGAGCTGTATCTGTTAAAATTGTCTGTTAAGATCAAGATTTTCAAATTCATATGTGGTCAAATTCATAAGTTATGCATATAAATTAAGTGCCTGTTTGGGCGCTTCTTTTTTGCCTTTTCAACTTCTCATTTTTTAGTTTTGGGTGTTCGGCTGCTTGTGCGGAAAATGGCTTTTTGTAAAATGAGTTCTCTGTTTTTTAAGATCTAGAGCAAAAGCCAAAAAGGGATTGAGGTTCTTTTCAACTTCTTATTTTCCACTTCTGATGAGCTAAGAGAAGAGAAGACCAAATTATCCTCTATATTTGGTTCTAAGACTCTTTTAGGCCGGGTGCTCATTGAAAGGCTTTAGAGCAAAAAATTTATTATAACCATTTAGGATAAAATGATTAAAAAAATAAAATCTTCACATCGGTTCAAACGGATTGAAAATTTGAGCAATTAATTTTTTAATCATATTTTTTAATATATAAAGGGTGTAAAAAGTTTTTATTTTATTTTATTTTAGGAGAAAGGTGTAAAAAGTTTTGTGTGTGCTGATACAATTAAAAATGAAAAAATTTAAAAAATTGACTAAACCATTACTTATACACAGTATATCCCATAATAAATAAACAAGGGCAACATGGTAAAAAATTAGGTCATAATTTAGTTTCATCGCATATCTTCCAAACACTATCAAGTTGCAAAATGTATTCTGCATATATCATCCAAACACTCTACTAGATTCAAATTTCATTCTGACCAAGAAGCCAAAAAATTAAAAATAAAAAGTCAAAAAGTAAGCTCCCAAACACTCCTTTAAGTTTGTCCGTCACTCCAAACACATAACGAGAAATTTCAAATATTTATCCATTAAACCAACCTAGTGGTCTCCTATCCGCAATAGTATGGGTACCAATGGCCTTTTGTACTGGTAGAGTACATGACCCTCTCGTGGGGCTTATTTCGGGTGTCTAAAACAAATAATCCGAACCATTCATTATTTTAAAATATTAATTTTTTAGAGTACCCTTGTAAAAAATCAGTTTGATTGGAAAACTTTAAGTGATTCATTCAATCGTCTAGCTTTTCATTCAGAACTTGCATGTGATTCCAAATTCTGAATGAAAATACTGATCATTGGATGAAACACTTACTGTAATTTGATCATGCTGATTTTTTACGATGCTACTCGAAAAATTATTTATTTGATGAAACACTTTACTATAATTCGATCTTGTTGATTTTTTACCGGGCTACGAAAAAGATTATTTTCACATTAATAAACGACTTGAATTATTTGTGTGAGACTCTGAAATGGTTCCCATATACTTCTTACGTCCATTTATATGTGCATTATATATACTTATTAAAAATACGCATGAGTTAGAGTGAGATGTCATCTCAATTTCTTGTTTATTACTGTAATACAGATGGATGACACATGTATCAATCCTATTGGCCACTTCCCTATTTTTTCCCTATAGCTTTTTAACATATAATAAAGGAAGCTTCGTTTTTCTTGGCCAGTTCCCTATTTTTTCCCTATAGCTTTTTTGGCATATAATAAAGGAAGCTTCGTTTTCCCCACACGTTTTTAACACTAACAAAATACAGAAAAACTTATTTACGGACATTTCTATGTATTTGCGTTAACGGAGCCAAATCACGTGCGTCCAAAGTGTATTGGACAGTCTGAATTGTAAAAAAAAAAAATTCGCACGAATAATTAAACTCTTCTAATAGTTTTTTTAAAATCCGAGTTGTCCAATACCGAAACGGATGACTTGTTCACAGAGCCTCCGTGAAAAAGTTTATCACAATCAAATAACATCTGCCTTTATAAATTACAACTGCATCATCTCTCTCTTAATATATATAGTCCCACACGGCACACCCCTGTATCCAAGGCTCCAAGCCCCCTGTTTTCAATCTCCAAGAATGGTTCCTTCTCTGAAGAACCAAAGTATGCTTCTTCTCTCTCTAAAACTCGCGGTTACCATCGGGCTGTGCCTGGGCGTGGCCGTCGCTGAGGTTCAGAGGCTCCACCACCCAGCCGGAGATGATGGGTCGCTTAGAGTTTTGGTCGTCGGCGATTGGGGAAGAAAAGGAACTCACAACCAATCGGAAGTTGCTGTGCAGGTTAGATCATTTATACTATCATATAGTACTTCCTTTCTCTCTCCTCTCTCTAAACAGTACTATATTTAGTTGGTAAACGCTTTTGGTTTATTGGTTCATTTTAATCATTCCATGGATTGATTGGCCTTCTTGTCTGGATTTGTGTTTGATCATGCCATTATATATTCTTGTTTTATTTTTTTTTTGTAAATCATTATATATTTTCTTGCTATTTATACGTTCCAAGATTTTTGAGAAATACCTAACCAAATTATCACAAATAAAAAAATCGTATTCGATGCACAAACAATCCGCTTAGAGCAATGTAGCGAAAGATGTACAGAAGTTATCAATCTCTGTTTCTTTTAATGTTCGAAAAATGGAGATTAGGCTATAGACCATGGTGTTTTTTTTTAAATTTATCTATATATAAACTCATAGGCCATATTGTTGATAAATTATGATTTTGGCGAAAAGTATATACCCAGGTCTAAAATGGGATGGTGTTGTGTGCACAACACCGTGCTGTCTTCTGTTCGGCAATCAACAGCTCGGATCTCATCTCGACAATGAACGACTCGGATGCTATACGGTAGAGATGAGATCCGAGCTGTTAGATTGCTGAACGGACGGCTCAGATGGATGGTGCACTCACACGGCATCATCCCCTAATCCAAAAATGTTCAGAAGAACAGTAAATTAGAATAATTTAACATCTTAACTTTATGGGTAAAGTGGTGCATGTGTCATTGTTTGTCTAGTTAAGGAGGCATAAGATATTCTAATCAGAGTGGTGGGAGAAATAGAATAGGTGTTGTTAGAGTAATTACTTGCCGGTTGAAACTTCCATCTGGTGAAGGTACATTATATTTTTTTATTTGGTTGAACAAGGTACAATACATTTTTTTTTTGGCCAAGGAAAAAGGATGGGCTGGTTTAAACCACTGTAGTTACTGCCGGTCAACTGGGGAACCCACCCAACCTAGAATGTTCGGACTTAAGCCATAGCTGACCCGACTCGAGTAGAAAATATGGGTCAGGCTATGTCGTTAGTCCCCCATCAAAATACATATTAAATTAGAGCCCCATCTCCCAACCATCCGGTCCCAATTATTGAACTCGAGACCCGGAGAGAGGAGAAACCTAATGTCCGCTTCTCCAACCACTTGAACTACCACCCCGGTGGTGAAGGTACAAAACTTTGCTTCCAAATGAGAGACGTGTAGTATATGACAATGCCTTGAATTGGAGTGAAGAGAAGATTTAAATGGTATAATTCCTTTTAGATCCTCTTTATATGCTCTTTGAACTAGGGAATATATAAGTTCATTGGGGGAAGGATATATACTACAACTTGTGGACCATGTTGGAGAGGCCAGGCCAATGCAGTAATATATTCACATACCATACTAACTGGCAATAGGACAAATATAGTTTATGCCTCTGCGTCAAAATTGTTTAATAAATTTTTACCATAAATTTTGGCCTTATTTTAGAACAATTACCGGTCCAATTTTTTTGTTTTTGAACTTTCTAAAGCCCGGGTTGAATGTTTGTTTTCTCGAATCCCTCTAGGAATAATTAAAGTTCCCATTTTTCATAATTTTTGAACTTTTTAGGTAAAAAGTACTACTCCAGTATTTTTTTTTTATATAAAAATTCTCTCGTCAAGTCGATTAATAATATTTAAAGTGCCAACGTGCAAAGGCCCAACAAAATTTACAAAATAGAGAAAGAAACTCAATAAACAAGTCAAGGTACTCTCAAGCCCACGTTAGTCGGTTTTCGCAATACAGATGTAGTGATACATGCTAGTAGAAAATAGTGAGTGGTGGAATTAAGATTTTCTTTCAAGAAATTGTTATAAAAAAAAAAGAAAAGAAAAGAAAAAGAAATTGTGGAGTCTCGTAAACCGGTGCAAGTGCTGCCACGTCTCTGGCCATTATTGAGCTGTGCACATCTTTTTCTTTCCTTTTATTCTATTCCTTCACGTAATTGGTCTATATAAAGAGAATTGAAAAGAATATTCCTTTTCTTTTCTTTTTTTGATCCGCAAGAATATTCCTTTTCTTATTCTTCGTTATTTGTTTATATCTTTGATTGGCTGGTGTAACAGAAGGGAAAAATTCAAGGAAAAGAAAGTTGATGTTTTAGCTGGGGCAAAAAATGTGAAATGGATTCTTGGTTGTCCACCAAAATGGAGTGTGTATGAGTAAATATATTTTTTATTTCCCTTTCTCCCTGGGATTAGGCCCGTTCTGCTAAAGTTCTTATTTTTTAAGTACTTATTTTTCGCTTTATGAGACATATCTTCTCTCATAATACGTCACCTTTAAGTACTTTAGGCCTCGTTCAATTGCACGGAAAAGATGGGAAAGGAAGGAAAAATCAACTTTCCTGTAATTTTCTGTGTGTTCAGTTATCAGGAAAGTTGTAAAACCCACAGCTTCAATTTTCCCTCTGGGAAACACTTTCCTGCAAAATAAGTCTTGCTAAAAGGAAGGAATTCTTGTTTTCCTGCAAGATTATTGTCAACAGAATATATACAGGAAAATAAATTACTTCACCTCACTTCACTTTTCCTCGGAACCAATTTCCCATACAACATTCCCGACAACTGAACGGAGCCTTATACTCCCATGCACATGGGCAGAGTTCGATTCTCGTAAACACCCATTCCCCTCCCCAAATCTCCTAGGATAATTAGGATTATTGAATGGTAAAAAAAAAAAAACCCTCTATTGAGGCCAGTCATACACCCTGATTGGACCACAAATTAATCGAGGTGCGCTTAAGCTGACCCGGACACTCGAGTTTAAAAAAAAAAATGCTACTAATATCTATGGCGCGGAAAATGAAGTGGTATAATCCCCTACAGATTCTATATGCTCTTCCCAGTAGATCAGGACATATGGATAGGAATCTTGCAACTTCAAGGGATGGGCATGTGGAAGATGGGATCGTGTCCACTTTAATAAGTTGCTACAATAGGACAAGTGACTTTTGGCCATGGTGTTGTTCCAAATTCAACATGTCCACGTGCAGCAAGTTGATTGGCTGGCTCTTCATAATTTGGACCAACATTTTGACAAACTGGCGCCAAGTCACTTTTGGCCACTTTCTATCTATCTACATTTGGATTTTTTTTCCCCAATATTGTATACACCAGCGAGATTTAGTGGGGGAAGTTAGTGAGTTAGTCCACGGGGGTTTAGAGGCTATCCATAACTCTAAACCCACAAGGGAGAGCCAGAAGTTACCAACTGGACTACAAGCCCATTGGTATCTGCATTTGGACTTGAGCATGTCTGAACCCACAAGGGAGAGCCAGGAGTTACCAACTGGACTACAAGCCCTTTGTGGGAGACCAGGGCTCGAACCCTGGTCTCCCACAAGGGAGAGCCAGGAGTTACCAACTGGACTACAAGCCCATTGGTATCTGCATTTGGACTTGAGCATGTCTGAATTTTTTTTTTTTTATATTCAAAAAGGGTGGGGGGCAACTAGCGTAGCAGCCCTCTCGGGCGATGTCACTTGACTCACTTTGTGGTAAAATTTAGAAATTGATTTTCACACTCTATTTTTTTATATTCACACTTTTTTTTTTGTCTTTTAGCAAAAATAAAAAATTTGGACCATTGAAAACGCTTACCGACGGTTGCGATCACTTGGACTGCACCTCTGCAATCCAGACAAGCCATATCCTCCTTGAATATAACAGGGAGCAATGAATCTTTGGAATATTCCATTTGGTATCTTTTGGTGTAAATTACACAATGTGTAGTGTTTATAACCCTTTAAAATAGGAGAAAATAGGAGAGTGATTTTTCCACTCCCTTTTTTTGGTTAATGCCACTCTCCTTTGTGTCTTTATCGATGATTTGTTTTGTAAGAGAATGAGAGTAACATTAACAAAAAGAGGAGTGGCAAAATCAATTCTCTTAAAATATTGGATAAATTACATTACCCTTCATTTAGATTTCTGTCGACCAATCAACGGGAAATTCCTTCGCATTTTAGTATAAGTTGGCTTTATGAGAACCGATCGAAAATGAGAGAGAAGGCAGTGAAGAGATTATTAGCTAATAAGAGGATTCGCTGCGAGAAGCTGGCAAGGCAAAAGCATGGAAATCCATCCATCTCTTGTTCGGGAGTTCGCTCGCGTCAGAATAAAGGCTCTCAATCACTATTCTGAATGTGGGATGCAACCAGGGAACAACTATCAACTAGTTTGGATCAATCCAGAGTCCTAGCGAAGTTGAACCACGAGAGAACCTTTTTACAAAATCAGTATAACTAACTCAAAATTGTGGATATATTGACCTCCCATGAGGAGAGGGCAAAATAGGCACTAATTCAGTATGTTGCGTGTGTTCTATCATGTCATCGTCTAGGTGGATAACGAAATTGGGATTCTTTAACTAGAGCGGGCTGACACGATGAACACACAAGACATACTGAATTAGCGCCACGGTGAACACACACAACATACTGAATTAGTAGATCTACTGTTGGCTGAGCCGGCTGACGCTGAATTACTACCGGATTCACACCTAAAGGGACGAGCCAATGAAATGTTGTGCCGTGTCCCGAATCTCTTTTTTCGCCGGCTGTGCTTGTTGCATCCTTGATAACCTATTCAACTGATTTAACATTTAGACGAAACAATTTTGCAGATGGGCAAGACAGCGGAGGAGTTCAACCCAGACTTCATTATTTCCACAGGGGACAACTTTTACGAAGATGGGTTAACGGGCACGGACGATGCAGCATTTGATGAGTCGTTTAGCAATATTTACACTGCCCCAAGCTTACAGAAGCAGTGGTACTCAGGTCACTTGATTCTTCACTCCAATATTAAACTTACCTCTCTATAATATAGCCTTTTTTAATTTTTCCTTATAATTAAATGTCTGGGTCAGCTTGCGCGCACTTCGACTATTTCCGGGGCTCTGAAGTTAACGACCTAGCAAATCTTGAGTGGCCCCAAGGTTTGGAATGTTTAGCCTTCATGAAAATCAAACTTGCGACTTCTTTGAGGGCAAACCCTTCAGTTGCTTTCTCATACCCACTTGGCCAAACCCCGAGGGTTTATTATATAGATCAAGAAATACTAAAACTAGGACTTCTTTTTATTTTTTAATTCTTTCCTCATACATATTTGTTTCAGCTCCATTAAGGGCATGTTTCCACTTTCCAATTAGTATTTTGGACCACAACTTGTGGCATTTTAACATTTTGTTCAATTAAGCAACAAGTTTTGCATCTCATCTACAACTTATTGGCTAGTGGAAACAACTTGATATTTTTCAACAACAAGAAGTGATCCTTCAGTTATTGCCTACCAGAAACGCCCCCTAAATAGTTGACCAATAAGCCCCAGGGTTAGTCTGGTTGGTCGGTGGGTTTGCTCCCCGCACTATTGACCAGGATTCGATTCTGAGGGTCCAGCTGCAAGAAAATAATTGCTTGTGCATCCCCTAAGCCTGGCGTGGATGGCCCGTCTTTAACAGGACCGGGGAGGGAATTAGCCCCGAACACCCATGACCGTCGAAAAAGAAAAGAAAGATCGATCAATAAAAAATCAATGACAATGTGATGATAGTAGTTTGTTTCTCTTACAGTTTTGGGCAACCACGACTACAGAGGAGATGCTTTGGCACAATTAAGTCCCATCCTTACCCAAAGGGATAACAAATGGCTTTGCCTCAAATCATATATCCTCGATGCAGGTAAAGTATAAACAACTCTGTTTTGCCAAATTGAGAACAATCTTATGCAAATCCTTGGTAGAAGATCAAATGAAATTCATCAATTTATACGTTCTTTTGTTCTATTTCAACCTTTTTTCTTTTATACGTCGGGCAGAAATCGTGGAATTCTTTTTCGTGGATACGACGCCATTCGAGGATAAGTACTTCAATAATCCAGGGGACGACACTTACGATTGGCGAGGCGTGGTTCCGCGAGAGAAGTACCTTTCCGGTCTCCTGAAGGTGAGCTAATAGTGATCATCTAGTTGGCTCAAATATGGCACATCGGACCCACCCCTGGGTTGCCCCAGCGGTAAGGGTGACTTGGTAAGGGTGACCTGCGCTTGCAACATGGCAGGGTTTGATTCCCCTTGGAGTCACTTGGGATTTATGGTGGGAGCCGTGGCGGTGGGTTGCTGCGCTAGTTTCCCATAGGTTTAGGTTGCATCGGCAGGTCCAACGTGGCCCTGCCATCCTACGTCATTGAGATAAGAATGAAACTATGGCACATCATTTCCATAGCCAAGAAAAAAACCTTTTCTGTGTTTCGATCTCAAAGCGAAAGAATTTAGACGGATGCCCCAAAAAACCTTAGGAATGCAACATTTTTTGACCATTTGATTTGGTACGCACAGGATGTGGATTCAGCATTACGGGAATCAAGCGCGAAATGGAAGATAGTAGTTGGTCACCACACGATTAAAAGCGCCGGACAGCACGGTAACACAGTGGAGCTTGTAGCCAAACTTCTCCCAATTCTCCAGGTAGAGTCCATATTGGTTTAGTTTCCTTCCTTTTTTCTGTGCTTCAATAAAATTTTGTGGAAGCAATCTCATAAGAAATTTTCCAGGCTAATGATGTTGATCTGTACATAAACGGGCACGACCATTGCTTGCAACACATCAGCGACTCTGACAGGTAATATTTGAAAACTGTCTGATTATATATTTTCGCCATGTAATTGAGCCCGGAGATCATCTTTCGCTAATGCGCGAAAGCAACAGAAGTAACTTAGAAGAGGCATTCGCTAATCTGATATATATCCGTCCCTTGTTTGCAGTCCGCTTCAGTTTCTAACAAGCGGTGGTGGCTCAAAGGCGTGGAGGGGCGATGTTAGCTGGTGGAACCCGGCGGAGATGAAGTTTTATTACGACGGGCAAGGCTTCATGACACTAGAAGTTACACAAACTGAAGTTGGTTTCGTGTTCTACGATATCGTCGGCAATGTTCTACACAAATGGAGCATAACCAAACCAACTCATCCTACAGCAGCCTCTCTTTAGATCATGTTTTTATTTATAAAGCATGCTCTGTGACATAGTAATGTTAGCAGTGGAAGATTCGTAAGGAAGACGTTAAAGTCTGTTGTATTTTAATGACAAACTCTACGCCCACCGCTCATCTTTTACTGCTCCCCCCACCGCTCTCAATTTTACTGTCCAAAAGTGCTTTGAACGGTCTGAATTTAAAAAACTCTTTAAAATCCGGACCATTGATTGTCAAGATGGCCGGTGAGGCCGGTGTGATTGAGAGTGGTGAGTGTGAGCGGTAAAAGATGAGCTGTATTTTAATACATCGAATTGTTGTATTCTAAGCTAACTAATTATGTAATGTGCTCTCTAACTAAGGATTAGCCTTTAAGATGTTGGGCCTGTATTTGTACTTGATTTTATAGTTGGACTTAGTCCAAATTGGAATTAATTAGTTTCTGTGGGAAACAATTAGTCCAAGTGTCCAGGGGCTGTATGGTTGTAAATGGAGGTGTTCCTGGAGAAGCCATGCAAGTAGTATGATGTGTTTTTAATTTGTTGGATTTTGGATGTATATAGAGAAAATGGAAAAAAAGAAGAAGATTTTAGTCGCAATATTGCTCGTTCTAGTCCTAAATATTTTTACCAAACATCATACATATATATTTGATCACCTTGAATATATGATCCAATCTAATGCTTATATCTAGTCAAACAAACGACTTTTAAGGCGCATAGAATTGGGGGATTTGCAAGTTGATGAGATTAACTAGGGAGGATTGACAATCCTATGGGATTGTACCAATTCGTAGTCCAATCCTAGTGTCATGCTTGTTTGTCACAAGATTAGTACCTGGGATGGGATGGGATGAGATTCGTAAGCTGAATGAGATATGTAGTATTCGTGTTTCCGATCAGTTTCTACGGAAAAATACGATAGTATTCATTCACTACCCGGGTGTATAGATACATGCAGTACACGTCCCGATACATATGCATATTGTAGCTCCTCCCCCAACTTATACCGCCAGTGTCTTTAACCCATCTTTTCTATATTCGTGCCTTGCTCGGTTTCCTTTTTGAAAAAAAAATATCAAACTCAAAAAATACTCATTACCTTTATTCTTAATCATTACTCTTCACTCATTACCCACGTCTCTAATTATTATTCTTATTTCTCTCTCCACTCATTACCCATACTTCTAATCATTACTCTCATTTCTCTCTTCACTCATAACCCCAAAAAAATTTCAAAAATTTCTCAAAAATTCATCCAAACACAGTATCGATAACTCAGGTGTACATTTGGGTCAGCTTACTTGCATGTCGTCAACTGGTCTTCAAGTCCCTTACTGTTCTCCTAAAAAATGAGCAAAACCAACAAAGGACCGCAAGCAGGTTGTGCGTTGTGGTTGCGAGCGTGCCAAGGCTTGAATGCCTCAGATCTGACTTCTATAAAACGATTGTGTACGACCTAAGGGGTGATGCCGTATGTGGTTCGTGGTTTACCTTTGTGGGATAAGGACTTAAATATTTCCTAATCGTTAGTAGACAAAGGAAAAGAAGCAGGGTTGAATGAAATTAAACAAGCTCCATTAATGGCTTAATGAAGCTGATTGGTACAAGAGGTTGAAATGAAATAAAACAAAGCTTGGCTAGTTTGGATTGAAAGATAAAAACAGGTTCACTTTGCTGGAAAGTGAAAAATAAACTTGAGAAAGTTTTGAGTTGATTAAGCGTTGGGCTTATTGGTGTTGGGACCTTTGCCAAAGCCTTCAATTCTGGTATTTATAGGCAGTAACTCGAGACCTTGAGCTGCTTGAGTTGTTTCCACTTGCCTTTATGCATGGCTGCCAAGTGTCCTCCTCCAAGCTTGAGCTGCTTAGGGATGCTCCAATGCATGATTGCCACATGTCCAAGCCTTGCTCCTTGCACCAAAAAACGTTTGAAAGGCTTCTCTTTTTTGCATGAAAAGTTGCCAAAAAGGGAATTTGTGTTGAATTTTCAGGCCTTTTGGCCATTCTAGAGTCTTCTCTTGTGGGCCCTCCTACTATTTTAAGTGCTAGGGTTTGCCTGTGCCTATGGCACTACTCTCCCCGATTGGAATTAATCCAGAAGTCCTTAACTTATACACGCACATCAATTATCCAGAAGTCCTCAAGTTATCAAAGCAAACCACAGGTACTTCTAAGAGCTTTTTACTGTTGATGCGAGTCTAACTTGCATGCTCAAATTGATGGAGATGGGGATGCATATAATTAGAGGGCTTGAAGATATCATAGTAGTACTAATTAAATTGCTACAGTTCTATTTTTTCTTCAGCTCCCAAAATCACTTTTCAAAAACAATGCAGAAACTGAAGTGTTAATACAACCTCAAGAATTTCAACCTCATGGGGAATGAGTTGAGTTTACGACGGCGGACGGTGGTGGGAATGCTTTAGAGAAGCAAGGGGATGCGCAGAATAGAGAGAGAGAGAGCCCCAAAAGATAGTGTTGGTTTTTTTTTTTTTTTTGTGTGATCCTAACGACAAAAGTGACCAGTGGGTAAAAAGAATTAATGGCACTTTTGTAAAATATTTGACAGAGTGTGGGCACTTTCTTAAGAGAGTTGGAAAGCGCACATCAGCCCTTTTTTTTTGAATTGTCAATTCATTCCAAAACAAAGCCCGAAAGGCAATACAGATTCCATCGAAACTACCAAAGACTTCGATACAGGCACCCCCTGCAGAAGCAAGACCGACAAAATCACCAAAAGAGAACCAATCTAGGTCCAGATAGTAGAGAATCCCAGAACGGATCCCTAGCTCATACTAGCAATAAACATTAAACACAGCTGAAATCTGGAAAAACACCAACTAAGAAACAACTAAAGAAATGTAAAGATCTCTTACCGGAGCAAACTCCAGCTGGTTCACCCATGGCGCCCGGAGACCTGTACACTCTATAGTCGAATCAAGTCAATGAAGCCGAACACCCCAAGAACTTATTGCCCACCGCCGCACACCGCCAGATTTGAGGGATACTCAAACCAGCACAAAGCCGAATCTAGGGAAAACCTAGATCGGTAATACCCGGACTCCAGCCGGTAAAAACAAAAAATAGAAACAGAAAAAATAGCTAAAGGAAAGCCCATAAAACACTGAGTTACCACACTGATTCGACTCGCTGAGTCACCTAGTTGAGTTGAAGCCAGGGGTCACCAAGTAGATCTGGAAGTTGTCCCGCTGCTTCCCCGGAATAAGACCAAGCTCCATCGCCGGCCGCCTGCGAAATCCGGAGCCTTATTGTGTCGGGGGGGCCCCAAACCTCCCAATGGCATTTCCTCGTCGGCCCAAACAAAAAACCCTAACCAGAAGAAGGAGGCGGCTGAAGGTGGCTGGAGGAAGAGGTGGCGGAAGGGGAGGTAGCGGGGGAAGAGGCGTCGGAGGCAAGGGCGAGTTTTGGCAGGGCCATGGAAAGGCTGGTGATGGAGATGACGGACAGTGGTGGGCACGGAGGGGGACAGGCGAGGGTGGGGCACAGGGGCGGCAGCCCCACCCTCAAAACAAAACACCAGAGGTCGGGGACTTAGAACAGACGGGGGAGGTGGATGAGGGGGAAAGAGGAGGCGCGGAGGGGTGGTGTGGTGGAAGGAGGCGGAAACCCTAAACCAAGGGTAGGGTAGAAGAGGAGACCTGATTAGCACCCAAGATCGTATGATCTTGGGGCTTTAATCCTCTAATTTGTGGCTTTTCTATGCTTTAGTCGTCGTTTTTATTCAATTTTGCTCGTAAGGTATCTTTTGTAAGCTTATCAGGTCAAAAGTGCCAAGAAGGTGGTTTTGGACGCCAAGCGATGTTCCGGGATGAACCAAGTGTCCAGCTGCCCGCCGGTTCTCATTTCATTGTCACCGAAGCCTAATGGTGCCACAAGAAGCCTCGGAGATTGGCCGGTGGTCAAGGTTGGCGAGAAGCGTGCCAAAGTGTTTCAAGTAAGCCTAATGCATCGAGGACGGCCCTCGAGGGCATCCGAGGATCCAAGGCCACAAGGCATACCTCCGCCAAGTCCCGTTGATCATGTAATGAAGCATCGGAAGGCCGTCGGACTACCACAAGGCTTGGTGAACCAAGCTGTCCAGTTCTGCAGTTTTTTTCACAGAGGTATGGATACCTCAAAATTAAGGTATCCATACCATCATGCCGAATTGCAAGACAGTTGAGTTGGTATGGATACCTCATTTTTGAGGTATCCATACCAATGCCCTTCGGCCAGCACTTTTTGCTGAATATTTTAACTTTCCTTTTATGGAAAGTTTTCACTTTTGGCATGTCTTTGGGATATTTTAGGGGCCTTTTTGTCCACTTTTTGACTGATTTTGTAAGGTCTATAAATAGGCTTGTATGCCATTTATGGAGGAGGGAGGACATTAGTTAGTTTTTAGGCCTAAGTTTCTTTCTTGCTTTCCTAGGAACTCCATTGTTAGTCTTTCAAGCTTTTCTTGTCATTTCCTTCAAGAACTACTCAAGGTACTTTTTTTTCCTTTTAGTTTCTTGTTTGTTAATGTTGTAGCCACTAGTGAGATCTCTATATAAATCAAGTTTATTTCCGTTTTTATCGGCTAAGCATGTTTTCACTTCCTAGCCTTGTTTCTAGTCAATTTGCTATGAGTGAGTAGTTAATCGGTTTGGTCATGGGGTGAGGTTTGCTCAATGGATTAGTCGTTTAAATGATTTCGTTTAAACTTTAGCTTAATCTCAAGGTTTTGAATGAATTAAACCCATGATTTCTAGCTTTGATTATGAGGTCGGTGGCTTCTTTGATCAATGAAGTCTATCGCCTCATGCTACGTGCTTGATTAATCTTACGCGTGCGAACGATCCTTTTTCGTCTCTCACTTGCGTTAAATGAGTTCAATTTGAATTAGAGCTTTGAATTAAGTTACAAGTAGTCTTCAGCTTTTAATTCTTCTAGTGGAATCCGGACGGTTTCGGTCCATACATGAGTTAGATGAAGAAACCGTTTAATGGCTAAGTCATGGGTAAATCAATCCCTTTTGACTCGACCATCTTAATCTAGTTAATTTCCAAGTTTAATTCCATCTTTCGAATCAAACACCAAAAGTTGGCCGCTTGAACGCCGAAACACCTTACATTACTTCTATTCCAAGTTCGCTGAAGAAGATTTCTCTGTGGGAACGATCCGGTCTTCCGGTATATATGCTATCAACGACCTAGCCCTATGCTCGGGTGCAAGCCTTTCTAAGAGGTTAGGTTGCGGATTAAGCAAGACCCAGCTCCTAACGGTGAAACAATGAGACCATCAAAATGCCGTTAGATCAAATGAATCTCAGCTATTCTTTTAACTTGTATTTGTGTGGTCCCCACACCCTTGTATTTTATTAGGTAGATTTCAATATATAAAGTCATGGAGCAAAGAGAATTTATTGGAACTTGTGCCTGATTGAGCTGCTTCTGCAGGCCTGATTGAGCTGCTTGTGAGCAACTTGTTTAAGTTGCTTGTAAGCTGCTTTGGTGGCTTGCGTGGATACCACGTGTCCTAGGCCTTGCTTCATCTTGAAGGATAACGATTGAGCAGGCCTTGAGCTACTTATAAGCATGACTAAGCAACTTCCACAAACCTGATTGAGTAGCTTGGGAGCAGCTTCAATTCTTCCTCAAGAAGACAATCAATTGAAGGCCGAAATTGGTGACTCTTGGCCCTAGGTGGTGGGGCCCTCCAGGTCTGATACAGTTATTCCATACTTCTCGTTCAACCAAATTCTCTTTAGACCTCCTCCTTATTGGGCTGAAATAATTCCAGACCTGATTAATCTAGGCCTTTACAAAATGGGTCCAGACCTGAAAAACGAATTTGGGCCTTTAATCAATTGGACTACATGGGCCTAGGCTTGACAATGAACCTGGACCTTTATTGATTTGGGCTTGGGCTTTGACTAATTGGGTCATGCTTCAAACTAATGCGGCCCAATCAATTTTCAAACTCTATTCAGCCCTTCTGAATTCAATTCAGCCAAATTATAGCCACTATAAATTCTAGGGAAAATGATGGCCTAGGACGTGTTTTGATAATTAATACCCGCCAAGGACATGTTGAGAACATTTGTTAATGCTGAAAATATCCTTCGCGGGTATTAATTATCAAAACACGTCATTGGCCGTCATTTTCCCTAAATTCTACCAAAGGCCCAAAATAACATTTTGAACCATTAATTCATTAACAAATTTCTTTTCAGAATTTGGCGAAAAATAGGTGTAAACACAGTAACACTTACCTAAGTTTGCTCCGAGCAAAAGGAAAGTGTTATGCCGTTACTTTTCCCTGTAGATGCATTCCAGTGCACAAAAGGAGTACTAGCTAACACTAAAATGCATCTTTTCTTTTCTTTATTCCATGGATTATGATTCTTTAGTTATTCCAGTGTTCCTTCTATGTTTTCTTCTCTTTTAGTTATTCCTTTAAATACCAATTTTAGATGTCCTTACAAACTTTATGATCTGGACTTCAAAAAAAAAATTCTCATCTGGTGTTCATTGCCAATCTATTTATTCATGTAGGAATTAGTTTTTGTTTCTTTTCCTGCGTAGACCAGTTATTGTAATTCTTATGCAGTAAGTGCTGCGATTTTTTTTTTTATAAAATTTTTGCTCCAAAAAAGTTCATAAAAAAGCCTTTCCACCTCAAAATCAATTGACATTAAGTGGAGAGGCCGCCTAAACTCATATACTAGTTTTGAAGGAGATAATTGACCGATGTGGACAAACTCTAATACTCCCCCTCACATGTGCAACCTGATTAGCACCTAAGATTGTTAGATCGTGGTGCTAAAAGATCGCTCGCTCGTGGCTTTCTTTTTCTATTTTCGCCTTTTTTGATGTTATTTTGCTCGTAAGGTAGTTCGTTTCATGTTTCAGGCGAAAGGCCCTTAAAAGGCGTATTTTGTTGTCAAGCCGTTCCCCAAGTGAATTCAAGCAGTCGTGCCTGATGGAACCTTTGCTAAAGTGACTCAAGAGTGAAGGCGTGAGGCCATCGGGTGATCTTGAAGGCCGACGGGTGCCAATTCTATGAAGCTGGCTTGAGGTGCTGAATGAAACGATCCCGTATCGATACGGCTTTTAAGCGTATCGATACCAGTTCGTCTCGTGGGGAGTCAGAGAATTGCGTATCGATACGGATTTGAGGCGTATCGATACGCGTTTGCCACGTGGAGAATGGCCTTTTGAGGAAAGTTATCCCGTATCGATACTTTGCTTATTTCGTATCGATACGGAGGCTTGTCGGTCAGATATTTGTCATCTTTTTGGCTTTCCACTTGCCTTTTTAGGCAACCTTTTTGGATATTTTGAGGAGAGACCCATTTGTGTATAAATAGGGGGGGGGGTCTCTTCTCTCTCAAGGACACTACGTTTATTGTCTTTCCTCCATTAATGAAGTTCAAGCTTTCTTGGTTAATTATCTCGTAAACTCAAGTAAGTAATTGTCGTACGATCTTTTCTCGTTTATTAATGTTGTAGCCCCGGACAAGATCCTTCTTAATATCAAGTTTATTTTCGTTTTTGTCGGTTAATCATGTTTTCCATTTCTAGCAAGCTTTCTATTCCTTTTATCATGAGTGAGTAGTCGTTTAGGCTTGGCCGTGGGACGATTATCGCCTCGTGACTTGTGTTTATCTCGCCATTCTCAACTCAAAACTTGAAGTTTAGTATGGGAAATGACGAGGCTCGCCTTTATGTAACAAAACTAGTCGATGTTAATCTCCGGTGATCATATGCTCGCTCATATGGTTCCGTGAGCGATGTCTCGGCTTGTGTTTGCCAAGAGAACAAAAAGAGCTCACTTGTTTTCCATATTTCATTTCTAGTCTTTTATTGTTTTCCTAGCTAAATCTTCCGGTTGATAGCCTAAGCCGTGCGATTCAACCGAGTCTTTGTTGAGAAAGGTTTGATGGCCTAAGTTACGGGCGTTAAGAAACCCCATTGCCTTGCCGCTTGTTAAACCAAGAGAAACCGTTTTACTAGTCTTTTACTTAAGAGTTTTATCGCTTTTCAAAGCAAATCGATAGTTGGCCGCCTTAACGCCGGAAACACTTGCTTATAAAAATCCTAACAAGCTATAGAGATTCTCTCTGTGGGAACGATTCCGGACTTCCGGATATCTATGCTGACGATGACCTAGCCCTACGCTCGGGGAATTCGACCTCTTTTGAAGGCGAGGTTGTGGACGAAGCATATTTGGCGCCGTTGCCGGGGACTTTCTTATATAGCTTATTGGGAGGTTCGACAAACCACTGTAAGTATTCCATCCCGTTTACTTTTGTGCGCCATTTACTCAAGTTAGCGGATACCTCTAACTGAGCCACCAATTCGATTTGAGGTTTAACGAAGCTAGCTTGGGTATCCTTTTTCTTTTCTTTTCCTTACTTGGTTGCATATATTTGTTGAGGCGGCGGCAAAGCCCCTCATAACTGCTTGTTGAGAGTGAGGTGGCGGCATAGCCCCTCCAGTCTGTTTTTCTTACTGCAGAGCGGTTACTAGCTTTTAATTGCCAAAAGGCAGCGTTAATGCTTGTGGTTTATCAAAGGCCTCGGGTGTATCGTAGTCCTTGCTCAAACCGTCTGCACCGTTCTAGTTCTCCGCCTCGTATAAGGAGTAACAATCTCCGGACTTACTCTCCACCAAGCCGAGTGTCTAGGCGGTATTCTCCATCAAGGCGATCGATGGCAGATGAGGAAGCTCCTCCGGCTAGAACTCTTCAGGACTATCTGAATCCAGAACGGGTCACCCAGCTTTCACCGATAGTTTTTCCACGGCCTACCACTGCTGCTAACACATTCGTGTTCAAATCCGATTATCATCGTTGTATTCCGTTTTTTCATGGTATGGAGCGTGAGGATCCGTATCAACATATCCGGACTTTCGAGGAGACTCTCCAATCGTTTGTCACTATAGATGCTCACTTGAACCAAGCAAGATTGAGGCTTTTTCCGTTTACTTTGAAGGATAAAGCCAAGACTTGGTTTCACTCTTTGAGGCCCCAATCGTTGCACACCTGGGCTGAGGTTCAAGATGCTTTCCACAAGAAGTTTTTTCCGGCTAGCCGAACAAAGCTCTTGATGGATCAAATCCAGACTTTCAAGCAAAGGGATGGAGAAGCTTTCCACCAATACTGGGAGCGATACAAGGATTTGCTTTCGGCGGTTCCTCACCATAGCTTTGCCTTGTATCAATTGATTCACTACTTTCATTTGGGATGCTCGCAACAAAGCAAGCAACTGCTTGATACCATGTGCTCCGGGGGGTTCATGAACAAGTCGCCCGATGATGGCTGGGACTACCTAGATGAGGTGGCAAAGAAATCTTTAACTTGGAGCTACGAGGATGTCGGGGAGAGGGCTATGGCTAGCCAAGGCCCCGGTGGCTCCGGAAAGTTCTCTATTAATGAGCACCAAGCTATCGAAACACGGATGGAACAATTGGCGGAAAAGCTGGAAAAGTTGGAGTTGAAAGGAGTGAAGGAAGTCAAAGCAGTGAGAGCGATGGAGGAGATGTGTTCTATATGTGAAACAACGGGTCATTCGACCGACAATTGTCCGTCTCTTGCCACTTTCAAGCAGAATTATGGCAACCTCAACTTTCCTATTGAAGAAGTCAGTGCTTTGAATCAACGGTATGACTCGTTCCCCCAAAATTTCAACCAAGGCCCAAGGCAACCGTCGGGATTCCGTTGGAACAATCAATTAGAAGGAGGACCCTCTCAAGCACCTTCAGGTAATCAACTGCAGCCATGGCGGCCCGTTCAAAGCCAAGGGCATCCTCATTTTTCACAAGGACCACCAGGATTTATGCCTTCGGGATCATTCCAAGGGCAAAATCAATTCCAACCCCCGCCGAGGCAATCTTTGGAGGATACTTTCCAATCCTTCGTACATGTTCAAAACAATTATAATGAGAACAACACGCAAATGATGGGTGAGTTGAAGAATCAAATGGGGAAGCTAACCACGTCAATCGGGCTTCTACAACAAGAAAGAGGCAAATTCCCTACCCAACCTCAAGCCAACCCACAAGCTCAACTACTCATTGGTAATTCATCGGTACCTCCACCCGAGCAAGCCCAAGCAATCATCACTTTGAGGAGTGGTAAGACCGTCGACAATGCGCAAGTGGAGCCGCCTGGGATACCTATTGTACAACCATTTTCGGCACCATCGAGTTCTACATCGCCAGAGGAATGTATCGAGCAAGCTATTGAGGAAGACGGGGAATCTCCCGTGGAAATTGCAAAGGAAGCCGTACCCGCTCCGGATCCACAAGTCTCTCCCGTTCCGGTACCGTACCCTTCTCGGTTGTGGAAACCAACTCCTCCATCCAAAAATGCCGATATACTTGATGTATTCAAGCAAGTCAACGTTAACATTCCATTGATGGATGCAATCAAGCAAATTCCTTCTTATGCCAAGTTTTTGAAGGATTTGTGCACTCAGAAGCGGAAACTTAATGTGCATAAGAAGGTACTTTTAACCGAGCAAGTGAGCCAGATAATTCAAACCGACCTTGCGCCTAAGTACAAAGACCCCGGATGTCCTACAATTGCTATCACGATTGGGGGTAAGAGGGTGGAGCAAGCTCTCTTGGATTTGGGGGCGAGTGTCAATTTGTTGCCTTATTCGGTTTACCAGGAGCTTGGTTTGGGGGAGATGAAACCTACGCGGGTTACTCTTCAGTTAGCGGATAGGAGTGTCCGAATTCCTCGTGGGGTTGTGGAAGATGTATTAGTTCAAGTTGACCAGTTCGTTTACCCGGTGGATTTTGTGGTCTTGGATACTTGCCCGACGTCATCTGCTCCGTTGTCTACTCCGGTTATTCTTGGTCGGCCGTTTTTAGCAACTTCGGATGCGGTGATCAATTGTCGGAATGGTCTTTTGAATATGTCCTTTGGCAATATGAAAATGGAGGTTAATATGTTTAGTGTGGGATCTCAAATGGGGGATGATGAGGATTTTCAGAACGTCAGTCTCGTGGATACTTTGGTACAAGAGCACGTGAATGAGTTTTTGTCCAAGGATGCTTTGGAGTAGGCTCTTACTTCGGAAGAGGCCGCCTTTCTTGAATCGGATGAAATTGAGTCACTCTTCGCGGTGCTTAATGGAGAAGATGGAGAAGAGGGAATTTGTGGAGCTACACCGTGGTTTCCAAAGTTCGAAGAGTTGCCACCTCTTGAGCGGAAAACCCTTCCTTCGAGTGTCGAGCCGCCTGTTCTCGAGTTGAAAGCACTACCAGACACATTGAAATATGCCTTTCTTGGTGAAAACAATACATTTCCAGTGGTCATTTCTTCTTCTCTCGACAAAATCCAGGAAGAGGATTTGCTTGCACTTTTGAGGAGGCACACCAAGGCAATTGGATGGACTATTGCGGATATCCACGGCATTTCCCCTTCTTTATGTTCTCATCACATTTATTTGGAGGAGGATGTGAAACCGACAAGACAACCTCAACGCCGGCTCAATCCAATTATGAAAGATGTGGTTCGGGCTGAAATTCTCAAATTGCTTGACGTAGGGATTATCTATCCCATAGCCGATTCCAAGTGGGTAAGCCCTATCCAAGTGGTTCCAAAGAAGGCAGGGGTCACCGTTGTTCAAAATGATAAAGGGGAGCTTGTTCCTACTCGTGTTACTACCGGGTGGCGAGTTTGTATTGATTACCGTAAGTTAAATGCAAGCACGCGCAAGGACCATTTTCCACTTCCCTTTATTGATCAAATCTTGGAGAGAGTCGCCGGTCATGCCTTTTATTGCTTCCTGGATGGCTATTCGGGTTATAACCAAATCGAAGTGGCCTTGTCCGACCAAGAGAAAACAACCTTTACCTGCCCGTTCGGGACTTTTGCATACAGACGCATGCCATTCGGCTTGTGTAATGCTCCCGGTACCTTTTCCCGGTGCATGATGGGAATTTTCAGTGATATGGTCGAGAAGATTGTGGAAGTTTTCATGGATGACTTTTTTGTGTTTGGTGACTCGTTCGGGTCTTGTCTTACCAATTTAGAGAAGGTTCTAACAAGATGTGAGGAGAAGGCTTTGGTTTTAAATTGGGAGAAGTGCCATTTCATGGTCACTCAAGGAATTGTGCTCGGGCATATCGTGTCGGAGAAGGGGATTGAAGTAGACAAAGCCAAGATTGACCTCATCTCCAACCTCCCTACTCCGAAGTGCGTCAAGGACATCCGATCTTTCCTAGGCCATGCCGGTTTCTATCGGCGATTTATCAAGGATTTTAGTGCAATCTCAAGGCCGCTTTGCCACCTTCTCTCCAAAGATGTTCCCTTTGAATGGTCAGCAGCATGTGAGGAGGCGTTTATTAAGCTCAAAGCTAGTCTTACTACACCTCCTATTGTTCAAATGCCCGATTGGAATCTCCCGTTTGAATTAATGTGTGATGCGAGCGACTATGCCGTCGGGGCCGTTCTAGGCCAACGGAAAGACAAGCATCCTTGGGTAATATATTATGCGAGCAAAAGCCTTAATGACGCCCAGATGAATTACTCCACAACAGAGAAAGAGCTTCTGGCCATAGTTTTCGCATTGGACAAGTTCCGTTCTTACCTCGTAGGCGCCCCGATCACGATCTACACGGACCACTCGGCTCTCAAGTATTTGTTTACCAAGCAGGATGCAAAGGCCCGCTTGATTCGGTGGATCCTTCTATTGCAAGAGTTTGACATCAAAATAAAAGATAAAAAGGGGGTGGAGAATGTTGTGGCCGATCATTTATCAAGGATGGATTTTGAGGATCGTACTTCACACTTGCCTATTGGCGATAGTTTTCCCGATGAGCAATTGTTTGGTATCTCAACGGCCCCGTGGTTTGCTGACATTGTCAACTTCTTGGTTACCGGGCTGCTTCCAATGCATTGGTCCTCTCATGAGCGTCGGCGGTTCCTATCGGAAGTGAAGCATTTTTCCTATGATGACTCGTATTTGTTTAAGTACTGTCCCGACCAAATCATCCGCCGTTGTGTGCCCGATATTGATCAACTTGGAATTCTTAAATTTTGCCATACCGAAGCTTGCGGAGGACACTTTTCCGCCAAAAAGACTACCGCCAAGATCCAACAATGCGGATTCTATTGGCCGACTCTCAATCAAGATGCCTATAACTTATGCAAAGCTTGTGGCCGATGTCAACAATTGGGTAGTGTGACTAGAAGGAATGAGATGCCCCAAACCAAATTTCTTGTTGTTGAGGTGTTTGACTGTTGGGGAATCGATTTTATGGGCCCGTTTCCGATGTCGTTTGGCAATTTGTATATCCTCTTGGCCGTAGATTATGTCTCAAGGTGGGTCGAGGCTGTTGCCACGCGTACGAATGATCACAAGGTGGTGCTTGAGTTTCTTAAGGAGAATATTTTCTCGCGGTTTGGGGTTCCACGGGCAATTATTAGCGATCAAGGGACTCATTTTTGCAACCGGTCGTTCGCCGCCTTGATGAAGAAGTATGGTATAACTCACAAGGTCTCCACCGCATATCACCCTCAAACCAACGGTCAAGCCGAACTTGCTAATCGTGAGGTAAAACGTATTCTTGAGAAAACGGTAAATCCAAATCGGAAGGATTGGTCCTTAAGGTTGACCGATGCCTTGTGGGCATATCGTACCGCATACAAGACCGTTTTGGGTGCTTCACCCTATCGGCTTGTATATGGTAAGGCATGTCACCTTCCGGTGGAAGTCGAGCATAAAGCCTATTGGGCTATTAAGCAATTGAATTATCGTTTGCCTGATGCTGGAGTTCAACGTAAACTGCAATTGAATGAACTTGAGGAAATCCGTAGAGATGCATATGATAATACCAATATCTACAAGTCGAAAGTTAAGGATTTCCATGATAGGAACATTCAAAGGAAAATTTTTGAAGTCGGTCAAAAGGTTTTGCTTTATAACTCGAAACTTCATCTTTTTCTGGGCAAGTTGCGTTCCCGTTGGATTGGCCCCTATATTGTGCATAAAGTTTATTCTCATGGGGCCGTTGAGGTCATGAATCCCGCCAATGAAAATATTTTTAAGGTCAATGGGCAAAGGCTTAAGCCGTTTTTAGAAAATTTTCCGGTTGAGGAGGTGGAAGAGGAGTTGGTCGCGCCGGTATATCCGGTTGACCTTGTTGTTTGAGTTTGTTTGTCTATCCTTATGTTTGCACGGGTAGCGAAAGCGTAACCGCTGAACTTAATTGTTTGTCGGACCCGGCCCCTTGACTTAATTGTATGGGGTACCCTCCATTGACTTGGGTATATGTAGCTCCGCACGCCGCTACTAAAATAAGAATCGTGTGCCCAGCTCCGGTTCGAAGGGCAATTCTTTTTAATATCAGTGACATAGGGCTTTTATTAGCTCTTCTGATAGGAGTAATTCACCGTGCACCACTCACGTCTTCCAGATTAGCCCCATCGGGGGCGGTATAGATCTTAGGTTAGGCCTTGGTATTCCCGTGCTCCATAACCGCACTTGGCTCTATCTTGTGCCTGCCTAGCTACGATCTTAGGGGACACTGGACTTAATTGTTTGGCGGAGTCCAGCGGTGACTTGGACGCTCCGAGTTCTGATATTAACTCTATGCATGCTTGTACATATTGCACATATTGTATATATTGTGTATAGTTCTTTTCTTGTTTGGTTTGTTTTTTGTGTTTCGGGCTTTCTCACTAAGAGATTTCACTAATGCATCATTGTATTGGGCTTTTATTAGCCCTTCCTTGTGGTAGTTGACCGTTAATGATCCGTGCTCTCCGCAATTGTCCCTATCGGTGGCAGTTTAGGTCGGTGGGTGAGTTTTGCTTTTGACCTTTTGTCTCACTTTGTTTCGACCAAGGGAACGCTGGGCTTAATTGCTTGGCGAGGTCAAGCGTTTAATTTTACCACGGGCATGATGTAACACATTTGACGGTCTAGTATAGCCACCTGAGTTTTGTCTACTTGGTGAGACTCAGGAAGAAAAGTATGACTCGTAAGATTGCGTGAAAATCGGGTGGTGTTTTTTCTTTCTTGTTTTCTGTATATATTTCTGCTTGGTTGTTGCCCGGATAACACGAGCCGGGCGGTTCTAATGTCATTTGCCTGCTGGTAGGTCCTTCGTACAATTCCGCTTCTGCAGGGTTAACATGCTACCACACCAGCCTTGGTGGTTTGGGTCTACCGTTGGAGTGATTGAGGCATTCAGGAGCCCTAAGCATGGGTGCGATTACGTGTCGCGGTTGTTAGTCCGAAAAGCTTTGACCATGGCCCTGTGTGACTAGCTGGTGGTTCCGGCCGAAGGAGTGAAGCCCTGGAAGCACATAACTCCGGATCGAAGTGGGCAATGGCACAAATCCTCCAACTTGGTCGAGGTATTCGGGGGTTGACATTCCCCCGTGGGTAACGTCTTTCTTCCCTTTCCCTCTCACTACTGTTGTTCTCCATGCTATGAGGGCATAGCATATCTTAAGTTGGGGGGAGGGAAATATCTATGATATTTTTCTTTATGTTTTATTATTTATGTTTTTATGCTTTTGTACAAAGTTTTTCGTTTTTTGTTTTTAGTGTTGCAATCCTTCCGTTATTACAGAATTAGTGGATTTAAATAGCTTGGCACATGTTCATTAAGTGTTATTTGGCAAGAGTTCGTTACGCAAATTTTGTATTTCGCAACTTGCATGAATGGACTAAGGTGAAATTCACGATGTTTGAGCATGTTTCGATCAAGTTTTGTCCATATCCCGTTCTTTTTCCTCTTACTTTCTTAGTTTAGGTATTCGTCTCATGTCATGCCTAATTGTGTTTGTTATCCGCTTAAAATCGTTTCGGAATCTATGGCATACTTAGGAAATGATACAAGGCCATCTTTGTGTGATTTAAACCACAAGAGTGTCTCGTCAACCTTGAAAATAAAGCCAAGTTGTGTCTCATTCTTTTCCATAGGAAACCGGTGTTAGGTTGGAAGTTGGTTTGGAGCTCTGAATGGGTTGGCACCAGTTTTTACAAAGCATTGGTTGTGAATGTGGTGGTTTTGAGCATTGGCTTGGCTGTCGGGTGGCAGGGCAGAAAATCTGGCCAAAAGCATCCCGTATCGATACGGAATAAACGCGTATCGATACGCGTTTGTCTGGGTCGCATGCAGTTAGTCCCGTATCGATACGGCTTATTGAGCGTATCGATACGCGTTGGTCATCGAGGAATTTTCAGTTACAAGTCCGATCATCTTCATAACTCCCAAGCCCATTTTCTCTCTCCTATCCTCCATAACCCCCGAACCTCTTCGAAACCCTCACCCCAAAATCTCCATTTTCACCCTCAAATCTTCATCCAAACCCCAAATTTGTCCATTAAACCTTAAGCTCTCAAGGAATCCGAAGGGTTTTCGAGGATTTGTGGGCCAAAATCAAGATTTGAAAAGTGGGTTTTCACTCTCTCTCTCCGAAATTGCCCCAATTGCAAGGTAATCCGAAATTTCTTCTTCTCCTTGGATATTCATCATGTATACTCTACAATGCGGTGGATTTACGGGTTGCATGTGGCATTTTGTACGTTTTTGAACCCTAGCCTTTCTTTTCCCTAACCGATTGAAACCGTAGATTGGGAGTTGAGATTTCACTGTTGCTAGTTGTTGGTTTTGCCTCAGTTGTTTTTGATATTTAACTGCATTTGGGGGCTGCGGGTTTAATTGAATTCCGGGCTGTTTTTTTTGTGTTGCTCTGTTTCTGCTCTGTTTCACGTTTTGGGACTTGCTCTGTTTGCAAGGTTACAATGACAAGAACAAAGAAGTTGGCAGAAAGGGGAAAGGGTAAGACTCCGGCTTCCTCCTCCGGGCAAGCGGATGAAATTGTTCGTGAAATGGAGGAGGAGGAGGAGATGATTGCGAATCCGGAGGGGAGTCGGCCTAGAAAGAGGACCGCCGCTGAGATGAAAGCTGCCAGGCAGAAAAAATGGGAAGAAGGTATCAATAGGGGGTTTAAGAACGAACGTCATGTGGACGTGGACAACCTAGGCATTGAGAATCCTTTCATTCGTCGCATCCAAGAACAAGGTTTGGCTTATTACCTTGCTCCTAATCCCGGTTTTAATAAAGATCTTGTGACTGAATTTTACAAGAATATTAAGATTCCACCGTTGGAGGATGAGGGGCGTGTGGGTGCTAAGGTAACTTCGAAGATTGGGAAGTATCCCATAGAGGTTACGGCTGCGTTTATTGCAAGTATCTTGGGTTACCGCCAACCGTCGGCTCAGGAGGTGAACTATAAGAGGGAGGAGTATGTGGCCGATGAGGCCAATATCAAGGATTTGTATAAGAACCCTAGAGATGCTAGTCTTCCTCATGTGCCTGGGGGTTTTAAGGATGAATACCGTTTGGTGAATCAATTCGTGCATCACAATTTCAATCCTAGGGGAACCGAGAATAAGCCGGACATTAACGAAGGGGGAATGATTCATGCCTTTATGAACCCGGATATTAAGATTAATTGGGCAAGGTACATTTTTCATGAGATGGTTGACTTTAAGGCGAAGGCCCCTTTGAATTCGAGAATGCCTTTTCCGTGTTTGGTGACCGCAATGTGTTTTGCCCAGGGCGTCCCAAAGTCAAAGTTTGTGAGTCGTGAAAAGCTCATCCCGGGTGACATTAACAGGGCCATCCTTACTAGGAGCAACTTTCAGTCTCGGCCATCTGCTGCTGCACCACGTGGGGCATACTTGACCACTCTACCTACAAAGGGTGCGAAAACATCGGCTTGGAACAAGTTGCTCTTTTGTCAAGGGATGGCGGTGATGGGGTGTATGAAGAAGCTTAAAAAGGAAACTCGGGACAATGCTAGGAGGCAAAGGAAGATTGACCATAAGCTGGATTGGGTGATAAGCCAAGTTGGGGGGCAGGCTAGTGAGCCTTATGTGCCGCCACCGGATGAGCCAGGCGAGGATAGCGATGATTTTGCCGGTGATGAGCCGGTGTTCTTGGATGACTAGTAGATCGGTGGAGTAGGTTAAAAGCCCTATACTTGGTCGGGGTGCAAGGTGGTTGACAGCCCACCTCGTAGTTGTTTATTTCTTTGTCTTTAGTTCAGTATGTTCAGACTTTTGACTGTTACTAGTTGGTAAGTTTTTGTTGGGCCGGCATGTGGCCGTTGACTTGGTAATTGAGTTGGTGGTGGCCAAGGGTAGTTTTACCAAGCCAGTATATGGCCACCACCTCATTTTGTTAACCTTTCTTTGAATTAACCAAGGTCGTTAAAAGCTTATAAAGCCCTTAGTTGATCTTTAGTATGCCTTGATTCCATTTTGATTTTTCGCATGATAGTTAGCATACTTGGTTTGTGGCATGTTTTTATTCCGGCTTTAAATTTCTACTTGTATAGTTTTAAATTTTGTTTAATGGTGCTCTCCACTACAAGGGCATGGTATTTTTTTCTTCCCCATGTCTATTCTCGAGCACCTTTTTTGTGGGATATGGTTAGTAGCGTGCTTTTGCATAAGTCTTGAATGACCGTATCCTCCTTTCTAGCTTTGGGTACGGTCTTTTGTAGCTTGTTGGAATGTGCTCGGTACTTAGTGTTTTGTCGTGGTTTTCAGCTGCAAGTTGCTAATCTGAATAAATTTGCTTTTGGAACTCCTGCTTGTCGGGTATGAGATGCGCATGTGCCAAGTGAATTTGTCGGAAGGATTGCATTGTTAGTTTTGTTTTTAGTTCTTATTTGTGTTGCTCGGGGCGTAGCAACGTTTAAGTTGGGGGGCGTGATTAGCACCTAAGATTGTTAGATCGTGGTGCTAAAAGATCGCTCGCTCGTGGCTTTCTTTTTCTATTTTCGCCTTTTTTGATGTTATTTTGCTCGTAAGGTAGTTCGTTTCATGTTTCAGGCGAAAGGCCCTTAAAAGGCGTATTTTGTTGTCAAGCCGTTCCCCAAGTGAATTCAAGCAGTCGTGCCTGATGGAACCTTTGCTAAAGTGACTCAAGAGTGAAGGCGTGAGGCCATCGGGTGATCTTGAAGGCCGACGGGTGCCAATTCTATGAAGCTGGCTTGAGGTGCTGAATGAAACGATCCCGTATCGATACGGCTTTTAAGCGTATCGATACCAGTTCGTCTCGTGGGGAGTCAGAGAATTGCGTATCGATACGGATTTGAGGCGTATCGATACGCGTTTGCCACGTGGAGAATGGCCTTTTGAGGAAAGTTATCCCGTATCGATACTTTGCTTATTTCGTATCGATACGGAGGCTTGTCGGTCAGATATTTGTCATCTTTTTGGCTTTCCACTTGCCTTTTTAGGCAACCTTTTTGGATATTTTGAGGAGAGACCCATTTGTGTATAAATAGAGGGGGTCTCTTCTCTCTCAAGGACACTACGTTTATTGTCTTTCCTCCATTAATGGAGTTCAAGCTTTCTTGGTTAATTATCTCGTAAACTCAAGTAAGTAATTGTCGTACGATCTTTTCTCGTTTATTAATGTTGTAGCCCCGGACAAGATCCTTCTTAATATCAAGTTTATTTTCGTTTTTGTCGGTTAATCATGTTTTCCATTTCTAGCAAGCTTTCTATTCCTTTTATCATGAGTGAGTAGTCGTTTAGGCTTGGCCGTGGGACGATTATCGCCTCGTGACTTGTGTTTATCTCGCCATTCTCAACTCAAAACTTGAAGTTTAGTATGGGAAATGACGAGGCTCGCCTTTATGTAACAAAACTAGTCGATGTTAATCTCCGGTGATCATATGCTCGCTCATATGGTTCCGTGAGCGATGTCTCGGCTTGTGTTTGCCAAGAGAACAAAAAGAGCTCACTTGTTTTCCATATTTCATTTCTAGTCTTTTATTGTTTTCCTAGCTAAATCTTCCGGTTGATAGCCTAAGCCGTGCGATTCAACCGAGTCTTTGTTGAGAAAGGTTTGATGGCCTAAGTTACGGGCGTTAAGAAACCCCATTGCCTTGCCGCTTGTTAAACCAAGAGAAACCGTTTTACTAGTCTTTTACTTAAGAGTTTTATCGCTTTTCAAAGCAAATCGATAGTTGGCCGCCTTAACGCCGGAAACACTTGCTTATAAAAATCCTAACAAGCTATAGAGATTCTCTCTGTGGGAACGATTCCGGACTTCCGGATATCTATGCTGACGATGACCTAGCCCTACGCTCGGGGAATTCGACCTCTTTTGAAGGCGAGGTTGTGGACGAAGCACAACCCCCAACTCGCATGTGGAGAGGTAAACGAATGATCCATAACACATGCATCACAATAAACAACGGTGCACTGATGTCACAAATAAGGAGGAATAAATTCTCCGAAACACTAGCTTTGATACCATGTTCAAGCATCCAACTCAAGATCACTTGGCAATGAACGAAGAGGCTGCCTAGACTCATTTTGGAGGAGATAATTGACCGAAGAGGAACAAACTCCAACAATTTGGCCAAGTTTGCCCAAGTAACTGATTATTAAAAATATGTATATGCACTCTAAACACTGTTACTTTATCACGAATGTTAAGATTATTTTGGTGTTATTGTACTTAATTGCAACTTATATTTTACAGTTACAAAAAAATTGGTGTCCCCACTATGTCAAATTTTTGGATCCGCCACTGCCGACGGGTATCAAACTTGAACATCAAGCACGGAAACAGAGCACTTCTACACCCGAACCATTGCAACATAACTAACTATTGTTACATATGCGAGACGGGGCCCTAGGCGGTGGCTTGGTGGGCTATGCCCAGGGCCAGCCCTGCACAACCATATCCAATCTTGAAACTATATCTGTGTATCCTAAATATATATTAGGTACACTTTCTCTTTCTGGTATTCCAACCGCCCCGTGCTTGTTTTTGCTCCAAGGATGAGATTCTTAATGATACTCAAGGACGGAATCAGGATTTTACTCTAGCAGTAGCGAAATGTATACTAAGAAAATCTAGTGGTGGCGAGACTATATAAGTTGGGCATAATTTTTTTTTACATATAATAATTGCATTTTCTAAAATTTTTGTCGTGACAATCGCCGCCACTAGACCCCTAATCCCATTCTTGATGACACTTGTTTCCGTCTCTATTTTATTGGAAGGTCCTTTTATGGCGAAGGAAGATTAAGATCTATTTTCTAGTTTTGACCTCACAGACCCTGACTCCATCGCAAGGAACTGCGGTCCCTGTAGTGTCCAAATGCACTACACCCCAGTAGTGCCCAATTTAAGCGGTCCAAAAATATTTTCAACGATTCAAATATCAAATATTATCCTACATGTAAGATATTTACTTCACATGTAAAATAGTATGGACCAATATTAATTGCCGAACGGACGACTCAGATCGAGCACTACAGGGGTGTAGTGTCCGACTCAGATTGGGCACTACAGGGGCGTAGTGCCTCTGGACACTACAGGGACCCCGGTTCCCGTTCCCCATCCCAAACACACATACATACTCTGGTACTCTAGTCCATGCGACACGGCTCACAATCTTCTCTTCGAGTTTCGAAGATTATCTTTCGGCGGCCATAGGACTTTTGTGAAACTTGTGAACTAGAATCCAAGATCACTTTCTTTTTTTTTGGAGAAAGAATCCAAGATCACTTTGCACTTAGGTTTATAGCTGGGTTGATTCCATATGTCGATATGCTTTTGTAAAACTCAAAAGTATGCACAGAAGATATATACCAAATCCAACATTTCAAGCAACCCCAGTAAGAAGAAAAAAATATGTCACTCTTCTCTTTGAAGCAGTTAGGCAGACTATAAAAACCCACTGTCCACAACACAAATGCTGTCCAAAGCCAAAAGCAACCCAAAACTTAAACTCCGGCCATATTTTTTTCGACTAGATTCTCAAACTTGAAATGGATAGCTTTGATAGGGGTCGTTACAGGAGGACAGCCTCTGGTATTACTGCTTTAGCTCACTTGCTGGGTGTGCTAGCAGTCCTCCTCGTGGTTGTGTGGTTGCTTCATTTTCGAGGGGGTATCTATTACGATTCTGGCAACCCAGATCGCGTTTTCAATGTAAATCAATCCCTCTTAAGCTAGCTTTACTCGAATTACATTGGAAACGTATAACCGGTGCAATTACTTGACTTTGTGTTTTTAAATTCGCGTTTGGACTTGTTTTCGGCAGGTTCACCCCTTTCTTATGGTATTTGGATTCGTCTTCTTTGCCGGAGAAGGTACAACTGTGTTTCAGTTTTTTCTATTTTCTTTTCTTAGTTTTGAATTGTAACATGTCTCTGTTTGGCTTTCCTAATGACACCTAGAAGGAAAATAATCGAACCCGTTGTTACGAGTTTCAATATTTTGCTCCCTTTATTTGGAGTGCAAAACGGTATGAACTGTAGGATTCCATTGCCTGTCTGTGTGCAGCGATTATGGCGTACAAGACGGTATCAGCTGAGAGAAAAGTTCAAAAGTTCGCGCACATGGTTCTCCACTTTATTGCTATTGTTCTGGGGATTGTGGGACTATGTGCTGCATTCAAGTATCACAATATGCTAAGTGTGAAGCATATGACTAGCTTGCATTCCTGGATAGGCATGGGAACAATCTGTTTCTTTATATTGCAGGTATAACTCAAAGGGTTCGGATTCTCTTTGATCCAAGTTTTGGACTGGCTAGCTAGATTGTTCCAAGCAGAACAGTCCAAATTCGGACCATACATTGGTATAATCAATGGTTCGGATTTGCTCTCAGATTCTTTCTGCAGAGCGAATTCGAACCATTGATTGCAGCAATGGACGATCGAGATTTTGGACTGTTCCGTCCAGTCCAAAGTAAGGACCGGAGATGATCCAATTCCTAACTCAACCTAGATGTCATTATTATCACACCCAAAACTAGTTAAAGAAAAATTAGGAAGTTTGCCTGATAAAACCCTTACTGTTGTTTATTTTGCAGTGGCTGTTTGGGTTCAGTGTGTTTTGGTTGCCAAGTGCTTCAAATTCCACAAGAGCAAGGGCACTCCCATGGCACATTTGCGGCGGTAGAGCACTGTTGTACATGGCAATCGTATCGGCTCTGACCGGCTTGATGCGGAAAGAATCGCTACAGCAGCTAGGATGGAGTGGGGAATTACGCTTAATCAACTTCACTGGATTAGCAATCCTCCTCTTTGGCATCGCAGTCGATTTTTCAATTGGTCTTGCTCATTACGTCTAACTAACAACCGATCTCTTTTGATTAAGCGTGCTCTGGCTTGTTGGAACAGGGTGGTGGTCGATCTGGTTCCGCTGTCTCACTCCTGCATAGACCACCTCGTCTCCTCCTTTTACTACAAGCATCTCTAGTTCAAAGTCGTAAATCATATATTCATTTTTTTGTTTGATCATTTTCGTGTTTTTTCTACGTACTGTTGTAATATTCATCAAATTCTTGGTTCATTTACATATGATTTACACTTAGTTCGGCTATAAATTCATGAATTACTGTGTTGTTCACTAACACATGGTGTCTGGTAATTTCAGCTATGGTAAAATGATCATTTGACCACAACTGTTGAATTTATGGGCTTCTTAGCCCTAATTAGGCTTCACATAAAAAAGTTGCAATGTCTCAAGTACAAGTTTTGTTTAGGAAATTTGGTTGTAATATACTGAATCAAGCATATATCTTTAACTCGTCCATCCTTTGAAGATGACGTGTGTGCGTGCAATAGGCGCATCCCCCGCGAATCTTCGGCACGCGCCTACTCTCTGACCGGCGCGTGAGCTCTTCTCCGGCCGATCTCTAGATATTGGATCCATCGTCTGACCACGGAGAACAATGTGGTGATCTCGAAAATTTTATGTTTTTGGTCACTTTGAGTTCTGCCCAAAATTCGGTAGTGACCAAAAACGCTCCCGTTAGGCTCCAAAACCATTGTTGTGGAGGGAGTTCTGATCGATCGGTGATAACGTAGAGAGATTACACACAACTCAACAATTTTATTAAGAGAAAATCTTTTTAACGGAGGGTTCCACGGAGGTGAATCGCGATTGTCCAAGAGTGTTTTGGACGGTTCGGATGTTAATGAATTTTTCCGGAAAAGAGTTTAATTTTTCTCTGAAAAAATTTCATTTAAATCAGAACCGTCTAAAGCCGAAATGGATGGCCGAAATTGCGCGGCTCCATGAATAAGGGATTCACAGAGCCTCCGTGAATAAGCCAACCTCTTTTATTGAAATCAACAACAAAACAGTACAAAATAACCAACTGATTTCAATCTTCCAACTCTCTCTCTCTCTCTCTCTCTCTCTCTCTCTCATAGTTGAACTCCCACAAGAATTACAATACAAATGCATACTACTTAACTTTGGCCCAATCATTTACTCTCTCTCTCTCAACTCCCCACACACGTACTCACATAGCAAGAACCCCAACATTATGCACTTCAAGTTCATGCATTTTTCTCCATCCACTGATCTTCTAGTCCATCGGTTTCTGTCTTGCTCAATCTCGTGGGCTTCCATCTTCTTGCGTTTGAGTAAATTGACCACTCCTCCAAGAGCGATATCGGCATTCTCGCCCTTCCTCAGTTCTTCTGCAACTTGGTCGACAGTGACATGTTCATTTTCCAACAGGTTTTCTATCTCACCAAAGAGCGCGTGGCGGTCATGGACACCGAGGTAATTGGAAACAAGGAGCTTGAATACTTGACTTGAACAATAGGACATGTGTATGTGCATGTCCACGCGACCAGGGCACGATAGAGCAGGGTCGAGCCTGTAACTGTAGTTGGTGGTAAAAACGATGATCCGCTCGTCCCCACAACTCAACCACAAACCGTCTATGAAGCTGAACAAACATGATAGCGACACCTGCAGCATAAAAAAAAAAACCTCAAATGACAACATAACGAAAAGAACTACAGGTCTATTGAATGCACAAAAACCTAATCTAAGCCATCCGTTCACTGACAGGTAAACCCATATTTACGTAAGAATGGCAAGTACTCAAACATTACACGATGGGAAGGTTTTACGGGAAGTGGGGGGCCTGCTGTCCGTTGAAGGGCGGCAGGCTGCTGCCCCGGGGAAAAGTGCCACCGCCCCGAGCCCAAAAACTTGATTCAAATCATTCACTTAAAAGATCTAAACGCGTACTATGGCCTTGAAAAATTTCAAGTTGATCGAACATCGATAACCTAGTGAACGAATCACTATGTTTGACTTAATTTTTTAGACATTGATAACAACGCTGTAAATAGATATCCTTCACTTAAAAGTTCTTAACGCGTACCATGGCCGTGAAAAATTTCAAGTTGACCGAATATCGATTACCTAGCGAACGAATCACTATGATTGACTTAAATTTTTTGGACATTGATAACAGTGCAGTAAATGGATGATTTAGATCAAATTTTTGGGTTCAGGACGGTGGCATTTGGCCAGGGCAGCCGCCTGCCGCCCTTCAAGGGACAGCAGGCCTCCTGCTTCCGGTTTTAAGACCGCATATCGGGAAAAAAGGAAATCAGGGTAGGTTAATGTAAATGGCAAACCTTGTTGCGGGGTTCATATGGCTGCTCAGTCCCCGGAAGCCGATCTGCTTCCATCCCCACACAGCAATCGACGTCTCTGATTACAACGATGGACCGGTTGGTGGTGGACATGAGCGAACTCCTGAGTTCCGAGTTGGATGACAAACTCGTTAGCTCCAAATCGTAGACATCGAATTTGAGATAGTCGGCCATGGCGGCGATCAAGCTGGATTTACCGGTACCAGGAGGGCCATACAACATGTAACATCTCTTCCGAGCCTTGCCTGCCTTCCTGTAGAACTCCTTGCCCCCCAAAAATCCCTTCAAGTCTTCAACTATGGCAGCCTTTTACTCGGGGTCCATCCCCAGCGTCTCGAACGTGGCCGGATTATCGAGATTGATTGAACCCCAACCCGCTCCTCCTCCTCCGCCAGAACCGCTTTCGTTGTTGCCAAATGAACAGTTTCTGGTGTAGAGCTTAACGACTTTTCCGACGTCGTTGTCCGCGATTTCCTTGGCTCGGGCCAAGACGAAAGGCAAATACTCGTTTAGGACTCTGTCGACTTTGAACTTCTTGTTGAAGCTTAGCTCGAAGAAGCGGTTTTCGTGTCCGTTTTGATTTTGGGACTCGTTAGACACGAGTCTCCACTTGAGCTCCATGTTATTGTCGAACCTGTCGAGTATTTCCTGGCCCTTGTCGACGCTGACGTTGAGGCTACTCCGTTGGGGAGTCTTGCCCACTCTTAAGCGCTTGGTGTGGGGACTGATCTTGGTGCGCAGGTACACATCGGCGGCGTCGTACATTTGGTTGCGGCTGATTCACGACGATCGTGATCCGGTTCCAGGTCGGGGTGATGAGGTAGTGGAGGGCCGATTCGAGGTAGGATTGCGCGGGACTCGGTAGCATGTCGTTGGTCATCGACCTGATCAGCTTCATCATGGCCGCGAACGTGGCGAAAGCGACGAATATGGTTGACGTCGCGAACGGGAAACCTGTGGCATTGTACATGGAAATCATGGAATCCATGGTTGGCTTTGGCTTTGATTTTACGGAATTCGGGGGACGGGCTCTGCTGCGTGTAGAAGAAGAGATTGACACTTTTGCTGCTGGTTATTCTTGAACTCATTGACTTGTGGCTAGCCAATTAGAGGATCGGCCATGAAGTTAAAGAATATTTGACAAAAAAAAACGAACTAAATTTGTTTATCGTTTCACGCAATCTAAAAGGGTAAATAAAGACTTTCTAGTATTTTGTTCGAAACTTGACACGAGGGATTATTCAGTGTCCTTGGAAGCCTCTTCCTACCACACATTGTTACGGGGTTTTCACACTTAATCTCGAACCTCACAAACATGTGTGGTTGAGGAGAGGCCTAGGACACTATGTGGCGGTGCCTCGGAGGCATTGAATAATTTTTCGTAAAAATAGTAGGAGTACTAAATTTTATTATTCCATCCTTAGTGGGAAGTCACGGGTGATGTCAAATGCCAAATGTTCGATTAGCCAGTTGACAACACGTCACTTTGAATAAGTAAAATTTCTATTTTGATCGTTAAAAAAATTGGAGTTCTTAACAGGGAAGTCACAAATATTTTTTCTTTTCTCCCTTTCCCTAACTTTTCTAGAAGTAATTATTCCATACCCCTAGAACACTACGTGGCGGTATCACAAACTCTTCTCTATTACATATTTGTGTGGGTCCTACATATTTTGTGATGGAGAGCACATAAAGATGTAGTGGAGAAAGGGTTTGGGGTTCGCCAGTGCCTTAATTAAGGACATTGAATAATTTTCCCTCTCCTAGGATTTTATTATCCTTGTATGGCGGCGTGAGGGAAAGCCCATAGTCCTAGTTCTAAATGGCTTCCTCTTTACTGTACTATTTGCTTTGATTTTCTCGTCTCTTCATAACAACAACTTAATTGTCATTTGATCCGTGAGAGTTATGTTTCTCATTTTTGCAAGGTTATTAGTTTTGTCTTTAATTTATATGAATATTTTGTCCACAATCGGTTGTTTCAGACAATATTGCTTCACAATAATATTCGTGTCAACAATGCTCTAACTATACACATGATGCTTTGGTGGGGCAACTCGTGTTGATTTGTCAAATTTGTAACTTTATGAGTGTTGGGGTCCACCCATAGTGGTGGTGGTTCTTTTTGAGTAACACCCTTAGTTGTGGGTGTTATGTGTTATTTCCTTGGAGCCAGGGACGGATTCAGAAATGTCATTTAGGAGGGGGCACCTTGTTAATCATAGTGGCGAGAATTTATTTTTCTAGTTAACCATAATAAGAGGGCACTGCTATTTGCATCCACAAATTTTCTGAACGTAACATGTATAGCATATTATAAACAGATGTGTACCATATTATATACATGCTACGTTTAGAAAATTTGTGGCTGCAAATAGCGGTGCCCTAATAAGATTGTACACAATTAAAGCATGCATTACAAACTACAAAAATATATAACACATACTTTCACTTAAATTATGTAAAAATAAGCAAAAAAATCTCAGACAAAATTTGAGAGTATGTTTTACATGAATATTGACAAGTTTTAGAATGATCGATATAGTTTTATTAATGATATTATTTTAAAATATAGCTCTTAAGACGGTTAAAAATAAGTACAATTAAGAAAGAATCGATCCAAATAGACAAATAGTTCAAAAATTAACAAGTATAATTGCACCATATGACGAAATTGAAACATAAAACTAGTTTTATATGTATATTTTCAAGATATATGCGCGTGTTTATGTGTAGTAGCACACTTAATTTCATAATTATGAAAAATATACGAAAATATAACAAAATTATTTTAGTTTGAGCGGGGGCACGTGCCCCCTTTCCTGCTTGGAGCCCTTGTCTTTATATACCTCTCATGTAAACCCTAAGGGGTGTGACGCAGAGGATGAGGTGAGTGTGGGGAGCCGGTGTGTGGCTCTCTGGAGTGGAACCGGCGTGAGTTCCTGGAGAGTTTTTAGATAGTTTTGTATATTGTGATAATATATAGAGTGAAAATTTTCTCTCAATCTCGTGTGTGTGTGCGCGCGTGCGTGTGGGGGTTGGTGGTGGTTTTGAGGTCCTGGGTGTGAGCACAATAAAGAATTTATTGGTGTATTCATATTTGGTTGGAGTCCATTTGATTGTTTGACTTGGTGTGTCTTTCCTACTATCACTGTTCATATATAGAAGAATGACACTTTTGCTCTGGTTACTCTTGAACTCATTGACTCGTGGCTGGTCATGAGTTAGACCATGTTTGATAGTAGTTTTCAAGGTTGGGATAGGAGTACTACTAAAGTGGAGGGATTTAGAGAATTCATATTTGGTTTTTTTTTTTTTTTTGAACAGCAAAAATATTTTTATTAATTTTTGAGTGATTACAAAGACTAAAAGGAGCAAGGAGACCCGTAATAAGTGCCCATCCGAAACCCAAAAATTTGATTAACCAGACGTTAACCAAAGAGAAACCCCAAGGGCCAAAGTCCAACAAATAAAGATCATAAACCCAGATAAAACAAATAAAGAGGGATTCACCAACCCAGGGGATGGGATTGTTAATCTAATGGGTTGCATAATCCCCCCATTTGGCAGGATTCACCAACCCATGGGGGGTGGTATTATGAAACCTATCCCATGGGATTGGATGTGAGAAGACCCAAATGTGTACCGTACGTATTTATAGAACTACCCTTGTTTTCGTGGTTAAAAAAAATGCTTCCAGAAAAAATCTTTGAAATGTGGAAAAAAAAAAGTGCACGTATTTATCGTAGTTAAAAAGCTTCCAGAAAAATGCTTTTACCATATTTATACCTTCGAAATGTGAAAAAAAAAAATGCTTCCAGAAAAATATGTAATATGACCAAATGGTTCTTGAATTTGGTTCAAGGGCAATTTGTGACAAACCTCACAATTAACCAGGTGGAAAATAATGAAAACAGTGTTTTCATTGCAAGGGTAAAATTGGAAATAAATAATTTTAATCCAATCTCATTCGAGTCAAAACAAACATGTTATTAACAATCCCACGATCTAATCACACCAATCTCAATTCTAACCTCACCTTATTACCAATCCCTCTTAAACGAAACCTGCTATCAAACATGCCCTTAGAGGATCGGCTGAAAGAATTATCACTACAGAAGCTAGGATGGAATCGGGAATTACTCCATCCGTCCATTTTTAAGTGTCCTGTTTCGTAACTCCAACTTATTAAAAAGACATCATCATTACACCTTTCACATCAACTTTTTCATCCACTTTCCCTACTTATCCATCATCATTACACTTTTACTCACTAACTTTTTAAAATGAAATATATACTTTTAGGGACAAAATAGACAATGCACTAATTTTTACCTCCCTAACTTTACAAAATGAACACTTATTAAGGGACAACCCAAAATGAAATACTGGACTCTAAATAAAGGATGGAGGGAGTACGTTTAATCAACGTCACTGAATTAGCAATCCTCCTTAGTTGATTTTTCAATTGGTCTTACTCGTTACATCTAACTATCAATCGATCTTTTCTAATTAAGCGTGCACTGGTTTGTTGGAATAGGGTGGTGCATGGTCTGGTTCCGCTGTCTCATTCCTGCGTAGACCAGTTCGTCTCCACCTTCTGCTACAACTAGAGGTGGAAACCATCAAAGCCTGTGGGTCTCACAAAACTTTCTTTTTGTTATAATATGAACTAGTCATCTTATAGGATACGTAAAGTAGTAGGACCGGGAGATACTGCCAATCCATGAAAAAAATCATCTTAATTGGATATCGATTAGTATATCAAAACTTGAATTTTGATTTACAGATGGTCATGGATTTTGAAGTTAAACTATCAATGACTGTCCATTTTTCCTAAACCAAAATTTGATTTTTAATATACTGATAGACGCGTAAATGTTCACATAAGCGCTCCTAATTTATCTTTGTTAAGTCCATTTATATTGTTACTTGGAGATTAGTAATGTGATTTTTATCTTGTAGGTGTTTGGAAGCTTAGATCGTGAAAGCCTATTAAATTAATGAACGTGGCCAGAGCTGAGAGGATTGAATCATGAATTGGGCTTTGGGATTTACTACTACTGTCCATCAACGTCCATGTGCTCTTAGAATTGAAATTGGTTTACAAAATACACATGTGTTGGTGGGTCCAATAGAAAAAAGGCACACTGTGTATTGGCTTTGCTATGGTGGGCCAGAATGGGAAGAAAAAGCTTTTCCAAGTTTTACACGGCAAGGGTTTTAAACTATTATAGAAGGAGAAGAAAGAGGGTTTCGGAAGAATTAATTTTCGGGGTACGATAGGAGTGAACGAAGAACGGAACGCAGCAGACGCAAAGCGGGTGCTGCGATCAAGACGTTTTCTTGGAAAATTAATTAGAGCTTTTAACTCACGTTGTTTTTTTTGCAGTTCTTTTTCCCTTAAAAGTTTTTGAAGTTTTGTTCAATTACTCGTACTCCGGTAACTCGTTTTAGTTTATGTTCTGAATTTAGGTTGTTCGTTGGTATTCAATTAGTTGTTATCTCTTGTTTATTTTTCATCTCGCGTAATAGAAGCATGATTCGAACTAGGGTTTTTTCTGTTTTTTGTGCAATGATTAGTGAGTAGTCGTATAGGTAGGGTCGCGGGGTGATTAGCACACCATGGCCAATTTGGACAGTGCTCCTATTTTCAAACAATGAAGAAAACAATTTTAGATTGGAAAAATACTTCCCGTAGACGAACCTAGGCATTGTCGGAGCCCATGTGAACGGGAGAATGTGGGTCCAAAACTCATTCTCCGCTGCGCATGGGTAAACGGCGACTATAGGGTCTCGCATCTTGCGGGGTATCTTTTTCAATCTAAAATTGAACATTTGTAAGAACACCGAATAGAGCAGGTTAATCCGGACTGGTTATGAGTGTTATGAACCCTACGACCGTACCTCCTTTTAATTATTTGAAAATAACAGTTTTTTCCTTAAATTTTAATTAATCCCAATCAAAACGACAAGGGGTGGCTACCTAAGAGCCAGTTTAAATTATAACAACCCGAGTTTTTAAGTTAGCACACATTACCGTCTTTGTGGATTCAACTCCGGTCTTACTGGATATTGTGCAACGTCGATCTCCGCCTTACGCTTGGGGCAACCCATTAATTTAGGACTAGGAAATCGTCAAGCATATACCTATTGACGTCCGATAAAGCTCAGTTTTTGCATAGATATATAAACCATTATGCGGATCCTACAAAATGGATGGTTCAGATTATAACAAAAAATACCTTATAGAACTAGGGCTCATAACGGGCCGTGGTAGAAAACTAAAGGTTTCCTCCACGGGTGGAAAGAATTTTAACTCATCATGGATTCAGTTTTTTGTTTCATTTTATTTGATTTCCCAACCACCCACCCCCAAGTCAAGTCTCATGTATAGGTGCTTCAATTTGAAGGACTCTCGCATTGTTGTCAGTGTTTTTTATTTTTTATTTTTAACTGTTACAACATTCGTCAAAAAAAAAAAAAACACGTCAAATTTATGGTTCGTTTACATGATTTACACTTAATTAGTTCAGCTACAAATTCATGAATTGCTGTGTTGTTCGCTAAAATGATAATTTGATCGCAACAGTTGAATTTATGGGCTTCTTAGCCCTAATTAGGCTCAATTTTTAGAATTTGTAGGCCGGCTTCTACGAATGCTAAAAAAATCCTTACGGATATCGGATTGAACTAATTTTTAACAAGATTTTATAAAAAATTATTTTAAGAATAACTTGTGTTGAATAATTTTTTTGGAATTCAAAATAGGCCCCACAAAATCATCAACCAACATGCTTATCGGGCACCAAACGGAGACTAAGGGAAAATGGTTGCACATTTGAAAGGACATTTTTTTCCTGCAGTTAAAAGACATAATTGCTGAGGTGGTGAAATGGCATTGGAGGCTGCAAATTGCTTATTTACGGAATGAGTCCACTGAATCACAACTTGACACCAAGAGCATCTCCAATAGTTCAACAACGGCTGATTTCCGGCAGGTGGACGAGGAAAGCCTTCCAAATCCAGTCGCAGCAATCTCCTCTCCTTCCTCGTCACTTCATATTTCGCTACAGTACCTTGTCACCACCGGCGAGGCACTGTAGCTCTCGCTCCTCTCTCTCTCTCTCTCTCTCTCTCTCTCTCTTCACAGTGTTGGATCCAGCGTTTGTATTATTGGCTTCGTCGTTTTCACCGTTGTTGGCTCCGGTGTTGGATCCCGGCGGGATTTTCAGTTTGTGGGTTTTCAATTTCAGTTTTCAACGAGATTTTACATTTTTGATTCGTAGATTTGTGTGTGTGTGTGAGAGAGAGAGAGACAGAGATGAATTTGTGGTTTGATCGGTGGGTCTGTGATATGGGCGTTTCATTCCGGCAAGATTTCCGATCGAATGGTGGGTGGGGATGGCGGTGAATATGTATGTATACATATATGTTGTGAATATAATCTTAATAAAATAATGGCAATGGGGATTGTATAGCCTAAACCTGTTAGGCTGTTTGGAGAGAGCAAATATTTAGGGGCTAGTTAAATTAGAAAATTGCTCATTTTCTAGTCAATTTGCTTAGAATTTTATTAAGGCCATTGGAGATGCTCTAACTAAACTACAACTTGGGATGAGATGGCATTAGACTGAGATGGCCTTAGTTGCGCGAGCTACACCTGACTTTAACCACAACTTCTTGAGCTTTTTTTTTTTTGATCGGCAAAAGATGAATTTTATTAAAAACGGAAAAAGGGAAAGTGGATCCAACAAATAATTGGATAATACACTAAAGGGACAAGAATAATCGGCATCACAACTTGAAGCAATCATCGATATCCCAACTAGGTTGACGCGCCTTCTCGAGCTTTACTTGAGTGACTTTACACTTTTCTCCTCTAATGAACGACCTTTCCTCTTGTTTTTCCTCTTGTTTTTCACCGACTTCCTCGTGATCGCATTAATTTGTTTTCAACCATTTTACTTTGTGCACTTTAAGTTCATTTTTTTTATGCACTACCTGAAGTTCAATGGTTCTGTCTTGCTCAATCTCATGGGCTTCCATCTTCTTGCGTTTGAGTAAACTGACTACACTCCACTAAGAGCAATATCGGCACTCTTTCTCTTCCTAAGTTCTTCTGCAACTTTAGCTTCACTGGAAAAATAGGGCATGTGTATGTGCATGTCCATGAGATCATGGCACGATAGAGCAGGGTCAAGCCTGTAATTGTTGGTGGTAAAAACGATGATCCGCTCAGTACCACAGCTCAACCACAAACCATCTATGAAGCTCAACAAACATGATAGGGATACCTGCAACATAATAAAATAACACCTCAAATGGAATATATTTTATAAAAAAATAACAATATGCGGTTGCATAGCCAGGAATCAAGGTTAGTGGCATGGGTGAGCACGGGTCGGGGCGGATCGGGTTTGCACCGAGCTCGTCACCTGACCTGACTACATCGGGTAGAACTTTTGAGGACTCACAACCGAATCGAGGTATTGTGAAAACCGTCCGAAAAATCGAGTATTTTGGTCGGGTCGGGGCCATCGGGGCTGGGCCAAACGAATCTCAAAACTCAGAAGACAGAAGACTCAGAACAAATCAAAACTCAATCTCGGCCAAACACAATCGGAAAAATAGCAAAAAGTGCAAAACCCAAGAAAAAATTGAGAGAGAGAGAGAGGTGATGGAGGCGACGATGCGCGATGGTGGACGCGACGCCACAACGGTGTGCCTTTCGTCTGGAATGGAACGGAGGCTCACGGCGGAGGCGGAGGCTCAAATTTGGAGAGAGAGAGAGGCCGTGGACGCAACGGTGGTGCGGCTGAGGCTCACGGTGGTTGCGTGTTATGCATCCATTTACACCCATTAATTGCTACATAATTGCTTTAGGTTGTCACGTGTTATGTTACATAATTGCTTTTTTTTTTTTGGCAATTTTGTACAGGGTAAGTAAGGAGATGGAGTTACTTTTTGATAGTTTACTAAGATGGAGTTGAAGACTTTTTGGTAGTTAAATGAAACACTTGTTTTGAGTTCTTTTTGTCATTGGACACACCATGGATATGATGTTTTATAGTTTTAGTAATGTTGTGATGTTTTATAGTTTCAGTAATGTTAAGTTTGAAGTGATTATTGTTGGAGGATGAATGTTTTGAAGGGTTTTGAAGTTGGTTGGTGAATGTTGACTTATTGGATATTTGATTTGAATGATATTTTGCTTCTTCGCAATTTAAGTTTTGTTAAATTGAATCATAAGATACAAAAAAACGGAAACTTTGTAAGCAGGTGAAAACAATATATGAAAAGTACGTATTGCTGTTAAAGTCCTATTTTTTGGTGACAAAAGAGATTGTCACTGTTGTGTGTCTACTAATATGATAAGTTATTGATAAAACACAATTGGTTGTCATGGTAGGTGCTTTTAGTGACAACCTTTGTTACAGAAAAATTTCTCTTCCATGCTGTCATCGTTACTTTCTGTGACATAATCACCTTTGTTGCAAAAAATCTCTTTCTTGACACTATATTGTTGTTACTGTTACTTTCGGTGACAATTGGGTCACGAAAAATCTGTCTTCGGTGACACCAAATTCTTGTCACCGTTGATAACATTCCGTGACAACTACACAATTTTGTCATCCTTGACTTTTAGTGTCATGGATACAATGACACATCTTCTTGTGTCACAGAAGGTAATATGTGACAAAATTTGAACTTTTGGTAACAGTTTTACATGTTACCGAATGTGTTTTTTATTGTAGTGATTGCAGAGAGAACGAAGAAGAAAGGGTGATGGGAGAGAGAGTCGTCTGCGTGGAGTCGTGCACTAGGTTTCAAAATTGCAGAGGAGGACGAATTAAAGAGGAGAGAGAGAGAGAGAGGTAGTACTCGGGGACCAAATCCACATTTTGCGCTGAGGAATCTTAAAAGTCATGTGTTGAATAGTCATGTGTTGAGATTATGCCAGGTGTAGTGTGTGCCTAGCTAACTTTGATCGGACGGTTCGAGTCGACGGGTTGGGATTGCCTGCATCCGAAGGCCGAACCAAAAACCGAATATTTTACATCTGGTAAATCGAGGGCCGTCCGAATCCTTGATTGAAACCGTCAGTATGCCTTCGGGTCGATTAGAATCGGTTCGGGTTAGCGGGTTTTTTGCTCAGGCCATTTATAGTGGGAAACCTTTTAACACACTTCAACCAAAAAAATTTGTAATAAGCAATATTGTTAGAATAATACAAAAAATTGGTTCTACAACGGAGTAATAACAAAACCAACATATATATTCATTAAAAATGTTACTTATAACAAAAATCAATTGCTAAAATTGTCTTAGCAGATCAAGTTTAAGAGAGTTCAATACACAAGAACTTAATTGCAATGTTTAGCAACCTTGCTCCAATTAGAAAGAATATTTTTCATCTAACGTTATTTTTGAAATCTCCAAATTTAAATTGCGTTGTGGGTTCAATAACTGAGAAAAATAAATAAGACTATCGTAAAAATTATAAACAATTGCTAAAATATACTGTTTGTACCCCATGATTTAGCCACTTTTAAATTTTTTAATATTGCATACTAGAGAGTTCAAATCATAAGTGGTGGCTACTTTTAACATTAAACATCTCATGTCTGCAATGTAGTGGAATTGCTCTAATTTTGAAATGAAAAGTTAAGAATGAAATGATAAACAAAATACATGAAAATGATTAAAAAGAGAGTTATAGACTAATACATGGAAGAACAATTCCTACCAAAAAAATTACCCGTTCTAAATAAGAGTCAAGTATTTCATTTTGGGTTATCCTTTAATAAGTATTTCTTTTGCACAATTATCATTTTGAAAAATTAATGGGTAAAAGTGAAAGGTAATTTTGAAAAGTGCAAATAAAAGTTGATATGAAAGATGTAAGCATATTGTTTCTTTATTACTCCAGTAAGCTCAAATGACGAAGGTGGGGGTACCGAATTCAAAATTAAAGTAGAGGATTGAGGCCTCGTTCCAGAACAGCTTCTTAAAAAATAAGTACTTATTTCATATTATCAAACTCAAAAATAATGTAAATGAAAAATAATTTTTCAATTTTTTTTCCACCGTATAAAAGATTTCAATGAGATCTAATAAAAGATCTCAATGAGATCTATCAAACAAGATCTATATTGATAGGAAAATTATTTGCTTTAATAATTTTTAGATTCTGGGAGCCTATATCAAAAAATATACTTAGTTGTATTCAATGCACAAAAGCTAATCTAATTCTAAACCATCCGTATAGAGTCGGAAAAGTATAAAAATACGAGTTGATATTAAAAAAATTCAAATAAGACGACACTTTAAGCAAATAAGGCTGTTGTTTATTACTTTTTTTGCTTTTGGTCATAATTTTATATTCTTTACACTCTTCTCGCCGAGACGGATGATTAATCCAACAAATATGACTCGAATCTAACAAAAATTCAGAAAAGACGAATAAAAACACAAAACGAAAAAAGTAATTAAGTTTATAAGAATAAAACCTCAGTCCCCGTAAGCCGATCTTGCATCCCCACACAGCAATCGACATCTCTGATTACAACGATGGATTGGTTGGTGGTGGACATGAGTGAACTCCTGAGTTCCGAGTTGGAGGACAAACTCGTCAGCTCCAAATTGTAGACATCGAATTTGAGATAGTCGGCCATGGCGGCGATCAAGCTGGATTTACCGGTACCAGGAGGGCCATACACCCAGTAACATCTCTTCCGAGCCTTGCCTACCAACTCCTTACCCGCCAAAAATCCCTTCAAGTCGTCAATTATGGCATCCTTCAACTTGGGGTCAATCTCCAAAGTCTCGAACGTGGCCGGATGATCGAGATTGATTGAACCCCAACCCGCTCCTCCTCCTCCTCTTCCACCACAACCGCTTTCGTTGTTGCCAAACGAACAGTTTCGGGTGTAGAGCTTAACCCCCTCCGCCTCCTTGGCTTTGGCCAAAACATAAGGCAAATACTCGTTCAGAACTCTGTCGACTTTGAACTTCGTATTGAAGCTGAGCTCGAAGTATCGGTTTTGTTCGTGCCCGGACGGGGTGACGTTTCGGTCTTGGGGCTCGGGAGATCTCCACTTGAGCTCCATATTTTCGAACTTGTCGAGTATTTCCTGGCCCTTCTCGACCTTGACGTTGAGACTACTCTGATGGGGAGTCTTGCCCACTTTTAAGCGCCTGGTGCAGGGGCCCACTCTGAAGCGCTTGCAGGGATTGATCTTGGTGCGCAGGTACACCTCGGCGGCATCATACATTTGGTTGCGGCTCAGGTCGTCGTGAAGCTCGTTCACTACGATCGTGATCCGGTTCCAGGTCGGTGTGATCCGGTTCCAGGTCGGCGTGATGAGGTAGTGGAGAGCCGATTCGAGGAGGGATCGCACGGGGTTTGGTAACATATCGTCGGTCATCGACCTGATCAGCTTCATCGTGCCCGCGAACGTGGCTATTGCGACGAACATAGTCGACGTCGCGAACGGGAAATATGAGTCATTGTACATAGTAGAAATTATGGAACGATCCATTGTTGATTTTAGCTTTGATTTTTCAAATTTCTGGGGACGGGCTCTGCTCTGCTCTGTGGTTTTTAGGACTATCACCGTTTATGCGAGTATATACTAGAATTTTAGCTTTGATTTTTCAAATTTCTGGGGACGGGCTCTGCTGTGTGTTTTTACGACTATCACCGTTTATACATCGGAATTGACTAAATAAACTGACTATCTCCTAGTTCTAATCGCTTCCTCTATATTGTACTATTTGTTTTGATTTTCTCATGTTTCTTGGTATCAATGACTTATCATTTGATCAGTGAGAGTTATGTTTTTGCGAGGTTGTTAGTTTCGTCTTTGAAAAAATATTTTGTCCACATATTGGTTTTTAAGATAGTGTTGCTTTACAATGGTATTCGTGCCAATAATACTCCAACCGTACATGATGTCGATCTTTGGCTAGCAACAACTCGTGATGACTTGGCAAATCTGTAACTTTAAAAGTTTATTGATGTATTTATATTTGGTTAGAATCCATCTCATCCCAAATAGATTCTGTAACGCCTTGATTTCTTAAGAAAATTTGGCTAAATAAATATGATTTTCCGAAATAAAGGTTTTGTTATTACAATCTCAAGATAAATTTACTGATTCAAAATACATTATCCTCAGAGCCGACTCTAGGCTTGATACAGATCCCAAGCATACTCGATCTCCATTCCTGATATTCTTCCCGTGTCGAACTGCACCATCATTGAATCCCTTCCATCGAATCCTGCGCCCTCTGGCAAATTGATCGCCGAAGCAATCGATTTACCAGGATACAGACGTATCCGTGAGTGATAAATCACCCAGTAGAATAATCCAACCCAACCACCCTTCTTACTTTACAACTAGCAAGCAATAGGATAAAAATGCGAAAAAATAACACAGAGATTTTTCACATATACCAGTTTATTTCTATCCATTAACCTAATATGAAATCTAAGATCTCATCCACCAGATATTTCCTCTCCAACCGCTAACCATGCTCGGTCCCATGAGATCACTTCCCTTTGTTGTCGCAGGTACACCTAAGTTATATACCGAGTGTGCACCCCCAATAACTATAACAAGGGGTAAGCTTATCATGCCTGAATCATAACTAGGGTTCGCCTATCTTATATACCACTTCACAATCATCACTGGATACACGCCAGTCTATCCATTCATCACTGGACACTCGCCAGTTTCAATCTCATCACAATCTCATCATATCTCAAAATCACGCATACAGGCAATCTAAAACAAAAACTTTCCAATTCATCCATTACTTAGCATCGTCTAGGTGATTTCTATTTCGCATACCACCCCATGTCTCTAGGGTCCAATCTAGCATATCAATCAGAAGTTGGAATAATAGATAAGCAATCAGAATAATAATTGAAATAAACAATACGCATAAAAATCACGTAACATTTTATGAATGGGCCGTTGCCCTTAGTCCTGTATGACCAACAAATTATAAATAAAGCAAGGAACTTTTATTAAATAAAAATTTTAAATAAAAGAATATAACCTAAGCTTGTATAAATTTTATTTAGGAAATTAAATTGATTAAAGATCATAATGAACACAATAGATAAATAATAATATTAGAAATAATTAGCATGACCTTAAAAAGGTTCCTATGATTCTACACAGTGGGATCGAGTGTCAAAATCGAGTCCGGAGGGTCGCGAGATTATTTTAAATAATGATATAATCGAAAAACTACCGAAAGTAAACTAATTATGAAATAAATAATCTAATAAAAAAATATATTGAGATTAACAAGGTTTTGTCTTGGGAGTGTAAAGAATCTAAAAAAAAATTATTTGGGAATTAATAAAATGGTTTACAAGGTCACAAAGATTTTTAGTTTGTAAACTTTTACATGAAACCAAATAAATAATTAATAAATAGATAATAAAATAAAATAAAATATGACATTAACAAGTTATAATCTTTGAGGTGTTAGAAGTTTAGGAAAAATAGATCGGGAGTCGAAAACGATGTTTGGAGGGTCGAAAAACACATTCGGAACGAAACAGAAACTGCCGCAAGGTTTGATCGGGTCAACCTTGTGGCTGGGCTTGCGGCCGCGAACTTCATCCTGGTTCTTGCGGCCCGCAGGTTGCGGCCGCGAGGTGCTGTACAGATTTGATTTTTTTCGTTTTTCTCATGGTTTTCGATGCATGGGACCATAAGGGGCATAGGATTATGCTTAAAAACACTTAATATATTTAGAAAAGTGGTTGAAAGGGATTATAATATCTCGAATCGGATCGAATTGAATTAAAAACGAATCTTGAATTTTAGAGAAGACGACTTCGATTTCTTCGATCGGGGGGACCTTGGGCTCGAATTGGATGATGTTTAGGGATGCTTGGGGTTGAGGGAAGTGATTGGAACGATTAATTTGAGTTTCAGTTGAGTCTCGGTGCGAAACCCACTTTTCTCTCTCTTTCTTTTTCTCTCTAGAATTCCATGGATTGGAGCTTCGATTTCTCCGAATTTCTTCTCTCTTCTGGAGTGATGGGGTGTGAGGAATTTTGTGGTGTAACCCTAGGGTCGGAGTTATGGAATATTTAAAGGGAAATTTGGAAGAGGATGAGAAGTTTGTATTCGAAAAGGATTTCTATTTCTTGGGGTTTGATATAAGCGTGATATGGACGAAAATTCTGATCAGGGAATAGGTAGAGATCGAGCAGGAGTAGGAGATGGAGAGATGGAAGAGTTTTAAGCATGCATGCAATTTTAAAAAAAAAGAGATAAATAAGATAATATACTTTCTTTTTTTTTGTATTTATCTATTAAGGAAAAAAATAATAATTAAGACCTAATAATATTAATGCTATTATTAAAAAAAAATTGGGTCGAAAATCCGGGTCGTTACAGATTCCCTCCCAAAATAAGTTTATTTTGTCCTTATTTGAAATTTTTTGCATTTATTTATTTTGCGCTAAATTTTTGTAGATTATTGATTCGTCTCGACTGACTTATTTTGCTAAAAAGTGGTTATTTTCTAAAATATTTGGATAAAACTAAAAAAAAATTCTTTTTTCAATTTCTCTCATCGAGACGAATCAATAATTCATAAAATTTTCACGCAAAATTAACAAATACAAAAAAAAAAAAATCAAATAAGGACAAAATAAAATACTAAAGTTTAGAAGAATGAGGCCTATCTGTTTGTTCCTTAAAAAAGCAATCCCTCAACAGATAACACGTAATACATGTAAAGGAAGTTTCGCAACCGTTTCTTTAGTCGTCTGACTAATTATGATTTGACGTTCAAATAAAATTCAATACTAGTATCAAATCCGTGTTATGTACTACACGAATTCAAACGCACGCGTTTTACATAAATAGGGGATTTAGAACAAGGTTCCGAATACCGTTTCAGACATGTACCGGTTTAATTATTGAAACGGTATATATTAGTACCGGTATGTTATCGGGTACCGTTTCGAATTTATCGTTAAAAATACATAGTTATAAAAGTCCGTACATATTACTTATAAACTAACCATTTATTTCAACACCACAATATATTTTTTTATATAAAAGGTTAAAAAACAAGTGATCTACGAGTGATTGGGTGAATTCTTTTGGCCTTAACTTAAACTTAAATTTAAAATGAGAATTTTGCCCTTATTTGAATTTTTTCATATTTGTTAATTTTGCATCAAACTTTTATCGGCTATTGATTCGTCTCGAAGAGAGGAATCGGAAAAGTAAGATTTTTTTACTTTTATCCAAGTATTTTGAGAAATAACTTTTTGCGCTAAAAAATGGTTATTTCTCAAAATATTTGGGTTAAAGTGAATTTTTTTTACTTTTCTCATTCATCTCGTCGACACAAATCAATAATCTACAAAAATTTAACGCAAACTAATAAATACAAAAAAATTTAAATAAAGACAAAATTCTCATTTTACGTTAATGCCAAAAGAATGCACCACAAAAGATCTTGTGCTTTGTTGTTGTCCATGAGTCTAGCCTTTCAAAAGGCAAATGCACTGCACTTCTCATTAATTGAGGACAACTTTTTCCCCGCCTACTCTGTCCTTGTACGGCGGCGTGAGGGAAAGCCCATAGTCCTAGTTCTAAATGGCTTCCTCTTTAGTCTTTACTGTACTATTTGCTTTGATTTTCTCTTTTCTTCATATCAACAACTTAATTGTCATTTGATGCTTCGCAATTCTCGATATATCCAATAGAGATCACCCCAAGTGTAGGGTATAAGCGTCCAATTGAAGCATAATAAATCCGGAAGTCCGGGATCGTACCCACAGGGATAACTAATACGGCTTGATGGATTGTAGATGCAAATATGGTTTCCGGCTTTTAGTCAGCCAACTTGGTTTTTCGTATACGGTAGAAAGTAAAAAGGCTAAATTAAACGAGAATAACCTAGATAAAAGGAAGGTTAGGTCTAGGAATTACTAGCGCCCACGACTCGAGCTAAACTACTTTTTTCACCTAATACACGGTTTTACCCGGAAGATAAGAAGGTTCGAAAATCAAGCTAGCTATAGAATCCATTTAGCAAACACCTCGAGCGACCGAGCTCCAAGCATCATGTGTGGTGAGTAGGCGAAGCTCTCACCTACACATGATCAAGGAGGTTATCACCTCGGTAATTTGACAAACGAATCCAAGCCCCACATCAATTTCCAAAACAAAGTTGTAAACTTTTTGGTGAAAAATGCAATTTTTACTCAAGCCATGGGGTGCTAGTCACCCCATGACCCAACCTTATGAAACTACTCACACATATCTAAAAAGATAAGAGCAAGCAAAAATCTACTTATCATAATTGTAAACACAACACTAGAAATAAACTAGCTAGAAAGATAGATCGGGAGAATTTAAACAACTTTAATTAAAGAGAGAGTAGCAAAAACTTACTAGAGTTGGAAATGCAGAAATAAAGAGCTGGAAAAATAAGAACACTCAAGAACACGAAGAACAATTCAAATCTAGCTCTAGATCTAAAAAACGGGTACAAATCTAATTTCCTACGTGTTTGTACAAAATGACATCATAAAGTATTTATAGGACCAAGGACGTGGATGGAATATTCCTCGAAGGTGCTCTGAAAAATCCCCGTTAAGGCCTCGGTACCGATGGCAATGGCCTTAAAATGCATTTAAGCGCTTGGTACCGATGTCCCATATATCAGCCATCGATGGCGAAGGGGTTAGGGGCTGCTTCAGTTAGCCGCTCGGTACCGATGTCCCAAATCCCAGCCATCGGTGCCGACGCCTTATCTCCAGGCGTTGACTGCTGCTGCTTGGCGTTGACTTCTTGCTTCCTGGCTTGACTTTGGCCTTGCTCGGGCCACCTTGCCTTGCCTTGCCTTGGCCATCGGGCCACTTTGCTGCTCTGGCCTCCCTTGGCCAGTTTGCTCGAGCCATCGGATCGCTTCTGCCTTGATGCTTTGCAACGGGCCATGCTTTGGCGTCGGGTCGTCTTGGCTCTTAAAAACTCTTTATTGGGTGGTTTACCTACAAAACAAGACTAGCACACTCTACGAGCAAAAGCAATTAAAAACAACTAATTAAATAACAAAAGTAACTAAGACTAGACACTAGCGCACCCTATATTACATTGTCGGGTGCTTATCACACCCCCCAACTTGAGGTTTGCTAGTCCCTAGCAAATAAGACATGAAAAACAGAAAACTAACAACTTGCAATTCCCCCGCTATCACAACTTAGAACATGCTCAACCTTGAAATCTAGCAAGAGTTCAAACAATCCAACGTTTTATTTTATTTCTACAACTCACAGTTTCAGTTTCAAACTAAACAGGCCAAGTATAAGCAAATTAAGAGCAAGCTAAAAAGGTTCGTGTCCTCGAACAATGGGAGGATACGGGACACGACACCTTGCGAGATCAAACTAAACCATATCCACCAAAGAGTGCTGGATAAACAGGCAATAGTGAAAAACAAATACTATGCCCTCAAACAACTACAGCACTTATTCAACAGAATTAACAAACTAACCGATGATTATTGGATACGAAAGGAAAGCAAGCTATTCAACTAATCATGCAAATATCAGATAGTTAATCATTAAGGAATCCAAGCGCGCAAAGGATCAACTAAGGACTTTTTCAAGCTTATAATGACCTTGGTATTCAAGAAAGGGTTAGCACAAATGGGCGACGGTCTATACTAGCAAGGTTAATCTACCCAAATGACCACCGCCAACAAATAAAACAACCAAGTTAAAGCCAAACCGGCTAAACCAATCATCAACCAAGCACTAGGTACTGAAGTGCAAAACTAACTACAAAATAACGATGCAAAAAGACAAAATGAAAAGGATAGAGTGGTTGGCATGTCAACCAACCTAGACCCCGACCAAGTAAGGGGAATTTCTAGAACCACCGACTCTCTACCAACTGCATGTAGCACCACCAATCATCTCAAGTCATCATCTCACCACATCACTGCCCGTCAATCATCCTGCTCATCACTATCATATCCAGCAAAATCATCACTGACTTCCCCTTCCTCTACAGGCTCGGGGGTATACTTTACCCCAAATTGCTGCTCCAGGACCGAAGTCTGCCAGGCTATCTCTTTCTTCATCTGTCTCCTTTCAGCCTTCTCTTTCCTTCTAGAACTGATCATTGCAACCCCTTGACAAAATAATTTCTTAATCCAAGAAGACTGTTTGTCCTTCTTCTTAGGCATTGAGGTCAAATAATCCCCTCCTTTCGCCTGCTTACCCTTTGCAGAATGAGCCTGAGAAGAGCTTTTCGAGTCAAATGCCTCATCAAATACCCCCGGAGATAGTTCTTCCAAGTTTTCGTAGCTCCAACCCTTAACTCCTTGTTTCCAACACAAGCTAGTAATCATGCACGGGAATGGGATATTGGCAGTGATCATAGTATTAGCCCTAAAATCTCTCAGCTGTGTGAAGATAAACATTGCCCAGTCAATCACCAAATCATCAGTTAGAAAAGCAAACATGAGTTCTCCACTTTTCCTACTTGGCCTATGTTCCGAGCCTCGAGGGTATAAGTTAAAATGGATAACTTTATTTAAGAACCTAACACTTCCTTTAAAATTCCCAGGCACATGGGGGTCAGTGGCTCTTAAGGGATCAACATACAGGGCACTACTCACCACATCCGCATTAATTGACACATCCTTCATAGGGTAATTAACAGATTCAGGAGGGGGGCGTTGAATATCCAAATACTCAGCAATACTATCGGGGGTAATCTCAACATCAATACCAGCCACCCGAGACACAATTCTAACAGCAGGGTCATATTCCCAATCACCTTCCGGAATTTGCATGTACTTATAGAATTCGATCACAGTATTCTTATTATATCCAAATAATTCCTCGGTCCATAATTTCAAACCTTTTTGCAGAATGTAGCGGACACCGGTATGATCAGGGCTGAACTTGTTAGCGTCCACTTGGCGCTCATTTTTGAACTTCCTGGTTGCAAAACTCCCCTCCCATTCTCTCCTTTTCTCTTCAGCCATTTCTGCCCTTGTACGCCTTTTCTTCCTAGTGCGAGAGCCTGAAGCTTCTTCTTGAACCAAATCAGCCCCCTCCTCTTGAATAAATTCATCCTCCACCTCAATTTCTGGCACAGAAAATGAAGCCCGGTGCGCGGTTTGCTTAATCTTTGGCATTGTAGGGTTGAAAGGGTTTGGGTTTATTTTTTTTTTGGATTTTCGGATTTGGGCTGTTTTTTTTTCTAGGGGTTCTGATTTTTGGGTGGAGAATTGAAATGTAGGCTAGAATAATGGTAGGGTAAGGATATATGAGTGAAAAGTAGTGAGAAAGAAAGGATTTTTTTGTGAAAAATAGGAAAATTTCGGATGAGAGAGAGAAGGGGGATTTTACCTTGATTTTTGGTGGAAATCCTTCAAATAGATGAAGAATACTTGAGGATAGTTGAAGAGGTTGAAGGATTTGGGCTTTTTCTGTGGAGAGATGGAGATTTTGGTGGGGATTTGGAGGTTTTGGGTTAGGGTTTGGAGTTTCAATGGAGGAAAAGAGGAGGGAGAGGATCGGCTGTAGCAGGGAAAGAAGAGGGGTTTCAAAAGTTTGGGAGTGAAAGGTTCAGAAGTTTGGTTTTTGACGTTCAGAAGTTTTTTCCTGACAAAGCCTTCGGTACCGATGTCCCAAATATCTCCCATCGATGGCGAGAGCTTATCTGCTGTTGACTGCTTTGACCGTAAGGCCTCGATACCGATGTCCCCAATTCATGCCATCGATGCCAACGTGTTATCTCAAAACTTTGCCTTTGCTTCAATTTGAACCCCAGAACTTCCAATCAATTCAATTAACACCCCCAAAGCACCTTTAATCGCTAAAATCACTTCCCAACCACCCTCCGAACAACCGGTCGCCTAGGTTAAAGCAAGAAATGGGCAAAAGACAGGTTGCAAAACAGGACAAGGGGACTCGTGTGTGGTATGATCATGCAAAGAATGCCTTGTATCTTCTCCTAAGTGCGCTTTGGATTCCAAAATGATTGAAAATCGACATTGAAAAACACAACTAGAGATAGACATGCGATTATTCACCTAACTACGAACTTTTTATTGAATTGAAAAAGTGGGGGTATGGCCAAAGCTTGCTCAAAAACTTTACTCAAAACCTAAACCGTTCAATTTTCAACTAAGCATGCAAGTTGAGAAGAATTTCTTCGAATTGCTACGAACTCTTGCCACCTTTCAATTATTGAGCATGCAACAAGTTATGAAAAGGACCCAAAAACATGACAAAAGGAACGAATTGCAAGTTAAAAAACCTTTATTTATTATTGAAATTTTCAATTTTCTCATTTTTTTAAGACTTTTCAATTTTTATTGTTTTTGGATTTTCAAATTTCTAGCAACTAGCAAACAAATAGCACATAAGCTAACCCCTCCCCCCAACTTAAAGCGATGCTATGCCCTCATAGCATTAGGAACAAGAGCGAAGGAAGGAAAGAGTGCGCGAATGTACCGTCCAAGGGGAATGTCAACCCCTAAATACCTCGACCAAGTAGGAGGATTTCATGTCAAATGCTTGCTCCAGTCCGTATAGATGCTTCCAGGGTCTACTCTTTCGGTTTTGCCCACTCGAAACCAAAGCTAGTCACACTGGGCCATATCCAAAGCTTTATCAGACTAATAACCGCGGCGCATAGCCGCACCCATGCTTAGGGCTCCTGAATGCCTCACTCACCCCGTCTTTAGACCCAAACTACCAAGGCTGGTGTGGTAGCAAATAAACCCTGCAGAAGACTTAAGAGGAAGACTTTCCACAAAGCAAATGACATTAGTACCACCGGCCCGTGTTATCCGGCTTCAAAACCAAACCAAAATAAAAAGAGACAACAAAGAAAACACAAAAGATCATGCAAAACGATTTAGAAAATGCAACATAGAATGCAATGCACCACCTGATCATCACGCGATCAAACGAGTCATACTTTTCTTCCCATTCCTTACCGGTGGGGTAAGCAATGGGTGGCTATACTAGACCGTTGAGAATTTGTTATGCTAGCGCCCGTAATAAAATTTATCGCTCGACCTCGCCAAACAATGAAGTTCAGCGTCCCCTACGATCAAAACAAAGCAAGATACAATACAACCTAGGTGCACTCCAGGCAATATCACACCTCACCCATAGACCAAAGTTGCCACTGATAGGGGCCTATTCAGAGAGCATGGATCATTAACGACAAACTATTACCAAAAAGAACTAATGAAAGCCCTTTTTACCCTAACACATTGGTGAAATCTTTTCATGTGAAACATCTCCAAGACTTTATTCAAAACAAGAAACACATAGCAAACCTAAACATGCATACTAAACAAAACAAAAGAAACACGTGAAAGAAAGAAAGAAAGAACATATGTACAGTATTTACACATTCAATATCAGAACTCGGAGCGTCAAAGTCACAGCTCGACTCCGCCAAACAATGAAGTCCAGCGTCCCCTAAGATCGTAACTAGGCAAGCAACACGATAGAGCCAAGTGCGTAAGCACGGGAGTATCAAGGCCTAACCTAAGGATCTATACCGCCCCCGTTGGGGCTAATCTGGAAGACGTGAGTGTTTAACTGTGAATTACTCCTATCAGAAAAGCTAATTAAAGCCCTATGTCACTGATATCAAATGATTGCCCTTCGAACCGGAGCTGGGCACACGATCCTTCTTTTAGTAGCGGCGTGCGGAGCTACATATACCCAAGTCAATGGTGGGTGCCCCATACAATTAAGTCAAGGGGCCGGGTCCGACAAACAGTTAAGTTCAGCGGTTACGCTTTCGCTCCCCGTGCAAACATAAAGAAACAAACTAATCAACCGTGTAAACTGGATTGATCAACTCCTCATCCGGCTCTCCAACCTCGAAATTGCCGAGAAATGGTTTAAGCCTTTGTCCATTCACTTTAAAAGATTGACCATTACTCGGATTCATAACATTAACAGCACCATGAGGATAAACATGCTCAACAACATAAGGACCAACCCATCGAGAACGTAATTTACCGGGAAACAAATGAAGCTTAGAGTTGTATAGGAGTACCTCCTGTCCAATCTCAAAGTCTTTCAGGTGAATTCGCTTGTCGTGGAAGGCCTTGACCTTTGCTTTGTAGATGGCGGTGTTGTCGTAAGCATCTCTTCGAATCTCTTCAAGCTCGTTGAGTTGGAGCTTTCGGTGCTTGCCGGCGGCCGATAAACAATAATTCAATGATTTGATAGCCCAAAATGCCTTATGTTCAATCTCAACCGGAAGATGACATGCTTTCCCATAAACCAAACGATACGGCGAAGCTCCCAAGACAGTCTTGTATGCCGTGCGATAAGCCCAAAGTGCATCATTCAAACGAAGACTCCAATCCTTCCGGTTAGGGTTCACTGTTTTCTCCAAGATGTGCTTGATTTCCCTATTTGCCAACTCCGCTTGCCCGTTTGTTTGAGGATGGTAAGCCGTGGAGACTTTATGATTGATCCCATATTTCCTCATCAAGGCCTCAAAGGTCCGGTTGCAAAAGTGTGTCTCTTGGTCACTTATGATCGCTCTTGGCATCCCAAATCTTGAAAGAATATTGTCCTTGAGAAACTCCACCACCACCTTGGCATCATTGGTACGTGTTGCAATGGCTTCCACCCACTTTGAAACATAATCAACCGCCAAGAGGATATACAAATTCCCAAAAGAAACAGGAAATGGTCCCATAAAGTCTATGCCCCAACAATCAAAAATCTCAACAACAAGAATGTTAGTGAGTGGCATCTCATCCTTCCGAGTTACACTCCCAAGCTTTTGGCAACGTTCACAAGCGACGCAAAAGAGATGAGCATCCTTGTGCAACTTGGGCCAATAAAATCCACATTGCAACACCTTGGCAGAAGTCTTCCTCGAAGAATAGTGACCCCCACAAGCTTCCGAATGGCAAAACTCGAGAATTCTTTGTTGGTCCGAGTCCGGAACGCAACGGCGCACGATTTGATCTTGGCAATACTTGAAAAGATAGGGGTCATCATAAGAAAACATCCGTACTTCATGAAGGAACCGACGACGCTCTTGCGGGGACCAATGCGGTGGTAAGAGACCCGTAGCCAAATAGTTCACTATGTCGGCGAACCATGGGGTACTCGAAATGGCCAACAATTGTTCGTCCGGAAACGTGTCTACGATAGGAAGACTCGGCGTAGGCTCCTCAAATTGTAACCTTGATAAGTGGTCGGCTACCACGTTCTCCACACCCTTCTTATCTTTGATGGACAAGTTGAACTCTTGGAGAAGTAAAATCCACCGTATCAAACGAGCCTTGGCATCTTGCTTTGTGAAGAGGTATTTAAGGGCGGAATGATCGGTGTACACGGTGATCGGGGCTCCAACTAGGTAAGAACGGAACTTGTCAAGTGCAAAGACTATAGCTAACAACTCCTTCTCGGTAGTTGAATAATTCATTTGGGCCTCGTTCAAAGTCTTGCTAGCGTAATAAATGACATACGACTCCTTCCCTTGGCGTTGTCCCAACACCGCTCCTACGGCATAATCGCTCGCGTCGCACATAAGTTCAAATGGTAACTCCCAATCTGGAGACCGCACGATAGGTGGCGAGGTAAGACTTGACTTGAGCTTGGCGAAAGCGGCCTCACACGCCGGTGTCCACTCAAATGGCACATCCTTTGCGAGCAAATGGCACAACGGTCGAGCAATGGAACTAAAATCTTTTATGAACCGGCGATAGAACCCGGCATGCCCGAGGAATGAACGAACATCCTTCACACACCTTGGAGTCGGGAGATTGGAAATAAGGTTGATCTTTGCCTTATCTACCGCGATACCCTTGGAAGAAACGATATGCCCCAAGACAATTCCTTGAGTGACCATGAAATGACATTTTTCCCAATTGAGTACCAAATTCTTCTCCTCACATCTTGTCAAAACCTTCTCGAGATTGGCCAAACAAGACTCAAAAGAGTCGCCAAACACCGAGAAGTCATCCATGAAAACTTCTACGATCTTTTCAACCATGTCACTAAAAATACCCATCATACACCTCGAAAATGTTCCCGGAGCGTTGCACAACCCAAACGGCATCCGGCGGTAAGCAAATGTACCAAAAGGACAAGTAAATGTAGTCTTTTCTTGATCCTCCAAAGCAACCTCGATCTGATTATACCCAGAATACCCATCCAAGAAGCAGTAAAACGCATGCCCGGCTATTCTTTCCAAAATTTGATCGATAAAAGGCAAAGGAAAGTGGTCTTTTCTGGTGCTTGCATTGAGCTTCCGATAATCGATACATACTCTCCATCCTGTCTGAATTCGAGTAGGTACAAGCTCATTGTCTTCGTTCCGTACAACTGTCACCCCGGATTTCTTTGGTACCACCTGGATTGGACTCACCCACTTGCTATCAGCAATGGGATAGATGATCCCAACATCCAACAATTTCAGAACCTCAGCGCGAACCACATCTTTCATGATTGGGTTTAAACGGCGTTGGGGTTGTCGAGATGGCTTGACGTTCTCCTCCAAGGCAATATGGTGTGAGCAAAGAGTTGGATCGATACCCTTGATATCTGCAACTGTCCATCCAATAGCTTTCATGTGTGCTTCTTCAACAAAGTAATCAACTCTACCTCTTGGAGATTCCCAAGAGAAGAGGATATAACCACAGGATACGTTTCATTCTCTCCAAGGAAGACGTATTTCAGAGTGTCGGGCAAAACCTTCAACTCTAACTTTGGCGGCTCCACACTAGAGGGCAAGACCTTCTTCTCAATCGGCGGTAGCTCCTCAAATTCATCCAACTTCGGGTTCCAAGCATGTAGTGCGCAAGCCTCATCTTCATTCATCAAAGCATACAAATAGTTCACTTCGGAAGACCCAAGAAATTCAGCCTCTTCGGCTGTGAGAGCAACCTCCAAAGGATCACTAAAAAGCAGCTCGTCCACATGTTCCTCCACCAAAGAGTCAATAAAACTCACTTCATTCACATTTTCATCATCCCCCATTTGACTGCCGATATTGAACACATTAACCTCCATCTTCATATTGCCGAAGGTCATGTTAAGCAATCCGTTCCGACAGTTGATAACTGCATCCGCCGTGGCTAAGAAGGGTCTCCCAAGGATCACCGGAGTAGAAGTGGCACAAGAGTCGGTCGGAGTCGTGTCAAGAATCACAAAGTCCACTGGATAGATAAACTGACCAACTTGCACCAAGACATCTTCCACTACCCCCCTTGAAATGCGAACACTCCGGTCGGCCAACTGAAGGGTGACTCGAGTCTGCTTCATCTCCCCCAACCCAAGTTCTTGATAGACGGAGAACGGAAGTAGATTGACACTTGCTCCAAGATCGAGCAAGGCTTGTTCGATACGCTTATCTCCAATGGTAATCGCAATGGTGGGACTCCCCGGATCTTTGTACTTTGGTGCAATGTTCGTCTGAATAATGGAGCTCACTTGTTCGGTCAAGAAGATCTTCTTTTGAACATTCAACTTCCTCTTTCGAGTACATAGATCTTTAAGAAACTTAGCATAAGAGGGGATTTGCTTGACCGCATCCATAAGGGAGATATTGATCTTCACTTGATTGAACAACTCATGCAACTCCGCATTAAGATTCGGTTTCGCCAAAGCCTTCAAGCGTTGAGGATAAGGTGCCGGTGTTGGAACAACTCGAGGATCCGGTACACTTTCCTTCTCTTTACCCTTTTCCTTCTCCCTTTCTTTTAGAGCTTCCTCACTTGCCTCCTTGGGAGATTCCCCAAGGATTGTTGGACTTGACTGATCAATAGGAGGAGATAACAAGATAGGATCCGAGGGCATCTTCACTTGGTTGTCTACCACTTTTCCACTTCGAAGGGAGATTATCGCCTTTGCTTGCTCGGGGAAAATCACCGAGGAGCTAGCAAAGTGCACACCCTAGGAAGTCGGATTGGAAGTTGATTGTGGGTTGGGCTGAGGCTGAGTTGGGAATTTCCCCCTTTCTTGCTGCAATATCCCCACAGTGGTTGTCAATTTGCCCAATTGCTTCCGAATATCATTCATCATTTGGGTCTGTTGCTCATTGAAAGTATTCTGGCCTTGCAATAGGGCACCAAATTGCTCTTCCCAAGAACGCTTAGGGGGTTGGTGCTGTTGAAACTGAGTAGACTGCTGTTGGAATTGACTTGCATGAGGAAATGGAGCAGGAGGAGCAAACCCCGGCGGTGCTTGAGCTTGAGGAAAACGGAAGGCATTCTGGGCTTGTTGTTTCCAAGGCAACTGTTGAGCAGGAGGTTGCATTTGAGAAGAGCTTCCCTCATTTGATTGACCCCAACGGAAAGAGGGATGTTGTCGAGTCCCCGAGTTGTAGGATTGAGAATAAGGGTCAAATCTTTGCACAGCATGCACCTCTTCTGGGACAATCCCATTTATCACATTCTTCAAGGCAGGGATATTAGGGCAAGATTCTGTAGAATGGCCCACCATCTCACAAATAACACACACTTCCTCCACTTGGCGTACCGCCTTCACTTCTTGGGACTGAGCACTCTTAATCTCCAACTTATCAAGTTTACGAGAGATCTCCTCCAAACGTGTTTCAAAGGCCGTATGCTCTGAAATAGAAAACTTCCCAGAACCTGAAGGGCCTTGGTTGAACATCGCCCTATCCCCCGGATCAGCAAGCTGCCAAGTCTGAGTCTTCTCCGCTAGTATCTCATAGAAGTCCCAACCATCTTCTGGTGTCTTTCCCATAAAATCTCCACCACCCATTGTATCCAAGAGTTGTTTGCTCTCTTGAGAACATCCCGTGTAAAAATAGTTAACTCTGAGATATAATGGGAGGTTGTGATGTGGAACTGACATAAGCAAATCCTTGTAGCGCTCCCAATACTTGTGATACGTCTCTCCATCCCTTTGCTTGAACATTTGGATCTGATCAATAAGCAACTTGGCCCTGCTAGCTGGGAAGAACTTTGTAGTGAAAGCATCCTGAACTTCACCCCAATTACGCAAGGATCTAGGCTTCAAGGAATTGAACCATTGCTTCGCTTTATCCTTGAGAGTGAAGGGAAACAGCTTCAAGCGAGCTTGATCAAGTTGATTTTGAGCAGGACAAATGGAATACAAAATATTTTCGAACTCCCGGATATGCAAATAAGGATCCTCCAATTCCCGCCCCCGAAACTCTGGAATAACCCGAAGATACTCAAACTTGAATTCGAATGTAGTCCCAGCAGTCGGAGTAGGTATAACGATAGGCGATATAGAAGGAGCCCTTTCTGGATTCAAATAATCACGAAGAGTGCGAACTGGAATTTCTTCGGCCATTGGGCCTTTTTGATTGCGATTTCGATTTAGGTGGAGAGTGGGCAGGATACGCCCTGGCAATGCTACGGATTCTCGAAGGCGATGAAGAACGGTGAAGCCGATTGGAATTTGGGCTCCGATACACAACAGAGATACACAAGCAAATTCTACCTACTAACAAACTATCAGCAAACTAACAGACCGGAGGGGCTAGGCCGCCACCTCAACAAGACAAACAGAAACAGAAAGTGCGAGGGGTTATGCCACCGCCTCGGCTCAACAATGTAGATTAAACTAATTAAACTAACTAATTAAGCAAGTAAACTAACTAACTAACTCAATATTTACTCCGGCTTCGTTACACCTCAACTTTGGCATAAAACCAGGTTAGAGGTATCCACCGAATTAGATACGAGCAACTAACAAATAAACTACTAACTATAACTAAAAGAAAGAAGCGGGATACTCACAATGGTTTGTCGAGCCTCCATAAAGCCATAATAAGAAATTCCCGGCAACGGCGCCAAAAATGCTTCGCAATTCTCGATATATCCAATAGAGATCACCCCAAGCGTAGGGTATAAGCGTCCAATTGAAGCATAATAAATCCGGAAGTCCGGGATCGTACCCACAGGGATAACTAATACGGCTTGATGGATTGTAGATGCAAATATGGTTTCCGGCTTTTAGTCAGCCAACTTGGTTTTTCGTATACGGTGGAAAGTAAAAAGGCTAAATTAAACGAGAATAACCTAGATAAAAGGAAGGTTAGGTCTAGGAATTACTAGCGCCCACGACTCGAGCTAAACTACATTTTTCACCCAATACACGGTTTTACCCGGAAGATAAGAAGGTTTGAAAATCAAGCTAGCTATAGAATCCATTTAGCAAACACCTCGAGCGACCGAGCTCCAAGCATCATGTTTGGTGAGTAGGCGAAGCTCTCACCTACACATGATCAAGGAGGTTATCACCTCGGTAATTTGACAAACGAATCCAAGCCCCACATCAATTTCCAAAACAAAGTTGTAAACTTTTTGGTGAAAAATGCAATTTTTACTCAAGCCATGGGGTGCTAGTCACCCCATGACCCAACCTTATGAAACTACTCACACATATCTAAAAAGATAAGAGCAAGCAAAAATCTACTTATCATAATTGTAAACACAACACTAGAAATAAACTAGCTAGAAAGATAGATCGGGAGAATTTAAACAACTTTAATTAAAGAGAGAGTAGCAAAAACTTACTAGAGTTGGAAATGCAGAAATAAAGAGCTGGAAAAATAAGAACACTCAAGAACACGAAGAACAATTCAAATCTAGCTCTAGATCAAAAAAACGGGTACAAATCTAATTTCCTACGTGTTTGTACAAAATGACATCATAAAGTATTTATAGGACCAAGGACGTGGATGGAATATTCCTCGAAGGTGCTCTGAAAAATCCCCGTTAAGGCCTCGGTACCGATGGCAATGGCCTTAAAATGCATTTAAGCGCTTGGTACCGATGTCCCATATATCAGCCATCGATGGCGAAGGGGTTAGGGGCTGCTTCAGTTAGCCGCTCGGTACCGATGTCCCAAATCCCAGCCATCGGTGCCGACGCCTTATCTCCAGGCATTGACTGCTGCTGCTTGGCGTTGACTTCTTGCTTCCTGGCTTGACTTTGGCCTTGCTCGGGCCACCTTGCCTTGGCCAGGCTGCTGCCTTGGCCATCGGGCCACTTTGCTGCTCTGGCCTCCCTTGGCCAGTTTGCTCGAGCCATCGGGCCGCTTCTGCCTTGACTGCTTTGCAACGGGCCATGCTTTGGCGTCGGGTCGTCTTGGCTCTTAAAAACTCTTTATTGGGTGGTTTACCTACAAAACAAGACTAGCACACTCTACGAGCAAAAGCAATTAAAAACAACTAATTAAATAACAAAAGTAACTAAGACTAGACACTAGCGCACCCTATATTACATTGTCGGGTGTCAACAATCGGTTGTTTCAGACAATGTTGCTTCACAATAATATTCGTGTCAACAATGCTCTAACCATACATGATGATTTGGTGGGGCAACTCGTGTTGATTTGTCAAATTTGTAACTTTAGGAGTGTTGGGGTCCACCCATAGTGGCGGTGGTTCTTTTTGAGTAACACCCTTAGTTGTGGGTGTTATGTGTTATTTCCTTGGAGCTATGGATGGATTTAGAAATGTCATTTAGAGGGGGGCACTTTGTTAATTATAGTGGCAAAAATTTATTTTGGGGGCGACTATTCGCAGCTGCATATTTTCTCCCATAACCCGTTAAAAATTTTTGAAAATTATATTTCGGTAATTATATGTCGAAAATATGTTCAACCTTCGGTAAACAACTGTCGAACATACATTTCGGTAAATAGCTGTTGAAAATAAGATTATATTTCGGTAACTACATGTCGGAAATGCACAAAAAACATATATTTCGGTAATTGGATGCTGAAAATGTATCTCAATTTCAGTAACTAACTGTCGAAAATGTATTTTAATTTCGGTAACTAACTGTCGAAATATATTTCGGTAATTGAAAATTTTTAATGGGCTAAGGGAGAAAATACGGGGCTGCAAATAGTCGCACCTTTTATTTTTCTAGTTAACCATAATAAGATTGTACACAATTAAAACATGCACTACAAACTACAAAAATAGATAACACATACTTTCACTTAAATTATGTAAAAATAAGCAAAAAAATCTCAGACAAAATTTGAGAGTATGTTTTACATGAATATCGACAAGTTTTAGAATGATCGATATAGTTTTATTAATGATATTATTTTAAAATATTGCTCTTAAGATGGTTAAAAATAAGTACAATTAAGAAAGAATAGATCCAAATAGACAAATAGTTCAAAAATTAACAAGTATAATTAATTGCACCATATGACGAAATTGAAACATAAAACTAGTTTTATATGTAAATTTTCAAGATATATGCACGTGTTTATGTGTAGTAGCACACTTAATTTCATAATTATGCAAAATATACGAAAATATAACAAAATTGTTTTAGTTTTGAGCGGGGGCACATGTCCCCCCTTTCTTGCTTGGAGCCCTTGTCTTTATATACCTCTCATGTAAACCCTGAGGGGTGTGATGCAGAGGATGAAGTGAGTGTGGGGAGCCGGTGTGTGGCTCTCCAGAATGGAACCGGCGTGAGTTCCTAGAGAGTTTTTAGATAGCTTTGTATATTGTGAATATATATTGAGTGAAAATTTTCTCTCAATCTCATGTGTGTGCGCGCGTGCCGGTGGTGGTGGTTTTGAGGTCCTGGGTGTGAGCACATTAAGGAATTTATTGGTGTATTCATATTTGGTTGGAGTCCATTTGATTGTTTGACTTTGGTGTGTCTTTCCTACTATCACTGTTCATATATAGAAGAATGACACTTTTGCTCTGGCCACTCTTGAACTCATTGACTCGTGGCTAGTTTTCAAGGTTGGGATAGGAGTACTACTAAAGTGGAGGGGTTTAGAGAATTCGTATTTGGTTTTTTTTTTTTGAACAGCGAAAATATTTTTATTAATCTTTGAGTGATTTCAAAGACTAAAAGGAGCAAGGAGATCCATAATAAGTGCCCATCCGAGACCCAAAACTTTAATTAACAAGACGTCAACCAAAGAGAAACCCCAAAGGCCGAAACCCAACAACTAAAGATCATCAGCAAATTCCTGGCCGGTCCTAGTTTTTTGTGTGGGTTCCATGCAAACCCCCTTTTGTAAGTGTTATCCCATCTAGGCCCTTTTTAAATATGCTTTTACTATTTTGCCCTTTTCACTTTTCAGCACTCACAAAATTCTCACCTCTTTGAAAAATTCACACCCCCACAGAATTCACAACTCTCAGAAGAATTCACACCCCCGAGAATTCACACCTCCAAGAATTCACACCCCCGAGAATTCACACCTCCCAGAATTCACACCCCCGAAAATTCACACCCCCAAGAATTCACACATCCCAGAATTCACACCCCAAGAATTCACACCCCTTTATAAAATTCACACCTTTGCGGAATTCACACCCCTAAAATTCACATCTTTTTAGGAATTCTTCGACTGAATTTTTTGGTGTGAATTGCTGGCGTGAATTTTTGGGTGTATAAATTATTAGATGTGTGAATTCTCGGGTCTGAATGCTTCAAAATTAGATTTGGCAATTTAAATAAAAAACTAAAAAAAATTTATTCCCATTCCGATGCAACTATTGGACTTGTTTTTTCAAATTTTTTTTAAACATCGGGAACTACTCCAAATATTACTCATTATTCTCAAGTGGGCTCACTGTTTTATAAGAATTCACTCCGCTTTCCAGAATTCACACCCATACTGTGTTGACATATATAGTCCCTACTTTGCAAGAATTCACACCGCTTTCCAGAATTCACACCCACACTATGTTGACATATATACATACAGAGATATCCCAAAAAGAATTCACACCCCTCTTTGTTGTTTTGTTGGCTCTTTGCAGAATTCACACGCATTTTTCAGAATTTGCATCCCAAAATTTCACACATCTTTGCAGAATTCGCATGCCCAAAATTCCACACCCATTCTCACCCCCAAATTACACAATTCATACCCATAAAATTCAAAAAATTCATACCCTAAATCCAAGTATGAAAACAAAACCATTAATCAATTCAAATTAAAGAAAACAACACTCCTCGATCTGTCATTCAAAACACACAAATCTAATCTTTCTTAGATTACAATCGGAAAACCGCTCGATATGTTCAGAAACTTCAGTGGAGTACCAATTACCCAAAAAAAACTTCATAGGATTACCGGCCGAACCAGTTTAACGCAAACCCGAGGTCGTCTCGATTTCGGTCCACTTCGTCAACTCAGAGAGAAAAACCACCAAATCCTCATTTGCCGCCAAGATCCAGAAGGTCTTCAGAGGCTTTATCGTCCGGAGGAGCATGAAAGAATGGAGGATTTCGCGAAACGACGCCATCGAGTTGATTCGGAGGGAGGTTAAGGAGCGGTTGAGGTTGAATGAGATGTTAATGGATTTCTGTTCAAGTTGGATTCGGCTCGAGGTGTTGATAACTAAGTTCGGGGGTTGAGGTTAGCGGTGATTAGGAAGGGGATCGCGTCGCAGGAGAGAGTTGATGCCATTGCTGCCGGAGATAAAACCATGAAGGTTGAAGGTGAGACAATAACGGGGTAATTTCGGTAGTTTAGTTAAGTCAGGGTTTACGTGGAAAGGGTTAGACGTGGGCTGGGCCTAGAGGGGTATAGAGGTACAAAAGGGGACCGGCCAGTAAGAAGCCCGTAGTAAATCCCAAAGCCCAATTCATGATTCAATCCTCTCAGCTCTGGCCACGTTCATTAATTTAATAGGCTTTCACGATCTAAGCTTCCAAACACCTACAAGATAAAAATCACATTACTAATCTCCAAGTAACAATATAAATGGACTTAACAAAGATAAATTAGGGGCGCTTATGCGAACATTTACATACGCGCCTATCAGTATATTAAAAATCGAATTTTGGTTTAGGAAAAATGGACAGTCTTGGATAGTTTAACTTCAAAATCGATGACCATCTGTAAACCAAAATTCAAGTTTTGATATACCTATTGATATCCAATCAAGTTATTTTTTTTTATGGATATACTACTTTACGTATCCTACAAGATGACTGGTTCATATTATAACAAAAAGAAAGTCTTGTGAGGCTCACAGGCTGTGATGGTTTCCACCTCTGGTTGTAGTAGAAGGTGGAGACGAACTGGTCTACACAGGAATGAGACAGTGGAACCAGACCATGCACCACCCTATTCCAACAAACCAGAGCACGCTTAATTAGAAAAGATCGATTGATAGTTAGATGTAACGAGTAAGACCAATTGAAAAATCAACTAAGGAGGATTGCTAATTCAGTGACGTTGATTAAACGTACTCCCTCCGTCCATTATTTAGAGTTCAATATTCCATTTTGGGCTGTCCCTTAATAAGTGTCCATTTTGTAAAGTTAAAGGGGAAAAAGTTGGTGCATTGTCTATTTTGTCACTAAAAGTATATTTCCTTTTGAAAAGTGTAATGATGATGGCTAAGTAGAAAAAGTGGATGAAAAAGTTGATATGAAAGGTGTAATGATATGTCTTTTTAATAAGTTGGAGTTACGAAACAGGACACTTAAAAATGGACGGATGGAGTAATTCCCGATTCCATCCTAGCTTCTGTAGTGATCATTCTTTCAGCCGATCCTATAAGGGCATATTTGATAGCAGGTTTCATTTAAGAGGGATTGGTAATGAGGTGAGACTAGAATTGAGATTTGTATGATTAGATCGTGGGATTGTTAATAACATGTTTGTTTTGACTCAAATGATATTGGATTAAAATTATTTGTTTCCAATTTTACCCTTGCAATGACAACACTGTTTTCATTATTTTCCACCTGGTTAATTGTGCGGTTTGTCACAAATTGCCCTTGAACCAAATTCAAGAACCATTTGGTCATATTACATATTTTTCTGGAAGCATTTTTTTTTTCACATTTCGAAGGTATAAATATGGTAAAAGCATTTTTCTGGAAGCTTTTTAACTACGGTAAATACGTGCACATTTTTTTTTTCACATTTCAAAGCATTTTTCTGGAAGCATTTTTTTTAACCACTTTTCACAAGGGTAGTTCTATAAATACGTACGGTACACATTTGGGTCTTCTCACATCCAATCCCATGGGATAGGTTTCATAATACCACCCCCATGGGTTGGTGAATCCTGCCAAATGGGGGGATTATGCAACCCATTGGATTAACAATCCCATCCCCTGGGTTGGTGAAAGGGGTGACTTGTGAGAGGTGGGTTCGGAAGGCCGATTTCACCGGTGACCCATTCATTGAGGTAATTAAAGCTCAAGGCCTTCTCTTTTTCTTCAAACCTATAGCTGGCTTTCGTGATGGTGTAGTCCGAAATTTTTACTCAAATATGGAGGTCAATAGGAAAACAAGGCAGATTACCTCTACTATTGGTTCCAAAAAAATTATTGTGAACCCTGTTTCAATAGCCACTTATCTGGACAAGTACCAACGCCCACCCACCAAAGTTGTCACATTTCCAAGTCCGGCATGGTCTCACCCTGTTGATGAAATTAGGGATGCCCTTACTGATATGCCCAATTCCTACAACAATGACAAGTTTGTCTCCGGAAAATTGAGACTTACATTTCGCTTAATTAACAAGCTTGTGCACTACAACCTCAACCCTCACGGCTCAGAATCAACTCCCTCGCTCAATGATGGAACTTTGTTGTTTGTCTTTAGCCGGTCGGAGGAGAAAGTAGATTGGGCTGCTCGAATTTGGGATGTCATGGCTGATTTTAAGGACAAGGGACTGTCAAATGCCAATATTCCGTTCCCGGCTATGATAACTAAGATGTGTGAGGAGGCCGGAGTGAAAGGGGAAAAGGGGGACAATCTGGGTCATCACGGGTGTTTTAAAGCCATTGCCAAGGTCACGGAGAGAAAAAGTTCCAAAATGTCACATCCTTCTCATGAAGCTGGACCATCTCGACCCAAGGCAAGGAAGGGCGCTGCGCGAAAAGAGGAATGGAATGAAATAATAGCAAGCAAGTGTGAGGCAATTCAGGCAGCCCAAATTCAGATTGAGACAGCTCTTCGGCGGGGGAAGAGGAAAATGGAGAAAAACATGAGGTATCTCAAGTACTGTGCTGAAAAGATTGGGGTGTTCACCAACGAGCCATATGTCCCCACTGTGGAGGATGAGCAGCCAACCACTTCGGAGGAGGATGAGGAAGATGAAGATGAGGAGGATGAGGAAGATGAAGATGAGGAGGATGGGGAAGATGAGGAGGAGAGTGAGTGAGTAAACGAGGGGGACGTGTAGTCGTAGTAATAATATTAGGACTCAACTTAGTATTTTGTATTTCTTTCTTGTACCTTTGTCGTTTGTGTGTTTGTTGAGCCGGCATGTGGCCAAGATTAAGGTTTTTGTGTGTTTGTTGAGCCGGCATGTGGCCAAGACTATGATTTTTGTGTGTTTGTTGAGCCGGCATGTGGCCAAGACTATGGTTTTTGGTAGGGATGGTGGCAGCCAAGGGTAGTTCAAACCAACCTTCGTCGTTACTTGTTTTAATGGGTTCTCTTGTTCTAGAGCTATATTTCAATTTGTGAATGGATAGAAACTATGAACTCTTATTTTCGATGGTGAATTGTAGTTAACTTCCTTGTTCTAGAGCAGGGTTTTTTCCTTCAAAACTTCTGGCCATTGTCGTTCACAACTGCAGTTTTTGGATAGTTTTTGAAGCTTCAAAGGCTATAACATATTACAATGGCGATACAAAGTTTCGTGCATTTCATAACATAGCTTCAGGGCAAATACAAAGTTCTGTTACCATGGGTGTGCTTTACACTTGGCAGTAGCACACAAACCACAAACAGAATGACTACTAATAGTACTACAACTGTTGTCATTTTGCTGCAAGTCTTCCTTGGCCCAGTCTGTGCTGTCATTTTTTTTTGTCTTCCTTGGCCCAGTCTGTGCTAATAACTTCACATTCATCTCAGTCAACTCTGTTATCTTCACGAATAACGCATCATTTTCTTCTTCCAATCTTTGTTTTCCTCTTCCCAACTCTTTATTCATCATCTTCAACTCTTCAATTTGTCGCTCAAGTTCTTCCTTCTTCGCTTGCATGATCTTAGCATATTCCAACCCTCTTTCGCATGTTTCTGGATCTACCCATACGAAGAAATTGCAGCCATTGCTTTTCTAAATAATTGGAAGGAAGGAACTTATCAGTAAATATACAAACCAATAGCAATTGCAAACAATATACAAAACAATAACATTTATAATCGAGCTGGATGATATGGATGATATCTTTGTTTGACTTTGTCATTTGTCTGGCATGTTTTACATTGTAATCTATTTTCATAATACCAGTAGCTCTGTCACCATCACCCTTAGCCTTAGGCATATCTCATCGATCATCATCATCGTCAGTCATTACAAAGTTTAAGCAACGTACAAAGTATAGCTTGCCAATGTACAAAGTTTAAACAATTTTTTTTCCTGTTCTTTTTTTTTTTGGTCAACCGGAAGATTTTTTTTTTTTCCTATTCTACAATGCAAAACAATAGCATTTATGCTTTTTATTAGAAAATGACAAATTATACAGACAAGAACACATTAAACTAATTTACCTTGTAGTTTAAACAACCAAGGAACCTTCTACCTGGATTTTTCACAGTTAATGAGGGTCTCATCACTGCTCTCCGTCCACAATCGCATCTTTCATCTCTATTGTGCTGCAAGTAGTTGTTGGTGTAACTAGAGCTGCTACTCATTTTTGGGTTGGGGATTTCAAAGGGGATTATTTGTTTTTTACAGGAGATAATCTGGGCCTTGAAGAGGAAATGGAGGAGGAGGAGGAGGAGAAGGAGAGGAGAAGGATAGAGGAGAAGGAGAAGGACAAATTAATCAGTTCTAATCGGGTGGTGTACCTGGGTGGTGACGGGTGGTGACGAGAGGAGGGAGGAGGAGGACGAGGTTGAGATCTCCTGGAGGTGGTGCCTGGAGGTGGTGAGTGGAGGTCGTGCCTGGAGGTGGTGAGTGGAGGTCGTGCTGGTGGTGTGAGTCGGGTGAGAGGGGGTAATTCTGGGTTAGGGTTGGAGGAGGAGTATAAATGGATTTTAGGTTTAGGGTTTGTTTGTTGGTGTTACAGAGTTACAGAGAGAGAGAGAGAGAGATCGTGTATGGAGAGAGAGAGAGAGAGAAAGTTATCTGGTGTAGAGGTGTAGGAGAGGTGTAGGAGAGAGTTTTTAAAAAGGGGTGTTAAGGGCATTTTTGGACATGATTTACTTTTCCATCCACTTTTCAAATTTTCCATCCAAATTCATAACAGAATTGGACGGAAAATGGGGGAGGGGGTGTTCTTGCTCAAATTTGGTAGTTAGGGGGGGGGGGGGAAGTTGCTCAAATTTAAACTTAAGGGGGTGAAGTTGCCAAAAAGTCATAGTTTAGGGGGTGTTCATGCAATTAAGCCACAAATAATTGGATAATACACTAAAGGGACAAGAATAATCGGCATCACAACTTGAAGCAAACATCCCAACTAGGTTGACGCGCCTTCTCGAGCTTTACTTGAGTGACTTTACACTTTTCTCCTCTAATGAACGACCTTTCCTCTTGTTTTTCACCGACTTCCTCGTGATCGCATTAATTTGTTTTCAACCATTTTACTTTGTGCACTTTAAGTTCATTTTTTTTCTGCACTACCTGAAGTTCAATGGTTCTGTCTTGCTCAATCTCATGGGCTTCCATCTTCTTGCGTTTGAGTAAACTGACTACACTCCACTAAGTGCAATATCGGCACTCTTTCTCTTCCTAAGTTCTTCTGCAACTTTAGCTTCACTGGAAAAATAGGGCATGTGTATGTGCATGTCCATGAGATCATGGCACGATAGAGCAGGGTCAAGCCTGTAATTGTTGGTGGTAAAAACGATGATCCGCTCAGTACCACAGCTCAACCACAAACCATCCATGAAGCTCAACAAACATGATAGGGATACCTGCAACATAATAAAATAACACCTCAAATGGAATATATTTTATAAAAAAATAACAATATGCGGTTGCATAGCCAGGAATCAAGGTTAGTGGCATGGGTGAGCACGGGTCGGGGCGGATCGGGTTTGCACCGAGCCCGTCACCCGACCCGACTACATCGGGTAGAACTTTTGAGGACTTGCAACCGATCGAATCGAGGTATTGTGAAAACCGTCCGGAAAATCGAGTATTTTGGTCGGGTCGGGGCCATCGGGGCTGGGCCAAACGAATCTCAAAACTCAGAAGACAGAAAACTCAGAACAAATCAAAACTCAATCTCGGCCAAACACAACCGGAAAAATAGCAAAAAGTGCAAAACCCAGGAAAAAATTGAGAGAGAGAGAGGTGATGGAGGCGACGACACGCGATGGTGGACGCGACACCACAACGGTGTGCCTTTCGTCTGGAATGGAACGGAGGCTCACGGCGGAGGCGGAGGCTCAAATTTGGAGAGAGAGAGAGAGGCCGTGGACGCAACGGTGGTGCGGCTGAGGCTCACGGTGGTTGCGTGTTATGCATCCATTTTCACCTATTAATTGCTACATAATTGCTTTAGGTTGTCGCGTGTTATGTTACATAATTGCTTCTTTTTTTTGGCAATTTTGTACAGGTAAGTAAGGAGATGGAGTTACTTTTTGGCAGTTTACCAAGATGGAGTTGAAGACTTTTTGGTAGTTAAATGAAACACTTGTTTTGAGTTCTTTTTGTCATTGGACACACCATGGATATGATGTTTTGTAGTTTCAGTAATGTTGTTAAGTTTGAAGTGATTATTGTTGGAGGATGAATGTTTTGAAGTTGAATGGTGAATGTTGACTTATTGGATATTTGATTCGAATGATTTTTTGCTTTTTCGCAATTTAAGTTTTGCTAAATTGAATGATAAGATACAAAAAAATCTGAAACTTTGTAAGCAGGTGAAAACAATATATGGAAAAGTGTGTATTGCTGTTAAAGTCCTATTTTTTGGTGACAAAAGAGATTGTCACTGTTGTGTGTCTACTAATATGATAAGTTATTGGTGACACACAATTGGTTGTCATGGTAGGTACTTTTAGTGACAACCTTTGTCACAGAAAAATCTCTCTTCTGTGACAGCATGGTGCTGTCATCGTTACTTTCTGTGACATAATTACCTTTGTCGCAGAAAATCTCTCTTTCGTGACACTATATTGTTATCACTGTTACTTTCGGTGACAATTGGGTCACGAAAAATCTGTCTTCGGTGACACCAAATTCTTGTCACCGTTGACAACATTCCGTGACAACTACCCAATTTTGTCATCCTTGACTTTCAGTGTCATGGATACAATGACACTTCTTTTTGTGTCACCAAAGATAATAGATGACAAAATTTAAACTTTTGGTAACAGTTTTACATGTGACCGAATGTGTTTTTTTATCGTAGTGATTGCAGAGAGAACGAAGAAGAAAGAGTGATGGGAGAGAGAGTCGTCTGCGTGGAGTCGTGCACCGGGTCTCAAAACTGCAGAGGAGGACGAATTAGAGAGGAGAGAGAGAGAGAGAGAGAGAGAGAGAGAGAGAAGTAGTACTCGGGGACCAAATCCACATTTTGCGCAGGAATCTTAAAAGTCATGTGTTGAATAGTCATGTGTTGACAACCACTACCCAGTGCAGTTGGTATGTCATCTCTCCCCTATGAGGGAGGTCTTGGGTTCGACTCCTGCTGGAGCAATATCCTTGGGGTCCCAAGCTATGGATAGCTTCTGGATCCCGTGCTAATCCTAACACCCCCCACTAACCCCCGCTGATGTATGACGATTGAAAAAAAAAAAGAAAAAAATAGTCATGTGTTGGGATTATGCAAGGATGGGATCGGGGGTTTAGTGGCGACGACCGTCACGATAAGAATTTTAGAAAATATAATTATTATATGTAAAAAAAAAAAAATTATGTCCAATTTATATAGTCTTGCCATTACTAAATTTTTTTAGTAGACATTTCGCAACTGTTAGGGTAAAATCCTAATTTCGTCCTTGGGATTATGCCAGGTGTAGTGTGTGCCTAGCTAATTTTGATCGGACGGTTCGAGTCGACGGGTTGGGATTGCATGCATCCGAAGGCCGAACCGAAAATCGAATATTTTACATCTGGGAAATCGAGGGCCGTCCGAATCCTTGATCGAAACCATCCGTATTCCTTCGGGTCGATTAGAATCGGTTCGGGTTAGCGGGTTTTTTTCTTAGGCCTAGACTTAGTGGGAAACCTTTTAACACACTTCAACCAAAAAAATTTGTAATAAGCAATATTGTTAGAATAATACAAAAAATTGGTTCTACAACGGAGTAATAACAAAACCAACATATATATTCGTTAAAAATGTTACTTATAACAAAAATCAATTGCTAAAATTGTCTTAGCAGATCAAGTTTAAGAGAGTTCAATACACAAGAACTTAATTGTGATGTTTAGCAACCTTGCTCCAATTAGAAAGAATATTTTTCATCTAACGATATTTTTGAAATCTCCAAATTTAAATTGCGTTTTGGGTTCAATGACCGAGAAAAATAAATAAGACTATCGTAAAAATTATAAACAATTGCTAAAATATACTATTTGTAGCCCACGATTTAGCCACATTTAAAATTTTTAATATTGCATACTAGAGAGTTCAAATTATAAGTGGTGGCTACTTTTAACATTCAACATCTCATCTCTGCAATGTAGTGGAATTGCTCTAATTTTGAAATGAAAAGTTAAGAATGAAATGATAAACAAAATACATGAAAATGATTAAAAGAGAGATCTAGACTAATACATGGAAGAACAATTCCTACCAAAAAAATTACCCATTCTAAATAAGAGTCAAGTATTTCATTTTGGATTATCATTTAATAAGTATTTCTTTTGCACAATTATCATTTTGAAAAATTAATGGGTAGAAGTGAAGGGCAATTTTGAAAAGTGCAAATAAAAGTTGATATGAAAGATGTAAGCATATTGTTTCTTTATTACTCCAGTAAGTTCAAATGACGAATGTGGGGGTACCGAATTGAAAATTAAAGTAGAGGATTGAGGCCTCGTTCCAGAACAGCTTCTTAAAAAATAAGTACTTATTTCATATTATCAAACTCAAAAATAATGTAAATGAAATATAATTTTTCAATTTTTTTTGCACCTAATAAAAGATCTCAATGAGATCTATCAAACAAGATCCATATTGATAGAAAAATTATTTGCTTTAATAATTTTTAGATTATGGGAGCCTATATCAAAAAATATAGTTGTATGCAATGCACAAAAGCTAATCTAATTCTAAACCATCCGTACAGAGTCGGAAAAGTATAAAAATACGAGTTGATATTTTAAAAATTCAAATAAGACGACACTTTAAGCAAATAAGGCTGTTGTTTATTACTTTTTTTGCTTTTGGTCATAATTTTATATTCTTTAGACTCTTCTCGCCGAGACGGATGATTAATCCAACAAATATGACTCGAATCTAACAAAAATTCAGAAAAGACGAATAAAAACACAAAACGAAAAAAGTAATTAAGTTTATAAGAATAAAACCTCAGTCCCCGTAAGCCGATCTTGCATCCCCACACAGCAATCGACATCTCTGATTACAACGATGGATTGGTTGGTGGTGGACATGAGTGAACTCCTGAGTTCCGAGTTGGAGGACAAACTCGTCAGCTCCAAATCGTAGACATCGAATTTGAGATAGTCGGCCATGGCGGCGATCAAGCTGGATTTACCGGTACCAGGAGGGCCATACACCCAGTAACATCTCTTCCGAGCCTTGCCTACCAACTCCTTACCCGCCAAAAATCCCTTCAAGTCGTCAATTATGGCATCCTTCAACTTGGGGTCAATCTCCAAAGTCTCGAACGTGGCCGGATGATCGAGATTGATTGAACCCCAACCCGCTCCTCCTCCTCCTCCTCCTCCTCTTCCACCACAACCGCTTTCGTTGTTGCCAAACGAACAGTTTCGGGTGTAGAGCTTAACCCCCTCCGCCTCCTTGGCTTTGGCCAAAACATAAGGCAAATACTCGTTCAGAACTCTGTCGACTTTGAACTTCGTATTGAAGCTGAGCTCGAAGTATCGGTTTTCTTCGTGCCCGGACGGGGTGACGTTTCGGTCTTGGGGCTCGGGAGATCTCCACTTGAGCTCCATATTTTCGAACCTGTCGAGTATTTCCTGGCCCTTCTCGACCTTGACGTTAAGACTACTCTGATGGGGAGTCTTACCCACTTTTAAGCGCCTGGTGCAGGGGCCCACTCTGAAGCGCTTGCAGGGATTGATCTTGGTGCGCAGGTACACCTCGGCGGCATCATACATTTGGTTGCGGCTCAGGTCGTCGTGAAGCTCGTTCACTACGATCGTGATCCGGTTCCAGTTTGGTGTGATCCGGTTCCAGGTCGGCGTGATGAGGTAGTGGAAGGCCGATTCGAGGAGGGATAGCGCGGGGTTTGGTAACATATCGTCGGTCATCGACCTGATCAGCTTCATCGTGCCCGCGAACGTGGCTATAGTGACGAACATAGTCGACGTCGCGAACGGGAAATTTGAGTCATTGTACGTAGTAGAAATTATGGAACGATCCATTGTTGATTTTAGTAAATGGGTTAAGCTCTACACCCGAAACTGTTCATTTGGCAACTTTGGGTCTTTTTTTATAGTAGAAATTTGAATCATTGTACATTAGTAGAAATTTGAGTCTTTGTTTATCCTTTTATGCAATCTATATATAAGGATAAACAACCTTATGTTCGAAATTTGACTCATTAGTAAATGGGCAAAAGTTAATTTTGACCCCGGTAGTTTGGGTCATGTGTGAATACATATCTTATGGTTCAAAAGTGTGCAATAACACCTTTGTGGTTTGTAAGTGTACACATAGCACCCAATTTCGTCTATTTTAACGGATGTGCATCTCACACATCTCTTGAATCTTATAATAAAGCATCTTCATAAAAAATTAATTCGATCAGACATCAATAACTCAGTGATCTAATTATATTTAAGATGAATGATAAATTTAAATTTGAAAATTCCCTTCATAATAAATTCTATTCGACCATTAGGTTTTTCATTTTTTGATCGACTTGAATTTTGGTATGGATGTAATACTCGTCAAATTTTACAATATCAACGGTTAAGATCCAATTTTTAGTAAATGGGATGGATTGGTTAGATTCAAGGAAAAAAAAGAATCAAGGGAGATTATTTCTGATGCACGTCCGTCACACTTCACGTTATTATGAACAGAATTGAGTGTTATGTGCACACTTCACAAACTACAGAGATGTTATTGCATACTTTTAAACCATATGAGTTTATCCACAGATGACACAAATCGAAAGGGATCAAAGTAGATTTTGCCCAAAATGGTGGAGTAGTTAAACTTACTATTCCAGCCACTGGTGATGTCAAATGCCGACCAGTTGACAATCTGTCACTTTTATATTTTGATCGACGAAAAATTCTATTCTTAACAGGGAAGTCACAAATTTATCTTCTCCCTTGCCTTTTCTAGAAGTAATTATCACATGCTTTTAGGATACCACGTGACGGTGTTTCAAACTCTTCTCTACCATATATAGAATATTTGTGTGGGCTTTACATACCTTGTGATGGAAACTATACAAATATGTATAGTGGAGAAAGGGTTTGTGACACCACGTGACGATATCCTAAGGACATTGAATAATTTTTCCTTAAAAAAGCAATCCCTTAACAGATAACACGTAATACATGTAAAGGAAGTTTCGCAACGTTTTCTTTAGTCGTCGACTAATTATGATTTGACGTTCAAATAAAATTCAATACTAGTATCAAATCCGTGTTATGCACGGCACGAATTCAAACACACACGTTTCACATAAATTCATTTAAATAGGGGATTTAGACCAAGGTTCTGGATACCGTTTTGAACATGGTACCGATTTTATTATTGGAATAGTACGTACCAGTATCGATATATTATCGGGTACCGTTTCGGATTTATCATTAAAAATACATAGTTATAAAAGTCCGTACACAAGTATAAACTAACCATTTATTTCAATACTACAATATATTTTTTATGTAAAAGGTTAAAAAAAAAGTGATCTACGAGTGATTGGGTGCATTCTTTTGGCCTTAACTTAAACTTAAAATGAGAATTGTCCTTATTTGAATTTTTTTTTCATATTTGTTAGTTTTGCACCAAATTTTTGTTGGCTATTGATTCGTCTCGAAGAGAGGAATTGAAAAAATAAAATTTCTTTACTTTTATCCAAGTATTTTGAGAAATAACCATTTTTAGCGCAAAAAGTGAAAATGGTTATTTCTCAAAATACTAGGGTAAAAGTGAATTTTTTTTTACTTTTCTCATTCGCCTCGACGAGACGAATTAATAATCCACAAGAATTTGGCGCAAAAGTTACAAATGCAAAATATATTCAAATAAGAACAAAATTTTCATTTTAAATTTAAGTTTAAATTAAGGCGAAAAGAACGCACCCTGAATGGGACAAAAGATCTGGGTGTTTTGTTGTTGTACATGAATCTAGTCTTTCAAAAGGCAAATGCACTGCACTTCTCATTAATTGAGGACAACTTTTTCCCCACCTACTCTGTCCTTTGCCCTTTTTAAAATATTTTATTTGTTCCGATTTATTTATTCACTTTTTGATTTTTAAGTGTTTTAAAATATTTATCCATTTAATTTCTAATAGATTCAATTTTTTCTTTTTGCCATTTTCTTTAGTAGAATAAATTAATTTTTTTTTAAAAGTTGAGGGTAAATGTGAAAAATTGTATCTTTTTAGGTGCAATTATTGTGTTTCCTTAAAAAGTTAGATTTTCGAGATTGGACAAACAAATTGAGACGGAGGGAGCACACTCTCTCTCCTTTTGAAGAAAGAAAGCCAAGGTCGGTTTACATGTTGAAGGAAGAGGCGTGAAGATAAGGGGAGCAAAAATCTCCCATCGACGCTGTAAGATTGGTTCGACGGCGAGTGTCTCTGTCTCTCTGATCTCTCTCTCCTTCTCCTTGTCTCTCTCTCCTTCTCCCTTTCTCTGGTGGCGATCTGAATCTGAATCAGATGGGTTTGTAAAGCAGTCATAGTCGTGCAAAATGGTAATGGACGAAATTGCCGGTACTTGCATCTCGTCCGATATTGGCCGGATTTTCCGGTACTCACCGGTAAGGACCGGTATTAGAGCCGAAATGGTATTAAGGACGCAAAGTACCGGTTTTACACAAATCCGGTACGTACCGGCCGGTATGTAACGAGATTAACAACCTTGATTTAGACCGGATGACTACTTATTTTATTCTTTAGTAAGAAATCATCTCCTTTGATTTTCTCAATTTTCTATCTACTCTTATTACTTGAGTTTATACTGATACATTATGAAGGAAAATTATAATGCCACGAACATTTATTGCTCTGACGTGTAGAATGACTGACTTGTCCTACTGTGATCCAAAAACGAGCCCATACCTCTCTCTCTTTGGCTGAACTTCTCACTCTTTCTTTCTCATGCCAAAAAGGGGCAAAAGTTGTAGAGAAATTGAATTTTCCCACTAGAACACGGAATCTCCCTCTCTCTCACAGAGAAAATCACAGAGCCAACCAGGGACAGATTCAAAGGGGGGCACGTGCCCCCACTCGAACGCATGTCCCCACTTGAAATAAAAATATTTTGTATAAATTAGCATAATTATGAAAATGTGCTAATATGTAAACATATGTACTTGCATATGTCTCGAAATTACACCTATAGAATTAGTTTTATGCTTGAATTTCATCATATGGTATATTTATATTTATTGTTTTACAAGCTGTTTGTCTATTTGGAGCTATTCTTTTTTTATTCTCTTTATTTTTAACCATCTGGGAGAAATACTTTAAAATTAAGTCATTAACAAAACTAGCTCGATCATTCTAAAATTTGTCGATGTTCATTTAAAACATATTTAAAATTTTTGTCTGAGATTTATACTCATTTTTACCTAATTTAACTTAAAGTACACGTTACAAATTTTTGTAGTTAGTAATGCATGCCTTAATTGTGTACGATCTTACTGTGGTTTACTAAAAAAATAAACTTTCATCATTATAATTAACAGGTGCCCCGCTAGATTGTGTTCCTGGATCCGTCCTTGGAGCCAACTACACTTTCGCTCTCTCTCCTCAAACACACTTTCAAATCTCTCACCTTCGTTCTTTAACAAATTTACCACTTGATTATTTTCCGGTCTTAGCATAATGAATAACTTGAGAAATAGACCCATAAAACAGAGCATTAGGAACTCAAACTATTAATCAAAAATCAAAAGATCAGATGAATATCTACACGGAAATGAACTCTTAATACATCAACAACTCAAGTTCCTAGGCCATGAACACATTAATATACTCTCGTAATATATTTCTAAAACAACTTTTACCATGGTCTTGACCCAAAAAAAATTTCTTGACCCAAAAAAACTTTTACCATGGTCATGTTGTTATCTCTTGTGAAAGAGAAATGCACCGACAGAACGAAGAAATCGAGCTTGAAAGCTTGGCTTGATTTCTTCACTATCTAGCCATGAAATTCTTCTTATCGCCATTGTTTGCAATTTCTGTAGCGGGTAAGAAGAAAACTGTTGAACTGGGAACTTAATCCGTGGCGTCCATGGTGGACGGCTGTGCTCGGTGGCGGTGGGTGGCGTCCTTCGTGGTCTATGGCAGTGAGTATTGAGTAGTGGGCTCTAAAATTTTATTGGCGAGAGAGAGGGAGAAAACTTTCTTTGCGAATTTTGCGAGTTGGCCCCCTTTTTGCCACCGAAAATGCTACTAACACAACAACTCCCACACAACAGTTTACATAACCGCTGACGTCATTCTCAAAACGACGTCGTTTTGCTTCAAAAAAAAAAAAAAAGAGGTCGCAAGGAACAGTCGCCCTTCTTCCCCTTCCCCATTTCACGATCAGAATACAGACACGAGGAGCGAGAGAGGGGCGACCACCACCACCCAACCCAGCGCTCCCCCATCGCCGGAGACCGCCATCACCACCGGCCTCTGGATACCCCAGCTCTCTCTCTCTCCCTCTCGACCGTTGGTACACTTTCTCCAACAAAATCGAATGAAACTTGAAGAGGTAAAAATTTCAAAGTTAGATGGCTTGATCCGAAACGTGTAAATCACTCATTTTTTCCTACTAATCTTCCTCATTTTGTGTCTCTTCCTTAGACTTCTTTGATTTTAATACAAATCAGTTTGCCCTAATTTTCCAAAAAAAAATCCTCTGTTCTAAGATTAGGTTTGCTTGAAAATTAGGGCTTTTCTAAAATAAGGGCTTTGAAGGTATTGTTGTATCCTACTTGATTGGCATTTTTTGTATCCTACTTTCTTTCCTTAAATTAGGGCTTTTGTGTATCTAGAACTGTTACATAGCTAGATTTGTTTCATTTTATAGAAAAAAATCAGTTTGCTCTAACTTTTTAGAATTACTTCATATAATTGTTGGCTATCTGAGAATAGAGATTCATTTTATCCTAACATCTCCATTTGATTCATGTATTTACAAAGAACCAGGCTCCCTTCTGTCTTGTTTATCATATTTGAACTTGATATTAGCAAGCCACCCAAAAGGCTCTATATGTACATACAGATGTTATGTGTAGATTTTAAGGCATATGATTTGTTTTCTCTATTTTATTGTGTGGATAAGTCTCAATTTTGAACAAAGGATTCTAAATACTGTAAGTTTAAATACTTCTGTCGTCGAGTTTTTCAACCCCCAGACACAAGTTCATGCACCTAAAGAACATAGAAAATCACGTAAAATTTCACATTGCAACAAATTCCCATCATTCACTAAGAAATGCCCAAGAATTTTCATGTAAATATGCTCTAACTAAGCTAAGAAAGTGGAAAAAGAAATCAAGCATCCAACTTTTGCACTGCTTACTTGGTAGTTGGTATTACAAAACTAAACCAAGACCAAATTTTGCAAGGCAAACTTCTGATCTTCAAAAAGTATTTAACCTACTTAATTGATACTCCAACAAACAAACAGTTTGGTGTTAGGCTTTAAGGCCTTCTCTTTTGTTTCTCATTTTGGTGCAGAGATGTTACCCAATGTGTTGCTTCTGTAGCTTGGTTCTCTTCTGGCATAAAAGACTACTTCACCATAAAAAAGCAAACGGTTTGTTGCTTCCAAAATGAAACAAGATGATTACTGGAGTACTTACTACATCAAGGACCCCATTTGGGTCTACCAGAAAGCCAGTGAGCTGCCCTTTCCCATAGTACAACACTATAGGGTCCATCATCCTGGCCAGAAACAAAGGATTATTTGGAAGCATATGCAGAAACAATAGAAGTTATAGCAATTTGTTTTATTGACGAATTTTTTGATGTGAAAATTTCATACCTATTTCCTTCCATCCATCCAGGGAAAGGTTCTCTGTAAGTGCTTTCAATAACACTAGGCCTGATTATGACAACCGGTATTTCTCCTCTCATGCTATCAATCAACATTTCTCCCATCGCCTTTGTGAACACATAAGTATCTTGCCACCCATGTATGTTTGCCCTGATTCAATCAACCATGTCATCACCATAATCAAGTGCAGGATTACAGGCTTTGTTTATGTTTTGTTCTAAAAATTGATTAATTCAAGTACGAAAAAACAATTAGTTTGGCTGCAGTTTTCACGACTAACTTTCAGCAAACTGTCTTTATTTTCTGTAGAATGAACACTCATCCTTTCCATATCATCTTCATTTTCTAGCGAGATGGTTGTCGAGAACATTGAAAACTTTATGATTAGGGGTTTTTTTTTTCAAGAAATTCAATTTAGGGTTTGTAGGATGGGTCCGATTTCTGAATGGACAAATACCCCTTAGGAATAGATGTGCCGGAGAGGTTAGAATAGCTTATGGAAAGGGATGGAAGGAGTGATCTAGAAGAGTGAAGAAGAGAGCAGGGGTGAACAGGAAGGGTAGGCAGTGGAGACCCAAACCCAAAGATCCCTAGGAGGAAAGACAATAGAGCCCCTGAAAGAGGATAAGATCTCCTTTAAAATCAGTGCTCACCAACTTTCTCTCTCTAGGAAATGTTCACAAGGCTCTTGAACCTTGGGATCTGGTGAAGAAACGTTCATATTTATAGACCACGCGAGCTAATGCTCGGGCGCCAAGTGGCGCGCTAATAAAATGACACGTGTCCCCCTGTACCCGCGGACCGCCGAGGTGTCGCGACCCTCGCGATGACCCGCGAGTATGACGGTCGACGTATCCTCTTATTCGCGGAGATCCTCTTCTTCTTTTACAGCCACCAAACCACTAGATCCCCCTTCATTCCCGTAAGGGCAAGGTCGTGACCTTAATCGATCGCGCCTGTACCGCTGCCAAGCCTCAAGGGGCCCCTCGGGTCCTGCCTAAAGGCCGGAGCAGGCATAAGAGCCTGGGCAAATCACTGGTGTCTCGGTTAAACCGCGTTATCGTCTCCATTAGATTGGGACCGCGCCAAGTGTTCACCTGAATAAATGTAATTCTCTCCTTAATGGAGGAACAAAAGCTCGCGACCCTTACATGGTCGCTGCGGAGCGATGGGTAGCGCGAGGCTCCCTCACGCAAGGGGCTTCGTGTCGCGCGACTGAGGCGCCACGTGGCGAGCTAGGGTTCGTCGGTCAAATCGTCAACCCCGCGAGGACGAGTACACGTGTCACATGCTCATTGGCTAGTCAAACGGTCAACGGTCGCGCCTATTGACCTTTCCTACAATTGCCCCCCACGCGCGTATGACCCACGCGCTGTCATTCGCGCGTGCAACGGTCGGGACTGTTCAAGTCTGCAGAGTTTATCACACCCCTTGATTTGCTGTGTCCATTTCTCGAGATTTGGGGGACCTCTCTCTGAGTATAAGTACCCACACTTAGCCAAGAACTCTTCACTTTTTCAAAAGACTCGACTTTTTCTTCTCTCTCTCCATCAAAACCCCATTTTCCTTCTTCTTCCTTTCTCCTCCACCGACTGCAACTCTCTCTCTCTCTTCTCTCTCACAAACCCACTTCTTGGTCCATGATGGTGAGAGATAATGTCGAGCAGGGGAGCAAGGCTGTACTGCAGACCTCCATCCGAGAGCTTCCGGCAGGCGAGTGGCGTCGGGCGCCATATCTCGGCGGCTTGACGGACTCGTTTTGGAGGAAGGCGGAGGCCTTCGTCCCGGAGACGGACATCACGGAGGAGCCCCTTTCTTTGGTCCCCGAGGTGTCGCCCGAGGAGGCCGATCTGATTCCTCCTTGTTCTGTTCTGAGGTTTCGAGTGGAGAGGGGGGATATCCCTTCTTGCTTTGTCAACTTCGAGGCTGTCTCCCAGGCCCCGGTCCACTGGGGCGACTGGGTCGAGGCGATCTTGGGTAATCCGGAGTTGGTACACATTCTCAGGTCCTCCAGTGCCCTTGAACCCATTCGTCGCTCGGTAGAGTTGAGCATTCGGAGGAATAATGCTAATGTTGATTTGATGGTTTCCCGTTGGAGCAAAGACACCCATACATTTGTGTTCCCCTGGGGGGACGGCGGTCTGACGCTTCAGGACACGGCCGTGCTGATGCGGCTGAGCACGAGGGGGTCAGTGGCTTTTGACCCCTCGAACCTCTCTTCGGCGGACGCGAGGATGGTAGACCGTTTGAGGAGGGCATACACGGAGGCGGGCAAGCACGGGTCCCGCTTCGATCGAGAGGGACGCGTGCGGGCCCCTCCGAAGTCGGGTAAAACCTCTTGGGGTTGTTGGCTGCGCTACTTTTTTAAGGATTTGCCTCCTCCAGGGACCGAGCCTCCCGCGGAGCAAGCGGCTGAGTTCTACGGGAAGATGTACGATTCCGACCTCCACCTTGCAGGTTTCCTCGTGTATTGGCTGTCCTTTTTCGTAATCCCTGACTTTCCCTATGAAGGGCCCAACCAAACTGTTTTCCCCCTCGCGGTGAGTATCGCGAGAGGTGACTTCGTTCCGCTTGGTCCTCTATTTCTGGGCTCCCTGTTTCATCGTTTGGATCAAGTCCACACTGATACTGAGAGGGGACGCTATGACCTGGTGTCCGTGGTGCACACACAATTTCTGATGGCTTTCTGCTTTGAGCACCTCCCGAGCCTCGCGCCCTCTGCCGCGGACCTCAGCTGGAGTGAGGAGCCTCGTCCTTGGATCATGAGGTGGAGCGGGGCCAGTTCGACCAAGTCTTGGGGGAAGCGTGTTGATGATGCTAGCTGCTTCCTTCCATGCCCTTACGCAGAGCCAGTCGAAGGTACCCTTCCCACCAGCTTCTTTTCAGAGGATGACCGCATTGTGGATTTTCAAACTGATGGCGTCGCCGTTCCCACTTCCTGTCTTTCTGCTTTTGCCGCTGCGTGCCCGTGTTCCCTGCCTGCGTTATGCGCGGAGGGTCCACGTGCTGTGTCGTATCGTCCAGATAGAGTAGCGCGGCAGTTTGGCTATGACCAAGGTGCACCAGGCCCGGCGCCGCCATTGAGAAGTTTTGTCGAGAGCTTTCGCCGCTTCACTAGGGCCTTCGTGGGGGAACTGTCTGAGGGTTATACAATTTTGGTGCTGCCAAGGAACGACCAGGAAACCTTCTTCACGGCGAACAACCGTCTGGCTTGGCGTCGCAACCTTGACTCGTTCATTAACTACGTCTGCGGTGTTCCTGTGATCCCGGCTATGTCGGTCGTCTACCATCGCGACATATCTCTCAGGTCTCCGAAGGCAAGGCAGCCAGGGTGGCGTGACAAGAGCACTTATTGGGCAACTTCAGGGACAACCCCTACCCCTGCGGCCAGTCGAGGCATCACCATTGCGGAGCCGATTTCGACCGTACTTCCGACGAGGGTGACCCGCGCCAAGGCCAAGGAATAGGTTGAAGAGAAAGAGGGAAGGCGAGGAGGCTCGCGAGGGGGGCTTCGACAGCAGTATTGATGATACAGCCCCGATCAGTCAGTCTTTCAAACTGCTTCGCACTACACATCTCAGTCCTGGCGGCACGTCCGCTGCCGCAGGTAAGAAAGTGGTCATCACCCTCGATGAGGGAGAACCTGATGGTGATGAGAGCGACGCTAATAGTAGCGATGATCGCGATGATGAGGAGGACGATGATGGCAGTGCGGGTGGCAGCGAGGGCAACCCAAGTGATAAAGATGACGACGATGAGGATTATAGTGGTGATGGTAGTGGCAGTGAGGACCTTGTTCATAATGAGGATGAAAATCTGGGCAGCGATGGTGGTAATGATGGTGATGGTGGCGACGAAGGTCGCGGTAGTGGCGGAGGTGATGACGGTGATTTTGGTGGTGATGTGATGCCACCCGTGATTGATGAGGATGAAGAGGATGCAAACATTCCGGGCTTGGTTCCTCGCCGGAGGGTTCTGACTGAGGGGATTCTTTCCGTTCCCGATATTAATCTGTTGGCCCCGGAAGCTGACATTCCGCCGCCATCTTCCCAAGAGGCGGTAGAGACTGCCCTGCATCTCCTTGACAAACATATTAACGTTCCGTTCACCGGTGATCTCACTTCACACTTCCCACTTCCAGGCGCACGACACAGCAGTGGCACTCACGAATCTGACTACCGCTGAGGTCTTCGCGGACCTGCAGGATGACTCCCTTGTATCCCTTGGGCTTTCGCAGACGGGGTACGCCGTTGGGCACGTGGGTGACGGTACTTCTTTGCAAGCTAGCGAGTCTGTCTCGCAGCAACAGGCTGAAGCCAGTACTAGCCGCGAGCACGCGGCGGTTGATGATGATGCTGAGGTGCAAGTGGTGGACCCGCCGGTGGCCAACGAGGTGGAGGAGCCTTCAAACGAGGATTTCTTCGGGTATTATGGCTTTACTCCTGAGTCGACCTCTTTCCTCTCCTTTGTCCGGGATCTTTTCCCTTATACGTTCTTCAAGGTCCGCGGCCTTTACAGCCGGACCATGGGCCGGATGCAGCTGGAGTGCCTTTATACCTTCTTGTGGAGTATCAAGGGCCTGAGGGTGTGCGACTTGGGTCCTCAGTAGATTGAGGAGGTCGGGCTTACCGTTCAAAACTTCGACAAGTTGGGGTTTGACATTTGGTGGGTGTACAAGGAGCTCGAGGCCGCGAAGATCATGCGCGAGAATGAAAAACTGCGGATGGACTGCGAAGGGGCTAAAGTGGCCCTAGAGAAGGCTCGCGTGGCACTCGCCGAAGCACAAAGTGCAATGACCGCAGCGGAGGCAGCGGTAGAAGAACGCAGGTTGGCTTACGAGCGCTTGGCTGAGGAGGCTCGCCTTGGCGACAGACTTGTTGATGCGCCCCTTCGCGATACTGACCCTTTCCTGAGGAATATCTTTGGTGCTTGATTCTGTTTACTTTTGCGTTGTAATATGATGACTTTGATGGCTTGTTGGTAGTAAACTTTTATGGTGGTGCAATGATAACTTCGGATATTTGCAGTAGTTTTATGCGTACTATGCCTATGTTTTAGGAACATAGTTAGGTGATATTACAACTGCCGCTTTACTTTCCGTTCATTGCCCATCACATAATACTTGCCGCCTTACATATGACAACTGTTCATAAATGAACTAAGGATAGAATGGCCTGACGCCTTCTTAAAAAAACTGAAAATATAGGAAATACCCTTACATCATGGGTAGAACATCTTAATGAACTTAACATTGATAGGGCCAGTTTTAAAGCCATCACTGACCCTTGCTAGCTCATAATGGCCGCTGCTACTGGCCTTGATTACTTCATATGGACCTTCCCACCTTGGAGTGAACTTTGGCTGCTCCAGGTCCCTCATGACTGCGGTGGTGGACTTCCACACTAAGTCCCCGACTTGAAACGCTTGCGGCACCACACCTTTGTTGTAATACTTGGCTACTGACTGCCAATACCTTTCCTGATTTCTTGCCGCAGCATTCCTTTTTTCCTCCATGGCTTCCAGGTCTGCCTTTCTTTCCTCTTGTGTTACCTCGGCCGCGAGGGCCAGTCTTGCGGATGGCACGCTTAGTTCCGCGGGGAGGACAGTTTCAGCTCCGTAAACCAAACTGAAAGGACTCGCACGCGTAGCTTTGCGATGAGAAGTCCTGTATGCCCACAGTGCCACCGCAAGATGATCAGCCCATGTTCCTCCCTTTTCATCCAACAGTTTGCTAATGATGCGGATGAGAGTCTTGTTGGTTGCCTCGGCTTGACCGTTGCCTTGAGGATAATATGGAGTCGACGTGAGGTGACTCACTGAATAAGACTTTAAGAGCTCCTTCACGTTCCTGTTGATGAAAGGGGTGCCATTGTCCGAAAGGATGACTTTGGGTATGCCAAAACGACAAATGATGTTCTCCTTAATGAAGTTCGCTACCGCCGCGCCGGTCGCCTTACTCAAGCTAACAGCCTCAACCCATTTCGTGCTTATTTCGGTAGCAACTAGGATCCACTGGCTTCCTCTGGATGTAGGATGTATGGGCCCGATCAAATCCATCGCCCAAGTATGGAACGGATAGGGGGCACGGACAGAATGTAGTTCCACGGATGGTGCATGGACCAAGTTCCCAAACTTTTGACAGGCCGCACACCTGCGCACATGTCGCTTTGAGTCTGCTTCCATCGTAGGCCAGAAATACCCGAGATGGATCAAGTGCTCGTATAGCTTCCTCCAACCCTGATGTTCCACTTCATGAACTTTCTGTAGAACCTCTTCGGCTTTCTCGCGAGACAGGCAACGCAGGGGTATTCCGTCTAAGGCACGTCGGTAAAGTTGCCCCCCTTCCAGAAAGTAGCGTTGGGAGCAACGCTGAATTCTTCGAGCCTCCTTCGGGTCCAGAGGCAGTGCTCCTTCGCGAAGGAAATCAATGTATTCCTGTCTCCAGTCTAGCTCTTCCATGAGGCAACGTTCTGCCTCCACTGCGTACAGCATACACTTTTGGCAAGTGCGGAGGACCTTCGCGGCATCTTCTTTCATGCTGGGCCAGTAATAACCTTGCCTTTGAACTCTGCGATACAGGGAAATCTTGTTCTCTCCACAAGTTTTGTCATGGATCTGACGCAACTTGGTCTTCGCCTCGCCGGGGCCTACGCATCTTGCTAGCCACCCTTGAGGTCCGCGATAGTAAAGCTCACCGCGAAGGACAGTAAACTGAGCCACCTCCGCGATAGGCAAGGTCCCCTTTCCAGAAACCAACTGCTTCAAGACGGGGTCGCGCCAGTCTTCCTCACATCGTGCCCCGAGCTCATCTATGATCGACGGCTCTGTCTTTTTAATGATCTCAATCATCACCTTTTCTTCGTCAAATTCTGTCTTTGCCCCCAGCGTCGCGAGGGCATCCGGGAATCTGTTATCTGACCTTGGCCTATGGATTATGTCCATTGCCTCGAATCTTTCCATTAGCCTTTGTACCGTCGCCCTGTAAGGCGCGAGGGTGGGCTCCTTTAGCGCGTATTCCCCTGATGTTTGGAGGATGATAAGTTTTGAATCCCCCACTATTTTCAGCCGTGAAATTCCTCTGAAATTTGCTGCCAAGAGCCCCAAGATTAGGGCCTCATATTCTGCTTCGTTGTTGGAGCATGCGAAGCCTAGCTTGTAAGACAAGTATTCCCTTTCTCCTTCATCACTTTGAAGGACAATTCCTGCGCCCCCATGTGCTCCTCCTGCTGCCCCGTCGAAGCTTAGCGTCCAGGACACCTCACTTGGATTGGCCGCATGGGCTTCGAAACCATCTCCCGGTAGCGCCTCTTCCAATGGTTCGCACTGCCCACTCGGAAATTGTGCAAGGAGATCTGCTAGAGCTTGACACTTGATAGCCCGCGGAGTAACACATGTGATCTCGAATTCTACTAACGCTAAAAGCCATCTTGCGATCCTCCCCGAAAGGGCTGGTCGCGACAGTAAGTACCTCACCGGGTCACTTTTGGTGACGAGCTGTACTGGGAATGACAGGAAGTAGTGCCTCAACTTCTGAGCAGTGAATACAAGGGCCAAGCAATGTCGCTCCACTGGGGTATACCTCTCCTCCGCTCCTTGGATCTTCCGGCTTATGTAGTACACAGGTCGCTCTACTCCCTCTATCTCCTGGACAAGGAGTGCCCCGATGGATTTCGCCGTTGACGTTAGGTACAGAATGAGTGGCTTCCCTGGTTGTGGCGCGATCATGGTTTGAGGTGAGGCTAAAGCAGCCTTGACACTGTCGAAGGCCTTCTGATGCTCGCTACTCCATCTGAATTCGGCCTTCCCCTTCAACAGGTCACTGAATGGTGCGGTGATCTCTGCTAGTGCTGGAATGAACCTCCGCAAGTACGAGACCTTTCCGAGAAAACGCTTGAGGGACCGTTGCGAGTGTGGCGCGGGCATCTCCGCGATGGACCTTATCTTCGTCTCATCCGCGTCGATCCCGTGCCTGTGCACCAAGAATCCCAAAAACTTTCCTGCTGTCACACCAAAGGCACATTTCAGCGGGTTCATCTTCATGTTAAACTTTCTGCATCTTTCGAACACTTCCTCTAGGTGCTTCAAATGATCGCAGCTTTCTTTTGACTTGACTACTAGATCGTCCAAGTAGTATTCCACTATGTGATGCATTAGGTCGTGAAAAATTGCCGTCATGACGCGCTGGTAAGTGGCGCCTGCGTTTTTCAGACCAAAAAGGCATCACCACATAGTAGAAATTCCCTAGCGGTGTGCGAAAGGCAGTCTTCTCCGCATCCTCGGGGGCCATCTTTATCTGGTTGTATCCGCTGAAACCATCCATGAACGAGAACATTTGGTGACCTGCGGTAGCGTCGACCAAAGTGTCAACATGCGGTAATGGGAACTCATCTTTGGGGGAAACCTTATTAAGGTCGCGAAAATCCACGCAGACCCTAATCTGCCCATTCTTTTTCTTCACTGGGACTATGTTGGCCAGCCATGAGGGATATTGAATCGGCCGTATGAAACCGGCCTTCTTCAACTTCTCAACTTCTTCCTTGATTTTCTCTTCCAACTCAGGGTTGTACTTCCGTTGCCCTTGCTTCACAGCCTTGGAGTTGGGGAACACATCCAAGTGGTGCGAAACCAGGCCTTCATCCAGCCCGGGCATTTCCTCGTAGTGCCACGCGAAGACATCCGCGTGCTTCCGCAACAGTTGTATCAGCTTCTCCCGGGTTTCTTCCCCTAGCGCCTTGCTTATGAACACAGGCCGCGGGGTTCCTTCGCCTTCTCTCAGGTTTATCTCTTCCAAGGCCTCTTGCTGGGGCCTAGGACCGTCCTGCATGCATTCCGGAGCTGGTTCCGGCTTATCCACCAAGTCTGGCTCGACTTCTGCTGCTATCACAGTGTGGGGGTTAGCGACCCCGGGAGGGACTGCTACCCCCGCGCACCGTCATAAGCAGTACACCGTCTTTCCACCTTCTTGGACCTTAGTAACTTTCCTCGGGACTGTTGACGCCACATTCGCGGCGGGCCGCTTGCTCGCGACCCCCTCTTCCCTGTTCCTGATGTTCTCCCACCTTGGGACCTTGATGCCTATGGGTTTTGCTGACACCACATCCACTTCTTCCTCCATCTCGGAGAAGTAGACCGCATCGGGCAGGTGCGCCTCATCCGTGTCGAAAGGCTTTTCTGACGTGGCTACCGTGACTTTCTTTCCTGCCCAGATTCCCTTCATGCACTTATGATAGCTCGACGGGACTACAGCATACTTGTGCATCCAGCTCCTCCCCAGAATGATATGGTAGTTTGTCTGTGCTTCAATGATGTGGAATTTCGTCGCTGCGCGAATGGCGCCTACCGCGAGGTCCACCACCACGTAGCCCAAGGATCCCTTCTTATCTCCTCCGAATCCCGTGATCGCGACGGAGGACTTTATGATTCGGTTTTCTGGTATTCCAAGCTTCCTGAAGGTAGCGAGTGGCATGATGTTGATGGATGCTCCCCCATCTAAAAAAGCTCGCCTCAACTCAACCCCCTTGATGTGGGCTGTTACATAGAGTGGCCTGTTGTGGGAGAACGTGACGCGACGGTCAGCGTCGGAGAAGGTGATAGTGTTGGCTCCTTCTCGGATGGTTCGCGGCACTGAGCCATCCAAAGCCATGCACGCCTGCTGGTGAGCCTCCGCGATGCTCACAATGGACTTAGTGATTTCTGTTCTAGCCGCGGCTGTGAAGCCTAGCGTGTCGTAGAACGCCTTGAACTTAGTACTTCCTTGCAACACCTTGACTGCAGCGTCAGGGTCAGGAGTGACCCTTGGTTGCTCATGAGAAGCAATTTCCTCCAAGTGATCATAATAAGAAGTCATGCAGACCTCCTCCTCTGTGTATTCGTCTTCATCAGCAAAGAAATTATAACAAGCAGCCATATGGACAGCCCGCTCGTGCTCAGGGTAAGGATGTTCGCGCACGTCGTTAAGGCGACCGGTCCCAACCCTAAGCTGATTGGTTTCCTGCTTTCTTTTGAAGATCCTCCTCAAGGTCCAACAATCGCTTGTTGGATGCTTCATGTGCCTATGGTACATGCAGTACCTCGGGCTCTCGCGATCCTGCCGCGATGGTTCACGCTCAACTTCAGGCAGCCTGAGTACGCCATCGGTGTCCCATTGTTCCACCAACGCCTTCACTTCTTCCATACTGCATGGGTATTCTGGGACCTCGGCTGGTTCTTTGTCCCTTCGCTTCTTATGACCGCCACCGTCGCTACCACCCCCCTGCCTCTTATGTGACTGTTGAGCGGAAGAGGCAGAAGCGACTGTGATAGAGCGGTTGGACTTCCAGTTGTCTTTGGAAGGGGGTTTCACAGTATACCGCAGGTTGTAAGCAGCCTCAAGGAGAGCTGAAAAGGTTGGGATCTTAATGTTCACCAGGAATACGCGATATTCGCGCAGGATTCCGTCAATGCATATTTCGACCAAGTGTGACTCGCCCACTGGCTCGTGGCAGTCCACAGCTTTGTCCTGAAAGCGCTTGATGTAATCGATGATATCCTCACTATTACGTTGGGTTTCCTTAACGAGGGACAAGGTAGTGACCTTCTCGCGGACTTGGAAGAACTTTGTGTAAAACTTGTTTCCCATTTCTTCCCAAGTTTCGATCGAATAAGGTTTAAGATTCACATACCAAGTGTACGCTCGCGAGGTAAGGGATTTTGACAACTCGCGAAGGCGAAGGTTATGGTCACCAGAATGGGCCCCAAGTATTTCGATGAACCGAACCACATGTTCCTGGGCGCTGCCTTCTTTTCCGTCGAACTTGATGAACTTGGGTGGGGTATATCCCTCTGGATAAGGTAGAGAGAGGATGGTTATGGGATAAGGGGGTTGTATATCGGGGTTGGGTAGGGAGGGAAGTGTGGCTTTGGTTTTCTCTTTGAGTAAGAGGGCTTGAACATCAGCCACAGTGAGGAACTGATTCTGAGATTGGCCGTTGTTCCCGGCCGGGAGAGGTTGTTGGTGGACTGAACTGGTACCCGTAAGAGGGGCCGGTGATAAGCCCGTGATAATGTAAATAATCGGGCTTATCTCGCTCATTTTTGCCACGCTCACGCACATAACTCCTTGTTTTTGATTGATATTGCGCGAAAGGTGCGTTTTTGGTGATTACAGGTTTTCCTTTTGAATAAGGCTTGTTCAAAGCCAAGTTTCGCTCCAACAACGTTCGGTGATCCGAGGGCTCCAATCGGAGCGATTCCGGAGCTTGGGGATTGTCGTGGAAGCCCCGGAACCAAGCCTGCAATGAGCTGCTGATAGAAGGCTGGCAGACCCAATGTCTACTATGTCTACCGGTTCAATCCCAGATCAGTGAGGCCACCATTCTGCACCAAATTGGATCGGCCAATGTCTACCGGTAGAGATCAATGTCTACCGGTAGAAATCCAGTCAAAGCAGCCTCAGTTTTTACCACGTAGCCGTTCTACCGGTAGATGGCCAATGTCTACCGGTAGACATTCCCCAGTTTCTGCAGATTTCTATTTTCTTTTTCTTTTTCTTTTGTAACTTAAAAGGGGTACTATATAAACCCCCCTTGCACGTTTTTAGGGTTATCTTGGATCATTTTAAGCTAGCTCTTTCTCTCTCTACCTCCCTCTCTTCTCCAACTCTCAAAGACTCATTAATGGAGCATTGATTGGTGGGTTTAGGGGTGGTTCCTCTTCATTAAAGTTGTAAGTTAACTTGTGTTTTTCATTAATCAAGTGTTTATTTCTAATTTGAGCATGATTTCGTTTTCCCCGTTTCTTACCCTTGTTTATCTCACTTCCCCTTTGATTATGGTTGAGTAGTGTAGCAAGATTAGGTTATGGGATGATTAACATCCCGTAACCAAGGGTATTCCTTGTTCTTCTCTCTCTAAACTTCATTTTCAAAGAGTAAACATGATTTAGGGTATTTTTACGTAGCAAAGCTTGGAGATGTTAACCCCTTTGATCATTTGTAGGCAAGGGGTTCGATTTCTTGCCACACGTGATGCTTAGGGCTATGTCTTTCCGAGCGTTTGTCAAAATATTCCCAAAACCCTAATTTGTTTACCAGTCATTTTGAAAGAGAGGAACAAGGGTGCTTTTGAGTTATGGGTGTTAGTTATCCTTTAACCTAATCTTTAGTTAATCTCCAGTTAAAAAGTCGTAGTTAGGTTAAGTAGCCTTTTTCCCAAAATCAGTCAGTTGGCCGTCTCAACGCCGAATTTGGTTGGCGGTCCTAACGCTAAAACTCTCGACATTCGCTAATCTCCGAAGTTAACTATTTGGACGCGCTCCCTGTGGAATCGATCCCGGACTTCTGGGTTTTATTATGCTTTCAACCGACCTAACCCTACGCTTGGGGTTTTCTTATTGCAACACACATTAAGGTCGCAAGCATTTTTGGCGCCGTTGCCGGGGAGCGCTTTCTATTATAGCTTATTGGAGGTTCGCCAAACCACTGTAAGTATCCATTTTTTTTCTTTTCTCCTTCCTAATTTTCGTTATTATATATTGTGATGAGCATGATAGATCAAGTATTTTCCCCTCTGTGTGACGACCTATTGGATGAATGTCTTACCGCCGAAGAAGCAAATTTTCTTAACTCACTGGAGGTGAATTACTTGTACTCTTTGTTAGAAGAGCCAGAGGATGCAAATGAGACCAAGAATCGGTCTCCTACTCTGGAGAATCTTGTAGACGTTGCCCATACTCCTATTAGGTCTCCACCATTGAACGATTTTGTTGAAGTTGAACGGGTCGATTTTCTTGGTGTTGATGATTTTAATTTAGTTTATCATCCTTATCTTGTGGATTTTGTCAACAATTTGAAAATCAATCTAGTTTGAAATGCTCACTTGGTGGAATGTAAATATCTAAAATGGATTCGGCAAATGTGTTGCTCAAAGTATCTTATTTTGTGGTTTGGCCGGATTCAATTTTTGACCAAGATTTTGGAGTGGAGTGCTACGTTAATTTTGTTAGCTCTCATTGGCATAATCAATGCTCGAAATCCATGTTTGGCTGAAGACGTTTGAACTTGGCTTTCCAATTATTATTATTTTTTTTTTTTTTTTGTTTTTTCTATTTCGCTTTTGTGGTCCGGTATAGCCACCCGTGTCATGCCTAAGATGTTGTATGACTAGCTCTGCGGCGCCTTAAGCGAGACACGGGGAGAAAAGTAGTACCCGTTTAATTACGTGACGATTCGGTGGTTTCAATACTTGTTAATAATAATTTTTGTTGCCGGGCTACCACGAGCCGGCGGTACTAATGTCTTTTGTCTCCAAGTAGGAGGTTTGTTCTTCAGTCTTTTGCAAGAATGAGCTTTGGAAGCTTTGCCGATGATGAAAGGAGTGCAATGACACAAAATCCTCCAACTTGGTCGAGGTATCGGGTGGTTGACATTCCACCCCGTTGGTACTTTTGTTCTATCCATCTCCTTACTTTTTTGTCTTTTTGCATTGAGGACACTGCATATATTTCAAGTTGGGGGGGATGGTTTATGCTTTAAGTTTATTTCGTTCTCGGTATTGCATAGAAAATTTTGGAAAAAAATTTTGTGCAATTTTCCCTTGTAATTAGTGATTTCAAGTGCTAGATACTTAGTTTATGCTCAATTTTCCCTAATAATGGCAAGAGTCGTGCACCCCGTCGAATTTGATTATGTGTTGAATCCATGTGCATGCATGTACGTGAACTTTGTTGAACAAATTGAGCTCCAAGGTGTGTCAAGTAGTATGCATCGCTTAGAGTTGAAGTTCGTTTTGAAGCATCCCATTCTTGGTTGTCTCTTTTTCCGCACTTGCGTAAATAATCTCTTTGTTCATACTTGAGTAGTTTCGATATCTTTTATGCATCATATTGGAGTTGATTGGCGTACATAGGGAATGATACAAGGCAATTTTTGCGTGATAAAACCACAAATGTGTCCCCTCGTTCCAAATTGTTGAACCATAGTTCGAGTCTCCGTTTTTGCTCAAGCTTAGGAATCCGGACGTTTGGAGGGTTGTGTGAAATTGTGTTTCAATGATCTAAGGTGGTTTGGGGTGGTGTGAATATAATAGAAGTGGTTGAGATGCGAAAAAGCTAAGAATTGGTACATGATTCCCTATCTCTCCTCTCCCATTTCAAAAGCTAAAGTCCCAAATTTTCATCTCCCTCTCCAAAGCCCTTAGAATTGGCCCCTCAATCTCTCTCACTACAAATCTCACCTCAAATGACCCTATTCCTCAAAGAAAAAGCAAAGAAATGCTATGAAAGAGCAAAATCGAATTCGATAGAGGGTTGAATACTATGATGAGAGGCTTGGTTAGACATCCGGGCTAGCATACATTCCAGATGAGAAGGAGTTCGATGAGAAGGGAGAGCACGAGGCTAAATACCGCGAGGAGCCGGATGAGGACGACGGTGTGGTGGAGTCGGTGGTAGTAGTTTAGTAGGATTAATCTAGTAGATTTTCTTTATTGTCTTCTTTGTAGCTTTCTTTTGGGCAATCTACTTGGTGGCCGGCTTGAGGCCATGGTTGGGTAGTCTAGGGGATGGTAGTGGCCAAGGGTAGTTGAAACCAAGCAAAGTTATGGCCGCTACCCCTTTTGTTTCCCTTTTCTTGGCACCAAGGTCATTATAAGCTACTAAAGTCCTTAGTTGATCCTAATGTACGCTCATCTAACTCCTTTTGATGCATGATCGATATTTAATGCTAATCTAGTATGAAATTTCTGTTGACTTTGTTTGTTGTGAATAATTACTTAGCTCTTTTTTGCTCGGCGCTCTTATGATTAGCACGCATAGCTTTTTGTTTCCTGCTATTGCGATTCTTGCTAGCGCTTATCATGGGATGTTATAGTTTATTACTTTGTGCAAGTTCATTTTGATGTATGCTCTTTTGAGTCCTGAAATTGAAATTCAAGGTGGATGTATGTTGCTTGGCCGTTGGCATAATTTGTTCACCTTAGTTCATTGTATGCATGTGCGTGGGTTGCATGTGATTGAGTTTGAAGGGGTGTTGATTGTGAACTCTTGCCGTATCCTTTGTTGAGCATAGTTTCGTATCTTGTTTCGGGGGAAGATTGCATAGTATTGGTTACATACTTTTTGCTTAAGTTTGCTAGGGACTAGCAAAGTCTAAGTAGGGGGGTGTGATAAGCCCGTGATAATGTAAACAATCGGGCTTATCTCGCTCATTTTTGCCACGCTCACGCACATAACTCCTTGCTTTTGATTGATATTGCGCGAAAGGTGCGTTTTTGGTGATTACAGGTTTTCCTTGTGAATAAGGCTTGTTCAAAGCCAAGTTTCGCTCCAACAGCGTTCGGTGATCCGAGGGCTCCAATCGGAGCGATTCCGGAGCTTGGGGATTGTCGTGGAAGCCCCGGAACCAAGCCTGCAATGAGCTGCTGATAGAAGGCTGGCAGACCCAATGTCTACTATGTCTACCGGTTCAATCCCAGATCAGTGAGGCCACCATTCTGCACCAAATTGGATCGGCCAATGTCTACCGGTAGAGATCAATGTCTACCGGTAGAAATCCAGTCAAAGCAGCCTCAGTTTTTACCACGTAGCCGTTCTACCGGTAGATGGCCAATGTCTACCGGTAGACATTCCCCAGTTTCTGCAGATTTCTATTTTCTTTTTCTTTTTCTTTTGTAACTTAAAAGGGGTACTATATAAACCCCCCTTGCACGTTTTTAGGGTTATCTTGGATCATTTTAAGCTAGCTCTTTCTCTCTCTACCTCCCTCTCTTCTCCAACTCTCAAAGACTCATTAATGGAGCATTGATTGGTGGGTTTAGGGGTGGTTCCTCTTCATTAAAGTTGTAAGTTAACTTGTGTTCTTCATTAATCAAGTGTTTATTTTTAATTTGAGCATGATTTCGTTTTCCCCCTTTCTTACCCTTGTTTATCTCACTTCCCCTTTGATTATGGTTGAGTAGTGTAGCAAGATTAGGTTATGGGATGATTAACATCCCGTAACCAAGGGTATTCCTTGTTCTTCTCTCTCTAAACTTCATTTTCAAAGAGTAAACATGATTTAGGGTATTTTTACGTAGCAAAGCTTGGAGATGTTAACCCCTTTAATCATTTGTAGGCAAGGGTTTCGATTTCTTGCCACACGTGATGCTTAGGGCTATGTCTTTCCGAGCGTTTGTCAAAATATTCCCAAAACCCTAATTTGTTTACCAGTCATTTTGAAAGAGAGGAACAAGGGTGCTTTTGAGTTATGGGTGTTAGTTATCCTTTAACCTAATCTTTAGTTAATCTCCAGTTAAAAAGCCGTAGCTAGGTTAAGTAGCCTTTTTCCCAAAATCAGTCAGTTGGCCGTCTCAACGCCGAATTTGGTTGGCGGCCCTAACGCTAAAACTCTCGACATTCGCTAATCTCCGAAGTTAACTATTTGAACGCGCTCCCTGTGGAATCGATCCCGGACTTCCGGGTTTTATTATGCTTTCAACCGACCTAACCCTATGCTTGGGATTTTCTTATTGCAACACACATTAAGGTCGCAAGCAGCCGGTCCACCGGTTTGGGGATTTTGGGGATTTTGAACAGGGTTTTGAAGAGGGTTTGCAGCTGCTGCTGCGAGAGGGGGCTGGGCTATTACAGGTGGTACTACTGGCGGTACCACCGGCGCTACTGGTAGAGCTGCGGTAATAGCCTCTGTGAGAGCAGCCATGGCAGCAATCATCTGATTCTGGCCATCTCGAACAGCTTGAAGAACCTCTATGGTGGCGTCTCCTCCATGGGTGGAAGATCCATCGCCCTCGGCCAAGATCGGCCCGGTATTGAGCAGATTTTCCGCCATGGCCGGAGTATGAGTCGGAGGAGGAAGAACAGCCGGAGTTTCTAGACCACTTTTTAGGCTAACCATAAACTAAACAACCTCCCCAGCAGAGTCGCCAATGTAGGATGGGTCCGATTTCTGAATGGACAAATACCCCTTAGGAATAGATGTGCCGGAGAGGTTAGAATAGCTTATGGAAAGGGATGGAAGGAGTGATCTAGAAGGGTGAAGAAGAGAGCAGGGGTGAACAGGAAGGGTAGGCAGTGGAGACCCAAACCCAAAGATCCCTAGGAGGAAAGACAATAGAGCCCCTGAAAGAGGATAAGACCTCCTTTAAAATCAGTGCTCACCAACTTTCTCTCTCTAGGAAATGTTCACAAGGCTCTTGAACCTTGGGATCTGGTGAAGAAACGTTCATATTTATAGACCACGCGAGATAATGCTCGGGCGCCAAGTGGCGCGCTAATAAAATGACACGTGTCCCCCCTGTACCCGCGGACCGCCGAGGTGTCGCGACCCTCGCGATGACCCGCGAGTATGACGGTCGACGTATCCTCTTATTCGCGGAGATCCTCTTCTTCTTTTACAGCCACCAAACCACTAGATCCCCCTTCATTCCCGTAAGGGCAAGGTCGTGACCTTAATTGATCGCGCCTGTACCGCTACCAAGCCTCAAGGGGGCCCCTCGGGTCCTGCCTAAAGGCCGGAGCAGGCATAAGAGCCTGGCAAATCACTGGTGTCTCGGTTAAACCGCGTTATCGTCTCCATTAGATTGGGACCGCGCCAAGTGTTCACCTGAATAAATGTAATTCTCTCCTTAATGGAGGAACAAAAGCTCGCGACCCTTACATGGTCGCTGCGGAGCGATAAGTAGCGCGAGGCTCCCTCGCGCAAGGGGCCACGTGTCGCGCGACTGAGGCGCCACGTGGCGAGCTAGGGTTCGTCGGTCAAATCGTCAACCCCGCGAGGACGAGTACACATGTCACATGCTCATTGGCTAGTCAAACGGTCAACGGTCGCGCTTATTGACCTTTCCTACAGGGTTTTTTCCCCAGGAACTCAGCAATTAGTTTAAGGAGAGAGAGAGAGAGAGCGAGAGAGAGAGACCTTCGTGGTGGGGGTAACGTCGGACTGCCCAGAAGCCGGTTGTGGTGGCGGTCGCCGGCGGTGGGGAGCGCTGCCCTCGTCTACGGTGACCAGGAGAATCAGCCCGAGATAGGGAGAGGGGATTTCAGAATAGAAGACTTGGGGTTGGGTACTGGTGGTGGAGGTGGGAAGCGTGGTCACCGGTGGAGGTGGAAGCGTCGTCGCCGGTTGTGGTGGTGGTGGGAGCAACCCTCTCTCTCGATTCTCTTCTCATCGTGAACGTGGGGGATGGAAGGGAAAGGGAGTTTCGTTTCAAGACCTGGGAGGGACGGTTTTTTTTTTTTTAAAAAAATCAAAACGACGTCGTTTTGAGTGACGTCAGCGGTTGTGTAAATGGTTGTGTGCCTAGCATTTTCGTTTTGCCACGTTTGTCGCGTATCTGTGAGATTTGTGCGTAGGCTGACAGCTTTTGACCACATAAGGACAAATGAGCCTTTTTACACAGCAGAGCATTCAATGCTCGTGGCATTAGAGGCTTCCCATTATGAAAACAACTATTGTGTGTGTATGATAATTAGCGATGACCCGTGCCTTCAAACGTAATCTCAAACTTAAATCAGCTTTCTTTATTTAAGCTAGCGAATGTCCTGTGCCGACGGCACTACCAAAAATGATCCAAATCACTTAAATACCAAGTTTGTCCTCATCTCTTATCTAAAAACTCTTGTATCATCAGTGAAAATATAAGAATAAATCATTACTGAAAACTGAAGAAATGACCTTTATGTAGAAAATATAAGAATAAATCATTACTGAAAACTGAAGAAATCATTACCGAAAACTCATTTAGCAAAAATAGGGAAGAAACTAGCTCAACCATTTAGCAACTCTCAATCGTCGGATGAAATCAATCTGAGTCATCCACTGTTTGAGAGAGAGAGAGAGAGTGTGAGAGAGAGAGAGAGAGAGAGAGCCATTGGATTTTTGTGTATAAATTCAATGGTTAAGATTTTTAGAGGGAATTTATGTGATCCCCACACCATCGTAAATTGTATTATAGATTTGTATAGAAGTTTTGCCTTTCAAGAAACGTCATCAATAAATAGACTTGGGCTATGCTATTTGCAGCCACAAATTTTCTGAACGTAGTCTGTGTACCATATTATAAACAGGTGTGTACTATAGTATATATAGGCTACGTTCAGAAAATAAGTGGCTGCAAATAGCAAGGCCCAAAGACTTTAGACCACTAAGGTAGGCGCTGCCATCCCTCTACACGGCATCGTTTTGGTGCATTAACCCACTCCTCTTTTCTTCTCTCTTTGTCTCTGTTTGGACTTGGTACCCATTAAATGGGGGAAAAGAGCATCATAAAGCTTCTTCATGCAAACAGAAAACTGCTAGAATACAACACGCACACCCATACCAATTACAAAGAGGGAATTGATTTTCACAATCCCTTTTTCTATATTTACTCTCCAAACAATCCCTTTTTTTTTTCTTCTAGTAAAAAAATACATACATTTTCAACACACAAAAAACAAAAAACAAAAATGGAGTGTTGATAACTTGATACATGAATATCAATTCCCTTACAAAATTTGTTTTATCGGTGCCAAAACCATACATTTCTTAGCCTTTTGGCTAAGATTAAGTCTTGGGGCACCCAACACCTTTATTCACTACACCTTTTTGTGGGGCTCAGTACTAAGTGTTAGAGCTAGGAAAATGTGCAACGAATAAGGGTGTTGGGATATCACATGTCGGTGTCCCAAGATCACTGAATAATTACTCATTAATGGTATATAATTCATCACTCTCAATATAAGTAACCAAGCAATTATTAATTCACTGATCTCCTAACTTTAATTAGTTGGGTTGTTTACATTGCATTGATTTGTGAACTGAAACAAAAGTAAAAATATTACCTGTATTCCAAATTTTTTTTTTTTTTTTGGTGTTCAAGTGACCACCATCGTTACATGTAGAGCTGCTAGTGCTAATGTTTATCGTTGCACATCCAAGTCAATATTGTGAGGGTGGTTGGCAACAAGGATGAGATGTATCCTCAGGCATCTTGAGTGCAAAACTTGGCGAGTTCTTGGGGCCAGGTCACAAGAGATGCCACAATAGATTCAGTCACGGCGTGGATGGATTTGGCTTTGGCTGGAGAGGAGAATAGTCGAGGTGCAAATAAGTAGACCCAGACAACCTCTAACAGTTGATAAAAAAAAATATATATCCCAAGCAATTTTCAATCTCAGCTGATACATACATTCCTTGCGAGTATTCTTATTATGCAAAGGACTCAATTATGGAGTCGATATGATGGCACTCTCCTTTTGGGTGAAGACTAGTGTGACGATGGGGCCCCAAGTGTATCCGGCAGGAATCTTCATTCTAATTTGAGTGTAATTTGTATTTCATTTACATTTCATTTAGTTTGTCTTTTGAGTCTATAAATAGCTTGGAGTCTGTATAGCTAAGGTAGGTTTTTCAGGATTACCGTCTCTCTCTCTCTAAAATTCTAGCTCTCCCCAATCTCTCTTCCGCTGTATTCTCCTCCCCCTCCAGTTGTAATATTGGCCTCGACCTTTTGAATAATAAGGTTAGTTTTCTGTATACGATCCATTACTTATTTGGTATCAGAGTCGATATGATGGCACTTTCCTTTTGGGTGAAGACTAGTGTGACGATGGGGCCCAGGTGTACCCGGCAGGAATCTTCATTCTAATTTGAGTGTAATTTGTATTTCATTTACATTTCATTTAGTTTGTTTTTGAGTCTATAAATAGCTTGGAGTCTGTATAGCTAAGGTAGGTTTTTCAGGATTACCCTCTCTCTCTCTCTAAAATTCTAGCTCTGCTTGCGACCAAATTGTGTCCCGAAATAATAATACCCCAAGCGTAGGACTAGGTCGGTTGAAAGCATAATAATACCCGGAAGTCCGGGGTCGATTTCACAGGGAGCGCATCCATAACTTCGTCTCGGAGATTAGCGAGTGTAGAGAGTTTTAGCGTTAGGGCCGCCAACCAAATTCGGCGTTGAGACGGCCAACTGAGTGAGGTGGGAAAATAGCTACTTAACCTAACTACGGCTTTTGACTGGAGATTAAACTAAAGGCTAGGTTTATGGATAACCAACACCCATAACGCAAGGATAAGCTCGATTCTTCTCTTTTTAAACAAAGGTGTTAAACATGGCTCGGGTTTTTTGGTACATTTCGACAAACACAAAGGGGGACATAGCTCTAAGTATCAAATGTGGCAAGAAGCTTAACCCTTGCCTACATTTGATCAAAGAGGTTAACACCTCTTAGTTTTGATACATAAAATTAACCCTAGCTGTAGAGACCCGTAATTTCTGAAAAAAATAGTTAAAGGTTTAATAGATATTGAAAATTGAGGAAAATGTGATTTTTGTTAAGCTTATGTGAAATTTGGGTTAATGTGAATTTTGGGAGTTGATTTGATTAGGGGCTTAAATGATAGGATTGTTATTTGAGGGAGTGTGAGTGTGATTAAGTTGGGTGTTAGTATAAAAGAGGGGTGTGTGTGTGGTAGGAGATAATAGTTCCCTTATCTCTCTCTCTCTCTCTCCAGCCGGCTCTCCCTCTCTCTCGGCTTTCTCCCTCTCTCTTGCTTCATCTCACAAAAACTCACCCCAAAGCATAAAACCCATGGCAATCAACCTCCATTCCAACCTCTAGATGTGATTTCAAGCTCGTGGATCGCGTGGGTAGAGCTCGGAGGAAGAGTTTCGCGGTGGGTTTCGAGTTGGAAAGCTAGGGCTTGCATGTGGATCTTGGGTTTCGGCCTTTGAAGCTTGAGGTAGGGATTTCTTACTCACTCTATGTGTTTATGGGTTGATTATGTGCCTTGATTGTGTTTGATTCGTTGTTTGTTGTTGAGATTTCGTTGTTGAAAAGCTGAAAATTCGCAGAAAAACTTCGTGGGATTGATACCCTCAAAAGGGGTATCAATACCCCACTCTTCTCTGGACCAGATTCTGGCCAGGTATCAATACCTCCAAAAGGGGTATCAATACCCCCTTGATTTCTGGACAGATTTGACATACTTAGCTCGTTTCATGCTCGTTTGAAATCCAATAACCTCTGGCACTCTTTAAACACCTTTGAATCACTTCTATACTTGATTGTTGGTACCTCGAATGGTTCGTTGATCTCTCAAATTCTTTTGGCCCTCGTTGGAAGATAAGAACATGTCGAATTTAATGAATTTGGTGTCCGTTGGTCGTTCTTACTTTAGATTGATCTAGAGAACACATTTGGCATGTTTCAATGATCGATATAGACTTGTTAAGCGCTATAACATGAAATGGTGGTCAGTGAATTGGAAAAAGTATTTGTAGAGGGATTATAGAATATCGTAGGCTATAAGGTATGACGTGGGGTGGATAGTTGGTCGATGGGGGTTTGCCTAGTGGTCCGGATGAGAATAGGGTAACTCGTATCCTCATGTTTTGTCCTGTTGATCTTCCTAGGTTCTTGGGGCACTCGTACGATAAGATTTTCGTTTAGAACCTAGCGAGTGGTGTGTCGTGGAGTCATTTGTGGGTTCGGTGTGTGACGCGGAATGCTTTGAAATGTTATTGATCAATCGATAGGTGGATATGATGAGAACGTGTGACATGTTGTATGAATGATATAGATTGGTTATACGTTGAGCATGAGGTCATTAAGGAATGTGAAATGGGAAACAAGAAATAGAACGATACCACGGACATAAAGAAAGCCACGGATCCACCGGATGGTGCGATACCGGAATGAACATGGGACGCACGGGGTCCCGAATGCCCGGACATAAAGAAAGCCACGGATCCACCGGATGGTGCGATGCCGGAATGAACATGGGACGCACGGGGTCCCGAATGCCCGGACATAAAGAAAGCCACGGATCCACCAGATGGTGCGATGCCGGAATGAACATGGGACGTACGGGGTCCTAAATGCCCGGACATGAATGAAAGGTTTTTAGTGGACTCACGGGGCTCCAAGTGATCGAAATAGTATTACAAAGGAAAATGGCTAATACTTGAGAAATGCAAGACATGTTGATTATGCCCTACAAGAAGGTTTAGTGATAGGTTAGTATTGTTCTGCATGGAGATATATTCATTGTCATTAGCTCCTTTGGGTTGTACACATTTATTGTTACACTTATATTGCGGTTGGCGCGTGATCATCATATATACGTATAAATTGAGACATAATGAGTATCATACGGGAATCTCAATTTGCGTAGTGTTGGACAAGTGATGGTTGAGGTCAAGCTGTGCTTTAATTAGAATGATTCGAATTGGTTCCTACCTCTGGTTGACGTGTGAGTTATTGAGAATACTCTTATAAGATTTTGATTTCCTTTTGTTGTAGAATACTCCCTCGTGGTGGAAAACTCTTATTTCTTATGATGTTCTGTTGTATTCATTCACTCTTGGTGCATGTTTCTTCGCCTTTTCATATAGTTCGAGTATAGAACTCTCCACTGGGCGCGTGTTTGCTCAACCTACCATTTCAGGTTCATTGCAGGGCATGGTCATGGAGTGCTTGGAGTGCATGCTGATATTATCGAGTCAAGCTATTTTGGAGAGTACTTCATTATTTTCTTGTAAAACAAACCGCTTGTTATGAAATTCTGAATTTGGAAGACTGTATTTGTAGACCAGTTTGAAGAATTGAAAACTGTATTGTATTTTGGGGTAATATACGTATGATTGTGAGGATGTTGTATTTTAAATGGTATTGTTAATTATGTTAAAAATTGAGGGCGTGACACTAGCCCATGTTTAAGCTAGAAAAACGGGATTTACAAGAGAAGAACGAGCCACACCCTTGGTTACGGGATATTAATCAGCCCACAACCCAACCTTACTACACTACTCACTCATATTGAAAGAAAACATGAAATGAGCAAGGGTAAGGATAAGGAAAATGCAAAACATGGATTAAATACGAAATAAATACAAGATCCTCGAAGAGAATGAGATTCCTTACAACATTAATGAAGGCGAAAAGCTTTGAATCAAACCAGATCGTACCTAAAAACCAACTTCAAAGCATAAATGAAGAGATAGGTTGGAGCTCCATTAATGGAGGTAGAGAGAGAAAGTGCAAAAGTAAAAGTGCCCTATATTTCGGACAAGGGCTGGTATATATACCCCCTTAACAAAATATGTACAGATATGCCATTAAAATGCCCGCGCAGGAGTGAGGGATCGATCCCTGGTGTCTCTGGATTTGGCTGTTGGGTTGGGGGATCGATCCCTGGGAAATGGGGGATCGATCCCGGCTGCTCCTGGACTGGGCAACTTGCCTCGCTGCTGCTCTGGGCCTCCGGGGTGCTTTGGGTCTTCCTCCGTTGCTTTGGACACTTCGCTTAGGGCTAGGAATGACCCCTCGAGACTTCTCACAACATGAATGTACATCCGGACTCCTTTGGAGATCTTTGGTAACCTTGGAAACGCCCATTTTCACTCCGATTATCTGTAATTCAACAAAAGCACAACTTGTGCATAATATCAAGTAAAAACGGACGAAAATACATGCAAGTGTGACAAAACGGAGGGAGATAAGCCTATCAATTTACACTATTCCAGGCTTATCACACCCCCCAACTTGGACTTTGCTCGTCCTGAGCAAACAAAAGAAAACTAAGTATGTACTATGCAATCTTCCCAACTAAACGTAAGATACAAGGCATATGCTCACCATTTTCCGGAACGGGAAAAGTCTAAAAGAATTTCCCAATAACAGAGATTACAACTCATTCACAAGCATGCCATGCACCATGGTTCTCAACTTTATTACGGAAGCATTTGAGGAGGCTAAACACAAAGAGCCTCGGTTCTGAACCTCACCGGGGTAATCTCTCAGCAAAAGAATCACTCAAACGAAGCAACAAGTATCCCATGATCGAGCAAGAAAGGATTATGCATTAACCGAAACAAAAAGTTATGCACATCATTCAATGAATTCGCTTGCAATGAAGTAAGAGCTTATTATGCACAAGATACGGAAAAGGAAAAATGACAATGCACAGCTAAGTACCACAAGCTTTCGGGAATGCATAACATGGAAAACATAGGCGTACTCGAAATCAACTAAGGACTTTCATCAGCTTTTAATGAGAACGGGTTACAAAGAATAGGTTAGACAAAACGGTTGCCGGTCTATGCTAGCTCGGAAATAACTACCCCATGACCGGTAACCAAAACCTACATCTACCCTACCCATCAGGCTATCAACCAACAAAACAAGACTACCAAACGAAAGACAAACAAAGACTCAAAAAGTAAGGACACCATAGACACGACCACCGACTCGACGGAAAAACAAAAATAGACATAGTACTACTACTACCACTGCCACCAATCTCACTACTCATCACCTTGCCCACCACTTGAGGCAAAACCAACAAAAAACTCTGAACCCTCCCCTCGAAACATCCCCGGGTTAAACTCCTTGTCTTCCTCATTCCCATCCTCATCACTATCCTCAGATTCAACTTTCGGAGGGGCCACGTACTCCGCTGCCGCAAGGTGTTGTTCAACTAACTAATCCACCTTGTGAGATTGCCTCGAAAGCATCTTCCGGTCCAGCTTCCTCTCCTTTTTCAATTCCCGATTCTCCTTCACCAAGTGAACCACCATGCAAAACAGTTTCTTGATCCACGAGTCCTGTTTTTCTTTAGGCCCGGGCATCTCGGTCATTTCAGCAAACTTTCCTTTCCTTTTTGGGCTAGGTGGTTCATGGGATTGGGATTTGCTCTTGGTAACAAATGAAGCATCAAGAGGCCCGGGTTTAAGTGGTTCAAGATGAGCAAACCGCGGTCCCCTCACCTTTTGATTCTTGCAAATCTTGCTTATCATGCACGGGAAGGGCATACGGGCCGAACTTTGGGACTCAATTTGGAAATTGTGAACCTGGTAGAATATCCACAATGCGGCATCAAAAACATACTCCCCACTAGCAAACATAAACAACAACTCCGCTCCCCTCTGCCGCGGAAATCAGTTTAATACAATTATAATTCTAGTCAAAAGATAGTTCATGAATTCTTAGTTACAAAGCCATCTTGACCCAAAAACTAAACCATTACAAGATGAAAAAAAAGTAACTAAGTGCAAAGGCTTCCAAAATCTTGTTCACAGTCCAAGCATGCACGCATGAGGCTAACGTCCGGCATTGGTACCTGAAAAGAAGGATTTTGTTGAGCTACAAAGCCCAGTAGGAAAATCTTAACCAATACTATATGCAAACATGTTGACTATTGTATTAGAAAGAAAGATGAGGAAACAATACTCAACACTGAATGATCAATCAACTTGTAAATGGATCCCCAATCCCAACTAAGCACGAGTGTCATACGACTCAACATCACTAACTTCCACTATTGGTACTTCCACCCCTTGCGTTACCATACAACACCATGTGGATTACCGTGTTACCACCCCTAGCGTCACAGTGATGCCCACAAATCCAAGGTTACCGTATTACCACCCCTCGCGTACGAAACCCTTGTGTGTCACCGTATTACCACCCCTTGCGTACGGGACTCCCTAAATCACCACTCGACCTCAAACAACTCGATTCTAAACTAACATGCAAGCTATGATTTCCGTAGATCACATTCTTAAGCGTAATGTCATATGATATGCCAACACTATCACAAAAGCATCACAAATGGTCACATAATCCAATTAACGACCACTAGGCACTTTAACAACGTTTAACCATGTGATTCCATGTTCAAATGTGCCCACGGAAAACCAACGGACAAGGGAAGCATTGAAAAGTCGCAAGAAGCCAAAAGAACGAGCTTGAGATCATTTAGGAGGTGTTTCAAGGGGTTTAGAAGTGATAGAGAGCCAAAACAATCAATGAGTGGTCAACAGGAACAAATCTGGAGATAAGCTTCCCGTATCGATACGCATAAAATCCCTATCGATACGCGTTCAACTGTTCAAAAGATAAGCTACCCGTATCGATACGCCACGAAAACCGTATCGATACGGATTGGCTTCGGGTAGCGATTTTCAGCAGATTTTCAGAACTCAATGCCCAACCAAATTCAACAACCAATAGCTCGATTTCACACCAAATCAACAAGGAAACATATAAAAGAGGTCAAGAAGTTTCTACCTCGAGACAATGGACGAGATCCTCGCGTTATTGGACGAGCCCTAGACTTTAGAACCTTGGAACTTCGATTCGAACTCAACCCAAGGATTTCCGGGCTTATGAACGTGATTGTAAGGCCGGTGGGAGGTTGAATCTCAAAGATTTTGGGGTGAGAGGTGGAGGTTTGGGTGTGAGTGAAGGAGAGAGAGAGAGAGATGTCGGTGGGAGAGAGAGGGGAACGGCGTGAGAGAGGGAGAGGAGTATGGAGATACTTTTATCTCCTACAACACATCCAACATATTTATACAACCTCAAAGACAAATTACACATTTACTCCCTCAAACTTCTATTTTATCACTTAAGTCCTCAAGTCAATTATCCACCGATAAAACCATATTTTCTCAATTAGCAATTAATAGATATTTCAAAGATTAAAATTTCTCGTGTCTCTACAATCTATCCACCTTAAAGAAATTTCGTCCCGAAATTTACAACGCAAGTCATCTGAGTTATACATCACATAGTCATACTCATGCAACAACATATATTACCAAACAAGGAGCCAATAATCGTAAGGCTTAAACTTAGAACTCACATTGATCAACTCGGAAATAAATGCGGATACTTCTCTCTCACTTCGTCTTCCCTTTCCCACGTCGACTCTTCCCTTCCGAGATGACTCCATAAGACTCGCACTAACGGAATGGTTTTACCCCTCAAAACTTGCTCGCGCGAATCTAGGATACGTATCTGCTCTTCCTCATAGGACGCATCGGCTTCTAATTCAATTTCGGACCATTCTAGAACGTGTGACGGATCCGGCTCGTACTTCCGTAACATTGATACGTGAAATACATCGTGAACACCCGACAATCTCGGCGGTAACGCCAATCGATACGCGACTTCTCCAATCCTCTAGATAATGTCAAATGGCCCAATGAAACGCGGCGATAACTTGCCCCTTTGCCCAAAACGAGATAGTCCCCGACGCGGCAACACCTTTAGAAACACGTGATCCCCCACTTCAAATGTTAAGGGTCGACGACGACGATCGGCATAACTCTTGTGCCTACTTTGCGCAGTTATCAACCGTTGGCGAATCAATTTGACTTGTTCGGTAGTTCTCCTTTGTGCCTCAAGAAGATGTTGACGAATCGCTCTCATGCTTTCAGAGGTTTCTTGAACTAACTCCGGCCCAACCAAAGTAGCTTCGCCCAACTCGGTCCAACAAACGGGTGATCGACACGGTCTCCCATATAAAGCTTCATACGGTGCCATCTCGATACTAGATTGGTAACTATTGTTGTACGCGAATTCGACTAACGGTAAATGGTCCTCCCAACTACCCCGAAAGTCCATAACGCAAGCCCGAAGCATATCTTCTAGAATTTGGATCGTTCTCTCGGATTGCCCATCCGTTTGAGGATGATACGCGGTGCTAAACAAGAGATTAGTACCAAGAGCGGCTTACAAGCTTTGCCAAAAACGCGCGGTAAACCTTGGATCTCGATCCGATACAATAGAGACGGGAATTCCATGGAGACGTATAATTTCACGAATGTAAAGACGGCTAAGCGACTCAATCGAATCCGTAACTTGAATCAGTAAGAAATGCGCGGACTTAGTCAATCGATCGACTATCACCCAAATGGCATCGTGCCCCTTCGGCGATCTCGGTAATCCGGTAACGAAATCCATTGTCACATTTTCCCACTTCCACTCGGCCACAGGTAATGGTTGTAACTCCCCCGCGGGTCGTTGATGCTCGGCTTTGACTTGTTGACACGTAAGACATTTGGACACGAAGATAACGCATCTCTCTTCATTCCCGGCCACCAAAATTGTCTACGCAAGTCGTGATACATTTTCGTTCCTCCCGGATGCACGGCTAACGGTGAGTGATGGAATTCTCTCAAAATTTCCTCCCGACACGAAATGGGTACGAACAACTTCCCTTGGTATCGTAAACCTTGATCGGCGTGAATCATCCATCCCTCTCGAGCATTGCCACTAAGAAGCTTGGTACGAAATTCTCCCACTTCCTCATCATGCTGTTGGGCCTCAATGACTCGGGTCGATAAAGTCGATTGAACGGTTAAGTTACACAAAGTGACTCCATCTCGAACTTCCTCAAAATGTAACGCATACGAGCCTAATTCGTTCATCGTTTTCCACTCACGGACGGCCAAACTCGCAAGTTGGGTCGATTTCCTACTTAGCGCGTCTGCTACCACATTCGCCTTTCCCGGATGATATTGCAACTCGAAGTCGTAGTCCTCTAAATGTTCCATCCATCGGCGTTGTCGCAAATTGAGCTCTTTTTGAGAAAATAAGTATTTTAGACTCTTATGATCGGAAAAGACTTCGAATTTCTCACCGTAAAGATAATGGCGCCAACTCTTCAATGCAAAAACGACGGCCGCAAGTTCTAAGTCATGGGTAGGGTAGTTTCGCTCATGAGTCTTCAACTGTCGCGAACCATATGCTACAACACGTCCCAATTGCATCAACACGCACCCCAATCCCTCTTTCGAAGCATCACAATATACGGACTAACCAATTCCTCGCTCGGGTACAACCAAAACCGGCGCGGTAGTCCATCTCTTTTTCAATTCTTGAAAGGCCATCTCACATGCGTCATTCCAAACAAAACGGGTTCCCTTACGAGTCAATTTGGTCAATGGAGCCGCTAGGCGAGAAAAATCTAGTACAAACCGACGATAGTATCCAGCCAAGCCCAAGAAACTACGAATCTCGAATACATTCTTCGGTCGTTGCCAACTCATCACGGACTCTACTTTCCCCGGATCAACGGACACCCCAAAAACTTAACTTCGGACAACCAAAACTCGCATTTACAAAGCTTGGCATACAAACAGTGTTCTCTCAAAAGTTCAAAGACAATGGAAATGTGAGATTGATGCTCCTCCTCCGAAGGCGAGTAGATAAGGATATCGTCCACAAAGACAACTACGAAACGATCGAGATAAGCACGAAAGATACGGTTCATCAAGTCCATGAAAGTTGCCGGTGCGTTCGTCAAGCCAAAAGGCATAACAACAAACTCGTAGTGGCCATACCGAGTACGAAAAGCGATTTTAGGAATATCTTCTCTCCGAACTCTCAACTGGTGATAACCGGACCTTAAGTCAATCTTAGAGAAACAGGTAGCGCCTCGAAGTTGGTCGAATAGATCGTCGATTCTAGGCATTGGGTACTTATTCTTTATGGTTACGCGGTTCAACTTACGATAATCGATACAAAGACGAAGAGAACCATCTTTCTTCTGAGCGAACAAGGCCGGTGCTCCCCACGGTGAAGTACTCGGGCGAATAAATCCCAAACTCTCCAGTTCTTGCAATTGAATCTTCAATTCTCTCAGCTCGGCAGGCGCAAAACGGTAAGGAGGTATGGAAATAGGAGCGGTACCAGGAAGTAAGTCAAAGGTGAACTCGACTTCTCTCTCAAGTGGTAAACCAGGTAACTCCGTCGGAAACACGTCCGGAAAGTTACAAACGACAAGAGGTAACTCCCCATGCGCGGATACGCCCTCATCTAAGGTCAAACTTGCTAGCACGGCATACATCGACTCATGTTCCCGAGATTCACACAGGTACGGTTCTATACGCTCCCCGAAAAACTCAAAACAAGTACCCCCAGGTGGACAAATGCGGACCCGACGCTTGAAGCAATCTATAGTGGCGTGAAATGTGGACAACCAATCCATTCCCAAAATAAGGTCAAACCCCGACATATTCAGCACGATAAAATCAAAAGTAAAACGACGATCCCGTATAGTGAGCTCACAATCCCGTCAAATACGATCTAACGGCGATCTACCTCCTATAGGTGTGTTAACAAATAACGGATGACTGATACTCTCAATTTCCAATTCCAACGCACAAGCAAAAGATGCAGCAATAAATGAATGAGAAGCTCCAGAATCAAATAGTACTCTAGCAAAGGAATTGAACAGAAGAAATGTACCCCTCACTACTGACGTCTCTGGGGCCTGAGAAATAACAGGAGGCGGAATGGCTGACGTAATGGCAAAAGCTCTCCCCTGAGTAGTTTGACTCTGGACATGTCCACCCCGATGACCGGAACCCTGAGTAGGCGTAGACGAACTAGCTCCTCTCTCAATCTGTGATCCCTGAACCGAAGTGGTCTGACGAAAATGAGGCTGCTGCTGCCTCTGAGCGCCCCGAAACGACTGCCGCACAAAACTCCGTCCACCCCTCGGCTGCTGCACTGACCCTGACTCACTGCGAGCCCCGTCCCCACGCGGACAATTCCTAGCAAAGTGACCCGACTTCCCGCAAGTAAAACAGGTACCCAAAATACGCGGACACTGAGCTCGAGTATGCCCCGTCTGACCACACTCATGGCATACCATTGGAGGCCGATTGGAGATCCCACGAGTTCCGAACGAAGAAGAAGGTGGAGGCCTAAAGTTCGATGGACCTTGTGAAATCGACATTTGATCCCTTTGCCTTTTCCTCCCTTGGCTACCGAAACTCCCCGATGATAAACTTAAACCCCCCGCAGGTTGTCTCGGTTCCCAAGCTGTTGGATTTTTAGGTGCCTCTCGCGGTGTCTCAATGCTCCGTGCACACTCCACGACCTCGGAAAACTTTCCTTTTCGTTGTGCCACCACAAACTTCTTCACGGCATCACTCAAACCCCTTTCGAATCTTCTACACTTTCTCTCTTTGGTTGACACCATCTCCGGCGCAAAACGGGACAAAGATTGAAATTTTACCGCATACTCCGACACAGTCATATCCCCTTGTTCCAACTTCTCGAACTCATTCCTCATTTGATCACGACTCGTTTCCGGAAAATATTGCTCCTCGAAGAGCGCCTCAAACTCCGCCCATGTCAAATTTTCAACGTCTGGCTCATCTTCTTGAGCCGCGATCCTCGCCGCCCTCCTTGCATCTTTCCTCGACTCCAGAACCGATTCCCACCATTCGCCGGCTTCCCCGACCAACTGCACGGCCACAATTCCCACTCTGATATTATCCTCGGTAATGTTAAGAGCCCTAAAGAGCTTCCGGATTTGGGCTAACCAATGGTCGGCTACCAAAGGGTCACTAATGGTTCCATCAAACGTCGGAGGATTCCTACGGCTAAACTCCCGCATTGCTATCATAGCCCTATCCTCAGTATTCTCTCTTGGAGCCTGGTTCAAAAGGTTTGCAGCCGCAAATGCCGCAACAAGGTCCCTAGCAAACTGAGTCTGATTCGGAGGCACACCTGCACCTCGACCGGCCCCAGCCCCCGGATTTTCCCCATGCTGACTAACTTCGTCCTCGAGAGGTACCCCACGGCCACGACCACGGCCACCCCGGTTTCCACCCCTACCTCGTCGCACACGCGTTCTCGGAGGCATCTTACTACAATTAAAAGAAAGAGAGGGTTCATCAATCACAACATCGTTCACTGAGGTCAAAGCCTCCAATTATCCCAACACGGGTTGAAAACAACTCTACTGTATTGAAAAGTCATGCCACGTAAGCCAAGTAATAACGATGCACCCAAGCACACAAGTGTTATAAAAATAACGTGACATTTTGAACCCATGAGACTAGAAGTCTCCCCACAGTCTCTAGGTATTCTAAACCTAGACGCTCTGATACCAATTTGTCACGACCTGGATTTTCAACACAAAATAAATAATACTCTTTAACTGAAAGAACTCCTCCTGCCTTCGTATTTCCCAAAATAATGTTCCACCTGTTTAATTACAGACAAGTCCTCTATTCAAAAGAAAGTATACTTTGGCATCACAGCCCAAATCAGTTTAATACAATTATAATTATAGTCAAAAGATAGTTCATGAATTCTTAGTTACAAAGCCATCTTGACCCAAAAACTAAACCATTACAAGATGAAAAAAAAGTAACTAAGTGCAAAGGCTTCCAAAATCTTGTTCACAGTCCAAGCATGCACGCATGAGGCTAACGTTCGGCATTGGTACCTGAAAAGAAGGATTTTGTTGAGCTACAAAGCCCAGTAGGAAAATCTTAACCAATACTATATGCAAATATGTTGACTATTGTATTAGAAAGAAAGATGAGGAAACAATACTCAACACTGAATGATCAATCAATTTGTAAATGGATCCCCAATCCCAACTAAGCACGAGTGTCATACGACTCAACATCACTAACTTCCACTATTGGTACTTCCACCCCTTGCGTTACCATACAACACCACGTGGATTACCGTGTTACCACCCCTAGCGTCACAGTGTTACCACCCCTAGCGTCACAGTGATGCCCACAAATCCAAGGTTACCGTATTACCACCTCTCGCGTACGAAACCCTTGTGTGTCACCGTATTACCACCCCTTGCGTACGGGACTCCCTAAATCACCACTCGACCTCAAACAACTCGATTCTCAACTAACATGCAAGCTATGATTTCCGTAGATCACATTCTTAAGCGTAATGTCATATGATATGCCAACACTATCACAAAAGCATCACAAATGGTCACATAATCCAATTAACGACCACTAGGCACTTTAACAACGTTTAACCATGTGATTCCATGTTCAAATGTGCCCACGGAAAACCAACGAAGAAAGGAAGCATTGAAAAGTCGCAAGAAGCCAAAAGAACGAGCTTGAGATCAATTAGGAGGTGTTTCAAGGGGTTTAGAAGTGATAGAGAGCCAAAACAATCAATGAGTGGTCAACAGGAACAAATTTGGAGATAAGCTTCCCGTATCGATACGCATAAAATTCGTATCGATACGCGTTCAACTGTTCAAAAGATAAGCTACCCGTATCGATACGCCACGAAAACCGTATCAATACGGATTGGCTTCGGGTAGCGATTTTCAGCAGATTTTCAGAACTCAATGCCCAACCAAATTCAACAACCAATAGCTCGATTTCACACCAAATCAACAAGGAAACATATAAAAGAGGTCAAGAAGTTTCTACCTCGAGACAATGGACGAGATCCTCGCGTTATTGGACGAGCCCTAGACTTTAGAACCTTGGAACTTCGATTCGAACTCAACCCAAGGATTTCCGGGCTTATGAACGTGATTGCAAGGCCTGTGGGAGGTTGAATCTCAAAGATTTTGGGGTGAGAGGTGGAGGTTTGGGTGTGAGTGAAGGAGAGAGAGAGAGATGTCGGTGGGAGAGAGAGGGGAACGGCGTGAGAGAGGGAGAGGAGTATGGAGATACTTTTATCTCCTACAACACATCCAACATATTTATACAACCTCAAAGATAAATTACACATTTACTCCCTCAAACTTCTATTTTATCACTTAAGTCCTCAAGTCAATTATCTACCGATAAAACCATATTTTCTCAATTAGCAATTAATAGATATTTCAAAGATTAAAATTTCTCGGGTCTCTACACTTTGTGAAGGCGACACACCTGAGAATGCTCCCCCTGAGCAACAAACCCAGGAGGTTGCTCCATTTACACCTCCTCGAGCAGGTCACCGTGTAGAAATGCATTCTTGACATCCAACTGAAACAAGGGCCAACCAAGATTGGCAGCCATAGAAATAAGAATGCGAATAGAGTTAATCTTGGCCACCGGAGAGAAAGTCTTGGCATAATCGACGCCGTACGTCTGGGTATAGCCTTTGGCCACAAGACGGGCCTTGTACCGTTCTACAGTGCCATCCGGATTATACTTGACGGTAAATACCCATCGAAATCCAACAGTAGACTTTCCTGGCAGAAGAGAAACCAACTCCCAGGTGCCATTGTCATGAAGAGCAGACATCTCAGCCTCCATAGCTGTCCGCCATTCGGAAATAGATAAGGCCTCTTGAACAGTGTTAGGAACAAAAATAGACGAAACAGAAGTAGTAAAAGCATGAAGGGACGGAGACAGGTGATCATAGGAAACAAACCGAGCAATAGGATGAGATGTGCAAGAATGAATACCTTTGCGAAGAGCTATAGGAAGACCAGGTGATGGCGGAGGTGGAGGTGGGGGTGGAGGTGAAGGTGCAATCGGATCTTGGGATGGAGGAGGCATGGTGGCTGGTACTTGTGGGGCTGGTAATACTTTTTCCCGATGAACATACACCTGCATGGGAGGACCAGATGGTACACAAATAGGAAACACAGACTCAGACTCAAGAAGGTCAACTGGAGTACTGTGACCCGAGTAAAAGGGCAATGACTCATTAAATGTGACATCAGCACAAAAAAAATGATGATGAAGAGATGGGGAGTAACACTTATACCCTTTCTGAGTGCGCGAGTACCCCAAAAAAATACACCGAATTGATCGTGGATCAAGTTTGTCTCGGTCAGGATCCAGAGCATGAACATAACAGGTGCACCTGAACACTCGTAGGGGTAATGAGTGGAGAGGGCGACCAGGAAATAAAACTGTATGGGGTATCTGACCACCTAGAACGCTAGATGGCATACGATTGATCAAGTAACATGCTGTAAGAACAGCATAACTCCAGTAAGACTTAGGAACTTGCATTTGAAATAATAGAGCACGCATAACCTCTGATAAATGCCTAATCTTGTGTTCGGCAACTCCATTTTGTTGTGGAGTTCGAGCGCAAGAAGATTGGTGAATTATACCATGGTCATCAAAAAACTTAGAAAGAGAATTATGAAAATATTCACCTGCATTGTCAGAACGAAACATACGAATGCAAGTATCAAACTGAGTTTTGATTTCCATATAAAATGACTTAAGGATAGAAGACAACTCTAACCGCTCTTTCATGAGATAAAGATACGTAACACGAGAATAATCATCGACAAAAATAACGTAATATTGAAAGCCAAAAACATTAGGAACACGCATTGGACCCCCAATATCAGAATGAACTAAGTGAAAAGGACGGGATACGCGACTCTCAATCCTGGGATAAAAAGACACTCTATGATGTTTACTAAACTCACAGACTTCACAGGGCAAAGCATCAACACGACTACATGAAGGTACCAGCCGTTTAAGATTTTGAAGGGATGGATGACCAAGTCGACAATGATGTTGATAGGGTGACACAGAAGACTGAAGGGCAACAAAGCTAGGGTGAACATTGTTGGTAAAGTAATAAAGACCACCACGCTCAGTACCACCACCAATTTTTCGCCCCGTCTTGAGATCCTGAAACACACAACCATCAGGAAGAAATGTGACAGAGCAATTTAAGGATTTAGTAAGTTTACTAACAGACATAAGATTTAATGGAAAACGAGGAACGTGCAATACGGAATCCAAAGTCAAAGAAGAAGTAAAAGAAACCGAACCCAAACCAGTAATATCAGTGGTAGAACCATCGGCTAAGGTAACACGAGATGGTTTATCAATAGACTGATGGCCAGAAAGAATAGTAGAAGTACCAATCATATGATCAGATGCACCAGAATCAATAACCCAAGGAACAGAAAAACGAGAAGATGCAATACAAGCACTAGAAGAACCTGTCTGAGATAGCGTAGCAATGGAGGAACTTGTCTGAAGTGACACAAGGCGTTGGTACTCCTTCACAGAAATAGTCACCATAGCAGTGGAGCGTGCAACCTGCCTAATATCCTCGGATGAAGTAACCCGATGAGCTTGAGGAAAACCATGTAGATCATAGCAATGCTCCATCGTATGATTAGTTCCCCCATAATAAGTACAGAGTCTAGAACCACGGCCTTGACTATGGCCACTTCCCCCTGACATGCGACCTGTACGATTAAATCCATAACGACTAGAATCATGACCACCAAAAACACGGTCAAAACGACCATTGTACCCATAATCACAGCCACGACCAAGGCCACGGCTAAATGAATAACCAAAATCACCAGAAACAGCGGAAGTAGAACCAGATTTCATTGCAAACATATCACCGTACAATGAGAGACAACTAGTCAACTACCAATAGATCAACCAACCAAATACTCCACCAACAAACGACCAATAAACAAGAAATAAGGAACTGATTGACCGGTTAACAACCAAGGGCACGACAACGCATGCATCCAACTACTTCAACAAAACCAAAGTAGCCATCGAACAACATAATCCCAATATCGAGCAACAACCAAGAGCTCATATGCCAACATAGACCAAATAACTCAACACAATCCAACAACCAAAATCAGACTTCAACATACCCAAACTATCATCGATTGGAGAGGATAAACTGTAGATTATTACCACATGCAGAGAACCGAAATTCAAATCCAAGTAAATTGTAGATCAACCAAGAATCCAAAATTACTAGAACAATCAATGCATAAGAGTGACAGGCAGCAACGTCGATGAACAGTAACGGCGGTGAACAGTATCTGTGAACAGGATTAGGGTTAGGGTTAAGACAGAGGCTAGGATTAGGATTGTGATTTTAGAGATTAGGGTTTAAGGCAGAGGCTAAGATTAGGATTGTGATTTTAGGGATTATGTACAGAGGCTAAGGTTTAGGCTAGGGTTGTGGTGGTTTAGGATTAAGATTAAGATCCCGCTCTGATACCATGTTGTGAGAGAAAGAAGGAAAAGTGTATAGGGTGTTAACTAACCCTAACACAAGTGGTGACTAGTTACATAACATAAGTAACCAATGTGGGACTAAGTCCAACTCTATTCTAACATACTCCAACTCAACCGGAAGATGGCATGCCTTACCATATACAAGCCGATAAGGCGAAGCGCCTAAGACGGTCTTGTATGCGGTACGATACGCCCACAAGGCATCGGTCAAACGGAGCGACCAATCCTTGCGATTTGGATTAACGAATTTTTCTAAAATGTGTTTTACCTCATGGTTTGCAAGCTCAGCTTGGCCATTAGTTTGAGGATGGTATGCGGTGGACATCTTGTGCGTGATCCCGTATTTCTTCATGAGTGCCTCAAATGGCCGATTACAGAAATGAGAGCCTTGATCGCTGATAATGGCCTTCGGGGTCTCGAATCTTGACAAGATGTTCTCCTTGAGAAATGCAAGCACCACCTTGTGATCGCTTGTCTTGGTCGGGATGGCCTCTACCCATTTGGAAACATAATCTACCGCAAGGAGGATGTAGAGAAAACCATAAAACACTGGGAACGGCCCCATGAAATCAATCCCCCAGCAATCAAACATTTCAACGATAAGGATATTGGTGAGGGGCATCATATTCCTCCGAGTCACCGCACCCAATTTCTGGCAAGCTTCACATGTTCGGCAAAACGCATACGCATCCTTATGAAGGGTTGGCCAATAAAAGCCGCATTGTAGCACCTTGGCAATGGTCTTGGTATGGGAAAAATGGCCACCGCACTCCTTGGAATGGCAAAATGTCAAGATCCCTTGTTGATCCTCCTCCGGTACACACCGCCGGATAATAAGGTCCTCACAAAATTTAAATAGATAAGGGTCATCAAAGACGAATCTTTTCACCTCAACGTGAAACCGCCTCTTATCCTGTGCTCCCCAATGGCTCGATAGTTGCCCCGTTACAAGGTAATTGACAATATCAGCATACCAAGGGCTTGAAGAAATAGCAAACAGTTGGCCGTTCGGTCTTCAAATTCAAGCCGGGACAAGTGATCGGCTACCACATTCTCAACTCATTTCTTGTCTTTGATAGTGAGGTTGAATTCTTGAAGCAACAAAATCCAACGAATTAACCGTGCCTTTGCATCTTGCTTTGCAAAAAGATACTTGAGGGTCGCATGATCGGTAAAGACCGTGATAGGAGTCCCCACCAAGTATGATCAAAATTTGTCCAAAGCGAAGACTACAGCGAGTAACTCCTTCTCAGTAGTCGAATAGTTCATCTGCGCTTCGTTCAGTGTTTTGCTCGCATAAGAAATGACATAAGGATGCTTATCCTTTCTTTGTCCGAGAACGGCCCCCACAGCATAATCACTTGCATCGCACATCAATTCAAACGGGAGGTCCCAATTCGGAGTTCTCACGATGGGAGGGGAAGTAAAGCTAAACTTCAATTTCTGAAAAGCTTCCTCGCAAGCACTAGTCCATTCAAACGGAGCGTCTTTAGAGAGAAGATGACACAAAGGCCGCGAGATGGCGCTGAAATCCTTGATGAACCGTCGGTAAAATCCAGCATGGCCTAAGAAGGAACAGATGTCCTTCACACACTTAGGCGTCGGAAGCTTAGCAATCAAGTCGATTTTCGCTTTGTCCACCTCGATCCCCTTCTTTGATACGATATGCCCAAGACAATGCCATGTGTAACCATGAAATGGCATTTCTCCCAATTCAGCACAAGATTCTTCTCCTCGCATCTCTCCAACACTTTCCCCAAATTCGATAAGCAATCCTCAAAGGAGTCCCCGAAGACCGAGAAATCGTCCATGAATACCTCGACAATGCGCTCCACCATATCACTGAATATACCCAACATACATCGTGAGAAAGTTCCCGAAGCATTGCATAACCCAAATGGCATCCTCCTATAAGCAAACGTCCCGTAGGGGCAAGTGAAAGTAGTCTTCTCTTGATCATCCAAAGAAACCGCGATTTGATTGTACCCCGAATAGCCATCGAGGAAGCAATAGAAAGCATGACTGGCGACGCGCTCTAGGATTTGATCAATGAACGGAAGGGGAAAATGATCCTTGCAAGTGCATGAGTTGAGTTTCCGGTAGTCAATGCAGACACGCCAACCGGTGGTGACTCGAGTTGGAACAAGTTCATTATCAGCATTAGCCACCATTGTGACCCCGGATTTCTTAGGAACAACCTGTATCGGGCTAACCCATTTGCTATCGGCAATAGGATAGATGATTCCTACATCCAACAACTTCAAGACCTCGGCTTTGACCACTTCATTCATAATTGGATTCAAACGGCGCTGAGGTTGGAGGGAAGGCTTGACATCATCCTCGAGATAGATGTGGTGAGTGCATAACGAGGGATCAATTCCTTGAATATCGGCAATCGACCACCCAATAGCTTTGGTATGCTGCTTCAATAACTCCAGAAGTTGAGATTCTTGATGCTCATCCAACAAAGAAGAAATCACAACGGGAAATGTTTCATTGGGCCCAAGGAAAGCATACTTGAGAGTATCGGGCAAGACTTTCAACTCTAGCTTCGGGAATTGCACGCTTGAAGGGAGAGTCTTGCTTGCTAAAGGCAGCAACTCTTCAAATTTTAGAGACCAAAAATCCGTCCCACACACATCCTCCACGTCCAGCAAAGAATAAAAGTACTCCACCTCCGGTGAGTCTAGAAATGTCGTCTCTTCGGCGGTAAGGCATACTTCCAACGGATCCTTGTATAAGAAAGTATTGACGTGCTCTTGGACCAAGAATCGATAAGGTTGACCTCATGAACACACTCGTCATCGCCCATTTGGCTCCCGATATTAAACACATTCACTGCCATCTTCATGTTGCCAAAGTAAGGTTGAGCAAACCGCTTCGGCTATGGATAACGGCATCGGAAGTGGCCAAGAATGGACGCCCAAGAATAACCGGAGTTGATGTTGATGCTTGAGATGAAGGCACCGGACAAGTATCCAAAACTACGAAGTCCACGGGATAAATAAAATTGTCCACTTGCACAAGTACATCCTCCACCATCCCTCTCGGAACACGAATACTTCTATCGGCCAATTGAAGGGTAACCGACGTTGGCCTCATTTCCCCCAAGCCAAGCTGCTCATAAACAGAGTACGGAAGTAAATTCACACTAGCCCCCAAGTCAAGTAGAGCTTTCTCAATTTCCGTACCCCCGATAGTGATGGAAATGGTTGGACACCCCGGATCTTTGTACTTTGGAGCCACGTTGGTTTGAATAATTGAACTCACTTGCTCCGTCAACAATACCCTCTTGTGAACATTCAACTTACGCTTTTGAGTGCATAAGTCCTTGAGAAATTTGGCATAGGTGGGAATTTGTTTGACTGCATTCACCAACGGAATATTGATCCTCACTTGTTTGAAAAGCTCGTAGATCTCGGAGTTTGTATTGGCGTGGGCCGGAGCTTTCAATCGATGGGGAAAAGGAGCTGGAATTTGGGAGACAGGGGCCTTCAGCTCTTCCTCTTGAGATTCTGCCGGTTGCTCACCAACGGGAGATTTCTCCGAGGTTGGTGAGTCAATAGAAGGATCCGGAGCTTGCACAACAATTGGTGTAACCCGTGGCTTGATAGGCTTTGGAGCAACGGCCGTATCAACTTCCTTCCCACTCCGCAATGTTATAATAGACTTGGCTTGCTCGGGACTAGGCACCGAAGAGCTCCCCACATAATGGGTTCCTTGCGGATTCACTTGGGATTGAGTCGGAAGCTTCCCTTTTTCTTGTTGAAGAATACCCACCGCATTGGTCAACTTCACCATTTGATTCTTGATTTCCCCTAGTGTTTGAGTGGTTTGGTCGTTGAGGGACGTTTGACTTTGCATGAAGGAAGACATAATATCCTCCCATGACCGCTTTGGAGGTTGGAATTGATTCGGCCCATGAGGAGGTCCCGGTGGTGCAAACCCCTGAGGTTGTTGATTTTGAGAGAACCTCGGTGCTCCTTGAGATTGAAAAGGTTGGAATGCTTGGTGTTGTTGAGGTGGTGAAACTTGTGGAGGTCCGGGAGGTTGTGGGTCGCTCCACCAGAAGTTAGGGTGTATCTTCCACCCCGCATTGTACGTTGGAGAATAAGGGTCAAACCGTTGATTAACAGCATTGACCTCCGATGGCCCGGTTCCTTGGAGAATATCCTTAACGGCGGGAAGTATTTGGCAATCTCCCGTAGCATGACCTGCAACGTCACATATAACACAAAAATCCTTCGCCTTGCCCACAGAGGCCACCCCCGCAACTTTGTTGAGTTGTAAAGTTTCAATTTGGCGAAAAAGCTGGGCGACCTTGTGGGCTAGCTCATTTTGTTCATTCAATTGAAATTTACCGGAATCGCTCGGACCCGGGTTGAACACGTTCCTTTCAGAGGGTTCCGAGCAATCCCAGTTTTGGGTTCTTTTAGCTAACTCCTCGAAATAGTCCCACGCCGCATCGGGAGTTTTAGCCATAACTCCACCTTCACACATGCTATCCATAAGAAGTCAAGTGCTTGGGAAGCATCCCTTCAACAAAAACTCAACCTTTTGAAAAGTTACAAAGCCATGGTGTGGGATGGAGTTTAGCAAATCCTTGTATCTCTCCCAATATTGGTAAAATGACTCCCCCTCTTTTTGCTTAAAAGTCTGAATTTGATTCATGAGTTCCTTTGTGAGATGAGGGGGAAAGAATTTCATGTAAAAAGCCTTTGACAAATCCGCCCAATTTGCTAACGATTGGGGTCTCATGTTATTTAACCAAATCTTGGCTTTGTCTTTTACCGAAAATGGGAAGAGTTTTAACTTTGTGGATTCAAGCTGTGCCGGTGTGGACACTATTGTGGAAGCCATTTCCTCGAATGCCCGCATATGAGTGTACGGGCATTCCTTGTCCTTTCCGTAAAACAAGGGTATTATGTTAAGGTGATGCATTTTCACGGTGAAATTGTTCGCCTCGGTTGCGGCCGGAAGGACTATAGTGGGCCGCAGAGTAGTACGGGCCGGATTCATGTAGTCACTCATAGTCCTTTCAGGCACAACCGCCGGGTTACCATCACCACCGTTGCCGGCCATTCTTTCTCGAGGAGGTGTACTTATTGAAAAAGGAGTTCTTTGGGGTGGTGGTGTCCTTGCTCGAACCCGACGAGGAGTTTTGGGTCGAGGAGGAGAAAATGATCTATGAAGCCTTTTAGAACTCGGGCTCTGAAAGGCTCCACGATGACCACCACGCATACACTTTTAAAACTTTCCTCGAGGAACAATGGTCAACACAATTGAAGTAAACAGACAAGAGGGGCTAGGCCGCCACCTCCTAACAACAGCAACGAGGGGCTACGCCGCCGCCTCCTCGAGAAATAAGTGCAATAAGTAAAAAGGCAGTTTATACTTACGCTAGCTTCGTTACACCTCAAGTTGGAGACACGTTAAGGTTAGAGGTATCCACTAGATTAAGTATAAACTACGCAAAGTAAAAATTAAGCGAGATACTTACAGTGGTTCGGCGAACCTCCAATACAAGCTATAAAAGAAAGCGCTCCCCGGCAACGGCGCCAAAAATGCTTGCGATCAAATTGTGTCCCAAAATAATAATACCCCAAGCGTAGGGCTAGGTCGGTTGAAAGCATAATAATACCTGGAAGTCCGGGGTCGATTCCATAGGGAGCGCATCCATAACTTCATCTCAGAGATTAGCGAGTGTAGAGAGTTTTAGCGTTAGGGCCGCCAACCAAATTCGGCATTGAGACGGCCAACTGAGTGAGGTGGGAAAATAGCTACTTAACCTAACTACGGCTTTTGACTGGAGATTAAACTAAAGGCTAGGTTTATGGATAACCAACACCCATAACGCAAGGATAAGCTCGATTCTTCTCTTTTTAAACAAAGGTGTTAAACATGGCTCGTGTTTTTTGGTACATTTCGACAAACACAAAGGGGGACATAGCTCTAAGTATCAAATGTGGCAAGAAGCTTAACCCTTGCCTACATTTGATCAAAGAGGTTAACACCTCTTAGTTTTGATACATAAAATTAACCCTAGCCCATGTTTAAGCTAGAAAAACGGGATTTACAAGAGAAGAACGAGCCACACCCTTGGTTACGGGATGTTAATCAGCCCACCACCCAACCTTACTACACTACTCACTCATATTGAAAGAAAACATGAAATGAGCAAGGGTAAGGATAAGGAAAATGCAAAACATGGATTAAATACGAAATAAATACAAGATCCTCGAAGAGAATGAGATTCCTTACAACATTAATGAAGGCGAAAAGCTTTGAATCAAACCGGATCGTACCTAAAAACCAACTTCAAAGCATAAATGAAGAGAGAGGTTGGAGCTCCATTAATGGAGGTAGAGAGAGAAAGTGCAAAAGTAAAAGTGCCCTACATTTCGGACAAGGGCTGGTATATATACCCCCTTAACAAAATATTTACAGAAATGCCATTAAAATGCCCGCGCAGGAGTGAGGGATCGATCCCTGGTCAGAGGGGGATCGATCCCTGGTGTCTCTGGATTTGGCTGCTGGGTTAGGGGATCGATCCTTGGGAAATGGGGGATCGATCCTCACTGCTCCTGGACTGGGCAGCTTGCCTCGCTGCTGCTCTGGGCCTCCGGGGCACTTTGGGTCTTCCTCCGTTGCTTTGGACCCTCCGCTTAGGGCTAGGAATGACCCCTCGAGACTTCTCACAACATGAATGTACATCCGGACTCCTCTGGAGATCTTTGGTAACCTTTGAAACGCCCATTTTCACTCCGATTATCTGTCATTCAACAAAAGCACACCTTGCGCGTAATATCAAGCAAAACGGACGGAAATACATGCAAGTGTGACAAAACGGAAGGAGATAAGCCTATCAATTTACACTATTCTAGGCTTATCAAGCTCTCCCCTTTCTCTCTTCCGCTGTACTCTCCTCCCCCTCCAATTGTAATATTGGCCTCGGCCTTTTGAATAATAAGGATAGTTTTCTGTATACGATCCATTACTTATTTGGTATCAGAGCCTTTCCAATTTCTATGATAATCTTGTATAACATTTATGGATTTATCAAATTCAGTGAAATATTTTCCATAAAACCATTGGGTAAAAGGGATTATTTTTTTGGAATACTCAAGCCACTCATAGAATTCCCTTGTGAATTTTTTTAATTGATTCTCATTATATTTTGAGAAATACCAGTCCCTAAATTCTTTATATTTAGGTTGGCAAAATTCCTGATTTATTTCTTTTCTAACTTCATGTCCTATTATTGTCATTAATAGAAAAATTCATTTCACTGGCAATAGGTGATTCTACTGTATTATGAGAAACATTAGAGCTATTATAAATCCCGTGAGGAATACAATTTTCAGATATTCTTATACCTTCTAAATGAATATCCTCAATTGGATTTGGATTCATAGATTCTGGGATTTCAGAGGTTGAGTGTCTACTAGTAAGAGGAACACTCACTTTATAAGGTATTTGAGTAGTAGGAAAACTACTACTTCGTAGAAACCTTCCTGATTGGGAATTTCTAAAATTTAGGGAGACAGTTCCTTCATTATCCTGAACTATTTGTTCAATTTGATTAATTATTGGTCTAGGAGGGACAACATTAGTGATGGTCCAATTTTCAGGAAACGTAATTTCCTCCCAATTAATCAATCTATTGGTTGCAATATTAGATGTCAACATATTAGTCTCTATTAAGACAGTTTGGTCAGGGGATCCTAATTGACGAACCCTTGGATTAACAGTATTCATAACTTTATAGTAAATTCTATAAACTACGGCTATTACCTCAGAACCTGGCAAATAGTCATAACCTCTAGTTTGAATCCTACAATTTAGGACTTCACCAATATTTCTATCTGTTAAAGATAGGGTAAGATTTGGGTAAGCATTAAAATAAACAGAACCATGACATAGACTGGTCTCTACTGCCCCCATTATTGAGGATCTCCAATTATTACACCTGCCATCTCTTAAAGTTACTTGGAGACAGGTATCCATACCTAGCAGAGTTAGTGGTTTAAGAGCAATTTGCACTAAGCCAATATGGATATAATTATAATTTCGCATATGAGCAAGAAGATCATTTCTTTCCATAAGATTAATTATCTTATCATTGAGCTCTATGCTCTCTATTTTTCCTTGGTTTTAATTGCCAAGTTACTTCCAAATTCAAATGTACCACGTCCATAAATTGTTGATGGACGAACTGGAGGAATTGTCTAGTGGTTTAATTGTTCTTGCACATTAGCATATTCTACTAATTCGGAATTTTTAATTCTATCATTACCAGATCTAAATAATCTTCTCATTTTGAGATGATTGTGTTAGTGCTCATATAAATTATTTTCTCATGATTTTGCCTCTTTTTTTTTAAATGGAAGATAACATTATAAATAGCACGTCTGTCAACGGTTTACTGGAGTAAGGCCAAATTACCCTAACCGGGTCCTCATGGCCGGACAAATCCGAACGCGACTTGGGTGCCGTTCCACTACCCATAATGGTATCTTACATTTAAATTTTTCTTGTTAAGTTTTATTCAAAAATGCTCCATCATAAGTAATAACTTATATTTGCACTAACAATATATTTACGCCATTACTGGCTCTGATACCAAATAAGTAATGGAGAGGATAATAATCCTTTTGCTTGTCTGGCAGGGGAATCTCAAGACCCCTATGAAGACGAAGAAAATACTCCTACTTTGGGAGACATTTGGGATAGCATGACAGAAATAATGATTGAAAGGCTATCCTCTTCCAAAAAGGGAAAAGAAAAGCACCAATAATGCATAATGCTGCCAAACCAACTTTCGGTGGCAAATGACTCAATTATGGAGTCGATATGATGGCACTCTCCTTTTGGAGAAAATTTATTTGTTTATCCTTATTCGATATCTTCCTCATGATATCATTTATTTCTTTATAAACAGGAGGAGAAACGAATTCAAAGAATATTTCATGGCCATCAACATGAGCAGTTATCCCAGCAGTACTGGTTTGCATTGGTATTAGCATTGCTAAAAAAGGGGTTCCCAAGATTAATTCTTGTTGAAGATTTCTTATGCAAAGAAAGGTTGTTTCAAGGCAAATTCTTTTATTGCAAATGTAAACATTATTCAGTTTATATTTGATCATCATTTTACAGATGACTATGCACTGTTTACAGATGTATTTTACATCTCCCTTTACCTCATCTGCCGCAAGCTGGTTTTGTCCCTTTCCATAGGTAAAGTAACTTAGTTTTGTTGTTTGGCTCTGCTGATATCAATACATAGGTATACTACATTATGAACAGTTCACAATTTACTTTAGCTATCAACTTTTTCTTTCACAACTACTCCAATACTATCTATTTTACCTAACACCAATTAAAATATACATTTTTTCACTTTTTTCCTATTATTTTTTTTCCCAAGAAGGGAGGAGAGAGAGAAAGAAACAATAAAAAAAAGAAAGGAGTGTGAATAGTTCTTAGGTAAAAGTGGCTAAGCCCTATTTATAAATGTATTTTACCTATCCTTTTACCTAATTTGGTGCAAGGGTATTTTTTGAGTTTCTCCTCTCCAAAATAGCTAAAAAGCTATTTTACCAATGCTAGTGTACATGCTCTTAGATTCGGCAATCACTGTGTATCGTCCAAATTCCACGCCCCGACCACTCCCAAGCGTATTCTTTAATCAAGCAAAGCAGGGAATGATTTTCCAAATGCAAAAGGATTCGCATAAGTTCTCACTTCCATAATTTTTTGGATTGGACATATAAGTTAAAAAGGGATCAACCCAATAGGAGTGAGGTTAATGTTCACCTTCATCTAACGAGGGTAAACAAAATCGGACTCCGTGTAGAGGGACAGCAGCGCCTGCCTTGGCCACAAAGGCAGCACCTAGGTCGGCTTTAGAGAGAGAAAGTTTAGAGAAAAGTCAGAGAGACCATTAACTGCATCGAGGTTAGCTGTTGGCAGAAGTTATGTAAATTCCACTCTAACTCGAAAAATCATTTTAATCTCGTCAAGTCATTTTATAGGTAACCTGAATCAACATAGAACAGATTTTGGCGTGACCATTTCTGTATTTTTTTTCTTCTCCTCTACTATATCTTAATTAGCACTCTTATCTTCATTCATTCAATTAATCGACAAATAGTGATTAAAATAGCCTAAAGACACAAGATAATACGATTGATTCCGTGAAGTCCGGTAGTCTAACACAGAATCATACTATACCTTAGCCATCATATATATACAGATTTTTAGTTGTCAAAATGCTGATGGTTTTGCAATAATAAGATTTACCATAGGATTCATAGGATTGATATTGGTCCATCGGAACGTAATCGTTTCGCCAAACAAATCCTAACTACATGTCAAGTATTTTGCAGATTTTCAAATGCTGAATGATCTATTTTTCATTCATATCATCGGATTTTGTGATCTGAATGAAAAATGGGAAGATTGGATCGAGCACCTACACATATCAGATTGAGCTGATTTTTTACAGACCCAATCAATTTTTTTTTTAAATTATTGAATGGCTCAAATTATCCGTATGGAACCCGAAGTGGGCCTTGCACGACGATCGGTGCAATTTCGGTCTGCCACCAGTCGATGGCCTTAGCTTTCCCGTAACTAAAAAACTCATTACTTGAAGGAATCTCATACCTAGGCCTGTCAATGGATCGGATCCGATCCGAAAAATCCGAATCCAATAACAGAAATCCGTAATCCGAATCCGATTATTACGGATCGGATCGGATCGAATCCGAATCCGAACTTCTTCTTTTTTTTAACTTTTTATAAATTTATAAATTTTTTTTAAAAAAAAACAGTAAATTTTTTTTTTTGAACAAAAAATGTTTTAGAAGTTGTATTTTTATTTTAAATTTCAATTTTTTTTTTGGAAAATAATTTTTTTTTGAAAAAAAATTGTATTTTAATTTTTTTTTTTTTTTTTTTTGGTTAAAATTTTTGAAGTAAAAAAGTTTTCGGATCGGATCCGGATTTTCGGATCGGATCCGGATTACCACTATCGGATTTTAGTCTTATCGGATTCGGATCGGATCCAAGTCTTATCGGATCCGGATCCATCGGATCCGACCCGTTGACAGGCCTACTCATACCTAGTATTTTAGGTAAAGTCAAACAAATCTAAAGTTGAATAATAGCTCTCAAAATGCAATGACATATCCATAATCAAGATCAATTTAATATCAATTATCAATTGTCACTATTGACTACGACCAAATCCTTTTCCATATTCATCTTCACAATTACGGTAAATGAGGTTCGAAAAAAAATAAGCAACTTAGGCTCTGTTTGTTTGGGCGTATAATGTTTTCTGGTAAAATATTTTACCTATTTTCCGGTATTTAGTTGTGTAAAAAATGAGAAAAACATTTAAAATATTTTCTATTAATTGGACAAAAATGACTTATCTTTAAATCTTCCGTAAGTTATTTTCCGAAATGAACCCGCTGCCTTCTATTGCAATTCTCACTTCTCAGTTTTTTCGATCGTCAGTCCTGACCAATGTTCAATTCCAATATTCTCACATCTCTCCACCATTTAAGCCCTCTCTCTCTACACTATCTTGTTGATTTCTGGAAATATTGTTTAAGTGCTAACCAAACACCGAAAAATAAAAATTTGAAGTTTGTTTTCTGAAAAAACATTTTACATGGAAAACATTTTACATCGAAACAAACGGAGCCCTAAAACCAATGAAATCAAACATATAGTTCAGTAAGTGTGTAATTAAATTAATCATAAACGAAACAGACAACACAAAGATATAAAGCTGTTTAAAAAAATTCCTTTTATAATTTTCCCTGATCACTCAAACATCTACGTTACTGTTTTTGTTTTTTTTGCCAAAAATATGAGCAGAAAGTGCAAGAAAACAAATTAGATGTTGAGAGGAAGAGTCAAATTAGGCCCAGCTGTTAGGTGAATAATCGAAAGGAAAGTAAACAAAAGATAGATGTATTTTCTTTAATTTCATCTAGGCATTCTTACAAACATCTTAAATGCAATAAGAAATTCCAAAGTTTCGAATGCCTAAAAAATTATCAAACCCAAAAAAATGAACAATGACTAATGGTGTATTAAAAAATCCCTAAGAATCTACTGTCAAGAACGATTGGAATGATTCCGACCACTACTACCATCACCACTCCATTATTACCATAAGTTTTTTGTGACCATTAGTAAATTAAGAGAGAATCGGAACAAAATTTAATTTATTATTTTTTTAATTCAGTACTTAATATGTTTATCAAATAGATTTTGAGCTTATAAAATTCAGCATTCAGTACTTAATTTTTCAGCTTTTACTTTTCAATTTTATCAAATAGTCCCTAAGTTAGGGGGAAACCCATGAGTTAGGTTTTGTTTACCCTCCTTCTTATTGGTTGAAATGGTATGGATCCCACTACAAAGTGATGTCATATTTACCAAAACTTGTATTACAAAGGTGAGACCTACGCCATTTCACCCAATAAAAAGGAGGGTAATGCTTAGAGTTTACCCTCTTTGGGTGAACAAAATTGCACTCGAAATCCGAGACCAGATCCCCTGTCTGAGCCCAATCCGGACAGGGGCTTGTTCCATTCCTCGGAGCCATTGATCTCGCTAATCAACGGCTGAGATATGCCGAACACTTTATGTTTCAAAACGACGTCGTTTTAGCTCGACACATCTCAATCGTTAATTTACGTAATCAACGACTCCAAAGAGTGGGACAAACCCCTGTCCGCGGGGTCCGAAAGGGGATCCTTGGTGTCGAAATCCATCCCAAGGTTTTTAAAAGGGTTAGGACAATTTCAAAGGTAAATTGCACTCGAAATCCATCCCAACGTTATCCTGAAATCTAGAAACTATAGAGAGAGAGAGAGAGAGAGAGAGAGAGAGAGTGGGACGGAGACGATGGCTCAGATCGGTGCTTTTACAATAATCAACCCCGTGGAAGCTGCTAAATACAGAGGAGGTAATAACCTTCTCTCTCCTCCCCACCAATCATCGTTTTCCCTTCCTACTGGGACTGCGAATCTGTTTCGTTCTCGTTCTCTCACTAGAAACCCTAGTTTCCCTCCTTCTGCAACTATGAGTCCAAGAAAGAACCAACCACAGTCGAGACGGCTCCAAGAAGCTGAATTGTTCCTCAGTCGGATGCCCCAAACGCGACCTCTGCCACACATTTTTGAAACCAATAAGGCGTTGGGGGTTATTGTGAAATCGGGTAAGTACAGCACGGCTCTTTCTCATTTCAACAAGTTGCAGTTAGAAGAGATTGAGCTAGATTTGTATACCTTCAACATTGCTATTAACTGCTATTGTCACGTGAATCGAGTTGGCTTTGGGTTCTCTCTTTTAGGCCGTATCTTCAAACGCGGTTATACACCTGATGTAGTTACCGTCAACACTCTTTTAAATGGACTTATTGCACAAGATAAAACTGCTGAGGCTGTGGAGTTATTTGAGAAAATAGTCAAAAAGGGGGAAATCAAACTCAATGTGTATCAGTATGGATCGTTAATAAATAGGCTTTGCAAAATGGGAAACGCGGGAGCGGCTATTAGTTTCTGAGGATAGCGGGAGATGGGGGTTTAAATCCTAACACCATGACATTTAGCATGATCATTGACAGTCTTTGCAAGGATAGAATGGTGGATGATGCTTTGAACCTTTTTCGCGAAATGAAAGAGAAAGGGGTTCACCCAAATGTTTTTACATATACCTCTTTGATTGATGTCTTATGTATTCGTGGCCAGTGGAAGGAGGCTACGAGAATGTTAGGAGAAATGTTGGATAATGATATTTCTCCGGACATCATTACGTTTAGTGTCTTGGTTGATGCACTTACCAAGGAAGGGAGGGGAAAAGAGGCAGAGGAAGTAATTGAAAGCTTGATTCAAAGAGGTGTGCATCTTGATGTAGTCATCTACAATTCTTTAATGAATGGATATTGTTCGCAAGGCCAGATGGATGAGGCAATGAGAGTGTTCAATACCATGGTGGATAGGGGCATTCAACCTGTGTTTCATAGCTACAGCATTTTAATTAATGGATATTGCAAGACCGGGCATATAGATGAAGCATTGTCGTTATTTCACATGATTGAAAACAAAGGTTTAGGTCTCAATGTTGTAATGTACAATATCCTCATTGGTGCATTTTGCAAGAATAAGGACCTTGATAATGCAAGGGATCTTTTCATTAAACTTTCTTCCCAGGGATTACAACCTGATTTCATTACATATAATACAATGATACGCGGTCTTTGTAAAGAAGGATTTTTGGATGAAGCTAAAGAGTTGTTAGTGAAAATGGAGCAGAATGGTTTATTGCCTGATAGTGGCACTTACAACTCCATCATCCATGGTTTTGTTGAATAACAAAAGTAGTTCCATCATTCCATGAGGCTCTGGTACTTTTCGAGGAATGGTTGGAAGGGGTATTTCACCCAGTGCATCTACTTTTCGCTTGATTAAGGATTTGATCTCAACTAATGGATAGGAGCCTTGCTCTCCATGAAGTGGTAATGAAGTTCATGCCAAGGATAGACGCTGAGCTGTACAGGTAGATCTAGTTTTACACCAAAATATGTAGGCTATAATTGAGCCAGACTCTTGTCTCTGTGCATATATATTAGTGGGGTGTTCTTCATGGTAATTAACATTCATAGTCCCTTTCTTTCCTTTGGAAAGGCGGAACACACTGTTCAAACATATTTCCCCTTGACTCTTCGACTCTTCAATTACTCACTGAATGCCTCGAAGGCTCTATATTGCTTAGTATACTACGATCTCCAATAATGTTAATTCTTATATTCTTTTTTTTTTAAATTTTATGATAAGTACTGCACTCAGTGAAGACCAAACATAGAATACAAATTCCGTGGTGCATTCCCCGGAAAACAACTAAACAACAAGCTATACAAGCCAAAACCAACACACCTAGGCACGACAGCCCAAATCCAACACCCACCCAAAACCAGCAAGAAGCAACATCCAAAGACCAACAAGAATTAAAATAAATACCAGCTATACATCCAAGACTATCAGAGCCATACAACATACAATAATCAATAGGAAACACATTTAAACAGCAAGCACAAGTACAACATTACTGGACAGACCCCATCATGTTTCATAAAGAGACTTGTCCCTCTGAGAGTAACTTTAATCTTCCTCAAAGAGCTCTAACGAAATCCGAGACTTGACTCTTGGGAGAATCTTCTCCACCACTTGGTCCTGAGATGAAAACTTTTATTTTGTCCTGCCATAGATGATACACAGAAGCCCAGGCAAGGCTGAGCATGAATTTGGACCACATATTGGTGTGGGGTCCACCCCAAGTGTGTAAACCCCACCATTATGTGGTCTAAATTTGTGTTCAACCTTACTCCAGGGGCACTGAATATTTTTCAAGTAGGGGGAGATGGGAAGCGGGGCCTGCTGTCCACAAGGGACAGCATGGGTGCTGACCCCGTGCAACGACGTCGTTATCATGTAATTAGGCAGTAAACATTTGTACTTGACTGTTTCCCCTTGAGCCCCGTTTGGTGCCCAATAAATAGATTTGATGATTGATGATTTTGTGGGTTCCAGTTCGGGTCAAAAAAAAAAAATTTTGATTCAAACTATAAGTTATTTTTAAAATATTTTTTTATGGGTTTTAGTAAAAAATTAGCTAGGCTTAAATATGTGAAAGATCGAGTAATTGCTAGGCTTAAAAGCTGGAAGGAAACCGTTTTAAACATGGCCGGAAAAGAAGTTATGATAAAGTCAGTATCGTTAACTATGCTGAATTATGTTATGCAGTGTTTTCTTTTGCCTAAACGGGTATGCAAGGATATCTGTAGTTCCATTCGGAAATTCTGGTGGGGTTCCAAAGAGGGGGAGCATAAAATTAACTGGGTTAGTTGGAATAAGCTTTGTGACAGTAAATCTGATGGTGGGCTTGGATTTCGTGATCTTCACGTGTTCAACCTTGCATTTCTTGCGAAACAAGGTTGGCGACTTCTACAAGGCCCCCTTCTTTATTCCAGCGGCTTTTCAAGGGCAAGTACTTTCATACTAAGTCATTTTGGGAGGCCTGTTGCCCAAGTTCAGCCTCTTTGGCTTGGCGGAGCATTCTGGCAGGTAGGAATATACTTAAAAAGGGCTGGAGATGGAATTTGGGGAATGGATTTTCTATTGATGTTTGGCGTGATCCCTGGCTGCCCAACGTGTCTCGGATCTTATCGATGGCACGACCCATCGCTGGAACATATCCCTGATTACAGATCTTTTCTTGGAGTCAGATGTGGAAGCAATTCTTTCTGTCCCAATCAATACGCAAGGTTGCGGTGACAAAAGCTTATGGCACTACACAAGTAATGGGTCTTTCTCGGTAAAATCAGTGTCTTGGTTGGCCAAGCAAAGCAATTTACTACGTCAATCATGAGAACGAGGTGAGTCGAGCTCAGGTACTCCCTTAGATTCGTTCTGGAAAACTTTGTGGTCCTTACCGATCCCGAATAAAGTTAAAATGTTTTTGTGGAGGTGTTCCCATAATGCTATTGCTGTGCTTTATAATATGAATCGGAAAGGCATCAATATTTCTCCCTACTGCCCAAGATGTAAAACCAGCGATGAGACGTTAGAACACTTGCTGTTTAAGTGCAAATTTTCGCGTGCAGCATGGCTTGGTTCCCCTTTCAGTTCTGGTGTTTCTCCCTCTTGGAATTCAAGCCAGCTTATGGACTGGTGGCATTCTTTCCCTCACAACGTTCAAGACTCCGGTGCAGTAGTGGATATGGGTGTGCTCTTTGCATCTGTTTCCTGGTTCATTTGGAAGGCAAGAAATCAATTGCATTTTGATGGCCAAAGTTGGGATTGTTACATGATTTTGGAAAAGGCTTCAGCTCTTTGTTCTGAATTCAGAGCAGCTACACCTCATCTCCAATGTTGTGCTATTCCTGGACTGATTCCTATGTGGTGCCCACCACCAGACGATATGGTTAAAATTAATGTTGATGGGGCCATTCACAGGCAAAATGGTTCAGTTGGTGTTGGTATTATTGCCCGAGATTGCTTGGGGCAGGTTCTGGGAATGGCAGCCATCCCTTTTACTGGTTTGTTTTCTCCTAGACTAGACTAGAGAACAGTTGAGGCCATGGCACTCCGTGAAGCATGGGTTATTGCAGCAAATAGAGGTCTCTCAAAGATTGTTGTGGAAGGTGATTCACTCCAAGTTCAAGCACTCACTCAAGCAGGAAAATCGTTTGCGGATTGCAGCTCTATCCTCTCGGATTGTTTAGTTCTTCTGCTGTCATTTTTCTCTTGTACTTCCGTGCATGTTAAAAGTTCTTGTAATAGGGCAGCCCATTCGTTGGCTAAGCGATCCCTATTAGTTACTAGACTATAAAATTGGGGGGGTCCTATCTCTCCGTGGCTAACTAGTCTTGTCTTTGCAGATGTGAGGTCCTTGGATCGGGTTCTCCAATAATCAAGTCCTATCTTTTTCCGTATTAAAAAAAAGTACAAAATTAGCTTAGTCCGGTATCGGTAAGGGCTTTTTAGAATTCGTAGATAGCCCTACGAATTCTAAAAAGCCTTGATATTAGATTGAGCTAATTTTTTGTAAGAACCAATAAAAAAATATTTTAAGAATAATGAGCAATTTGAATCATTTTTCTAAAACCCGAAATGGGCTCTACAAAAAGATCAATAAATCGTTAATATGAGATTGAGTGACCAAACGCTTTGTTGCAGCGATTCTTGCAAAAAAAAAAACCCCAATTTACTTCGGTTGGAACTTGATATTTTCTTTGGTTTGTTATCGATTTGCATCTGCTCTCAAAAAATGAAATGCAAAGGATGAGTTAACCTTGATTAGCATGGAGTTAAAGTAGTTTTTTTGGGTGTAAAAGGTCTAGTAAAACAAATTATCTTTGATCCAAGTTAAGCGCGTGCCAGTAGCTAGAAGTGTGTTCTACTAATTAAAATATGTACTTATATTTTGAAGGGAAAATTTTACAAATGGTCCATTTACTTTGCCTGAATTCTCATTTTCGTCCCTCTAGTACCAATTGCGTTAGTTTTAGCCCTATAGTTTATATTTTGCCTCAATTTCGTCCATCTTGCTTACGGTGTCAATGAAACAAACGGAATTGAAGGGCAAAATTTTCATTCTTTCTCACAGAGGGACTAAATTGAGACTTCATACAAACTAGAGGGACTATTTCTAAAAATATTTTTTTTACTTTTGTTTTTGCAAATATAATTAAAAGACACCGTACATAATATATTCGATAGGATTAGGGCAATGAAAAATGATACACAAAACTCCCAGCGATCATGAAGATAGAGTCCGTCGGTCTTCGGTCACACTTTTTTTTTCCCCATAACTTTACTAACCCAACAACCAAGATTGGGAAAAAAAATGGATGGAAGCTCGAAGTTCAATTGTGATATCGAAGTTGCGATTCCCTATCAAACTGTATGAGGCATTTTTAATCTCCAGCATCATTTTTACCACCGTTAATATAGCATAAAAAAATGCCCACAATTGTCTGATCAAAGTTCAGAAACAACTTATGGAATAAAGATAAGAAAGCACTCTGAGTCGTTTCCCTCATGTATCCCTCTTTCCCTCATCATTTGTATTTGCTAGGATTAGGGCAATGAAAAAACTCCCAGCGATCATAAAAATAGACATGAAGATAGAGTCTGTCGGTCTTCGGTTGTTATGTTTTTTTTTCCATAAACAACCAAGATTGGGAAAAAAAAATTGGACGGATCGAAGTTAAATTGTGAAATCGAAGTTGCGGTTCCCTACCAAACTGTATGAGGCATTTTTAATCTCTAGCATCATTTCTATTTGTATGAGGCATTTTTGCAAGCACCTTGGTTGCAGACCACCGCGCTCGAAGACCATCGTTAATATAGCATAAACAACTTATGGAATAGAGATAAGAAAGGACTATGAGCCGTTTCCCTCATGTATCCCTCTTTCCCTCATCATTTTTATTTGCTACTAATTTAACATGTTTCTGCCAGTGGGATAAGGCTGAAATGGAGTACCAAAGCATGAAATTTCAAAAATACGGGAGAGTGGCGGAAAAGGTTGCCGTATAATTTCTGATGGCGACGAATATCTCGTCTTAACCGCAAGAATTTCAACCAAACTTGGAGCATGTGGCATCTACGGAGTCATAGTCAAATTGATGCTTCAATTCTTACAAACAAACAGGCCCTTAATAGATTAATCAATCTCTGTCACATTGTCGTTGTGGTTGTATGAGGTATTTTTACAGGCTTTTGGAATCGATAGCTTACCTGGAATCTGTTTGGAGGAAGCAGCCGGCACGGCTAAGCTGGCGATTCGGTCGGCGTGGAGAGAGCGGTGGCGGCGGCACAGTCGGTCACTGATTGCGTGAGGTGGCGGAGGCGAAGCTGCGTGAGGGGGGAGGCGTATTCGCAGAGAGAGAGAGAGAGAGGGGGGGGAGGCGTATTTGGCTATTCGCAGAGAGAGAGAGAGATACAGGGAATTTTGTGTGACTAGAAATTGCTAAAAAAATGTTAACTATTTACAGGAATGCCATTACCATGATGTAGAATGAAAGGTGATGATTTATGGAGGGTATAAATCTTGAGTGTTGGTTGTCTTTTGGATTCAAATACTTTCCTGTCAAATTGAGGTGAGGGTGTGAATCCCTTACAAACACAAGTTGTTAGAATGGCTGAGATTCATTTGATTCAAGGGTTGAGAAGGAACTTGCAAATGTAATGTAAGTACCCACATTCTTTGTAGTAATTGCGCAAATGCCACCGATCTCCCAATTCCAAAACCCTACTAGATAGCAAGTGCTGTAAACATGGACAATTCTAACCGGGGTATGTAGTGCTGTAGACATGGGAAAACACTAGATATATACACACACAGAGTCCGGATCAGGTCTGGGATCCTTGACCTGATTCCGGTCCGCACCTCCCCTTTTCCGACCAAATTTTGATGATCCGAGCTGCTCAATGTGACCAGAACGTGATTTTAAGGGTATCTGCGAGAAATCGGCAAAAAAAATGATCGGAAAGGGCTTCATCCGAATAGTTTTTTATTGAATATATATACACACAGATTTTTAGTTGTCAAAATGTTGATGGTTTTGCAATAATAAGATTTATCATAGGCTTCATAGGATTGATGGTCCATCGGTTATTGTAATCGTTTCGCCAAACAAATCCTAACTACATGTCAAGTATTTTGCAGATTTTCAAATGCTGAATGATCTATTTTTCATTCATATCACCGGATTTTGTGATCTAAATGAAAAATGGGAAGATTGAATCGAGCATCTACACATATCGGATTGAGCTGATTTTTTACAGACCCAATCAATTTTTTTTTTAAATTATTGAATGGCTCGGATTATCCATATGGGACCCGGAGTGGACCCTGCACGACGATTGGTGCAATTTTTTTTGTTTAGGTAAAGTCAAACAAATCTAAAGTTGAATAATAGCTCTCAAAATGCAATGACATATACATAATCAAGATCAATTTAATATAAATTATCAATTGTCACTATTGACTATGACCAAATTCTTTTCCATATTCATCTTCACAATTTACGGTAAATGAGCTTCGGAAAAAAAATAAGCAACTTAGGCTCTGTTTATTTGGGCGTGTAATGTTTTCTGGTAAAATATTTTACCTATTTTTTGGTGTTTAGTTGTGTAAAAAATGAGGAAAATATTTAAAATATTTTCTATTAATTGGATGAAAATGATTTATCTTTAAATCTTCCATAAGTTATTTTCCGAAATGAACCCGCTGCCTTCCATTGCAATTCTCACTTCTCAGTTTTCTCAATGGTCAGTCCTGACCAATGTTCAATTCCAATATTCTCACATCTCTCCACCGTTTAAGCCCCCCTCTCTCTACACTATCTTGTCGATTTCTGAAAATATTTTTCAAGTGCTAACCAAATACCGAAAAATAAAATTTTGAAGTTTGGTTTCTGAAAAAACATTTTACATGGAAAACATTTTACATCGAAACAAACGGAGCCCTAAAACCAATGAAATCAAACATATAGTTCAGTAAGTGTGTAATTAAATTAATCATAAACGAAACAGACAACACAAAGATATAAAGCTGTTTAAAAAAATTCCTTTTATAATTTTCCCTGATCACTCAAACATCTACGTTACTGTTTTTTTTTTTGCCAAAAATATGAGCAGAAAGTGCAAGAAAACAAATTAGATGTTGAGAGGAAGAGTCAAATTAGGCCCAGCTGTTAGGTGAATAATCGAAAGGAAAGTAAACAAAAGATAGATGTATTTTCTTTAATTTCATCTAGGCATTCTTACAAACATCTTAAATGCAATAAGGAATTCCAAAGTTTCAAATGCCTAAAAAATTATCAAACCCGAAAAAATGAACAATGACTAATGGGGTATTAAAAAATCCCTAAGAATCTACTGTCAAGAACGATTGGAATTCGCCATGTGAGTTTAATTGGAAGCTTCAATTAGATGATTCCGACCACCACTACCATCACCACTCCATTATTACCATAATTTTAAAGTGACCATTAGTAAATTAAGAGGGAACCGAAACAAAATTTAATTTATTATTTTTCTTAATTCAGTACTTAATATGTTTATAAAATAGATTTTGAACTTATAAAATTCAACATTCAGTACTTAATTTTCCAGTTTTATTTCTCAATTTTATCAAACAGTTTCTAAGTTAGGAGGAAACCCATGAGCTGAGTTTTGTTCACCATCCTTTCTATTGGTTGAAATGGTATGGATCCCACTACAAAGTGATGTTATGTTTACCAAAACTTGTATTACAAAGGTGAGACGTACGCCATTCCAACCAATAAAAAGGGGGGTAACGTTTACCATATTTTGGTGAACAAAATTGCACTCGAAATCCATCCCAAGGTTTTTCAAAGGGTTAGGACAATTTCAAAGGTAAATTGCACTCGAAATCCATCCCAACGTTATCCTGAAATATAATAGAGAGAGAGAGTGAGAGGGAGAGTGTGGGACGGAGACGATGGCTCAGATCGGTGCTTTTACAATAATCAACCCCATGGAATCTGCTAAATACAGAGGAGGTAATAACCTTCTCTCTCCGCCCCACCAATCATCGTTTTCCCATCCTACTGGGACTGCAAATCTGTTTCGTTCTCGTTCTCTCACTAGAAACCCTAGTTTCCCTCCTTCTGCAACTATGAGTCCAAGAAAGAACCAACCACAGTCGAGACGGCTCCAAGAAGCTGAATTGTTCCTCAGTCGGATGCCCCAAACGCGACCTCTGCCACACATTTTTGAAACCAATAAGGCGTTGGGGGTTATTGTGAAATCGGGTAAGTACAGCACGGCTCTTTCTCATTTCAACAAGTTGCAGTTAGAAGAGATTGAGCTAGATTTGTATACCTTCAACATTGCTATTAACTGCTATTGTCACGTGAATCGAGTTGGCTTTGGGTTCTCTCTTTTAGGCCGTATCTTCAAACGCGGTTATACACCTGATGTAGTTACCGTCAACACTCTTTTAAATGGACTTATTGCACAAGATAAAACTGCTGAGGCTGTGGAGTTATTTGAGAAAATAGTCAAAAAGGGGGAAATCAAACTCAATGTGTATCAGTATGGATCGTTAATAAATAGGCTTTGCAAAATGGGAAACGCGGGAGCGGCTATTAGTTTTCTGAGGATAGCGGGAGATGGGGGTTTAAATCCTAACACCATGACATTTAGCATGATCATTGACAGTCTTTGCAAGGATAGAATGGTGGATGATGCTTTGAACCTTTTTCGCGAAATGAAAGAGAAAGGGGTTCACCCAAATGTTTTTACATATACCTCTTTGATTGATGTCTTATGTATTCGTGGCCAGTGGAAGGAGGCTACGAGAATGTTAGGAGAAATGTTGGATAATGATATTTCTCCGGACATCATTACGTTTAGTGTCTTGGTTGATGCACTTACCAAGGAAGGGAGGGGAAAAGAGGCAGAGGAAGTAATTGAAAGCTTGATTCAAAGAGGTGTGCATCTTGATGTAGTCATCTACAATTCTTTAATGAATGGATATTGTTCGCAAGGCCAGATGGATGAGGCAATGAGAGTGTTCAATACCATGGTGGATAGGGGCATTCAACCTGTGTTTCATAGCTACAGCATTTTAATTAATGGATATTGCAAGACCGGGCATATAGATGAAGCATTGTCGTTATTTCACATGATTGAAAACAAAGGTTTAGGTCTCAATGTTGTAATGTACAATATCCTCATTGGTGCATTTTGCAAGAATAAGGACCTTGATAATGCAAGGGATCTTTTCATTAAACTTTCTTCCCAGGGATTACAACCTGATTTCATTACATATAATACAATGATACGCGGTCTTTGTAAAGAAGGATTTTTGGATGAAGCTAAAGAGTTGTTAGTGAAAATGGAGCAGAATGGTTTATTGCCTGATAGTGGCACTTACAACTCCATCATCCATGGTTTTGTTGAATAACAAAAGTAGTTCCATCATTCCATGAGGCTCTGGTACTTTTCGAGGAATGGTTGAAGGGGTATTTCACCCAGTGCATCTACTTTTCGCTTGATTAAGGATTTGATCTCAACTAATGGATAGGAGCCTTGCTCTCCATGAAGTGGTAATGAAGTTCATGCCAAGGATAGACGCTGAGCTGTACAGGTAGATCTAGTTTTACACCAAAATATGTAGGCTATAATTGAGCCAGACTCTTGTCTCTGTGCATATATATTAGTGGGGTGTTCTTCATGGTAATTAACATTCATAGTCCCTTTCTTTCCTTTGGAAAGGCGGAACACACTGTTCAAACATATTTCCCCTTGACTCTTCGACTCTTCAATTACTCACTGAATGCCTCGAAGGCTCTATATTGCTTAGTATACTACGATCTCCAATAATGTTAATTCTTATATTCTTTTTTTTTTAAATTTTATGATAAGTACTGCACTCAGTGAAGACCAAACATAGAATACAAATTCCGTGGTGCATTCCCCGGAAAACAACTAAACAACAAGCTATACAAGCCAAAACCAACACACCTAGGCACAACAGCCCAAATCCAACACCCACCCAAAACCAGCAAGAAGCAACATCCAAAGACCAACAAGAATTAAAATAAATACCAGCTATACATCCAAGACTATCAGAGCCATACAACATACAATAATCAATAGGAAACACATTTAAACAGCAAGCACAAGTACAACATTACTGGACAGACCCCATCATGTTTCATAAAGAGACTTGTCCCTCTGAGAGTAACTTTAATCTTCCTCAAAGAGCTCTAACGAAATCCGAGACTTGACTCTTGGGAGAATCTTCTCCACCACTTGGTCCTGAGATGAAAACTTTTATTTTGTCCTGCCATAGATGATACACAGAAGCCCAGGCAAGGCTGAGCATGAATTTGGACCACATATTGGTGTGGGGTCCACCCCAAGTGTGTAAACCCCACCATTATGTGGTCTAAATTTGTGTTCAACCTTACTCCAGGGGCACTGAATATTTTTCAAGTAGGGGGAGATGGGAAGCGGGGCCTGCTGTCCACAAGGGACAGCATGGGTGCTGACCCCGTGCAACGACGTCGTTATCATGTAATTAGGCAGTAAACATTTGTACTTGACTGTTTCCCCTTGAGCCCCGTTTGGTGCCCAATAAATAGATTTGATGATTGATGATTTTGTGGGTTCCAGTTCGGGTCAAAAAAAAAAAATTTTGGTTCAAACTATAAGTTATTTTTAAAATATTTTTTTATGGGTTTTAGTAAAAAATTAGCTAGGCTTAAATATGTGAAAGATCAAGTAATTGCTAGGCTTAAAAGCTGGAAGGAAACCGTTTTAAATATGGCCGGAAAAGAAGTTATGATAAAGTCAGTATCGTTAACTATGCTGAATTATGTTATGCAGTGTTTTCTTTTGCCTAAACGGGTATGCAAGGATATCTGTAGTTCCATTCGGAAATTCTGGTGGGGTTCCAAAGAGGGGGAGCATAAAATTAACTGGGTTAGTTGGAATAAGCTTTGTGACAGTAAATCTGATGGTGGGCTTGGATTTCGTGATCTTCACGTGTTCAACCTTGCATTTCTTGCGAAACAAGGTTGGCGACTTCTACAAGGCCCCCTTCTTTATTCCAGCGGCTTTTCAAGGGCAAGTACTTTCATACTAAGTCATTTTGGGAGGCCTGTTGCCCAAGTTCAGCCTCTTTGGCTTGGCGGAGCATTCTGGCAGGTAGGAATATACTTAAAAAGGGCTGGAGATGGAATTTGGGGAATGGATTTTCTATTGATGTTTGGCGTGATCCCTGGCTGCCCAGCGTGTCTCGGATCTTATCGATGGCACGACCCATCGCTGGAACATATCCCTGATTACAGATCTTTTCTTGGAGTCAGATGTGGAAGCAATTCTTTCTGTCCCAATCAATACGCAAGGTTGCGGTGACAAAAGCTTATGGCACTACACAAGTAATGGGTCTTTCTCGGTAAAATCAGTGTCTTGGTTGGCCAAGCAAAGCAATTTACTACGTCAATCATGAGAACGAGGTGAGTCGAGCTCAGGTACTCCCTTAGATTCGTTCTGGAAAACTTTGTGGTCCTTACCGATCCCGAATAAAGTTAAAATGTTTTTGTGGAGGTGTTCCCATAATGCTATTGCTGTGCTTTATAATATGAATCGGAAAGGCATCAATATTTCTCCCTACTGCCCAAGATGTAAAACCAGCGATGAGACGTTAGAACACTTGCTGTTTAAGTGCAAATTTTCGCGTGCAGCATGGCTTGGTTCCCCTTTCAGTTCTGGTGTTTCTCCCTCTTGGAATTCAAGCCAGCTTATGGACTGGTGGCATTCTTTCCCTCACAACGTTCAAGACTCCGGTGCAGTAGTGGATATGGGTGTGCTCTTTGCATCTGTTTCCTGGTTCATTTGGAAGGCAAGAAATCAATTGCATTTTGATGGCCAAAGTTGGGATTGTTACATGATTTTGGAAAAGGCTTCAGCTCTTTGTTCTGAATTCAGAGCAGCTACACCTCATCTCCAATGTTGTGCTATTCCTGGACTGATTCCTATGTGGTGCCCACCACCAGACGATATGGTTAAAATTAATGTTGATGGGGCCATTCACAGGCAAAATGGTTCAGTTGGTGTTGGTATTATTGCCCGAGATTGCTTGGGGCAGGTTCTGGGAATGGCAGCCATCCCTTTTGCATCTGCTCTCAAAAAATGAAATGCAAAGGATGAGTTAACCTTGATTAGCATGGAGTTAAAGTAGTTTTTTTGGGTGTAAAAGGTCTAGTAAAACAAATTATCTTTGATCCAAGTTAAGCACGTGCCAGTAGCTAGAAGTGTGTTCTACTAATTAAAATATGTACTTATTTTTTGAAGGGAAAATTTTACAAATGGTCCATTTACTTTGCCTGAATTCTCATTTTCGTCCCTCTAGTACCAATTGCGTTAGTTTTAGCCCTATAGTTTATATTTTGCCTCAATTTCGTCCATCTTGCTTACGGTGTCAATGAAACAAACGGAATTGAAGGGCAAAATTTTCATTCTTTCTCACAGAGGGACTAAATTGAGACTTCATACAAACTAGAGGGACTATTTCTAAAAATATTTTTTTTACTTTTGTTTTTGCAAATATAATTAAAAGACACCATACATAATATATTCGATAGGATTAGGGCAATGAAAAATGATACACAAAACTCCCAGCGATCATGAAGATAGAGTCCGTCGGTCTTCGGTCACACTTTTTTTTTCCCCATAACTTTACTAACCCAACAACCAAGATTGGGAAAAAAAATGGATGGAAGCTCGAAGTTCAATTGTGATATCGAAGTTGCGATTCCCTATCAAACTGTATGAGGCATTTTTAATCTCCAGCATCATTTTTACCACCGTTAATATAGCATAAAAAAATGCCCACAATTGTCTGATCAAAGTTCAGAAACAACTTATGGAATAAAGATAAGAAAGCACTCTGAGTCGTTTCCCTCATGTATCCCTCTTTCCCTCATCATTTGTATTTGCTAGGATTAGGGCAATGAAAAAACTCCCAGCGATCATAAAAATAGACATGAAGATAGAGTCTGTCGGTCTTCGGTTGTCATGTTTTTTTTTCCATAAACAACCAAGATTGGGAAAAAAAAAATGGACGGATCGAAGTTAAATTGTGAAATCGAAGTTGCGGTTCCCTACCAAACTGTATGAGGCATTTTTAATCTCTAGCATCATTTCTATTTGTATGAGGCATTTTTGCAAGCACCTTGGTTGCAGACCACCGCGCTCGAAGACCATCGTTAATATAGCATAAACAACTTATGGAATAGAGATAAGAAAGGACTATGAGCCGTTTCCCTCATGTATCCCTCTTTCCCTCATCATTTTTATTTGCTACTAATTTAACATGTTTCTGCCAGTGGGATAAGGCTGAAATGGAGTACCAAAGCATGAAATTTCAAAAATACGGGAGAGTGGCGGAAAAGGTTGCCGTATAATTTCTGATGGCGACGAATATCTCGTCTTAACCGCAAGAATTTCAACCAAACTTGGGGCATGTGGCATCTACGGAGTCATAGTCAAATTGATGCTTCAATTCTTACAAACAAACAGGCCCTTAATAGATTAATCAATCTCTGTCACATTGTCGTTGTGGTTGTATGAGGTATTTTTACAGGCTTTTGGAATCGATAGCTTACCTGGAATCTGTTTGGAGGAAGCAGCCGGCACGGCTAAGCTGGCGATTCGGTCGGCGTGGAGAGAGCGGTGGCGGCGGCACAGTCGGTCACTGATTGCGTGAGGTGGCGGAGGCGAAGCTGCGTGAGGGGGGAGGCGTATTCGCAGAGAGAGAGAGAGAGGGGGGGGAGGCGTATTTGGCTATTCGCAAGGAGAGAGATACAGGGAATTTTGTGTGACTGGAAATTGCTAAAAAAATGTTAACTATTTACAGGAATGCCATTACCATGATGTAGAATGAAAGGTGATGATTTATGGAGGGTATAAATCTTGAGTGTTGGTTGTCTTTTGGATTCAAATACTTTCCTGTCAAATTGAGGTGAGGGTGTGAATCCCTTACAAACACAAGTTGTTAGAATGGCTGAGATTCATTTGATTCAAGGGTTGAGAAGGAACTTGCAAATGTAATGTAAGTACCCACATTCTTTGTAGTAATTGCGCAAATGCCACCGATCTCCCAATTCCAAAACCCTACTAGATAGCAAGTGCTGTAAACATGGACAATTCTAACCGGGGTATGTAGTGCTGTAGACATGGGAAAACACTAGATATATACACACACAGAGTCCGGATCAGGTCTGGGATCCTTGACCTGATTCCGGTCCGCACCTCCCCTTTTCCGACCAAATTTTGATGATCCGAGCTGCTCAATGTGACCAGAACGTGATTTTAAGGGTATCTGCGAGAAATCGGCAAAAAAAATGATCGGAAAGGGCTTCATCCGAATAGTTTTTTATTGAATATATATACACACAGATTTTTAGTTGTCAAAATGTTGATGGTTTTGCAATAATAAGATTTATCATAGGCTTCATAGGATTGATGGTCCATCGGTTATTGTAATCGTTTCGCCAAACAAATCCTAACTACATGTCAAGTATTTTGCAGATTTTCAAATGCTGAATGATCTATTTTTCATTCATATCACCGGATTTTGTGATCTAAATGAAAAATGGGAAGATTGAATCGAGCATCTACACATATCGGATTGAGCTGATTTTTTACAGACCCAATCAATTTTTTTTTTAAATTATTGAATGGCTCGGATTATCCATATGGGACCCGGAGTGGACCCTGCACGACGATTGGTGCAATTTTTTTTGTTTAGGTAAAGTCAAACAAATCTAAAGTTGAATAATAGCTCTCAAAATGCAATGACATATACATAATCAAGATCAATTTAATATAAATTATCAATTGTCACTATTGACTATGACCAAATTCTTTTCCATATTCATCTTCACAATTTACGGTAAATGAGCTTCGGAAAAAAAATAAGCAACTTAGGCTCTGTTTATTTGGGCGTGTAATGTTTTCTGGTAAAATATTTTACCTATTTTTTGGTGTTTAGTTGTGTAAAAAATGAGGAAAATATTTAAAATATTTTCTATTAATTGGATGAAAATGATTTATCTTTAAATCTTCCATAAGTTATTTTCCGAAATGAACCCGCTGCCTTCCATTGCAATTCTCACTTCTCAGTTTTCTCAATGGTCAGTCCTGACCAATGTTCAATTCCAATATTCTCACATCTCTCCACCGTTTAAGCCCCCCTCTCTCTACACTATCTTGTCGATTTCTGAAAATATTTTTCAAGTGCTAACCAAATACCGAAAAATAAAATTTTGAAGTTTGGTTTCTGAAAAAACATTTTACATGGAAAACATTTTACATCGAAACAAACGGAGCCCTAAAACCAATGAAATCAAACATATAGTTCAGTAAGTGTGTAATTAAATTAATCATAAACGAAACAGACAACACAAAGATATAAAGCTGTTTAAAAAAATTCCTTTTATAATTTTCCCTGATCACTCAAACATCTACGTTACTGTTTTTTTTTTTGCCAAAAATATGAGCAGAAAGTGCAAGAAAACAAATTAGATGTTGAGAGGAAGAGTCAAATTAGGCCCAGCTGTTAGGTGAATAATCGAAAGGAAAGTAAACAAAAGATAGATGTATTTTCTTTAATTTCATCTAGGCATTCTTACAAACATCTTAAATGCAATAAGGAATTCCAAAGTTTCAAATGCCTAAAAAATTATCAAACCCGAAAAAATGAACAATGACTAATGGGGTATTAAAAAATCCCTAAGAATCTACTGTCAAGAACGATTGGAATTCGCCATGTGAGTTTAATTGGAAGCTTCAATTAGATGATTCCGACCACCACTACCATCACCACTCCATTATTACCATAATTTTAAAGTGACCATTAGTAAATTAAGAGGGAACCGAAACAAAATTTAATTTATTATTTTTCTTAATTCAGTACTTAATATGTTTATAAAATAGATTTTGAACTTATAAAATTCAACATTCAGTACTTAATTTTCCAGTTTTATTTCTCAATTTTATCAAACAGTTTCTAAGTTAGGAGGAAACCCATGAGCTGAGTTTTGTTCACCATCCTTTCTATTGGTTGAAATGGTATGGATCCCACTACAAAGTGATGTTATGTTTACCAAAACTTGTATTACAAAGGTGAGACGTACGCCATTCCAACCAATAAAAAGGGGGGTAACGTTTACCATATTTTGGTGAACAAAATTGCACTCGAAATCCATCCCAAGGTTTTTCAAAGGGTTAGGACAATTTCAAAGGTAAATTGCACTCGAAATCCATCCCAACGTTATCCTGAAATATAATAGAGAGAGAGAGTGAGAGGGAGAGTGTGGGACGGAGACGATGGCTCAGATCGGTGCTTTTACAATAATCAACCCCATGGAATCTGCTAAATACAGAGGAGGTAATAACCTTCTCTCTCCGCCCCACCAATCATCGTTTTCCCATCCTACTGGGACTGCAAATCTGTTTCGTTCTCGTTCTCTCACTAGAAACCCTAGTTTCCCTCCTTCTGCAACTATGAGTCCAAGAAAGAACCAACCACAGTCGAGACGGCTCCAAGAAGCTGAATTGTTCCTCAGTCGGATGCCCCAAACGCGACCTCTGCCACACATTTTTGAAACCAATAAGGCGTTGGGGGTTATTGTGAAATCGGGTAAGTACAGCACGGCTCTTTCTCATTTCAACAAGTTGCAGTTAGAAGAGATTGAGCTAGATTTGTATACCTTCAACATTGCTATTAACTGCTATTGTCACGTGAATCGAGTTGGCTTTGGGTTCTCTCTTTTAGGCCGTATCTTCAAACGCGGTTATACACCTGATGTAGTTACCGTCAACACTCTTTTAAATGGACTTATTGCACAAGATAAAACTGCTGAGGCTGTGGAGTTATTTGAGAAAATAGTCAAAAAGGGGGAAATCAAACTCAATGTGTATCAGTATGGATCGTTAATAAATAGGCTTTGCAAAATGGGAAACGCGGGAGCGGCTATTAGTTTTCTGAGGATAGCGGGAGATGGGGGTTTAAATCCTAACACCATGACATTTAGCATGATCATTGACAGTCTTTGCAAGGATAGAATGGTGGATGATGCTTTGAACCTTTTTCGCGAAATGAAAGAGAAAGGGGTTCACCCAAATGTTTTTACATATACCTCTTTGATTGATGTCTTATGTATTCGTGGCCAGTGGAAGGAGGCTACGAGAATGTTAGGAGAAATGTTGGATAATGATATTTCTCCGGACATCATTACGTTTAGTGTCTTGGTTGATGCACTTACCAAGGAAGGGAGGGGAAAAGAGGCAGAGGAAGTAATTGAAAGCTTGATTCAAAGAGGTGTGCATCTTGATGTAGTCATCTACAATTCTTTAATGAATGGATATTGTTCGCAAGGCCAGATGGATGAGGCAATGAGAGTGTTCAATACCATGGTGGATAGGGGCATTCAACCTGTGTTTCATAGCTACAGCATTTTAATTAATGGATATTGCAAGACCGGGCATATAGATGAAGCATTGTCGTTATTTCACATGATTGAAAACAAAGGTTTAGGTCTCAATGTTGTAATGTACAATATCCTCATTGGTGCATTTTGCAAGAATAAGGACCTTGATAATGCAAGGGATCTTTTCATTAAACTTTCTTCCCAGGGATTACAACCTGATTTCATTACATATAATACAATGATACGCGGTCTTTGTAAAGAAGGATTTTTGGATGAAGCTAAAGAGTTGTTAGTGAAAATGGAGCAGAATGGTTTATTGCCTGATAGTGGCACTTACAACTCCATCATCCATGGTTTTGTTGAATAACAAAAGTAGTTCCATCATTCCATGAGGCTCTGGTACTTTTCGAGGAATGGTTGAAGGGGTATTTCACCCAGTGCATCTACTTTTCGCTTGATTAAGGATTTGATCTCAACTAATGGATAGGAGCCTTGCTCTCCATGAAGTGGTAATGAAGTTCATGCCAAGGATAGACGCTGAGCTGTACAGGTAGATCTAGTTTTACACCAAAATATGTAGGCTATAATTGAGCCAGACTCTTGTCTCTGTGCATATATATTAGTGGGGTGTTCTTCATGGTAATTAACATTCATAGTCCCTTTCTTTCCTTTTGAAAGGCGGAACACACTGTTCAAACATATTTCCCCTTGACTCTTCGACTCTTCAATTACTCACTGAATGCCTCGAAGGCTCTATATTGCTTAGTATACTACGATCTCCAATAATGTTAATTCTTATATTCTTTTTTTTTTAATTTTATGACAAGTACTGCATTCAGTGAAGACCAAACATAGAATACAAATTCCGTGGTGCATTCTCCGGAAAACAACTAAACAACAAGCTATACAAGCCAAAACCAACACACCTAGGCACGACAGCCCAAATCCAACACCCACCCAAAACCAGCAAGAAGCAACATCCAAAGACCAACAAGAATTAAAATAAATACCAGCTATACATCCAAGACTATCAGAGCCATACAACATACAATAATCAATAGGAAACACATTTAAACAGCAAGCACAAGTACAACATTACTGGACTCAGACCCCATCATGTTTCATAAAGAGACTTGTCCCTCTGAGAGTAACTTTAATCTTCCTCAAAGAGCTCTAACGAAATCCGAGACTTGACTCTTGGGAGAATCTTCTCCACCACTTGGTCCTGAGATGAAAACTTTTATTTTGTCCTGCCATAGATGATACACAGAAGCCCAGGCAAGGCTGAGCATGAATTTGGACCACATATTGGTGTGGGGTCCACCCCAAGTGTGTAGACCCCACCATTATGTGGTCTAAATTTGTGTTCAACCTTACTCCAGGGGCACTGAATATTTTTCAAGTAGGGGGAGATGGGAAGCGGGGCCTGCTGTCCACAAGGGACAGCATGGGTGCTGACCCCGTGCAACGACGTCGTTATCATGTAATTAGGCGGTAAACATTTGTACTTGACTGTTTCCCCTTGAGCCCCGTTTGGTGCCCAATAAATAGATTTGATGATTGATGATTTTGTGGGTTCCAGTTCGGGTCAAAAAAAAAAAAATTTTGATTCAAACTATAAGTTATTTTTAAAATATTTTTTTATGGGTTTTAGTAAAAAATTAGCTAGGCTTAAATATGTGAAAGATCGAGTAATTGCTAGGCTTAAAAGCTGGAAGGAAACCGTTTTAAATATGGCCGGAAAAGAAGTTATGATAAAGTCAGTATCGTTAACTATGCTGAATTATGTTATGCAGTGTTTTCTTTTGCCTAAACGGGTATGCAAGGATATCTGTAGTTCCATTCGGAAATTCTGGTGGGGTTCCAAAGAGGGGGAGCATAAAATTAACTGGGTTAGTTGGAATAAGCTTTGTGACAGTAAATCTGATGGTGGGCTTGGATTTCGTGATCTTCACGTGTTCAACCTTGCATTTCTTGCGAAACAAGGTTGGCTACTTCTACAAGGCCCCCTTCTTTATTCCAGCGGCTTTTCAAGGGCAAGTACTTTCATACTAAGTCATTTTGGGAGGCCTGTTGCCCAAGTTCAGCCTCTTTGGCTTGGCGGAGCATTCTGGCAGGTAGGAATATACTTAAAAAGGGCTGGAGATGGAATTTGGGGAATGGATTTTCTATTGATGTTTGGCGTGATCCCTGGCTGCCCAGCGTGTCTCGGATCTTATCGATGGCACGACCCATCGCTGGAACATATCCCTGATTACAGATCTTTTCTTGGAGTCAGATGTGGAAGCAATTCTTTCTGTCCCAATCAGTACGCAAGGTTGCGGTGACAAAAGCTTATGGCACTACACAAGTAATGGGTCTTTCTCGGTAAAATCAGTGTCTTGGTTGGCCAAGCGAAGCAATTTACTACGTCAATCATGAGAACGAGGTGAGTCGAGCTCAGGTACTCCCTTAGATTCGTTCTGGAAAACTTTGTGGTCCTTACCGATCCCGAATAAAGTTAAAATGTTTTTGTGGAGGTGTTCCCATAATGCTATTGCTGTGCTTTATAATATGAATCGGAAAGGCATCAATATTTCTCCCTACTGCCCAAGATGTAAAACCAGCGATGAGACGTTAGAACACTTGCTGTTTCAGTGCAAATTTTCGCGTGCAGCATGGCTTGGTTCCCCTTTCAGTTCTGGTGTTTCTCCCTCTTGGAATTCAAGCCAGCTTATGGACTGGTGGCATTCTTTCCCTCACAACGTTCAAGACTCCGGTGCAGTAGTGGATATGGGTGTGCTCTTTGCATCTGTTTGCTGGTTCATTTGGAAGGCAAGAAATCAATTGCATTTTGATGGCCAAAGTTGGGATTGTTACATGATTTTGGAAAAGGCTTCAGCTCTTTGTTCTGAATTCAGAGCAGCTACACCTCATCTCCAATGTTGTGCTATTCCTGGACTGATTCCTATGTGGTGCCCACCACCAGACGATATGGTTAAAATTAATGTTGATGGGGCCATTCACAGGCAAAATGGTTCAGTTGGTGTTGGTATTATTGCCCGAGATTGCTTGGGGCAGGTTCTGGGAATGGCAGCCATCCCTTTTACTGGTTTGTTTTCTCCTAGACTAGACTAGAGAACAGTTGAGGCCATGGCACTCCGTGAAGCATGGGTTATTGCAGCAAATAGAGGTCTCTCAAAGATTGTTGTGGAAGGTGATTCACTCCAAGTTCAAGCACTCACTCAAGCAGGAAAATCGTTTGCGGATTGCAGCTCTATCCTCTCGGATTGTTTAGTTCTTCTGTTGTCATTTTTCTCTTGTACTTTCGTGCATGTTAAATGTTCTTGTAATAGGGCAGCCCATTCGTTGGCTAAGCGATCCCTATTAGGTACTAGACTATAAAATTGGGGGGTCCTATCTCTCCGTGGATAACTAGTCTTGTCTTTGCAGATGTGAGGTCCTCGGATCGGGTTCTCCAATAATCAAGTCCTATCTTTTTCCGTATTAAAAAAAAGTACAAAATTAGCTTAGTCCGGTTTCGGTAAGGGCTTTTTAGAATTCGTAGATAGCCCTACGAATTCTAAAAAGCCTTGATATTAGATTGAGCTAATTTTTTGTAAGAACCAATAAAAAAATATTTTAAGAATAATGAGCAATTTGAATCATTTTTCTAAAACCCGAAATGGGCTCTACAAAAAGATCAATAAATCGGTAATATAAGATTGAGTGACCAAACGCTTTGTTGCAGCGATTCTTACAAAAAAAAAAAAAAACCCCAATTTACTTCGGTTGGAACTTGATATTTTCTTTGGTTTGTTATCGATTTGCATCTGCTCTCAAAAAATGAAATGCAAAGGATGAGTTAACCTTGATTAGCATGGAGTTAAAGTAGTTTTTTTGGGTGTAAAAGGTCTAGTAAAACAAATTATCTTTGATCCAAGTTAAGCGCGTGCCAGTAGCTAGAAGTGTGTTTTACTAATTTAAATATGTACTTATTTTTTGAATTAAAAGTGATGTATTATGAGAGAATAACCTATCTCGTAAAACGGAAAATAAGTACTTAAAAAATAATAATCTTAGCGGAACGGGGCTTGACATTTCGACTAAAACTTTTGCACTACAACTTATTGGCTTTTGTGAAATTATTCATATTAAACGACTTTTTTTGGGTCAAAAGTTAAGTTGTTTTTACTAAATTAAAACATTCAACTTATTTTCTTTCAAATACCCAACACATTTTCAATAATTTTTAGTTCATTGAAAAGAACTTGACTACAAATAGCAACTAGAAGCTTCTCATAACTTCTAGCTTACCGGAAACGCCCCGGGTTAGTGTAATTCACAATTGAAATTTGATTGTCGTTTGTGGTCGTGCAAAAATCCCGCCACTTGATACATGCCGACGTAGAGGGTAGTTACTAGTTAGCAGACATCCTCGGTCGATCATTAAACCGATTACTCTCTCTCTCTCTCTCTCCTCTTAACATTTTCTAAAATTCAAGGAGTCGGGCGTCTAACTCATCGAATTCGTCGGGTGATCAAGAAATATCGGTAAGCCTTTCTCAAGGCGTTAGATTCTTTGCTTTCCTCATATGACTAACCCATTCCCAGATCATGCATTTACCTTTGAAGTTTGAATGATCAGGCACTTTCTTCTATTTTAGAGGTACTTTTCTCTTGCTTCATGTAAATGGGTTGTTATGCCTGTGCGAGAAGCTTGCATTAAAATCAAAATGTACTACTATCCAATAAGAATTCATTGAGGGATCGGCCAAACCAACAAACCCACGACGCGGGAGAAATAATCAAGAACAGAAAACAAGAACGCAAGAGACAAATATATATATTTTTATCAAATGAAGAGAGAACAGGTTACCTCGGCTATTGCGTAAAGCAAGTATAATAACCTTGGGTTTGCATCACCATTTTTTTTTGTAGTGCCCATGTCTAGGTTTATAACCTGTTGCGCGTATAGCAAGTATTTATAACCTATGGTTCTGCCCTTGAGCGCACTGGAATCTTGCGACAAGACTATTCGGTCGAATCCCGAATAATCAGCGCATCGCGACCCAATTCGAATCAGGTTTCACAAGCCGACAGAATTAAGATACAAGACATTTTGTGGAAATAATATAAATTGCCGTTACCGCTTGAAAAAGCCACCACTTTGGTGTCCCCATTTTTTCCTACCATGTTTCTCTTCTCGGTTTCGATAATGTTCTGTAACTAGAATTTAATTAACTGTTAAAATGCTTTCATCCTTCTTTAATGGTAAGGGTTCTTTGGCGATTTGGAAAGAGATCAATATTATGTTCAATTGAGGCTGCGTTCTTGTAAAATTATTTGTCAATTTGGGTTGTACGTTGTTAAGGGTTCGGGGTTCGCAGCAAGGATATTATGGTAATAGGTGATGTAAACCCTAAGATATAAATAGTATTTGCTATTCGCAGTAGCCGATGCAACTTGTATTCTTTCTTCATTCGATACATAATGGAGTTGGTGTGAGCTGTGGATGTACTAAACAATGTGTTGGAAAACCACGTAAAAATCTATGTGGCTCGCGTTCTTGTTTTTGTTTGTTTCTCATTGTGTGTTTGTCAGTTTGTCCGAATTCCCAACACCACCACCATATATTTCCCTTTATTTGGAATTTGAATGATTAAGTTTGCCTTTCCGAATTTCAGAAATCCTAAACATATTCAAAATTTCAAGTTATTACGAATCAAAGAGAAATTACTATTGCTTACCAAAGAAACAATCGGACACGTCAAAAGGAATAAAAGAGAAATTTCTTGGTAACTTGGAATCAAAGAGAAATGACTATCAATGATATGTAAATCACATTTGTGGGGAATAATGGCCAACTTAAAATATGACACTGTCAAAAGGATAAGGCTTCGGAAACAACAACAACAACAGAATCCATGTAGTCCCCAATCATTGGGGGTATGGGCGATAAGGCTTCGGAAACGAAATGCGAATTGTAAAGTTTGGACTTTTCCGCTAATTAGGCTATTTGACACTATTAATTTATTCATGTATTCAGTTGGGCATGTATAGTTATAGCCTGCTTATCTTTAGTATGCTTTCCTTTGCCTTTGCTTCATTTCGCCGGACACTGGGATAAGAGTCTTGTGGGGAATCATGTACGTGTAATATTTTCACTTGACGGTATTTTTTTCCATGAGAGGCACACCTAATTTGGTATGTGACATGCAGGTCCCCATGGACCAAACTGATTCAAGGACAGGAGTAGATGCCCCGCCAAGCAGTACTCCAAACTGGACAATTAACGTTTCAGATGTGAGGAAAATAACATACTCCGTAATACAATACTATAGACATCCGTCATTGGGTGCTTACTAGAATTGTTTTCTATTCGTAAATTGTCATAAGCGGGAGTTGGTACCCCATCGTCTGTAAATTCCTGTCATTGGACATCATATGCACGTCATAGGAATGGTGATGGTAGTCGTAATGTAAAGAGATCAGGAATGCCAAACCTGATCGTAGCTAAGTGGTTTGGATATACGATTCGATATCACAGTCGAGAAACACAAAATTTTGAACTTCATTAAAAGTGACTTATATTTGTCCGGTGTGTATTTATTTTGTGGGAGTTTGACTTGTGGTAATCGCGTTAAACATTGTTCATTAAATGGTTCAGCTCATTCAAACATCGTTGCAAAAGTTTCTTTATATTATCAACCCTTTGTCAGTGTCCGGTACCTGTACTTAACTATTGCTGTTTTACCTCCCCTAACAGACGAGAACAGTTAAAGTCGGTAACGTCTCACTTGCTGCCTCTGAGAGGGATATCAAAGAATTCTTTTCCTTTTCTGGTGATATCCAATATGTTGAAATGCAGAGGTCAGCTCTCCTTAGTCACCCGCGGTTACTTTCTCGTGCAGTTCTGCTTAATAAAGGTTGTGATGCATTCTGCAGGGAAACGGAAACATCTCAGCTTGCGTATGTCACCTTCAAAGCTTCACAGGGAGCCGACACAGCAATGCTTTTGACTGTATGCTAAATTGATCCCACATCACATTAGTCACGTTCTCCGATTTTGGGTATCATGTTTTACAAAAATTAAGCTGTTGACGGAGCAATGCATATCAGCACAATGTTGTAGGTATCAATGAATTGGGAAGGTATAGGAAGTCCTATAGTGCAAGCATGAAACTTAGATGTTATTATAAGGAGAGAACGTCTGAAATATTCAACTCGATAAAGATGTGTTCAAAAAGATCACATCGAATAGAACATAACAAATCTTTAATCCTGTTTAAAGTCCTTCTCTGTTAGCGGCTCACTCCTCGGAAATGCTTGGGCATCAAAGCAGCGAGGTCGCAACAGCTAGTTCCTTGTTTTCGTTTTTCCATTTTTTGTTGACTAGGGTATCCTTGACTTCACTCTGGCTAATTCTTGATTTATTCAGTCCTCCCATACTACATTTACCAGGTAATAACAGGACCTAAGCCTTGAAACTTGCATTAGGTGGAGTGAGGAATGGAATATTCAACAGTTCTTTGACCATTCTTAATCGGATGTCTAAGCTTACCTATCAGCAGAAATATTTTGACTGGAAGTTTGGTGTTCAAAATATGAATTACCCATTTTGTCTTTTTTTTTTTTTGGGTGTGAATTAGGGATCAACAATTGCCGATCGTTCTATCTCTATAACAGCTGTTGATAACTACCAGCTGCCTCCTGATGCTCCTCCTACAACCCCGGTAAGTCACCTGCCTTTTACCAAATGATAGTCAACATCTTGTTCAAACTGGTACATAAAGAAGTTGATTAGGCTAATCGCCGGGCAGTGGACGTAGAGGTACTTATGTGATCCTGACTAATTGAAGTTTCCTGAAAACCCCAAAGTACTTTACTCTTGTTTAAGCATACAAGAAACTTCAACTGGAATATTACAATACTGAAGGCGCGTTTAGTAAACTACTATGAAAATGTTGATGATTTCATACGAGGCTACTTACGGATTAAAATAAATGAAGGTGGTGAAGAATTATTCTTCTTTGGTTTTCTTCATGGCTATTTCCACATTCTAATCACCCTTAAAATTGGAAGCTTAGTCCCATACCCTATAGCGACCTCTTGTGACGTTCATGCAGTAAGTGCAATTTTATGGCTGGGAAACCTACAATAGCGAATAACTAATTGATTTTATGTGAAGAAGAGCAAGTAATAACTATAATAACTAGAGGAATTCTAGGTGCGTTATTGAAGACTGATATAGTTGTAACTAGTAAAATTGAACGTCTCGTTGCATGACATTTTAATGGATCTTAATTGCGGGATGCATCTAAATATTGGATTCATCGAATTCCCATGTATATTCGGTCATTGACATGCAAAACATCAGTGCTTCGTATTCAAGTCCTGTTATCCTAATTCAACTGTTGCAACACAAGCACTACATGCATAAATTAGGAGTCCATGTTACATACAGTGGATAGCCGCTGCCATGAACAGGTCAAACTCATCTAATAATCGACTAACACAAACTACAAAGTTTTGGAGGTGGCTGAAGAGATGAAAAGATCCATTCAGCCACAAGAACGTAAATAACAGAGTAAATATGCTGAAAAGTTGCATTGAAATAGTCATCATCATTGTTGATCACTGGTGATTAGGAAAGGTCACCGCCCTAACATGACCATCCATTTGAAGCGCATAGATGAAATTACTCCCTATTACACTAGAGGGAACTAACTCTTCGAAATCCACCCCACTTATGTAGCACAGACACGGATACGAATACGAACACAGGTACGGACAAGGACACGGACATGGGAATTCTAAAAAAATGGAGATAAGGGCATGGCCGGTGACACGCCATGTGTGTGTGTATATATATCCCAAGTTTAAATTGCAAAATGTAAACAAAACGAAATGGATGAGAGAAAACTGATGTTAGGGTTTCTTCTCTTTAAGACTTGTTTTTATAGGTTAACTTACACTTACATTTCAGACTTTTCAGTAATAACATAGTTTGCCACAAAAAATTAAAAAAATACACTTACACCCCCGCCGTGTCCTCATTCGTGTCCTTGCTGTGTCCCAGAAGTGTCCCTGCCATGCCCCCCTAAAAAAATATAACTTAAATAATTGGCTACGTGGTGGGTCGGACATGTATCTAGTCGTGTCCTTGTGTTAGACACAACGATACCTCGATCTCTAGAGGTGTCGGTGCTACATAGCTAGAGGTGTCCCCGTGTACCCGATTTGGGGGGAACCACATAGATTGATATGTTTCTCTGTCATTGCTTCATTATTCGTGTGTGTGTGTGGGTGTTTGATCTGTTGATCCCGTGGATGTACCCGATTTGGGGTAACCACGTATATTGTTGTGTTTCTCTAAGTTTGCTTCATTATTTGCGTTAGTGCGTTTGGTTTGTCAATCCTGTGCACAAAGCCCTCCACAAATAATCTAGTTAGTTACAAGTAGTCATTGATGTAAAGATGCAAGATAGAACTCTATCCTAGTGTTGACAGAAATCATGTACAAAAAACATTCAGCTTTGTATGACACAGACCAATTGAACCAGAATGGTACTTATGTATGACTGTTGTTAGCAAACATAATAACTGGATACATGTTTCATGCATGTCTACTTTGCAGATGGAATTAGTTTTAGTGATGGTTTTTATTGGCTTTTTTCTTTATTGTTCTGTCGCAGGTGACAAAGACAACTGCCACCGGCTCAGCTATTAAAAAGACTGAGGATGTGGTAAGCACCATGCTTGCCAAAGGTTTCATCCTAGGCAAGGACACCCTAAACAAGGCAAAATCTTTCGACGAGTGGCACCACATAACATCGAATGCATCCGCTACAGTTGCCTCCATCGACCGCACAATAGGCCTCAGTGAGAAGCTAAGCATGGGGACAGCGGTAGTCAACGAAAAGGTGAGAGAAATGGACGAGCGGTTCCAAGTGTCCGAAATAACAAAATCAGCCTTTTCAGCTGCCGAGCAGAAGGCTAGCACTGCAGGGGCTGCTATCATGAGCAATCCTATTGTATCAAGCGGAGCGTCATGGTTGACGAGTGCATTCGGTGCAGTTACTAAAGTAGCTGAGGATGTGAGTAGTATGACCAAGGAGAAGGTTGAAAAGGCAGAGGAGGAAAAGAAAGAGATCCTTGACAAGGAGGGAGCGGCAGTTGTTAACGATTTCGCTCATCTCGACGGGTCTTCAATGGGAGAGATTCAGATTGTCACTGCTAGTTCAGCTGATAATAATAAGTTTGCAATTGTATGATTCTCATTGTGCAGTCTCCCATTTTGCTCTGAAACTACGAGTTTTTTTCTCGTGTATGATACTGCCTCTATGTTACACTAAAATTTATGGAGTTCGGAAATATGTTTAAGCTTGACTTGTTCTATTAGGCGAGCATGAGCTTCAATTGAACAGATCATGAGCCGATCTTAAATAGTTTGTAGTAGTACTTTTTAAGATCATAAGCTAAACGAACCGAGTGTAGCTTGGAGTTTGACCATTGGTTATTGTTTGTTTTACCTGCTCATGATTACAGTTCGTCCTAACTTCTACAGATACGTTTGATTACCCTGTTCATTCTTTCATTATAGCATATTTTTGGCATGCTTTCTGCATTTCAACGGCTGCTGACAAGTAAAAGCAGCACTCTTTACCTAACTACCTGTGTTTTCATGATTGTTAATTTTGGGAGTTTGAACGACACATGGACCCGCCACTGCGTGCTCAAGGCCCAATTTGTATGGGAGTAATGGCAAAGAGCCCATCACATTACTTGGACTTAATATACATTGAATGATCCGTATCCACTTAAAAGGCTAAGCCTTATAAATGGTGTGTCACCCAATTGTATATTAAGCAAGGTTGGACCCTTTTTCTATTTAGTCGATGTGAGACTTAAAATTCACACATGTTGTAACAGTTAATTTATTCTCTCGTAATGATCTGTGCGTTGATTTATACCTCTAGTCTTGTTGTTTGATCACCGTTGGCATTACATAGAAGATGATCGAGATTCGAGAATGTGGAGATCGGCTTAATTACACTCAAAAGATTCGAGAATAATGTGCGTGATTTATACCTCTAGTCTTGTTGTTTGATCATCGATTCTTGTGGAATATGAGTTTTATTGCACAGTTGGTTATGAAATTGGAAATACCGTGGATTATGATTGTAGCACAATGTTTGGTGGGTCTCTCTTGGCTACGGAGAACATATAGTTTAAATCATTGTGCTAATATACTTTGTATTGAACATGATCACCATTTCGAGGAAATTATCTTTATGTATATTTTGCTAATGATTATAATTGCTTATGCTCTTAATTTCAACTTCCACACTTAGTGGCCACATTTAGGTGTGTTTCGACAAAATTAAATTTTCCCTAAAGACATGCAGTGGGTATCAGTGATTTAAAATAGTATACAGATATAGACTGAAGCTGAAAAAATTCACATAAAATGACTTTGAAGACAATGATACTATATTTTTTTGAATTTTTTCGTTTTTAGTGAATTTTTGACCTATAGTCATAAGCATTTTTTACCTTTTAGAATTTGTTCATCAAGTCAAAAGATTAATCCAGAAAAACCGACTAAAAATTCACTGACAATAATACCGAAATTATTTGTCCAAACACACCCCTACCAATTGAGCTGTGTTTTTATTTTTATTTTTTATAACTTAGTCATCCGGGCCAACTTACGTGCACCAAGAATACTAATCATGAGAGACCAGTTCCACCGTCCAATTAAGCTATGGTGATGATCGAGCTCATCTTGATTGACTCCCATGTTTTCGTTGGTGTGTCTATACATCCTGATAATTATATATACCCACACACATATGTGCATGTGAACCGTTATGTGTATATTTGATATGGGTATGTGTCGGGGTGGGAATTTCCGAAAACAACACGATACGACACGAGGTAAGAATATATAAAAGGACACAATAACACATGACACGACGCAAGGTGGGAATTTATGTGTGATTGGTTAGGTGTATATATTTGATATGAGAATAACTTCTTTGCGGAGCTTTCCGTAAACTGAGTTAGTTTACGGAGGCTCAATCGCGCGCGTCCAAAGTGTTTTTGGACAGTCCGGATCGAAAATCAATTTGGACCGATGTAAACACCGGTGTGTATGTATGACCTGCCATGTTTGGCATCTCTCAAAAGCGTGTTGCTTATGTGTGTGTCTATTTTTACCGATTCGTCTTCAAACGGTGTTGGAGAAAATTAAAACTCTCGAGGAGGCGGAGAATGGAATAGGATTCCTTATGTTAACTTTGACGAGTGTGAAAACTATTCAAGGTGCATGTTTATTTTCCCACTACCAAAGTAGGTAGTTTGACGTACGCCAAATTGGAATAGTAAAATACGCCAACGGATGTGAGAGGGCTGCAAACCAGCCGAGCCGAGCTTTATTGTGTTCAAGTTCGACTTGTTTACTAAACGAGCGAAAAATTCGAGCTCGAGCTTAGCTCCACTGTAAACGAGCTGAGCCCAATTCATTTTACTAAACAAGTATCTATAAGCGAGCTGAGCCGAGCTTTGAAGGGTTAAACTCGGCTCGACTACTGGCTCGATTACTAGCTGAGCCGAGCCTTGAGTTGCTTGTGAGCAGCTTTTTTCGTTTGCAGCCTTACGGCGTACAAAATATCTCCTTACAATGTTTTTCTACGAAGTTTTGTGTCTAATTTGTGTAAATGGAGAGATTTTAACCATCTACAAATTTGGATTAGCACACCCTATTTAGGAAGATTAATCAAGGGTCAAAAAATCACCATTAATTTCGTTGAAGTGCTCATGTCTCATGACCCTTCCAAGTTCCATATTTTCCATGAAAGGTTGTTAAAATGAAAGAATGTGTATATTAATTGAAACTAGACATTTTCTGTTCAAAAGCCACCTTCTCATTTGTTCTATGACTTATGACTATGGTGAAATTATACTATAGTCTGGGAGTACCGTCACGTGATACTCTTGGCCGGTCATTTTAAAATCACACATTCTTGTGAGGTCTACCATTAAGTGTATGAACTCCACAAAAATGTGTGATCGTAAAGTGATCTTGAGTACCACGTGGCAGTACTCTCAGACTATTGAATAATTACTCAGGATCAATTATGACTATGGATGCTATAATAAGAGATGCGAAGAAAGAAAACCTTTTCAAATTACATATAAGAAAAGATTATTTCTATTTTTTTTTTGACCTTTTTTGTTTTCAGTGTACTTCTTCAAATACGGTGCATAACTTAATTACTTTTCAAGATGAATAAACAACGGAACCCAAAAAAGAACATATGTAATGAGCACTTCATTTGGTGAGGGTTAATTCAAAGTTCAAATCCCACCCGCACCTCCCTTTCCCCTATAATAATGTAAAATATATATTTTTTGGATAAAAAAAGAACCACAGGAGAGAGAACAATATCGGATAAATTTTGGCATTTGGCTCATAATGACCATTGTAGCCCTCCTCCTAGCCTGCTCAGTTTGGATGGCGGGAGTTTTGAAGAGGAATATTGAGAATGTGATGCATTATATGATTCTGATATTTGGGAGAGACAGTAAGGAGAATGTGATGCCATACTTTCATATATAATTCCTATGTTTGAAAGAGACAAGAATATGAATGTGATTTTTGATGACATATTTAATAAGAAATCACATTCCTAGGTTAATTAAGTGGAAATTTGATCTCTCCTTTACCCCAACAAAAATATGAGATTCTTGACTTAATCATTAAAACAAAGAAATGTTGACTTTGATAAATTTCTAAAACGATTGTTTGCTGCACAAGATTACCGATCAATTAATTCAAATACCGGAATAAAAAAACTCCAAGTATTAAATTACTAGGAATTTGATTCTAGTAGTGATATTTATATTCCTTCTAAAGATTCTGGTCATCCAAACTTAACCACGGTTATCCCATACGACAATGACCAAATCGTCCTTCCATTCGTTTCTCTTAATTCTTTTACGTTGTGTGAAGACTTCAAAGATAGAAGGTTCCAATATTAGCTTCACCACTAATTAAATGTGTGGTGTGTGGTTCCTACATTAATGTGCGGTAAAGAAGAGCACTGCGCACCACGAAACGGTGCTTCGAGAGAATTGAATAGTGGGAGGGAGGGAGAGAGAGAGAGAACTTAGCAGTCAAAGTTAATTATAGTTTTAAATAAGAAACAATAATGAGATATTAACGAAACTTCCCATCTACTTCTCATCCTCCACTCTCCAGTCGACCATTCCTCTCTTCAAACTCGCCATACGTCAAACAAATGTTTTATTCCTCCCACGTATAAAATTCGCCTCACACACTTCTTTTTCAACACATTTTAAAATTCTTCCCTTCAGAATCTCTTCACTAGAGAGAGAGAGAGAGAGAGATGAGCGACCGAGGTATCGTCGAGAGAGCTCTCGGCAGCCTGGGCAAAGGATTCGACATAACGTCAGATTTCCGACTCAAGTACTGCAAAGGAGAAGAGAGGTTAGTCCTCCTTAACGAAAAGGAAACCAGAGAGCTGAACGTGCCCGGTTTCGGAGGCGTCAAGGGCGTCTCCGACGACATAAAGTGCGACAAAGGTGACCGGATTCGGTACCAGTCCGACATCCTCGACTTCAATCATGTAATAACTCTTCTTCGATCTCCATCGATCTTCGTTGCATCCTGTTTTCGTCCTAATTTTATTAATTCGATTGAAAACTATTTTGTTGTTTCCCTCACGAGGAGGAGCGCGTATGCTGGTTCAGATACTCGAACAAGGGTTGAAGTTATGGAACTTTTTTCTTGATTTTGATAAGTCCTCTAAGTTGTCCCCAAGAATCCCTACCATCTCGATTTTATTTTTGTCGAAAAACATGGGCCTATTATCTAGAGATAAGATAGCATTTTGGATATTGGACTAGGGGCCGGGTCAAACTCTTTAATGTGGCCGTTTACTAGTGCTTCAAATGACGGTCAATGACGTGTTTTGATAATTAATACCTACCAAAGACATTTTCAGCATTAACAAATGTTCTCAACATGACCTTGACGGGTATAATTATCAAAACACGTCATGGACCGTCATTTTCCCTTCTATATATGATACTCCCTCCGTCCCTTTATTACAGTTCAGTATTCCATTTTGGACTTTCCCTTAATAAGTGTCCATTTTGTAAAGTTAGTGGGTAAAAGTTGGTGAATTGTCTATTTTGTCCCTAAAAGTAGATTCTATTTTGAAAAGTTAGTGAATAAAAGTGTAATGATGATGGGTAAGTAGGAAAAGTGGAGGAAAAAGTTGATGTGAAAGGTATAATGATGATGTCTTTTTAATAAGTTGAAATTACGATGCAGGACATTTAAAAAGGGACGGAGGGAGTACTTTGATAACTTTTTAGATATAGATCCGAACACAAATATATTCGTTGTGGGCCCCATAATGTATGGGTCGGCCCGTGTGTGCATTGGATTGCTCCAGACCCATTTGTGTACATGCCTGGAAGTATATACATATTCCTAGCACTTGTAAACAACATTATTGATTCATTTTACGGGATGATATATTTAAACCGGCGCTTTAATTTATATACTATAGTCTATAGCATTGTTCTAATTGTTAGTATTGACTTTAATCTATGACTAGCATTTCGGTGTAGATGTCGGAATTTTTCAACCAAAAGTGCTCGGTCCAGGGTAAGATTCCGTCGGGATTGTTCAATTCCATGTTCGGATTCGAGAGCGGATCATGGGCCATCGATGCGGCCAAGACCAAATGCTTGGGGGTCGTTGGTTACTACATATCCCTCTTCGTTGCTCGTATCGATCGCTACCCTCTCCTTCTCTCCGATGAAGTCCGAAATGCTGTTCCTTCAACTTGGGATCCTTCTGCTCTTGCAAGGTAATCTTACGTCTATAATCCCCCCGTTAGTACTTTTTCTATAACCAGATGTTCAAGTCAACTTGCGTGCACGTCAATTTATTTCGGGATTCTGAAGTTAACGATTAGACAAAACGAATTTTTAGTAGTTGGCCCATAATCTTAGGTCTGGAAAACGATGGTCCAATTGTCTCTTCTAAGCTCCTGACCCACCACCACCCTATCCCTTGGGGTGTAATTAAACAAATTAAATCCTAGTCGTGTAGTCTCTGGAGAACAAGTGAATTTAGTCAAAGTCGTGTGGATAAGGGCTACCTAGCTAGCCTCCAATTTCTTCCAAACCACTTGTGTCTACCCAAATATCTAGGTTTCAAGGCTACCTCTTAATCCTTGTTTTCCGTTGAAGGGCTATGACCTAAGTCACATAATTCAAACACGACCATAAAAACGTATTTGAAACACACCCTAAACTAGTAGTAAAATTTAAAAGAGTGGGGATAATTGAGTACAAAAACGCATGACATTTTGAAAAATTATATACGTGACTAATTAGGTCATAACGCTTCCGAAACTTTCAATTAGTCTGTTTTTTTTTGTTTTATTGATCTGAAGTAGATTAACTAGGTGAACGAAAAAACTTCCAAAAATGCCAGTACATTGCTTCAAGAGGTAGGAGGGCAGCTTTTACTCAGTAGAGCAAGAAACTGATTAATTACTCTCTCCGTCCTAAATTGCTTGGCTCATTTGGAAAACCGTGCATTTCGCAGACAAAAAATAACGCGTTTATGATACCATTTTTTTTCTAAAAAACTTTACACCAATTCTTTCTTCTCAATGAGATCTTTAAATAGGTGTAAAAAATTCATGCTATATAATTATTTTTTGCGTACAAAATGCACGATTGCCAACGATTGCCTAAAAAGCGCAAGCAATTTGGGACGGAGGGAATACTATATATGAAAAATGCCATAGGCATGAGATTTAGGAATTTGCTTCCTCTTAAAGTCTTCGGTTTAAAACATCTCAAGAGTTATCAACTTCTTCAAAGATAGTCCATACGAAGCCTTGTTTCGACTTTAATCAAGCTATCCTCGAGTGGTTGGTTGGGTTGGTGGGAATGCAAGCTGCAAGTACATACGACCAGTTCAAATGTAGGAATTATCTCAACCGGTCTGCTGTCTTGCAATTAAAGAAGAAAACCAAGATGAGAAAGCTCCAGGGTTGGTTGACCAGTATTAGTATTACAAAATTGTTAGGATTGGAATTGTCCATGTCAAGCTAATCAAAAGTCACGTTCTGGACAACAGACCGTGAAGGATATGGCTGTTATTGTACGCACATTATGTACAAAATGAGAACCACCGAGGTGGTTGCCTAGTCGGTAAGGGCCACTACTCCCCTTAACGCAGACGGAACCTGTCTGCGGATTAAAGGGGGAGATTTTTCACTTGCTGTGTACTAAAGTGGTGCCGTGGTGACGGTCCGTCCTTCTTTTTGATTATTAAAAAAAAAAATGTACAAAATGAGATGTGGCTAATCTACCTCTCTCCTTCCACACGCAAGTGTGTGTAAATTAATGAAAAGCGTCTGCTCGAGGGAAGGTCTCTCCCTAATGTGACTTGTGAGAGCCCGTTCGGTTGGGTATTTTACTATTTTAGTTTTGGATTTATAATTATTTCCCTATTTTTTTCTCTCCTCATTACTCATTCTCCAATAATTATTTTCATTTTTTTCTCTATCTCTCCAATCGTTACCCTTATTTTTAATGATTACTCTACTTCTCTCTGCATTCATAACCTATAAATCCAAATCCAAAATACCCAAAACCAACAAAGTCTAAATGATTTGGGTTAACATGAGTCGGGCCTCGTTCCGACCATGTTCGTTTTGGTTTCGTTTTGAGATAATGAGTGGAGAGAAATAGATAGAGAAATGAGAGTTAAAAATTTATGAGGAACTATGCGCAGAGAGAAAAGTTTGGGTCTAGAGTTCCAAAACGAACATGGATGGGCTTTTTAGAGAGTTTTGATCTTATTAAAAAAAATCGTGTTCGTTAATTTTGCGCCGAACTTTTGTGAATTATTAATTCGTCTTGATGAGAGGAATCGAGAAAGTAAAAATATTTAGATTTTCCAATTCCTCTCGTTGAGACGAATCAATGGTCCACAAAAAATTGGCGTAAAACTAACACGTACTATTATTTTTAAATAAAGACAAAACGCCCAAAAAAAACTTAGCAGAACAAGGCCTCATTCTAGTAGGAGTACTTTTTTATGGGATCATGTAAGGGATCTTTGTAAATTCGTATGAGGATCTGATTTAGATGCTCTACTTAATTATTATTTTTTATCTGCGCAAGTCACTATTATTAGAATAATTAGATTAGTTACATTAGTACCTTGAAAGACCTCGTTTTCACCCTAGCACCCAATGCACTAACGATATTGTTGAGCTAAAGGCTTCTAGGCACCAATAGGAATTTACACAGCTGAGATATTTCTTAATACTTAATTTAAATGAGTTTGTTAAAGTCGATTACATTTTGACTTTTCTGCTTCATAGAACTACATTGTCAAAAGATTTTTGGATTAGAAAGTCAATACTTTGATTATCTTATAGTATTAAAAAAAAACATAAAATGAAGACTATAATAGTATTCCGGGGGTGTTTGGCGACCTCCTTTTCATGTTTTCAGTTTCACTTTTTTACCTTGTTAGGTGTTTGGCAACTCCAAGCCAAGACACGTTTTCACAGAATGGGTTCAGAAAAGAGAAGTAAGAAGTAGGGGGAGATGAATTTTTTGACTTCTCATTTTTCACTTTTTTTAATTTTGGTTAACAAGAAAACCTACAAAATGTATTCTGCACATATCTCTCAAACACTAATCATGTTGTAAAATACATTCTGCACATATCGCCCAAATACTCTACTATATTCAGAACACCTTCTGATCAAAATTCAAAAAACCAAAAACATAATAACTGAAATGCCAAAAGCCAAAAAGTAGGGTAACCAAACAACCCTGAACGTCTAGCATAAATTAGGTGTTTTGGTCGAAACGTCCATAGGATATACATATATACATGCTGGTAGTTTAGCCTCAAACAAATACATACACTTAATTATTTGTTTTTTCATGCCTATTTAGCGAAAACCCTTGGAGTTATGTAGCTAGTGTGTTACAATGATCACATCACCATATTAATATAGATGATATGGAAAATGATATTTGCACTCCAAAAATTGATGGAGGCACTTTAAAAAACAAAGAAAAGTGATTTTGAAATTATACTAATTTTGAAGTGCCTGCATCATTTTTTGGAGTGTCAATACATGTTATTGTATCAATATATCTATATCTATGATTTAATTTCGGTGTGCCATAATTAAGGATTAGTCGAAGTACACGTAAGCTGGCCTATCACCTAAGATAAGAAAATAAAATAAACCACTACTAGTACATACGACCAATTCAAATGTAGGAATTATCTCAACCTGTCAGTTGTCTTAAAGTAGAAAACCAAGATGAGAAAGCTCCAGGATTGGTTGACCAGTATATTTTAGTAGTACAAAAAATTGTTGGATTGGGAATGTGTGAATTCAACCTAATCAAAAGTCACAATCTGTACGAAATGGGATGTGTGGCTGATCTACCTCCCTTCATGATCAACAACAAAAATAAAAAATAAAAAATCTACCTCCCTCTTTCCACACGCAAGTCAAGTGTGTGTAAATTATTGAAAAGCATTTGTTGGAGGGAAGGTATCTGTCTTGTAACTTGTAAGGGCATGTTACGCTAACACCCGTTCAAACGGATTAAAAATTGAAGCACTTAATATTTTAATCATATTTTTAATATATAAACGGTCATAAAAAAATTAAGTGCTCAAATTTTCACTCCGTTTTGAATCGGTACAAAGATATTTAAGTGCTCATAAAAAATTAAGTGCTCATAATCACATTTCTGCTCCATAAGGACTCCATAGGGTCCTAAATAAAGAACACATACTTAATATGAGAGCCTTAGAGATAAAAATGAATTACGACCCTTTAGAATAATATGATAAGAATAAAAAGATCTTTGCACCGATTCGAACGGAGTGAAAATTTGAGCATTAATTTTTTATGACCGTTTATATATTAAAAATATGATTAAAAAATTAAGTGCTTCAATTTTTAATCCGTTTGAACTTGTGCAAATATGTTATTTTTATGATTATTTTATCCTAAAGAGTCATAATTAATATTTATCTCTAGGGCTCTCATAATTAAGTATCTGCTCTTCATTTGGTTCTACGACTCTCATAAGAGAGCCCTAGAGGCAAAAATTAATTAAGATAACAAGATCTTTGCACTGATTTAAACGGAGTGAAAATTTGAGTACTTAATTTTTTTAGACCGTTTATATATTAAAAATATGATTAAAAAATTAAGTGCTCCAATTTTTAATCCGTTTGAACGGGTGTGAAGATCTTATTATTTTGATCATATTATTTTAAAGAGACATAATCAAATTTTGTCTCTAAGGCTCTCATAATCACGTTTCTGCTTCATAGGATTGGATAAAAAATAAAAAATCTACCTCCCTCTTTCCACACGCAAGTCAAGTGTGTGTAAATTATTGAAAAGCATTTGTTGGAGGGAAGGTATCTGTCTTGTAACTTGTAAGGGCATGTTACGCTAAGTTTTTTGGATTTTTTAGAGAATTTTGTTCTTATTAAAAAAAATTTGCGTTTGTTATTTTTGCGCCCAACTTTTGTAGATTATTGATTTTTTTTTCAATAAGGACAAAACACCCAAAAAAAACTTAGCAAAAAAAGGCCTCACTCTACTTGTTGTGGGATCATATAAGAGATCTTCGTAATTCGTATGAGGATCTGATTTAGGCCCCGTTCTCTTGAACTTAACTTAAATATGAGAGTTTTGTTCTTATTTGATTTTTTTTCGCTTTTGTTAGTTTTGCGCCAAACTTTTGTAGGTTATTGATTCGTCTCGAAGAGAGGAATCGGAAAAGTAAAGTTTATTTACTTTTACCCAAGTATTTTGAGAAATAACCATTTTTTAGTGAAAAATGTCAATTTTTTTTAATTATATTACTCCACTTTGAAAGGCCTCATTTTCTCCCTAACACCCAATGCACTACTGATATTGTTGAGCTAAAAGGCTTCTTGGCACCGCTCTACAGTTGTGGAGGATAGGAATTTCCTCAGCTGAGATATTCCTTAATACTTAATTTAAAGGAGTTTGTTAAAGCCAATTACATATATACATGCTGGTAGCTAGTTTAGCCTCAAACAAATACATACACTTAATTATTTGTTTTTTCATGCCTACTTAGCGAAAACCCTTGGAGTTATGTAGCTAGTGTGTTACCATGATCACATCACCATATTAATATAGATGATATGGAAAATGATATTTGCACTCCAAAAATTGATGGAGGCACTTCAAAAAACAAAGAAAAGTGACTTTGAAATTATACTGATTTTGAAGTGTCTGCATCAATTTTTGGAGTGTCAATATCATTTTCCTAAAGATATAGACGTAGCTAGTATGTCTCATCCATGTCAATACATGTTACTGTATCAATATATCAATATCTATGATTTAATTTGGCCACTGATTTTCGCGCTCCAAGGTTTATTGCAGGCGCTCCACATTTTTGTTTTTACACTGTGATGTTGTTGGCAACATCACAATGTAAAAACAAAATACACAACATCACAGTATAAAAACAAAAAGGTGGAGCGCCTGCAGTAAATCTTGAAGCGCGAAAATCAGTATCCTTTGGTGTGTCATTATCTTGGTTCGTTGATTAGATCTCTCTTTATTCCTCGAAAAATAATAATTTAAGACGTCACTCTCGACTCAAAATTCAACTTGCCAAGGGTTTTCTTCCAGTGACACTAGTCATTTTTCTTCAAGTTTAAAAATGATTGAATTGGTCTAACTGGGTAGGTTGAACTGGCACATCATTGCATAAAATAAATATAAAGACCCCAATAATTCTCAACCTCCGTGTCACGTTCGCATTATATGTATGATGGGGTCACGAATTTTGTGGTTATTTTGACGGTCAACTATCGGGTTCTCATGAAGCAGTGTGCAACACGTGAAAAAAGATTGCCGCCGCACTTTGTGTTTCACTCATTGTCTCGCAATTGCTCAACAAATTAAAGTGAATGATCGGTAGTAATCGCAACAGAGTAATATATTGCTATACGTAAATGATTCGAAGTACTACGTAGGTAATGGCTAGATGATATTACGGTAGAGCGCTGAATGATTAATAATAAACTCTATATTTTTGACAGATTCATTGAGAAGTATGGGACCCACATCGTTGTGGGGTTGAACATTGGGGGCATGGATGTGGTGCTTGTACGGCAGGAGAATTCTTCAAACCTTGAGCCTTCACACCTCAAGAACCACTTGGGTGACCTTGGTGATCAAATGTTCACTGGCTCGTGCACCTTCTCGCCACATCAGAGGAAGACCAGAGACCCAAAATACAAGGTTCTTAATTTTGGCACCCAATAATTGAATTAATTAATAATACATAAACATATCTTTGTAGTCATAAATATCTTAACCTACTTTTTGAAGAAGAAAGTTTGGACTCGCAATTATGGATAGCCAGGAAGTTAGTACATGATAAGGCCCGGCCCTGTCCCACTAAAGTTTTTATTTTTTAAATACTAATTTTCTGTTTTACGAGACAAGTTATTCTCTCACAATACATTACATGTAATTCAAAAAAAAAAGTATACTTATTTCCCTTAGCAAAACGGGGCCTTAGTGAGTTTTTTTTTTTTTTGTTGCACACTCAAACCATCTAATTATGATAAAGTATGAGTAAAAGGTCTTTTAATTTTCTCTTTACTTCTGAGTTTAAACCTATATCAAAATTTATTTCCACTCAAATTAAGAAAAACTTAATCTTTCGAAAAATTGAATGTCTTTTTGTCTTCTGAATTTTATAGTTATGCCATTAATATGTGAGCGATTTTTGTTCACCCTTTCTTTTGGTGAAGGTAACTTTACTCTTATTATGTGTCGTAGATCACACTTCGATGATCACAGTTAATTTTCTTATGAATGGGTTTTGTTAGGAGACTATACAAAAACTCAGGAAATCGGATATCGGTAACTGTAAGCATTCATCAGAAAATCATTTTCTGGGTCTAGTAATAAATAGATTTGAGTTTCTGAATTTTTCCATTTAAGTACTAAAGAATATCTGATTGAGTTAAATTTTTGTGTTCTCATGACAAATCAATTTATACGAATCGAATAGTTCTGATTATCGAAGCGGGACCCGCAACATATTTTAAAAATTGAGTAAAGGTCCTGATAGGATTATAAGACTAACCAATCATTCGTAATGTCATTATGGAAGGACTCCTTTTAGATAAATTCATGATGCAATTTATTTGAATTAATTACTTACAGGCGCCGGAGGCTTTTAATGTGTTCGATCCACAACCAGTGATCCTAAACAGCTTCTCAGCCGTCTCAGCAAAAGATGTAGGTTTGACTCTCACTTTTAATCTTCTTAATTTATAGTAAATCCTTGGATAACCGGATGAGACGGCTGAGAAGCTGATGTTCGGGTCTGCTTGTGCACGCCTCGATCAACTAATTCTAGGACCTTAAAGTTAACAACCGACAAATCTCCAGTGGCCCCAATGTTTAAAATATTTTGTTGTTTTCTCATACTTACTCGGTCAACCCTCTTGGCTTTCTTATGATCCCAATTCTGTTATGCCATTTGCAAATTTTTTTAAGAGATATTTATGGTTCCAGAATTAATTGGGGTCTTCATCACATTCAACTTCTAGATGATGTGAATCCCCTTGGAAGTCAAAGATACGCGTCTAGCTTTCATTATCAGAGTCATGAAACAGTTTATATATCTCTTTCACCACGCCTAGTAGCGTTGTTCGGTTTGGGTTTTGAGAAATTTTTTTGGTAATAATAAATAGAGAGAGATAAATAGCAAAAATTTATTAGAGGCCGATTTCAATGGAAAATCCAATAAAAGGAGAAATTATTCAATGCCCGAAACAAGATTGAGCACGAATCTAGATCACACGTTCGTGTGGGGTCCACCCCTTGCCGATATCTTCTCCAACAAAAGCCTCTCAGTGCTGCAATTAATTTTTGATAGACTTGGAAAACTTTGGTAACCTCGTAAATGGGGTATGGAAAAATTTGGTAACCTCGTAAGTTGGGTTATTGACTGGGTATAACCTCCATGGAAGGTTATTCAGTCCTCCTGCCTTTGATTACCATTCAAATAAAATTGGGGGATTTGTTTTGATAGAAACGTCTTCACTTTTACCAAGAAACTGTTTTCAAATCGGGACACGCTTCGTGTATCAAAATTTTCATGGTATAAATCGTATTATGGTATGTATTCCTTATCCTGAGATACATTAGCGAAAGTTAATATACAATAAAAAATAGTTATACATACTGAAAATCTATGGTTACGTGAAAAAAGAAGTTTGTATGATGAAAAATTCCAAGTTTTCCAGTTAGTTGGGTCAATCACATTAAGGCTTTTTAGCACCTTGGTCTAGGAAAGAGAAGAGAAGTCATTATCTAATTAACCTTGGGGAGTTGGCCAAGTGGTATTGGCTTGTGACTTAGGGGTTTGCTCTCTCCTAAAGTCTCAGATTCAATTCTCATTGCAAGTAACTCTTAGGTGGCCCTCACCCTCACCCTTAAGCATATGAAACGGCTGTGGAAGGGGCTGTAGGAATTAGTCTGAGGTACGTGCAAGCTGCCAAAACATGAACGAAGTATGTTCTTGCTCATTCGAGCCTTAATGGATTGAGGTTGAGTTTCCTTCAAACAGTTTGAACGCGGCCATAATTTGGTCAGATGATTTACAATGCATTTGAAAAGGTTCTGCTTCTTGAACTAAGGTCTTAACCTATTTATTTTTCTCAGCAAGTAATCGTATGATACGCATTGAATCGGGATACGCAAATGTATTGTACAATACGTTATCGTATCGCAGATTTTTATACAAAAAATATTAGGGGACGGAATATGCATATACAGTTTTTCGAGGGAGACGATATGATTCGTAAGATACGTGTGTGTGTCCTGTATGGTAGATTTTTAACATCCATTACCTAAAACCAAGTAATGCTTCCTAATAAAGAAAATCAAAGTTGTTTTGATTTTGTTGCAGGGAATCACAGTCATTTGCACCAAAAGGGGTGGGGAAACATCAGTAAGTAGCCATTGCGAATGGCTTCCGACAGTTCCATCAAACCCAGACGCAGTTCACTTTAGCTTCATTCCCATCACTTCTCTCCTTAAAGGTGTCTCCGGCAAAGGCTTCCTCTCGCATGCCATAAACCTCTACATGCGATGTAAGTAATTAATCTCTGCATATTACTTACTCCCTCACTCTTATATTGTTGGTCTACTACGAAAAGACGAATTTCGGACAGCAAAAATAAAGTATTTCTACGCATAAATTTTTAACATTCTTGACACCAAATTCAAGATTTCAATGAGAGAGTACGACGAAAATCGGCCTGTAACCTCATCGCGATCTGTGACCTCTCTTTCTTCTATTCACTACAAGAAAATACACATTCGGTGACGTTTTTGGTGCTTCAGAAAGGACTAACTATATTTGGGCGGCATATGGATGGCGCTAAATGAGCGTTTTTGCATTAGAATGATCTTTTGGCTCCTCATAATTTTTTTTTTTCCTCTTATAGGTTAGAAAACTAAATAAGATGTTTTTGAAAATCGATATCAAACACCATTCATATTTTTTCAAGAAAATAATTTAGTTAACTTTATTGCCAACTCAAATCTTCTGCTTATATATGTTTGATATGCAGACAAGCCGCCTATAGGTGATTTACAGTACTTCCTGGACTTCCAAGGGCACAAGATTTGGGCTCCTATTCACAGTGACCTTCCACTGGGCCCAGGCCCAACTAAAAATGAGGCCCTTCGGACCCCTACCCTACAGTTCAACATCATGGGCCCTAAGCTATACGTAAACACTACCCAGGTAACATTTAACTCTTGCAATATACTCACTTTGAGCATGGAATTTTTTCAATAACAAAGGATGGTTTTGTTGTGCAACGGGATCGATAAACCAAACAACGCGCGCGCACTATCGCAGGGAGTAAGAGAAAGAACACACGATATCTGCGTGGTTCCACAAGTTTGGCTACATTCGATCCCGGGAGGGCAGGGATTTCACTATTTTATATAGAGAAAATTACAAGATTGAATCAACGGGTGGATGGTAGTTAAGAGTTTCATCAACGGGTGGATGGGGGAGGTTGAGAAGCTGGGTAAAAAACAAAAGGTTTATGTATTTACCGGATTAAAAATCTATACGATAGATTGCAATCTCAATCTCCTTTTTTTTGCTTCCCACCTCCAGTCTTGGTATACCCATTCGCCCACATTTTTTCAATCAATAGATTTCCTAGACAGCTCCACCCTGAGATTTCTAGGACCCTAAGCGGGGTTTGAAAATGGGACCTCTCAAATTTGATATATTAATTAGACTTTCGTTATCGGAAGCAAGACAGTCTTGTGGTTCAGTGGCACAATAGTTGTACTACCATTTTAGGACTTTAAGTCGTGAGTTTGAGCTTCAAGCGAGTCATTTCATTTTCATAACCATTTTTTGTACCAGTTACAAAGCTATTGGTGTTAAAAACTAAAGGGGCCAAGAGTCAAACACGGGATCCAATGCCTTATATCACGCATGCCTCACCACCGTGCCACATTCACAACGTTGTGAAAATTTTCACACGTTATATTTAATTAATATATTTCACAATTTGAGGGCTCAATTATTAGGCCCAAAACTGGAGGCCCTAGGCGGTCGCCTGGTGAGTTTATACCCAGAGCTAGGCCTATTACTAGAAAGACTAATCCATGCTGTTTTAAGTACACTATTGACGTTTTTTTTTTTGATATCACCAGGTTACAACCGGAAAGAGACCAGTCACGGGAATGAGGTTGTATCTTGAGGGAAAGAAATGCAATAGGTAATGCCAACTGATTCTCTCATTTATCTCTGATCCTATATAATGTTGATGTGATCTTTCTTGTAGATCACTTCACATTCTTGGTCCGATTGTTCGACTAGATTCGTTCACTGAAAACGAAAAAAGTATCAATAGCTGTTGTATTTGTCTAAAAAGTAATTTTATCAGCATCGGTTTACATTTTTATATTTTTCCGATTGATCTCGTCAAGAACAAAAAGTTACGAAAAATAAAAAATACTGAAATAAGTTTCAGACTTATAATTTTAAAAGAATGCAAGTTCGTGTAATCAATGTTTATCCTCTTTTTTCATAGTAATTAACACTTCTGCTCATACAGGCTAGCCATCCACCTCCAACACCTATCGAACACCCCGATCTCCCTCCAAAACAGGATAGACGACACCGTGGCTTGGCGAAGATCGGAGGAGCTTTCCGACGAACGATACTTCGAACCCATCCAACGGAAGAAATTCTCCCACATATGCACGACTCCGGTGAAGTACGACCCTAGATGGAGCAACAGGAAGGACATAGCCTACATTGTCACGGGCGCCCAGCTCCACATCAAAAAGCACGATTCCAAGTCCGTCTTGCACCTCCGTCTCTCGTACTCCAAGGTCTCCAGCTTCTCCATCGTGCAGTCGAGCTGGGCCCGGAGCTCATCCGGAGATTCTCAGAAGTCGGGGTTTTTCTCAGCGATCAGCACTTCGATATCCGGAAGTGCAGAGAAGGAGAAAAGTCCAGCGGTGGTGGTGGTGGACTCGAGCGTGTATCCAACTGGTCCTCCGGTGCCAGTGGCGACCCAAAAGCTGTTGAAGTTCGTGGACACGTCGCAGATGTGCAGGGGGCCGTTGGATTGCCCGGGACATTGGGTTGTCACCGGAGCTCGGCTTGACTTGGAGAAGGGCAAGATTTGCTTGCACGTGAAGTTCGCTTTGTTGCATATGTGTTCATAAGACGTGATCAAAGATAACACTCCCGTAATGTTTTTTCTTACCATATTCGATAGCAGGCGAATATACGAAAGATAAAGCTGCGCGTCTCGCTGTAATGAGAATCGCGATTTAGACATCGTATGTATAGCGACCCCCGGTCTGTTTCGCGAGAAAGAATACGCGCTGTGTGATGATGGATTTGGGTGTAAAGGCAACAAAAATTTGCTTGTATACAATTCTTTATACATTAGTATATATCTTGTTGATATATGTAAATGATTTTACTTCATGTCGCAGAAAGAGGGTAAATTAAATTCGCGCTCGCCAACATTACATATCAACCAGATTCCTTTCCACAACCCTATGCAAAAGAACTCGGCTTTTTGGAGCTTAAAGAATGAACAGTTTCCTTTGTATGTTATGTTTTAGGCTTTTAGCTATTAGTTTGGATTTTATCAATCATGCGAAGATGCATTGGCCCCATTTTTTTTTAGCAGGGTTGTGATCCATTTTCATTATCTTGAGTCAAAAAACTGCCAATCGACTGATGGTTAACTAAAATATATAGTTTCAAAGGTTTACCAAATATTGGTGGCATGAGAACATGAGGCTTAACCAATGATTGCTTTAGAAATTCAAAGGCCTTCTGATGTTCCTCACCCCATTTGAAATCTTTTTGAGATTTTAACTTCAAAAATGGAGAAAAAGCAAGTGTCTTCCCAGATAAATTGGAAACAAATCTTCTAAGGAAATTTACTTATCCCAAGAACTGCTGGAGTTCTTGTTTATTTGTTGGAGGCTGTGCTTCTATAATTGTTTTAGCTTTATCCTTATCAATTTCAATTCCTTTCGTATGCACTAGGAACCCAAGGAAATTTTCAACAGTGACTCCAAAAGCACACTTTGTTGCATTCATTTTAAACTTACATTGTCTCATTCTCTGCAAAACTTGCCTTAAATGATCAATATGATTATCAAATGTATGAGATTTTACAACTACATCATTAATATAAACTTTCATGAATCTTCCAATTAAGTCATGGAAAATGGTATTCATGATCCTTTGATAAGTTGCACCTGCATTTTTCATCCCAAATGCCATTACAATCCATTCAAACAACCCAATATATCCTGGACATCTAAATGTAGTCTTATGTGTATTCTCTTCAGCAATGAATATCTAGTTGTAACCAAAATATCCATCCATGAAAGATAGAAATTGATGGCCTGTAGTTACATCAACCAAATGGTCTGCAACAGGCATATGATATTCATCTTTAGGTGATGCTGCATTCAAATTTCTGAAATCAATACAAATTCTAACCTTTCCATTCTTTTTAATTACAAGAACTATGTTGGAAATCCATTCCACATATCTAACAGGCCTAATAAATTTGGCTCTAAATAAATGTTCCATCTCTTTCTGTACTTCCACTTGAACCTCAGGTGTCATTTGTCTTAGGGCCTATTGATATGGTACAAAGTTTTCCTTAATTGGAATCATGTGTTCAATCAATGATTTATCCAAACCAGGCATATCGGGATACTCCCAAGCAAAACAATCTCTAAATTCATACAATAAGTACTTCAAACGATCCTTCATTTCATCTGGTAAAGTAGCACATACATGAAGAATTTTAGGATCATCTTCTGTCTCAACATTGAAATCCTCTAAAGGATCTTGAACTTCTGCCTTAAGATCATCAAGTTTGGCAGGAGTAGCCTTAAGGTCTTCCATGGCTAACTCTTTAAAAGTTAAAGGACTATCATCTACTACATAATCTGCCTAATTACAAGAAATAGGCTCATTGGCCTCTAATTTCCTAGATACAATAAAAGAAAACTACCTCTTGAAAGTGGCTTTTAAGGTAGCCAACTCTTCATCTACATAATTCAAAACACCACTAGACATAGGGAGCCTTTGATTCAGAACCACTAGACCTCAATATTATATTAGGTCTAACAAAATCCTTACTTAACTCCTGAAAACCATCTTTAATGTACTTGAGAAACTGGCTTTCAGTGAGACTTGTCCCTATCGATTTACCTCTGAATTCTCAATCTTAATTGGCCATAGGTTTTCATCATACAGACCTGCTTCCACATTGTTAGTATCTGCCTTGAATGGATGTTTGTCTGCCCAGAATATCTCCATCTCTGTAGCTTCCTTATTCTGCCATTGCTTCAAAAATATCAGTGCCTAATGCAAAGAAGAAGGTACACATCCATTTATATGAATCCAATCTCTGCCTAACAAGGCATTATAATTGGAAGAAGAATCAATAACAAAGAAAATAGTATTCATCTTCCTACTCCCAATTTGTAACTGCAAGGAGATCACACCTTTGGCAGGTGAGCATCCCCCTGCAAAATTACCAACTGTCACTTTAGATGGAATCAAATCTGCCTCATTTTTCTTTAAAACCTTCATCATTTTTTAGGGCAAAATATTAACTATAGCCCCATTATCAACTAAAACCTTGTTAACAGGTTGACCATTGATATGTAGCTTAATATATAACGGTTTCAAATGCCTAACCAAGGCATCATCAGAAGATCTTAGTACAATAATATCCTTTCCTCTTTTATCTTTTTCAATTCTAATTGACTCATGCTGAAAATCTTTCTCTCGCTCACTTATTTTAACTATAGCATCTGTTTTATCCTCAACATCTCCCTCCAAACTTGTTGGTTGATTAGGCTTTGCCTGAAAAGTTTTTGGCAAAACCAAAATCATGTTACATGAAAATTTGGTAGGAAAAATTGACCCAAATTGAATAGTAGCCAATGCTTGGCCAAAAGTAGCAGACTTTTGAGAGTCCACTTCATTCTTGTCATCTTTGGGATCATCCTTCATGATGTCTGAACTATTGACAGACAACAAGTCATCATCCTCTTCATCTTCCATCAAGACTTGCTGAAATTCTGTTATCTTCTTTGTCAAACTCTTCTTAAATTCTGCCTTTTGCTCCTTAATCGACAGAGCAGATCAGTCTTAGATGAACTTAGGTCTTGCCCCCCAAGTCTTTGGGCAAGAGTTAGTTTGCTTGTTTGCCCCATAGATTTCTCTGCCTCATTTGCCTTTTATTTAGGCACAGTTGGTTCCCTAGTCCAAACCATAGGAACTGGTTGACTTGGTGCAGCCTTTGCCCTCAATTCTGGCCACTGTGTTGGTTCTATCACAATTTGTGAGTCTCTTTTCTCTCTTTCTGAAAGCTTTCTTTGCAATCTTCTTTTTTGAGTGTTGGTAATAGGAACAAACTCCCTTGCACTTGGGAACTTAGGATGCCTAACTGTATCCTACATGTGATGTTCAAGGTTTGGTGGGATAACCATTCTTCCTTGGTAACCACCTCTAGCATAGGGAACTCTTCCTCTTAATCTCATACCCCTAGGATATTGACCTCTTCCTCGTCCACTTGTAAACATAGGTGGATAAATTAAATTGGTATCTGGTTTTCCTGGCATCGCAGGGACCATAGGATATCCTTTGAATAGAAATGGTCCATCATCATCCCCATACCACTTGATTGACTCAGATGGGACAAAAATCCCAGGATCTTCACCTTCATAGACCAACTTAATTTGAACCTATATAAATTTGCAAGTCATTACCTCTCATAGTATTGAATCTTATGGAACCTTTTGCATAAGTTCCAGTATACTCTTTTCCTGCGATCACTTCTTCTCCTGATTTGATCTCCTCATCATATCTCAAGCAGAAGTACTTCTCAAACTTTTGTTTCACATGTGACTCCTCCTCAGTCTCCATGATTTCCTCTTCTTCCTGAATCCTTTTTTCAATTTGGGATGCCATTTTTCCTTTCTTTAATTTGACAGTCACCACATTAACCTCTACTAAAGGGAATGGCTCAATATCAATCCCCATAACTTCTTTGTTTCCTTTAGCATACTGCAACAGTCCTTTCTGAATTATGCCATTTACAATAATCTTTTCCTTTTCTAGAGGAATCACATGTCCTTGTGACAAAGTCAGGAATTTTTGGTTTATTAACTCATCAAACAATTGGTCTGCCTTAGACAAATCAAATGAATATTGCCTATAATTTGCTTGATTCTTTTTATTTGGATGAGATGAAGGCATATTCACAGGCTTTTCAACCTTTGTTAAAGTGTCACATACAATTGGAGCCTTGCCCACTACTTGGGCAACATCAATTTCCATATCACCTTCTGCATCTTGGTAATAAGTACCAAGTGATTTGTTCTTTCTGTGTTCACTTTCCATGAGTATGGCCTCATATCCTATGGCTTTTGATGTTAAGTCAAACAAATCTCTAAATTCAGTACCATTAAAATGTTTCTTAAAATCATAATCAAGCCCTTCTTGGGCAAATCTAACTATCTCAGATTCTGGAATAAAGAAGTGACATTGATTCCTGATCTTTTTGAACCTAGTCATGTACTGTTCAACAGACTCTGCAGGCCTTTGTTTAATTTTGGCCAAGTTTGCCACTGAAATTTCTGGTTCATGCCTAAAGAATTGAGCTCTCTCCAAGAATGGACAAAGTTTGGAGGTAAATTTATGAACCAGGAAAAAACAGTCCTAGTAAGGGAATGAGGGAATAACTTTAACTTCAAAGCCTCATCCAAATCTATTTCACCTATTTGCAGGCAAAACCTTCCTATATGTTCCACTATCGACTGATTTTCTTCTCCATTGAAAAAAGCCAAGTCTGGGATCCTATAATGCCTAGGAAAAGGCACATTATCAACCCAATTTGGGTATGGTTTCCTGAACATAGGCTTTTCAATCCTTCTTAGTACAGGACCATACATGTCTTGCATGATGTTCATGAGTTGAGCCCTCAAGTAAGACTCATGTACCCTTCCTGCTTGGTTAGGAATGTCGGGTCTCATACCATAACCATAAGGGTAATCTTGCCTTCTCCCATTTTGATTAAGTATGGGTGGTGGATCATACCCATACATATTTGGATTACCTTGACCAAACTCTAAATCAGCCATATTTGGAATGCGTCTGTGATCATTCCTATTTAGATTTGCATTAGGATTTTGCCCCTCAATCCCTATGTTGTACGGATTTGGGATGTTATGCCCATAGTTCTCAATCCCTAGACTTATAGGGATTGTAGTTGGGACACTTAGATAAAAACTTTGGTTAAGTCCAAAATTTTGATTTCCAAGTGGGACTCTATTAGCCCCAGTAAAAATGGTTTCAAAAGTTGGATTATCAAATACCTGAGAAGAAGGCATTTCAGTCACAGAATTTGGCTGTCTACTGCTTTGTCTAGAGTTAACATTCACATTAATTGACACTTCCACTGTTGGCTGAGTTCGTGCCATAGCAGCCTTAAACATAGCCATCAATGCTTTGGCTGTTTCATTCTCTAGATCACCTAACATCCTTGCAAACTGTTGAATCAAATCTGGTGATTCAATTTTTGGGCCATTTGGCTGGCCTAACTCTTGAATCCTTTGATTTGGATTCACTGGATTTACTTCATTCATATCATTTCCACAATTAATATTGGCAGAATTGTTGTTGTCATTGCTACCATCCTCTGGCGGTTGGCCATCTTTCTTGGTCTTTAGTGCCATTGCTCACTTCCAAATTAGTAAGAGCCCTCCTTCTAGCGCCAAAATTGTTACCAAATTTTCTGGATTCTGTCCAATCGACAGAGAAACGCTTTGTGATTGCTGGAATGTGGGTGAATCACTACAAGAAAAAACACAATTCCCGACTAACCCTTTAGTCGGCTAATGTGCCTTTTTTAGTCGGCTAATGGTTTTCCCGACTAAATAAATTAGTCGGCAACTTTGTCGGGGAATGAGAGTCGGAAAAGGGTTTTGCCGACTAAAAAAATTTAGTCGGGGAATGTTAAACCTATTGCCGACCAAAAGTTTAGTCGGGAAATGTGTAGACTATTGGCGACTAAAATTTAGTCGGGGAATGTTAAGCCTATTTCCGACCAAAAATTTAGTCGGGGAATGTTAAGCCTATTGCCGACCAAAAATTTAGTCGGGAAATGTTAAACCTATTGCCGACCAAAAGTTTAGTCGGGAAATGTGTGGACTATTGCCAACTAAATTTTAGTCGGGTAATGTCTTATTATAATTGTGTAATTCCATTCTAGAATTTTTTTTATTTTTATTTTTTATCCGCAATTCATTCCAGAATTTCCTACAAATTTTTTCCTCATTCTACGAAACCTATAAATTTGAGCCAACAACCATTACATCCACAAAATTACCAACCTAATGCAATTAATACAAATTCCAAGAAACAAATCCAAAATTCCATAAATATAGCATCCACCAAATATGGTGATAACAACATGTCTCCAAATTCCTAGAGCACAAAATAACGACACGTCTCCAACTACAAAATGTATCTAAACTCCAAGGCCACAAATTACTAAAAAGTTCAACTTCAACAAACGGATAACCTTAAAACATCCAAGCACGTCCACAATATTTTTGATCTTCATAGTCAATAACCAGAAGTATAACTGCGGGATACACCATTAAACCGTCGATCTGTAGAAAAAAGAACAATCACCATTAGTATTTATGAACTAGTGTATCTCATTGCTCAAAGACTGAACATAGGTAAATACTAAGCCAAAACAAAACATATGACAGCAAAAACACGATAAAAAAAATAACTACTGGCTTTCAGCTCCAGAAACATGAGCTCATATTCCAACTCTCAAGACCATATTTTAACCAAACAAAATCAGATTTTTGCACCTAACCACCAAATTCTAGCACTTGAGTACATGTTTTCAACAAATACAATTTGTTTCCAGCATGTTACACTCAATTCCTACACTTTTACACATAATTTCAGCTCTTGTAGGTTATTTCCAGAATTCAACAACCAAATTCTTGCATCTATACTACAGCTACAGCAGATTTAGACCTTAATAGAAGTGATTTCAACCTCTAAACTTCAATTCTAGCAGTCAGAACTTCAATTTCAGCATCACAACAAAAGACTTAAGTAAGACTGAATTCACCAACTACCTTTCTATATTTTTGTTCTCTTTTTGTTCTTTGATAAAAGCTAGGTCTCACACTAACTAAGCTAGAGAATCACAGAGTATTTGTTTTTTTCCCTAATAGAAAGCACTAACAAAAGGCATAGAGGAACAACTTGTATTATGGCATCTTTCTTCACCGAATCAACCTTTTTCCACGAGTGGTTGATTCGGTGAAGACCATTTAGTACCAAGTCCGATGGATATAGAGAGTAGCCAGCAACCTTAGTTTTCTGAGTGACCTAGAAGCACAGCAGCAGGTAGCAATATCAAAGAAACTTCAGAAAACATAACTTCAGAGATTGAAGGAATAGTCTTCAATAGCAGCATCAAAGCATTGTTGGGAAAATGATGCAGAGTGAAATAAATTTGAACTGAATGATAAAGAGAAGTATATACAGCAGAATCTGAAAGCAGGAAGCAAGATATATAACAAGCCTCTTAAGGCGATTCCACAGCCAGAGAAGAAACTAGAATAGGGTTTCCTTTTCGTTTCTCCTCTGTAGTGAAACTCTACTATTTTTATTTGGAAAAAGGTTACACCATATAATTTCTCTAGAGGGGTATTTATACAGATATTTCTTCATTTCCCTTTCATTTCTGCCGACACTAGAGAGAGAGAGAGAGAGAGATGAGAAGAGGAGAAGAGAAAGAAGAAGAAAAAAATAGGTGCAGAGCTCCTTTTCACAAAATTATTCAAGGTACCTAGGAAGCTTGTTAATTTCTGGTATTTTTAATGAAAGTATGTTATTGTGTCTATTGTATTGTGTTAAATTCTTAGAATTTTCAGAGAAGTGTGGAAAAAGATAAAAATCATAAACCAAGCTGTGGTCGGATTGCTGGTTTTGTGCAAACAGTTTTCAGATCTGTGTTATGCATCACGTTTTTTTTAGTTAAACGACCCTCTTGGTTTTGGGTCCTTATGAGTCTGATAGATTGCTAAGTTGGTGATGTTTTGGCATTGGAATCACTAAAAAGTATTGAGTATTCGGTTTTTAATGAATTTCCGAACACGGACTACTCTGCTGGAAATTGTGCTTCGCTGCACAGAATTTCTGAGTTTGGAGGTGGATTTGACTAGGTTTCCTTGCTTTTAAAAATCTGGGAAAAATCAGGGATAAACTTTGAGATGTTGTTATGATCTCTACCAAATTTCAGGTCATTTTGTTGTACGGTCTAAGTTTGATGGATTTTACAAGTTTGTGTGTCCCTGCTGAATTTCGTATTCGCTGCATTGACATGTTTTGGGAAAATGGTCATATCTCTTAGCTCGGGTATCGGGTTTGCGCGCGGGTTGTTGATTCTGAAATTAGACTTGTATACCTTTTGGAATATGTAGGGGTTGTGGCTTAGTTTGCACTAGGTTAAATCAGTTTTTGATTTGAAGTTGATAGATGTGCAGAATCTGCAATTTTGGGCGGTTGTGTGTATAACTTCGGACGAGCATAACTTTGTCGTCCGGACTCTATGTTGGGCAAATTTTATATCAAAATTCTTGTACCAGAGGTGTACTTTCTAATGGTGGTGGTCTCATGACCTAGTTCTAAATCAATAAGAAGTTATGGTCAGAATACGACAGGATGGTCATGGTTTTCAAATCGATTTTAAGAGTTATGTCATATTTATACTCTTACGTTTGATTGGGGGCACTTCTAAGCCTTAAGATGAACATATTTGTATTTGTTGGGTATCGTCTAATACTTTGGGCCCACTTTGGGTGCCGTTTGCGGGACGGGGCGTGACACAGAAGGCATTTTTTCGGCTAACACAAACTGGACAAGCCTTGGTGCCAATTGCATTACAGTGATGTACCTCACGAAATACATGTGTATCCAAATACAGACCAAGACTTTAATCATCTTAAAAGAGTATCATGGTTGCAAAGGTGCGATATATAGATCATGTAAGCTCTGCCAAACCATTGTGTCGTCATTTTATTGTATATATCCCCAACCAAACAAATAATCACACGAAGCACGATAGGGGAAAAAAAAGGAGGCCATACCTGAAAGCAGTTCTCTGGCAAAGCCTGAATGGTCTTTGTCACTTGCCATTGCAACCACAAGAACCAATTTTGCCTTTGGATATGCCATCTGAATTGTATCTATTGAAGCTTTTGCAGAATCCTTCGCATGTGCTGGAAGACAAAAATCATAGAGTAGATAGTACTTAAAAACTGACTTATCCCAAGCAAACATGTGTGCTCCAACCTGAAACTCCCAGTAAAATGCCAAGAGAATTCTTTTTAAAACTAATTCAACCCAACTATGCTTCTTCCAGCCCTTGTGGTTTGACTATGAACGTTCTTTGATAGCTTTCAGCAAGTTCCCAAAAGAAAGGAATGCAATAGACTAATTGAATGGAATAAAGTAACAATAGATAAAAGAGATGTATCTCAAACAATAAGCAAATAATACCAAACTTGATAGGGAGACTAACACAAATTAACAGAATTTCTTAGTTTCTTTCAAAAAAGAGGCTAGAAATTGAAGGCTATATCTTCATCGAAATACAAAACTGAATGCTTTTTTCCAAACATAAAAAAAAAAAAAAAGAGCTAATAGGTAAGTGCCTATCATTGGAGCTTGCTATTTCAGTATGTAAAGCTCTAGCACTGATTGTAGAGAATTTTCGTACCACACTTATGGGTGTGAGGACTCCATTGCCAAAAATCAGAACAATATCAAACAAGGCTACAATAAGCAACGATTTGATTTTTAATATGCACTATAAACACAACACCCACAAATTTCTTCAATCCAAGAAACAAGACTCCAAGCTTTTTGAAACAAACATTTAGGCTGAGCATTTCAACAAACATTTCCCGGGTGCACGACAAAAATGTACAGAATCAACACAATGATGTTGAGCAAAATCATGAATTAAGAAGATCAAATACATACACACACGAGAAAAAACAAGGAGAGAACATGTAATACCTAAATGAATACAACACAAAGACCATCAAAATCCAAGACAAGACCCTAAACTAGCCAACATACTCTCCCTATAACGATGGTGACAACGATGGTGACAACGATCCAAAGCAAAAACGGGGATTCAAATCTTAGAGGGAGGTTCGAGTTGAGCCGCTCGACTAGACCGGCAGGGTCGACCTAGAACCACCAGGAAACGACCTGGCCGACGGAGGCAGCGTCCCCAACAATGAAGAGTTTGACGCAGACTACGGAAGGGTGTATTAGGGTTACCCTTGATTATCCAAAAAAGGGGATTTCAGAAACTTGTAGTGTAGGGCTAGAAATTAGAACTTACCGCAAGATAATTGGAAATCGTTGTAGGGTCTGGGCTAACAAAACGCATCCTAAACGATTGTGCCGATGACGAAAATTAAGGATTTAGGTTCCTCGTTTGGGCTTCGAAGCTAACCGTTTCTCACACCGGAGAAGGCAGTGATCGATTCTCTCACCGGAGAAAGCTAGTGATAGTCTGAGATGAATTTGGTAGTCGAAGACCATGATGGTGGTATGAGATTGGTTCTTCGAAAAGTATTTTCTTGTAGTGAGGCGTGAATGAGTTGAGGGGAGAGAGAGAGAGAGGAAGCCGGCCTACGCATTGGGGAGAGAGAGGAAGTGATGAAGAGAAGAGAAGGGGAAGCCTGTATGTTTTGGGGGTAGGGTTAGATGAGATCAAGTGTATACGATGCCGTTTCATCTGGGAAATAACATTGCCGACTAACCCATTAGTCGGGAATCACCAAAATGCCGCCAACACTTTTGGCGAAAATTTCAATTGGCGCAAAAAAATTATAATGTACCCGACTAAAATTAATTTAGTCGGCAAATATTAATTTCATATTTTCATTTGCGAATATTAATTTCTTCTAGATACTATAGGTACTAATATCTATGTAACAGACCACAATAACCCATTATTTTAACGATCGATCCCATTAATTTTGTTGGGTTTGTTGACTATATCAGTCACGTAAATTTTTGGCTCAATCGAGTTTAGAAAGCTGCTTCATCGGGACGCAAATTCCTTATTAAAATGATATTTTTCATCCGATCAAATATCTAACAATACACGATTAACTTCATGCTCATACAAATTAATCTAATTCATATTGTGTAAAAGATAGACGGTTCGGATAACAAAAAAAAAACTAAAGGTGGGCTCGGGTGGTACACCATAAGACTTTAATGCCTCCGGACGCATTAATGCTTTCCGATCATGTGATTGTCGATATCCAATGATCTCCAAGTTTAGTAGAAATGAGGGAATAAGTAAATGGTGAAATTCTAACGGTTCAGATCGATCATTATAAAAATAGACTCGACAATGACCTGTATAACCTATACGTTCAACTTACTTGATATTAAACTAAATCTTGTGCAGTAGTTAAATGTACAGTAGCCACACGATCGCAACACAACTATGATGATCGAGATCATTGATTTCATTATGCTTGTTGATTAAAGCATTCTTGTAAATTTTGGGTTCAATCATGTTTAGAAAGCGCCTTCATCGGGATGCAATTGATAGTACACTAAGTCTTGCAATTGTTGAATGTACAGTAACCACACGGCCACGACACAATCCTGGTGATCAAGATCGTTGATTCTATTATGCTTGTTGATTAAATGATTCATGCAAATTTTTGGCTCGATCGGGTATAAAAAAAAACCCCTCGTCGGAATGCGAATTTATTAGAAAAATGATATTTCTCGCCCTCAAGTATCTAATGAATACGCGATTAACTGGTTTGAATGATCTAATCAATCTATATTTCGCAAAACCTAGACAAATTTTTTAAAATGTAATATAATTATGATAAAGTTAAATTCTTTCGTAAAATTACTAAGATATAATAACATTTATTTTTAAATAAGTGTAGTAGCTCAAAACTGCCAACAAATTGGCGACTAAACCTATATTAGTCGGCCAATATAGTATTAGCCGACTAAGTGTTAGTCGGGAATTTACTAAAAGTAAATTCGGAATTAATCGTGTATTTTATTAAATTCGAAAAAATGATATTTCACGACTAAATTAAATTTAGTCGGCCAAAAAGTAAATTCCGAATTAATCGTGTATTTTATTAAATTCGGAAAAATGATATTTCCCGACTAAATTAAATTTAGTCGGCCAAAAAGTAAATTTGGAATTAATCGTGTATTTTATTAAATTCGAAAAAATGATATTTCACGACTAAATTAAATTTAGTCGGCAAAAAAGTAAATTCGGAATTAATCGTGTATTTTATTAAATTCGGAAAAATGATATTTCCCGACTAAATTAAATTTAGTCGGCCAAAAAGTAAATTTGGAATTAATCGTGTATTTTATTAAATTCAAAAAAATGATATTTCACGACTAAATTAAATTTAGTAGGCAAAAAAGTAAATTCGAAATTAATCGTGTATTTTATTAAATTCGGAAAAATGATATTTCCCGACTAAATTAAATTTAGTCGGCCAAAAAGTAAATTCGGAATTAATCGTGTATTTTATTAAATTCGGAAAAATGATATTTCCCGACTAAATTTAAATTTAGTCGGCAAATATATGTTATGGCCGACTAAAATAATTTAGTCAGCAACTGTTTAATGTTTGACCGACTAAAAATTCTTTAGTCGGCGATTGGCTTATATTTTCCGACTAAACATGTTTTAGTCGGGAAATTTTAGTCGGGAATTGTGTATTTTGTTGTAGTGAATTGTGAAGTGGTGTTTAGTTCCTTGCCGTATTTCAGGACTTCTTTGGAAGCAAATGTAGTAATATGGAGTGAATGGGGATGGAAATTGAAGACTAATAAAATGAACTTTTATTGATCTCCTAGTAGAAGTACATAATCGACAGGGTATAACCTAATCGACAGAGCACAATTTGCTAATAGTTATTTCTACTCCTAGAAAAGAAAAGATAAAGGCTTATTGGCAATTTGAGTGTATCCTTAAAACTGCCACTAACTCTTGCTTAAATAGGCATTCCTTAATTTTGAATTTAAATCTTTCCTCCATTCCAAACTGGCGGTTTTCCTTCTTTTCATTCCTTTGCAAATAACTTCCACAAAGGAACATGCATATAGATTGCATAACTGCACCTTTGATCATGGGACAACTGAATACACTTTCTTCTGCCACATGTAACTTGATCGACATAGAAAACATGCTATATATTAATCAATCGACGAAGGATACATGCCACATGTTAACCAATCGACAGTTAAATAATCCATAAAGTCTTATCATGGTTTATCATAATCAATTGGATTATTAACCAGAAGTACCTTTTATTTTCCAATAATACCCTTTTATTTATGCCACGTGTCACTCAATCGATAGGGAAAAGAAAATCACAGATATGGAGCAAATAATGGGCTTGATTAAAGCCACGATAAATACACATAAAATACTTAGAAATAAGGGGTATATAATGGAAAATATACCTCAATCAATGGAGTTGATCATCTAGCCAAGAAAAGGAGTAGGCAAAAATAGATAAACATTTGTGATGGGGGAGTTGATGGGTTGATGATGAAAAGGGAGGTTTAGTTAGGTTAGGTAGTTGGTTAGGGTTTCTAGTTACAAGGACTTTTACCCCTAACTAATTAAACTATTCTAATCAATTAATAATTAAGGAGTAAGATTACTAAATTTTATTTTAAAAAATTAGGAACGAAATTAGGGTCATTACAAATCTTAAGTGATAAAAAGTAGTATGTGCTTTCTGAATGCAGTTGTTATATAAATAATATCTCAATCGCGAACTCCGTCAATTCTTTCACTACTCCTCCTAATTCTTATCATTGTCAGTGATTACATATTTTATGAGGTAAATATGTGGCTCGCAATGTGCTTCTAGTTTGGAAGAACTAATAAGAGCATTCCAATCCTTACCCATCTTACGAAAATTCTATGGTACATACACATAGGTACATACATTGCGTACATACGCATTTTGGACCCATATCGGGTCCTCCAAAAATAATCCGAGCCGCTCATTTTATTCAAAATGGTTTATTTAAGGTTCCTACAAAAATAAACTCAATCCAATATTAGTAAAAATGTTTACAAACCATCCAACTCTGCTTCATAATCCAGGCCTAGTTTATGAAGAAAAAGTTGGATGTTTCATATATGTGTTTACGGATTTCAGATAGAGTTTATTTCTTGGTAGGGGCCCTAAACAATCATTTTGAACAAAATGAGCAGCTCAGATCAATTTTTTGGGACCCGAAATGGGTTACCTATGTGTATGTGATTAATGGTACATTTAACCACCGGTATTGTTAAAACGAAACTGATTTTCATAACATATTCAACTACCGTATGTAAAAATTGTAGGGGCAAAACAGTAAAATCACAATAATAACTGTCACATAAGAAATTAGTTAGTCAAGGAACGAATCTTCTATTTCCATCCCTCTTATCTCTCTCTCTGTTTCTCTTCAAAACTCTACATAGTGAAGGCCTGAAGGGATTACAACAAGAATCTAGAATCCTAAAAACAGAAAAGGAAAGCATCTGATCAAGAAACCTAAGATGATGATGAAGAAGAAGAAGAAGACCAATGGCAATGTTATTATCTTCGATGACAGTGGGGCCATGGATTCCTCCCTCTGGAGTTGTCTTCCACCGGAAATGGTGGACCACGTACTTTCTCTCCCGTCGGTAAAGTCTCTCTGCCGATTCAAGGTTGTATCCCCCTCTTGGAATTCTAGAATCTCTTCCGCGCAATTCGCCCAAACCCACCTTCACTTAACCAATATTAATACCACCAACAAACCCCAAAAAACCATTCAATTCTCGCTTCCTCCTCCTCTGGCACTCTCTACTCCGTCGATCTCGCCGCCATGAATCTCACCGCGGAGGTGCTTGATTTTCCTCCTGCAAAGTGGCCTGAGGTTTCGGGATCTTGCCATGGCTTGGTTCTGGTTTTTGATGGAGGTTACGATTCCAACTTGTGGAATCTGTTTACTAGAGAATGTAAAAAACTACCCAAATACCTAATCTCTTGGGCTAACTGGTCCTGTATTCTATTTGGAGTGGGTTACGACTCATCGACAGATGATTACAAGGTTGTGGTGCTCCTTCGCCGTCTACGTCTTGGTAATAAAGTGGGTGTGTATTCACTGAAATCTGATGCTTGGAGGGTAAGTTAAGTTATAGATTATGAGTATCCAGAGGTTCCAGACGGATTTTATTTTAATGAAAGTCTCCATTGGCTTTCTGTGGATACTCCTATGACTGTTGCTGCTTTCCATATGTCGGGTGAGATCTTAAGGGAAATCCAGCTGCCTGCTTCGTTTGATAAATATAGGTATTATGATGAGTTTAATGATCATCACATGGCGGTTATTAGGGGTTCTTTCTCTTTGGTGTTGTGGCAGCATCAATACTACAAAATTGAAGTTTGGATGATGAAGAAGTACGTGGGTAAGAGACTCGTGGACCAAATTTACAATTTCTAATCCGACGTGGGGAATAGGGGATGTGTTGTGTTTATCAGCTGAAGGTGAATTTGTGTTGGGTATAAAGGCAAAGCTAGTAGATTCTTACAAACAGATAGTGAATGAGTCTGAGGGAACCAAACTGGTTGTATACAATTTGGAAAAAAAAAACCAATGAGGATCATGGTTGTTTCTGGCATTCCAACTGAATTTATAATTGGGGACCATTACATCGAGACCCTTGTCTCTCCTAATCACAGTGGATAGATTCAGAGACACCATGAAGCTTCTTTAGGTGAAAGTTCAAAGTGCTATCAGGTATATTCCAACATAGAAACGACTTTGTCCCTTCTAATAATTGATTAGTTGTATGTATCATATATTGCATGAGCTCCCAACAAGTTGGCAGTAGCAATTTCATTAGTTTGGCTATGGTAAATGGTTACATATTTTGATCGAGGATATTGAAATAGAGGCTTTGAAATGTTAGTGAGCGAGTATTCAGTTGTCCCTCAGATGTGATTGGGTAGCTACCCATCTAGTTAAGAATGCCTCCTATATTGGAGGGAATCGGCTCCATACTTCATTATGCCCTTTCCTATTTCCAACATTCTCATTTAATGAAATACCAGTTATTTATCAGAAACAAAGTGCATGATTTCTAGTATGCCCGTTATGCTTTTTCCTCATCTGGTTATACATTGTTTTCTAATATTGATATCTGCCTAGTGTTCAACATTTTTAGTTATGGACAAGCTTTAGTTTTTCGGAAACACCAATCGTTACTATCATCCGATCTACTGAAGGGTTTATTTGCTGTTGGTGTTATGGACAAGTTCAAGTCACTGCATAAAATAAATATATAGATAGGTACAGAGAATGATCATAGTCAAGGTCTATCATTAGTACTGAATCAAAAGAGCAGCATCAGCAAACTACAAACTTTTTGTTCCCCAAAACTTTGCTTTCCAAAATGGAAGAAAGGAAAACAATATTTGACGGTAAGAGAAGCACAACCAAATGACAGATTGTCCACAGATCTTTTGAGAAGCACAACCAAACGAAAGAGAAAGTTCTGGTTTTTAGTTTTGTGACAAGGATGAGAATTCTTGGTAAAATATGTGGGATTCTTAGATATATATGCTTGAAAGTAGTTATATAGTAAGAAGAAATCAGAGGGTACTTGGGAGTGAAGTTTTCGAAAATTTGGAAGTACTTACAGCTCAAGTTTCCTTAATACTTAATGAACAGAACTTGGTATTTGTACTTGTTCTAGGCCTATCTCAGAACTTGGTCTTTATGAACAAAGTTTGTATAGACAGTGCATTTTACCCTGTAACTGAGAAATATCAACAGAAATGGTACCCCAATTCTCTTTATCTCAAAGATTAAACATCGTTATTGCTCAAGTCCCATAAGTGGAAAGAAGAAGAACAATAGGAAAGACTTTAGAAGGAATACACTTTAACTTACTCACTGATGGTTCAAATGTTTTTTGGCAGATGATAGGAAAGGAACATCCAGGCTCTAGTCTAGCAGATTAACTTGTGCAGCAGTACTCTCCAACTTCTTGCAGGGGAACCATGATCTTGCTAGACATGCTCTGTAGAACTTAATCTCCTAGCCCTTTTGAAAGGCACTTCTGGGGCTTCATTCCAAGTAAAGCTTTTTTTTTTTTTTTGTAATTGTCTTTGTAACTTTAATTAGTTTCATTTCTGGGCTAGGAGTTGCTTTAATGTGACATTGTTGTTGGTTCGATGAATGATTTGTTAGATGCTTCTGGTAGTTTTCTTCCCTTTGGGATTTACTTAATCTGCTAGATTTACTCTTCCATCAATGATGTTCATACATTTGTCGAAAAAAACTCAATCCTTTCTATAATTTGTCATTGACATTTTAAACATAAATTGTATCATTTGTTGGATAAAAAGGTTAATGAACAGAAGTGTTTTATTTTCTTATTTGAAAACTGGCATGAATATTTTTAAGAAGGGCAAAAATTAGGGTACGGGAGAATTAAGATTAGCTATGTACTTATCAGAATGAATAAGTAATATGTTTTGTGCTCGTGCCCATGCTCTCATTAGTAGTTATGAACATGATCCAATTGTTTTCCTTGAAGGGGAGCAAATAGTTTTCTAGGGATATGTATTGGAAACCAATCAATTAATGAGGGATATGATGAGGTTCTTGATTGAAAGATGAGACCAAAAAAAAAATCGAGTATCAAGCCCATATTGAGAAGGATGGATTCTAAAGACTGAAGTTGTTAGGGACTTTATCCTTCTTGAGTTTACGTATTATAAGTTCACATTAAGTCAGATAAGTAGTTAGTGATAAAAAAATAGCTAAGTAGTAGTGACTGAAGTTGTTAGGCCTGCCTAAATTCGTTGACTTTATCCTTCTTGAGTTTACGTATTAGCCAACTTTTAAAAGGGTTCTTGATTGGATTCTAAGAACCCTTTTATCCTATGAAACTTTTCATGAGGACGGTTAATTTTGTGTTTGTCAATAAAGTAGCTACAAATTTCTAGAAAAAGTCGAACTGCCAGCATGTTTTTAAAAACAAATTATACGTCAAATGTATTCTGATGAATCTAGCTATGAACTAAGAGATGAGTTATATACTTGACAAGCCGTTTGTCCATGTTGACATTTTCCATCTACAATTGACAGAGAGGGTACGTATGATCGAAATCGTTGTCGAGTTATAAGCATCAAAGAGGGGAAAAAACTTGTAAGGACAACTATGAAACTAGAGATCTTCAAGAAATAGATAATGCAACAGTTGAGCAAAATATAAAAGGTAGACATAATGAGAATGAATTTAACTAGCATTGTATTACGAATAACGAATCAATGTTTACAGATCTACAAAGAAAGATAACCGGACCACCTATTCTTTATTGAGCACCAAACGACGATGTTCTCTAAAGTAAATCAAGGTCGTGTGGTATATCTGGTGACAACCAAGTTTCACTGTTCAAGAAATCTCGAACGGTAAATTCAGATGCTTGATTACGTTCCAATGTGTTAACAAATGGTCACGTAATACCATCAACTGCACCTGACCCAGAATTATCGTATTGACCATAAAAAACGATAGAAGGTGTATAGGGGGTGTAAGACCAAGTGCCCCTCACCTCTAAAAGACTTTGCATTATTACTATTTTAGCAAAGGGTCCTAAAGGTACACCCCAGTACAGTGATGCATTGGAATAGATTGCATCCTGTGAATATGAAAAATTACATAAGTGAAATACTAGTCCACCTCTACTAGCAAGGCTGATACTATCGTTTCTTGAGATAGGGAAAAAATCAAACCCTTTCAGACACTATCAAAGTCACCCGTTGGAGAATCGTATGTGCATTTCCAAATACAAGGTCGCTAGCACCCTGTATCTTGCACTCGCGGTAGAGTTGGCAATATCCTCTAGCGAGTAAAGCGCCTTTTTGTGCTTTAAATTCACATCGATAGAAGACAGAGAAACTCGATGAACTGTCCACTGCAACAGCATACTTATCTGCAACGACGGTTGTATTTTCCAATGTTAAATGTGACGCCATGAGGCCGGTGCCGTACACCCCTACAATTCGTATCAAATAGTGCATTCATCAAAATACATTAATCTTGAGGAAAATAGGTTAAATTGAGTGTCAAACGATATTTGACCCGGTGTTGTATTATCACATTTTTTCAAGATAAAAATGATCGCATGCCTCTCAAATTCAATAATAACAAGTTTTTTGTGATTAATGATATTTTCTTATTTCTCAGATTAATTATCTGTTAACTAGTATAACTATTTTCTTAGTTCTTATTTTCTTTTTTCTCAAAGAGAGAGAGATTTTTGAAAACTCATGTAGAGGAGAACGCGAATGCCAGCTCTACCGCAAGTGACCTTGTATATATTTGGAAATGCACTAGCGATTCTCCAACGGGTGACTTTGATTGTGTCTGAAGAGTCTGATTTGTTCCCTATTTCAAGACACAATATGATCAGTCCTAATGGTATAATTTGACTAGTATTTAACCTTTGCAATTTCTTATGTTCACAGGATTCAACCTATTCCAATGCATTATTAATTTATATATGCTAATGCTGGATGCTAGCGTGCATTTAGAAAATTAGCAGTTTGAGATCTCCCATGCAAAGACATCCTAGTACGTGGAATAGGCCATCCATTTTCGAGGTCCTCGCCTTCTAAAGCGGACATGCAAATCATGCATTCTCCCATCCATCTTAGCCTAAGTTCAATTCATTTTCTTAATTACATTAAAATCAAGGTATTACTTGTCACCGCTGACAAAAATCATGGAGCAGCTGCCAGTGGTATGTGCGCCGTGCTTGTGTTGTGTCGTGTCTGTGCAATACCCATGCTTGTGTTGTGTTGTATCTGTGCAATATCTGTGCTCGCGTCGTGCCGTGTCTGTGCAATACCCGTGCTCGTGTCGTGCTGTGTCCGTGCTTGTGTCGTTCCGAATATATGTAAAATAAATCTCTTCTAATTAAATTTAGACTAAATGCAACGTTGTGTGAAAGAAAAATGATAAAGCCTAAGGGGGAGGGCCTAGCTAATTATTGAAAAGGTTATGTACTATATGTATGTTCACATCAATAACTATACTTGTTTCCTACGAGTAATTTTGGTTTGTGATTGTTAATATCTTCATATAATATGGTACCGGATCGAGGAGGAAGCCTTGTGGGTATTAAAAAAAGTTGTATCTTGGACCCGGTGCACTATGTTTGAACCATTTTAAGGCAATGATCACACGCCTCTCAAATTCAATAACAAGTTTTTGTGATTAATGATATTTTCTTATTTCTCAGATTAATTCTCTGTTGACTAGTAGTATAACTATTTTCTTGTTTCTTATAATCTTATTTTTGAGAGAGAGATATTTTGGAAACTCACGTAGAGTTGCCGAGCTGGTACTGCAATATAAATCACTACATATCCCGTCGGCGGTGATGATTGTTCTGCCCCAACCGTCGCCGAGAAACGTTGTGCTTCCTGCCGTGCTGGAATTGGGAGAAAACCAAGAACAGTTAAGTAGTTGTGATAAGAATAGCGACAAACAAGCAATGCCAAATACAAGGGCAATTGTAAGTACTAATCCTGTCCTAATTTGTTTGTTGGTTTTCATTGGCGATAGAGTCTGGAGATAAACTACAGGGAAAATTGATGGCATTTACTTTTTTCGATTTATATTATGTAGCATTATTCAATGAAATCAAAATTGTTTAGAAACTACAAGGAAAGAAAACTATAAGGGGCGTACAAAAACCATAACCTATCAAATGGAGACAAACTCGGATCGGTGTTGGTTGTGGTTGCGATTCCATTGAAGTCACAGCTGCCGGGAGCATTGGCCTTCCGTTGGTAATAGGAATTCAACGCATACGATGCATGAGACTGCACCGTGTTCAGAAGATAACACAGTCCCGACGGCTGAATTGGATCGCAGTCGGCTACAAAACCGCACGCATAGTCGAGCGCCACTTGCAAAGCTAGCTCACTCGTGTCGCTCCTCGCCACGCATCACGTTGTTGCTTCCCCTCCCACTACAGGTATTGTCCCATCCAGAGAAATGACCAGGAGGAGGAGATTGGTTACCAACTGAGAAGCCATAGAGAGAGAGAGAGAGAGAGAGAGAGAGAGAGAGAGAGAGAGAGAGAGAGAGAGAGAGAGAGAGAGAGAGAGAGAGAAGTGGAGAATGTGAAGGGAGTAAACAAACTTGGAGGTTAAGGAGACTACAGTTTTTTGCAACGTGCTACGCATGCTCGGTCATGTTCGTTGATTTAATAATTAAATGTATTTAGCATTTATTGTTTATTTTTTTGGTTGATTTGGGGGGTTTTTCGAGATTGTTGTAAACCCGACCAAAATTTCAGCTTCTTGCTCCTTATTGCAGGTCTTTTAGATAAGAAATTAGTATAATGCTGAAGGTAATATGGTTGATAAAAATTTGACATGCATAGTTAACTACAATGATTTATAGTGTTTCTAAAAAATTTGCACATACATATAGTTAATAGATGAGGTGAACAGGTAGTGCTAAGCTCCGTTGCTGGGATCAATCCTCTATTTCACATATCCAACCCCCCTCCCTCCCTCTATTTCATCTCTATTCAAATACACTTTTTCAATCCTCTATTCAACATTTTTCCTCTATTTAAAGAAGCCGTTATCTGGCTGTTCAATAAACTCTCTGGTTCAGTTACACGTACCCACTCTGAATCTCTAAACAAATCAAACTTGATAATAGAATTTGCATACTTATGTGACTTGTAAAATAAGCTGTCATATCAAGGACCTTGCCCCGCTCTCAACTTTAACTCCCTATTGAAATTCTCATTGACAAATAATATTTTCATATCTACTCTAGTTTAAGCAATATGTGCTTATTGTTTCTACATTTAAATTCATCTTCAATTATTCCACGGATAATTTCGTCCAATACATAGCATTGAACCATTTGCAGAGAACATCTGCAAAGCACAAGATTGATTTTTTCAAGCTTCATTGTGAACATGCAATTTCAACCTATTTTTAGAGGGAATGAAATGTGAAGATTTCAAAAAAATGCTCCACCAAAGATGATGTGTTAAATCAGCGAGACAATTACAATAGGAGTTGGTAGCAAAGGCCAAAGGGGGCACAAAATGAGAGCCCATTTCGCTGAGAACAAAGAAGAAATTGTCAATCATCAACAATCTTACTAATGTGAGTGAGTGTTTCTTCATCTCTTGAACTAAGAACATCGAAAACTATCAAATAAAAAATGCACATGAGGGTATCATCTAGGTTCCTCAACTTGTAAAAACGTTACCATTCAAATAAACAATATAAGCCATCATGAATAAATGCATATGTTTCTCTACATCAAGAGATGAAGTTGTTTCCTAATCAGGGGAAAAAAAAAGACATCGATTGTATGTATTGCAAATAGCACAATAGAAAAAGCCTAATCAAGTCGCTGAGTTTTGTACTGAACATTTTTAGAGATCCATATATCACGATAAACATCAACACAATAGCTGCATAGGTTTATCAGAATAACAACCTACCTCACCTCATCAGAAAATATAGACAGAAGGTTACCAAAAAGTTTTAAAGAACCCTCACCACAATTGACACTCGTTCCAAGCTTATGACCATGAGTGTAGGTGAAAGAAAGCATTCTTGGCTCATCAATTCCATTGATAATGTTTCTGTAGATGCAAAACATCATTCAGTTAACAATAAAAGACCTGTGGAATTTACTGAAGTATGGAACAAACCACCAAACATTGCAATGGGAAAAACCAACTTGCCAATTAACTCAATTTTAAAAAAATTAAAGCCAAACTTAAATTATGTGTCTGTCGCAAGATTTACAAACGCATGAAGGAAGATATAAAGGAAAGGAAACGATGAAAAAACCCAAGTGACAAAGAAGAAGTCATTTGTTCTGTTCCCCTATTTTTTTCAAATTGCAATGATACATATCCAGTAGAAACTCCAATCGATTCTCATCAATTCTAAAAAATAGACAACCTGATGGGTGATGTTTCAAACTTGTATCAAGGGTTTGGAAATAGGTACCTGTAGATTGTTTTGCTTTATGTATTCCCACACTTTCTTCACAACATCTCCCCGAGATAACTCATTTTCACCTGTACCAAAGAATTTCACTAGAGCATCCGAAAGTGTAAGTGGAGCAAGAAAACCCAAACTGTTTTGTGGATATGATGGAATTCGTTTCTCTTGTTTAGATACCACGAAAAACTGTTGTAGAAGGCAGGACGTGAAAAAACAGGAAGAGATTTGTCATGTTCCTATATCTTGAAATTTCAAGGATAAAAGATGAGCAACATTATAATAAAGTTGAAGGAACATAGGGAAGATTGTGTAAGAGAAGAAAACCAACCTTACAAGCTTTTTGTTTTTGTGCTGTCACAGTTTCCTAGTCTGAAGTTCTTGTCCTCCAGAGGGATTTTCGCATATTTTTTTGAAATCAAGGTATTACTTGTCATCGCAGACAAAAATCATGGAGCAGCTGCCAGTGGTACGTGTGTCGTGCCGAGTATGTGCAATACCAGTGCTTGTGTCGTGCTGTGTCTGTGCAATACCCGTGTTCGTGCCGTGTCTGTGCAATACCCGTGCTCGTGTCGTGTTTGTGCAATACCCGTGCTTGTGTCGTGCCGTCTCCGTGCTTGTGCCGTTCCGAATATATGTAAAATAAATCTCTTTTAATTAAATTTTAGACTAAATGCAACGTTGTGAAAGAAAAATGATAAAGCCTAAGGCCCTGTTCAGTTGCCAGGAAAGTACAGGAAAGGATGAGAAAATCAACTTTTCCATAACTTTCCTAGTGTTCAGTTGGCAGGAAAATTCTAGGACTTACCAATTTAAGTTTTCCTGCAGGAATTACTTTCCTGCAAAAGTGATCCTGCAAAAAACACAGGATTTTGCGTCGCGGGAAAAGGAAAATGAGTGAACACTCACAAAATTTTCCCGAAAGTTTCTTTTTCTTGACAAATAAATAACTAAACCTTAATTTTTCTTGCAAAATTCTTTTGTCAAATGAACACGCACAGGAAAATAATTTTCTTTTTCTTTTACTTCACCTCACTTCACTTTTTCTGGGAACCAATTTCCCACACAACTTTCTCGACAACTGAACGGAGCCTAAGTTGGAGGGCCTAGCTAATTATTGAGGCTTTGTGCCAATTTGTTAGTAGTATTATTTTTTTGAAAAGGTTATGTACTATATGTATGTTCACATCAATAACTATACTTGTTTCCTACGAGTAATTTTGGTGTGTGATTGTTAATATCTTCATATAATATGGTACCGGATCGAGGAGGAAGCCTTGTGGGTATTAAAAAAAGTTATATCTTGGACCCAGTGCACTATGTTTGAACCGTTTTAAGGCAATGATCACACGCCTCTCAAATTCAACACCCCAGCGACCCCACCCCTCCCTTTTTCGAAAAGGGGAATTTCAGGACGGTGGGAATTTGATACCCGCTAAGTGTCCAAACCGACTTTTTAATCTATCGAATTTTCAGTGCTTAGGCCCTGTTTCCGAAAGGGAAATAAGAACTTATTTTTTAAGAAGACAATTTCAAGCTCAAAAATCATGTGCTTAGGCAAATAATTTTCCTATTAACCACACCCCTCTCAATTGGACCTGTTCCAGTATGTGAGAGGGGTGTGGTTGATGTGCCTCTAGGTGATTTGCCTCTAGCATTTTGGATTGTTCTATAGGCTATCACGAAAAATTCTTTTTACAACACGGCTTCAGATCACATTGAAAGGCTATTATCTCAGTTTCCATATTAGAATAGATTAATTGTCTATATGATCCAGTGTCTAGCCCGGTTATAGATCTCTTTGTCTAGCTAATTTGAACGAGCATTGGCTGCTAGAGAAGTTGGTTGGCTGCATGGCTAATTTGCATTTCTATTATGGTGGAGGTGGCTCAATCTTTAGCCTATCACCTAAGACCATCTTGTCTAGCTATAATTTGAACAACCACGGGTACTGCACGGACATTGCACGACACGAGCACAGGTACTGCATAGACACAACATGACACAAGCGCAGATACTACACAGACATGACACGACACAAGCACGACGCACGTACCACTGGTGATGTAGAGTGGGTCGCGTCCACGTTCCTCGAGCGACTGGATCGAGCACAGCCCAAACCAAACTGGAGGCGGGGTGACAATGGCAGAATGACCCGTGGGCCATAGGGTTGAAGCGAAACGGCCCACTGATCAATACTCATCTTCCTTTGGAAGATGACCAACGATGTTTTTCGGCCGTTCGATGCTGTCTAGCCTTCCAAAAGGCCTATTTTGCCGTTTATAGTAATATTTAGATTGATAATAACTTTTGATAGGAAATTCTGTTTTAGTTGCCGCTTGTTTTGGCAACCTTAGATTTCTTTCTAGTATTTGATTTTCCAGTCAATGTAAGATTTTTTGTTTTTGGTAATTTTCGTATTTTCTGCGGTTAGGGACTGATTCTCAGCCCTAATTGTTTCCTAAGTTGTTTAGGATTTCTATCGCCCTATTTATATTCATTGTAAGCCTTAGGGCACGACATCATTTTTATATTGAATTAATAAAAATCGAGATTTATCTCAAATTCGTTTGTTCAAAGAGGGAGTACCTCTAGCTCAAACATTGTTCATGTATTTTTTGCAAACAGTTTCGTAAAAGAAGGCTGCGCTGCATCAACTGGTACTTCCAGGGGCGGCTCCATGAATTCTTGTCAACGGTGACAAATAATGCAACATACTTCTTGGAGCACCGGCTTTAAATGGCAACATCCTCAGTCATAAGTATTCTTGAAATTCTTCAAGCGCTCTGGAATGTCATAACCAAGCATATCATCCACGGCTTGAATCATTTTAGGCTTCAGTTTCTCAAACTTATCGATGTTGTAAGCACTCAAAACCTCCCGAAAGTGTTTTACGTTTGGAAAATCGCTTGCTGGTAGATGGAACTCTCTCTGGACCTATTTGAACGAAATTCATGATGCAAGTATGAGTGAGTGAATACATCAGTGTGTGTGTGTGAAAGAGAGAGAGATAGAGAGATGGACCTTTGCAAACACTAATTAATAAGCCGTTGTTGAGTCTTAGCTTTACCCATCAGGGATGGCATCTCCTTTTTAAGTTGGCTAATTATGTAGGCATGAATCTTAGCAGCCCTACCGTGTTTCACAAATTCGTTGAGATGCTGTCGAGCAGAAAATTAATTATGAAAGTCCTAGAGGCAAAATTTAATTATAATCCTTTAGGATAAAATGATCAAAAAAATAAGATCTTCACACCGGTTTAAACGGATTAAAAATTGGAGTACTCAATTTTTTAACCATATTTATTAATATATATTTATATATATATATATGGTTTAAAAAAAGTAAGTGCTCCAATTTTTAATCCGTTTTTGAACGAGTGAAAAGATCTTATTTTTTCGATCATTTTATCCTAAATAATCATAATTAAATTTTGTTTCTCAGTTTCTCATAATTAAATTTCTGCTCCATAGGGTCTCAAATAAAGAGCAAAAAATTAATTATGAGAGCTCTATCCTTTAGGATAAAATAATCAAAAAAATAAGATCTTCGCACCGGTTTAAACGGATTAAAAATTGTAGCACTCAATTTTTTAACCATATTTATTAATATATAAATGGTCTAAAAAATTAAGTGCTCCAATTTTTAATTCGTTTGAACCAGTGAAAAGATCTTATTTTTTGATCATTTTATCCTAAAGAATCATAATTAAATTTTGCCTCTAGGACTTTCATAATTAATTTTCTGCTCGACAGCATCTCAAATAAAATTAGAGGTTAACTAGTTTTAACAAAGTTAGAGGGGAAGACCAAGGGGCCAACGTGTCATGCGTAGGAGAGTGGGATAGGGGATGGGAGACAGGGGATTCGGAGCCCTGGAACTTAGCGTCGCAAGAAAGTGCTCCCCCATTCTTAAATTGGTGTACGGTTCGGAAAAGCAAGGATTTTCGTATATTTACACAAAAAAAATATAAAATTGACCGTAGTAAATTCAGGTTTAAATGCAGAAAAAATATATCAATTGATGTCAAATTGAGAAATTGTAGAGACCCAAATATTTTTAATTCTTGAAATGTTAATTAAATGCCTAATTGAGAAAATATGGATTAATTGGTGAATATTTTATTAAGGACTAGAATGAAGGAATTGAGACTTGAGGGAGTAAATGTGCGATTTAAGAATATAGTAGTATATATATGGTGAGTGTGTTTGTAGGAGATAAAATCATCTCCATATCTCTCTCTCCCTCTCACACCGTTCCCTCCCTCTCTCCACTGGCCATCTTTCTCTCTCTCTCTCATCTCCTCTCCTCTCCTCTCACTCAAAACTCCACTCCAACTCCCAAAATCTTCAAGAATCAACCTCACTCAAACCTCCCATTCGCGTTCCTAGGCTCGGAGATCGTTGGGTCGAGGTCGAATCGGAGTTTCGGAGTTCAAGAGGCTAGGGCTCGTTCAAAACACTTGAATCTCAGCCATTGTTGCGAGGTAGGGATTTCTTTACCTCTTCTATGTGTTTATGTGTTGATTTGGTGTAGATTCGTGGCTTAGATTGTTGGATTTTGGTTGTTGTTCATGCCTTGAAAATCTGCAGAAATCGCCACTCGAAGCCCCGTGGTATCGATACAGATTTCGTGCTGTATCGATACCATAAACTTATCTTTTTGATCAGAAAGTATTGTATCGATACAGATTTTGCTCGTATCGATACCAGGAGCTTAACTCCAGTTTTGCTCCTGTTGCTTCTTCGTCGATTGTTTAGACCTCCGATCACTTCTAAATCTACTTGGACACCTCCTAATCTATCCTAAGCTTGTCTAATCAACTTCCTTTGACCATTCGATGCTATCCTCATTCCGTTGGTCTTCCGTTAGCACGAACCGAATAAGGAATTACTTAGTCAAGAACGTTGTTAAGTGCATTCTATTGATTGATGGTATTTGTGATCGTTCATGATGCATTTGTGGTAACATTGGCATATTATATGATCTGTAATCTATTAAGGTGATCATGGGGGAGCTTTAGCTTGCATGTCGTACGAGATAATAGTTGTTTGAGTTGGAAGCTGGTTCAGGGAGTCTTGTAACGCAAGGGGTGGTAATACGGAGACTTATAGGGGTTTCGTAACGCAAGGGATGGTAATACGGTAACCCGGGGTTGTTAGGTATCACTGTGACGCAAGGGGTGGTAACACGGTAATCCTTGTGGTGTTAGACGGTAACGCAAGGGGTGGAAATACCGATGGTGGGAGTTTGGTTTAGTGAGTCAAGTTGGGACTTTTGAGTATTTGTGTTATGTGATTTATGTAGTTGAATTAGTTAGAGGCTCACTTACAAGTTGACTGACTTTCATCTATCGAACTGCATTCCCTTATCCATTTTCATTTGCCCTTATCAACATATTTGCATATAGGGTTGGTAAAGATTTTCCTACTGGGCTAGTGTAGCTCAACAAAATCCTTCTTTTCAGGTTCGAATGCCGGACAGTAGCTTCATGCAATGTGTGCTTAGGATGTGGAAGAATTTTTGGAAGCTAATTTCATTTAGTTACATATTCATCTTTTTAGTAGACTTACTTCTGGTTAAAGATGGCTTTGTAACTAATTTGCTCTTGAATTATCTTTTGACTAAAGTTTGTAATACTCTGCACATGTTGTAATTGTATCTAAGTTAATTTGGGCCGTAGTGCCAAGGTTGTATTTCTTTAAGAATGGGGACTTGTTTGTAACTTAAACAGGCGGGAAACTCTTTTGGGTAATATGTATGGTAAGCAAGGTTCTTTTATTAAAATGTATTATTTATTTATGTTGAAAATCGAGGATGTGACAGAAATAGCTTGAACAAATTTGATAGTTTTTTCTTGAACATGTGTCATATATTTTTTTTTTCCAAAACGAAGAAGATTCTACTAATAACAGCCCAGCGACATGATAAGCCTTGAATAGTGTAAACATATAGGCTTATCTCCCTCCGTTTTGTCACACTTGCATACATATTCGCCCGTTTTTGTTTGATATTCCGCGCAAGGTGTGTTTTTGTTGATCGACAGGAAATTGGAGAGAAAATGGGCATTTCCAAGGCTTCCAGTAATCCCCGGAGGATTTCGGATGTACTTGATGACGTGAGAAGCCTCGAGAGGTCATTCCGAGTCCCAAACGAAGTGTCCAAAGCAATGGAGGAAGACTCGGAGCAGCCCGAAGGCCGAAAGCATACAGCAAAGCAGCTGCCCAGTCCAGAGAGCACCGGGATCGATCCCCCTCTGCCCAAGGATCGATCCTCCAATCCAGCAGCCAATTCTGTGTCTCCGAGATCGATCCCCCTCTCACCAGGGATCGATCCCTCAGTCCTGCGCGGACATTTTAAGAGCATTTTTGTAAATATTTTGTAAAGGGGGTATATATACCAGCCTTAGTTCGAAATGTAGGGTACTTTTACTTTGGCACTTTCTCTCTCTACCTCCATTAATGGAGCTCCCACCTCTCTTTTCATTTATGCTTTGAGGAGGGTTTTTAAGCACGATCCATTTACTTCTGAAGCATTTCGCCTTCATTAAAGTTGTAAAGAATCTCATTCTCTTCGAGGATCTTGTGTTTATTTCGAATTTAATCAATGTTTGGTATTTTCTTTATGTTTACCCTTGCTCATTTCGGTTCTCCTTTTAATAAGAGTGAGTAGTGTAGTAAGGTTAGGTAAGGTTGTGGGATGGTTAACATCCCGTAACCAAGGGTGTGGCTTGTTCTTTTCTTATAAAATCCCGTTTTCTAGCTTAAACATGGCTTAGGGTTAATTTTATGTATCAAAACTAAGAGGTGTTAATCTATTTGATTAAATGTAGGCAAGGGTTAAGCTTCTTGCCACATTTGATACTTGGAGCTATGTCCCTCCTTGTGTTTGTCTAAATGAACCAAAAGAACCCTAGACATGTTTAACACTTTTGTTAAAAAGAGAAGAATCGAGCTTATCCTTGCGTTATGGGTGTTAATTATCCCTAAACCTAGCATTTAGTTTAATCTCCAGTTAAAAAACCGTAGATAGGTTAAGTGGCCAGTTAACTAAATCCTGTAGTTGGCCGTCACAACACCGAAGTTAGGTTGGCGGTCCTAATGCCAAAACACTCTATGCAAGCTAATCTCCGAACCAAGTTATGGATGCGCTCCTTGTGGATTCGACCCCAGACTTCCGGGTATTATTATGCTTTCAACCGACCTAGACCTACGCTTGGGGTATTATTATTATTATTTTGGCACACAAATTGGTCGCAAGCACGACACTTACATAATGGATTTTTATTACAAATATATTGGATAAAGCCAAACTAATCATCTAACTAATGTAAAACAAGAAAAACACAAGGTAGTCGATATCTTTCACCTCAACCCAGACAATATTGTGCCTGATCCAAACAGCATCACTCACCAATTTGTCAAAAATTCATGCCTAGAACTAGCAGTCTCAAAAGAGATAAAATGCTAGTTGAAAACAAAAGACAACAAATGCCCAGACGATTAAATGGACTCCAACCAAGTATAAACTCATTAATGACCTCCTAAAGTTATGACAAATCACCATGTTGTCCTGTCAAAGACATCCTATAGATTTAAAGCACTATTGGCACAAGTATCGTTGTGAAACAACATCGTCTGAAAGAACCTGATCTGTAGATGAAATATTCGTCCAAAGACGATCAAAACTAACAACTCTTGCATAAATGATGGCGGATTTTTCAAATGGGACGGAAGAAAACGTGAAAAGGGATAAAGGGATAATCGCTCACCACCCAAGTTAGAAAGCCAACGGGATACAGATATCACCACCCGAGGATTTAACTAGGGATACAGGGCGTAGGAATCTCTCACTACTCAAAGGAATCCACCTAAGAGATACAGAAATGATGAACAAGAAGATAATTCTTCTTGTAACTCTTATCCTTCGATGGATTCCGACAGGTGGCGAGTTCCCCGTTTCTGTATCTCTTAGGTGGATTCCTTAGAGTGGTGAAGCGGTCCCTAGCCCTGTATCCCTCGTTAAACCCTCGGGTGGTGTCAATCTGTATCCCGTTTGTTCCCTCGTTAAAAAGAAACTTCTCGGTGCACCTTCAACCAGAAGTTATGAGCTCAATATGGTTAATGAGATTATTGATGTGAAAGTTAAAGTAGAAGTTTTGTGGAAAAAAAGAAAAAAAGGAAGTGAATGCAATGGCAAAGAAGTCGGTGAAGATTCGAGGGCGAATCCTTTTCAACCAGGGGAGAATGATGTAGAAAAAATAATGGTGCAACAAGAATCGAAGAATTATTTTTATCTTGTCTTTTAATTTCTAGTCTAAGTATTCATTCACACAATTTTTAGTGTCATTTGTTGGTTCAAGGAGTCATTGAGTTGTTCATGGAGTCTATCTAGTTTTCTGTAGTCAAGTACGTCTTTGTTTTTATTTAATTTTAGCTTTGAAAATGCAAGTGTTTTTTCTTATTCTTGGAGGGTTGTTCCAAGTAGTATATAAATTCTATTTTTATGAATGAAATGAGAAAGTTTTGAGTGTTGAATTAAAATAGCCTTTGGCTTGTGAGAAGATTTATCTTCTTGTTCATTGTTTCTGTATCTCTTAGGTGGATTCCTTTGAGTGATTCTCTTAGGTGGCCGGATTCCTTTGAGTGATGAGCGATCCCTACGCCCTGTATCCCTAGTTAAATCCTCGGGTGGTGATATCTGTATCCCGTTGGCTTTCTAACTTGGGTGGTGAGCGATTATCCCTTTATCCCCTTTCACGTTTTCTTCCGTCCCATTTGAAAAATCCGCCATCAATAAATGAGAGACTTAAATCTCACAGACGACAAGTCGTTGATCTGAAGAGACAAGAAAAAAAACACAAAACACATACTACGATATAGATGAAGTGGTTTATAACTAGAACCATCGCCTTTTCCTCCCACTGCCCGCCATCAAAGGTAGTGAAACCTGGGGGGAAAGGAAGGAAGAAGAAAAAGTATTTATAACGGCTAGGGATTTGAGATATGAGACAAATACTAATGTAATTTTTAGTACACAAAATTTAATATGTGTCATATACAATCTCATTTTTGAACATTTCTAAGGTTAGTTTTATATTGTATGGATTAAGTAATTACTCCACGAATCGTTAGGATTTGTGTTTATTTTATCTTCTCAGTTTTAGATTGGTTAAATGGATGACCAAAAGATGATGTGACAAGTTTTGATTATTCAAATTTTTTTGTTAAAATGAACGGTATGAAAGTAACATTCATTTTCAATTACTTCACTTTAATTCACTTTTCCTGTAACTCTCCTGCACAATATTTCTAACAACCGAAGGAGCCTTAGGGCAACTAGCGTTTGTGAGATGATTAAATCAAATAACCTCTCAATTACACCTAACCATTCACCCTTGATAATTGATGACAAATTCGACCAAGAATCACATTACCAAATTGAGTGACAATGTGGCCTCTCTAGTACCCTATGGGAGCATCTCCAACCCAAGTCTCCATTTTGGAGGTTATTTTGGGAATGCAAAATTGAGTACTTGCTATATGGGAGCATCTCCGACACAAGTCTCCATTTTGGACACAAGTCTCCATTTTGGAGGCCCGAAGTAATTTTTTTAAACCAAAAAGTAAAGTACGGAAAAAGATAGAATAGTGAAAAGTATAAATGAAGAAGGGCCTCCACATCTCTATTTTCATGTTGGGTTTTCGTATCTCCATATTTTGGGTCTCCAGGTATCCGTTTAATTTGGAGCTCCAAAATATGAAGATATGGAGCTTGATTGGAGATGCTCTGAGATGGAAAAATAATTTGAGTTAGGGAGAAGTAGGATTAAATTAACTATTATTAAGGACCGTGGGTATTCTTTGTAGTTAATGAATTATTTTTATTAGTTTTTTGTCCAAATACTTTTGGGTTCAAGTATTCGTATAGATGAGAAGGATAGGAAATTATGGAAAAAAAAATGAATTGAAGTGATAAAACATTGTGAGGCGACTAGGGATTTTTGTTATGATTCTTGCTTGTTCTGGGGTTAGCTTGCTGTTACAGTAGAATGTGGCAGTGTTTTATTTGGTTGGAGGACAGATGAGTGGATTAGGCTAGAAGAAAGGCGTGGCTCCTCCTGCCTTCTCAGTGGAAAGGAACGCGATAGAATTGGTGGTGCACATATTGAGAAGTTCTTTTTTGATAATCTTGTATAGTTGTGTTTATGGGAGATGCATGCTTATTTGTTTATAGTCTAATATGTTTATAAATTCATTTATCTGTAGAGTATCCTCGTCCTTTTTGCTCAACCCACATTTAGCTCTGTTGTGCTTTTTTGGGATGTTATTATGGTCTAATATCCTTTTTCTTGTATGGTTTATCAGTCTTCAGGTATCTTCCAAGTACTATTGGGCTTGGCAGAGTGGTGCTGGGACTGTGCTTTAAGTTAACAAAATCTTGTTTGCTTGGATTGTGGGACTATAGTATACGTTCAACATGATGTTATTGCCTTCTAAGAAGCTTCTCTCCGGTGTTTGAAGAGGAAATGGAGTTTACGGACCAGAATTGTATTGGTTTGTGGGCTGAACATTGAGTAGACTAGTATTCATCTATCAATCGATCCTGCCTTAGTTTGTATCTAGTGAAACAAGTGAGCTTCTTGGATGCAGATGTCATTTTTGTTGAACTTGGAGCAATGGGGTGTGAGCTGAGCTAGGTTGGATCGGGATACTAAATTAAACACTAAATATGTTGTAAGCTTATATATTGTCTGGTCTGTTACGAGTCCTTTATTTACATTCGGTCTGAGGTTGTATATCTTGATCAAATTATGCACTCACTCAAACTTGAAGATGGATACGAAAGCCGTGGAGGCCAGGTGGTTTCTTTCAGGACCACATTAACCATGCATAGAAAAGGGATTAAAAAGCAACTACTTGGTTTAATTTTTCATCAAGTTTTTCGATATCTGAAGTGATTCGTTTTGCAACTCCCTCAAAATGGGATGTCACAACTGATGAGGGCTATATTCTTCATCCAGTTGGTTTGAGTCTCACGACAACCATCTCTTTTTTGAATGTCAGTTCTCATGTTTGGTTTGGCCTTCGGAGGATTTTGCCGGTCAAGTGCAGATTCTTAAGAGATCCTATTGGGCCTATTAATGGGAGATGTTGGGCGTATGTTTGGGAGAACGGAATAGCACTCTTCCCAAAGACAAGCCTTGACTAAGGCACTATTGTTATTTTGAACATCGTTAGTTTCATTAGAGCTTGTATAGAATCTGGAACAAGGTTTTATCTTCTGAGGAAAATAGGAGGATTTGGGAGCCTTTGCGAAACATCTACCAAGTTTCTGCTGTAACTGTGATGTTTTTGATATGTGTATGTGATGAACCTTCGAGAATCCTGGCTGCAAATGCTGTAGGTTTGATATCGGTTTTTGTCGTCATGGGTCTGTTTTTGTCTTGCTTGTTACTTGGTTTTGAGGAGCATTTAGGAAAAAAATTGCAGCCCCCATCTCAGCTTATGTTATGCAGAAAAACGATAGATTCATAAGGCTGTAACATTCATTTCTTATAGGAAAAAGACGAACATAAGCAGAATATCCTCCTCATGTCCCGAGATAAAATCTGTGAACCTAAGAGTAATGTGTGATGGGCATTAGACATGGATGGCTTGAATACATGCTATAAAGTCCTCTTAACAAAACTGGATTGGCGACTTGTGCAGGAAAATGAGTATGTGGGTTGAGGTCTTTAGAAAATGCAAGTACCAAGGAGAGGGGCAGAACATCTTGGAAACAAATGCTTCTAATGTGTGTTATTCACGGAGAAAGGGTCGGGAGAGGCCAGGAGCTTCTACGAAGAGGAACTCGTTGTCAAGCGGATGATGGGTTTTCTACTAAATTCTGACTGCACCCATGTTGGCATAAACAACAATGGTAAAAATAAATGACACAGTGACCCCTTTGCACTCATCTCATCTTAAGTTAAAAGACAAAGACATATCACTTACCACAAGCTGAAATAATTATGTCTAGCAATAACTTTATGAACCAAACTTTCCCAACAGAAGCAAGCCATTAGGCAAATAGAAGAGGCCCTTACATTCGAAAATATAGAAAACTTGTAATTGATAAAAAAAAATCAATATTTAAACTATAATTTCTGCAATTTGTTGAAATTTAGAGTACTTATAAATGAACAATGAATCGTTTTAATGAACTATTAGTAAACTACCATTTATAGATCCAATTTCTTTTGTTTCTCATCCCCCTCCGTCGACACACACAACAAGCATACCACAACTCTCTCGCTCTTGATGTTGCTAGCTCCATTTCTCGTTCTTCAGGAAAGATCTATCTCACCCCATATTGAGGGAAGATATTCTTTTTCCCATGTTTTTAAGCCACCATAGGGTTTCAGGGTTCCACTCCAACTGAGACATGTTATTTTTCTGCTGATCCAAAAAAAATTCATTAGAAAAAGAGAATATCGGTGATGGTTCCGCTGTGGCATGAAACCTGGAGTTTGGAGACAAGAACGTGTCACTCTCTTGATCACTTGGAAGAAGCTCAGCATTCAACCAGGCTTCTGTATTTGACAGATTTTCCGCCCATGTGTGAGAGGGGTTTGAATACTGTACCCAATCATCTTCGGGAGTCGAAGAGAAATATCCAAATGCATTACAATCAAGCCCAAAATCTTGTTGCTGCTCCACTACAGGAAGAACTGATTCGTCAAGATACGCTGTAGACATGTGAAAGTTAGTATTTGACGTTACAGTATTGCTATCCAATGGAACTAATGCAGAATTATCACAATGCTTCGGTGAATAACTTTCTTGCTCCTCCTCTTCCCAAATAGCTTCAAGTTCTTCAACGGTTAACTCATTCGCATCATTACTCATCGTAAACCTCTGTTCTTGCTCAAGTAGTTCTTCCAAGAAAGGAACGACTTCTGTTTCTGGTGCCGCAACAACATCACTATCCATCTTATTTTCTCCCACCAACTCTGTTCTAAAACGCTTGGCAGATTTCGGAACTATAATGTCGTCATCAGTAGTAGCAACTTGTTCATTAAGATACGCAAATACTTCATCGAAGTCTTGATCAAGTGTTAACTCATTCGGATCGTCACTCATTAGAACACTCTGATCTTGCACAAATTGTTGATCTTTTGAGAAGGGAACAACTTCTGTATCCGGTGCCGCAGCAATATCACACTCCATCTTCTTTTCTTGCATAACCTCAGTTCTAACACGCTTTGCGGGGTTCGAAACTACAAGGTCATTATCAGTATTGGCAGCCTCAACATTCTTTCTTTTTCTCGGAGATATCTTGGTGTACTTTGAGTCGAATCTTTTTATCCTGCAAAGGACATATTTGCCTTTACTTTTATCAGTATTGCCATCGCGGAGAGAGTACTCTTGCATGATCCAATGGCCTTTTTTCACAGGCCCGTCCATTGCAATAGGTTCGTCGGAGGCGATCTCAAAGTACAACGTCGTCTTGTACCCTATTGCACAATCTTTATTGTTCTTAACTTCTTCACGGGCGGTCTCTCCGTGCCATGAGCCACAACCGGCTTTTCTGGCAATCCTGTTTTGGCTGGCCTTGATCAAGGTCGTGAAAACATAGATTGTACCTTCTGTCTTCCATAAATCTGTCTTCTTGTCTTTGGTTTTGGATATCTCCCATGGGTTTTCTTCTTCGTCGGTAAAAATCTGCCATGGGGCTTTGTCGACAGCCCCGTAAATCTCACGCTCGATAACGATGCCACAAGGCAGGGCTTCGTTCGTACACTTCTTGTCGAGATATTTTAGAAGGAGTTCTTGATCTGTAGGCCTGAAGAGATAGCCTGTTGGCACAGTCATGTTGCTAATGCTGTTCTCTCTCTCTCTCCCTCTCAACTCTCTCTCAAACTATCTGCTCTATTACTCAAGTAGTGCTATTCTCTCAACTCTCTATGTGAATGTGATCGTAGGAAAAATGTAAAAGGTTATAGGGATATATATACACAAGAGAAGGGCGGCGGGACCAAGTGCGGAAGTACCCTATGGCTAAGGTGGGCTATAGCCCAGGTGAAGGCCAGGTGACCTTCGGGAAAACCAAAAAATTAAAAATAAATTATATGCAAAAGTTTAACACAAATAATTTTAGCCTAACTTATTTTTTCTTTTGAGAAAAATTCAAAATACCCCCCAACCTTTACACCAAAATTCAATTAGACTCCCAACCTTTTAAAAACTTCAATCTTACTCCCAACGTTATCTTCCGTTAATCAAAATGCCCCCTTCCGTCCGAATGACTAACGGATTTCGTTAAAGACTCCGTTAAATATCATCCCGAACGAATTTGGAAGATCCGAGCCGCTCAATGTGTTCAAAACGTGATTTTAAGGATAACTATGAGAAAACAGCAAAAAAAAAGACCAGGAAGGGCTTCATCTGAAGAATTTTTTATAGAACTATTCAATAAAAAACTGTTCAGATAAAGCCCTTCCCGATCATTTTTTTGCTGATTTAACGCGGGTACCCTTAAAATCACGTTCTAATCACATTGAGCGGCTTGGATCATCAAAATTCGATTGGGAAAGGGTAGGTGCAGATCGATCCGGATTTTGTTCAAGTCCGGACGTCCGGATTTTGCTTCGGTCTGCACCTCCCCTTTTCCAATCGAATTTCGATGATCCGAGCCGCTCAATGTGATTAGAACGTGATTTTAAGGGTACCCGCGTGAAATCAGCAAAAATAATGATCGGGAAGGGCTTCATCTGAATAGTTTTTTATTGAACTATGAAAAAAAAAAACTGTTCAGATGAAGCCCTTCCCGATCATTATTTTTGCTGATTCCACGCGGGTACCCTTAAAATCACGTTTTGAACATATTGAGCGGCTCGAATCATCCAAATTCGATCGGGACGATATTTAACGGAGCCTTTAACGAAATCTGTTAGTCATTCGGACGGAAGGGGGCGTTTTGATTAATGGAAGATAACGTTGGGAGTAAAATTAAAGTTTTTAAAAGGTTGGGAGTCTAATTGAATTTTGGTGTAAAGGTTGTGGGGTATTTTGAAATTTTCCCTTTTCTTTTAGCCCAACTTATTTTGGCTCAGCCCTCTGATGGAATCTGAGGAGGTTATCCTGCAGAGTCCTATAATGTGAATGACAGTTAGTCAGATGAACGGTGTTCTTTGTGGGGCTAGTAGTTACGGTTAGTTTTTGAAAAATTCATCCTTGTGAGACAGTTGACTCCGACTAATTAGATAATTTAGGGGAGCCCGTTGAAGACTAGGAATCTCAACCTGTAGTCGCTCTGTTCTACTTTTAGTATTTTAAATTTGGAGTAAATGTAATGCTATTTCTAAATTATGTACACTCTTTTGTAATTAATCTGACTTAAGTTTGAAGTCAAATTAAAACCTAATTCTGCTGCTTAATTAAGTTAATTCTTTTTAAATTGGATAAATCTTTTTCAAAGAAATGATTTATTAACGTGCATAAAATTCGGGGTGTTACATTCTTACTCTTTTAGGTAAACAAAAAAAGGGGGGGGGGCAAAAACTCTTTTGTCTTTATTTTTGAACATTTACGTATTTATGTACAAGTATAGCCCAGGGCAGATTAAATTCCTGGTGGGCGGGACTTGAGTGAGAAAAATCATGGAGTGATGTGAAAGTCTTGGACTCTTAACTCACTCGGAGTTTGTTGGGAAATAATCGAACTAAAGGATTTACATAATAAGATGATAAGAAATTAAAATTTACCTAAAAAACTATGGGTTACCAAAATGTGTGCACCAAGTTTGCACCCGTGGGACGCGCATTGAGGTCTCACACAATTGATCTGAGCAATTCAATTTGTCTAATATATTATGTTAAGGGTCCTAATTCGATTTTTAGTTTCTGAATTCACAGGAACCAAAAGTTAAAGGAATTGACAAGATCTTTTGGTACTCAATTTGAACTAATTTTTTTTATAGCAACATCCTACAAACTATTTTAATAAAATACAATGGCTCAAATCATTTGTATGAGAGCTCGAGGTGGATCCCACATAACCCGGTGTACATTTGATCCCACAGAATCCATTTTGGACCTATCCCGTGTCTACCAGGGCCGCTCGTTTTGTTTAAAATGTTTTGTTCAGGCTTCGTATAAAAGATTACCCTCAGTCGGATGTCGATAAGAGTGTTTACGATATATCCAACTTTGCTTCAAAAGTCCAGGCCTGAATTCTGAGATAAAGTAGAATGTTACTACTGTTCGCGCGCGAAGTGGTTCAAAGGACTGAGCGGGCGTGCCAGGACTTGTCACGTCCAACGTGAAGGACTGGGTGTCCCTTTTCTGACTTTTAGATCTGTGAGGGCGAGAGTGCTGTAACCTAAGGGCTGGATTGCAGTGTTGGTTCGTGGTTTTGCCTCTACGAGCGAGGACTTAATAATTTCCTAACCGTGTAGGAAAAGAAGTAACAACATAGAATAACTTTATTATTTTGCAACAACAAAGTAGGGGATACAAGAGAGATATGAATAACTTTATTATGTCGTAATAATAAAGCTAGGGTACAAGAGAGATAGAAAATCCGAATTACTTGATGAAGTAATTGAGTGAAGGTGAGAAAAGTGAGATAGTTGCTTCACTGGGAAGGCTTTGGTTTTAAGCGTTGAGCTTGATTGGTGTGTGAACCCTTTTTTCTTCTTGTGAACTAGTATTTATAGGCCAAGGGTTTTCGATTTTTCTGCATGCAAGGGGCTTGTTGTCCTCCTCTCGTGGCGCCATGTGTCCTATGTTGCCACTTTTCCCTCCTTGTTGGCGATTTTTGGAGGTTACCCAAGTACAACACATGTTTTTCTTCCAATCATGGGTAGTTATCAAAATGGTAGTGGGCTTCTTCCATTCTCTGCTCTCATGGGAATAAAAGAACGTGGGCCATTTGACCTCCTATCTTTGATGGGATGGTTCCAGAATATCTAAATAACCATATTTAATCATGGGCCTCCATATTTGAGGCCTAAAATACCCATAGCTCGTGATCGAATCACACCAAAATTAATTGGGCCTTGCTCCAAATCTCAAAATTAATGTGGCCCATCAATCTTAAGTCCAAGAAACTCATAAATAACATGACCCATAGCCCATAATTCCAATCTCCAGACCGGGCCTTCCAGCGCTTGCCCAGGACTGAGTGCCAAAAACGGGTGTAAACAATTACGTAAACGCCCTTATTAATATTAACATAAAATGAAAGGGTACACTTACAAAAAAAAATGAACAGGTACGATCATCTTTGGAAGATTTGGAACGGATATGTAGGGAGTCTAGGGACATAGGATTGATGGGAATCTAAAAAGAGTTTTAAATGAATACATACAAATATTAATTAGTGCAAGGGGTTTGCTTTCTAACGGGAGTTGTGGAGATAAAAAAAAAAAAAGCGAGCACCTGTCATTTGTGTCATACTTTTTGTCATATTTTTTTTTAATTTTTATTAAATTTGTTTTATTGTTAGATTAATCGTCCGTCTTAGCGAGAGGAGTCTAAAAAGTTAAATGAATTGATAAGATCTTACCGATACCCGACTTGAAGAGTTATTTTTTTAAATCAACATCCTAAAAACTATTTTAATAAAATTTGATGGCTCAAATCATTTGTATGGGAGGCCGAGGTGGATCCCACACAACCTGATGTACATTTGATCACACAAAATCTATTTTGGACCTATCTCGAGTCTCAAAAAATGATTAGGGCCGCTCATTTTGTTTAAAATATTTTGTTCAAGCTTCCTCTAAAAGATTAGTTCAGTCGGATCGATTCGAGGGTTTACGATATTTCCAACTTTGCTTCAGAAGTCTAGGCCTTAATTCTTAGACAAAGTTGGATGTTTCTTTCGGGAAAGTCTACAATACACACCCCTTAAAAAGGTGTACCATATACACCTATTTTATGGTTCATTCATAATATTTTAGTGTGTTTCGTAACTTTTGTTCTAGAATTCATAACTTTTCAGCAATACGATTCGTAACATTTTCATTATAATTCATAATATTTTGGTGTATCTCATAACTTTTATACGATTCGTAATTTTTTAGCAAATACGATTCGTAATATTTTCTCTATAATTCATACTCCCTCCGTCCCTTTTTAAGTGTCCTGCTTCGTAATTCCAACTTATTAAAAAGACATCATCATTATACCTTTTACATCAACTTTTTCCTCCACTTTCCTTACTTACCCATCATCATTACACTTTTACTCACTAACTTTTCAAAATAAAATCTACTTTTAGGGGCAAAATGGAAAATTCACCAACTTTTACCCACTAACTTTACAAAATAGACACTTATTAAGGGACAGCCCAAAATGGAATACCGGACTCTAAAAAAGGGACGGAGGGAGTAACATTTTGGGGTGCATATGATACACACCCAAATAAGGGGTGTGTATTATAGTCTTTCCCATTTCTTAATCATCTTTTAAGTATGTGAATGTCTGTAAGGTTCCTAGACTTGAAGTTAAGGCTGCTCATGATGTTGCTCGAGCGTGTTGCAATGCTTGTAAGTATATGTTCGTTTAACGCGATGAGCATTTATGGCCAGGGTTCTCTGTTCGTCGATGAGTGAAGGAGTTTTATAAACTTGCAATGTCGGAATAGTAGCTAATATTTTGATCTCATTGCTACTCGTTGAGGCAGCCAGTAATGTCCCATCCTTGTTGAAAAGGACGAGTGGAATTGCGTTGAAGGTTCGAGAAATTCAAAAATCAACTATTGCAGTTTCTTACATTTGCAGAACAGATGCCCATTTGTGGAGATCAAAGTACTTTAACAAAATTATGAAGTGACTTATGGGTAAATCTCCCCCTACATCGATCAGAAACCGCCGGGAGATTATCACTATCCATTTCCCAGAATTTGATAACATGGTTATCACTAGCAGCCAAGAAACGGTTTTTCGTGGTATCAAACTGCATTACATCATTGGAAGGCGTCTGCAATCCATCGTGGCTTCTCACCAAATCGCCTCTTCCACGAGTCCATTGGTTATTGTCAATTCAGTACAGATCATATTAACTTTGTTAAGCCATATCCACTCTGTGTGAGCTTTTGTCGCATGTCCTAGGTCAAGTTAATATAGCTCTAGATGATTGTTTTTCTAGAATTTTCATTGCTAAAGTTCTCTCCACATGAATGCTAACCTTGTATTATGCAATCTAATTTAAAGTTAAATCATGAAAAGGGGATAGAAGTAAACGCGATTTATATACTGGTGGAGCAAATTTACCTGAAGAAATTGTCAATGTTTACTATAGTGTTGTCCCTTGGTAATATTGCTTTCTTCACTGCTTAATAATATATAACATTGTTCTCTGGGTACGTTGTATGATTTCTTCCTCTATTGACCTTGCTCTCCTTCTTTCCAGCCAAGGAAATATGGAAATGCTTATAAAACAGAAAGAAACCACGACAATTCTTAGTTGGAAAAAGCGGGTTAATACATAAAAAAAAAAAAAAGCCCTGAACTTACTATGCGTTTCAGTAAAATTCTTTAATCCGTGCTTCCTGGGCTCCTCTGCCACCGCTTTCCAAGGAATTGTTTGACCAAGGGACAAAATCCCAGAGGAGCCCAGGAAGCACGGATTAAAATTTCTTAATATTAGAAACAATGCTACCTTGTCTTGTTTGCTCCTGAGTTTATTTGGATTTTGGAGACTAGCATCTACGTATACTAGTTGCCTTCACTGTTCGTTAATGCAACTATACATGTTCTGACTTCTGACTTCTGAGCAATCTTAAAACAGGCCTAAAGTCATTATTCACATTCATGAGATCATGGTTTTCATCTCGAAACCCACCCAATAAAGACATGATTATTCCAATCAAAGAGTTTCTATCTATTAGCTAGACGCCCATAGACAGTGGCGGACCCAGGAATTTGACATAGCTCAATATATGCGTTAAAACAAAATTATCACATGTTCATCATCTATTTTCCTATTATTAACTCTACAAGTACAAGTTTTGGGGACCAAAATGTACAAATATAATGTAAGAGTTTTAGTTTTAATGGATGGGAGAAACTTAAGTTGTCAAAGAGTTTGAAAAAAGAATTGCTAAAGAGTTCCTGATTAAAAAAAAAGAATTAAAAAAGTATGACCCCACGTGCCCTGTGGTGGGTCCGCCCCTGCCCATAGATGGTACATTTTGCTTCAAAATGTTTTATGATAATGTTGGTTCCTTGCAACATGATCCTTTTTCCCTGGAAGAGCTTGTTGCCATAGCCCTTTGCGTCAAATTTTTTTACCCCACACACGTTGTATGATCTGGCTCAAGGCATGAAAAGCCAACAAACCCAACGGGAGTACATACCATTGAAAGGGGAATTAGGGAAAAGAGAATGGTAATACCTAGCTAGCACCACAACCCCATTTGCAGCTTTAAAAAGCTGGATGGTGCTTATGTGATAACCATCCTGCATTCCTGTGCACTAAAGATCGACGTATTTGCTTAATTCGCTTGAGTTTATTGGCTATTCCACAATTAACTGGATCATGAAAGTCATTTTTGCTTATGTAAAAACGTTGATGAAATCAGATGAACAGCTTCTGTTATTGAACGTTGGATAAATATATATATATATATATATATATATATATATATATATATATATATGGTAGATGAAGCATTTTACCGAAAAAAACAAAACAGGGAGTGGCCCTTATATTTCTGTTTTTACAATGTTCACGAAATCTTCACTGATTGTGCCTTTGAAAATAACAGGTAGTTGGTGATGTAGCCCTTCTCAGCTTCATGCAGGGGCTTCGTTGACAGGGATAGAGTTTGTCAATTGATTTAGCTCGGAAAGATGTTCCTCTTGTATTTGAAATCCAATAGATACGTGCATGTAAGTGCCACTTGAATGTGTATTTGGTATTCCATTCTTGATACTAACATTGTGTTTCCCACTTTTCCGCCGCGTAGGCGTGAGCGGAAAATCAATGGCGTGTGCGGTATAAGCGCGGGCGTGCCAGGACTTGTCGTCGTTCAACGTATGAGAGGCGTGAGCGCCTCGATCTGACTTCGTATGTAGTGCGACTGCGTGTGACCCAAAGGGTGAGGCCACAAAGAGGTTCGTGATTTGCCACAACGAAGTGGACTTAGAATTTCCCAACCGTGTGAGAAAATGAAGAGAATATCGTAGAATAACTTTATTATATCGTAATAATAAAGTTGGGGATACAAGAGAGATATGAATAACTTTATTATGTCGTAATAATAAAGTCGAGGGTACAAGAGAGATAGAAATTGGGATACAAGAGAGATAATTGCTTCGCTGAGAAGACTTTGGTTTAAACGTTGAGCTTGATTGGTGTGAACCCTTTTTTCTTCTTTAGTTCTTCTATTTATAAGCCAAGCAGCCTCCACGATTTCCTGCATGCAAGGGACTTTGTTGGCTTGCTCTTGTGATGCCATGTGTCCCGTATGGCCTTCCCTCCAAAGTGACGGTTTATGGGAAGTTAGCCTCATAATGCACATGTTAATCTCCCAATCATGGGTAGCTCCATGAAAGAGTTAATTCTGGGCCGGTCCTATTTTTCAATTTCATAACCCACTAGATCCTTTTTCTGTAGAGTGCAATTCCTAATAGATCCTGTGGTGTGTATTTTACATTTTTACCCACGTTTAAAAATAAATGAACCCATATAACCTTCTACGCCACCACCACTACCACCACCACCACCACAACCAGCGCCACCACCACCGCCGCCATCACGCTGCCACCACCACCACCACAATGCCGCCACCACCATCACCGCCACCACAATGACCACCACCACCACCAGGAAAATTAACATTGTTAATCGTGGCGGATTAACACTGTTAATTGGGATGTAAATTTAGACAAAAATTAACACTGTTAATTGGGTGTGAATTTAGACGAAAATTAACAGTGTTAATTTTTATCCTGTTAATTGTGGTGGTGGAATGGTGGTGGCGGTGGCGGCTATGGTGGCGTGGTGGTGGTAGTGGTGACGGTGGCGGCGTTGTGGTGGTGATGGTGGCGGTGGGGGTGGTGGCGTCGTGGTGGTGGCGACGACATGGTGGTGGTGGCGGTGTTGTGGTGGTGGTGACGATGGCGGCGACATGGTGGTGGTGGTGGTGGTGATGGTGACGTAGTGGTGGCGGCGGTGGCATTGTGGTGGTGGCTGTAGTGGTGGTGGAGTGGTGGCGACGGCGGCGGCATGGTGGTGGTGGCGGTAGTGGTGGTGGAGTGGTGGCGACGGCGGCGGCATGGTGGTGGTGGTGGTGGCTGGATCGTCTCTCTCAAATCGCCTCCTAGTGGGCTATTCTTCACCCAGACAAGACCGGCCAGGAAGTAGCTCTTAATGAAAGTAGTGGGCTTCCTCCATGTTCTGGTTCCGTGGGAAAAAGGAACGTGGGCCATTTGACTGGGTCAAATGGCCACGTGGCAATTCTTTCACTAATTTGTTCCTACTTCTCCTCGTTGAACCCCATAGCTATACAGCTATCTTGATATTGGGCCATTTAACATATGCAAGGCCTTTATTCCCGTAATAAGCAACTAGGCTTTGTCCTGAACTTCATAAAACATGGCCCAATACCCATAAATCCAATTTCCAGCCCAAAATTGACTAAAATTAACTGGGCCCAACCCATATCACTTTGGCCCATTAATTTTAATCCAATAATTCTTCAATTCATGGCCCAATTTAATTGAATTTCAATTAAATGGCCTTCCAGCGTTCGTCTAGGGTTGGGTGCCAAAAACGGGTGTAAAGAAATCTAACATGGTATCAGAGCCAGGTCTTATGTAGTCTCACCTCGTGTGGTCAAGTCTCTATCGCCCGAGTCAATCGTCTCACCTCATCAATTCATACCTCCACGTGCATGTGTGGTCAAGTCTCTATCGCCCGAGTCAATCGTCTCACCTCATCAACTCATATCTCCACGTGCATCCGGGCTGCACGTGAGGGGAAGTGCATGTAAGTGCCACTTGAATGTGTATTTGGTATTCCATTCTTGATACTAACATTGCCAATAGGCATGTGAGCTTCCTCTAGAAAGCACTCGGACAAGTTCATTCTGTTTTAGAACCTGTTTCTTTGAACCATCAGTAGTGAGCAGGGGAGTGGGAAGCTATATACAGCTTATTGTGGCAAGACTCGAACTCGTGCTTTCTTGCTTTCCCTTGAACAAATTGGTTGGGGGAATATGAGAAGGGGAAGCACAGTAGCAGTGGTGAAACTCGAATTAAGGCATCACACATACTGGAATGACTGCAGGTTAATCAAGAGTAATTAGATTTTACAAAATGAACGACTCTTGTGTTTTTACAATGTTCACGAAATCAATTCACTGATTATTGTTGTGTAAAAATCATTATCAGCCCGATAGCTTTATCAATTGCCTCTTTGCTATTTGACTTGCTGCACTCCCTAGTTTGTTGTCGCGTGCTACTGCTATTTTTTGCATTTGCAATCGGAATTTCGTTACCACGATATACTCGTATCATTTTCGCCATCTGTGGGGTAACGTTAAACCCGCTGTTGTAGACATCGTGAGGCTATGCCAATGATTACGGGTGGTAATGAAATTCCAAGTGCAGCAAGTCAAAAAATAACAGTGGGTTGAAAACCATGTTTTCAAATTTCTAACAATAAATGAACAATGATTGCGGTGTGAAGAAAAGCATGTGCCGAATCGGGAGATGAAGTGATTTCATTGCTTGGTTAAGGTTCGAGCCGTCGGCCGGATCGGTCGCTCTGCACTCGCTTTGCAATGTGCTGCTTGGAAGCATCCCCCATTCCGGCCTTGGGAACTTGTTTCTTAAATAGCTGCATGTAATTGAGAGAGAGATTTTTTTACGGCCACTCCGTGAACAGGGTGTTTACAGAACGGCGCAATCTCAGCCGTCTATTCGCGCAATCAATGGCTGAGATTCATTTTCAATTATGACGGGTCACAATTAACTTTTTCCCGAAAAAGTTTCATTAAAATCTAAACCGTCCAAAACACTTTTGGACAGTAGCGATTTATTTCCGTAAACTTTCTTTACGGAAACTTCCGTAAAAAGGTTTTTCTCTAATAGATTATCTAAAACTTATCAAACCCACCAGGAGCGTCTATGAGTGCTAAAAACGAATACTTGTTACGAATATCAGATTAAGGCAAGCTTCACTTGTTATTTGTTGGACATACCAGACCAACACACAAATATGTTTGCTAGCGTTGTATCCGTTCGATACACGGGACAATAAATGAAGATTCACATTGGATAATAGAGGCTCAATGCTAATTATGTTTTTCAGAATCGATTGGTTGAACCATGCAAGTTGGAATAAAAGCGTTGTTCCCGTTTTATGCACTGAAAGACTAATATCTACATGGGAGACTTAAAAATTTGTCCTTATTAACCTCTTCACTTATGAATTCATCCTATCCTTTTCAGTAACTTATGATTTCGTCCTTCTCATACTTTTAATACCGCTATTGGCCTTCTGATTTTAAACCATATATGTAATACAAGCTTTTCGATTTCATAGTAAATTATTTGTAGCATTTACCATGAAATATGTCTGTCTGTTCTTATCATTTCATGGTTAATTATTTGGACCATTTACCATGAAACTATTTCATGGTTAATTATTTGTAGCATTTACCATGAAATATGTCTGTTTGTTCTTATCATTTCATGGTTAATTATTTGGACCATTTACCATGAAACTATTTCATGGTTAATTATTTGGACCGTTTACCATGAAATTAGTCCGGCGAAATTTATTAAGCCGCTGCGCGGACCAATTCATATAAGGATAGTTTGGGATGTACAAATACTTATGTTTGCATCCCAAAATTCTTGTCTGTATAGGCTGAGAATTTTAGGATGAAATCATAAGTAATTTACATCCCAAACAATAGGCCGAGAATTTTAGGATGTAATCATAAGTAATTTACATCCCAAAATTCTTGTCTATATAGGCCAAGAATTTTAGGATGAAATCATAAGTAATTTTCATCCCAAAATTCTTATCTGTATAGGTCGAGAATTTTGGGATGTGTAGACACTCCAATCCGAGCCTCGAAGGGTCTTTGTCCACCCCGATGATGAAATAAAGGAAACGGAACCTTTGCGAGCTAGAATGAAGGATTCCCTCAGCCTCCAAACGAACCCTCAGCCCAAACAAACCCTCAGCCCAAACAAATCAAAAGCCCAAAAAGTCCAGAGAAAGCCCAAAAGCCCTGGACTGAACCTGTAATGCCGCACGTGACACCTCTACACCGCACGGCATATTAAAAGTCATTACGCCGCACGCGATCATGAGGTTAGCCGCACGGCATTTTGGGTAAAGTTCTTACTGGCTCAGAAAGCTGTTGGCCACGCCTATTTGAGCCACAGCTGCAAAACGGCTCAGCCGAAAGCACACTTTTGGCCCGCCCAAAACATACCTCCAACATTTGAAATTCAAAATCCATGGCTCTTGCCTATAAATACACCCCTCCACTCAAGAGAAAATGGCCCTTGATCACCATTATACCCTTTCTCTCTCTTCTTGCTTTCACACCCATTTCCCATTTCCAAGTCTTGAGAATGTTGCTTCCAAAAGACATTCTCTAGGCCTTTTACTCCATTTTTCTCATCACCATTACAGTTAGTCCCTTACTAAATTTGAGACCCCAACCACCCAATACACCCATCTACTACACACACCCATACTTCTCTTTTCTTTTCCAACCTTGCCGACGTCCATCCACCATCACCAAACTTCATTCAAGCTCAAGATCAAAGGTAAAAACCAAGTTTCCTTGGACTAGGCTCTGCCCTGGCCCTGAGGGGACCCTTCTATCGTCAGGCTTAACCCCTTTTGGTTAGGATCTGACCTAAAAATCACTTTTACAAAACCAAACTAGTTTTCTGTGTTGGGTACACTACGCCGCGCGGCGCTTTGAAGCGTCGCACGGCATAGTGGACTCACACACGCGGCATTTTCGGTTAACTGCTATTTTCTTGTTCAAACTGTCTGGATCATGATCGTCTGTTGCTGGATCTGTTTCTGTACCCCAAAAGCAGTCTCAGAATGAGACCATATCTACAAGCCATGTTTTATTACCTTGAGAAAACTCTATAAATCTTTTCAAATGAACAAATGTGTCAAAAGTGGTTTTCTACTTGTGGCTTGGAGGAATGGTACAGTTCTGAGATGATCTGACGGCTGTGAGCTTTCTGAAGTTTTAAAAGTAACACCGTGCGGTGTGTTGGTATGCCGCGTGAGGCTTCGGAAACTATTGACATCCTAAGGATAAGGTCGGAACAACGCACGACATATCATATGACCGTGCGTTGTATAGCGGTACGCCGTGCGTCAGACGATGGTGATCCAGACAACTTGTTTACAAGCTTTCCTTATTTATAGCTTCGTCTCATCATCTTTTGCCATTTCTGTACAGTAAGCACCACTCGCACGACAATGTGATATACTCCATCTTGTTTCCCTTTCCCGTATGTGTTTTTGAGGCTTTCCAAATGGTATTAAATCCCCCATTTAAAATGCTTAGTAGATACCGGTTTTCACCGGGCGAGCGGGGTGCTTTTTCAACAAAACCTTCCCCGCTCGTAACGTGGCCCCCGGATCCAAAATCTCAATGGTTTCGCTAGATCAAAAGCCTTTCTTTTCAAAACAAACTCTCGATTTCTCGGATCATCCATCTCAAAAATCCGGGTGGCGACTCTTCGAACGCGCCGGGCGTAGGAGCCCACATGATGAAATCATAAGTAATTTACATCCCAAAGAACAGGCCGAGAATTTTAGGATGTAATCATAAGTAATTTACATCCCAAACAATAGGCCGAGAATTTTAGGATGTAATCATAAGTAATTTACATCCCAAAATTCTTGTCTATATAGGCCAAGAATTTTAGGATGAAATCATAAGTAATTTTCATCCCACAACATCTCAAAATTCTTATCTGTATAGGTCGAGAATTTTAGGATGTAATCATAAGTATTTACATCCCAAAATTCTTGTCTATATAAGCCGAGAATTTTGGGATGTAATCATAAGTAATTTACATCCCAAAATTCTTGTCTATATAGGCCAAGAATTTTAGGATGAAATCATAAATATTTACATCCCAAAATTCTTGTCCATATAGGCCAAGAATTTTAGGATGAAATCATAAGTATTTTACATCCCAAAATTCTTTTCTGTATAGGTCGAGAATTTTAGGATGTAATCATAAGTAATTTACCATGTAATGTCATGGTAATATAACCATGTAATGTCATGGTAATTTAACCATGTAATTATCCTTATATGAATTGGTCCGCGCAGCGGCCTAACAGATTCGCCGGACTAGTTTCACGGTAAAAGGTCCAAATAATTAACCATGAAATAGTTTCATGATAATTTAGCCATGTTCTGTTGGCCAACTTGAAGAATGAAGAAAAAATGCAAAGATGTGGTCAATTTATCATGTTATATTCCTAAAAATAGTGAAAAGGGTAAAAAAGGTAATTCAGACAGTAAAAGGATGAATCATAAGCATGAAAAAAGGGTGAGATGAATTCTTACGTGGCATAGATAAAGAGGATGAATATTTAAATATTCATATCTACATTGCTAATAAATAAATATTTTTCAAGTGTAAATAAAATTTATTCAAATTAATACACAATTATGAAAAATTAGGACATACAAAGCAACAAACAAAAAATAAACCACCTCTCTCTCTATCTCTACCCCCTTTTTTTCCCTCTCCTCTCTCTCAATTTTAAAAATAACAAAAATAAAAATTATAGGAATTTAAAATTGAAGGTTTGAAGGTTTCTGAGCCTAACTACATTTATATATATTATACATTGATTGATTGATGTGTAGATAATCACTTGAATTAGCACCCTTGGAAGTTATTTGGGTGACTGAGACAGATCAGGTTATTGAATAATCTAGTAATGAAATCTTTCAGTTTACTCCAGTATATAATTTTATAATTGTTCAAGGTAACGTGTAAGCAACTCTAAAAATAGAGTATATATATAACATGTTCCATAATACTATAATTAATTCAAGGAGTTACCTATTAACAATTAATATAAGAAATATACTTATATACTACTAGGTAATTCAACTTAATCGAGTCAATGAACTCGATCAAGCCAATGACTAAGGTAAGTACTACAGTTCTGGAGTGAGGAGATTTTCTTTGATAATAGGACGTTTGGGCCTACATTCATGCACCTTGACTAATTCCGGACGGTGAAATTATCAACTGGGCAAATCTCCACCGACTCAAAGTTTGAAATGTTTAGCTTTCGTGAGATTCGAGCCTAAGATAGGACAGGGCCATTGGTCAATTGGATAAGTTTCAAAAATTCCGAATATTTACATGGTGCGCCATACATCAATTGGACTACATGCATATATCTATATAACATGGCCACAAAAAGCTCATAACAATATTCGGGTCTACATTAATTTGATCAAAATTTAACAACCAAATTAAAGTCCAAAGCACAACACCACGAGAAATAGTCTCATGCATAAGAGAAAAACGGATCTAGGGATCCTGCACGGCACTCCCTGCAGTGTACTCTACAGGGAAGATCCGGACTATCCATATAGGCAATCAATGATTTAGATATGTTTGCTATGGAGACATTCCGTGTAATTTTTCAGTAAAACAATTAAGCGTGTGATCCATCTCGGTAATGAATGATTCAGATAAATTTTGAATTATGGTACAAATTTATTTCAATCATATATCTACCAATGTTTGATCAAGCTAATTTTTTTCATGTGAATCATAAAATCGATGAGCTCTACAAAATGAACGATTCTGATCATTTTTTGGCTCGGGATGGGCCCAAAAAAGCCCAAACTTGACCCCGCACTGAACTATTCAAAACTAGACAGGAGCCTCCCCATTATTTAAATGGACGGGGGTAGAATGGACGGGGGTAGAGCAAGTATAATATTCCCATTCTCTGATTACACAAAACGAGGGTCGCCGATTACAGAGACATCCCTCACTTTTTTTCTGAAATTGCACTGTTCTCCTCCCAGGTTCACCTTTTGATATCAAATTCCACCGTCAACGGGTAGTAATTGTTTACTACTCCTGAGGCACCACGTGAAGGTACCTCAACCGGTTCTCTATACACATTTGCACGCGCTCCACATACATTGTGGCGGAAATCACACAAATGTGTGGTGGTCCTGGTGGAGCATGATTTGGGGGCATCATATGACGGTGCCCCGAGGCATCGAACAATTTTTCGTCAGCAGGGCTAGCGTATTCTATTACCTTTATTGCCCTTTTGATATCATAAACCTCAGGGGAGGTGAATGTAATTTAGCTGAAAAGTGGCAGCAGCATTCACAGCCCAATACCTTTCTTAATGCAAAAGATGGCATTACAAGGGCCCGCCATGAAAGTCAGCACATTAAATTCTCACTTATCAAGTTCTCAGCAAAAAATTAGAGAGAGAGAGAGAGAGAGAGAGAGAGAGAGAGGAGCAGGAAAGCAGTCATGGAGGCAAAAGCATTTCCTATGAATGGAGGGGATGGAACCTACAGCTACGCCAAAAATTCCCTATATCAGGTACTGTATCTATCTCGTACTGTTTGATCCTTTTGTTGTGGGAAAAAAAAAAAAAAAAACAGCCAGAGTATTTTCAAAAAGGGAAAAATTCAAAAAAACTCCTGAACTTTGAACTCAATGTCAAATAGGCACCTAAACTTAAATAAACTTCAATACCACCAGTTTGCAATCCTATGAAGCAGAAACGTGATTATGAGAGCCTTAGAGACAAAATTTGATTATGTCTCTTTAAAATAATATGATCAAAATAATAAGATCTTCACACCCGTTCAAACGGATTAAAAATTGGAGCACTTAATTTTTTAACCATATTTTTAATATATAAACGGTCTAAAAAAATTAAGTACTCAAATTTTCCAAAGGCACATCAGCCCCTACCCACACACCAAAATGGCAACGTTTTGGTTAAATAAAAATTCATACCACCAGTTTGCAATCAGAAACGTGATTATGAGAGCCTTAAAGATAAAATTGATTATGTCTCTTTAGAATAATTTGATCAGAATAATAAGATTTGCACAAGTTCAAACGGATTAAAAATTGAAGCACTTAATTTTTTAATCATATTTTTAATATATAAACGGTCATAAAAAATTAAGTGCTCAAATTTTCACTCCGTTCGAATCGGTGCAAAGATCTTTTTATTCTTATCATATTATTCTAAAGGGTCGTAATTCATTTTTATCTCTAAGGCTCTCATATTAAGTATGTGTTCTTTATTTAGGACCCTATGGAGCGGAAATGTGATTATGAGCACTTAATTTTTTACTTAATTTTTTATGAGCACTTAAATATCTTTGTACCGATTCAAAACGGAGTGAAAATTTGAGCACTTAATTTTTTTATGACCGTTTATATATTAAAAATATGATTAAAATATTAAGTGCTTCAATTTTTAATCCGTTTGAACGGGTGTGAAGATCTTATTATTCATCATATTATTCTAAAGAGACATAATCAAATTTTGTCTCTAAGGCTCTCATAATCACGGTTCTGCTTCATAGGATTGCAAACTGGTGGTAAGTTTTTTTTTTTTAACTGTGCCGTTAAAAAAAAAACAGCCAGAGTATTTTCAAAAATTAAGGGTGAGTGATTGGATGGTAGATTCGTGCTTCAGGCACCCTATACACATTGGATTTCGTTGATTCCCGCGGTAGCTCTCTCGTTATTTTTTTATAAATTTTTTTACATCGGATCGGCCGTCTGTACGATTTCGGTAGGAGAACGATCGGTATCTATAGCTTTATGGTTAAAGATTTTTCCCTCACAACACCGTTGAAAATAACATAACCATATCGTATTTTTTGAAAATTTATGAAAAAAAAATCTAATTCATTCTCTCTCAAATTCTAGAATCTTGATTTCATCAGCCATATTTCACGACTGCAAATATTCACAATAAGTGACAGTGAATAGGATTTCGGTTCAACAAGTTAACACGTTTTCGCAAAGTTGTTGCAAATGTCAAAATTGTCTTTGTGTTTGTGCCAAAACTCTAGCACATAAAACCTTTGTACTATGTGCAAAGGAAAAATTTCAAAAAAGCCCCTGTACTTTTTGACAACTCTCAAAAAAACACCTGGACTTTTACTATTAACAAAAAAAACACCTAAACTTAGCATTCCGTTAACAATTAGGCTCCTGCCGTCCAATTCCGTCTAGTCCTAACAGATGGAGCTAACGGAAGGCGTAAACTTTTTATTTTTTTTTTACTTTTTACATTCAAAAATTACTTTTAACTCTTTCTTTTTTTATTGGTACATAAATATGCAATAAAGTTCTTTTTTTTTCTTACTATTTATCAAAAATTACTTTAACTCTATTTTTTACTATTTACAAAATAACTTTAACCACCATCTTTTTTGTTACTTTCAAATTTTACCTTTCCCCTTCTCTCTCTCTCTCCCTCTTTTTTTTTCTTAGAACTTTAACCCCACACCACCAATCAATCCTACAGTCAATTGCCAAAGCTCTAGTTCTAATTTCAGAAATTCAAAATTACTTTTAACCTCCTTTTTTTAGCATTCCTGTTTTTTATATTTTTTACTTTCAAAATTACTTTTAACTCTTTATTTTTAGTAGTAAATAAATATGAAATAAAGTTTTTTTTCTTACTATTTATCAAAAAATACTTTAAACTCTAATCTTTACTATTTATAATAATAACATTAAGACCCATTTTTACTTTCAAATACTCTCTCTCTCTCGCTCCACTGATGAAAATCCTCCCCCCTCTTCTCTCCACCGATCAGTTTGGAGAAACCCAAAATTCCTCTATCAGTTGGTTGTGGGGTTAATTGGTGGTATGAGATCGAATTTCTAAAAAAAAAGAAGGAGATAGAGTGGGGGAAAGGTTAAATTTGAAAGTAAAAAAAAAAAATGGGGCGGGGTGCGGGGAAGCAAGGGGGTGTTAAAATAATTTTCGTAAATAGTTAAAAAACGGGGGTGAATAATTTTTGGAAAAGAGTAAGGAAAAAAGAACTTTATTGCATATTTATTTATGACTAAAAAAAAGAATGAGTTAAAAGTAATTTTTGGAAGTAAAAGTAGTAAAAAAAGAGAGAAAAGGTTACAAAAGAGGAGGTTCAAAATACTTTCGAATTTCTGAAATTGTGGCTAAGGCTTTGGTGGTTGGTTGTGAGGTTAATTGGTGGTGTGGAGTCGATTCTAATAAAAAAAAAAAGGGAGAGAGAGAGGGGGGAAAGGTAAAATTTGAAAGTAACAAAAAAGATGGTGGTTAAAGTTATTTTTGTAAATAGAAAAAAATAGGGTTAAAGTAATTTTTGATAAATAGTAAGAAAAAAAGAACTTTATTGCATATTTATTTACCAATAAAAAAAGAAAGAGTTAAAAGTAATTTTTGAATGTAAAAAGTAAAAAATAAATAAAAAGTTAACGCCTTCCGTTAGCTCCATCCGTTAGGACTAGACGGAATTGGACAGCAGGGGCTTAATTGTTAACGGAATTCTAAGTTTAGGTGTTTTTTTGTTAATAGTGAAAGTCCAGGTGTTTTTTTGCGAGTTGTCAGAAAGTTCAGGGGCTTTTTTGAAATTTTCCCATGTGCAAAGTACAAGGCTTTTATACACTAGAATTTATGCACAAACAAAAACAGTTTTGACATTATCATTTCCATCCAAACTACTCCTTTCTGATGCTTTCCAGAATGCATAGCTAACATGTGCCAAATAGTAGGAGTCAGGGGCAGAGCTATGTTGGGACTCGGGGGCCCCGGCTCTCCGAGCGTCCGAGTTTTAAAATTTTTATTTTGTATATATCTGATTTTGAATATTATTGATATTTTTCGTGTATACTTATAATCTTAATAGTTTTGGTCTGATTTAATAAAAAAAATTGGTTATTTTACTTTCTCATTTCTCAATTTCTTTCATAAATAAAAAATATACAAGTGACAGTTGAAGTAGCTAGCCTAAAGAAAAAAAAACAAAATGATTAGTTTACTTTAACTGCATTAAGTTAGAATCATTTCAATGTACAAATATAACGTATTGAAAAACAAAAACTTATGATATAATAAGTATACGTTTCGATAAAAAAATATATGTTTATT